>JAOWCC010000936.1:37623343-40100061 GCA_030867875.1 Actinernus sp. WN-2022
TTTCCATTCACCAGACAAAATGCAAGTAAAAACTAGTTTTGATACCAACCTTTAGCACAGTTAGATATCCTGAGACAGAGAGACTCGGCAGACCTAAGCCCGAGATGCATTGTTCCTGGATAGTAATTTGAGAAGTCAACACCGGTGAAGTTTTTCCTGCCTTGATTACCAAGATGGGACCGCCCAAACTCTCTCCTGTTTTGGCTATTGTCAGCTTTCCCAACCATCTCTTCCTTGTACTGTTCCTCTGAAGCCTCTGACTCCTTAACAGTCCCAGCAGGTTTTAGTGAAATAAGGGTCATGTCCCCAAGTTGACTAATATGCTCTGGACCATCGGGAATTGGATAGGTGGAGCGTGTTGTGGAACTTCCCGTGCTAGAGCGTCGCTCTTTGCCATCAGCCAAACATCTGTAATATATGTCTACCTTTGTGTGTGTTAGGGGGGTGCTCAATCTGCTTCAAAGCAGATAGCTGATTGTACACTCTTTCAAAACAGCATCGCATGGTGTGGTAATCATCACTACCCAGATAGTAAGCGAGGGAGAGTACAGTGCTCTGAAGGTTAAATGGTTCTATTATTTTAACCCTCAGACTGGTCAAGCCAGTAAAATTCCTACTCCACTTGAGAAATGGAGCAAGGTCAGCATATGCACAAAGAATTATCCCTCCCTTTGGACAGTTTAAAGTTAACTGAGTTCCTGGCCTAGACAAAAAGAACTTCAGGTATTTCTCACAGTCAACATAGCCTATTACAATGTCCCGATGTTGTTCAAATGTGAGCCCAACATTTTGACTTAGCTGCTTTTTGCGTCTTTTTAGCTCAGTTACCACCTCTTCCTTTGGGGGTATAATATTGACCCCCAACACTTCAGAGAGTCTTTTCCCCCATGTATTCCTTGGCACATCCTGGAGTTCTTTCTGTCCAATGGCAAATGCCCCAACTAGGCCACACGAAAAGTTGACAAATTGTAGTCTGTTTGCATTATACACTAATGGCATAAGGGTCTCTCGGAAGATTCTCCCATTGTCTACAGAAAGTAACAATCTACATATTGCTTCTTCATTATTATGCAAAGCCAGATAACCGTTCAGTATTTCATTTGCTCTGTCAGTAGATGTAGCTTGGATAGGTTTAGAATCTTCTACCAATGAACTAAGACCAGGAAAGGTGACAGACAAGCAGGTTTTCAGAGTCTCAAATTCCTTTAGGATAGCACTTGTTTTAATTTTGACACTTTCTCCTGGTTGCTGACAGCGCAGAAGTAACAATTCCCAAGGAGATATCAATTTACTGAGTTTAGGAAGAAAGAACTCCCATACTTCTTCAGAAGTTACAGCTTTGACAAATTCCCTGATTGTGGCTTTTCTTGTTTTAGAGGCTATTCCTTCTCCCAGTAGGTTTTCAATGGATTCTTTTGCCGAGACCATCTTTTCCCCTCGAGATTTTCTGGCGTATGTTCCTTATTCTCTCTAAAGTGTTTCAATAATGCTTTCCGACTCTTATGACTTGTTGCAATTTTCATGAGAGCACGACTGCCACGGGTTATCTTGATCATCCATTTTCTAAAGCCATAATGGCATGAAAGCGATAACAACAGCCCTTTCCTCTTAGAATTTCCCTTGTCCCCAACTAACAGTACCAACCAAAGAAAGCAAAAACTATGGGCTGACGTGAGCAAAATAAACTACTAACTCTTGCACGGTGTCAAATTTACTGTAAACATTAGCCTCCCGGATCAGTAATTTCTACAACTTCGGTAATTTTACGACAATCTCGTGAACACAAGATAAACAAAGTACAAATTAATTTATTCCGTGAGTAATACTTTTATTTCTAACCTTAATGACTTGTGTACAGAATAACCATGGAGTGAAAACATAAAGGCAAACGAATCATAAAAATAAAATACAGTTTGTGAAATACACTTTTCGCTCGACAAAACAGCAGCTCCCTTACCAAAACTGCAGATGTTTAACAGATATATGTCACAGATAACTGTCACATAACTGTCACATATATGTCAAATATATGTCGCATATATGTCACATATCTGCAACATATATGCTACATAACTGTGACAGATATCGGAATTTGATAATTTTATGCAGTTATATGACATATATGTCACATATATGCAGACATATATGTCACATATATGCAGACATATATGTCACATATATGTCAAATATATGCAGACATATATGTCACAGACATGTACATATATGTCACATATATGTCACATACATGTATACATAGCTGTTGGGAATTGTTTAAAGTATTTAAAGTATGTCACATACAGTTACATGTAATTCATTCAGGTATATATAATTCTATTTTTATTTTCCTCATTCCAATAGTACATAAAACTTTCATACAGTTTGAAGTTGCCTGCATGCACATAGTTTTAACATAACTTTGACACACAGTACAAGCATGCATGCATACATGTATAAACACTATTATTTTATGGGCTAAAATAAATCAAATCTGCATGTATTTGGACATATAATATATACAGTATGTACATGTATACAGCTATGCGAGAAACATAAAATATGGTTTTCTTACACAGTGTATAATTCTACCAAGAATGCACAAAATATGCACAAGAACATACCAAATATGACTGTATTTGGTTAGTTACGTAGAAATGGCTTCCCGTCACCATGGTAATTCCCATTTCTCGAGCACAAGGTTTTGGTTATTATTAAAAAAACTTTAGTTTCATTGCAGAATTTATATAATAAACAACTTATTAGTCAGTCAAGCATCTAATACAATAATATTTTTACTTGTCATCCGTATTTACGCATGACTTAAAAAATACACAGCCGTATTAGATGCTTAGCCGACTAATAACCTATTGATTTGATATGTTAAGTCAAGGTTTAGCAAGTCAAAATTCTGATAATAAAACAATTTTGCATAATAAAATATAATTATCAATCTGAATCCAATAAACATGCTGACACTACCATTTGCGAGCTACCATTAAGCGTGAACATGTACATATGTCAAAGGTGGTCAACATTGCGGTTTGGGCCTCCAGCTGTCTAGTTTTGAAACAAACAAACACAGAAAAGGTTTCATGATTATGGATTGCTTGCAAACGGTAGTAAAACAATTTTAGGTACCAATATAAATAGAATTATCAATGCCTTTACTCTCAATATGAATCCTATAAAAAGTATATTATTTTAGCTGGCTATACCTACAGCCTTAAAATGGCCAAATTTTATCCTAAATTGTTGGTACAAAATAGTGGGTATTGGTTGGGGTTAGGTTTCAATATTTTCTTTGCTTTTTCAGGGTTGCCACCAGTCAGGAAAAAAAATCCCTGAGTTTTCATTGGCAATAGGACTGTTCAATATTCCCTCGTCCAAAACAAAAGTCATTGTCCAAACCTGTAGCCTACCCTCGCAGATGATTTGAGGGACTTTTCCCTGACCATGGCAACCCTGTTTTTTTTAAATACCCCTCCTTGCTCCACTGCAGTAATGTATTGCAGTATCTTTCTGACTTGTGACACTTTCGCATCTTCAAAATTGGACCAGACAAATGCTGTAGATTGAGAAAATAAGCAATATTACTCTGTACTTCACTTACTTATAACCTTTTACATGTATGTTTTCAATGTAAAATGCATCATCATTAATTATCATTTGTTTTATACATGAATTAATATTTTCCCTTCCATATGATTTTGTGTGAGGAATAAGCTCCATCAAATGCTCGAGAGGGTTTTGGTAATCAAACGTTTTTCGACGCTCTTCTCTGTGTTTGATTTATTTATGGTTAAATGAATAATTACAGACCTGACTCTCATATATTATGAACATACAGTACACGTACAATAAAACTTCTAGTTCATAGTTCTGAACAGCCAATTACTGCTATTGTATTGATTCTTGGTGAAATTAATTGATGATTTTCTGAGTTTAAGTTACATGTACTACCAATGTAAAAATGAAAGGCAGGATTCCGCCAATCCCACCTGGGATTATTGAATGTCCCACCTCACAAATTTCCACCCAGGTTTTCCTGGCATCACACCCGGGATTCCACCATCCCACCTGGGATCCCGTCATCCCACCCAGGATTACATTTTATTACATTATTTTGTAACAATCCCAGCTGGGATCTCAGCATCCCAACTGGGTTTGCAAAATCCTGTAGTATGGCATAACACACACAAAAGTTTAAATCATTGGCCTGATTGCCAGTAGAAGCCTGGCAGTGACCAGTGGCTTTCTGCCAGCTCTCAGGACGTACTGTAGCTGCCTATTTTCCTTTCATTTTTGACATTCTACCCTATTATCATGACCTGTATGCATACATGGCCCCACACATGCTTGTCTTTCAAAACCATTTAACAAAAAAATCATGTGACTGGGGCCGTACATGTCTGATGTGCATGAGCAGGCCAGAAAAAAGCTGTTCTGCCAATGCTCTATTTTATGCTTGTTGTTTTGCTGTTATTAAAACAAACTCAAGTCAGATCATACAATAAAAAACTTATTGACTAAGTTACGTTGTGCTGATCGAACAAAAAAATATTTGGCTCACTGTCATTTTGTACAGACCTTAATTAATTGCTGTGCTCAATCGATATGCCAAATATTTTTCTGCCCCGGCCCTTCCACTCAGTCAATAAGTACCTACATGTATTCTCCAGAAAATCTACCCTGCAAGCAGAGCTTTCTTCAACTCTCCACACACAAAAAAAAAAACAGAAAAGAATGCTGCAGCACTAATTTGTGTTGTTTTCATATTGGTCAAGCATGTGCCAATATTTTTTTGTGCCCAAGCTCACATTTGTCTGACATTGTTGCAATGGACTCAGGTTTGGTTACAGCTAGCCTGAAACTCAGGAGGGAATGTACAAATGTACACTGTATGTGCTACACTGTCGTTAATCGTGTTCCGCCATAATTTTACATAAAAGTGAAAATTCTTCATGCATCCCAATGGTCGCCCTTTATCTCAATTTCCATTGGCCAAGAAAAATGAGATGGTAAACATTGTACATTTCAGATTGTTCATTTCCTATTGTTAATGGCTCTTAGCTAATCAAAGGTGCCAAAGTTTCAAAGAACAGGCCTTATCACATCTTTAGAGTATTTAGCTAATCATCATTCTTTCCACTATAAAGCCTCATAAACATCCATGTTACCTGGAACACGATTAACGACAGTGTAGCACATACATCCCTTCCTGAGTTTTGAGAGATGGACAGCTGTACACAGGCTACATTAACAGGCTTAACAAGTCCAGAAGCTTGGACAAAAAAAAGTTGAAAAAGGCTCTGTTCACAGGGAAGGGAAAATGCACATGTACATTGTAGCTGTCATTTACTGACCACCATGAATAGCCACCTCCAAAGAGAAATTATTGGTACATGCAGAAAACCCCTGAAGAAAGGAACACTATCAGCTATAAAAGGCTACTAAAATTGTGGAAGGAAAATGCTAAACACACATGTACATAATATACCAGGAGATTAACATAATAATACCATAGAGGACAAATTAATCCCTAATTTCAATAAAAAGTTTGAGGTTGGCATGAAAAAATCCAGGTCAATCAGGTTAAGGCCAGATAAAAAAAAACTTGTTTAGCGTCCCCGCCCGACATGAGAAATGCATGTCCCTGACCTCAAATTTTTTTTTTTAATAAAAAACTTTAGAAAGTGTAAATGCGCCCACGAACACCAATTCTTGTACCCAAACCCCTACGTGTACCACTTAAAATATGCGCCAGCGCATTAAATATTTTAACATCAATGCCATTTTGTTTCTACAACACGAGGTCATGAACACGAGGTGAGTGAATAATATCTAGTCAAGACAAAATAAACTTCACATAGAAAAAAAAAGCCTCACTACCTGGAAAAATAAAAATGGGTGGACGCTAAACAAGTTTTTTTTATCTGGCCTAATTCCTGGAAAGAAAGGTATTTTGTTTGGTTAATTAAATAAGTAAGAAAGTTTTATTACTTTAATACTTACAAATTTCTTTGCATTCTTGTACAGCACTTTGTCATGAATGTTTTACTTTTTGACTTATCACCATGGCTGTGAGACAGTGTGATTGTTTTCAACTTCAGTTGAAAATTCACAATTTTGTCTCCAGTTTCTGTTTCCTGTTAAATTGAAAGATGTGAGTGAAATTAAGTGTATCTAAATACAATACTGATGCATTTATTTTCATGCATTTAATAACAGTAAAAAAAAACATTTTTGATTAAAATGTGTTGGAAACCTGGCTGCAAACAGGACGTGGAACGAGGAATATATACATGTATAGTCTAGATTAGTGCAAAATTTGCTACACAAATGTTTTCAAACGCCAATGGTTAAGTTCTTCATGAGAGGTTATATATATTCAATTCTCGTACATGTAAAATATGTTAGTACCCCAGCTGGGTACCTAAGCAGAGGTTATTAAACCTCTCGGCCGTCTCTTCATCTCTCTCAAGTAATTCTCCCAGCAAGTCCTCTGGAACCAGGCCCAGGCCCAGGGTAAAATGCATGCCAGGGGATTAAAGAAAATCGCTTCGTATACTTTCGCGATTCGTGTAAAATGATATAAAACCTGACCTCTACCAATCACTTCTTTAAAATAATCACTATTCAAGTTCAAACAGTCTACTGTCTACTGACAGATTGTGCAAGGGTTGAACCCACCCGCCGACCCGGTGTTGAAGCCTTTGTAGTTTTAACTATAAAAAATACACTCTACCGTTTATACAAATCACAACCAAATCACATAAATTGAATGATCCCATCTTACCTCCTTTGTCTTCTAAGGCTTGCTTCACAGGCTTGCCTTTTCTTGAAGCCATATTATACAGATATTGTGAAGAGATCACATACTTCGTGCGCCATTTTACTTTACCAACGATTTTCAAAATACGCACAATGCAATGCGAACTTTGCAAATCAATCCCATAGTGCACCAATACATCCCATAATGCAATGAAGCCTTTTTGGCAGCCATTTTGAAAACGAATTCGGTTGGAGTGAAACAATGTTGGATATGGATTCCAAATGGAATTGAAAATGAAGGTAATCAAGGCTTGGAAACCGATCACTCAAGAATTTAACATTTTAGTGATGTATTTAAGATAATATGGCGGAGTACTGGACCGGATGTGGACACGAGTTTTCCTTGAAATTCAAGATCTAAACTTCCAATGGCACTTTTAAAGAAAATATTTGAGACATTCAAATTGTATACTTCAAGCTCTCTCATCTCCAACTTCACGACTAATACTATTGGAGTATTGCCGCAGAAAAATGAAATGTGATTGTGACATCAACATTTATGGTGCAGCTCTGCAGAGTGCAGGTACGGTTATTTGGGCGAAACCATTTGGGCTCTTTATTTTCACTTGTGACACTGCAAATGCAAAAATCCTTAAAACAAGATTAAAAAATCTTGTTTTAAGGTCCTGAGACAAGACATTCACAACCTCAAAACAAGCTTCCAAAAATCTTACAACAAGATGCAACTAGCTTGAAATAAGAAATGTATGTCTTATTTTAAGATATAATAACAAGATAAAAGAAAACTTAATATAAGGAAATATATCTTGTTTTAAGCCTTAATTTTCTTAAAACTAGATTTAAAAAAGCTTGTTTTAAGGTCCTGAGACAAGAATTCCAGTTCCTTAAAACAAGGTCAATGTGATCTCAAAACTAGATTTTTTATCTCCAATCAAGAAAATGCACCCTTGTTTTAAGTAGTGAAAATAAGGTTAATAATCTTGTATTGAGATTTCAGTCTTGTTTCAAGGTAGATAAGCTCCATACTTAAAATACAATCTTGTTTTGAGTGTTGGAAGTTATGACACAGTTTGACGCCTGGCTTCAGATCGACTACAGATAACATTTAACTGTAACAATCCATGCTTTATTGTACATATAAAAACCAAACGTAAACCAATAGCAATAATACATTGTACACATTGTCACTTTCTGTATCAACCTTCCACCAATTCATTGTATAAAATTATGCTATTAGAAGAAATTCACAATAGAACAAAGAGCTAGCACTAACTGTCACACCAGTACCCCATTCACACCAAGGCTTAAATATGTTTTAAAGTTGACTAACTAAACATGTTTTAAAATTATCTGCAAATGCAGCAACCTTCAGTTCAAAACTTGATGTAAATTAAATTGTCCTTTATCGTATACAATAACTATTCCAGATCGATAGCTTGAATTTTAACAATTATTGTAATGCTTTCAAGGTATAGGGGCTTGAAAACTCAAATGAACTAAACATATTTAGGTGTGAATGGGGTATTAATGCTTGGCATTTCACCCTGACAGTAACGAAACACTGTGAAAAAAATAAATAATGTGACCGTTATACATGACATATAAATATCATTGTATCAATATCAACAACTTTTAGTTACTTTATAAAGTGACATGCTCCAAATATATAATCAACACTGTGAAATTTAACTATATATATAATGTTTTGGAGCAATCAGGTTTTTCAACTCTTCTGTACGAGGTTTGCACTTACAGTAGGAACCTAATACCATGCTTTTCAAGGAAAAGAAACATCATTCAGCACTTTTTGTATGAACCTTCTAACAAACGTGTATAGAACCATTCTGGTGAAACTACTGTGTAACTGCACCATGCATTAAGCATGCATAAAGCAGTTGTCTTTCTTGATTAAGTGACTTACCAATAAGTAACAAGGATAATTTGAATGTAATTGGGTGACGTCTTGGACAACGGCTAAAAGACAATACACCGCATTGTATTCTTCTGTGTAAATAGGCCTTGTGTAACCTTTTGGTACTGGACTCAGACATGCTCTTAAGTGACACTTGATGTAATTATCTAATCTTTTGGAGCAGAGTGTTCTCAATCCTTTTATATTTGTATGTTTTGCGCTTTGGTACCTTGCCAAGTATGTGTTCCTCTAGGAATAGGAACATACTCTTATCCGTGTTAGCATAACATAGATTAAATGTGTAGTAAACTGCCAAGAGCAGAACTACTGCAGTTGAATACAACGTGTATTCCCCTACGGCTGTGCACTCACACAACACCTCTTTCTGTAAAACCATAAATATCTGATCCTGTTCAGCTGCCTGCGAGTTTGTGGTGCCCCCTTCCTCCTCTGCATACACCAGCAATACTGGCCCAGTAACTGGCAACACGTCTTTGACATAGGTATCCATCTTCTCACCTGCCTAGAATGCATATTGCACATATTAAAATACGTTTGTTCATTCTTTAAAATTAAGCCACCAAGCTGACAAGATAAATCTTCAAAAACTTTATAAACATCCAAATGGCCGTCACAGTTCTCTCTTGGATCGTCGCCATTTTCGCAGCGAAATGGGATATCTGTCATATCTCTATTGTTTGACCAATCACAATTTTCCGTTGCTGGAGTGACTGAAATTGCTGAACGCGCTCCAGTGGGCAAAGGTTGCAGTCCCTTTATTTTTCTTTTGTTCCCCGCCCTCCTACGAGTTCGTTCGCGCCCAATCCGCGCTCGGCCAAAACATCGTTTTTCGAGTTTTTCGTGACTAGAAACCAAGAAAGATAAAGGGACTGTTCGCAGTCTACCAGCATCACGACGTATATAGAAAACGTTTCACATGTTATTATCTTCTCCTTCTATTAAACGATATCTATTGACCCGTGTTCGGTTGGCAGTGCAGTGCCAGCCTTTATAGTATGGTGTCCAATTTCCGCCAAAATCCCAACTTTGTATTCTACATTGGACTTTCTATATTCTTGTCAATATTTTGAATTTGACTTCCAATTTTACTTGTTTTAAATGGTAGTTTTAAAATTTGACCTCCAACATTTCGTGTTCTTCATGCTACTTTTGTTATTCGGATACCTTTCCAATTTGACATGCAAGTTTTCGTATTTGACATACAAGTTTTTTCATTTGACATCCAACCGCAATCCAATAGACGATCGACATCGCGGGCTCATGTGCCATCGTCCCCCCTCCCCTACGTGTGATACCAAAATAAGCCCCAGCAGGGAAGGCTAAGTTGTGGAAGTCCACCCTCACACGGGCAGTTTCAACCGAGCAAAATAAAATGGCGGATCTATGCAGTCGTCCCTAACTGAATTTTAACTCTATAGGAATCTCTATGGTAAGTATAAGCACTTATTTTGTTCAACTAGACGTGTAGTAGTGTGCGTTAGTCTAGTTTTACTATTGACTTATTTTTGTTTCTTAAAACCCGGCTCTGCTCCTGCTTCGTGTACATGCATATTTAGGTTCGTTCTAGATTTGTAAAGTTTTGCTTTCTATTGCATCACGGATGGCTGGTACTCGAAGTAGGTGCTAAACACTCTACATCCTAAATAAGTTAATACTAAGACAGTTATAATTATTTAAGTTAATACTAATTCAAGTTTATATTCAGTGTTAAGCTTTATTATTTTATGATTTAAGGATAATTAAAGATTAAAGTACGTATGTACATATGCATGTACACGAAGCAGGAGCAGAGCCGGGTTTTAAGAAACAAAAATAAGTCAATAGTAAAACTAGACTAACGCACACTACTACACGTCTAGTTGAACAAAATAAGTGCTTATACTTACCATAGAGATTCCTATAGAGTTAAAATTCAGTTAGGGACGACTGCATAGATCCGCCATTTTATTTTGCTCGGTTGAAACTGCCCGTGTGAGGGTGGACTTCCACTGCTTAGCCTTCCCTGCTGGGGCTTATTTTGGTATCACACGTAGGGGAGGGGGGACGATGGCACATGAGCCCGCGATGTCGATCGTCTATTGGATTGCGGTTGGATGTCAAATGAAAAAACTTGTATGTCAAATACGAAAACTTGCATGTCAAATTGGAAAGGTATCCGAATAACAAAAGTAGCATGAAGAACACGAAATGTTGGAGGTCAAATTTTAAAACTACCATTTAAAACAAGTAAAATTGGAAGTCAAATTCAAAATATTGACAAGAATATAGAAAGTCCAATGTAGAATACAAAGTTGGGATTTTGGCGGAAATTGGACACCATATTATAGCACCTGTTTCATCCTTGCTTTCGAGTGCTACAGGTAACCCATCCATAGACTTGAGTGACACGTGCAAAACAAAATGGCAGATATTGACAGTGTGATTCACTCGTCATTTGAATTCGTACTCATTCAAGGACTTGTGAGTTGCGTTCTTAAGTATTAACCTTTAATTTATATTTACTATTCATCACTATTCTTGCTATTTGGGTTTTCCAGAAACCCCTCTTGAGGTACAGCTGAATTCTAACAAGTCTGGCAAAATGCTACTTACCGGTAAAGTTAGAATAACAGGCTGGGCACCACCAAATGCCTCATGCAAGCACTTCAAGGGTACCAATAATGTTCTTGAGTCATCTGTGAGGAAGAATGATACACAAGGATTAGGGGGAAAATCATGATGGGACTATTATATGGAATAACCATAGTTTGTTTACTGAAAGAGGGGAATACTCCAATGTACATAGTAATGATGGCCACCATCATGGCGCTGGGTATGTTGTTTGTTAGCGTGTGTTCCGTTTGACAGAATTTGACCTGACTGTTTCCAAGGATGAGCATATCGTTGATTCTCTCAGTGTTAATAATTAAGTCACTTGACGCATGCTTTTTTCCCCAATAATAATAGTAATAATACTAATCCTTTACCTCAACACCTACATTTGTACTAGCCCTGTGGCTAGTGGTTGTCAAATTTGACTAGCCCAGCTGGTGCAATTTTTACTAGTCCCGGGTTAGTTTACTACCGCTAAGGTCGAGCACTGGTTCCTACAGTGGAGCCGGTAAAAGTTATTGTTACATATGTTATGCACGTCGATTGCTTCAGTTTTGCAGCTGCAATAAAGAGGTACATGTACATGTATGTTGAGGCTAAAATCTTAAAGATGAAGTAAGTGCCCTCCCTCAAATAGGCACCCCTACTGCAAATGCAAAAATGAAATAAATGCCCGTCACTAATTCGATCATTTACAGTAAGGATTTCAATGTGTTAGATCTCTTTATGAATGAAAATAAAGTTGTACAGCAAATACTTACCAGTACTGGTCTGATCATCATCCAGAAAACACTTTCTCAAATGATGCCAATGACTTATAAATGTCTCCTTGGTTGCTACTGACTTTGTTAGTTGGGAGATGTGAAGTTCCAATTCATGTAATATCTGGATGGAAAAGAAAATGCATTAAGGCTGGTGAACTAAAAATAATTGCATCAAGGAAATAGATGAAAGTGAATGCTAATGACAATTCTCTAGCATTTGTTTTTCCATTTGCTTATTTAATACTAATGTTTTTTTTTAAGACAATGAAGTTATTATTTCTAAGATTAGTGTATTACCCTTGAAATTTATCACACAATCACAGGGAGTTCTAACTTAATAAATGAAACAATAATATTAACCACAGTGTACAATTAGAGTTGTCAGAGTTTTTCTATGACATGGTATTTACATGTGATAATTTTGGTAAAGGTCAATACATGTACATGTACGTCAGAGCAGGGTGTGGAACTATGACACTATTGCAACACAATTTTAGAGCTGGTTGCCAGGTAGAGCGCTGTAGGTACGTACTTACTTTTGATCTGGCAACTGACTGAGAAAGTTTGGTTGCCAGTTACATGTAGCAACAGAACAAATTAGTGTCTATGTCACACTCTTCAGTCCCATTTTGTTGTTGTTATAATAATGTTTATTTGTACCAGCACAGATAAAAATTATTACAATAGATGAAGAATAACACTAAAATTACAGTACAGGTTAACAGAAATAGCTTACACCAAACGAGTCCGATGCATACAGACACACAACAAAATACAAGTTGGTGAAATACACACAATTACACAAAACTTATTGGGAAAAATAAATAGAAGAGGACAAAACTAAAAAGGGGTAAAGCAATCTTGTGGCTATTCTAAGAACACCCAAATGCATGACAGTTAAATAATGACAGTTTACTAGCAATCGCAATTACTTACCACTTTCTGGTGGTCTAAGTATGGGAACTCTTCCAGCATCGTTTCAATTGCTTTTCGTCCTGTAATTTGCGAGATCCTTTCACATCTCTTGGGGAATGTCAGTGTTTGTAATTCCTCCACTGCTTTCCAGTTCACTGCACGTTTAGATATTTCTTTTTGCAGTTCCTTTTCATGCTTGTTTGCATCTTCCTGTGATGTTATCATGCCAATGTTTAATATTTCTTCTGATTTGGAAGCAGTCTTCTGACTCTGTTTATCCGATGACTTCAAGTTTGACACCCTTTTCTTGAGTAGGTGCTCGGTGGATGCCTTAGAAAGTGTATGGGATTGGGGAAGGAAAAAGTATGAATGATGAGCAATGAAAGCAATACCATGTTTTACTTGCACTTTTGGAGACTTGCAATATATAGGTCAACTGTAACATCAGTAAAAGGAACAGTAGTAAAAGTCATGTACAGTAACAAACCAAGACATCAATTTATAATTGATGTTTTTTTAAATGTATAATCAAAAATAGGCAATAAATGCAAGTACATGTAGAGACAGCCAAGTGTAATTTCTGGTTAAGAAAAATAAAATACTGTCTTAAAATATAACCCTAAATCTCCTGAAACGTAGCCAAAAAAGTCATCAAAGGTGTTTGCAAGGAAAGAGGGTTAATTAACTCAATATTTTAATTGCTTTGTCTGCATCGTACATGTACCTACCCAGTACTGAAATTCAACATCCTTTGGCCAAAAGGGTGGCTTCTCATCCCTAAGAACAGGTATCTCTTTACACATCTTCTTAGACAGTTCAGTCAAACAGTCACCAGAAATCTCCTTTCCACAGAATGCCTGCACACACGTGACACTCTCTCTTATCAACTGCCTTCTTGCACGGTCATCAAGGGGCTGATTTTCTTCCACAGAATTTTGAATTTCTCTTGAAGTGGGAAGTTTGAAATCTTCTCCCAGATAGCTATGCTTCTGTTTTTTTGATGGTAGGGGACTGAACAGCTCCCGGGGCTTTGTTCTCTTCAGTGGTGGCATGGAATGTGACAAAGGCTGGGACTGACTTGCCATTACATCTTCCTCTGAGGAACAGCTGTCTAAGCTAAGTGTGGTCGATACACTTGATAAAGGAGTTGAGGTTCCTGATGCACTAGATTTGCGGCCAAAGCTCTGAAAAAAAAAATGGTGGACCTCTTGTTAACCTGGGACTCCCAGGGATGTCATTAGAAGCCGGCAACCGGCGAACTCTGGCGTCTACTCTGGATATTTCTGCCCACTATACTTTTGCGAGACAAAGTAAAACTATGTTAAAAAGAGTATAAAAAGGGGAGTTTTGAAGTTTTTTCTCTGGGTAGTTTATGGAATATGCCAGCTATGTGAAAACTTATTGAAACCCCTGGGCTCCCAATGTGGTACTGTACTGGAAGGTGACTGGAATTCAAAATACCCAAGTTTAATGCAATGGCTGTGAAGGTACTGGTAGCTTGTAAATAAAACTGAGTGAAGTATATTACATACCTCTTCACTAAAATTGTCAAACATACATGTATCATCTTTCGGGGTCCCTGATTTCTGCAGAAAATTAAAGTCAGAATTAGCTACAATTTATTCAAACATAATCTGAACCAAGAAATTGTACCTCATAGACACGAAAGCCTGCAAAAATAGCATACATCAGCCATATGAATTGGAATTAGCTTTTAACAAGACATGTACAAACTGGCTTGTAAGGAAAAACTAACCAACTTGGAACTAATGTCCCACAATGTCTTGCGTGCAATGAAGTCTTTTGGAAACAGATCTTGAAGGTCTGCCCGTGTAAAATTGATGAAGGTCTCTCCATCGACACTGTTTACTTTGGAAGAGAACAAATTAATTCAGTATCTAATGATTACATGTAATATTTTATTACCCCCAACTCTTTCAATTTCCAAGGTTTGATATGCATACGTCAATGAATGGGTAACAACAATTAGCTGCTGCTGAACAGGGTTTCAGCCAGAACGCGATTTTGCAACAATCTCACATTGGTATACCCCACATTCTGTAATCTCCATACCAAAACAAAAACAACCTGTGCTACTCAGCAGTCTTATTCGTTGCCGTACCCTACCCCACCCCCGTTTTTTTGTAACCATGTGACTCGCCTTTTGAGTTTTGGCGGGAAAAGTATTTCTCCAAAGAAAAGCAAGAAAAGATATTCAAGTTCCAAAATCTTGCAATTAAACAGCAAAGGATGGGCTTACTTGGGAAAACTAGTACAGTCTTTGGTTTAACAAGAGAAATTCTACACAAAGTTTTATTAAAGAGTCCAGTTTTATCGGCCATGTGCAAAATTTGAGCTAGCGAGAAACGTGCTATTCCCGCCATACAATAAACATGGAATTTCATTGAGACTTACCCGCTAAAACTCTTGCATAAGATGCATTTACCCCTTTTCTCTCCAGTAAGAGTGATAAATCATCAACTTGCATGTCATGTAGAGACATTTCTGTCAATAAAATTGAACAAACCTCCTTCTCTAACTCACCAAGTTCGGAACCCATAACAAACGGGGCGTGAGCTATCCCATAACCACTTTGGAGCTGAGTCATTGTCTTCTCATCCAATCAGGAAGGTTCTTGCGTTTGTCCAAAATTTTCAGCCAATCTGAATCCCTGTTTCATGGGAATAATTTCACGAAGCGCGAGGAAAGACAGTGTACGTGTGCACGTAGCGCTAGAGGAAAGATGTCTGTTTGGACTTGTGGGTTTTGCCTCGTGTTCTCATCTCTACATTTTCATTTATTGTTGAGCCACATAAACTCGAGACACAATGATCAAGAAAACTTTTTTGCATATTGTGGTATTAGTGGATGCGACCGAGGTTTTAAAAAAGCCAACACATTCACAAAGCATGTAAGGGAAAAGCATATTCCATTTCTCCACTCAGAGGAAGTTGAAATCCATGTCTTACCAGATGGAAGTGGTAAGTTTATTTTTATAATTATTGCAGTTTTGACATAGTACGCTCTATATTTGCAGAGATGAAACTTTAATGTACCAAACGGCTTTTCTGCTTTATAGTTTGTGTTCTATGTAAATAATTTTAATAAAAGATATAAAAAAAGAAATTGTGCCTCAAACGTTATTTCTGCATCCTTGAAACAAGTAATCTTAGACTTGTTTTAAGAGCGCTTACGTCTTATTTTAAGATTCATGGTGACCTGATTTCCAATAAGATTTTGGGACCTAGAAACAAGTACTATCTGCCTAGAAACTAGAACAGTAAACCTTGAATTTAGACAAGCATTCTAGAAATAAGGATTTTTGCATTTGCAGTGTGAATGGTTCTTACACGTACATGGATCTCGAGTAAGAGGTTATATGAACACACATCCAACATTGTAAACGTTAATCTTTTAAACAGGTTTATATTTAATTGAAGAAGGCAAGCTAGGCCATATTTAGATCGACTAGCCACAAAAACGTTTTTACATGAATGCGAGACTGTAGATCGAGCGGCCACAGATCCACCCTAACTACAGTACAGACACTGAAATAAAAACTTAGGTTTGGTTGTACGTACATGTAAGCTAGCCAATGCATGGTTCTAATAATGAATATAGTTAGTATTAATTTGTGCACATAAATATACATATCATTTGAAATCATGTTATATTTCATTTGCTAATGCACCAATAATGTTAAGCCCGAAGGAGGAGGGGTGGAGATTTGACAGGCAGGGCTACCCTGAGGGTGGGGATTTTGACATGTTACCTGCCCAGGGTGGAGTTATTTATAGGAAACAAGGATGGGACTGAATTGCAGAATACCCCCTCCAGTGGTTCATTAATAATTCATTTCTCAACTTTTTAATACAAACCTACTAAATAATAAATAAAAAACCATGTTCGAACCAAAATCAGTCATAGAATGAATCAATACACCTGAACTAAAGTGGAGAATTTAGCGCAGTTTTCAAGCGATCTTTTGAGTGGAGGGGGTTTTCTGCAACTAAGCCTAAGGAAGACAGGGCCGATATTTGATATTTTTGACCAAACGTGTTGTCCCGAGGGTGGGGAATTTGATTTTTTTGGGGGAGAAAATGTCAAATCCCCCCCCCCCCCCCTCAGGCTTAACATTGATAAGTGCATAAATATTATACACTGGTACTTCTTAATTAGCCAAGGCATACTACAAAATCCAACAATAATATTATTATTAGTTTTTGTTGAAGTGCGACCCTGGAAGTTTGAAGTAGACTCTTTGGAAAATTGCCTTTAGCCGACCAATCAGAATTTATGAGACTGTCAGACTGTTTGACTGATAGTCAGCTAAGTATAAATAATACTATCCAAATGTGACTTGTAACTTCCAGGATCACACTTCAACAAAAACACTATTAACCCATACATGTAGTTCATTGCTCTTGTTTTTGGTTGAAGTATTTTTGTACGTTATATTTGCTAGTCCATCCCTTCACTTACATTAGAGCTACACAATGTATTTCATGCATTAGGATTTAATAGTCACACTAAACACTTAAATAATTTTTCAAGCCTCTCCACTTTATACATGTATAGGGAGTTTTGACAGTTTCACAATATTTGTTAACCCTAATGGGGAATGGCCTAGCCCGTTACACCAGACATTTTTTTTCCACTAATAAAATAATCATAAATTCGAAGAAAAAGAAACGTCTGCTTACCAGAGCGCTTATTATTTAAGCCTCATTGTGTTATGAACCAATCAGATTTTACCTTCTATATCCTGGAAAGTCACGTCCTGTAGAGGTAATGTTACATGTAGAAGGTTCTGACAATGACATATTTGCCACTGACCAATCACTGGGGACTGTTCCCATGCTCGAGACAAGACCAATTTGTACATTTCATGTTTCATATGTTTAGCCTCCCAAAGCTCAATGAATTTCAATTGAAAGCTACATGTATATATTTACAAACAGCAGAAATGAATCGATTCAAATTTTAGCTTTGGAGAATCTAAAAGCAGACTTAACTGATTCGGTAACATGATTGTTTTTATATATTCACATTATGACACCAACCAGGTGAAAGTTTGCAACTGTTGCATGGCACGCCAATTAAAAAATAAAAGAAATATGCTGATGTCGTGCTTACATATTGCAAACTAATTACATGTAAGCTCAGATAAACAGACGTTTCTTTTTCTTTGAATTTTACGAGAGTGAAAAAAACGTATGGTGGAGCAGGCTAGGATTGGCCATGCCAGCCAAGATATTGGTTCTACATCATTATTCCCAATACCATACCAACCAGCCTGGTATCATTCTTTCAATACTTTTACAATTTTGCTTATTAGATCCCATCTTGGAATATCAAGTCCTGCTTTGTCTATTCTTGGCTTTCACGTGACGTCACAGGCCTCTCCAAATATGGACGGCCGCCATGTTTGTGCCCCTCAGAGTGTGAAATTTATTGTGATCGTAGGCCACTTCTGTAGTACTTTCCCGTTTTTATCGACATTAAGCATGAATTCGTCCGAGAAAATCAAGAAAGACGAGCTAGAAAGGCACAGCAAGAATATACCAGTGCTCTCCAAGTATGCTTTGGCCTTGGAAAGCCGCATTAAGCTGCGATATCTCGAGAAAATTTCGGTGATAGGAATCGACCCGGCCATTATCCCAAGCGATGAGTTCGATCCCGAATGTTTGCCGCCAGTAGAACAGTCGGATTTGTTCAGTTATTTGGTCCTCCAAACAAGCTATTACACCAATGACCAATTCAAGAGCTACAAGAGTTTGGAAGCATACAATCAAGTGGTATCTGGTTTTGTGGCTTCGGTAAAAGGGAAGGTGATCGCCGGAAAGCACGTTGTTGTAGCGCGCATTAGACACTCACAACGAATGAACGACCCTCTTGTGGACGTGTGGCTAATAATCGGGACTGATGGAACCATTCTATCTGTGCATTGTTTAGGATGCAAAGCAGGGTTGGCAGAATCTTGCTCGCATGTTGCGAGCGTTCTATTTTACATTGAATGTTGGACACGAATCAATAGGAAGTTAGCGTGCACGCAAGTAAAGTGTACATGGATGCTTCCAACTTATGTGAGCGAAGTTTCTTATGCGAGGATAAAAGACATCGACTTTACTTCGGCTAAAAAGCTGAAAGAAAACATAGATAGTGAAATAGATTCATTTGATGGAAGCATAAGCTCACAAGAACGACCCACTAGTGCTACTGGTTCACAAAAGCAAACCCCGACACCTCAAGTTTCAGCAGCGGAAATTGTGACATTTTATGACAAGCTGAACCAATGCAAAACAAAGGCTGTGGCGTTAAGTTTAGTCAAGAAACATGCCGATCAATTTGTGTCAAAAAGCCGCAACGTCCCAGTACTAACGGATCTCTATGAACCAAGTAATTTAGACCTCGAATATCCTGATCTTTTGCGCAAATGTTTAGATGTACATGTCAATATTTCTGATGAGGATATCGAGACGGTTGAGAAAGATACAAGGTCACAAGCAAGGGGTCCAGGCTTTTTTAGGCATCGAGCTGGACGGATTGGTGCATCTGTTAGCGGCGCAGTATTCCACAGCAACCTTGCACAGCCGCCGCAATCACTGCTGAAGTCAATTTGTTACCCCCATTTGTACAAAGTGAACACAAAGGCGACAAGGCATGGGTGCAAATATGAGGAACCTGCCATTAAGGCTTATGAGGCACACATGAAGGGAAATCATGTTAACTTTCAGATTCAGCGATGTGGCCTGTTTATCAATAAGCAGTACCCTTTTATCCATGCCACACCTGACTTTTTTATGTCTTGCGATTGTTGTGGATTGGGATGCGGGGAAATCAAATGTCCAGTTTCTATAATCGATAATGACTTTGACGAGTATGCCAATAAAAAGAGTGCGTGTCTGGAAAAGGTGGATGGGGTCTTTAAGTTGAAGAAAACGCATAATTATTACCACCAAGTCCAGCAACAGTTATTTACTCTTCCAGAGAGGAAATACTGTGACTTTGTTGTTTGTACATTTGATGTGGAGGGCAATGCCCATTTACTATGCGACCGAATTAGTCCTGATATGGAACACACAAGTACTGTTATGGTGAAACTACAATCGTTCTGGAGAATATGCATTCTCCCTGAGATCCTGGGCCGGTGGTACACAAGAAAGTGCGATGTGGTCATAAAGGCTCCAGGGATTGATAGCATCTGCTTTTGCAGAGAGCAGAGCAGTGCAGATGATGTTTCCTGTAGCAACCCAGGGTGCCCTTATGGACGATTTCACAAGGCATGTTTGGCAATAAGTGGAGTACCAATGAAGAATACCTGGTACTGTCCCCACTGCAGCAGGCTACCAGAGTTTAAGCGTGTGGCCAGGAAGGCTACATCAGCCAAAGGGAAAGCACTAGTGAACCAGGCTGCCATGCTCTGCACCAATATTTGTCTCTGCAATGCAAAACCATCTCCAGGAGACAAATTGGTTGAGTGTCACAATACTGGGTGTGACCATGGACGGTACTTCCATATTAGTTGTTTGGGGCTGAAAAGGATGCCCAATAATTCTAAAACAACATGGCAATGCAAGGCCTGCAAAGGGAAAAAGACAAAGCCATCTACTTCTTGTACTTCTTCTGCGTCACCGACAGTGTCGGCTGCTACTGGTGAGTTGAGTGATTCGAGCGGTGATGAGGACAATGTTGTCATTACTAACAAAACAACAGGACCAATTGATAAATTTGGAACTCTTGCACATTTGGTGGATGCTGATTATGACCTTATCAGGGATCCTGGAGGTTGGCTTTCTGGTGACATTGTGCAAGCTGCACAAGTGCTACTACAGAAAGTCAATCCATCAGTTGAGGGACTGCAGCGCCCAACACTAGGGCGCGTGCGAAACTTTGATGTAGTTTCAGCAGAATGTATCCAGATTTTGCATTCTGGTACAGATCACTGGGTTTGCATCAGTTCTGTGGGTTGTTTGCCTGGCATGGTAAACCTTTATGATAGTTATTATGATGATGCTATTAGCCAGGAAATAGAAGAACAGGCAAATGATTTGCTTGGTGGACATTTAGTTTCACTGGACTATGTACCTGTACAGCAGCAGAGAAATGGTAGCGACTGTGGTGTTTTTTCCATTGCATTTGCTACGTGTTTAATTTTTGCAACTGATCCAAGGCATGTAACATTTGATATCCCTAGAATGCGCCCACATTTATTGCAATGTTTGCAAAATGGATCAATTAGCATGTTCCCCATCTTTTAGTATAAATAGTTAATGGTTCGAATAGAGTGCAAATGATATATCCGTGAAATACAAATTGCACATTTGTACAATTTAGTGGTTTATGCCTAGCTGATTTTTCACCTATTTGTCTGTCTAGACGAAATTGACTATTTACAAAATTGTACAAATTTGTGCAATTTTGTGGCACTAATGTTTCACAGATATATTGTTTGCACTCTATGTTACATAGGCATCTGAACAAAGTTTTTGTACTCCTGTGAATTAGCCATAGTTTTATTCTAAAATCCACAATTACTTTTAATTGTACATTTATTTTTATTTTATTTAGTTGGTTTTTACTGCAAGAAGGTGGAATTATTTATTATTATAATTAACAGTTGGATCTCAGGGTCTGTCTACAAAAAGACCTTGTGCTGCTATTTCTCTGTACTATCATTTACGAAATAGCACACATTTTTCCATGTACCATGTGATGGTACAACACATAAAATTATCATGGGAGAATGGCTAATTATGTGGGAATACGAGCCCCTTTGGGAGTGAGTATTTCCACAGTTTTTTGCCGTTCAACCAGTTTTCACATCATGTTATGGTAAAATGAGAAATGTGTGCTAATTTCTTTTATGAAATAGGCCAGCCATGTACCTCCCTGGATTTTCAACCAATCAGAGTGTACATACTGGGCAATTTTTGTTTGCTTCAGTGAAATATCAGGGCAGGTTTGACAAGACAGGGTTTGTATTTTGGCGAGACAAGGTTGAGAAGCCCTGATATTTATCGGAAGAGAACATCAATTGTACTATAATATTTTATTATTATCCCACTGACTTGAAGTTTGTTTTCACCGGGAAGCCATTCATTGGTTTCTTCACAAAACTTTTCCCCATCTTTTCTTTTTTTGTTATAGTTATGCTTGTGCAACTGTCCATGATATCAGGAAAATTTCTCTCACTTCTGATTGGAATACAAGGTTTAGTGGGATAATAAAACATTATATTATAACACTAGAACAATTGAAAAAAATCCTAATCAAATGGTACAATTGGAGGACAAAAATTTACAAAAGCAGAGCATACCGTTATAATTCTGTCAATTATAGGTACCTGTACCTCTGCAGGTCCAGTTGAACGACAAACTAGGTAGTCTGTGGGAATAATTCCTTCTAAAATAGTGTACTTTCTGCGCAGTAGTCCAATCACTCTTTCGACGTGAATCCTGACATTCGCAATTCCCCTCGACCTTTCTACATCCACTGGGTCTAGCTGGGCTTTCCCTTTTGTAAATGCTGGTATAACAAGCTTCCCTTGCTTTAAACCAACACTTTCAGCAATGGTAAAGCCCCTGTCAGCCATCACTGTGTCCCCTGGTACCAGTTTGTCCAAAAAACCACAGTTCTCTGTCAGGAATTTGTCAGATGTGCGACCACCCCAAGCCTCTGATACAAATGAGATGGATCCTTGTGGTGTAATGCCAATAAGCACTTTTATCGTATTATGGTGCTTGTATGACGAAAAGGTCTGTGCACGCGCCATTAGATTTGAAGGTTTCTCCACAAACACCTCAAAGCAGTCAATAATAACAGTAACTTTCCGTCCAAATGTGTACTGAAAACACATAGGCATAGTTTTCCACAAGCTCTCTCTGTCAGGCCATGTAACAAAACACGACAATCTAGTATCTAAGACTACAATCCAGGCAGTAAATATCCTTGAAACAGTAGAAAGGGAAACTAGAAACCGGTAGGCCAGATCTTGGAAAGGCATGTTTAGCCGCAGTTTCATCACAACCATGATAAATTCCTGGAAGCTGTCCAGACACTGAGATCGACGAGATACATAGGGCGCAACATGTTCAAACACAACCATAAGTATTTCATATGAAGGGAGACCGGTATAAAATCTAACTTTATCGTCTGAGTTGAAGTATTCTTTGTTTGGGGCTTGATAAGTCTGATTTCTAAACATGTACTGAAACTCTTCAGTCTGTGTTTCAGCGATCTTTGAGTCGCGATATGTTGGCACGCTTCTAAACACATACTGCAATTCCTCGGTTTGCGTTTCGGCGTCCTTCGGTTCTATGGGTTCTAGCTCCGGGTCCAAATCCATTTCTACCTCTTCAGGTTCATTCCCAACGTCCATGAATTCAATATCCCGTACACGATCTCCAGCAACATCCAACTGCGTTCTCTTCGCTGCGGCTTCTATCTCTTGTTGTTCTGCGATTCGCTTTTTGCGCTCTTTTGTCCTCTCAGCTCTCGCTTCTGTCTCTTTCTGTCTACTTTCTTTCGCCTCAGCTTCCTTATATTCTTTCTTGCCGAGGTTCTGACTGGGTACCCAGTCAACATCATATCGATCCCAAGAAGCTGCAGGCTTCCCCGAAACGAAGTGACGGCCACATACCCGTTCGCTTTCGAGGATGTTTTTAGTAGCTGTATCTCCGCGGCTGATCGCCGAAATCCACAATCTTCTGCGTTCTCTCGTTCGTTCTTCGTGCTCTTCGCCTTGATGAGTGCTTACTTTAGGTATTGAAGCAAAATATAGCTTATGTTTGCCGCTTTTCGACCCGCAACCAACGATAATACAGTGAACCATATTCGACTAAATCCTCTCACTTCGCGTCTTTGTTTACGGGTCGAGGGGCACAAATATGGCGGATAGCAACCGTTGTCAAGGCCGGGTCACGTGGGTGAAAGCCAAGAATTGATCCTTGCAAATTTTCACTGGGGTTTTCTTTCACCATTATTCCCGATATATTTCCATTTTCGATTCGTTTCTACCACTCCATGGCCAGATTCCCCTATTTCAGCTTTTGCCAACACCTGTTCCAGCTTCTTTCAATCTAATCCCTGAAAAATCCCATCAGCCCATTCCCTTGTCCACCACCCCTAAGGCTGTGCATTAGACTCTTGTTTGGGTGCGAATTAATACCGTCCCACACTTAACACACACAAAACAAATTTCCACTACCTGGCACTCCTTAAGCAGCACATTAGGCTTTAGAATACCCAGCCACTAAAATCTGGGAGTCGTAACTACTGGTTACTTATACTGAAAGGTAAAAAGATAATACATGTATATATAGCCAGATAAAAGTCCTTATAGTATAAATCAAATTTTTTTTTTTTTTTTTTTTTTTTTACATTTGAAGGTTAAAAGTTGGGGCTTGGTTTGAATATTTCAGGGGAGTACAGAGCTGATGAGTATCTACTGAACTGGAATACGTACAGAACTCTTGGTTATCGAACTGGAGCACTACATGTAGCACAAAACTCTTACATGTATTTATTGAACTGGAACAATTATATTATACATATTGCACTAATTGAATATTAATGAGTTTTAGAATAATAATTGTTATAACTGCATGGGTTTGTAATAATAGGGTTCCACTATATATATTATGTATTGCATTTGTATTTGAGTTCATGAGTTTTTCAAGTTTGCATTTCAACTGTATTCTTTTTAATTTTAGTCAGGCAACTGCACTTTACCGATTGGAGAACACATTGTATGTGTAGTACATTTGTAGATCCATGGCTAGATCAAGCCTAATTAATATGATTCAAGTGCCTGATAAATGTAGGTCCAAAAGAGATCCAAAGTTTTCTATGTCTAATAGTTGTTCTCTCTTTAATCTTTAATAAGATTAAATACAAAAGACAACTAGAGTTATTCAAAGATATAACAATATAGATTAAACAAAAATATGTTGCATAATTATGTACATATTCTGGTTATTTCTGTGAGTGATGGGTGTACAATGTAGTTATAGTATGCATTTTAACTAATGGCTGTACTGTTTTTTATCATCACTCTACAATGTACATGTACAGTTGTTTGACATATATCTGTCAAATAACTGTACCTTTTACATATATGTCACATATATGTACAGCTATCTGACATATAACTGTAGGATAACTGCACTTTTGCATATATGTCACATATATGTACAGTTATTTGACATATATCGATGAAAACCAACTGCTTGTCTTGCATATATGTCACATATATGTACAGTTGTTTAGCAGATATATGTAGCATCCACAGATATGTCACATATATGTCACATATCTGTAGTTTTGGTAAGGGAGAGCTTTGTTTTGACAAAACATTTAACAAGTACTTACGATGAATGAAAAACTCAGCTCAACACGGTCTTTTTCTTGTTGGTCACCTTCCTTGGATTTCTAGAACGTACAGTCCTGCACAATATACTGAAAATGGAGCTAAAATAGCCCGTCTTGGTTCGAGAAGGAAAAATGGCGGCCGCAAAATGCAAATATCTCGTGAGTATGCGGTGCGCGCGGATTTCTGGGATGGAGCATAGTTTTGACTCGACACAAAGACGCCTGGAAGATTTTAGAAATCACCTGGCAAGTGTTGAACAAAAATTATGTTTTATCTATGTTACTTCACCTAGACTTTGAAATCGGCGATTACAAGATTAAAAGAACTGCAAACGAATTGTGAGACAGGGACAAGTGATGCCACTGATGGTTCGACTTGTAATCAACCAAGCACAAGTGTCCCAGAACAGGAAAACGATCTCCTGCAGGTTGATGAAGCAACGCCGCAAGAGCATGAGCTAGTGGATAAACGCATGGAAAGTAGCATTCCTGAGGTGGTAAGGGCATTTATTTACTGGTTTAATAAAATAAATGAGTTTGAGAGATAAGAAAAACCTAAATGTGTAAAATAGCCGGTTGAAAACAATAGCCTTACATGGTGAACCAGACTAGATAACCCCATGTTTTTTTTCTGGTTCAACCAACTCTATTCTGTGTATGCTTATATTTGTATGCCTTCCATCTAGAGTGAAATAAATTGTTGTTGGTTGTAATTTTAAGCATTTTTTTCTTCTCGAGATGGGAGAGACATACAACCATAAGTCTACACAGACTGTGGGGCTGCACTAGCTGTGACATGATGCGAAGTAAGAATGTGCTGTTGGAGAAAAAGATGACAACTTTGAGGGGAGGTTTGAGTAAAAGAAAAAAGAATGCAAAAAAGATGCGTCGTAAAGGTAGGTTGAAAGGTGTTTCTATTTATTTTTGTTTTTTTTTGGTTCAAAAATATAGATTAAAAACGACCTCCAGATGGGAAATAAATATTACTAATGTCCGTTATATTTGATATTATTTGTTGGCGAAGAGGTATATTTACTGGCTATTTCATGGTTTTATATGGAATACCGGCAAATATTTCACAATAAATTTGTATTATTTGGTATACAACTCCTCTAAAGCTCTGATTGGCTAAAATATAATATTTATAGGATAATGATAGATACAAAATGATAGATACAAAATGAGTGCATGACTGTTCTTTATGGGATTTACAAACTCTAGCTGAAAGCAAAACAATAAAATTCCATGTGGCGGCCGTATGGGCAAAGATATATATTAATTATCTACAAGTTTTGATACTTATATACAGTTCGTTAATATTTCAGTCTGCCAACTACAACAAAAACTACAATCTGAACAAGAGGCCATCACTCAAAGTGGAGATGAGGAAGAGGAAGCTGATGAGGACTCGCAGGATGAAACTATCGAGGAAGAGCCAGATTTCTCATCAGGATCCATCTTAGAATCGCAGACAGAAACAGAAACAGAGACAGAGGATGAAGACGGTGATAAAAACTCAAACCGGTTAGGACAAACATTACACATAGTATTTACTTTATGCACATATAAGAAAGCTAGGATATGATCATTAAAATAAGCTGCATATAATTCTGAAGCACTTAATAGTATAGCTACACATCCAATATTTGACTGAGAATAAAAAATAAAAATGTGCAAGCCTGTATGTACATGTAAATTGAAGAGCCTTGACAACCATGTAGAACTACATTGTAGGTGACTAAATGTTACAGTAAATATTGTTCTGATAATTACTGCAGGTTGTTCTCCACAAAGGATAACCTACGAACAGAGCCAAAGCATATTGTGTTCCTGTCCCAGCTACTACTTCTCTTCAAGTTCTGCCACACATGTAAGGAAGACAATCTAATAGTAGAGGCCAGACAGGTTGGCACACAGGCATGCAGTTGTCAAAACAGTATGTGCTAACCCAAAATGTAGGAAAGAATCCACAAGGAATAGTCAGCCCACCATGCCAGGGACCAACATACCTGCAGGGAACTTTCTTCTATGCATGGCTATTCTTTTTGCTGGTGGATCGGCAGCAAAAGTCTTCCAAATTTTCGCACATATGGGCCTTGGGTGCATATCGATGTGCACATTCTTCAAACACCAAAGAGTTAACAAGCTAGTCAGTAGGTATTTTCATCTAGAGGAAGTTGGCCCCAGTTCAAAGAATGGATAATGCTATCCATCAGATAAATCCTTATCTAGTTGACTGGGGACTGGGGACTGTAGAATTAAAGCACTGGCAAATTGTTTTTATCCCATAATGTAGTGACAGTGGTTATGAAGCTGATGAAATTTAGGGCTATTTTCTAAAACCCTTGTAAGAATAAAGTCAAACCAACTAAGTCAAGCCTTGCTCTGACATGTCAAACTACCCAGGTTGGCATGTACAAGTATGTTTGTAATGGCCAACTATAATGTTGAAAAGATAATTAATGCTAACTTTATCCATTTTCAGAGTAAGCTGTTTCCAATTATTTGCATATACTGGCATAACTACCAGGCCAAGATGTTAGCAAAGTTAAAAGATCTTCGAGGTGGCATCTCAATTGCAGGCGATGGTCGGCATGATAGCATGGGCCACAGTGCCAAGTTTGGCGCCTATACAATCTTTTGTTGCACCATGCCACTTATAATCCATTTTGCTCTTATTCAGGTATTGAAATAAACATATTATTGATGGAAGGAACGCTTCATCCTAGCAACTTGGGATGTTCCTTGTCCCCTAATCATTACAATTGGCACCCTTCAGTTGCTACATGTATGATTTGATGGTATGACTCTTTAGCTTGAATCGGAAAAGGCCTCATTATTATCACCTTTTTTCATCCCCACGTGATATAATATGTCTACTGTTACAGCATGACATGCAAATGTATGACCACTTTCAACGTATTTGCATACTTTTGTACAATTGCCCAGAGCAAGATTATCAAATCACATTATCAATTAAGCGGCTCGTTATTGTGGTTTTGTTTATTTAATGTTGTATGTTATTGGATAATCTTGCACATGGCATGTGCATGAATGTATGAAAATATATGTTGTTCAAAAATATCTGCCCTGGTTCCTGGTTCAAATTTTTTTGAACCAGTCATCAAACCCCCACAACATATATACTGTACAATGTATTAATTAAAAGTGGTCATATATTTGCATGTCATGCTGTAATAAGTAGCATTTTCAGGGCCCCATACTAGCTTTGTGTGATTGGACCTAGAATCTAATTTGGAGTAAAGATTTGAACTAAACTGTTTCTTGAAGATAAATGAATACACAAAACAACTTTTTGCCTTATCTTTCAGAGAAATCAAGCTGGTAATAGCCCTGCCATGGAGTTCATGGGGTTTGAGATGTGTATGGACTTCTTGTTAGGAACTGGAATACTCATAACCACATTCATATCGGATAGACACATAAAAATTGCAAGCCACACGAGGAAGGTCCTGACACAGATTGTGCATTATTTTGACCTATGGCATCTGAAGAAAAGTAAGAGTTTTTCATAATCTGATAATATGAAATTCTCTAATTTAAGAAAATTTACTTCAACTTTTACTTTAATATACATGTATTTGGCTGTACCCCTAGCTCTCTTGCAGTGGCTTTTTTGTCCAAAATTAGAGCACATTTCATTCGAAACCCTACAGAAGAAGCGATACATGTACCTACCGTAAAAGAGTCTGCAGAATTCTCCCAAATGGCAGTGTGAAAAGTTTGAGCACTGTTTAACTACCCCAGGCTAGCCAAACTTGAACTGAGGAGAGAGGGTTTAGTTAGCACTCAGGATTTCACTAATTGAGTCCAAACACAGCCATTTAGTCAAAGGGTTAAACCTCCATGATGTCTACATTTTACTTATTTATTGTTTTACAGAAATTCGAAAGGTACTCTCAAAGATATCAAAGGAAAAAGGTTGTGAGGTTCTCCAGGAATGGATAAAGCCCTGTGAGTAACACCTATACTGGAGTGCTACAACAACATTCAGTGGAAATGGAAGGGTCATCTGGGCAAAGTTCAAGTCATGCTTGAGCCATATTGTTAACAAGCACTCTGGCCTGGATGATCCTTTGTTTAACAAGTGTGGCCATGGTGAAATCCAACCAAGGAGGTGGCTTCAGACTGGTAAATAATAGAAGTTTATACTGCAGTAACTGTTAATTATCACAGACTGTAAAACGCTGACAGTATGTCCAAAAAGGTTACATTTTATCCTTTAATGTTGAAAAACTATTGTTTTCTACCCTTACAAGTGTTTATTTCTGAATGGATTTATTACATTGCTTACTAGGAACTAGTGTCTATGAATGACTTTGCAAGGCCCTAACAAATGACAGCCTAAAGAAGGGAATCCAACAAGCTTCCCCTCTTGCTCAAACCAGCTGCTTAGAAGGCTTTCATTCTGTCCTTAATCAATTTGCACCCAAGTTGATAGCTTACTCATATGTTGGAATGTATTGCAGATACAATAGTTCTCTTCTGCTGAGAGATGTGTTAATAGTAATCATCAGAATTAGGTAAAAGTTAAACATCAAACTGCTTTCCATCAACAGTTAAAAATGACATTGTTTGTTTGGATGAACTTCAGAAAATGCTTTACTTTTATAGATTCTAATGTGTTTTTATACATGTGTATTTATAGTAATTAGGTTATTTTTGATTATTACTATCAAGTTCCTTTTGTGACCTACATGAATATATAAAAAAAAGTTTACTACGTACACATGTAGCTACAAACAAAATGTATCATAAAAATAAAGATACATGTATAAGTTTTATTTCTCATCTCATTTTTATTTATTATTTCTATACATGTATCTTTATCTGCAGGCATATTTTAGCTGCATTGCAATAACAATTTGCAAAGAGATGTGAAGTGTCGAGAGTCAGATGGGGCTGACAGAGTGAAAGTGAGGTACCCAAAGTTCAAAAATGGAGAAGCGACAGTGAGGAATGTTAGAGTTTTACAGAACTTTGGTAGGTTCAAATTAATGTCTGCACCATTATTCATGACCCCAGATTTCTTAATGAAGTCAATTCAAAGGGCTCTGAAAAATTACAAAAAAATTGCACAGTGAGGAACATAGCCAGATTTTGACTGCAATAGCTAATTAGCATATTCAAAATTCCCAGAGTCTTCTGTTTTGTTGAGCATGTGCAATGTCTGGGTCAAGAATAATCTCAGTGCATGAATAGTACAGGGTAGTTCCTTATTGGAAAAAAATACTGATGTGTTCATGGCATCAGTCATTTTCAGCCAATGGAGCATTATATACATGTAAGTCAAACTGGGAATACTTTCTTTGCAAACATGAATGATTATTAGATTAACTGATGTTCATTTTTTTCACAAATTATTCCTCATCTGGTCTTGAAGCTGGCAAATCAATGGTGTCTCCTCAAAGAAGATTGACAAACTGTTGTTTTTTAGTTAAAATTCATAAATTTATGATGTGATATGTCATACATGCTGCAAAGCAAATTCAATTAACTTACTCACAAATCAAAATGATGCCACGCTTGTCTGTCTTCTTGTATCCCCCTATAATGAAAGCTGCGTTTTCCAGCTTCAGTGTGCGGTCTATACATTATAGCTTGAGTTTCTTAAGTTATAGGAATGTACAACAGTTGTGCTTTTAAAGATTTCCTTCAAATAATTTGGAGTGCTCCCATTCATAGTTTTGTACATTAATATAGCCAGTTGCTTTGATCTTCTTGTCTCAAGATTATTCCATTCAAGTTCGTTCAACAACTCCGCTGGCTGAAAGAATGAAGGCTCTGGTTTCAAATACAAGTTTCCGAGGTCTAATTGACCTATATCACTATGACGTCATATCAAAACAATCTATTGTTTAAACGCTAAGGATCACGGTCGTGGGAGGGGGACAAAACAGGGACAAAACAGCAACAACACAAAGGAAATAGCTATCAAATGCATTTTGAAGAACGTAGAATAGCGCTAACAGCCACCAAATACGGTAAATATTGTGGGATAAACATTGATACAGCTGATATCTGGAAACCAGACAATTCGAAGTTCAATTTTCCTCAGCAGAGCAGATTTAGTTCAAAATTATATTGTTCAAGTCGATTCTGTCCCCCTCATAAACAAGCCGTGACGTCATAATGATATAGGGTAATTAAAGTGCAAGTAAAGCCATAAAACAACATGAATACGAAGGCCAAGGACTACGGCAAAGCTGACACAACGTAGGATTTTATATTGAATATTACCAGAAGTCCATGGACTTCTGATATTACAATATTTCGGCTCGCCAAACCAGCCTTCTTCAGGTACTAGATGTTACAAGTGAAGAGCTCTAAGGTGAGAAGATCTATAAATGTGGTAAATTTCGCAATAGAAATTGCGAAAACGGGAAGTGACGTAGACCAAAACTTGAAGTAGCAAAATAGTATAAGAGATAAGCACTATGTTTCATCACGTATATTCATACCATATGGTTCTAGAGTTTTAGCTTTATCTATAAGGTGCGCTTCTCTGGCTTTACATATCGAGTCTCTTGAGGAGTATATTATTTCTAGAGTGATAAGTTGCATGTCGGTGCGTGTAAGAGTGGTTAGGTCTAAAAAGAAAATGTTTAGATACAGTAGTAGGTTTAGATTTGATGTTAGGCTTGTCTACTGTCCGTCTCAGGGGGTATTCATTAAATCTGTCTTTGAGGCGTCGCTTAGTTTCACCTATGTATTGCAAATGGCAACGATTACATTGTATCATGTATATGAGGTTTTTAGTATTACAGGTTATGTGTGAATGAATAACTGTTTTTGCCCCAAATTCTATTTCTGATATACTTCAGTTGTCTAACTTAGTTTTCTTTGAGAGGCAGGAGCAGAAACACAACCCGAATTAATATTGCGGGATTGATTAATCTTGTGGTGTCACAAAGAAAACCTACGGGATTCTATTGTAGTAGTTTTCCCTGGGGAGGGAGTTGATTCATCTTATGACGTCACATGATCCATGAAAACTAATCAAAATAAAGGATTAAATGCCAGAAATGTTACAAGATTAATACCTTTTGTGAGAAACAAACACAATAGTACAATATAATTGTTATTTTTTTGACATGGGAGTGTTCATTATTTATGGCTTTGGGGGGGGGGGGGGGGGGGGGGTTGGGCATTTAACTACTTCTCTTGTTAAAACTTTTATGACCCCCCTATGAATGAATTAAAACTTAGATGACCCCCTATAAAATTGATCAAAGCTTTATTGCACCCCCCCCCCCCCTCAAAAAAAATTGGATGTGCAGAAAGAATGCAAACTGCATATACGTGTAATCTATTAAATTTACTATTAATGTTTCTAGATTTATGGTATTTCCCATGATACATTACCTTTGTTTAGTAGAAAACATATATATACATGTATTCTTCTGGAAATCTCTACCTCACCTCTTTCCTGGAAGGGTAATTGAAATGGTACTGATAATTTGTGCATCATATTGCATTCTAGTGCATCATATTGCATTGTTCCGTAGTCTCAAATAAATATATAAATGAAAAAGAACTCAACATTGGGATAACTAATCTCCTGGACACCAATGCATTATCTTTCGTATGGGGATGTTGTGCCTTTGATCATGAACTTAGAGAATACCATCCTGCGTATGAAGAAAACAAAGCAGACTGCGTTTAAATGTTGCGAGGGCCGACGGCCCTAGCCTGTACACAGACCGCCGTAATCCCTTCAAAGGAAGGAAAAGGTGGTCTGTACTACGGATGAGTTAATCGTGTTCCGACATAATTTTGCATAAATTACATATCGATTTCCATTGGCCGAGAAACACTAGACGGTACACATTGTAGATTTCAGATTGTTCATTTCCTATTGTTAACGGCAATGCAAGGACGCGCTGGGAAGCGTGGGAAATAAAATAAATTCCCTTCTTCGATAGCCTATATACACAGACCTTCGTAATCCATTCAAAGGAAGGGATTTGGAGATGTAATAATGTACTTTTATTGACCATACAATTTGGCTCATACATTAGCCAAAGCCAGAGGCTTATGTGGCTTTTAGGTCAGTTTCAGGTCAAGTAGAGAAAAAATTACAGGTCAATTATAGTCAAGGAGAAAGGAAATTAACATATTTGTATATTAACATATTTGTATACTCCTTTATTGTGACAAGTAGTAATCCTTCAATAATCGTTTGTAGTTGAATTTTTTTAATGAATTACGAATTGGTAAGGGTATTGCATTCCAGATTATTGGGCCTTGTGATCTAAGAGAAAATGAGTATTTATGGAACGTGATGTGAAGATTATATCTTTGCCGAGTATGATAATGATGGGTTTCAGCATTGAAATTGAAAAGTGAAGCAATAGGTTGAGGTAAAGAATTTTTTGTATGTAGAAATATAAAACAGCTGATTTGATATTTGAAGATGTCGTAAATGCTCAAGATGTTTAGTTGCTTAAATAGTGGAAGAGAATGTGCTAGTAAGGGGGAGAAAGTTATGATACGAACAACTTTCTTTTGGCATAGTAGAATAGGGTTTAGATGAGATTTGAAGGTTGATGCCCATATAATAGCACAGTATTGCAAATAAGGTAAAATAAGAGAGTTATATAGTAAATGGAGGGTGGATTTCCCAAAAAAATGTCTAGATTTCAGTAAAATACCTATTGTTCTGGAAATTTTAGTGGTAATAACCTGAATATGGGGTGTCCATAACAAATTTTGGTGGATAATTATACCTAAAAATTTGGATTTAATAACTCTGTCAATGCTATGTCCATCAAGGGTAACAGCAACATTATCAAGATTAGGTTTCTTACGGCTAGGATGGAATAAAATAAACTTTGTCTTATCTGGATGAAGGGTAAGTTTATTAGCGTTGCACCACTTAAGGACGCCCTTGAGCTCAGTATTGACAGTGTTAAAAATGGTATGGATATCCTTGCCACTATAAAATATGTTGGTATCGTCAGCAAAGAGAACAAAAGATAAGAGAGGTGAGGAGTTACATATATCATTAACATATATGAGAAAAAGAAGAGGACCAAGGATGGAACTTGAACATATATTATTGACTTGAACGCACTGAAGTCTGTTATCAAGGTAACTTTTAAGCCAAGACTGGGCAATTCCACGGAAACCGTAGAAAGATAGTTTATCCAATAATATGGCATGATCTACAGTATCGAATGCTTTTTTGAAATCGATAAATAGGCCAAAAGTATAGTTATTGTTATCAAAAGCTTGTGTAATATTATCAACCAGGTTTAGGACAGCCATAAATGTGGAATGATTTTTACGGAAACCGTATTGATTATTAATTAAGATACTATGTTTATTGATGAAGTCAAGGAACCTACTATAGAGAATTTTTTCTAAAATTTTGGAGAAAAAGGGCAATATAGAAATTGGTCTGTAATTAGAGAATTTATGGCAGTCATCGGCTTTAAATACTGGGGTAACTTTAGCAATTTTAAGGCGATCAGGAACTACACCTGTAGTGATTGATGTATTAAATATAATTGAGAGAGGAAGGGCTAGCATATCAATGCAAGATTTCATAATTAAAGAGTTGATGCCATCAACTCCTTCACTCTTACTATTTTTAAGATAATTAACAATTGTTGTTATTTCAGCTTGGGAGGTGGGAAATAAAAATATACTATCATTAAATGATCCATCTAGGTATTGGATATGTGAGTTGTTGGATGTAGGAAAATGTTTTGAGAGTGAAGGCCCAACATTTACAAAGAAATCATTAAAGTCTTTCATCAAGGAAGGAATGGTGACTTTAGGTTTGATACCGATTACAGATTTAATGGTAGCCCATGTTGCTTTAAGATCCAGTTTTTTGTTTTTCAAGTTTACTGTGGTAATACTTTTTACGAGACAGCTTGATAATATAATTATATTTATTACGGTACTTGGTGTATTTAAGCTTGTTTACAGCTGTTGGCTGTTTTATGTAATTCTTATAAAGTATTTTTTTCCTAAAACAAGAGTTTTGCAATCCTGCTGAGAACCAAGGTTTGGAATTTATTCTAGAGCTAATATTTGTAGTTTTAAGTGGAAAGGATACATTGTAAATTGGTAAAAGAATATCAAAAAAGGTATTATATGAATCATTAGCAGAGGTGTGGGACGCAACAGCGTCCCAATTAACATCATTTAACTTTTTACGAAACTTTTGAATATTATTGTATGATATTTGTCGGGTTTGGAAAGTTGTGGGGGGATTATTTGTTTTAGGTTGAAAGTTTGTAATCTGAAATATTGGGAGGTGATCGGAAAGATCGGAATAAAAAATTCCACTCACCATATCGAGATCTAAATTATTAGTAAATATATTATCAATTAATGTAGCTGAATGAGATGTAATTCTAGTAGGCTTAGAAATAGTTGGATATAGAGTATTAGTTGAAAGGAGATCAATGAAGTCATTAGTAGGTGGATGTGAGTCATAGTTAAGTAAGTTGATGTTGAAGTCACCCATGATATAACATAGTTTATTTTCGAAACCAATCTTAGTAATGATGGGATCAAGGCAATTGTTAAACGATTCGACATCAACATCAGGAGGCTTATAGATACAGCCAAGAACGATATTCTTATCATCTTTCTATCTTTCTATCCTCGAGGAAGTGGAAGATTGGATGGATTCGTGAGTTTGAGAACCACATGAACTCGAGGTTTGAGAAGTCGCGCTCGTAAGCAACTCGCCTGACCGCCGAGGCTATTGATATTGCTTCTGGTTGATCGTCTCCCACAGCCAGTCGCTTTGCAAAAAGAGCTCTTGAACATGGACTTTCTTTTCGTTTTGAATAACTAGACGATATCTGAAGAAGAATTTCGTTTGTTCCCTGCAAATTCTTTCAAACTTCCTAGCTAGGCACTTTCTGCATATATGTTGAGGCCGACTTTTTACTTGAAATTCGAGAGAAATAATTTATTCCCAGACTTGAAATGCAGCAGTTCCATGAACGATATTCTTATCATTTTTCTCTCGATATTAACCGAGTACTGGACACAAAATGACATAGCAATTCGTCTTAATACAATTCCAAACTAGAGTGAATCGAGCTCGGATTTTCCCACGGAGCCAGAACTAAGGTCAACATAACCGCTAAGCCAATCAGCACCCGCCATGAGGCACCAGCCAATCAGCGACTGGTTACAGCATTCCTGTAACTATCCACGTGACCTAGAACACGATTAACTCATCCGTAGTACAGACCACCTTTTCCTTCATTTGAAGGGATTACGGAGGTCTGTGTACAGGCTACGACGGCCCGAGCCTAATTTTTTGAGATTTTACTGCTCCCTAAAACACTGGCTTCCTGTGCTCTGGAGACTAAACATTGGCTTAGCATTACAACAACAATTTCATTACATTTTACATGACAGGTACGTCAAAACTTTGACGACCCCCCAAGGAGTAGGTAAAATCTTTGATGACCCCAAATAAAAGACAGAAAGACAGACACATTTTATTGGTGTTTTGTACACACGGTGGTCAGTTGCTATGTAATTTTCTCCCGGAAGTGCGGGCTCATTATTATCACTATTATCAGCGGTTTTTACCAATAAAATAGAAAAACAAGATGGCGGATGCAGTAAATACAGAACTTGCATCTTGGCTTAATAATCTTAACCTGGGCGACTCTGGTTATGAAACTGACCGTTCCGAAAAATTCTGGAACTGTTCTACAGTTAAAATGAAATGTTTAATTGAGCCAGAATGGCTACGAGCAGTTTGGCAATCCAACAAAAAGCCAAACTACGGGATGCAGAATCTCGACCCAATTCTGGAAGAGAGATGTGGGAATAAACTCGAGTTGTCTGGTCCCTTAATAGACGGATACTTGAAGGAAATTGGAAAAAATATTTACTCCAAACTTGGAAGGTCAAGAAACACTGGCCTTATGCCCCCCTTCAAACTCTTTGTCCCGTACAATATTTTCAGGCATGTTGCAAATATTTCGAGAGGATACGGCGCATCCTGTCAAGTCAAGAAGGGACAAATGATAGTCGGAATAAATACGATTACGTCCGCCAACAAGATATTCTCGCTTGCTAGGTTTGGAGGAGAACATTTTCTAAAAAAGAGGCAGTTTGAGAAGGTGGTGATAAATGGAAGGAGTGTTTTCCAACTGAAAGGCCGAGCTTCAGTTATTGTAACAGAGAAAACCCCCATTCTACTAGAGTACAATATGAAGCAGGAAAAAGTAACTGTTTCATTTTATGTACAGAGGTACGACAGAGATGACTTTGCCGTGGATCTGAACTTGCAGAGGCTTGTCAATCAGTGGGACCCAGGGAACACGAAATAGAAACAAGAAAACAAAATATTATTTTTTCATTTGTTTGTTTAGGTCTAATGGATATTGTTTCACAGGTTTTGTGAAATCACTCTAATAATCAAAGCCACTAATAGACCACTTTTGATATATTAGTGCTTCACAAAGGAATGAGTTTGAGGCTTAGGAGTACATTTATGCATTGATTCCTGAAATGAAAAAGTAATACATTAGTTATGACCCCGGCCCGCGCACTCAAGCCTTTGTGTGTGTTAAGCAATGTGTATATCAAAAGTGGGCTATTTATATGTAGATAGATAGATAGATAGATAGACAATGATTTATAATGTATCAGTCTTTAATAATGTATACAAAATGTATTGGTCACAAATTGAAGGTCTACTTAAATGTACTTTTGACTCCTGGTAATATCTAAGTTGTCCAAACAAATTATAAATACAGTCACGTGTCAGTCCTAATAACAAGTTCTCTGTAAAAGGAGTTGGCTGCACACATATATATACTTCACTGTAAAGACACAACTGAGTGTCCATAGAACTAATCGGCTAACGCAGTTGCTACCCAATTCAGACCATGTGACGTAAACAAATGTTACTCTGGGGAATTGTCTTTTTGAAATTTAATTATGATCAGATACGCATGATTGCAGTACGATTAGAATAAAAAGGAACAATTCCCCAGAGTAACATATGTTGACATCACATGATCTGAATGGGTAGCAACTGCATTAGCCGATTAGGTCTATTAGCTAATTTCTGCCATTTGGTGAACTGTGCCAAAGGCAGTCCAGTCTGTACTCAGAACAATAGAGCCTGGGGGAACTCCCCATATTGAAATGACGGGGGTGATCAGCTGTACCATTTAGGGGGTCTATTGGCAAATGCTCATTATGTAACACGTCATACCTTTTAGGGGTCATTTCTAGAGCGATGGCTGATCACCCCCTTCTTTTCAATGTGGGAGAGCCCCCCCCCCCCCCCCCCCCCCCCCGGCAACCCCACCCCCACCTACCCCACCCCCAACTAAAAAAATACTACAAGCTATTTGGCTATTTTTTATATTGGCAATGATTTATAGTATATATAATATAACTACTGTACAATAAATAAGTAAAGGATGCTTAGATCAATGTCTAAATTCTCATTACATGAATACAATAAATCACTGTACACACACGGGAGAGTTAATATTTTGACTAACTTCAATTAAATGCTTACTTTGTTGATAATTTTTGTATTGACATTTTATACTGTCATCAAATGAACATAAATCAGGCTAAACTTCTGTTGCCATTACACCCTCAAGTCTCCTTTGCAGTATTTCTTTCCTGCCAGAAGTTGAAAGTCCTCTAGCTTGTAACTCTTTTTTTAAGTCAGCTACAGACAAAGACTTGGGATTTATAGTAATAGCTTGGGCTTTAGGTCTACGTACTATATGAACATTTTCATGTGATTCGAGACTTTGTCGATCAGCAAATCTTTTGCTGCATTCACTACAAACAATTGGCTTAAGTATGGAAATTACATTGGGTAATAAGCACCCTTATTGTGCACATTCAATGATAATTTGACTACCACTACACACATTGCAGTTTGCTTCTATAGGCTCCTTTTTTCTACCACAATTGCAAACATATGCAAACTCACAGTGAGGTGGAATGCACGGCTTGAAATGTGAGGTATAGGTTGGTGGCGAAGGTTGATGCTCGGGAATATAAAATGCTCGAACATAATTTGATCTCATCACCTGCCACCACTTACCACTTGAAGAACTTTTCGTAGATCTATTTGTCAAAGAAAGTTCCCCTTTCAGCCCAGCATGCTTCGACTCCTTCGCTTGCAGTGAAAGAATGCCATACCCAACTTTGAACTTTTGATATAACTTCTTTGCATGGTAGGGTATGGCATACCCTACTGTCCAAACTGTTACATTAACGCTAGGGAGGAAAAATAGCACTAAAAGGTTAACATATAATTGGCAATATTCCTCTAACTGGTCAACCTCGCCCATGTTGGTATGAATCTTATTGAACAGCCCTCCAGCATTTCTAAGATATTCAGAAATTTTTGAAAGGGCTGTTCTTCTAAGTTTTTGGGCTGTAGATTCTCCTGGAATGTGCAAACTATCAATCAGTCTAAAACTATACCTTGCCAACCCAATAGCCTGATCACCAATTAATCGAATTTGTAACTTATTGTAGCGTTTGCTTTCATCATTGTAATGATCCTTTATTCTAGAGGCAAGATAAGCCATCCCACATCCATTTGTGTGCACTAGACTTGGTTCCTGTAAATTACTCAGGGTATCAGTTTCATTATTAATGGTTGCATTATTAATGGTTGCATTACTACCATCGATGTCTTCTACAGTAGCAGAAGCAAGCCCACTCTCTTCCTCTTGTTTGCTACTTCCTATGGGGGCAGATAAAATATCAACAAATGTATTAAATGTACCCCTTTGTACCGACTCAGAATAAATTACATCTAAAACTTGCTGCCATGCATTTATTTCACAGTGCAAGGGATCTGGTCTCACTCGGTCTGCAAAAATACCAATGCGTGGTGGGCCTAATTGACGCATGCCATGTTCAGCCATGAATGCAAGTTGCTTCTTGTGACATGTTGCATCACTAGTGCTAGAAGGCAGAGCTGCAAGGAAATGTTTGATCTGTTTAGAGTGTGCGTCTCTTATTGCAGTAGTATATGGATTCCATGTATTATCACAATCATGACCAATGCTACCACCCATGGTTGACATGTTACCTTTACACACATTAGCATAAGGGGAAGGGTAGGTGGCAGCTTGATTCAATTCATTGCAAGCCCAACTCTGCCAACTCATGTCAGCACTGGGCTGAAATTCAAATGTGCATTCTCTCCCGCACAAAGTGAAAACACCAGACTCAAGTAGCAACATTTCTTCAGTATGTTGCTGCCAGAGTAGCTCCATTACCTCATGTTTCTCTCCAAGACTGACACAGTGGAGCAAGTACTGATATTCTCGACTTCTTACCCTTTCCCCTAAATTCCAAAATGTAATGCTGCCAATTGTCATTGACAGCTCAGAGGTTTCTGGGGCACCATCATCTGAAAACTGGAAAATGAAATGGTTAGTATTATCATTAAACCAAATTAATTTGCGGTATAGATGGGGCAGTCTCAAATGGAGATCTACTATCATAAAAACCAAGCCAGTAACAGTTCTGGTTACACCTGGAAAATTAGGAACTTGGTTGACATGACCTATATCTAAAGACTTAACAAATTTCTCTACACTATCGTCTGATATACGGCTAAATGGTACTTGCATATCAATACCTAAGCATTTCATGTTGCGAGGTAACCATACTTCCTCGTTTGCAAAACTCAGTCTTCTGTTTTTGATGCTGAGTATAGAAAACTTCCTCCTAGAGAGAAAGTTTTTATATTTTAAGCCAACTGCCTGTTTAAGTGCTTCATCAGAACTATTGTAATCCTTCATGGCTTGACATATTATACCCTGTAAATACTTCCCCCTCTTATAACTTGCAATAAGGTTGTTTCCTTCTTTGCATTTGCTGCTAGAAAATCCCATGCCCCAAACACACCCCCCTCAATTCCCCCATGAATATATTCTAACACATTGCTTGTTTCCTGTCTCCTCCGGTATCGAAGACTGGAGCTAGTACTTGAGATTGTTGCCAGAGTAGTACTCGTGTTCAGTCTTCTTGCACGGGAGTATCCCTTCTGATCAAGCAGTGTCTTGAGCTTGACATACTGGAGGTCGATTGTTTGCAGGTTTTCCTCTTGCTTTTTTAACACATCGTCTACTTCATCCTTTTTCTTCTGAGTTATCTTTAGCACATTTTCTATGGGAAAATGGAAAAGATACTAGACATAATTGTTTATATCTTGTGCAATGTAATTAAGTTATGTGTGTACAATTAAGGCCAATGTTTTCCTGTTAATTAAAACTTTAAAATAAATGTTTAATGTTAAGCTTATATTGGAAATAGATAAGCTTAAGTTAAGGCTTACAATGGGAAGTCACTATATAGTACTAATTTCAGGCTTTCTCTATATAGTTGCTTTCCCAACCAGCCCCAGAAAATGAGAACGCTCAACAATAATGGAAATAAAGTGTGAATGTACATGTATGTATGTATATAACACAACCAAGTTAAAACTGTGCAAAAATGGCTTATATCAGCTTCAGTTTATAAAGTATGCTAATATTTTCAAGCTTTTATTATGACTACATGTATGAGTTAAGCTAAATAGCTATTAAATGCATCACAGGCTTTCAAATAATTAAGAAACTAACTTGCCTGCTTTATCAATGTAGTTTTCTTTCTCCCGGACAATACACTCAAGCTGCTGTGTCATACTTGCGATTAGTTCATCGCTGTCCGTAACTGCCGTTTCCCGTTGCTCGATCTCTTCGGTTTTCTCTCGAACTTCCCCTTGCCTTTTCTTGAACAGGTAAAATGGCGACTTTTTCCAAAATCCACTAAATGGACGCTTCGAATCACATTTTCCAGAGTGTCCGTGTCGTTTGCTACATCTTCTATTCCTAGAGCAGCTTGTCGATGAACTATATAGTAAAGCACAGTAGGATTTGTTGAAATAGAAGACTCAAATTACGAAGAAACAAAATGGCGGACAGCAGGGAAGGACACGTTGCCTATAAACATGGAGTTTAAAACAATGTTTCTCACCTTGGGTTTGGACCACTATCCATTCATCTGCTTCAAGTATATGTTTATCTAACTTCTCCCTTTGACTTTTTTGCTCTTACATCAAGCGTAAGGTAAAAAATCAAGAGATTTGATGCAAAATGGCGACTCTCACGTGTTTTCGACAAATTATTCAGTATACATAAATTACTCTGTAGGGTTGTCAAGGGGAAATTGCTCTATTTACCCCAAGCTCTTATGACAGGTAAATCACAAAACTGCTACTGTCAGGGGTAGTGTGTGTAAACCTGTGTACACGCAAAACACAATGTCACTTGTTTGACTCATTGCGGGCGTTTCTCGTTGCAAAATCTAGGAACTGAGCTTCGGAGAGGGTAAATAGATAACTGTTACTTTATTTTGAACAAAAATAGGCTTGTAAAAACAGCTAATGCATATATACGAGCCCTCGTACTATGACGAATATTGCAAGACGCCATTTTGATTGAATCAGAGAGCCAACTGGTCACGTGACCAAAAACAACAACGGGAGAGAATACCATAGCAACCGACCATCGTGTACATGCAAGTACTTCGACATGGCACTAACAAGGCTAAGAATAAGCAACTACAAACTAGAAATCGAAAAAGGAAGGTATGCAAGCCCATACAAACCAATCGAGGAAATATTATGCCATTTCTGCCTCTCGGAGATTGAGGATGAAACCCACTTTGTCTTGAAGTGCAAGAAATATGAAAACCTAAGGAAGGAATTCTATGCTTCACTAAAGAATAGGGAGAGGTAATCAGGGTGTAGCAAGCCACATAATTTTAATTTCGTTTACCTATAACTGGTTCTAACAAACATGCCGGGCTTGATCGCGCCAATGCTTTCACACAATTTAGTAAGGGAATGGAATTATTTTTACAATAACATTGCTCCGAGTGTCTCGTTCTTGTGTCATTGCATATATTCTGCTATGTTGAGCTAGTTATGATCGGTTTTTACAGGGAGGTTTTAACTTTTCAGGTGTTTCGTTTCAGTTGCACAAAGCCATACAGTCAGTACAGATCGAACCGGATAACTCGCAAATTATATAGCTCCAATAATACATAAGTTTCGAAAGCAATGCCAATATCAATATTGTCATAATCTACCTTAGTCTTCCATTTAAGGCTGACAAGTTCCATACAAAAACGAGTGTAGGTTTTTGTCGAGGGTCGAGGGTCGAGTGTAAAAAGTCGAGGGTCGAGGGTAAAAAGTCGAGGGTCCAAAAATATTGCTTAAATCTATCTATACACAGTCGAGAAACTATCCTGGTTAACTAATCTCAAGTCATCCAAACAGCCAGAAAGACAGCTACCGAATTCCAGAGTGCGAACGAGCTTACCGATGTCAATCAAAGTCCATGGAGTGAAATTTTAGAACGTGTTCCCGATGGGACCCCTGTACTGTTTCCCGCCTCAAGATCACATGACTGAAAAGCCAAGCCTCCGTTCGAGATACGGCTATCCGCTCGATACGACGAAGCACATGTGGTAAGTTCTTTGTTACTGGCTGTGGTCACACGAGAGGGTTAAACAAGATTTAGCGACCTAAATCACGATTTTAAAAAGTGAAAAAACTAATCACGATTTACGAAACTCGAGAGGTATGTTTGTTTTGGGATGTTAATTAAAACGAAAAGTACATGTAGCTGTCATTATACAGACAAGGCGGTCATGCTTGTCTGTAGTTTAATTTTCAGAGTGCTTCGTGATGCCGGTCTTGGCCAACGAACCCTACTAGCAGAGGTTCTTTTCTCTTACCCTCTCTCCAGTTCCACTAACGAGGGAGAAAGTAACCTCAATCTCGTTCCCAGAGCCCGCGATCTTCTGGCCAGCTCAAAGCGTTTGGTCACCGCTGGCCGAAAAACGCGCGGGCTCTGGGAACGAGATTGAAGTAACCTCTGCCACGATCCGAACGGTTTTCTGTTGAGCATGCGCCACGGTATCTGAATTTCCATTGGCCGAGAAAAACGAGACAGTAAACATTGTAGATTTCCTATTGTTAACGGCAAGAGAAGGCGTGGGAAAAATAAAATAAATTTCCTTCGTCGAGAGTGATGTTGCTTTCCTTGAGGTTTGACACAGCTGCTTTTAACGCTACTTCGAACTCGCTCACGCTCATGTTCACTCCAAAAACAGATGACATCTCGAAACTGCAGATTCTAGACTGGGCAGTGTTTTAATAGTATCAGCAGGTCATGTGCGTGTGACGTCGATCTCGAGAAACCGAACTTGGAGCCGGCGAGATCTAAAGAACCGTTCGGATCGTGGCAGAGGTTACTGTAAGAGAAAAGAACCTCTGCTAGCAGGGTTTGGCCAACGTTATCGTAGCAGGATTTGCTATTTTTCTGCTCAGACGATTCATAAGTAAATCCATGGATCATAAAAAGACTGGATTGGAAACTACAGGTCACGTGGGGTGTTTCCGGTTTGCTGATTGGCTGATACCCTACTTCAACATGGCTGAATCATAGTGGAAAATCGTGACGTGAAGAGTGGCGTAGGTAAAGGTTTTTCGCTGTTTCTTTGCCTTTACTTCTGTTCTTTTGGTCGTGTTTTAGTGCTCTTCTCACTTTTAAGTAACAATATTTTCTTTTTCCGTTGTTTTACGACGATTCCAACCCGCCTAAGCCACACGGGAAACTTCAAGGTAAGCCCATCTTGTTGTTGTTTACTTTCATTTTATTCTGTTTTGGAGAAAATCGCATCACAAAAACGGGCCTTTTTAGGGCCAAATTTGGAAGAATGTTGTGTATTTTGGGACACAAATATTTGTTAGTTTAACACGTTGTCGTTGTTCAAATTCTCCTTTACTTGATTGTATTTGCATCAAATTGTGGCTTAGACATAGTTTTACGAGTTAGGGTTGTAATTTGAAGCTGCAAATTATGTACCAACTTGGTGACTTTTGAGGACAGTGGTGTAGCTTATGTCAAGGTTGTTATGCGGAACAAAATGTAAATGTTACTTAATTTTATCCACTTAGACATATGTCAAGATGGTGGAGAGAAAGTTAAGGCACCATGGATGCCCCAGTGAATCTACTGCAGATCGAGATTACCTCCTTATTGAGACCTTGTGGTCTTCCATTGAAATTCAGTTTACTATTCACAATGTTCCTTCATCTGAAATTAGCCTTCTTAATCTACAACTATTGTTATATATTCACAGTTCTATATCAAATGATGGTTTACTTAATTATAATAACCAGTGGAACTTAATTACCAAACATTCATAACTCTTCCTTATGTTCCATATTACATGTACATGCATGTGTTAAAAGAAGTAGTCTACATCAGTACATGTATGCAGATTTTACAGGGTACTTGAATGTTTTTTTTTTCATATCATGACTCCATGATTCAAAACTTTATATGGACCATTCATTATTTATGGAGGAAGAGGGGCGAGATGAGAAATTATAAAAGTTCTCAAGACATTTCATAATCCCCATAGAGATGGCATTAAAATTTTGAGATTTACTCCTCATGAAAAAAAATCCCCAAAAATTAAGCTATAATACAAGGGTTGTATTTATAGTAACACTGTATACATACTTCGCATCGTAACCAATAGTGTAAGCAGTCTCCCAGAGAACTAAGTTAGCATGTGAACAATTCAGGTTTTATTTTTGGAAAAATATACTGCACAAGTAGTAAGGTTGCCCGGGCTGAGCACTTTTGCTCTCTCCTGATTGGTCTAGAGCAACCTTGTGACGTCACAGGTTTTGATGACGTCACAAGCCCCGCCTCCTCAGGGATAGGGCTCAATACGGGTCCCTGATTGGTCGGGATTTTTATACGGCTCACTACGGCTCCCTGATTGGTCGGGATTTATGCGGCTCACTACGGGTCCCTGATTGGTCGGAAATTTATAGGGCTCACTACGGGTTCGGGAGTGGTGGGATTATAGATCCAATCCAGGGCGGGGATTGGCGGACCGGGGAACTACCCGGGCGTATAAAAAAGTGAACCTTTTGGGAGAAGGCATTCATGTTGTTTTGGTTATTTGCCGTTGTGTCTATGCTCTATCGAGAGTACCATAAAGTGTGGACTCTTTGGGAAGATGATCAACACGATGAAATTCCTATCGGTAGACGAAGTGGATAAAGCGAGCCGTGAACAATTTAAAGCGTTGACCCAGCATTTGTACGTGGCTTTGGTGACCGCCGACATTTCACAATGGAAAATAATTCGGCCGAAAGAGGGATTCGCCGAGAATTGGGAGAAAGCTCGCCAAGGTTTTTCGCCGGAACACCTGAACGAATTCCTGCCCTATTTTGGGCAGATGTGTGCGTTACCCGTCACGCTAGAGATGAGGGACGAGGTGATGACCAGCCTGAAACAGCTCACGACCGACCAAGCGTATGTCATTTTGCAAACGTGGCAAGGCAAACTGTGGGAAAAGGGGACGGACGACATGTCCCAATTGTTTGGAGGGTTTCTGCAGAAGATACGCCTCATGAACACCGAGACGAGGCATAGCGCCCTCCCTCCCATGAGTCCGATGCATGTCACGTTGGCCTCCCTGTACATGGCGGTGGTCTCCTACGCGAACGGGGATTGTTTTCAGCGGGTGCAGCAAGTGGCCCAACGGGAGGGCAAACGCAAAGCCTTGACCTTGAAGATTCCTCCGCATGGCTACAACGCGGAGGACGCGTGGTTGTTCAGCTACGACGACAACAAAGTACTCATGTTCAAGTACAAGGAGGACATGAGGAGTGTGTGCCGGGCCCTCTTGGCCAAATTCTACCAAGACCTGATGAGCGAGAGAGAGATCTGGGGCCGGCAGTCGGTAGAAGAGACGGTGAAGAAGGAGTTTTCTGTCGTGAAGAAGTTGCTGGAGGTGCGGTATTTGAAGGAACTGCAACACATGCTGGCGGGGTGCGTGCATTACTGGCTCAGCATAGATGTGGACGCCAAAGATCGGGAGGCGCTGTACGCGATGATGTACGCGTTGGTCCTGATGGAATTCAATTATATGAACGAGTCGGCCGTGTGCCACCATCTGGGCGTGGGCGCCAAATGGTCCAGTTGCTCCTTGCATAACAATTTCCTGAGGGAGATGACGAACTTCTTGTTCCGCTGGTTTCCCCTGAAGGAGGGTCTGAAGCTGACCTGGGCCGAGTTGTGCGAGACGCGAATGCGTGAAGACCTGGTCTGTGGAGAGCAGGGTTGCTTGTACCGCAACCGTACCCTAGGCGCCAGTAACGCCAGGTATTGGTACCACGCCGAATCCTACGATGCGGAGAAGAGGGTGGTCCGTAGTCTCATCTCTTCCCGCTACATGAGGATAGAGTCGGCGTGCCAGTCCCATTTCGACCAAAGCTTCGGCGAACTACTCCCGGACCCCTACTGCCCATCGCAAGAAATCCGGTACACGAGAGAGCGCACCATCATAGTAGAGTATCAGCTCTTCCTCGCTTACCTGTACTACCATTTGTGTGAACGGTACAGCCGGGCCACCCTGCACTGGAACGACACCCACAACCTCGGTCTGAGTTTTGACGAATGCCAGACCCAGGTGAGGAAGCATCACGAGAAAACACTCAAGGAGTTATGCCCCCACGTCATGAACGAAATCCTGGATGTAGAGTACGATCTTCTGTTGCCTATCTGGGACCACCACACCACCATGCTGTTGCACCAACTCCATGACTATTCGGAGTTTGAGTTGTATCACTACGTCCAGGGAAGGCGAACCCCCTCCTGGAAAAACGATCGCCTGTACCGCGTGGCCTACCACCTCAGCCATTCTATGGTCACCACGAGCCTGAACCGTCGTAAAGTGCGTGCCTGTGTCCTTCCTGTGACGTATGAGGGGGAGGATCGGTTGACCCCCGCGAGGAAATCCTGCCGTGCCTTGAGGGAACACTTGATCACAGCCCTAGGGAAGTATAAAGTGGAGTGGGATAATGAATTATCCGACGATCGAAAAGAAGATGAAGATACCGCCCAGAGGGTAGAGTATAGGAAGATGATATTGAACAGAGAAGCCATGGAGGAGGAGGAGGAAGAAGAAGAGGACGACGCTACAAAGAGTGCCAAGAGAGCCAAGAGAGACAAGAGGTTGGAAGAAGAGGAGGCGTATGACGATAGGATGGACGAGAAGAGGGAGTTGAAGAGACCCAAAGAAATTCTGCAGTGGTTCGTGACGGCGGTGCGGTACTTTGTGGACCGGTTGACCTTCCATATGCTGCAGAAGCGTGGGGTCCATCATTTTGACCCGCATTTCGCACTGACCCAAGGCAGCAAGGCTAGCCTGGACGACTTGCTCATGGCCACAGAACCAGGGAGGAAGACTTGGGAAGAGATCATGGAAACGAACTACAAGGCGTGTATTCAAGGCACCTACTACGTTGTGCAGGATGAGTTGGTCGCCACCCTGATCACCCACCTATTCCGGAAACGGAGGATATCGGATAGGGACAATCCCTTCTACGACAAAGTGAGGCGTTTTGGGATGCATTACGTCACCGGCATTCACGATACGTACCCCAAGGAAACCATGGAAGCCCTGTTGTGCGAGTTACCGGACAAAGTGACGGACGGGCTCTTCCCTTACCTTGACACAGTGGCCCACAGTTTTGCGTGGGGCCTCTTCGAGGCGGATGGAGAAGACAAGAAGCGGGGCCCTAACTTTGCGCAAGAGCTATTGATGAAGGCCTTGAGGAAGGTCCACTTGGATGTAGACCAAGGGATCTGCGTTATCCAACTAGCGGCGGTCGTGTTCACCAACCCCCCGACCTACACCTACAAACTGTATGAAGACAGTGGGAGGACGGTTTCGTTCGAGAGCAAGCACGCCACGACTCAAGAAGCCGTCGAAGACGATGTCCCCGTGGGCCCTCTTGCCTTCGGCTTCTAGTTTTTTCTGTAAAAAAAAAAACAATAAAAATAGCCAGGGAAAAATGACGGTGTCTGTCGTCTCTAGGGAGGGGAAAAAGTATAAGGGAGGTGCCGCGCGCTAGACTCGGGGAGAGTACAGAATGCCTTGCGGTGGAGGAGGAGGTCCGTCCCTCAAGTGCCATGGTATTTTGAAACGTGTCCGTTGTCTCTTGGCGTGTTGCGGAGGAAAAGTGATTATCCAGGGCTCTCATTTTGAGGATTATGGGGCGCAAGAAGGCGAAGAAAAAGAATCCTTCCGCGCTGCTCGAGGCGTTGTATTACGACCCCAGCAGCCCTGCTGCCTTTGGGGGTGCTGCCCGTCTGGTGAAAGCGGCTAGCGAAGTGGGGGTGACGCGCACCACCACTTTAGCGTGGCTGAAAAAACAATTGACCTTTACGTTGCACCGACCTTTTCGAAAAAAATTTCTGCGAGGGCGCGTGCGCGTGCTGGCCCTGGACGAACAGTGGCAGGCGGATCTGGTGGACATGCAAGCCACGAGTGCCTTTAACAAGGGCTACAAACACATTTTGACCATCATCGATGTGTTGTCCAAGTACGCGTGGGCGGTCCCCCTGAAGAACAAGACGGGAGAGGAATTGGTGCGCGCCTTTACCCAAGTGTTTCGCGAACGGAAACCGTTGCGGTTGCAGACCGATGCCGGGACAGAATTTACCAACCGTAAGTTCCAGGCCTTTTTAAAAAAGAATGACGTGGCCTTTTTCGTCACGTACAACGAGACCAAAGCCCAGATTGTCGAGCGGTTCAACCGGACGCTCAAGGGACGCATGTACAAATATTTCACGGCCACCGGGAAGAAAGAGTATTGGAAAGTCCTCCCTCAATTGGTGCTCGGGTACAACCGAGCCGTTCACAGCAGCATTCGACGCGCCCCCATCACCGTCACGCCCTTCAACGACCACGAGGTGCGGGCCATCTTGTACCGGGAAAAGCAGCCGACGACGAGGAAACCGAAGAAACCGCTGTACCGTTCCGGCGACACGGTACGAATTAGCAAGACCAAAGGCCATTTTGAGAAAAGCTATCTGGCCAACTGGTCGGAGGAAGTGTTCACGGTGATAAAACGGTTGGACTACCGCACCCCTCCCGTCTACCGGCTGGAGGACTTGAGCGGGGAGGCGTTGCGGGGAACGTTTTACGAAAGCGAGATGACGCCGGTGGCCGTGGAAAAAGAAAGTCTCTTTATCATCGAAAAGGTGTTGCAACGCCGCCCCGGCAAGAAGAAGAACCAGGAAGAAGTCTTGGTGAAATGGGAAGGGTACCCCTCTAAATTTAACAGCTGGGTACCGGTCACTCAGCTCCAGACCCAAACGTATGGGTGAAAGAAAAAGAAATAAAAGAGTTGGTTGTTCCGACGGTCGGAGTCATTGTGGAGAAAGAGAGGATGGAGGAGGAGGAATTTTACATTACCTTAACCCACGGGGTGAAGTCTTACGTCTCCACCTACGTCAATGAACCGTCCCGGTTCCGTATCCACCTCTATAAAATGTACACGTTGTCTCGAGACTGGGAAATGGCGGTCACGACTCTGGTCTTCCCCAGTCCCCAGAAGAAGACGACCTTGTACATGTACTGTGATTTGGTGGAACCCAGTATTGTGGGGGATACGAAAGTCCCCTTGTTGAGAGTCCTTTTTTCAGGGCCCGGGGACGGTGAGGTCTACGAACGTAACTTTGCCCCCCTGTACTACAGACAGTTGTCCAAGACGGTGTTTGAGGATTTCGAAATCCTTATAACCGACGAGCAAGGGAAACTTGTTTCATTTCCACAAACCTCCAAGGTGGAAGTGACCCTCCATTTCCGGAAAGCATGAACCCCGACCGCATCTGGATGACGCTGCCTAGCGTGGCCAGCCGGGATACCTTTCCCGATAACACAGGCTCCCATTTTCGTATCCGGCTCCCGGAGATGTTGGTCTTGGACCGGCAGTGGGAGATGGCCCTCTGCCACCTGCAATTTCCCCGCGCCTGGGATGAATTGTTCCCCCAAGTTCAAGACCGCCAATTCTCGATGATCCACGAAACACTAGATCCAGAAGTAGAAATCTCCTACGACCTCCTCCCGAACATCACCTTTACTCCACAGTCTTTCGAAACGGTCACAGAACTGGTCAGAGCCATGCACTGGGCGATGTTGCAAGGGGGCTACCGAGCGATCATGAAAACATTTAGCGTCCGAGTGGAATCTTCCAATAATGCCATGGGTAAAACCGTCCTGGAATTGGTTCAAACCCCAACGGGCGGCTACATGTTAGTCCTCCCCCCTAAACTGGCCTACATGATCGGCTTGGAGGACGATCCCAAAAGGGCCACCGCACATCCTGCACACCTGTTGAAAAAACCGGGCCCTCGCACACCGTTGTTGTCCAGTTTCGTGAAGACGACTATAGGGGAGGCGCAGTGGGTCAAACCCGTCCTGATCCTCGCCTCGGTTTTGGAGAGAGAACGGACTGTGTACTACATCACTAACGCGAGTACGGGCAAAGGCGCTAACTTGTTTACCGGCCATCGCAAGATCGCAAAATCCTTTGTGGTACCGACCGGGAACTACGCGAACCTCATGGCCGTCCAAGCTACCCTTCCGATGAAAGGCCCTGATGTGTTATGGTTTTGGTACCAGACTAATGGAACCGCCATGTTGACCCTTAAACTCAACAAGGAGGAGACCCAAATTGCCATGAGCCCCTGGCTGGCCAATCTGTTTGGGTTTGGGCAAGGAAAGCCCGAACACTATCCGGCGGACGACAACACGCCCCTGGTGGGGTACCAGCCCGAGTGTTGGTCCACCTACTATTCCGGTCTAAAATTCCGGACGCCCACCCCCTACCTGCTCACCCGCGATTTTAAACACCAACCCGTGCGCAGTTTGTACGTGTACTGCGATCTGATCGAGCCGCATATCGTGGGGGATGTGAAAGCACCCTTGCTGCGTGTCGTGTCGGCCCAGGTCGCGTACAACAAGGTGGTGGAACGAGACTTTCCGGTCATGCGCTACTTCCCGCTCGCCAAAACGGTGTTTGACACGCTGGAAATCCTTATAACCGACGAGTCCGGCCAACGCCTCTCATTCGCCTCAACAGCTACCGTGGTGGCGACGTTGGAATTTGTGAAGCGTGCTCTGAAAAAGTAAGGATGAATGGAGCGTCTGCGGAATCTATGGCACTGGAGTCATCTATGGGGGACATGGCTGGCGGAGGGTCTTCGATCCCTGTGTTCCGTGCAAAACCCGCACCCCCCACCACTCGACGCATGCCCTCCTCCATTCCTGTCTTCCAGGGGGGTCGCGGACAGCAAGGTGGTGGCGGACTCCTCCCTATCCGTTGGAATGAACTCGGTCGTTACGAACCGGTCACCAATCAAAAGGGTGGACTGTTACCCTTGGCGCTAGCCCCCTTGGCCGTCATGGCGGGCAAAGCGTTGGCCGGGACCGTCGCGGGGGCGGTGGCTAAAAAAGGAGGACAAAAGATACTCGCTAAACTGAAATCGAAATTTGGCAAGAGGGTGGTGAAACAAATCGTTAAGGACACGAAAAAAGGGACAGCCCGTGTGCTCGGCAAGAAAACCAGCAAAACGTTGATCCAAGGCCTGGAAAAGATAGCGGGGATAGCGCCGAAAAGGAAAAAGACGAAGAAGCCTGCCACGGTCAACAAGAATAAAAGAAAGCAAAAACAGTCTCCCTCTCTCATTCCTTCAACGACCGTCAAGCGTGCACGTGTGGAGAGAGATATCTTTGACGACGATTATTGATGGCGACGGTCGCTGGCATGGGCAAGCCGCCTCTGCCCAACATGATGGGCGGCTACAACACTCATTTGGATTTTTTCGGCAAGGAATTGGCCCAAGCGGTCGAAGAACGAGGCTATTGGTCGGAGCACTCCCCCAAATCGGCCCTCTTGCCCGGGTCGCCCGTGGAATTTTACCTCCCAGCCAGCCCCTATTACACCGTGCTGCCTAGAAGTTACTTCAAGGTGACGGCCAACCTCGTGAAAGCTAACGGAGAGGCTTTGACCGCCGGTTTGGATCTGGGGCCCGTCAACAATTGGTTTCATTCCCTCTGGTCCCAAGTAGACATGGCCTTGAACGGGGAATGGATGACCATGAGTACCAAAACCTACCCCTACAAAGCCTACCTCAGCACCCTCCTCAACTATACTCCAGCCGCCAAGAAATCCTACTTGACCTCGGGACTGTACTACAAAGACATGGCCGGCTCCATGGATGTGTTCGCCATCGCCGGGGCCAACACAGGGTTGACTGTGCGGGCGAAATACACGGCGGAAAGCAAAGTGGTGGAACTGACCGGGATGTTTTGCATTGACGCGGCCTTCTCCAACAAACTGCTCCTCAATGGGGTGCCCCTGGAATTCCGCCTCACCCCCGCCAGCAACGCCGCCCTCATGGGGGACAGTGCGGAGGCGGAAGTGACCGGGGCTAAAATCGTGCTGAAGCGGGTCACTTTCTTCCGCCGTGTCAGTGTTTGCAACAAGGACTTCATGAAGAGCATCGAAGTGAAACTCGTGTCCCAGCCCGTCCTCTACCCTTACAACAGCGAGGAAGAACGGATGTTCACCATTTCCCAGGGCGACACCACCTTTGAGAAAACGGATTTCCTAGGCGGTCGCATCCCCCGACGCATGCGCATTGCCTTGGTGGAGAGTGGGAGCAGTTTGGGAGCGCTGAAAAAGAACCCTTTCCATTTCCAAAGGTTTGGGATGACTCGCGCGACGGTCACGGTCGACGGCACGCCCACCCCCTTCTCCCGCGTCGAATTTGCAACGGGGCAAACCCTGGACGGTTACAATACCCTGTTCCTGGCCCAAGGCGCCATGAACGCCAACCATGGGATTGACATTACCCGGACCGATTGGGACAAGGGCTACGCCATCCTGTGTTTTGACTTCACTCCAGACGGTAGTGGCAACGCGGCCCACATGAACATACAACAGTACGGGACGGTGGGCATCCGCCTTCAGTTTGCAGCAGGGGTCGCCCAGACCTTATCGGTGTACGTGAACTGCGAGTTTGACGCCGCGTACGAAATCAGCAGTAGCCGAGAAGTGAAAAAGTTGTAAGATGACCACCTACACGTCGCAATTGACGGTCTTGGCCCGCCACGATTGGTGGCTCCGCGCCTCGTTTCGGGGCGTGTTTCCCATGGACCTACGGCCCCGCCGCGTGACCCGCCCCGCCTCGTTCATTCTCAATACAGACAACGCCGACGGACCAGGCACCCATTGGTTGGCCTTTTATTTTCCGCGCCAAGGCCTGAATGAATTCTTCGACAGTTATGGCTTTCCCGCCTCTTATTACGGGTTGCAAGAGTACGTGAGGCAGGGGAACGCCCAGCATAGGGAAAACAGTGTGATGTTGCAAGGGAACAAGTCCAACGTGTGCGGCAGTTATTGTCTGTACTACCTCCTGCGCCGAGCCCACGGCCGGTCCCTGGCGGAGGTCCTGCAGAACCTCCAGCAGTGGAAGACCAAGACCACCAGGGACCGGGCCCTCCAAGCCTGGCAGCGCCAGTACCAGCGCCGGAGTGTGGCGCAGTGGCAGCAGCAGCAGCAGCAAGGCCTTCACGATCAATGTGTTATCAGTTTGAGAGACACTAAAAAAATAAAATAAAACAAGTTCCCCACCTCCATGTCTTGTTATTCTTGGGAAGGGTATGAGGCGCAATGGATGTCCGTTTCCAAGCGCCCTGCAATATCTTGATCACGGGTCAGAGTCAATCGGGGGAAAACGGTGTTCACCGAAAGACTTCTGCGCCACGCGAAATCCCTTTTCACCCAGCAGCCCTTCACGATCGTGTACTGCTATGGCAGCGCCTGGCAACCCCGGTTCACCACCCTGCAAAAACAATTGGGGGTGAAATTTGTGGAGGGGCTTCCCGACGACCCGTACGCCCCCTTTCGCGGCAAACCGGGCCTCTTGATCCTGGACGATTTGATGAAAGAAGGCTCCAAGGACGAGCGGGTGGTGGACCTGTTCACCAAAGGCTCGCACCACCGCAACATTACCGTGCTGTACCTGACCCAGAACATTTTCCCCCCAGGCAAGTACGCGCGCACCATTTCCATCAACGCCCACTACCTGGTGGCTTTTAAAAACGCTCGGGATTCATTGCAAGTCCGGAAATTGGCCGAGCAGGCCTTTCCGGGACAAGTACCGGCGGTGATGCGAGCCTACCAGGACGCGACCCAACGCCCCTTTGGCTACCTCCTCTTCGACCTGCACCCCCGGACCCCGCCCCAAATCCGGCTGCGCACCAACATTTTCTCCGAGGAGGGACAACAGCATCGCGCCTACGTGCTGGAGGAGGATCAAAAGGGGGTGGGCAATGCGTTGGACCTGTTGAAACTACAAAAGCACCTCGTAGGAAAGCAACTGCAACTAAGAGAGCAACGAGGGGGTACTAAGAAGAAGAAGAAGAAGAAGAAGGGCCCCTCGGTACAAAGGGCGAGTAAATCAGGGGGTCGAGAGCTTCGTGGAGCGGTGTGGAAGAGTCTCAACAAAACAACCTTCCATCCCCCTTTTTTCCGTATCGAAAAAGGTCCCGAACAAAGGGGGTTGGATTAACTTTATAGGTTAAGCCCCCCAGGGAAACCGTTCAGTTGTGGTGATGGCCTCCCCCTTGCTTCAACGTCACGCGCTGTTCATCCGACAATTTGCGAAAGCGGATCTCGGTCAGAAAAAGAAACTCATCCGGGCCGCGAGTCACACTCAAATCAACGCCGTCAGTGAAGTGGTGCACAACGCCTTGCGTGGAACTTTTCCGATAGGGGCCCGCGCCAAGAAAGTCTTTGCTCCCATCAAGGTGAAACTTCGAAAAATAGCCAACAAAGCCCTGTCGCCGGCCGTGAGGAAAAGGATTCTGCTCTCCTCCTCGACAGCGGTGCAGAAAGCCAAGCTTAAAAAGGCCGTGGGCCAGCGAGGAGGCTTCATTTTCACGACCGCCGCTCTCATTGCCGCCGCCGTTTTTGCTGCCAAAGCGGCCGCCGCCGGAGCTATCAGTGGAGGGGTGGCTTACGGAGCCAAGAAAGCTCTGGAGCAATCCGGAGGTTATATTGACCCAAACTACTCTAACCCCTACCCTTCCCCGCAAGAGTACGCCCGAGAACTGAGTCAGGCTCATATCTGGTCCTGAATGGTCCAACCAATCCGCAACTGGCCGGTTCCCGAGGGTACAGACCCGGCCCGGTGGCAGTTGTTTCTAGCCCGCCTGCGAAAAAGGCAACGTCAAACCCTGCCGGGAAAAAAAGTCAGCAGGACCGTGCGGGCAGCGAAGAAAATCCAAAGAAAGTATAAGACGCGACGGCCCAAGAAGAAATCCCAGACAGGGAAAAGGAAGCGGACCCCACACCACCCTCCAACAGCAGACCCAGTGGGAATTTCGGTGACGCGATGGACCGTGAAGCGACACAAACGAAAAAAGCGATGAAAGAGGCCGAGGGGAAGAACCCTATGCGTATGGTCTTGGTGCCGGAAGAGTCCATGCGATGGTTGGAACAACAGCTTCGTGTGGACACAACCAAAGGGGTTAAAGTGCTCAGTCAGTACCAAACGGCCATGGCGCAGGTCCTAGAAAACCCAGAGAAACCGGCCAGCGCCGACCAATTTCAAGATTTACTCCAAAAATACGTCCGGCGTCGTGAAACCCTTGAGCCTAGTCCCTTTACGGCCGTGGCAGCCAAAGTGTTAACCCAGAGTCAAAGGGGCGCTTTGCGAAAAGTTCCCCCCTCCAGCAAACCTTTAGCGTCGGTGCTGGTCAATCTGTTGAAGTTGAAAGGGGGACAGAAAATTACCTGGAATGCGCAAGGGGAAGTGAAACTCTACGGGCAAACCCTGCCGGGCAGTCAAATTGCCGATCTGATTAAAGAAGCCGTGCATCCTTCTTCCACCCGCACGTCGCCCGGCTACCGTGATTTCATGCAATTTCTAGCGGAAGAAAAAATTCCTAAAGATCTCATCCGCCACCCCCGGGATCTCATCTCCAAGAAGAAAGAGTACACGCCCCGGCCTAAACGAACCGCCACCGCCTATCCAGAGGATCTCCCGCCCCAGCCCTACAAAGATCTCCCGCCACCCCGCCGAGAGGAAACACCGTTCTCCAGGACCCCCTACAAAGCCTTTTCCCGTGGGGGTCCCCGTGGGGGTCCCCGTGGGGGTAGCCGCCGCCTCTCTTTTGGCACAGGCTCCGCCCAAAAACCGCCTTTAAATTGGCGTCCTTTTTAAACCCCCCTTCATTGTCGCCATGGCACGAACCCTAACGAGACCCGCGGGATTGGGACAAACGCTCTGGCAACGCCGTGTTGCCCAAGCGAACCGGAAGAGGAAGAAAAGCAGGAAGTCAGGGGGAACGCAAACCGTGCGCAAGATCACGAGTCGAAAATCGAAAGACGGCCGTACCGAAACAACGATCCGAACGACGACCACTTCGGGCAAGCGCAAAGGCAAGAGTATCAGCCGGTGGAATGTCAAACACCTGAAGAAAAATACTTAAAGAAAAAAAGACTTTGCCAATTCTCATTCATTACTCGTTGCTCTTCAAGCTGTGAACGTCATGGGTCTAGATATTACTTTCTATGGAGCTGAGGGCGGCGGCGATGTCATTGTGGGCGAGTGCCACATGTGCTATTCTACGTTTGGGAACTGGATGGAAGAATACCTGAGCGAAGGCGAAAGGAAGCAGTATGTGGTGAGCGACTGCGAAGGAACCTATTATGGATTGTATGTGACGTTAGTCTATCATATTTGTATTTGGGAAGGATTCCTGCGCAAGCATCCAAGACTCCAGCCTTACAAGATGGAGTTCCTCTAAAATAAAAGACTGAGACTTTGGTATCACAGCTCAAAGGAACTGAACCATTTATTGCAATAAAAAAATTCTTCTAGAGTCTCTTTGTTTTTCTTTAGTAGCCGTAAGGGTAGCTCTGGTAGCCGTGGAGAACCCTCTTGTCGTAGGTCACCTTGAAGGTCTTGGTCTCTGGGCGGGTGTGCAACGTCCTGTCTTGGGTATTGCGGTGGATGGCGTGCGGCGTCACCACCGTCCGTGTGGGTTCCCCTTGGCCTTGCACCATGGCTACCATGGTCTCGAGGTTGACGATCGCCCGATTTCTCACATTGAGGCGTAGTCCTTTCACTTTGCAGACGGTACGGCCTTGATTCGTTTCATACCCGTAACTCTTGGGCCCGGTACAGGCAAAACGGACAATCTGTTCGCCTTCTTTCAATTCGTTGGTCATGTCGCCTAGAAATCGACCGATCGGGGGCGCCACTTGGCCTGCTTTCTGTGTGAAGTAGATACTGTCCGTATCGTGGTAGACGATACGGTCCTTCAAGAGATCGAGGTAAGAATACAATTTCAGGCGTGCATGGGCTGTGGTGTAGGCGGCAAACACAACGTTGGCGTGGGGGTTGGAGTCGATGTGCTGCGACGTCGCGGTGTAGTGAACTTGCACCATGTCTTCGTGCACGAACAGAATGTCTTGCACTTCTTTCTCTTCGCTCATCATGAGCTCAAAGTAGCGGTCCAGTTCGGTGACGTACTCCGTCTGCCGAGGGTTCTGTTTCTGGCCAAATTTTCCCCACAAGGTGTTGAGCATCCATTTCGCCAGGGCCCGCATCCCCGCGTTGAACTCGATCTTGTCCCACTCCAGCAAGATCCCCGTGGCCACCCGGTAATTCTCTATAAAAGCCGCTTTCTCGCCGTCGGTGTTACACCCGGGTGGCCAGCCACTCGCCTCTTGCTTCATTTTAAGAAAGGTGTTCACATAGTCGGTGAACAATCCCTTGGTGTCGGTGGTGGGGTCGTATTGTTCCGAATCGGAATAATGCCACACACGGTAGACTTCCAGGACCCGGTAGCCGTAGCGCAGGGCCGCGTGGAGTTCGTGGCTCACCCAGGTCCCTGTCAAAGCCCTGGCCTCGTCCTCGTGCGTACAGGGGGCCTGGTTCTTGTCTTCGGCGCAGGTCCGGCAGAGGGTAAACAGAAGTTTCTCCCCCACGTGCGTCGGGAGGACGGGGAAAAACAAGCGGCGTGGCGGTAGAATCTTCAGATGAATTAACCCCTCGTAGGGTAGGGTGGGGTCTAGATTCTCGGTGAGGATTTCTGGATGGCCCAGCGGAAACCGTTTCGTCTTTTGCACCCAGGGGTACAGGGAGCACACATCCAGCGCCTCCATCCATTCTCCCTCCTGGGCTTCCCAGTAGGTCCTAATCCCGTTGGTACGCCCCCCAAAGAAGGCCTTCTTGGGGTCGAGTGGAATCTGGGTTTGAGGGATGGGTGCGAGGGCGGCGATGGTAGGGTCCAAGGCCATGGCCACTCTGATGTCGCACTCTCTGGTCTGGACCACGCGATACCCTTGCTGTTCCAAGTACGCGACTTTGTCCCGGGTGCGGTCGGTCAACGTTCTCATGGTGCAATGAAGTAGGGGATGAACTCTGTCTTGGTGGTTACAACGATCACATCCATGCCAGAAGCAACCTTGGATTTCGTAGGCCGTGTGGGTGGCGGCGTGGTACCCATCCAGTTTGTAAGGCCCCACGCGCTTCTCTCCCAAATTGCCCGCGCGCTGGATCTGAATCCGTCCCGCCGCTCCACGTGGGCCAACCCATTGGAGGGCCAGCGTCGAATGCGCATCCTTGGGGCGGTAGCCGAGCCGTGGCAAGACCGCAATGGTGTTAGGGCGTAGGAATTTCTTGCGGAACACTAAGTTGCACATAGAGGCGAGCGTCACGGTCCTGGTAAAGGGGATCTATCTCCGCCGCTTTCATCATGATAGCCCGGAACGCTAGACAGGCCCGTTGTAAGATGGCCACATCCCGGTGGCAGTAGAGGGCCAGTTCTTTCTGGAAATCAAACACCGTCCCCTTGCCCCGTTCGGTCGCGTGCCAGGCCTCCAGTTCTTGTTTGCCTTGAGGACTCAGTGAATCCGGGTCGTAATAATGAAGGTCTGGTAGCGGTCCCACGTACTGCTGGTGTTCTGGTTTGTTAAAAAAGAGGAAAATCCAGCTTGTTGAGGTTTTCTGCTTGGAAACCGAACGTGACGGGGAATTGTTTTAGGGCTAGCGGGATGAAGAGCAGAGAGTCCTTGATGACGAGCTTGTAGTCGGGGATGGTCACCACCATAGCCTTACCACCGCGGAAGAGCACTTTAGGCTTGACGGCGTTCTTAAACAAGTACTCCAGGATAGGGTAGGAATCGTACCCCATGGCGTTGTGGGCCAGGCACACGTAATTTTTGTGATCCCCCGAGAAGAGCCAATCACAGAATTGGGTGAGGGCTGTGGGGCCTTTGAATTCTATTTTCCGTGGACCGCATTGAGTGCAGGTGGGTAAATCTGACGTCACACAGAGCTCACACACTTTGGAGACTCCCGCAAAGTTGACCACGTGCTGAGCCTCCAGGGGCATGGCTTCGAAGTCGAAGAAGAGGTACCGGAACTTGTCCTCATTCCCCTCGTCTTCCGCAGCGGCTCTCTCCGTCCCCTCTTCTTCCGCCAGAAGTGCCGTGTAGGCCTCTTCTTCTTCTTCTGTTTCTACCCTGGGGGCTTTCTGGTCAGCCACTTGCATGTAGCACAGATGGTCCGGGGGGACAATAGTGTTGCAACTACGGCAACGGTATTCCCCACACACGTGGACCCCTGCTTGTTGACGGCTCCGGCACAGATGGTCCACGGTCACCCCACACTGGACACAACGGGTGTACCGCTCGCAAGAGCTCCATTCTCTTGTGCACAGAGACCCTCGACCCGACCGGCGGGGTAGGCGACGGCGGTGGTTCTCATAGCATCCTTCACTCTTGAACCACCGATGGCAATGGTCACACTTTTTCCAATCCCATTTCTCTCCAGGGGGGAGGGGGGAACAATTCTTGACGCCACAACAAACACATGTCGTGTCACAGGCGTGATGTATAGGACTTGTGTAGGTCTTCTTACAGTAGGGGCAAAAGTGCTTGGCGTTCAACAGCCCACACATGTTGTTGATGACGTCATAGTGATGGTCCTCTGTTTGGTACAGGTAAAGGCGGTGTTGTGCCCCGGGGAGGTGTCCTGAGTAGATAATGCTGTTCATGTGTACACGGGAGACCAGATTTACTTCTACACCTTGAGGCCTAAAAAACTCCTGGAATTGCTTAAGCTCTGGTAGCCCACACGGTTGAATAGGGACCCCCGCCTGACAATGGAGTTCCAAGGCTAGAGTCCGTTGCATGGGCTTCCCCTGACTTATGGGTCTGTACCGTGGATGTTGTTGGGCCTTGGCTAGGGCCGTGACCAATCCTCTGGCCATACATAGTTCGTCTACATTTCGTATCCTCACAATACTTCTTTTAATTTTCTTGAATTTCTCCAAGTCGGTAGTGGCACAGCGGGCCACGCGACCTCTTCCCGCCCTCGGTATTTCCACGTGAAACACGTGGACATGGAAGTTGCCCTGCATGATGAACTCTTGGTTGGATTGTGTGAGCTCTCCAATTCTGGCCATGACCAGGGCGGGGGTGAGGGTAGACCTCATCAGGTAAGGAAAGGAAAGGGGGTAGTCCAAGCGTGGAGCATCTAGGGTAATCCTAACCCGATCTTCTGGGTTTGCGGACCCAAGAGTGGTGTCGAGGACCCTCTCTATAACGGCGGTCACGTCTTGAAGAGCCTGTACATGAAAGAAAAAAAAATCATAAATAAATAAATTTAAAATAAAAAAATATTTTTTAAAAATTAAAAAAAAAAAAATATATATATAAATAAATATTTTTTTATTTTTATTTTTATATAAATGAATAAAAAATTGAGGCTCTCTGTAGTAAGGGATGCGAGAAAGAAAGAAAAACAATTATAAAAAAAAAAAGAAAAAAAAATCTACGCGCGGGGGTTTGAACCCACTCCTTTCCTTTGAGATTCCAAACAGGAGAATTAGAGCCATGCGCCACCGCGCGCGCGGTCATGACAGCACATCAAAATTAGTGTAGTCTTGCTTTCGACTTACCTCAGCCAGAGTCGCGCGGGCCCGTGTCTTGATTTTCAGTTCGTAGTCCTTACACGTTGTTTTGAATTTTTTACAGGCTCTCGAACTTGTTTGAACCAGTTCAAATTTTTCTTCGTCGTCGTCATCGTCGTCATCACTTTCTTCACTTTCTGGGACGATTGTTTTTGTCTTTTTAGTCGCCCCGCCACCCCGTTGTTCTGCCATGCGTTTCCGAGTTGTGGAGGGAAACATTTCGTTTAACCAGGCGTCTGCATCCCAGAGGGGTTCGGTCTCCTCGGAAAAACCTTCAGCAAGTTCTTGGTCGTTATTTTCTGGTAATTCGGTGGGAAGGGGCCACGCCGCGATTAGTTTCTCGTCGTCCTCCTCTTCGGTTATTCCACCCAACTCTAGCGACTCCCCCTCGACTTCCATGCCTTCCTCCTCTAGGTAGTTTAAGGTGGACATTGTGGTGACGGATTTTTGTTCTGAAATTTACAAGGGAGGGTCACTTTTTATACGGTCCGGGTAGTTCCCCCGGTCCCACCAATCCCGAACCCGTAGTGAGCCCTATAAATTTCCGACCAATCCCGAACCCGTAGCGAGCCCTATAAATCCCGACCAATCAGGGACCCGTAGTGAGCCGTATACATCCCGACCAATCCCGAACCCCTATTTGTTCTATAAATTTCCGGGCAATCCCAAACACCCCACCCTCCTTATTCTTCCGAATTTTTGTGGGGCCCTCCCCCCGGGAGACCTCCCTCTCCAGTCCTCTTCAAACCGTTCTCTCTTTCGCGCCAAGGAAACTAGCGAAAAAGCCTTCCCGAAATCGCCGCTCCGAACCAACGTCCACAAAGTTAACCCGGAGTAAGAAAAGGGCGCGTAAATAGGGCCGGTGTATAAGCCTCGGCTCGTGATTGGAGGGTTTAGGTTCCTTTTAGGTTCGCCCCAACACTCCACTGGTTTCCCGAGGGACGCGTTGGGGTTTCAGACGGTTTAGGAGCCCTTGCCCGGAAAGTGTGAAAGGGAAAACAAAAACAAAAATGGGGAAAACTAAGAGGACCGTGAGAAAAGGGTCTGTAGAAAATTTTAGAAAATTTCCCCGATGTTTTCAGGATGAATTTGAGCTTCTTGGACTTCCCCCAAAAATTCTGGTAAACAACCTTGACCCGAAGTAAGAAAAGGATGCGTAAACAAACTACGTCACGCCTTGTGATTGGTCCATCAAAAATCAGGTAACTTTCGACTGGTTTCCCAAAGGTCATACAGGTTTCGGGGCTCCAAAAATACCTTTCCCGGATCGAATGAAGGGGGAAAAAACGTGGAAAACTAAGAGGGGCTTGGGAAGAAGACCTCCAGAAAAAAAATAACAAATTTCCCCACTGTTTTAGGGATGACTTTGAGCTTCTTAGGAGCTCAGAAAAAAAAGTTTGGCAAAAAACGTCAAAACCGGATCGAATGTCCACCACTCCTAGAGCCCGTTGCGTAAAACGGGCCAATCAAAACCCGAGAAAGTGCACCAATCAGGACCCGTTATATGTTCTATAAATGATAGGGGTTGAATGAAGTTCGGTGCCTTTGCCACTGACAACTCAAGAAGGTAAGTGTACACGGAATTCGCTCTTGAAATTCAACACGCTTTGGTATTAATCTTTTTTTCCCCTTTGGTTTCCTTTTTATTTCTACAGCTTACAGAACACAAACAAAAAGCTCAAGAGGATGGCATACCGCGGGCCCCACAGGGAAAGAGAAGTACGGTCCTGCTGAATTGATTTTTTATCTTGGGACACAACCACTAACTTTTTGTTTTTGTTTTTTATAGAATGTTCACGGAATCGATGTTATTAACATGGATCCTGTAAGTTCTTCTCCGTCCCGTTCCCCCTAAAAGACAGTGTGTAGCGGACGGACTCTGCTTAACAGGACCGTTCATTTTTATTGGCAAAAATCCCCCGACGCACAATAATTTGATTAATTTTTTTATAGGTTTTCTTGGAGGTCCTCTCGGGACCTGCCCGCTCTCGGTAAGAGCGCCTACACACAGAAACAAATTCCTCTAAAGCATTATTCATGGCGTACCTCTTTTTAATTTTAATTTTTTAATTTTTTAATTCTTTAATTTTTTCCCCAAACCAGACTAGAGTCAAACAACATTTCTATTCTCATGCCATGGTGCTGCGCACCACCGGACTCCCTCCCGAGATTTTGGCGAAAATCGGAGAGTACGTATGTACTCAACAACGCGTAGATAGGAGGAAGGAGAAACACCAGGACCAATTTAAGCCAACCCTATTCCTCCTGCAGTATATACCGACGGGTATCCGGGGGGACTATTCGTGGAACAACTCGCATCAAACGTTGCACTTCGACAGAAATTTTATGGCGTGCACTGGCCCCCACGCGGCCATGCACATGGAGCCCATAACTGAATATAGTTTTGATTGGTGTAGCTATTGCAGGTCTAATAAGACTGTCGTACGTATGCATTGTCGGAAGGGACTCGCCTACTTCCGTTGCCGTCACCACCCAGTTTATTTTGATCTGGGAGACTGGGATGGTTGGGGGCGCTTTCAGTGGGAAAAATTATACTTCCATGTTACTTCATAATTTTTCTATTTTCCTATTTTTTATTTTATAGTGTTTGTGGTGCGGTGGAAACATCGACCGGGTTAACTTACCGCCCATGCCCTGTTGTGGGTCCATGTATTGCAAGTCTTGTTTCATTTTAATTATCGCCAAGGCAATAAGAGAAAATGTTCATCCTCGTTGCGGGGTTTGCTATTTAAAAATGCAGCATTCCTTTTTTATTCGCTCGGGGAGCGTGGTTGTATTTAGGCATTGTGCCACGTTGGCAAGTTTTCATTTACCCCTACCACATAAATTTGTAGAATATTACACTTACATTTCCCACTGAAAGCTCGGAAGTAGGGGAGTTCTATTGCCATGGAGAAAAATGTATTATCCTAGCCAATCTTTTTTTTTATTTTTTTATAGTGTCTTATCTGTGGGGATCTCCCCAGTAATCAATTACCACCACTACCGTGCTGCGGGGAGCAAGTGTGTACCCCTTGTTTTATCCGATTCGTGGCAAGATCCCTAAGATACGACAGAGTTCCTCTCTGTTTCTGTTGTTTGAGCCCGATTGAACATTCTTTTTTCCTGAGGGTAGGTTCCGTTGTCCTGTTTAACCATTTAGGTACTTTTGGTGTCCTCACTTTACCCCTACAAAAATGTTATGCTACCCACTACCATATGCTTTAACATTTTTCTCCATGGCAATTTCCTTTTTTATATTTTCATATTTATAATACATTAGAGCAATTTGCTCATTTTTAAAAAATTTCCAACTTTTTCAAAATAATAGGGCAATAGCCTACTATATGTAATTTTCAAATAATAGGGCGATAGCCTACCATATGTAATTTTTCAAATAATAGGGCAATGGCCCATCCATTCGATGTAATTTCTCTCTCTCTCTGTGGGGCCCCGAAATAGGGCCCCCTTGCAACTATTATTTTATTTTTTGTAAATTGTATTCTGTTCATTGTTAAGCATTTGAAAACAAAGTTGTTTTTACCAAACACATGCCTTTTTTATTGTCTCCAATAGTGGTTGAATCACATAAGACCACAAGGTATTATTACATAGTGGTTGCTTCCTATAAGACCACAAGGGTAAAATCCCGGGTAGCCGGCTTGTCTCCAAAATCTAGGTCTTCTCGGATCCGCGTGGGACTGGTCCCGGGCTGTCACTAGGATGGGTGGGTGGGGATATGTCCGTAGGGAAACAGGGGTGTCGGTGTAGTCTCTAGGGGTACCCCCATGGGGGAACCGGTGGGGGTCCCGGCGGGGGTCCCTGTGGCATCTCCGCGGGGGGAACCGTATAGGGCATAGTGGCATGGGGACTTGTCCAAGCGACGGGCGGCGGACCTTGGGGGGCCTGTGACGTCCATGGCGAAGCGTAGAATTGGGCTTTCTTGGGGGGTGGGGGTCCGTTTGCGGTAGGTTGTGCGGTAGGGTCAGCCCACATAAATCCAAGTGGCCACTCACACTTTGGGTTGGGCGCCGGGGCCGTGCACGTGAAGAACACGCGGTTCGGATTTTTCTCACTTCGGCTTATGCCCACTTTCATCCACAAATTGTGGCCACACTTGGGAAATGTGTTGTATAAAGTTCCGACCGGGATAACCGCTTTCACCAAAGGAACTTCTTGCTCCGTAAAATAGAAACTACACGGCAAAACTTGGGGTTTCGACTTGTAATCCGCCGTTTGTCCACACTTGTACACACACTCTGGCGTCCCTGCCAATCCTTTTACGACTTTGGCGTAACACCCACAAAAACAAGTAGGGGGCATCGTTCGCACTGAAATTTACAAGGGAGGGCTACTTTTTTATACGCCCGGGTAGTTCCCCGGTCCGCCAATCCCCGCCCTGGATTGGATCTATAATCCCACCACTCCCGAACCCGTAGTGAGCCCTATAAATTTCCGACCAATCAGGGACCCGTAGTGAGCCGCATAAATCCCGACCAATCAGGGAGCCGTAGTGAGCCGTATAAAAATCCCGACCAATCAGGGACCCGTATTGAGCCCTATCCCTGAGGAGGCGGGGCTTGTGACGTCATCAAAACCTGTGACGTCACAAGGTTGCTCTAGACCAATCAGGAGAGAGCAAAAGTGCTCAGCCCGGGCAACCTTACTACTTGCACAATTATTTAAAAATATCTCTGTTGGTTAATGCCCTGAAGTATTGTGCAGTTTCACAACAACTTTAGACTAGCAAAAACAAAACAAAATTATCCTCCTGGGAGTCAGTTAATCAACATGGCCAGCACAGTGCTCGACTGATTTTAGGCTGGTTGCATGGAGATCAGGTACAAAAATTACCTGCCCGGTTCAACTTTTTAGTTGTCCTGGGCAAGTGGGCAAGCATTACTGTCAATCGAGTCCTGCACCATGTCAGAAGAGTTGATAAGCAAGGTTTCTGCTATGTAAATTAGGCATGTTTAATAGTCTGAGCTAGAGTGATAATTTTCAATGAAACTTGATGGTTCAGATCTCTGCTAATTCTAACTGAGTCCCAAATCTTCATTTCTAATAATTAATTTTCAGTTATATTTAACATCTGACTATAAGATAATTTTGATAGGTTTATTGTCAAGGTTACTATGTTGTACAGTACATGAACTATAATTTTATGTACAGTAAGTCTGAGAGTTCAATAAAAAATGTTTTATTGTTTTCACTGTACTGTTCATGTGTATCTTAGTTCACTTCAGATATACAGATTTAAATAGCATACATCATCCATGCAGCTAGCTAGAATGGAATATAAGTTATGATTTGTACAAACCCCAAGTATTATCATCTAATTTAATATACTGTACCCAGAGGTCATAATACAAAGTGGACTAACAGTATAACATATTATTGCCTTCACAAATCAATAAACCCAGCAAAAACATGAAAGGCCTCGACAATGTACATTTTCCCCCCGAAAAATCTTAGATTTTGGACACAATCTAAAAATCACTGAATGTGCTGGGAAAATAGTATGGGGAAGGGGTGTGACTGTGGGTGGGAAACTTATAGAATACCTCCCACTTTTCTAATCCAATTATAGGCCTTTTGGAGGAATGCAATCATGTGGTTGTACTGGCTTAGTTTTTTAGGGCCACAAGTTTATTAGTGTTCTGCACCATTATGTGTTACCCTCCATAAATAAAGTCTTTATTATTATTATTATTATTATTAATTTGTTGGTATCGATTGTCCTTGCTCCGAGGATTTTTCTTTGTGTTCTCCGGTTTTCCTCCATCCACAAAAACGACACGCTAAATTCCAATTCTCGGTGATTTAGCCAGGTCCCGACTTTGCATGATTAGACCCTACGGTTGTTTGTGGGAGTTATGGTTATAACGAATGTCGTCGTTATTCCCCTTCGGCTTTTATCAACTTAATCAACAAGGACCTTTCAAACGAGTTCGTACACAGTCACGTGATAGAATGAATAGAGAGAATACTCGTGTTTTCACTTACAGGCATTTCGTTTGATGTTCTGACAATTTTTGCTTTTTTCACGGTTTGATATTAATAGCTCCATATAGCTTCCTACGTGTCTTATCATGAACCAACATTTAGTATGATAGACCTTTCTGCACTCTAAACACTAATATTTCACTCTCACTTTCGGAATTGCTAGAACGACAGCTATCGGCAACTTCGTATTAAATTCATTCTCCTTTAGCTGCGTTTTCTCTTCCGAAAACAAGCCGTTTGAGCACCCCTCGAAGTTTTCTCCGATCTCCATCAGGGCTTAATCTTTTTCTCTTCGATGTTTATTTTCCAAGCTACTAACGAAATCGCGCGCGCCGAGAAATTACGGAAATGTTTGTTTACATGTGACGTCACGATTTTCCACTAGGTTGCGGCCATCACGTCAGCGCGTGCCCAATCCAGTCTTTTTATGATCCATGGTAAATCCCACTCAAGTCGCATGAAAAGGATGAAGATACTCCTACTGCAAAGAAGGTGGAGAAACCGCTTAGCTACTGTTGTTTCAAATGCCGCCAGAGGCCGGGCACTGACATGTCACACGGTGAAGCGGCGACGGGCGGGCATTGATGACGAATAACTCGCAATTTTTTTTACCGGTAAACTTATTTTTCAGAAAAATTTACGCAAATTTTTGGACCCTCGACATTTTACCCTCGACCCTGGACTTTTTACCCTCGACCCTCTACTCTACACTCTACAAAAACACAGCGAATATTTACATCATATTTACATCATGTTACCTACTAGATATAACACAAGAAAATATATATGTAGTAACACTTTTATTACATCTAATTATTCTTATCCATGTTACCTAGTAGATACTTTTTACCCTGCAAGCGTGATATTTGAAATACTCTACATTTATTAATATTTATTATTTGTTGTTGTTGTTATTGATATCATTAGTGTTGTTATTAAAGGAGCAGTGTCACGATTCTGATTGGTTGTTATAGACAATGGAAAAATCACGTTATTTCACGCGCCGCTGCAAATTTCCCTTTCGATTGAAATAAATAAAATGCTGCTTTATAAAAATATTACATCAAACCTAACCATATAATACTAAAGTATAGTTTTAAAGCAATTTCGACTCGAGATATCGTGCAAATACGCCGATGCAAGCGGATTACTCACGGACTTCTACTTCTGTCACGTCTTTTGATTTCTTGTCCGCCCGACACATTTTCAAAACTTTGGGCATGAATACTAATCGTGACACTGCTCCTTTAATATTACTAGTATTATCTAATTGTAAATAAGCAAACTGATTGTATTCTTAGAATTTAATATCAAATTTTCATCCTCTATCTTAATTAGTTGACTGCACGTACACATTGTAAACGAGCTTATGCATGCTCATTAGTGACTACGTGGGTAAATAAACTACTACTACTACTACCAGTTTAGCACTACTCCACTAGCTCGGTAGTCGCCTTTTGTTTTTCGCCTTCCTCATGCTTTTCCTCATCCTCCCAGTCTTCTGAACTTCTCTCACAATATCGTCTTCATGATATTTTTGTTCTAGTACGAAATTGCTCTGCCATATCGATGAAAATCTACTCTAATTCCAAGCGTGTGAAAATTCTACAAAGAAAACAAGTCTCTACAAGTTGACCGCAAGACTCCGGTTGGACGAAGTGACGTAAAAAAAACGTCACAGGAATTAATGTTAAAAAAATGGCGGCGCCCAGGTCTTTGCAGGGCCAACTTTGAGTGGCTCGTTCTCAACTCTGAAAAAGTTTTATCAAATTTTAATACATTTTATGAACAAAGTACATCTGAAAAATACTTTTGAGCCCAAATGTGTTTTTCACTCGGGTATCCCTTTAAAACTGCTCTAAAAACCTATCTTTTCAAGAAAATATATATGTAGTAACACTTTTTTATTACATCTAATTATTCTTATCCATGGCCTTTTTTATCCATCTGTGCACAGTGTGTGTTAGTATACACAATTCTTCTTTGGATTTTTAGCATTTTAGCATTACAACTAATTATTTTTATCTAAATGTACTAAGTAATTCGTAGTAATATTTATTTAGCATTTTTCTAGAAGGAAATTTTCGTTATGTAAGCGCATTGTGATTTTAAAATGCGCCATAGGAACATTGTTATATATATATATATATGAACACGAATTACTAGGGCCTTGACCAAGATATTATGATATAATTATTCTACAGGGGGACGCAAAGGCCAGGAGGACGCGGGAGAGGGAGAGGAAATAATAGATGGTATGATTAAAATCATTGAACAGCAGATAACGGAGTCCTCCAAGGACGCCCAACTAGGAGCTACAAAATCCTAAAAAGTCAAAAAATTGTTTTGATTCCGTTCTTACTTTTCATTATGCACAAATTTTCTATTCTATGTTTAAAATGTAGTTTTAGCTTTTTTCAAAGAATTCTTATTATATGCAGCGTAGAATTATAGTTTTAATTATATTCCAGGCATCCCAGACCTCCTATATTTCCTATTTTTCCTATAATTTGTATAGGATCCTATAAAGAGCCTATATTTCAAGAAATCCTCCTATATTTCCTATAAATAGGATGTATGCCGAGTGATTCTTGGTTTTCACGTGACGTCACAGGCTTTCCATATTTGGGCGGCCGCCATGTTGGAGTCCAACACTCGCTGTGTAATGTATGCAAATCCACTCCAACTCTATATGAAATCTACGCTGTTCTGAACTTTTCGAGCCTCATTTTTCCATGGATCTGCCGAAAGACAAAGCCAAGGATGACTTGGAAGACCTTGCTAAAGTTGTTCCAGTTCTCTCTGAATACGCAAAAAGTCTCGACAGCCACATAAAGAGGAGATATTTACAAAAAGTTTCGCTGGTTGGTGTTGACCCCGCAAGCATCCCAAGCGATCAGTTCGATCCCGACTGTTTACCACCAATCGAAGCCACGGATTTGGTCTCGTACCTGGTATTGGAGACCAGTTATTACACGAAGCAACAATTTAAGGCATATAAAAGCTTAGAAGCATTCAACCAGATGGTGATTGGATGGGTAAAATCCGTAAGAGGGAAGCTAATCTCGGGGAGGTATGTGGTAGTCGGTAAAGTCCACTCCCAGAGGATGAGTGATCCCCTTGTAGACATTTGGATTATCACTGAAAGCGATGGCACAATTTTATCAGTTCACTGCTTGGGATGTAAAGCTGGCCTGGCAGAATCTTGCTCGCATGTGGCATGTGTTTTATTTTATATTGAAGCCTGGATTCGCATCAACGGAAAGCTGAGCTGCACTCAAGTTAAAAGCACTTGGTTACTGCCCACCTACGTAAACGAAGTGCCTTACGCTAGGATAAAGGACATCAATTTTTCCTCCGCCAAAAAGCTAAAGGAAAATCTCGATCGGAAAATTGATTCTCTTGATGAATCAGACCTCCAATTCCCAAAGAGAAATAACAAACAAACAGGATGTTCAGGCAAGGTTTCAGCTTCACAACCTACAAAACAGGAAATGGCACATTTGTGCGAAAAGCTAAATAACTGTAAGACAAAGGCTGTGGCTTTAAGCCTTAATCGAGCTTACTCTGAACAATTTGTGGCTACCAGCAGAAATGTCCCTCTTGTGTCTGACTTGTTTCAAACCGACTGTCTTGATATGGGATACCAGGAGTTAGTGAAAATGTGCATGGATGTTAAATTGACTGTCTCTGATGACGAAATTAAAAATGTTGAAAGAGGCTCCAGGGACAAAGCTAATGGATCAGGGTTTTTTCGGCACCGAGCTGGTAGGATTGGTGCCTCAGTCAGTGGAACAGTGTTTCACAGTAACCTCGCACAGCCCCCGCAGTCATGTATCAAATCAGTCTGCTACCCAAATTTATACAAGCTGAACACTCAAGCGATCCGACATGGATGTAAATACGAAGCCTTTGCTATCAAAGCTTATGAGGTGAAAATGAAATCTACCCATAAGAACTTTGAACTCAAGAGATGTGGACTTTTCATAAACAAGAAACATCCCTTTTTGCATGCAACCCCAGACTTTCTAATGTCATGTGACTGTTGCGGCTTGGGCTGTGGAGAGGTGAAATGCCCGTTAACTCTACATGATGGCGACTTTAAGAAGTATGCGGCAAGTAAACATTCTTGTATTGAGGAAAATGATGGAAAGTTTACACTTAAAAGAAATCATAACTATTTCCATCAGGTTCAGCAACAGCTATTTACGCTTCCTGAGAGGGCATGCTGTGACTTTGTTGTATGTGGGGTAGACACTGAGGGCAATGCTCATTTGTTAATAGAACGCATTATGCCAGACACTCAGCACATGGACAGAGTGCTTCCTAAACTGGAAGCATTTTGGAGGATCTGCATTCTTCCTGAGATCCTTGGGCGATGGTACACAAGAAGATTGTCAGTACCTGTGTCAATGCCCAAGGATGGTGGAATCTGTTTCTGCCGAGCTGAATCAGGCAAGACAACTGTTACTTGCAGCAACACTGACTGCCCTTACAAGGAGTTCCACAAATCCTGTTTGGCCCTGGACTCAGTTACCATGCCAAAAACATGGTACTGCCCAAATTGTAGCAGGTTGCCCCAGTTTAAACGAGGGAAGGGCAAGTCCGTGGCTATGAGCAAATCCCAGCAGTCTGTTGTAAACAAGGCCGCTTCGCAATGTGACAGTATCTGTATCTGTAGTGTCAAAGCCACACTACATGACAAACTGGTGCAGTGCCACAATCAGAACTGTACAAGTGGGAAGTTTTTTCACATCCCTTGCCTTGGCCTCAAGAGAATACCTAACAATTCCAAGACCACTTGGCAATGCCCAGCTTGCAGGAAATCCAAAACTGCAAAACTGAAGGCTACCACTTATGCTTCTTATTCTAGCTCGTCAAGTAGTGAAACTGAGGATGATCAGGCAAAAGTCACAGGTGTATCTGTGGGTGCAACAAACAAAACCGGTGTACTTGGCAATCTCACACAAAGTGACTTTGATATAATCAACAGTTCGACAGGCTGGCTTGATTGTAACATCATACAGCAAGCCCAAGTGCTATTACAGCAACATAATCCATTAATAGACGGATTCCAGCGTACCACTCTAGGTCCTGCACGAAATTTTGATATAGTCAATGGAGAATTTGTTCAAATACTGCACACAGGCAGTGATCATTGGATGTGTGTCAACCAGGCATTGTGCATCTTTTTGACAGCCTGTATAACAATGTTATCCTATCAGAGGTTGAGGAACAGATCCAAGATATGCTAGGTGGTAAACTTGGGGATCTGGTGTATGTACCAACACAACAACAAAGTAATGGAAGTGATTGTGGTGTGTTTGCTATCGCCACAGCAACATGCCTTACTTTTGGAGAGGACCCCACTCATATGACAATTGATGTTTCAAGAATGCGACCACATTTGGCAACATGTCTTAGAAATGGGAAAATTGATGTTTCCACATTTTTAGTAATATCATCACAGAAACAAAATTTCACATCCCTGAAATGCTATGAGTTGTACCATATATTACGCGCATATTTTTTTTTGCTTGGTTAATGACATGGATTTTTGATCAATCAGACCTCCTGGTAAAATTCAGAGTAATAGTCAACAATATATTAGAGCAAAACAAAGTGAAATATGTAGTTAATTGGTACACAGCTTTTTAGAAACCACTCTACAAAATAGATGTCCCAGTCAAATTTGCATATAAGCTGTCTGCTACCAAAGCCTACAGCTTCCAGTCCATTCTCGTTCCCAGAGCCCCTCGGTCTTGCTGACTGTCGGAGGCTCTGGTACCAGACGATTCTCCAAATATGGAAGTCCTAGGTTCTAGGACTTCCTTTTATGCTCATTTGCATTGTTTTTCAAAATGGCGGACAAAAATATTGGCCAATCAGAACCGACACAAATCGTCTGGTACCAGAGCCTCCGACCGTTAGCTAAAATGGAGGAGCTCTGGGAACGAGATTGCTTCCAGTCAGATTGAGTGACTGTGGAAACAAGAAAAATATTATGGATACTGTTCTGTTGCTAGTCATCATGATACATTTACTGCAATAAAACAACTCATTCAGATAACCGAGTAAATTGTCTTTAATGAAATAATTTTATAAACTATGTCTGTCACTTGCAGAGGAATGGTAAGTGGACATAACACACCTGAAATAAATAATTAAGAACTCAGATGTGTTTTTGTATATCTTTCAAACATTTTGAGATAAAATATGGCTTTTCAGCCTATCATATAGATTTTGAGCAAACTAAGTATAATGGTGTTTGCATTTCAAATTAAAACAGCTAAAACTCTATTTGTAAGAATCTTTTCACTACAACAGAGAAAAATGATATTGGCATTGCTTAATTTGGATTTTCTAGCAAAATAAACAACATCAAAACAATTGTTAGCTCAAAATACTCAGGTAGCCCCAGTTGAAGATGTTGCACTATAAAACTAAGCACTTTTTTTTCAACTCACAGTTAGTTCCATATCAGAAATGCCCCCTATTCCTATGTGTGGGGGCTTGTTTACATGAGGCAGGCTAGCTGGGCCAGCTCTGTACTGGTTGAAATGTACAAAACTTTGTAAAATTTATTTGACTAGGAGAATCTAAGCAGGACTAGGCTTCCTCATGTAAACAAGCTCCAAGTCCATACACTAGTCAAAAGGAATTATTGGTGGACAAAAATTTACAAGAGCAGAGCAAACCCTAATCATACGGTCAATCATTGGGATTTGAGAGTCAGGTGGTCCATCAGGGTTACATGCCAGGAAGTCTGTTGGTAAGATGCTTTGCAGGATGGTATATTTTCTTCGCAATAGACCAATCACTCTTTCCACATGGATGCGTACATTAGCTATCCCTCTAGTACGTTCTACATCGACTGGGTCCAGTTGAGTCTTCCCTTTGGTGAATGCAGGCATGACAAGTCTAGCCTGCTGGAGTCCCACACTTTCAGTTATTGTGAACCCCCTGTCTGCCATTACCATATCTCCCGGCAAGAGTTGATCTAAAAAACCACAATTTTCTGTAAGGAACTTGTCAGAGGTCCTTCCTCCCCAAGCCTCAGAGACATAGCAAACACTTCCTTGAGGGGTGATACCAATCAGGACTTTGATAGTGTTGTGGTGTTTGTAGTTGGAAAATGTTTGAGCCCTTGCCAAAAGATTTGATGGTCTGTTAATAAAGACCTCAAAACAGTCAATCACAACTGTCACTTTCTTTCCAAAGGAATACTGGAAACACATAGGCATTGTTGCCCAAAGTTCATCTCTCTCAGGCCAGTAAAGCATGTTCTTTAGTCTGGTGTCCATGACAACCATCCAGTGGACAAAAATCCTCGAAATAGTTGGCAGAGAAACCATAAATCGGTGGGCAAGGTCCTGGAATGGAACGTTCAGTCTTAGTTTCATCAACACCAGCACAAATTCTTGAAATCGATCAAGGGCTTGAGTGTCACGAGAAACATGCGAGGCCACATGATCAAACACGACCATAAGAACTTCGTAAGACGGCATTCCAGTGTAGAAACGAACTTTTTCGTCAGATTTGAAGTACTCGCGATTTGGTGCTTGATATTCACTCCTTCTGAACATATAATCAAACTCTTCTGTTTGTGTATGGGCATCCGCTGCTGAGTCAGAAGTCATAGAGTTCATTTGGTCAGACGCTGAAACAAAGTCTATGTTTGCAACATGGTCGCCATTTTCATTCAGTCTTAGCCGCTTTGCTCCTGCCTCTTCTAGCTGATCGAGAAATTCCTGGCACTCAAATCGTGCATCATGCTCTTGTTCTTTGAAGATCTCTTGCTCTCGAATTCGTTGTGCTTCGCGCTCTTGTTCTTCGAGGATCACTTGCTCTCGAATTCGTTGTGCTTCACGCTCCTGCTCGCGGACTTGTCCTCGAAGCTTGACCCTTTCAGCTTTCCTCTCTGCAGCCCCAAGGTCTTTCTTTCGGTACTCTGTCTTCCCGAGGTTTTGGGTGGGCTTCCAGTCCTTGTTATATTTATCCCAAGGCAAGGCAGGCTTCCCCGAAATGAAATGCTTGCCACAGACTCTCTCGGTGTTCAAGATGTCTTTCGTCTCAGTATCGTCTCGACTCACCGCCAAAATCCAGGCGTTTCTTCGGTCTTGAGTGAGTTTTTTGTATTCTTCTCCTTGATTATGGGCAACTGCAGGTATACGAAACAGTCCTATGCCGTCCTTATTGCTAGTTCTAGTGCTACAGCCAACTATAATACACAAAACCATCTCGAGAAACTGTTATGTTTACTGCTTCGCGAGTCAGTGTTTACGCTTCGATGGACTCCAGAATGGCGGATAGCAACGGTTGTCAAGGGCTTAGGTCACGTGGGTGAAAACCAAGAATACATTTATATTTTGCCCTTTTTAGCATTTTTGTTGTGAATTAACAAAAGCAAAATTCTTTCCTATCAATAAAAAAAAAACAGGTTTGATCAAACACATTAATAGTTCACACGTTTTAAAAATTGTGTTTATTGTTTACTATTTATTGTTTGAAAGCTATTTTAGCTCCTCTCCAAAACTAGTTACTTCAGGAGATAAACAAGAGGTCGAAGTTTTCCAAGAAATCGAGGAGGAAAGTTTACCAAGAAAGAAATAACGGATTTATCATGGTTAATGTGCGTTTTTTTTTAAATCAACACCCACGATTTGAAATACAATGTTGCGAGAAAAGTTATAACATTGCGGATTCATTCATAACGCACAGATTTCGATATCATAAATTGTCCTGCTAAATCAACCAAACGGCTCCTCTAGGAGCCACCAAACATTGGCTACTCAAATGGTGAATATGATTTCACATTCACTCTGGTGTGGTATATACTAAAACAATTATTCACCTCAGTGTCGGTGAATAGTGGTCGATATTAACTCGCCAAAGCGGCTGTTAATATTCAGCTCCACTTTGGTGAATAATTGTTAAATATCCCAGGTGAAATCCCTTTCACTAATTAAGCATTCTGTACAGATGCTCAGAGGCCCACAATCACCCAAGACGCATTGCGGTTGAAAATTGCGCTATGTAAGGGTTAGATAATGGAACTCGAGTTAGAGTGCCGAGAATTTAGATAGAAAACCACGAAGGCACTCTAAATCACATAGAAAATTTGGACACATCCACGACCCGGGGGGGGGGGGAACTCCCTTATGTGAGGGGTACATGGATGCTCGTCGTACCTTTTAGGGGTCAAAATCAGGCGTTTGGTACCACTTAGGGTATCCACCATCAAACACAGCCATTTTTATGTAAAGCGGTACCTTTTAGGGGTCGGGTGTCAATTGAACAAAAAAGCTGTTATCAATTTACGTTTTTATTATCTTTTAGGGGTCAAAATAAGCTTGAGCCACGCCCATTTTAGTACCTCTTAGGGGTCAAATCGAAAATGTCCGACGAGCATCCCTACCCCTTTTATATGGGAGTCCCCCCCCCTCCACCCCCCCCCCCCCCCCCCCCCCCCCGGGATCCACGAGACATTTTTCCGAATTATTGGCAACTACTGTAAGAAACTACTGCCAAGACTGCCTTTGTTATTTGACTGGAATATCCAGCCGTGGCAATGTCTGTCTTGGTACTGGCCTTTAGCAAGATTAGTTATTTTTAAAGTCGTATAAAAATACTAATATTACCAAGACTGCCTTTGTTACTTGACTGGAATATCCAGCCGTGGCAATGTCGGTCTTGGTAAATCCTTTAGCAAGGTAGTTATTTTTAAATATGCCAGTGATGGTAGAGTTTGAGAAACGTTACTGTGCTGGACTTGTGGTGGTAGCAGTAGTGGCAGCGACGGTAACTGTTGAGCTGTGTTTAGGTGCTGTAGCAGTAGTGCCAGTTTAACGCTGAATAGACTCTTATCACGGTTTTTCAAGTAGTCGTTTTCTTGGCTCTCTACCAAAGCCGCTTATACTGCTGTAAGAACACCTCAAAACTAGTCTTATCTCCAAACGTAAGGGTTATACGATGTTTGGGAGCAAAGTTATAGGTCGGCCAAGTCGCGATTTTTTACAGACGTTTGTATGACCAACGGGAAACGTTGCCGTTGTGACGTAAAAAACGTCACAGGAATTAATGTTAACAAAATAGCGGCGCCCAGGTCTTTGCAGGGCCAACTTTGAGTGGCTCGTTCTCAACTCTGAAAAAGTTTTATCAAATTTTAATACATTTTATGAACAAAGTACATCTGAAAAATACTTTTGAGCCCAAATGTGTTTTTCACTCGGGTATCCCTTTAAAACTGCTCTAAAAACCTATCTTTTCAAGAAAATATATATGTAGTAACACTTTTTTATTACATCTAATTATTCTTATCCATGGCCTTTTTTATCCATCTGTGCACAGTGTGTGTTAGTATACACAATTCTTCTTTGGATTTTTAGCATTTTAGCATTACAACTAATTATTTTTATCTAAATGTTCTAAGTAATTCGTAGTAATATTTATTTAGCATTTTTCTAGAAGGAAATTTTCGTTATGTAAGCGCATTGTGATTTTAAAATGCGCCATAAGAACATTGTTATATATATATCTAGCATGTTTTCACAAAAGGGGGTGTTAGGGGGTGTTAGGTTCCAAGGCTCCTTTTGTGAAAACATACTAGATCTTGTGTGCCTTTAAGCTTTAAAAGCCAGTTACTCGTGTTTTTGCCGCTTTCTTGAAAGGGCAAATGGTAGTTGAAGAGTTTTCAGGCCTTTCTAAACGATAATTGATCTCTAGTTATTTTATGTGGGGGGGGAGGGGGGTGTGGAGGACTAGTTCAAACATTTTCGCGAATAACTCGAGCTTTTAATGGATTTCGATGTACTACACGTCAAAACAACGGCCTCTTCCAGTACTTTAAGACTGGCGTGCCAGTTTTGCCCTATTTGGAGTAGAAAACCCGAAAATCTGTTTTTTGTAACCTAACCTTAATCTCTCAAAGTTACTTGTGTACCCTAAAATCTTCAAAGTGGCGCCATTTCTCGAGCTTTTAATGGATTTCGATGCACTATACGGCAATACAACGTTCTCTTCATGTAGATTCCGTTTAATTGATGGAAGTTTCCTGTATTTTGAGTAACAATACCAGAAAATGGCCTTTTTCTAACCTAAGCATAACCTCTAGGTCTCAAATAAAGAAATTATGGGATAGATCTCACACAAGTAAATTATGGGATAGAAAGGCCATTAAAGTCTTCAACTGTCATTTGCCGTTTCAAGAAAACGGCAAAAACACGAGTTACTGGCTTTTAAAGCTAAAGGCACACAAGATCTAGCATGTTTTCACAAAAGGGGGTTTTAGGTTCTAGGGCTCCTTTTGTGGAAACAGCGTAGATATATATATGAACACGAATTACTAGGGCCTTGACCAAGATATTATGATATAATTATTCTACAGGGGGACGCAAAGGCCAGGACGAGGGAGAGGAAATAATAGATGGTATGATTAAAATCATTGAACAGCAGATAACGGAGTCCTCCAAGGACGCCCAACTAGGAGCTACAAAATCCTAAAAAGTCAAAAAATTGTTTTGATTCCGTTCTTACTTTTCATTATGCACAAATTTTCTATTCTATGTTTAAAATGTAGTTTTACCTTTTTTCAAAGAATTCTTATTATATGCAGCGTAGAATTATAGTTTTAATTATATTCCAGGCATCCCAGACCTCCTATATTTCCTATTTTTCCTATAATTTGTATAGGATCCTATAAAGAGCCTATATTTCCTATAAATAGGATGTATGCTGAGTGATACATTTATATTTTGCCCTTTTTAGCATTTTTGTTGTGAATTAACAAAAGCAATTTTTTTTCCAATCAATAAAAAAAAACAGGTTTGATCAAACACATTAATAGTTCACATGTTTTAAAAATATTTATTGTGTGTTTATTGTTTACTATTTATTGTTTGAAAGCTATTTTAGGTCCTCTCCAAAACCAGTTACTTCACGAGATAGAAAAGAGGTCGAAGAAATCGAGGGCGAAGTTTTCAAAAAGAACAAGAACAACAGGAGCAAAGTTTGCGAAAAAACAAATATGCGATTTATCATGGAGGAACTATGTGCGTTATTTTTTCAATCAATACCCACAATTTAAAATGCAATGTTGCGAGAAAAAATATAAAATTGCGAATTCATTTATAACACACAGATTTCGACACCATAAATCAACCAAACGGCTCCTCTAGTTCACATTCACCTCCGGTGTGGTATATACTAAAACAATTATTCACCTCAGTGTCGGTGAATAGTGGTCGATATTACCTCGTCAAAGCGGCTCTGTAGATATTCAGCTCCACTTTGGTGAATAATTGTTAAATATCCCAGGTGAAATCCCTTTCACTAATTAAGCATTCTGTACAGCTGCTCAGAGCTCTGGCTTAAAGGCCCACAATCACCCAAGACGCATTGCGGTTGAAAATTGCCCTATGTAAGGGTTAGATAATGGCACTCGAGTTAGAGTGCCGAGAATTTAGATAGAAAACCACGAAGGCACTCTAAATCACATAGAACTCGAGTGTTCATTATCTAACCGTCTTAGAATTTGGTCACACCACGAGATATTTTTTTCCGAATTATTGGCAACTACTGTAAGAAACTACTGCCAAGACTGCCTTTGTTATTTGACTGGAATATCCAGCCGTGGCAATGTCGGTCTTGGTACTGACCTTTAGCAAGATTAGTTTTTTTTAAAGTCGTATAAAAATACTAATATTACCAAGACTGCCTTTGTTATTTGACTGGAATATCCAGCCGTGGCAATGTCGGTCTTGGTACTGGCCTTTAGCAAGATTAGTTATTTTTAAAGTCGTATAAAAATACTAATATTACCAAGACTGCCTTTGTTACTTGACTGGAATATCCAGCCGTGGCAATGTCGGTCTTGGTACTGGCCTTTAGCAAGATTAGTTATTTTTAAAGTCGTATAAAAATACTAATATTACCAAGACTGCCTTTGTTACTTGACTGGAATATCCAGCCGTGGCAATATCGGTCTTGGTAAATCCTTTAGCAAGGTTAGTTATTTTTAAATATGCCAGTGATGGTAGAGTTTGAGAAACGTTACTGTGCTGGACTTGTGGTGGTAGCAGTAGTGGCAGCGACGGTAACTGTTGAGCTGTGTTTAGGTGCTGTAGCAGTAGTGCCAGTTTAACGCTGAATAGACTCTTATCACGGTTTTTCAAGTAGTCGTTTTCTTGGCTCTCTACCAAAGCCGCTTATACTGCTGTAAGAACACCTCAAAACTAGTCTTATCTCCAAACGTAAGGGTTATACGATGTTTGGGAGCAAAGTTATAGGTCGGCCAAGTCGCGATTTTTTACAGACGTTTGTATGACCAACGGGAAACGTTGCCGTTGTGACGTAAAAAACGTCACAGGAATTAATGTTAACAAAATAGCGGCGCCCAGGTCTTTGCAGGGCCAACTTTGAGTGGCTCGTTCTCAACTCTGAAAAAGTTTTATCAAATTTTAATACATTTTATGAACAAAGTACATCTGAAAAATACTTTTGAGCCCAAATGTGTTTTTCACTCGGGTATCCCTTTAAAACTGCTCTAAAAACCTATCTTTTCAAGAAAATATATATGTAGTAACACTTTTTTATTACATCTAATTATTCTTATCCATGGCCTTTTTTATCCATCTGTGCACAGTGTGTGTTAGTAGTATACACAATTCTTCTTTGGATTTTTAGCATTTTAGCATTACAACTAATTATTTTTATCTAAATGTTCTAAGTAATTCGTAGTAATATTTATTTAGCATTTTTCTAGAAGGAAATTTTCGTTATGTAAGCGCATTGTGATTTTAAAATGCGCCATAAGAACATTGTTATATATATATATATATGAACACGAATTACTAGGGCCTTGACCAAGATATTATGATATAATTATTCTACAGGGGGACGCAAAGGCCAGGACGAGGGAGAGGAAATAATAGATGGTATGATTAAAATCATTGAACAGCATATAACGGAGTCCTCTAAGGATGCCCAACTAGGAGCTACAAAATCCTAAAAAGTCAAAAAATTGTTTTGATTCCGTTCTTACTTTTCATTATGCACAAATTTTCTATTCTATGTTTAAAATGTAGTTTTACCTTTTTTCAAAGAATTCTTATTATATGCAGCGTAGAATTATAGTTTTAATTATATTCCAGGCATCCCAGACCTCCTATATTTCCTATTTTTCCTATAATTTGTATAGGATCCTATAAAGAGCCTATATTTCCTATAAATAGGATGTATGCTGAGTGATACATTTATATTTTGCCCTTTTTAGCATTTTTGTTGTGAATTAACAAAAGCAATTTTTTTCCTATCAATAAAAAAAAAACAGGTTTGATCAAACACATTAATAGTTCACATGTTTTAAAAATATTTATTGTGTGTTTATTGTTTACTATTTATTGTTTGAAAGCTATTTTAGGTCCTCTCCAAAACCAGTTACTTCACGAGATAGAAAAGAGGTCGAAGAAATCGAGGGCGAAGTTTTCAAAAAGAACAAGAACAACAGGAGCAAAGTTTGCGAAAAAACAAATATGCGATTTATCATGGAGGAACTATGTGCGTTATTTTTTCAATCAATACCCACAATTTAAAATGCAATGTTGCGAGAAAAAATATAAAATTGCGAATTCATTTATAACACACAGATTTCGACACCATAAATCAACCAAACGGCTCCTCTAGTTCACATTCACCTCCGGTGTGGTATATACTAAAACAATTATTCACCTCAGTGTCGGTGAATAGTGGTCGATATTACCTCGCCAAAGCGGCTCTGTAGATATTCAGCTCCACTTTGGTGAATAATTGTTAAATATCCCAGGTGAAATCCCTTTCACTAATTAAGCATTCTGTACAGCTGCTCAGAGCTCTGGCTTAAAGGCCCACAATCACCCAAGACGCATTGCGGTTGAAAATTGCCCTATGTAAGGGTTAGATAATGGCACTCGAGTTAGAGTGCCGAGAATTTAGATAGAAAACCACGAAGGCACTCTAAATCACATAGAACTCGAGTGTTCATTATCTAACCGTCTTAGAATTTGGTCACACCACGAGATATTTTTTTCCGAATTATTGGCAACTACTGTAAGAAACTACTGCCAAGACTGCCTTTGTTATTTGACTGGAATATCCAGCCGTGGCAATGTCGGTCTTGGTACTGACCTTTAGCAAGATTAGTTATTTTTAAAGTCGTATAAAAATACTAATATTACCAAGACTGCCTTTGTTACTTGACTGGAATATCCAGCCGTGGCAATGTCGGTCTTGGTACTGGCCTTTAGCAAGATTAGTTATTTTTAAAGTCGTATAAAAATACTAATATTACCAAGACTGCCTTTGTTACTTGACTGGAATATCCAGCCGTGGCAATATCGGTCTTGGTAAATCCTTTAGCAAGGTTAGTTATTTTTAAATATGCCAGTGATGGTAGAGTTTGAGAAACGTTACTGTGCTGGACTTGTGGTGGTAGCAGTAGTGGCAGCGACGGTAACTGTTGAGCTGTGTTTAGGTGCTGTAGCAGTAGTGCCAGTTTAACGCTGAATAGACTCTTATCACGGTTTTTCAAGTCTTTTTCTTGGCTCTCTACCAAAGCCGCTTATACTGCTGTAAGAACACCTCAAAACTAGTCTTATCTCCAAACGTAAGGGTTATACGATGTTTGGGAGCAAAGTTATAGGTCGGCCAAGTCGCGATTTTTTACAGACGTTTGTATGACCAACGGGCAACGTTGCCCGTTCGTCATACACAAATGTCTGTAAAAAAAAATCGAATTCGCGGTCTTCTATCTTCCCTCCTAAACATCGTATAACCCCTTAGATTTGGGGATTTATCTAGTTTTGACGTGTTCTTACCGCAGTATAAACGGCTTTCCTAGAATTCAAAGAAATCGACAGCATTGTGTTGCAGCCACCAGTGACAGTAGAAGTTGAGCTGTAACTTTTATGCTGGAGAGTTACTTACGTAAGTGACGGTAGAGATCGAGTGCTGGTAAAGTTTGAGTAGCATTTGTGTACTCAGTAGAGCGATGTTTCGTGTGTCATCATCTATTGTCACTAATGTGCCAACCAGAGATCCATTGGTTCCTAACACAAAGCGGGCTTTACAAATCATGGTTGGCACATTAGCATAACAATTGCAATGTTTATCAACACGAAACATCGCTATTGCCATACTGTTTGAGGTTAAGAAAGTGCTTCAAATAGTATTCTGGAATGTAGTTATCATTTACAAATTGTACTAGATTTATTATTGTATTAAGCCTTTAATTCTATCTAATTTCTAGTCACTTCAACTTATGGACCTTTTATATTTTATAAGGTTTAATTTAATGCTATAGATGGTTTGCATTCAATCCCCAGAGATTCACATGACAAAGAGCATGGCGGCCATGTTGGTGTACAGAACAAAAGAAGCTAACGAAGAATATATTGTTAACTGTACACCAAAATGGCGGCTATGACGTCACATGCAAAGGGTCCATAGCGATACTTTGTGTTGATAAACATTACTTTTGTTATGCTAATGTCAACCATATTTCAAAAGGCCGCTTTATGTCAGGAACCAATGGATCTCTTGTTGGCACATTAATGACAATGGATGACGTGTAGTAAATATCGCTATTGGCCTTGAAGTAGAATCACATTTATATCCTATCTGTGAACGACACAAATAAAAAATAAATTTGGTTATGCATATAACACAGGTTTTACGTCTTTCTATAAGTACATCGTCTTAATAGCAGATTTGTGTTTGCAACATTACTGATAAGTCAATACCTGGAGCCAGTTGCTTAAAGCCCTGTGTATACAAACATATCTTCGAAATAAATTGGCTCTGCTATTTTATTGTTGTCAGTGTGTTGCGCATCTTGGAAGAGAAAATCCGAAAACCTTCCTCACAACCTCCGCTATGTTCAAACGGCTCAAGTCTTGGTGACGTCCGATACAGGGAATAGATTAGTCCCGACATTCAAGATAGCGGGACTAACGGCTTCTAGTTGCGGTTCCTGAAAGCCTGATTAGCGCTTAACTCTGGTTAAGCCTTCGTATAGTTTTGGTAATTAAACCTTTGTTAAAGGGAACTGAACCCTAAAATCAACCCAACGTCTATACAAAGACATCAGTATTCGAAAGAAATAAGTTCTGCAATTTTATTTTTCTGTGTTGCACGTCTATGATGGGGAACAATTATAGTCTCCAAGTTCGATTTTCCGCTGAAAAATCTAAAGAGTGGCGGCTCAGTTCAGTGCAAATTTCCCCATACGTACGTCACACCAAGGAAAACCGATCACACCCAGCACAAAGAAATTACAATGGTCCGCAGGCCGGTATCAGTATGTTACCATGCGAATTAATGCCCAGTTTACATTACCCAGTTTCACTTTCTTTGCCGACTGAGTGTGTTTTACAACAACTGCAGCTTAAACAAGGCAGCTTCAGTTGAGAATTTTAGTTCGGAAAACAACAACTGCAACGACGATTTATTTGTGGCAACCGGAGAGAATGAAATCAAATAGAAGTGCAACTGATAACATAAAACGTCCACTTATACCCAATTCACGCCAAAGCTGCATCAAACATGTTTAAAAGCTGTTTAGTTAAACAAGGTTAAAAACATTCCTGCCTACACCACATGCACCCCGGCGCCAAACCATTTTTAAACTGACTTTTCTCAACTAAATAACGAGTTCGATGTAGTTTTGACCCTGTGCAACTACCGTAAACACATTCACGATATAGGCGAGTTAAACCCAGTTTAATTAAACAGGTTTAGTTTATTAATACAGTTGTTGTGACGTTGCACTAGCTCGTGATTTATGAGTGAGATTTGAGTGTGCTTTTTTACGGAAAATGCGCGGGATCGGAACACTGTAGTCTAAACGACTATCAGTATAACACTACACGGCAGTATAGAAGCTATGGGGACACGAGTGGTCAGGACTCAATGTTACGGCGGTGGCGGTGCTTAATACCGGTTAAACAAGGGACAGGGTTATGGCTCAGTGTGCGCGCGAGATTTGGTTGCAGGCCGCACTTTATCAATTTCAACTCCGTTCTCTGTTTCTCTCATCCTCCGCCAACCGTTTAGCAGACTGCTAATCACGCTGGCACCTGGGTGCGTGTTATGAGGCGCAATTTCGGGAACTGACCAGCTCAATGACGGATATTGTAGTGCCCGAGGAGTTATTTCTGTGCAGCGATGACTTTTAGTTTTGTTTGCCTTCCCAGCGCTGCAGCTGCTGGCCCTCAAGCGGGATGTGCAGAGGTCAAGACGGGCCGCTTACGCTGAGGGGACGAGGCGAAATCATAGGACTCAATGGAGAGCATATTTAATGTTTTGTAGTTATTTCAAGCTTCGTCAGGTACCGGCCTCAGTTAATGATTTATGTCATTGGGGGTAGTATCGTCGTGTACCGTTTAACCAAGTGCGTCATCAAAATCCCCATTGTCTCAGAACCCGAACTGGCACTTAGAAATATTACAAGGCAATGGTAGCCTCTACTTTAAAAAAAATAAGAGACTTAGATTTACAAAGGAGGAAGATGAGAATCTGGAAAAAGGATTAGGGCGTTATGGATGTGGTCAATGGACGGTTATTTTAAAAGACAAAACCATATCTTCGACCGCATAGGAACGAGGTACGGGTATAAGGGCCGCTTATACCCCAATAAGTTTCGGCAAGCTGCTGCCACCTCTGTAAGCCGAGAAGCGCAAGATAAACGGGAAGATCTGAGTCGCCTAATGACTCACAGGGAATCCACACAGAGGACGTATTATCTGTTGGAAGATAACATTCAGAGGTCCGCTGAAGCGCAGAAAAGCCTCACTAAGAGGTTTCAGCCTGAACCAAGTCCCCAAAAAGGCCGTCCCGTTTCAGTAGACGAGAAGACAGATGAAGCAATAAAAAGGCATTTCGAGAAGAGATATCTGCCAAGGCGAGCGTGTCTGTAGAGGAAGTGAGGCAGAAAATAGAGAGCGGGGAAGGTGAGCTGCAAAGCCTGGATGCCGAGCACGTGGCCAAGCGGCTTCGCTACCTGTCCAGTCTCCAGCCTAATCCTGACCCTCCATCTGACTGTGAAGCACCTGGAGATCGGATTGAGCGATGGGACGCTTGCTCCAAATCCACGAATACCATCGCACCCTCCACTGAAGGATCGTCAACACGAAGATACTGGAGCAAGAATAACGAGGAAACCGTGCTTCGTGCCTGCTCCAGCCTCTTTACAAAGGGAACTCAGTTGCCAAGAACCCACCAGGTGAAGAAGATAATCGCCGAGTCCACAGACGAGGACTTCCAGTTGCTTGTGCTTAGCTTCGGTGATAACGCAATTAACAGAATCCTAATGAAGTGCAAAACCCTGCACATCAGCATGTACAAGAAGAAGAAATGAGCTCCTTATATTAAAAGCTCGTGCTTGGTGCGGTTTAGTTTGTACGCCATGTTTGCTGGACGCTATTGTTTATGTTAGGATAAATGACAATTGTATATGATTGAGGTTGATAAATTTGATAAGACACCTAAAATATTAATTGCTGCAGAATAGTATATAATACATTAAAGAACAGATTGCATTTTAATTATTTCTGTGATTGATGAATTGTTTTAAAATGATTATTTGAGATGTGATTAAACTTTGAAAAATGCAGTGGTTTGTGATTTAGCTGGTCTATGATTGTTGTGAGCTTTGTTTATTATTGTTATGCTATTGAATTTGATTTCTATATTTTAATGAAAAAAAAATATGCTTACGTTATGGTAGTTATTTTTCCATATAAGGTTTTTTTTTAGTAGCGACATAAGCATAAACACAAGCATAATAGCAACATAGTGAAAAATAGCTCGACATAAACATAAGCAAAAAAAGGAAAATCGTATACCTATGCTTGTTTCACGCGCTTTGATCACTAAGCATAAACATAAGAAGAATGTAAGGTTTTCAAACCCTTATGCATATGATTATGTCAAGAGAAAACCGCACTAAAGAAATGGGTGTGTTTGATACCTTATGCTTATTTCGCTAGGAAATCGAGACCTAAGACTTTTAAAGATAATATATTAATTAACAAGACCATTGAAAAAACCTTACGTGAATAACTTGTGACAACAATATCGCTTTCTTCTGCCTTTGAAGCGAAAGGAACGGCTGTTTATTCAGGCTAGATTTAGACATAAATCCCACAAAATATTATTTCGGTGAATATCGTCTCGTAAATAAATATCAAGAACATTGAAAATTGAAATTGAAAGAGAAATGAAGTCAGTTTATAGACCATGGAACAAAGTAGGGGACAAATCCCATGTCCCGGGACAATTCCCGGGACAATTCCCGCACAAATTGGGATTTGTCCCGCGTTGTTTAAACGTGAACGTGAACAAAAGATAGGCAAATAAAAATACGTACAAACTTATAATTTAAAAAAGTTTAGATACACTTGATATTTAAGAGTATTAAAAAGTCTTAAAATATTACTAAGTCTTGAAATATTACAATATTAAAAATGTATATTAAACTATGCATTTATACTCATTATAATAAAATTATACTAGAAATTTCCAGGTAATTATTTATGACGATAACATATATGATAGTAAAGCGCTTTTAAAATATATAATTTCTTTGCATTCCCCTATTTTAGTAGGTAGTTTGTTCCACAGAACACTTGCTATATATGAAAACGAATTATAAAGCCATTCCAAATTAAAACGAGGCTGTTCTAGTCTGGTACCATTTCCGCGCAAGTTGTAGCTTACCATTTTAAGCTTTAAAAAGTCATTTATATAAGCTGGACCCCGATCGCTCATGCAATTAAAAATTGACGGTTCCTACGTTCAGCCAAGGTTCCTGTGTCGGCGTATTTGAGAAGATAATCGTATGACAATGACTTGGACAAACCCAAAATAGTCCTTAGTATGTAGTAGTTAGTGTCCTCCATCTTCCTAGTTTCAACCTTTCCAATCCCTAACAGGAGTGGACCACAGTATTCCAGATGGGGGAGAATATAAGCTTTGTAGAGGCGAATCATAACGTCTCGGGGAATGAATCTGCGCAGCCTTCGCAGTGTTGATGCCTTAAGTTGTAAGTAAGCTGTCATCTTAAAATTCTTGTTTACATTAATTTCTGATGAAAGAAAATTAATGTAAAAGTACCCATCATCAACAAAGTTTTGCTCACAATAAGGCTTGCTCTAATTGCCTTTAACATTATGACGTCAAATCAATCTATTATTTAAACGATAAGGATGACGGTCGTGAAGGGGGACAAAACAGCATTTTGCATTTTGTAGAAATAAATATTGTGGGATAAACATTGATACAGCTGATATCTGGAAACCAGACAACTCGAAGTTAAATTTTCCTCAGCAGAGCAGATTTAGTTCAAAATTCTATTGTTCATGTTGATTCTGTTCCCCTCATAAACAAGCCGTGACATCATAGTGATATAGGGAATTATTGTTAAAGGGCAGAACACATATATTACTCCTCTTTTTGTAGACTCAACTAGCACCATTAGTAAGACTACAAAATAATGGTGCAATGACTTTATGACATCATTGTTAGTTGCTATGGAGCTCTACACATGTATGAGATGTGAGACATATATGCAAAATAACATCTGTTTAATTTTTTTCTCTAGGCTGAAGCTGAAGTTAAGGAAGTCCAAAAACAACTGAAATTTGGAATTTTAGACGTCAGTTCTTGGCATTTAGAGGGCCAACATTTTGCCTGCTTCATATATTGGCAACACAATCCCCCCCCACAATAATAGCAGTTTGCAATGTATTGTTTTCCTTTGGTTTGGATATGTATTTTGTAATATTGTGCAATAATTTGTTGGGATATTTCCCATCCGCTTCCCACCCAGCCCCTTGTCAAAAAGACCTTTGCTGAACGGCTTGCCTATATTTATATTACTTTCTTTTTACACAGAGATTGTCAGCTTGTGTCTTTTTCATACTTCTTCTCTAGTGACTCTTATGATGAACAAGGTACAAGCCTACCTCCATCAAAGATATTATTAGTAGTTATCATTTTATCACAGAACTGTATAACTCCAGTAATACTCAATGACATTTGATTTCCTGTTAATGCAATTACATGTAAATAGGCCCAGTTCAAATGGAAATCAACATGAGACTACTATCTAGGTTACATATATGTGATAAAGCAATAAATAACATGAGTATATAAGTACATCGCTGCTAGTAATAAGACACGACTTTCATACTATACACTTTGTATTTTGTGCTGTGGGCAAGCAGTACAAATCTCATACAGGCAACATGTATACCACATTGAAAACAATTAAATTGATGTGCTTTATATATTTTCCTTTCAGAAAAAAAGAACTTCGCCGTCTGGTTGCTTTGCACAAGATGAACAATCATCAATAAATCATAGTCCATACAGACACAATCTTTGAAAACGTCTTTATCAAGATGCCTCATTTAGTCGTTCTACTTACCCGTCCTTTACATTTAAAGGAGAAGAGGGGGAATATTTAGATGGTCTGAAACGTGAGTTATTTTCAGCATTTTGGGAGAAAGCATTCCTTGCGTATTTCGAAGGGGAAGTAGGAAGTTTTATTCCAAGAACAGGCCCAGATGTCACAGAAGATATATTAATGCTGCTTGGAAGTGTTGCTTCACATGTATATATTGTTTGTGGGGTTTTCCCTGTACACATCTGCAAATCCTTTGTTTTAGCTTCAATTTGCGGAGCAGAAGCCGTTACTGACGATGACTTGCTGTCAACTGTCCTTGCCTATCATACTGATTATGAACGAGAGGTGTTAGAAAAAGCACTAAATTCAAGCAATAGTGCTACTTTCTCAACAGATTTGGAGGAGAAACTAATGGATGTACTCGGGCAGTACAATTTACGAAAGAATCCTGCTCCATCATCATTGAGACTGTAGCTGTTAGCCATGGCAAAATAAGCGTTGATTCTAAAAGTGTCATGGGCTGTTCAAAGTTTCAAGAAGGGTCTGGGGCAAACTCTCAAAACTTATGGGAGGACATCACAAAGGAAGAAATACGGGGCTTGTACGCTGAGCTTGTATCAACTTCAGCATCCATATTGGCCATCTTCCATGTGGAAGACGAATTGCAGGTGATCAGATGTAAGAATGCAGTACTTGGATATTTGAACAGATTCATTCGAAGTACTGATGATGTCAGCCTAAGGAAGATACTCGGTTTATTACGGGTTCCGAATTAGTTATGCTTCACAAAATCACGGTAGTTTTCCATGCTAATACTGGTACATTATCAGAAATGAACAACAGTATGGCGTCCAAGCATGCGCACTACATACTTAGTTGAGCATTTCAAAATGGCGCCGTGGCTTGAATTTGACTGGAAAAGTAATAAAATGTTTTTGTACCTTGTATCCTGTATCCAGGTTCCGAGCATCTGTAATCAACTTTCTGGACATAACCAACACTTCGAATTATAAGAGAACTCAACATCAATCGTATTCGCGGTTACCAGGTGCTTTTAATTTTGCCTGTTTGACACCTTACATCTTCCAATAAATTAGCGAAAATATACAAAGTACGCCTCGGCTTAAAGTTTGTGGTGTAGGTTTGAGTACATGTTTCCACCTTCCGAGCATCGGTATCCGCACTTCTAGAAATGAGCTGTATTTCTCTCGTATTCTTGACCACACCAGTGATAAATTCGCAGTTACCACGAGGATTGAAAAGTCTTAATATAGAGCATTGGTATCTTCATCGGTTAAGTCAGGTAATGGCCCAATATCATAGGTTTTCTTCACTTTTCTGACTCTTTCACGCTTGTTTTCTTTCTTCTTTGTCCTCCATCTTGAAAGTTAGTAGGGAATGCATGCCCCGTCACAAATAGAGCTAAAAAGGGACAGGCAGATCACATAGCTGTGGATTTTTCTGTGGATTTTTGTCATAATTTCAGCAAGTGAATATGTCTGATATTCCACTTTTCCCTTCTGTTTTCGAACTAAAATTGGGAATAGAACACCCATCAATGAAATATGCATCTCCGGCAGTAACAAGAAATGTTTTATTTGCTGTTTCTAATCCCTATCCCTTGCTGAAAGCCTGGCATGAATTTTTGAGGTGTACAAAATTAGCTCAAGCCTCTCCATCTGAGGAAACAGCAGAAGGTCAGAGCTCATTTTCCCCTGGACTTGGCTTGTCTTCTTCAAGTGGACTAGAAAATTATACCGACCTCCTAGAATTTGCTATACCCGGGAACTCATTTGGAATAAGTGATGATCAGGACATCAGGAAAGAAATCAATGTATCCCTTGCAAAAATGGCTGGTACTGTAAACCAAGAGTACAGAAAGGCTAAGGGCCGTCAAAAAAAGGAACTCAATGATAAGTGAAAAGATTTCACATATTTGAGGGTCAGACAATTTCAGTTACAGACTTGAAAAATGATGTTTTGGAGCTGAAAAAAGCGAACCTTATTTTACAAGATGAGTTCATGGAATGGAAAAAACAACAACCAAATCTGGAAGTTGAAATAAAGAAGCTACATGGGGAGTTACAGAATGCTATAAAGGAAAAGGAAAGCAGTATTTTAGAATCACAAAAAATAAACAAAGAGCTTTTGCAATATATTGACCTCCTTAAAAAGTCAGAGAATATCAAGTATAGAGGAAAACATGTGTCAGATGTCCAAAACAAAAAAAGGACACTAAATGCTTTTTTGACCCGGTCCAAGCAGGCACTGTGGTTCTGTGATAACTTTGGAATTGAACTTGAGAGTTTAACTGTCAAAGAGCAAAACACTGGGAAAATACATATCCTATCAACTTCAAGCCAGCAACATGAAAAGGGAGATACATCTGGCTTTGATTCATTATCTGAATCAGAAAAGGAAAAGGTTAAAGAAATCCTTTTTCTACTAGATAAATATTCTGTTGGAGATGGATTTAATCATGAGGTGTCAATGCTTTTTGATAATCTTCCAAGATCCTATCTAGTCAAACAGCGACGTCACCAATTTAATGCTCAAACTGAACCTGTGCCGGTGAAAATTTCAGGTGATGGGGCTAGAATGACAAGGAATTCTAGCTATATTATACTGACATTCTCACTTTTACAAAGTGGTGATGATGTAATGGCTGCTAAAGGGAATCACATTATTGCTGTTGTCAAGGGATCAGAAAGTTATACCATCTTCAAAGAACAACTAAAAAATGCTTTGGATGATATAAATGACACAATCAGCCAAAATAAAAGCATTGGAAATTCTGAGGTTGAACTAGATTTTTTCCTGGGTGGAGATTACAAGTTCATACTGCTAATGCTGGGCATGAAAGGTGCTACATCTTACTATTCCTGTGCATGGTGCAAAATTTACAAAGAACATAGATGGAACATGGCCTATGATTTACAATATTACAATACTTCACCTTTAAAAAGAACTATCAGAGAACAAAAAAAAAACTACAGCTGTGAACATGAACCTTTGTTGGAAGTTGACTTAGACCATGTTGTACTAGATGAGTTACATTTATTGCTTAGAGTAATGGACGTACATGTATTCGTTGATAACCTAATTGAAGATGCTACGCAGTGGGACATGAGGGAAGATCCTAAAAAGAAGAAGGGGGAACCCAAAAAGGTTCATGTTGCAACTCTTCAATACACAATAAGGTAATGTGGAGTTAGTTTCGATATATGGGAAAAAAGGAATGCGGATGGCAAAGGGGCTGGACAGTTTGATTTTACAAGTTTACTTGGATCAGATAAAAAGAAACTTCTTCACTTACTCCCTGACAAGCTATGTAATGTAGATGGCAATTTCATTCAACAAGACACATGCATTACCGTAACACTAATATGGAAACAATTTAAGCAACTGTATGATATAATTAATGGGAAATGTGTGTCAGATGAAGAAGTGAATCAGTATTTTAATAAGGCAAGAGACTGGGTTAACTTATTTATTTCTTTGCGGAATAAAAGAGTAGGCTATAAGAGAGCAAACATTACCCCATATATACATGCCATGGTTTATCACATCCCAGTTTATCACATCCCAGTCAGTCAAGATCTTCTCTGGTCAGGGTGTAGAAAAAAAACAATGATGTGGCAAGAAGCATCGTTCTTCGTAAGTCTACCAATTGGAATGCACCTGTAGACATACTAAAGCTTGAGTCAAGGCAATGGCACCTACGTGCTCTAGAAAGAACGAAAAGAGCCTACAACAAGATGACAAATACTGGGAAGAGGACCTTAAAGAAATTCGACAAAAAAAAAGAGAAAAGAAGTCTAACTATCTATTTGACTGTGCTATGAATAATGTTTTCCAAACTACTTCTGAATTAATCTTTTAAATTACTTATTTATTTGTAATATGATACCACCGGGAAATTAATAGAACTTATTTTTATACATGTAAATAAGTACAAAATTGTAAAATAGAGAGAGACACTATTACATTTACAAATCGGGTTTACTATTTTTTATGATACCCATTTTATGGGACCCATTTTTATACATGTAAATAATTACATTGTAAAATAGAGAGAGACACAAACCTTAATTTATAGAAATGTAACACATTTATTAAAAAGTTTAAATTTATTTATTGCTTGAATATACACAATGTATCTGTGCCGTTCTGTAACTCTGTAATTCGATTGGATAAGAGACAAAAACAATACGTAAACCACTTCAATGTCAAAGCATGTCGTATGGTAATTGCGCTGTAAGTCATACCTTTCCCACTCTGCTCTATGTACATGTTCTTATATTATGCACTTATCAATTGAACCCCCCCTCCAGACAATAAGATGATTTTCTCCCCATTTCGTTTTCTTATTAGAAATGAAATGTTTTGGGCCCTTTGGTAGCCTTTGAACATAGATTTTAGGCCGTGCTTGTGTGCAATGAAATTGTCAATTTGAAGCTGGTCACGGTATAGATTGATTTAAAAAGCGTTGAAAGAATGAAAGTGGCAAGAACAATGTTGTGAATAAAATTCTCCAGAAAATGTCTGTAATCTCTTATTATTCCTGATGAACTCTCTAAAAAGGATTTCAAGAAGTTATTCTAATTATTAACTTTCAAATCAAATCCCCACCTACTCTGGGGTGGGGATCGGGGTTTCAATTGATACATTAGTAAATGTATACATGTATGTAAAGTTCAGCTAGGAAAGACTACATGCTTCTCTATTGAAAGATAAACTAATCTTCTCTATGTGGTACCGAGGAAGGGGCAAAACTTTATTGCCACTGATAACATGTTTTTTTGGACTTTTTGCCAAGAACAGATGGACTCGTATTGGAAATTCAATACTTACTCCATCCCCAATCACATCATACTGTCTATCCCAGTTTGTTGGCAAATTTAAAGTAAAATCAGTCCTGTAAAGTTCAACTTTTCCTCTGCTGTTCAATTCTTTTTTAAACAAATGGCGAAAAACATCATGCCGTAGGTTGAAAACGGTTGGGTTGAAGCTTTTAGAGTTCAAGTGCTCTTGAATGGCACACAATAGTGTATCCAGGATTTGAGAAAGACCTGAAGATACACAAACATTTATGCCTGCATTAACAAGGAGTATTTTGCTAATTTAAGCTTTATATAGATTTACAAATATGTCCTGTATCCTTGTAAATAAATGTTGTCGAATATAATTAAAAACTTCCAAATGGTCTATGCATTCACACATACTGTGTGCAAGTGAGACCTTGAAATGTAAACAAATGTAATACCATAAACGAAACCCCGTAAAACTGCTTACTTTAATGCACGATCATTCAAATTGTCCTCTGGCTCCCAGGTATTCACCAAATTGCCGTATCCTACCCACTTTATGAAGTATTCAACCTGAAAATGTAAGAGAATTAAAGAGCATTATTAAAGTCATTACACAAGAAGTCGTTACTTTAGCGTGAGTCGCTGATGTAAACAAACTGCAGCGAAGTCCTGACACAATATAAAGTCACTCACCCGGCCTTTTGACTTTCTCTTGGCAATAATCCGTTCAACTTGATAACTTTGTCCGGATGTATTTCGCTTTCTCCGTCTTCTAACACAAAGAAAGTCTACTGTGCTCATTTTATTCAATTCCCAGTGAAAACCCGCCATCTTTAAACTGCCTGAGTCGCGCATGCGCAGTATGTTACTTATGCCAGAAGCGCGCCCGCATGACGTTTCCGCTGACTGTCGATCATTTCTGATAATGATATTCGGATTGGATTGGATTGGACAACTTTATTTCACCACGGTAGGTCCATCAGAATATAAATGTCTAAAAAGATAATAAATAATATAATATATAATGAAATAAATGCTAATATATATTAATGTATAGTAATATACTAATGTAGTAAATATATATCTAATATAACAAAAACAAAATTCCTGCTTTCAAGGACGCCATACTGTAACTATAAGGTAAACACTTTGAAAAGGTTGTCAGTGACGACGCCTGTCTTAAATTTAATGGTAAGCTATTCCACAGCACCGCACCTCACCGCACCGCACCGCTGTAACTGAAACTTCTTTTATAGTAATCTGTACGTGGAAGCGGTACTGCTAGCTTATTTTCAGCATTACCCATTGTTGTCCTCACCTATTCGGCAGTGATTGACTTGCCTTCATCTGGTTATCTAAGCTACAATGACTTCAAAGATCAAGTCACAAACGTACTCAACAGCCCATTGTCCTGGAGGTTTTCCATCATTTAGGGACTCTGTTTTATCAAAGAGCAAATACCAGTTTGTATCATGTACGAGTCGCCGCATACTCTCGCTGACAGGTATACTGGCCAGGCAAGAAGGGACGTGATAGCGAAATTACAAGTTACCATATTGATCAATACAAATGCCTGCTGGTGTCACAGCAATTAAACATTTTACAGCAACTGCCCAATACCTCGTTTTCTGATTGGCTTCACTATTTTTAGTTTGTTGTTGTAAAAATCAAATTTACTATAGTTTGCTGTGGCGTCATCCTCTTATTTACCACGATCTACATGAGCACCACATGATTAAAATTGTTGTGGATTCACAACCCATTTTGACTGTGTGATGACGGAATATATGGTAAATAACAGGACATACAATGGACATAAAATGGCAAACTGTCTTGTTTTTTGTTAACAATTTTACAACAACAAACTAAAAATTGTGAAACGAGAACGGCCATGAAAAGGAGAGAAAATTGCTGATACAGAGCACGCTTATCATTGATTATGTAATTGCGTTTGAGGAAGGAGATAACATACTAATCTTGCGTTGGACTTCCTGTGGTCATTGCATGCGAGAGAAATCGACATTCCTTTGTTTGTGGCACACTTTTGGCCGCGGTGTTTTTCAGGGGCCGTCTCGGCAGAGAAATTAATACGTCTCTTCTGCCGACGCCTCGTTATTTTCTGGTCTGTCAACGTTTATTTATTTATTTATTAACTTTACAACTAGTATTTAGCACATTATAACATTGACAAACAAACCGCACTACAAGACAGAAAACCAATTTACAGTACAAGCTTGCCAACTAGTTGACGGATAGAACAATAGGACAAGAATCCCAGATAAAGGCCTATAACAATTACAAATACTAAGAAAAAATACAAGGACGACTAAAACATTCAAACAGGCTTTAAATATGCCGATTGTAGCTGCGGCATTTTGAACAATACGTTTTCCAAGTCCTTGGGCGGTGCTGACACGTTTAGCGTAGTAGTGCTCATACATTTTGTATTTAAAGATTTGTAGCGATGAACAATTGTGGATGGAATACGGTAGGCCATTCCAAAGGAAAACTATAAGGTTGAAGTATGAGTTCCTAATTAGAAAAGTCTTACAAGGGTCTGGCTGAAGCAAGTTGGCTTAATGACGATCGAAGTGACCTAGCACTAGTGGAAATAGAAACAAAGCGAGATATGTCGAGCTCAACCCGACCAGATCTACATTTGTAGAAGAACAGCTAATATGAAACTGGAAGTCAATTGAGCTTCATAAGACGGACGATATATGGCCGTTTATGCCTTAGAGGGTATTGTTCTTCATTGAACCACTCAGAAGACAGCCAGGCTAAGAAAAGACGGTTGCTTGATGCATTTTTATCAAAGAAGAAAGGAAATAATTATTGCCCCTCAAAGAAGCTTACTGATCGGAGTGCTAAACCAGAAATGATTAAGAAAAAAGTTCAGGTAGGCTGGAAGCATTTTAAAGAGGAGGAAGAAGTATATTCCCTGATACCACTAGAGACAAGTGGGAATTATTGAAAGAATGTAAACGCCTATTCTTCCCAAATGGAAAGTCCATTTTTGGACAAGAGGAGGAAATGACTTTTGATATCATCAACTTCAAGATTGAGAAAGTTGGGGTAACTGTAAATGTTGATGGTAAAGAGCTTCCCTTCAACATTAGGAACTACATTGAAGCTCATAAAATAAAAAAATGTGAGGCTATATTTAAAGTGCCCCTACGATCAAATTTTGACATATCAATGTTTTTGCATATTCATAAAGTAGAGTTCATATATTATTACCAGTTCAAATTGTTTTTCGATACAACGACAAGAAGTCTTATTTTTTTAGCTCCGAATATTGAATCTACACGTCCGCCATTACTGGAAGCCGTGCCCTTTGTTCAGCTTTAAACAAAGGTTTATTCACCGGAAATGATGTCATACACTTAACGCTCGCCTGCAGAACACAACGCCTGGAGGCATATTTCTACTAAAAACGTCTTCACGTACATAAGAAGAAAGTTATATTTATCTTTGCGAGGTTGGCTACTTTTTTATGCACGCTATTTCGCGCCACGAGGTTGTCGTGTTAAGTGTATGACATCACTTCCGGTGAATAAATCTTTGTTTAAAGCTGAACAAAGGGCACGGCTTCCAGCAATGGCGGACAGGATTTTACCGGTAAACTCTCCTAAAATTTGTGGTTTAAGATGCCCATTTGGGAATATTTTTTACTATTTCGGATATTTCTAATACTGATTTACCTATAGACACTGAAAAAGTGGCAAATCGAAATGGTAAATTTTCGTCGTAGTGGCACTTTAAGGTCCAGAAAACTGTTTCAAAACAGCAGTGATGTAAGTGATTCAGAGGATGGAGCCCCTTTGCCAATGATCGACATCAGCAATATAAACAAGAAATCAGCACTGATTGGTTTCACTCAGGAACGACAGGCTCCGACTTTGGAACAGGACAAAGCATATGACGAGTCATTGAATTCTGACAAGAAGAAAAGGGCTGCTCAGGAAAATGAGGCTGATAAAGCTGAACACAAGGTGAGAATTCATCGTGCAAGAACTACCAGAGTTATTCCGGAGCCAGATACCAATTTTGTTACTGTGAAGACACCTCAAAATGGGCCTGTGTTTACTTTACGGCGGTTTCCATCTGATGCAAAGATGTCATCTGTGTATGATTGGGCAGGTTCCCTGGATTCAGACACAGAGAATGTTACACTTTGTGATCCTTTTGGTGTAATTCTGCATCCAAGCAGTGAACTGTCTGACCGATGTACTATTTCTATGATAAATGCTTCTCATACCCCTCCTGTGTCAGATTCAGACAGTGAGGTTCAATTTATCGGGTTTGGAGATACAAGCAATTGCAGCACTGCAACATTGCCTGATATTGAAACAAACAAGGATGCTGATGCTGGAAAAAGAAACCAAGGACAGACCTCTCAGTAAGTATGTATAGTTACTGTTCAATGCCCAATCCCATTGTTCTCTCTCTGCACTTTAACATGTATATCACTGATTGCAGCCTGATTAAACCAGGACAACCTCATGACCAGGGTCTTCTCGGTCAGATCCAAGATGACGGCTACCCCGAGAGAAGACCCTGGTAAAGGTAGAACTATGACTTATTCTGATTGGCTCTTCGGTTATGATGCAAATGTTGTTCTAACAATGCTAGTTTAATTTTCTCAAATTTTCTCAATAAAACGATTATAAATAACCTTATAACACGTTGTGTGGGTAGAGCAATAGATAAAGTGTATTACTGGGTAATTTTCTGGTAAGTTTCATCTGTGGGAAAGCCAGGAGAAGCTGTTTAACTTGAGCATGTGCTATTTATTGCTTCGCTTCAATGCTAACGGAAAATGAATGGCTTTTTAGGATTCTCTTCTAGCTTAGATACATCCTGGTAGCATTGTGATACCCTTCCACTGTTTCTTTATCCAAGTAAACTCCATTTCGAACCGTTTAGCAGACCTGTTTTCACTACATCGTACGCCGCATGAAAATACTATTGATCGCATCTTGCTTACTCTGGATTGGGATACCTATGGTTTGTAGGCACGTGTGTACATTTCCATATTTAGCTTGGCCACCATATTGGATGCCCTCATCACGTGATTAAAATTTCCAGGATTTCTGGAGATTTTGGTCACGTGATTCAGCCTTTACCAGGGTCTTCTCTCGCAGTAGCCGCCATCTTGGATCTGACCGAGAAGACCCTGGGCACGAGGGTATGCGCTCATTCATGTCGGAGATGTCCGATCTCATTCACCGATAATGACGTAAAACCATCGCTAATATTAATAGTAAAACCTTCGCTTAATATTAATAGCAAGCGGTTCAAACTTTCAGACATAGATCAGGTTGGTATAATAGGTTAGGCTTTGAACATTTCCAAATGTTTCCCGTGATAACACACTTATACACTGTACATCCACGAGTTTATCATTGTGGCACTATGTTTTTTTCTAAACCTAGTGGTGCACCGATTTCTCTTGATTGTACCAATTAATTTAGTGTTGATATCATTTAACCGTTTTTGGGGATCAAGGTCTGTCCCGATTACATCAGTCCACAGTCCAGCTAATTGGGAGCTCCGCTTTTAGGTCTGCCTAATTCGATAAATAAACAAACAAAATATATACATATATACTAATTACGATTTTTTTTTCATTTTCAGGCCGACAATTCCATTGAAAGATGAACCGTGAAGGAAAGAAAGTGAATTAGATAGCTACTACGCTTCCCTTTTAGATACAGCTTGCCACCACTAGCAATATCTGTTTTGGAGATGCAGAGGAGGTGCCACGTTATGATGATGATGACGATTATAAGGATGATGATGATGATCCGAATCAAGTAACTGAAGATCAAAGTGCCCCTACACTTGTCCAAACAAAGGAATTAAATGAGATAATCAGTGAATTGGCAAAAGAAATTGATCATACCTGTATATCTAAATTTAACATTTCGCGCAACTTCATGTGGGAGGGAACCAAGAGAGCACTGGCTCGTAAATCATTTTCTCCAAAGAACAAGGTTTCTGTCAAGTTCACTGATGATATCGGCAACAGCGAAGGGGCAGTCGATTTGGGTGGGCCCATGAGGGAATTCTTTACACTAGTAATCCAGTGGATGCTCGATTCTCAGCTATTTTGTGGATGCGAGCGCCAGAAATTCCTCTCCTTTCAGTCAAAATGCCTGGAAGATAACGATTACTTCTTTGCAGGTACAGTAATTGCCATGTCGGTTGTACATGGTGGACCAGGGCCACAATATCTTGCACCCAAAATGAAATAAAATATAATAGAAGATGGTTTTCTATGTTCTGTACTCTGACAAAATATGACTAGAGTTTTAGAGCATGAGAAAAGTGAGTTATCAAGCTTTTGTAATCTACAACTTTACGAGTGTTTAATCAGAGTACAGAACATAGAAAACCATCTTCTATTATATTTTATTTCATAGATTTTGACGAAAATGTCTTGATGAGTGCGCGCACCACACGATAAATAATAGTTTTGACGTCATTTCCATGATCTACATGTACACTCTCTCAAAGTAATGGATTTCAACAGAAGTGTATCAACATTAAGGACTTCTGGTTTCAACCATTCAGAGTACGCGTTACTGAACATATATTATATAATGCAAAATAAGAGACTTTTTTTATGGTGAGATTTCTACCTTTGTTGAACCACATCTCATCTGTTTCTTACTCTATTGATCCCGAATTTTCTGTCAGCTATACTTTGACTAGCAGTTCTGGAAATTAATTGAAGTCAAATGTTCTGGATCTAAAACTTTCTTCTGACGTCATCATTGCGGTACGCTATTGTTTCCAACATTCAAATAAAATTTGTTCAGTTTTTTTACAGTAGTATATTGCTTCCTTTTGTTTGAAGTGAAACATAGCGATGTGCACCGTAAAAAACAATAGATAAGCCGTACCATTTACCTTGAATTTGCGTTAACGAATCTGGAGTACGGCTAGCCTGCGTAACGGCGGTCAGTTTTTCGTGAAAAGACCATGGCCAAGCATCTTTGCCGAGCATTGTAACGCTATCTGGGCGTGAGCAAAAATGTAGTCAAGGCCGGGAGTGGCCAAACTATGAATAAAATTTAGCTCGCGTCCAGATCGATTGCGTTACAATGCTCAGCCAAGATGGCGGCGGTTTTCAATAACCCCCAGTCTTCTCGCGAAAAAACAACCTCTACACCGCCGCTACGCAGGCTAGCTAGGGTATGGCTTATCTATGTATTTTTAAGGTGTACGGTGTTTGTATAATGCAATACAAGTAAATGATTGTTAATTTCATTGACTTAGGGTCTGGATTTAATTCTATTGGGGGGGGGGGGGGGGGGTGGGTACAAATGTCAGTTAGCAGTTAAAATTTAGGCCATTTATCAATTGGCATTTTAAATTGATGATCTTAAGGCGGTAAGGTTAATCTTCGAGAATTAGCCTTAATTTGTTGAATTTCAAAGCTGGATCTCCAATTTATTAGCTAACAGTAAATTTTCAATTATCAGATAAAATATCCTTATGTGTTAGTTGACAGTTACATGTCAGGCAGTTTGTGAGTTGTCTGTTAACCCCATCCAGACCTCTTGACTAAACTATATATGGAGTCAAATTTCATAGACCCGTCAAAAAGGCAAGTCATTTCAAATCCTATACAGTCTAAGGTCCGACAGTGTCAAAAATTATCATGGTGGCGGGATATAATATAATGATGTCCCAAAAACAGTTAGGTCAGAAAAAATCGGGCTCCTGTTATGCGCACATTAAATCAGACGAAGGCACATGGGGTAACATTGCGATATTAGGTCGTAGCATGACGACAAACTAGAACAATTTTCTACACTCAATTGGTGAACAGTAAATCTGTAATGGGTCGCGTTATCCGTGTCTTTTAAATGCTAATACTTTATTATATCTTAGCAATGTTTTCTATCAAAGCTGAGTACAGAATCACTGCATCCTCTGGATTTGTAGGCATCCTGAGATTCTTCTCATGCATTATTATTGATGCTAATTCAAGAAACTCATCTGTGCAGCCATTTTTCGCAGGTCTGACGCAACATCTTTCCTCTGCAATCTCTATATTTATAGGAGTAAATCAGGGCGACCACTTGGAGATTCTCCATTTGTTGATGGCCTTATCCTTTGCAAATTTCACTGTTGGGCAAACTTGTGAAATTCCTCACGTATAAGCTGCATAAAGCTAAAGGTCACAATCTCTTAGGTCCTTGAAAAAAACGAATCCACCAATCTGTACAACCACTCCTAAGCATCCCCCACAAGGCCTCGATCCGTTGATTAGAAGTTGATTTTCCATATAGAAAACTTTGTTCTTCATCGTGAAAGAAGCGCTGTAAAACAGCCACGTTAACATTCTCTGTCCCACAGTCTGCTCTTATTATATTTGGAATCCCTCCGATCTGTCTTACACAGTCTAGGTAGTACTGAGCTATCACAAAGGAATCATTATTTTTAGGGCCAACTTCTAACCACATGATGCGACTGCTGTAGCCGTCAATAGCTCCGTGGATGCAAAAGCCAAATGGCTTCAATTTGTCGTACCCGTCTATGTGCCACAAATGATTAGGTCCTTCTGTTTTATACTGTCTTCTTCGTAATCGATGGCTTGACCTCGACTGAACTCCCTCAGGATCTAATATCTTTAACAGTTCTCGAACAGTTTCTTTGTCTGTTGAGATACCATGCTCATGTAGCAGTCTCAGGGTCATCTGTCTATACCCAATTGTACTTCCACTGCCACATAATTCTTGTTCGATAGCCTCGCAAACCAATCGAGGATTTGATCGGTTTCTTCTCCCGAGTCCACGATGTTTTAATATTCTCTTAAGTTGTCGGATGCTCAAAAAACATCCATGTACTAATCCCAAAAACAACAACATCTCGTCGTAGCCAAGTCCCAAATGAAAGTAGCGTTCTATCAAATCTGTACGTTCAGCATTTGCATTTTGCAAAGCAGGCGTGTACGCAGGCAAAACTGCTTCGGTTTTTGAATGTGCCTGTTCAACAACAAACACGAGTAAGACTAGATAAAGTCCGCCATTTTAAAGATCTTGTCAACATGAAACTGCGATTGCTCAGCGGTGACTTGTTGTGCTCCCCCCAACCCCACAACCAAAAAACGTATATATATATAATGCGTGCTAAAAAATTGAACGTGTGCCAAAAGTTTAGAGCGCGTGCCAAAAAAATCGAAGGCGTGCCAAAATAAATCGAATGCGTGCCAAAAAAGTAGAGCGCGTGCCAAAAAAATCGAAGGCGTGCCAAAACAATTGAACGCGTGCCAAAAAAAATCGAACACGTGCCAAAAAAGTAGAGCGCGTGCCAAAATATGTAATGCGTGCCAAAAAAGTAGAGCGCGTGCCAAAAAAATTGAACGCGTGCCAAAAAAATATAGGAGTCGTGCCAAGGACATTGGCGAAGAAAAACAAGTGGCACTAACTGGGCTCCGTAGATGTTAGACTTTGGTACGAACGTTCATGGGTGTTATAGGTAAGTTTAAAGGAAACCTCGGCTGAAAAACAATGTTTCTCTCAAATGTTCTTTATGGATGCCTCAATCTATTGCTGTGTTTGTCTCTTGTGCACTAGATGTCAGTTATGGACTGATTTTTCTGTCCACAAAAGTCATTGGAATTTCCTGCGCGCCGCCATCTTGGGTCTTATGACGTCACAATGTTGCCTCTATTGTCAGGCAACAATAGGGGCAACAATGTGACGTCATGAAATTCAAGATGGTTAGCTTTGAATGAAGACTCCCAAGGAAGATACTATTTTGTTAGGTACATTATCTCATTTTTAGGACACACCCTATTTTCTTATTATCACCCCCTCCCACAACAATTATTTTTAATTACTTCACTATTCATGCTTGTGCATTTCAATGTAACATTTGAAATTAGGATTTTAAAAAATGTATTTCCATTTCTTTTAATAGGCAACATTGACCAGACTGAGCAAGTTATGTTTCACTACTTCCAATCAAAGAACACTGGACGAGCTGGACATTCTGGGTGATAAGTATGACATTGCAGTAAAGAAATTCCAGAAGTCATCAACAGATGTGAATAGCAGACCCCCAGTGCATTCTAATAATCCTGGTTTTACCATCACTTTTGACAATATTGACATCAGACAAGAAGGAAAGAACATGACAAAATCAGGTCAAAATACTGATGAACATTGGGTAAATCACTTGCTAGTTTTTAACAGGGCATCTGGTGATCAAGTTCAAAATGATAAACCTTGTGCAGAATTGACAGGTGTGGAAGATCAGAATCTCCAAAGATTCAACTACATGTACATTGTCCTCGTCTCAAAAATTATTGTTTAGCATTTTAGTGCATTTGAATTTCTGAAAGATGCTTGTCTGTACCACATCCCCCATAAGTACAGTAAAGAATCAAGTACAAGATCTGAAAAAGGTATATATCTACAAGAATATTATATGTATATCTAGTGTTTTCAATAAAACTGGAAAACAGTAACTAATATTTTCACATGCAAAGATACAAAAGGAAACATGATCTTTTAGTAGTATTTATAAACTGAGTGGCTGTGCTATATCAGTATTTGTAAAATTCATTAATAATTCATAAGGGTACTAGCCAATCCCATGTGCTGAATGACACCACATGATCGCCTCTGTATACAGATATAAAGATAGAAATTTGAAGATTTAAAATTTTGAACATTTGATTATTCGTTTCAATAATGCATTCTTCAACAAATAATGAACTCAATAATCAACTCTAGGGGTACACTTGAGCCGTTTTGACTGTAAAGGTACCAATAAAATCAGCCAAATTATTGTTTAACTACATGTAGCTTGATAATTAAACCATGTACATTAATAACAGTTTTGTCTGGTAGTGTAGAAAGTTCATGCATTCTACTGATGCCCAACCCCTAAAAGGTATCTCGTCATATAAAATATGTAAACAATTTTACGTGATATTTGTATCTAGGCCTACTAATGGCAGTCATTAGTAGTTTTGCTCACCAAGTTTGGCCAAATGTAGTCAAGTTATAGGTTTTTTCCGACGACCAAACTTACAAACTGGCAGCCAGAAAGGAAGATCACCAGCGTTTCTGATTTCTTGTGTCTAAACATGTTGTTGGACGAGTATCAAATTCAAGATCAATGTGAACTGCAACTCTAAGTTACTTCTGTGGCAAAAGACAACAGAAGCTGTTTTTTTTTTACAGAAAACTGTAATTTTACAAAGTTGATAACTAGTTTCTATAAAAAAAAATAGTGTTAAAAACCGATTCTCTTCTGGATAACTATACTGATAACTAAATACTTGAATCAATTTCATTCCCTTATAAAAAAATATTTTTCCCTTAGCTTTCATTTTCATTTCTGTGTGTGTTTTGTGAATAAATTGTGTTTTGATGTATTCTATTTACCTAATGTAATACCCAAGCAATTCACACTAGGCCTAGCCACTTAGCTCTGCTACCTCCAAGTGGCTGTGCTCATTAATATTGTAAGTAAAGTAATTAATACTGTTAGCAAATATTTATGTAAAATTAAGAAGAGAGTACAAAATATAGTCGTTGTTGTTAGTGTAAAAAAACTCTATGCCACCAGATTAAAGGGGGCCCTGGAAATGTTCTGTCTAAATGTGCAAAATGTGCAGAAACATACAGCATCTAATACTCCGTTCACATCAGTTTAAACATGTTTAAAAGAAGTTTAACTAAACATGTTTACAATTTACCTGTCGACCTACGACCCCGCAATACATTCGCTTTTAAACCAGTGGTAAACCATTCTTGTCCATCCACAATAACCAGAGCCTAAACAAAGTTGCTACTTCAAAGTTATAGAGGGTTGAAAAACCCAGTTTAACTAAACAAGGGCGTAGCCAGGCCCCCTCCCCCTTGGAGAAAGAAAATACAGTAAACATCAAGGAAAGTGTTGTCAAAATGGTCAACGGTACTACAAGGTTTGTATGGTTGGGTCCCCCTCAGGTTTCCCACGCTTTTCAAATTCCATGATTTTCAAGGACTTTTTCCAGGATATTTGATTAAATTCAATGACCTTGAATAGCGTGCGCGCGCTCGTAAACGCGGGAAAACTTTTGGCGAGAATATATTCAATTTCTTGTTTGTAGCTTTCGCATTTAAAGTTGGCCATTTTATTCGACCAAAAACATTCGCTTACACTGAATATGCTTTCATCACATAAGTTTACAGTTTATTTTTATTTTTCCATGACTTCTGGTAAAATTCCATGACTTCCAAGGCCTGGAAATAAAAATTCTAAAATCCATGACTTTCCAGGTTTTTAAGGACCCGTGGGAACCCTGCCCCTAAGGCAAAATCCTGGCTACGCCCCTGCTAAACATGTTTTGGTGTGAATGGGGTAGAATATCCCTGTTCGATCCATGCTTGAGGATCAATCCCAATTTTGTTCTCATCCAGTAGGAGTGCTTGCAAATTATGCTGGGTCCTCAAGCATGTGTTTCACCGTATTTACTTATTATATTACAGGTCAGATTATTTCACAACTCATTTTGAACGCAACGATAAACATTTTTTATTAACAAACAACATTTGACTAAACTTCTTTTTGTAACACAACTTGAAACTTTCAAACGACTTGGGCTATAGTAGGTGGGCAAACATGGCGAAATTTAATTAATTCTGCATCACTTTGAAAACTCATTAAGTTTTTATTTTGTTTAAAGTGCCTATCCGATGAAATTTACATGAATTTACAAGCTTGGCTCAGATTATTCTACTGCCAAGATATACGTAATACCAAAGAAACGAGTCCGAGAGGAGCTTTGCCCGCGTTGATTTTGGCGTTTGAAGTTGGATTGGGGCCTGGCCCTACCTCATGTGTAACGCAGTGTTGTGTTACCGTCATTGTTGCTGCAGGATGGTCACACAACACTGCATTACACATGAGGTAGGGCCAGGCCCCGCTCCAACTTCAAACGCCAAAATCAACGAGGGCAAAGCTCCTCTCGGACTCGTTTCTTCGTTATTAGGTATATCTCGGCAAGTAGAATATTCTGAGCCACACTTGTAAATTCATGTAAATTTCATGGGATAGGCACTTTAAAAGGTATTTGTAATGTTATTGTATTATCTAAAGATGAAGCATATATCTATGCTACAATGTGAGTAATTCCGAGTTTTAAATTTCATAGAAACAACATAAATTGGTGCATACAATTATGTTAAAATATGTCAAAATTAAAATAGTTTTTTATGATAATTTGCGATCATTTCACCATCGAATGTCAGTCACAGTAATGGTAAGTCTTTTTAGAAAGGTTTTTAATTTAAAAATCCAACAAAACCGAGCGAAGTTACGAGGGTTCAAAGTGATGCAGAATTTACTCAATTTCGCCATGTTTGCCCTACTTACAAGATGGCAGCCGCTACCTACTATATGCAGCTATTAAATGTACAACTATATACAACTTATACAACACTGTTCAAATACCTTTCTAATCACTGTCACGATGTCACTCGCATACCTCCATGGAGTCAACTTGTCTCATTTCCCTACATATTTTAAATAATACTTTATTCATTAATAGGAGGGTTTCCACAGTCATGCGCTTCGATAATTTTCTGACATCTGTTCCCTCTATGTTGTAGCCTGCAGTGCTCGATATTGATGAAAACATACCAGACAGAGTAGAGCCAGAACACTTGAAGCGCCCCAAGGTTGTTCATATTTTCATCGCCAATCAGTATGTTTGCAGTCACGATGTTGGAAAGGTTCACTTTCCGCATGTTCAAGCCACAAGAGCCGCAGTTAACAAACGTACTCTCATCAGCGTCATCATCTTCGATAGACTTTTGCAGCTTGCACATATGTATAATTTGGCAATGTTCATTCCCACAATTTTCCCTTTAATTGTCTCAGTCTCTTTTTACTTGGGCTTTATTTGTTCTGCAGCAGCTAAGGCTTCTGGTGGTAATTCTATTCCCTCCTCGCAGACATCAAATCGTGAATTCGTCGCCACGTTCACATATTTTGTCTTGAAATAAATAACCTTGACATCATGAAAAACATGACTCGCCTACTTGGATCTTCTTAATTGCCTCCTCCCATACTGTAACTCGAATAGCTCCAGTTGCATCTGCTATAATACAATCACACTTTCGCAGTTCCTTCGCATCGGCACTGTAGTGCGAGACTACTGTCTCGGTTTCGGATTTTGACACCACTTTACCTTTGACTGTTATAAAGCCTCCAACCGGAGCACTGTCTAAAATCTCATTCACAGGACATTCCCTCATTCTTTTAGATTCTTTCCCCGGAAAGCTCAGGTTCTTGGTAACTTGCACTTTTGAAAAGTTATACAACTTGTACTCTGTACTATCGGGTTCATATTTTCGTTTTTGCGGTTGTTTGCTGAGTTCCTTCGCCATGATGTCGTCCCTTTTGTCTGGATGAAAACAAATAACGCGCGTCTTGTCTTCATCACGCTCTTGAATCTTAAAGTGCCAATGACATGAAAAAATCGATCCCATTTTTATTTCATTTTATTAAAATATAGGCTTCCCTTAGCCATTTTGTACAATGATAAATCAATTTGGAGAGCGCGAACATACTTTTATTTCGTATCGAAGTCAGGCGTAATTGCCAAAATTAGGCGACAAGTTTTATGCCGTTAAAGATATGCTAATCACATGCGTGACGTCACTAGGTCCTACATTAATATTCACAAAAGTAAAAATATGGCTGACTGCAAGGATTCTATTGCTGGTTTGCATGTGACGTCATAGCCGCCATGTTGGTGCCCTTAAACAATAGATTGCTCGTTAGCTTCTTTTGTTGGGGCACCAACATGGCCGCCATGCCCTTTGTCATTTGAATCTCTGGGGATTGAGTGAAAACCAGCAATTAGAACAATTGTGGCCATCGTCAAGGTTTCTCAAAGTATTACATATTTAAATTGAAACTGGCCAAAAATGTACTTATTTCGTAGTATTTATGGAGACGAATATAAATGCGCAGACCTAGTGACGTCACGCATGTGATGACCATATCTTTAACAGCAGAAAAATTGTCGCCTGACTTTGATACGAAAAAAAAATATGTTCGCGCTCTCCAAATTGATTTTTAATTGCACAAAATGAATAAGAGAAGCTAGAATTGAATAAAATAAAATAAAAACGGGATCGAATTTTTCATTTCATTGGCACTTTAAACTCAAAGTACCTGTTCCCGGAAGGGGGCACTTTCACGTCCGATACTTCATGGATATATCCGTCCACGTCTTTATATTTGCTGTTCGCTTTCGCTTTACTTCTCGAAGCCTTACTCGAAGCCGCCATGTTCAACAAAGCTTGATCGAGGAAGAACACATGGGATGCGCGCGCACTTATCACTATTCTTACCCATACCCCCGCAAAATATGTCTACAAAGGAAATATTGAGACAAATTGATGCAGTTGTTACACAAAAAACAAACAAACCAAAAAACCTGATAACAGAACATATTTTCAGGGGGAAAAATAACAAATTTGCAGGACATTTACGACCGTAGAGGCCTCTGGATACGATAATGGTATTACGCTTGGGGGTAGGGTGTAATACTCAAGTTTCTTTTTGCTTCTTTTATTTTATTGTAAAATAAGAACTAAATAAATAGTCAAATAATATTTTTTTTATTGGAGAAAAGCACCCAGTATTCACTCCGTCCACTCCGTATGAACCCGACCCACCCGACCAACGGTATAATTTTCGCAAAGGCTTATGGGAATGACGCTTTGCCCACATGATCCAAACTCCGCCGAACTCCGCCATGTTGAAGATTCCGAGAGAGACAACTACTTTTCTGACCAACTTTGGTAAGTAAAAATTGATTCCTTGTCTTTATTTTGTATTAGCTCTTAAAGCATACAACGCAAACATTATTATAAAAAGGCGATCTAGACCCACACTAACGTTTTCAGAGCTCTGTTTTGACCGGGTTACCGTCGCTGCGTACAAAACAGCTATCATACCCGCTTATCAAACTGCATTATACCTGCAAAAACTGCTTATAAAGTGCATTCTATCATTATCATTCATCTAACATGGCTTTTAGCGCAGTCTACTCATTCATGAAGACAATTACAACGTATGTGAAGTCTAAATGGCAGTTTATTACTGGTAAGTACTACGATTCTATGATTTATAAATCTGGAGCTGAAGGCGAAGGTGAAAAGGTGCTTAACCACAGTGACGTGCTTACGAATAATAGCAATCATACTGACGAAACAGCAGTTGTATCCACAAGAGAATCAGCAAAGCAAGTCAATGGGGAAATTCAGGTTGTGTGCAGATCTCGTTTTGATATGTTTATTCATTCAAGTGGTACTCGTAAACAGCTGAAGGTATTGCGAGACAGAGAACCGTCACGTATTCCCATTAGACAACTGAAACGTGTCATGCATAAAGGAAAACGAATTAGAAAGCTGTTACGCAGGCACTTTGGAAAAACTGTACCCAAATCATCAAAGATTGTGAATATTTAATCAGAAAAAAATGATTCTATTCCAGATTAGACCATGGATACCGTGGACGTAGTGTGAATCTTAAATATAAGTCATCCAGGCCAACACATGAGAAGTATAATTTTAAGAGAAGAACTGCGAAGCACAAGCAACAGCAGGTATTGTTTGATCCATTTCTAGCAAGGGAATATGTTTATAGCCATGAAACTATAGCCACCTACAAGAATGCTTATCACTGCACTTTGTACAAGATCAGCGAGCTTGCAAATGATAGAGATGAATTCAGGACCCAGTTATGTAAACCCCTTGAAAACTGTTGCAGGAGATTTTCACCAAGGTGCTCCCCAGTTTGCAGAAAATAGAGGGAAACAGTGTGTGCCAATGTCACTTACTGCTATCATATACAATCAGAGCACTAAAACCTTTCAAGAGTGGACTAACACAGACATGAATTCTATACTAAGGGCTTGGCAATACTCTTTATACGCAGATAAACAATATGACAGGAAACGACTATCTACTCCTTACTGATGTGCCCGTGTTTGTTTGTTTAGAATACAGTGACACAATATCTGGTGACCTTAACATGACTGGAGAAAGAAACTGTTACTGCTCATTAAAATTGGCATTGACGAGATTATGCACAGAATATCAAGCATTTCTGTTAACTATTAATTCAAACATTGTAGCTATATTGTGTAACAACAGAGGTTTTAGATGTTTTGATTCACATTCTCGTAATGTAGTCGGTAATATAACTTCAAATGGAAGTAGTGTCCGACTTGACTTTGATGATATAGACAAGTTGGTGAAATATTTACAAGCCCTGTATTCTAGAAACATGTCTGATGTGATATTTTTTTAGGTTGAAGGAGTAAAGGTAACAAATAGTAGTAATACTGATTGTTTTTCTTGACAACGAAAGGGTTTCTCACATTACTTTTGTTGATTATGGACAAGTTGATGCTGTAGTTACAAAAGATTCTGAACAGTTTCAAAGAAACAATGCACCAACTGAATTAAATAAAACGCCAGCAAAACACAATGAAAGATTGCAACAAAGGAAAAGAAAAGCGGAAAGCTCTGAAATGAGAGAAACAAGGCTAAAGAAACGAAGGGAAGCTTACAGACTGAAAAAGCAAAAACAACAATATGCCTTGATAACAGATTCAACAAATGTATTAAAACAGAGCGAGACAAAAGAAAAAAGGAACACTAGACTGGAAAACATGAGAATATATGAAAATCTCAATAGACAAAATGAGACAGAAATAGAAGGCTACTTAAAAAGAGAGAACATCAAATGTATCAGAGAGAATGAAACAGAAGAAGAGAGAAATGCTAGGTTAGAAAATAGGAGATAATATGATAAATGCTCTAGAGAATATGAAACAGAAGAAGAAAGAAGTGCTAGATTACAAAAAGAGAGAGATTGTATGAAAAGGAATAGGATATGCAATTCAATTGATGATCTAATTCAGGCATTCCATAAGTCTGTTTCAGAAGGGCCAACATTTATTTGTGTTTGCTGTGATCAGTTATGGTACAAGCATAGTGTTCAGACAGTTCCACATCTACAAACAGTAGACAACGATGCAGCTAAGGCATGTGTGCCATTAAATGCATTTGGTGGAAAAGATAAATACATTTGTCATACTTGCTTACAAAACCTGAAGAAAAATAAAGTACCTCGTTGTGCTATAATAAACAAAATGGCATTTCCTCCATCTAACAATGGGCTAGATCTAACAGAGCTAGAATGGAGATTAGCGTCACCCAGGCTGATTTTCCAACAGATTTCAAGCACCAAGAGGAAAGCAGTATAAGATCCAGGGTAATATTGTTAATGTACCAGCAAATATGGTCAACACAGTAAATGCACTGCCCAGATTAGACTCAGAAACAGGAACAATCAAAGTTCAGCTAAAAAGAAAGGTACACAGTATCAGAAAATCTTAGGCCAGCTAAAGTAGTTGAGGCGGCTAAATGGTTAACCGAAAATGGATCTCTATATAAAAAGGAAAAAATAAAGTTCAATAGTAATTGGGTAAACAGTATATCCTCAGACAGTGTTGTTGCTGATGATAATGTTGATAATATTACTCTTACAAACCCATCCACCTCTAGTAGCTCTGAACAATTTCATCAACCAGGAATCAAGAGAATATATGTGCTACATTTAGAATCACCCACGACTCAGAAATACATCAGCTATATATCTGCCTTGAATGTGAAAAAGTTATCACTGGTTTACAACATTTGGATAATCATATGCGGTCATTGCATCGTGCTGGAAATGATCAATTCACTTCACTACCAAACAAATTAAAGTAGTCCAACAACATGAGAACCCTCTACTGATTCACAACACCATTTATTTCTGTTCCATTTGCAGCAGTTGCAAAACAACACTGAATGACTTGAGTGAACATATGGCAGTTGCACATGATCTTCCTCCGCTAAACATTGCGCTGATAAACATTGAGGATAGTCAACTATAACAATCATATTGTGATCCACAGGTATTTGCATATAAACTATTAAACCCATCTAAGTTTTTCTTGTTGAAGTCTATAAAAGTGGTTACATTCCAAACAATATATTTGACATTTGTTGCTGTGCCAGGAACTGTTAGTCATAAGATTAGAACTGACACATCAATAGAAACAAATTCTGAAATGCATGATAACTGGAATGAGGTAAATGATGCAGAAGTCTGTACAGGGGCAATGGATACTATGTTAACTTCACCAGATTTTATAGAAGACTCTGAACGTGACCATATTTTTAATGTTGCCCCAGGAGAAGGTAATCACCCTATGAGCATTTTCAAAGACAAGTATTGTGAAGAAATGGCATACCCATGAATATTTTTTGGTGAATCACGACCAGACAATAAAGATAGAATTGTTCCAGTATATTACAGTGACATTTGCAAATCAGAGCTTAGACGATCAGATCGCAGGGGCTGCCAAATGCATAGAAAACTATTTTTTTTAAAGTTAAGAAACTGCACATGAAAATTCTATTAGGACAATGTCAGGTACAGTACCGCCTGGAATTATTGAAGCATTTACCGCGGTTTTACCGCGTCCAATGACCGCGGTAATACCGCGGTTTGACCTCAGAATGACCGCAGTATTACCGCGGTAATACCTCGGTAAAACCGCGGTAAACTGCGGTAATTAGTTGGCCGCGGTCACGGCCGCGGTACGGCCGCGGCCGCTGAGATTTGTATCACGCCGAAATCATTGACTTTAGTGTGAAGATGTAGCGATGACTCGGCGTTCTTTTCATTCTTTATTCAACACCGCTGTTAACTTTAGAATCTTTTATTTTCGTTTCATTCAGAACTCAAACGGCGGATAAAGAAGCACTAATCGGTGAAACTAAGACTTTAGATTTAGAATCTTTTATTTTCGCTTCATTCAGAACTCAAACGGCGGGTAAAGAAGAACTCGTCGGTGAAACTAAGACTTTAGAATCTATTTTCGCTTCATTCAGAACTCCAACGGCGGGTAAAGAAGCACTCATCGGTGAAACTAAGACTTTAGAATCTTTTATTTTCGCTTCATTCAGAACTCAAACGGCGGGTAAAGAAGTACTCATCGGTGAAACTAAGACTTTAGAATCTTTTATTTTCGTTTCATTCAGAACTCAAACGGCGGGTAAAGAAGTACTCATCGGTGAAACTAAGACTTTAGAATCTTTTATTTTCGCTTCATTCAGAACTCAAACGGCGGGTAAAGAAGTACTATTCGGTGAAACTAAGACTTTAGAATCTTTTATTTTCGCTTCATTCAGAACTCAAACGGCGGGTAAAGAAGCACTCATCGGTGAAACTAAGACTTTAGAATCTTTTATTTTCGCTTCATTCAGAACTCAAACGGCGGGTAAAGAAGTACTATTCGGTGAAACTAAGACTTTAGAATCTTTTATTTTCGCTTCATTCAGAACTCAAACGGCGGGTAAAGAAGCACTCATCGGTGAAACTAATTAAGACTTTAGAATCTTTAAGATTCTAACCCGCCGTTAGAGTTCTGAATGAACGGCGAAAATAAAAGATTCTAAAAGATTCTCCGCTGAGCGCAAAACATAACACCAAATAAACTTTTGCTTCAGTGTAGTTTCACATTTACGGCAGATCCTTGTCTTGTTACTAGTATTAAAAGGTTTCGGCAGAAATCATTGTAAATGTCTGAATTTCCACGTGCAATCAGTCAGGCGTGAACGTGTCAGTCTGAAATTTTATAGAACATCAACAGAGTTATGAAGCAACGTTTGTCATATTGAAAGACGTGCAAAAACTTCTATACTCTTACCAGAAAACTTCTACTGGGAAAGTGCAATTCCTTTTGAATTAAAAGAGCTTTAATGCATCGGATCAGATCAGTCAGTTCGCGTAAATGGAAATTAATTGCGCCCCCGCGGTATTTGTGTCAGAAATGAGACACGCGTCTGGCTGACAGTTCACGATTGACGGGGACTTTTATTAAGAATCTTGACTTTTTGATGCCTCTGGCACGCAGGTTATTTACCAAAACCATCTTACTGTACGTTTGTAAAACTGTTTGTCATGAATTCGAATTTGTCACGCGTTAATCCTAGTGAAAGAAAGGTTAAAATACAAAACTGGGCAATGAACACGTACGCGAAATTTCGGATCACGATATTTCGATAACCTGGTCCGAATTTTCGTTTGACAATCTGAACGAAATATCGTCGAAATGTCGCTCGCAGGTTGGCGATATTTCGCCTTGGCATTCGAATTTTCGCGTATCTGATCAATTCTTCGTCGAAATTTCGAACGAAAAGTTGCACGTCGAAATTTCGGCGACATTCGTAGGAACAAAGAGCGAAATTCGTCGAAATACGTTTGCATGACTTTTGCACAATACTACAGTATTGTGTCATGACCGCGGATTTTGACCGCGGCTTTCATTGCGGTGAATAATTTGACCGCGATAAAGCCTCGGCTTTACCGCGGTAAAACCTCGTCCATGGTGCGGTAATACCGCGTCCAATGACCGCGGTATTACCGCGGTTTGACCGCGACCCGATGCTTCAATAATTCCAGGCGGTACTGTAGCTCTCAGAAAGCACAAAACAAATGGAAAATCCATGACTGCAGGCCAGTTAAAAGAAACAAGGGGCAATAAACAAATTAGTTCATGCAGATGAAGGGTACAAGCATTAAGAGGGTCTCAACCTTACTTTGAAAGGGCTAAGAAAGACTTGTTTGCAATGATAAGGCAACTAGGTGCTGCTACACTGTTTTGTAGTTTTTCAGCAGCTGAAACAAAATGGAACCACTTGCTAAAAATACTTGGTAAGTTGATAGATAATAAATATTAGAGTGATGAAGAGCTTGAAGACATGATGAATTGGGATGAAAAATCCAGACTTATTCAAAGTGATCCTGTCACTTGTGCTCGACATTTTGATTATCAGGTTCAACAGCTTATTACTAAGTTCCTTTCAACTCCATTAGAACCAATAGGAAAAGTTGAAGATTGGTTTTATCGTGTGGAATATCAACAGAGAGGCTTACCGCATATACATATGCTTATTTGGATAGAAGGAGCACCAAAATTTGGATCAGATACTGATGAGGTTGTTGTGAACTTCATTGATAAAGTCATTACTTGTAGCAAGCCACCAACTCATAAGCCTCTTTCTTAACTAGTCGTTCGTCAAGTTCATAGCCATTCACAGACATGTAAAAAGAAGTTTGAAAAACAATGCCGTTTCAATTTTCCACAACCACCCATGAGGGCAACTCGAATCTTGTATCCTCTTGAAAAGGACATGTCTGATCATGATGTCACTTCTCAGAAAGAAACCTGGAAGCCTATCAATGATAAGCTTAATGATATGAAAGAAGGTGAAGACATAAGTTATGAAGAATTGCTCCAAAAAGTTAACCTTAGTGAAGAACAATACATACTTGCCATTAGGTCTTCGATTAAAGCAGCAACAATTTTTCTAAAACGAAATCCTAAGGAACTCAGAATTAACAACTATAATAAGCCCTGTCTTGCACACGAGCTTGTAGAAGCGCCAACTAATTACTCGCTCGGTATCATGGGAATTGGCTAAAAGAGCACCTTCACGCAAGATGGAATTCAGAGGTTTCTCATTAGAAATGCCATCCGCGCAATTTCCCGCCATTTTTTTAACGCTCACGAGCGCTCACAAACACATGAACCGGAAGTAAACAACAGTATTTAAAAGGTAGGAATAGTTTTTTTTTTTCTTCGAGGAATGATGGTAGCAAGGTTTATGAAAACAGTTTTAAGGAGTGCTTTGGTGTTGGGGAAAGAAGTGGAAAGCTGTGCAACAGTTGCAAGCAGGCAGTTTTATGCCATAGAATGGAAGGCAAACAAGCTCTTCAAGTCGTAGACTCGAGGGGGAAGAAAGCGATAAGAAACTCTGATAAACGGAAGAAGCTCTTTGTAAGAAAAAATGGATATGAGAATCCCATTTGACCGGTGACTCCACGCAGCTTCTTCCCGTTGAACTGTGGTTCGTATTAAATTCTTTCGTACTTACCACTACTTGACGTTCTGTCCTTCTCTCGTGCCTCGAAGCGATGTCAAACTCTTTCGGAACAAAACCCCTTGTGGCGATTTGTACTATTACGAGACTTCCCCGAAATGGCATGATTTACAGAAAGCCCTATAAAAACGGATGTTGATTGGATTTCCTTATATAAGGGCATAAAATTATCGGTTCACGATATGGATATGCGTTTACAATCCCTGGAGCACACAAATGCAAACCTGAAGGAAACAAATTCTAAGGCAACATTCGCGTTGCAGTCCACTTCTCGCCTTCTTTCACAACTGACAACATCTACAGCGCCTGAAGTTCCAGTAACGGAGCTAAGGGAGAGGATTTTTAGAGAAGTCGTGAAGCAAACGTTGAAGCAAACTCAGACCCCGGGAATTATCTCTACTAAAGGAATCGGTCAGCCCCTTTACTTTGCCCATATCCCGAATCCCAGGATCGGTAGCGAAGGCGCAGGGAAAAATACTGTCCGTGAGCGCAGTAGGATCTTGGAACGAGTTCAAGTGCACGTAGCTGGTGGAAAGGATCACGGTACGAAACAACAATCATCACTGATAAGCGAGATGAGAAGGGTTTCCAATCGGCGGCCAGAAAGGCAGGCTTGAAAATATTCAGCAAAATTACCATTGGAGATGACGTTGCTGCTGGTTTAAAAAGCGAGCTTCCATGGTCCCTTTTTAGACTAGTCAAGAATGTCATTGAGAATGAAACTGACGCTAAATTTGGAACTGAAAAGGGTACCAGATCCCTGCTGAAGGAATGTGAATATGTTGAATGTGGTACGCTTACAGTCAAAGGAGATGACGGAGAAGGCAAACTCCTCTACTTTGTTCGTGTCACCAATGTGGGGGACATTCTGAAGACAGTGACTACCCATTTTGAAATTGTAACCCTGGTATCCCACTCATGCATCCCACACAACACCTTGGGCGTTTTGGTAACTGGAGACAAGGGTGGAACCTCTACCAAACTTGTTAGACAACTGCAAAATGTTGAAAAAATCCATTCAACAAGAAATGCTGTCGTGCTAGGGATGTTCAGTGGCCATAAAGATAACAGGGAGTGCATTGAAGCTGTTTTCACTCCAATATTTCAGGAACTAGATGTCTTAAAATCAGAGATAACAGCACTTAATCTCCCAGTGCTTCCCAAGGTTGCCATCCCCACATACAACTCTACTCCAAGAAAGAAACGTCTCTGCAAAAGACGCCGTAAGAAATCAAAAACAGGAAAGGAGAGAAGTAGGATACCAGATCTAAGGTCCCACTTCAAGGTATTAAAACAGTACACCATTTAAAAAATTTACAAAGTAAGGATAGGCCAAAAAAATTAATAGCCCTCTTTCCGTACTTTATTGTTGAAATGTACATCTGAATGTTAACTACTTTTATCAAACTCATTAATAATTCATGAAGCATAAATAAAGGAAACCACCCACCGAATCTGATAAAGATTTCGTCCTAATTTACATAAACTTTGGCTTCGATTTTCTCGGCCAAAATAAGTCGTATCGCCAAAATAACTGAAAACATGACTCTCTACATCTAGATGTTTGATAAGTAAGATAAAGAATTCGTGTCCGATCTTTATCCGATTTACAAACTCGAGCTGAAAGCGAGAGTTTGTAAATCGGATAAAGATCGGCCACTTATTCTTTATCTATTATTTAAGTAATACCATGATCTCCTTGATTTTCTTTGTTCATTCAAGCACATTTAATCCCTTATCTCCATTATCAGCATGGATACTCCGTCATACATAAACAAATGACTGCAAATAACACATTTGAATTACAGCAAATTTATCTCATGTACAATGTAGTTTGAGTGTAATTTCCTGCATGAACCTGTATGTTTTTATAAACACAAGATTAAGGGGCAAGTCATTTAGAACAGATTTCGTATGTGTGGGACCAACATGTCCGTAGCCTTACCGTAACCGTACTATAACTTACTGTACCGTAACTCTGTAATTTTATTAGATCAGAAAGACAAAAACAATAGGGAAACATTTCAATGTCATGGCATACCTTATGGTAACCATGCCAGAAGTTATTGCAGTAACTTGCCCACTCATACAAAATCCTTTTTGAAAGACAAAATTAAAGTCCCTGTACGCAAACCAATAATTCTGAAAAGCCCCCCTCCATTTTTTTTAATGGGAAATTTCCAAAACTTTAAAAAAAACTTTAAAGACAGTGTTTTTTCTCCCCCCCAGCCCTCCCATCCACATTAAATAACAGGTCCTTAATATATATTTTTTCTATGGCAGGAGCTTCCATACTTCATTTGTTCATAACATCAGGTCCCTGACAATGACAGAACACATAATATATATTTCATTCAGATCCAGACATGTGCTGAAGAGTCCTCAAAAGAAACACCTAAAACAGAAACAACAAATGAATTAGAGCAAAGTAACTGTGACTACTTCAAGGAAGTTCAGATTACATATGGAGGTGACATGGAATGGCTGTATAGGGGCAGACTCCAAATGGAAGGCACTTTTGCCTATTTTGTCAAATGCAAAAATAGAGGCTCATTGCCGGAAATGTACATTCACCAGTCACGCTGCAAAAGTATGAAGCTTTTGACAAGAGAGTACCATGTATTGTGCAAGATCATATGAAAATATGGCTAATGGCCACATGAAATTTCTGCAAAATGGTGTTAGAAAGGATAGAGTAAAAGAGTTCAACAACTGTGAACAACCAAGTTTACTGAAGTGTAGTGGTCCCACAATTGGACACGCATATTCGTCATAAGGCATTATCTGCTGGGGCTATCTACATTTTGTGACGTATGTATAGGATTTTATGGCACATGTCTTTATATGTAATCAAGTAATTTTGTGCATGATTCCATAAATTACAAGGGCAAGTTTGGCTGAGTCATGATTTGTATTTGGATGAGAGGGAATGTTGAGCCAAAAAAATATGTTCTATGACTGGCCGATACTGCATACATGTATGCTCTTTTAATATACAAAGATGTACATATGCACATGTACTCAGGGGCATATGGAGGTCCTGAAAATTGTGGGAAACTGGGGGGGGGGGGGGGGGGGGGGTGGGGAGGGGGGGTCAAAATGATGAGTTCTGGGACATTTTCATCGATGACTTCTGTCAATCTCTCTTCTGGGACTGGGCACAGGGGGGGGGGGGAAGCTGCCCCCTCCCTACGCCAACAGGCTAGATATTCTAAACCCTTGTTAATCATGGACTAGCAAGTGTATTAGCTTGTTCTAAAAGTGCACTAGTCCAGTTAAAGTAAGACTGTATTAATGACAATTATCAATTACCTAGTTTGCTTTGTGTCCTGCATTTTTTCTTTTTTCATATTTGCTCTGAAAATTTATCTGCAGTCAATAATTTACACAATGTACCATTACACCAAATGTATATACAAAATAATAAAAGCCAAAGATCAACATGTATAATATAGTTTGTGTTCACTTCTAATCTTTGTAAACACAAAGACAAAAGGCAAGAGGAACATGAATTTATTAATTTCTAAGTTTGGCATAGGGGAAACATTAATGCAAATTAAGACACTTTTAATTCCACATTTTTGCATGAAAAAGTAACACAGTCTTACTCCAAAATTGGAGGTTGACAGCTGGAGCTCGAGGTTAATAAGTCCACCCGAAAGGTTGTCTTTTTGAGTTGCTGATGAGTAAATTAATTCTGACTTAGTACTGGGCTTCTGAGTTTCACCTTTCTGCGTATTTGAAATCTGCATGTAAATAAATGCAGACACGAACGGACACAATGTTCGCGCTCGGGTTTTTGATTTCGATTATCAGGCAGACGGCATGTTTGAACGTAATATGTCGCAGAAAAGTAAAAATACATGTCGAGCAGGCATCCTGTACATGAAATAGGTTGGTTAGAGAGCTGGGGATGGGTATTCAGTCCAAGGTAATAGGAGCACTGCTTGCCTTCGCTAGAACATGTAAACCTCAAAATCATATATTTATTTCAAACTAACTCTTACAGAAAGTCAAGGAAACCCCGCAAATTCACAAACATACCCTACCTTTACAACATGAATCAATAACGTTAACATCAAATAGACTTGCCTTGAGAAAATGCCATCCCACGAAGGTCCATTTTGAGCTTGAAAAAAATGCTCCTGAACCGAACAGTAAACACTTTTACGTCCATAAATGCACGTTCTCGCCATCACGAAACTGTTCCCGTCTATCATGGTTTTCGATATCATGTCAAAAGCCTGCTATCTCCGCCACGTTTTCTTTGGTTAAAGTCCATCGAGAAGAGCAGGACACCATGCACGTTGGCAAGGTTCAAAGCCTATTGAACTTCATGACAAATTTCGTAAAACCTGGGCCTTTTTAAATAGCTAAATGGCAAAGTAACATCCACCACACAATTAACTAACTTCTCATGGCTCGAGCCAGCATTCTCCTTAATTAGGAAGTCAGGTCCTCATATCAATCGGGGGAGAACGGGTGTCAAGATTTGGATCGGAAAACCAATGGAATTTCACGATTTGTGAGTGATGACCGTTCGCTTTCGAGTTCGATTCTGACAAAGTACTTCGTTCCCGCGAAGGTGGTTACCCATGATGCAAAGCGATCGAATAGTTGGCGGATTTCTGGCGTTTACAAGCTCGTGTGCAGCTTGGAGAGCTAACATGGACATCCAGTATATACTTGATGTTTATGCATGTGCCATTTATGTTGTTTCATATATATCCAAGGCCCAAAGAGGTATGAGTGAGCTTCTGAAAGCTGCATGTCAAGAGGCAAAAGAAGGCAATGCTGGTGTCAAACAACAAGTTACGAGATATTAGAAACAAGTTTTTGAACACTATTGAAGTTAGTGCACAGGAAGCAGTTTATATAGCACTTCAGTTGCCAATGAGGAGATCAACACGCCAAGTTGTATTTATTGATTCCAATCCATCTGATGAAAGAATAAACCTTCTAAAGCCCCTTCAACAAATTGACGAACTAGAGGATGATTCTGAAGACATAGAAAGTGGTGGATTAATCAAGAGATACATCGAAAGGCCCCATAGTCTAGAAAATATCACATTAGCTGACTGGGCAGCATGGTATGACAGGGTAGGACAAACACACTATAAACCAACTATCAAAACTGTAGATGCAGATGGGTTACCACTTGAAATTGCTGATGCAGACAATGATGATGATTCTACACTAAATAAAGGTGATGTAACATGCTGTTGTAAAAAGCAAAGCAAAGTCGCAAAACGGACTAAACCAAGAGTTATTAGACGTGTGTGGTTCAGTAAAGCCATTAATCCAGAGAAGCATTACCGAGAACTGCTCATGTTATTTACATCATGGAGAAATGAGAAGGCAGACATTGATCATTATCAACCCTATGAAGACAAATGTCAGGTGTTGAGAGAGCAAATAAATGAACAAATGCACCAATATGCACCCAGCAGTGAGCTACTTGAACAAGAAGCTGTAATTAACTATTGCGAGGAAGTATTTAAATGTGGATAAATGTAATTTAGGCAAAGATAAAATTGAGGCATTGCTGGTCAGCGGTCACCCTTAACTGTGGGGGCTCCCCATAAGTTTAGCAGGGGCTTGGTGTGCTCAACTTGGCAGATTGTGGCGGATCTATTCCTCGCTGCGTTACGAAAATTTGCTCCCGCCCCTCCCGCCCATTGGTAAGTATTCCACTGACTAGGTTGGTCAGTGTGACAGGTGTTGGGTGGTGGACTGTGGTAGGGGTTACCTCCTTGTCCTGTGTGGACATGCGCATCCAGCATGACTATCTCTAGGCACCTAATCCCAAGCTCATCTTATGCCGATGAGATTAACACTTGGCTAATTTCAGATAATGCCAAACAGAATTTACAATATACCTAGATACGTATACATGTAAATGTAAGTGTCACATTCACACTGACAAATGTGCCTTAATACTCTCAATGGATGGAATACTCCATGCAGTATTCTAGCTACATGTAGGCCTACACAACAGGGTGCTCTGCCCAGGCTACTGTTTTCCTAAGTGCCCTTTCGTTCTTCTGTAGCACCCTCTTGTTTTCCTAACCCCCTCTAATTTATTATTCTAGCCTTCTGCAGGTTTAGAGAATAAATATTATTGTGTGATAATAAAAATAGTAGTTTACTATTTTCTGTTGTAGAATAGCTAACATTTTCATTTTTCGTTTGTTTAAGGTCCCAGAAGAGAGAGTACATCTTCTCCACAACATAAAGTTGGGAGAGGTAAGCAGTAATACCTGAACATTAAAATAATGGTTTCTGTGTAATGGTATAATAATATCATTCTAGGAGAGGTACATGTATAAAAATGTCATATTCCCTACCATGGGAGAAGTATGTAACTAGATTAAATTAACGAATTATTTTAATAATTAACCAAGAGTGCTGTTGCAATCAGAACGATCAAGATATTACACAACTAGGTATTAGAAATAATATTTGCATGCGGTATATGAATAATGAAATGCAGTATCAAAAGGAATAACATATTTGACTCTACACAAAGTGAAAACTACATGTTTCTCTGATTCCTTCAATTCCATCATGCAATAGTTTTTACATGTCGGCTGTTTTCATGTTCATGGCTTTGATACTTTTAATTTAATGTGCAAATTTTTGAGAAAAACCTTTTTCTTGTTCTTAACTGTGCATGGTGCATTTACCTATACTTTTTTATGTAACGGCCACTCGAAAAAATAAATAGTTCAAAATGACGAGGTAATGCATGTTACAACATCATATGCGCATATGAAGTTGATTTTTAAATCGCCATTGTTACAAAACACAGTTTAATAATACAAAGAGATTGCAACTTCTGTGGATTAAGTAATATTTGTTAGCCCTCGACATTGTTCATGGCACTCGGATCTAGAAACCACGTCTAAAACAATCACGCGGCTTTGAAATGGCTTCTCACACATCATTAGTTATTCATGACACAGAGGACAATGTTGAACAAACATTACTGGTTATTGCACGTTCTGAATATAAAAGAGTAACGATGTGGATTGAAAGGTGAACATTCCATGAAATACGTAGTGTGGAAAGACTACTGGAACGAACACTTTCTGTACCGTAATTCGCATTTTTAAAGAACTTGCGATGGTGGGGAAAAATGAGATGGTCACAAAGCCGACTAAATTCAAAAGGTTCCGGGACCCACAGACAGAAGAGGAAAGCCTTCTGAGTGTGAAGCGTGCTGTTCCAAAAAGTACGGAATACAAAACTCGCTGGGGACTAAGAATATTCGAATCATGGAAAGCAGAGAGACAGAACAAATTTCCCGAAGCAGAGGCGGCTAACCGGTTTGGTTTAGATGTCAGCTTGGTGCAAAATTTGGATACGAGCCTGGCGGATATGTCCTTGGAAAGTTTGAATTTTTAGCTTATTAAGTTCATACAAGAAATACGTGATAAAGATGGAGACCCTTATCTGGAGAAGACAGTCTACCAAATTATCTGTTGTATCAAGCGTGATTTAGAACAAAACGGGCGTGCAGAAGCTAACCCGCTGGATGTTAAGAACTTATCGTAAGTATACAGAGGTTTTATTTTAACGAGCATTTTTTTTATACCCGTGACAAACCTGGTTATTAATTTCATATTTTTAGAACTGTAATCTAGAACTAATTTGCATATTGTCCGTACTTGGAAACGATTTCAAAGACAGCAAATATGCAAATTTGCTATTGTTTTAACTAATTTCAATATTTTCTGTATTTGGAAACGTACAGCAATTATGTAAATTAGTTATTGTTTTACCCCACAATTTCCCTCAGCTTCAAAGCCCTGCCCACTTGAATAATTAACTTTGTCGTACTATCCCTAGTTTCATGTATCAACACGTGACCTCAAACGAGACCCCTCATTGGCCGATGTGTCATGAATATCTAATGATGTGTGAGAAAGTACCATACGGTACAATGTATATCAGAGGCATATCATTTTCCTGCATTCAATGTGTTTCTTGTAATGGATTGCTAACATATTGTAACTATCCAAAGGCAATGGCTACCCAAAAGTAGCTACTACAGTGTACCTGAAAGTTGCTTCCCCTTACGGCTGCTAATTCCGAAAGTAACAGGGACATTCTATGGTACATCATTATGCTTCCTTGATTCAATGTTGAAAGACACAATTCAGGAAGAAGACATAGCCAGAAATATGTTTACAATCTTCATATTCTGAGGTTTAATAAAGCAGATATTTATGTAAATAGTGATTTATTGGTCTTTTTTATTGTTTTTTTTACAGACTGTGAGGACCAGGCAAACTTGTCACAAAGATTTACTCATGCGCAAGAATATCTGGTTAAGTTAAAAATGGATCTTGACAGAGCATTGGCAGAAAAGGAAAAGCTCAAAGAACAGCTAGCAAGCATCGAAAAGTCCTTCAGGGGTTATGAAGAGTTTGCAGAGAAGATAATGGACAAACAGGACTATATGTTATCACACTGTATATGGAAACCTTCTTGGTGGACTTTTTTCACTTTCCGAATGTAATGACATCAAAACAGAAGTTAAAAAAGCAAAGGAAATTTTCTCGCCCAATTTGAGAAACAAGGAAGTTACAGATTTGATAGGTGTTTTTGATCCTTGTTTGTTCCAGAGATTAGTTAGTCGAATGAGAAGTGAGTGCCCAACTATTGAAACATGACAGAACAACTTGTCATTTCATCCAATGCATACAAGAACACCAAGAAGACCATCAACATGAAGATGACACCTGGGATTCATCTGTTAGCATCCCGTCTTGATATAAGAGATCAGCAAAGTGGCAATGATGTTCCTGTACCCTTTGGCTTGCTGTACCTTTGTTATGGATCAAAGTTCTCCAACACCTTGGATTATCTCCCACCTTAGATTATTTCCCATCTCATAAGCATTCAAACATGAATTTCTTAAAGAGCCACTCAGACTCAACTGTGATCCTTCTTGCATCTTGTAAGCCATTTTCTCTTTCATGGAAAATGGCAATTCAAGCGTAACTTTCGAATAGATGTAGTCCCACAGTAGCATTCCCATAGAACAATGATGGCATAACTAAATCACAGATGGACACAATAAGAGGCACCTGAAGGATCATGGTTGAAAGTGCCTCTTTAAATTTACGTTCAAGAACGGAGCAACACAACTACCGTGGTAATACTGATTTTTTTTCTGTGGGTAGGGGGGACTTCATAGATCATTAATTTCAGCTTCTAAAAATGGGGCTTATCAGAAGAGGGGAGCTTATTAGAAGAGAGGATCTAAATAAAGGAATTACGGTCCACGTTATTTTAACACACTACCGAATGTAGGTTCAGCTGAAATATCCCAGTAGATTAATGTAGTTTATTCTTTTTTAGGACTGGTGTATTAAAGCAGCAGCTTGTACATTACAAGGTCCTGATTTCGAAGCGTAATGTTCCAGTAATAACTTACCAAGATAACATGCAGCTAAAGAGAACCTCTCTGAGGCATTTAAGGCTATCCAAACTCCATAAGGAAAAAATTAAGCAAGGCACGTTGTGGGACTTTACAGTAAGGGGATGGAAAGTATCAGATAGATCTGTTCCAGGAACCTGAGACTACAACCAAACCACAACGTGACGTTCAAGCAATGAAGTATGAGGATACCAAGATTGGCGAGAACTCTTCTTGAGTCTCATATTTCACTTACATGTACAAATGTAGATCCATGGGATTTAATTATTGTAATGAAGTGGCAATTAACCTTTGCTCTGTTGGTGTTTTACGAATAATAATAATAATAATACTCAATTAATTAATAATTAACTTCATTTACAGAGGGTAACACTAAATAAAATATGGACCAAACTTTGTCCAGATTTTGTTTAATGCAATACTGATTGTCATTTGGTACATCCAAAAAAATAGTGCCAGATTTACCTGAATATGTACAAAATGTATTGCCCTTTTTCATCTGTGGTTATTACATTTCAGAATGCAACGAAGAACATAACCAAAGGTGGCTGTACTTCAAAGAGAGGAATGTCCTGAGGAAACTGAACCTTGGTTTGAATTGCGTTACATTGTCTAGTGAGGAGCTGGTGTTTCAATTTCTACTGACAACCCTGGTAAATATTTGCATTGTGAATTCATGTTCAGAATGGAATACCAAAAAATGGTGATTTTTGTTTGACAAGGACCTGCACTATAACCAGGTTGAAGACACCTTCAATTGTCAATCAGCCTTCAAATACACTAGAGTTTCTAAAGCATTTAAATATGCTATTGACTGGCATACCTGAGCAACTAGCTTATTTAATTTTAGAATCAGCAATTTAGTGTTCTACAGGAGAAGACTGATTACTTGAAAGAGCGAGAAGGGGGGAGGGGGGCCTTATCCCTTTTATAGTGTGGGTTCTTTAAGGGGAACTCAACCCTAAAATCAACCCAACGTCTTTACAAAGATGTATTCGAATGAAATAACTTCTGCTATTTTATTTTTCTGTGTTGCGCGTTTATGAGGAGAAAATTAGTCTCCAAGTTCGATTTTCCGCTGAAAAATCTATATTGTGTGGCAGCTCAATTCAGTGCAAATTTCCCCATAACGTACGTCACACATACCAAGGGAAAACGATCACACCACTAGCACAAAGTAAACACAATGGTCCGCAATTAGAAGCCGTTAGTCCCGCTATTCAATGTCGGGGACAGCATGACAAAACTAACTTATTCCCCGTATCTGACGTCACAAATTACAAGACTTGAGCCGTCTGTAGATAGCGGATGTTGTGAGGAAGGTTTTCGGATTATATTAAATAGCAGAACCTATTTATTTCGAATACAAGTTTGTATAGACATTGGGTTGATTTTAGGGTTGAGTTCCCTTTTAAAGAAAACTGTTTTTCAGTTGCTAGGGTTAAAATGTACCTTGTAACCAAGGCAATGTCCTCAGTCCGTTACTTATACAGCTGGTTTATTTAATGAGAACTAAATTACTATATCCCGATTGTAAAGAGGCTGTCTTTGTTATAATTTTATTATGATACAGTATGTTCTAATTCTAATTCTAATAAATACTGATGATCTCATTAATGCATTATTCTCCATGGCGCCTTTCTATCACAACAACATCAATATATAGAGAATATACACAGTCTGTGGGTTGTTAGTAAAGAAAACAGTTATTTTAGACAAAATGCTAAATATTTATTCAAATCATTGCAAAGTGGAATGAATTATATGACATAAGATCAATAATCGACCCAGTCTTTTTCTTACGCGGTCATGGGTCAGGAAAGGTCAAATTTTCACCATTTCAAACAAGCATAGAACATAGAGTATTCTATGTAAGCCAAACATTTCTTCGCAGAAGTACTCAAAACCTTTCAAAGATTCATATGTATAAAAATTGCAAAAGGGATTAGGTGCACCTTAAGCATTCGCCATTTGTCACAGCGAACACCAAAAATGCCAGCTTCCTATGAAGCATACCTTAATTGACTTATGCATTTTTGTTAACATGCACAGGGTTTCAATAACCCATTTCTGATGACATTGTACCTGTAAGGCATTTGCTTTACTTTGTGAGTACATTGAATCAAATATAATAGCAATTATCATTCATAAAACTGAGTGAGCCACCCATGACAGATGTTAAGAGCTACGGCCCCTATTTGACAGCCCTGATGCACGTTATTTTCATTTTAAACTGTATTCAAGAGCTACTTGTAGATGACTATATTGTCTTCACATTATAGGAAGCTTTCATTTTTTTTTTCATACTTTGGAACATTAATATTGAGTACAAGCAGGTCATGCTGCCCAAAGCAATGTGCAGTGCAATATTACTACCCTTCCAATGTGCAACTTCATCCAGTGTTCCTTTCAGGATTAGGATATGCAAACATTTTGCAAGCAACCCAATTGTACAAATTTCTTTTCAAGAACTCCAAAATTTGAAAAAGTATCCAGTCCAGATTGCAGTATGCACTTTTGTCGGCTCCCTGTGGGGTGTTTTTTCACGATGTTTTGTTTTCTAGCTTAACATTCCAGTGGGTGTTATATTTACCTACCGAGATTAACCAGTTAAGTTTGCAAAGTGGTTTCACGTGCAAATCCGATTTGTATCGACGTGTAACATGAGATCAATTTATAACCAGCCTAAATCAAATAAACATGCAAATATGGCGGGAGATAATGGTTTCGCTGTGCTAGTTCTACTATTAATTGCAGCTAACTATTATGGTGTTATATCCCCGCCAAAATTCGACTTCCGCTTTCGATGTTTGATTTTACAATTCTAATTTGTGACCCACAATGTGACATTGAAGTTTTACATTTCGACCTTCAAGTTTGCAATGCAATATTGAAGTTTTACATTTCGACCTTCAAGTTTGCAATGCGACATTGAAGTTTTGCAATGCGACATTGAAGTTTTACGATGCAACATTGGTGTTCTACTTGCAACATTCTAACAAAGCCTTTTACATTTACTTTACTCTGCCGTGCACGATCTTGTCAGCTTGAAATGGTTGCACCTATTTGGGCACCAGTCGAATGGCAGCCCTCGAGTCGAGAACGTGCAAGTTTATCATTTTATTGTAGTTGCACTTTTCAACCTCTGTCACGCATGAATGACCTTATAAGGGAGAGAAATCCGCTGTATATAGTAATGCGGGCGCAAAAACGCCAATATAGCGGAGATGAGCAGCCAGAATGCGAGATCGACTCTGTGCCGTGTGGCGGAACAGCTTCTTACCATTGCAAATCAAGGTGAGTAATATAACAATAGATGCTTACATACCTTTAGAAGCAAGGCAATTCGGCAAGATTAATTTTCATTGCTGAAAGTATGCTAATATATTGATAATTTCAGTTCTCTCACCTCTCTTGGTTTCTGTCTCCCGGTCTGTCTCTCATCTGTTCAGTTGTAGCTTTAAGCTGACTTATCCAGAGGTTATTTACACTTAAATTAGTTTGAATTAATTACTTTGAAAAATTATGTGCATTTAGCCTTCCTTCTTATATTCCAGGAAATCTGTCCACGTGCGTTGTAATTTTTAGGTGACATTGCGCCATTTATCTGACTATCTTTGCCACACTTGATATATTGCTTTACTGTTTGTAGGATCCAGTAGCAGTAGTGACACAACTACAGCGACACACTCCACAAACAGCCCTACAACTGAGCGGAGCTATTTTTAGAACGTGTTTCCCGGGTAAGCACCAACTGAGTGAGTACCAACTGGGCATGCACCATCACCTTCAGTTACAGAGCACCGAAGGGTGTTCAACTATGCTGGGAGAAGTGGGTCTTCTTTTGTTCCTTCAAGAAGCATTCCCCAGCTATACCGAAGTCCAAACAAAGGAAAGAAAAAAGTGCAAACCTGTAGTTTAAACTTTTTTGCCTTGGAAATATTGATGAGGTCCAGCCGCCTACTACTATTGCTATCAAAGCAGCATTATCCAACTGTGGTTTGGGTCCGGCGTCAATAATATTCAACGTTGATGAAAGCTGTATTCACGAAAAGCTGATTTAGAGGTATCCACCTCTTGTCACATCTGAATTCTGTTCAATCTGGTATTTTTGATTCCTCTCATTTAAATTTTCCTACTATTTTCGGTGCCTCTAGTTTTCGTGCACCCGTCCTAGCCATTTACTTAGACGCTTCTTTAACTTATATCGTTTACAGTTCATGCTATTTATATTATATGCACTATAATTTGGTGAGACTAGATGGCGGATGTGCACTGCATCTTTTGTTAGATTCTAGATGTTGGGTGTATAAACGAGTAAGACCGCTACATGGCGGATGTGAGTTGTATTGTATTATATTAATGAGACCGCTAGATGGCGGAAGTGAACCGTATTACGGATTTAAAATGTATCACGACTTAGGCTGCTAATCGGCGGATGTTTAATGTCTTGTATGACCGAGACCACTAAACAGCATAGGTAACACGTATCACATGACTGAGACCGCTTTACCACTGGCACTGATTTCATTGCTTCGTGGTCGTACGAAAAAGGTTGCGGCGCGCGATTTGGCGATACTCTTCCGTCAATCAACAAAGTGGGCGGGACTCTAGAATACACTCGTTAATGAAAGCAAGATGGTTGCCATTACGATGGCGGGTTGTATACCTCTTACGAGATGGGCTAACCCGCAGCCGAGATAGTCGCCGTTCTAAATGTTAGCAAAACATTTGTAAATAAAATAAGAGGGCTATATTACAGGACGACAGCGGTAGACTACGCTCTACGGCTGGGAAAAACAAGACTTCTAGACGGTAAGGCCAAGAGCAGCTGTTTTATTAGTGTTTAGCTGTTGTTGAACTTCAAGCGAATGTATTAATGTTTCTGTTTCCCGGACAAATCGGTAATGGAAGACAGTAATTCGATCAGATATTTCCCTTCTCGAATTCAGTATAAACGAGTTTCTACAGGGTTTTGTCTCAAAAACGAGGTTTGTATTGTTTATTTACATCGCATTTTCATAACATGGCCGGAAGGCGGAAAACTCATTTTTTCTGCTCTGTCCTTTGTTGTTTCTCGATAGCAAATGATATTTTGCTGATAAAATCCATCATACAACAATATCCAGAAGCCTACGAGGATGAGATCATTGAGTGGATCTGCCATGTCACTGGAAGACAGATAAGCCCTACATCAGTCCATCGCTGCATTAGAATAATTGGATATACGAGACGGAAGGTAAATATCGTAAGCATACATAACTGCAGAGACATACATATATAATTATATACATATTTAAGTTTATTTGAGAAACATTTCCAAAAGATTTACATAAGTAGAGCCGAAAGGAAATGGCTTGTGATCAGCAGAGAAATTTCAGATATTACAATGAGATTACAATCACCATGCCCCCCCCCCCCCCCCCGGGCATACCACGGGCATTTGAACTTTTGGAGTTTGTGATGTTCAAATTCCCCTTCCCCGGGCCAAAAATGTTGTTCAAATGCCCCATCCAATGGTCATATTAGGCGATCAAATGCCCCTACCCCCGGGGACATAGTATTAGTTGTGACACCGCATTTGTGTTTTTAACAGATAGTTTAAATATTCGTGAGCAATTTACATTTAAATTTTAATACCTGTAAATACAGCATAAAGCTTTTGAAGTCCATTTTTTTTAAGCCAGTCTCGTACAAAAGCAGAGTTTTGTTCTTTGAAGTCGGGTACAGTGACCTCCCACTCCAATCCTGCCATGATTTCGATCGAGGAATCCACACGCAGTACGTAACATGAAATATAGCCTGCGTAGTGGGCCCTAAATAAATTTTTTTTGGGGGGGGGGCAGTGGGGAGTTCGGAGGATATCCCCCCTCTTTTCCCTTTCTTCTTTCCCTCTTATCCTCCGATCTTTCCGTTCAAATCCCCACCCCTCCCATCTGGTGTCAAATTCCCCACCCCCAGGATGTCCACCGACGTCAAATTCCCTACTCCCCGTGCACGGAAACGAGTCAATTGGATATACAGGCATCCCACTGCAAACATAATTCACTATGCAGCTTGAAGAAATACTTAAAATGTAAACCAGAGCAAACACCAAGTGTACATTTTAGGAGATATGAATACTGATTTTTTGAAATACACAACTCATAGCCTAAGAGAATTCTACAGGATTTCTATTTTAAGGTCATTTTGCCTTCTGTAAAATATGGCATAATCTTGTGGGGCGCGTGTTGTAATAAGGAAGTTCTTAACTCTATAGAAAGGATGCATTGTAGAGCGGCTAGGATTATATTTAATTTACCAAAGGACATGCCTTCTACTGATGTTTTAGAGCACGCCCAATGGTCCACTCTTTTCTTTCAATATAAATTAGATATCTTTAAACTGTTTTATAAGGCTTATGATGAACGTCTACCGAATACTTTAATTAAGGCGATTGTATTGAAACGGAAAAAGGGTTATGCCTTAAGGGCACGCGATTCGCTCCCGACACCTCGATTTAACACTAGATACATGAAGGATTCATTAACATATCGAGGTGCGATGCTATGGAACACTATCTGTAGAGACTATGACGTTAAAAGTACTGGTCTTAAAGAAACAATATCCCGTCTTAGCTGCTCGAAATCATTTGGGAATTTTAGTTTTGATATCACTTCAGCTACTACTACGAACTTTAGAGTTGAAGGATTTATATATTACTAACTTTAGAGATAAAATATAAAAGTTTTATTACTTATTATTAACTATATAGATTGTAAATTATACACAAAGATTTTATTAATCTGAGCTTTGAGCAGGCGTTGGGCTTTTCATGGGGTGGGCGCCGTTAGGACACAAGATAGCGAGGTCGCTTCTTCCATCGCCTTTTGTTTGGACGGTGTTCGTCGCGTGGGGAGTCCGGCGTTGGCCCTAAGCATTATTGATATTGATATTGATATTGTAAATAGTATATATATACAATGTATGTATATACATACGTCTCAATTTGATAGTGTTTTTATTTAATTTTACATACATTTCTTTTACACGACCCCACAAGCTTTTAGCTTTTACATTAATCGTGTTATCTATCTATCTATCTATCTATAGCCAAACTGAAGAATACTTAGACATGCTTTATTCAAATAACTTTCTCCCTACAATAACAAAGCCTACAAGATTAACAAGCCATACCGCTACACTAATTGATCATACTTATACCAATTCCTCACCTCAGCAGAATATTACTGGTATTGCAACTATGGACATATCCGATCACCTACCAATGTTCTGTATAACTGAAATACCAATTAAAAGACATAAGGATAAGCGATACTTCCGAGACTATAATACTTTTAATCAGGATCTCCTTTTACAAGATATTAATTCAATCAACTGGGACAGAATTCTAAATCAAGGCAAGGATCTAAATGAGACGACAGCTGAAGCAATAAATACCATTATCAGAATTGTTGACAATCATGCACCTTTAAAGGTAATCCCTCAAAGCAAAATGAGACAGATATTAACTACCATAAGAAAGAAACAAAAGCTGTACAGAACTCACTTTCTCAGCAATTAACCAATACAAACAGTATTAAATGTTTTAAATCAGATTAAAAATACAACTAAGAGAATATTACAGTAAGCACTTTTTGTTGTGTAAAAACAATCTAAAGAAAACATGGAAACTTATTGGCACATTGATTAAAAGGAAAACTAAGAGCCAAACCTATCCCACAAGACTTATAAGAAATGGTAATAGCTATACAAATCAAATTGATATAGCTCAACAGTTCAACAATTTCTTTACTACCGTGGGCCCAAACTTGGCTGATCAAATTACTGAACATCAGAACATTAACCCAGCTCAGCTCATTAATAATGTGCCACCAGCTAGTTTATTTCTAGTTCCAGTGACAGAAGTTCAGGTTTACTCACTCTTCTCTAGTCTAAATGACGGCAAAGCCTCAATTGACATCCCAAATAAATTGATTAAAATTGCCAGTCAATCTCTCTCTATTCCTTTTACACAAATTTATGAATCAATTGAAACAGGTATTGTACCTGATATCTTTAAAGTGTCTAGGATAACTCCAATTTACAAAAGTGGTGTCACAACAGACCTAGATAACTACAGACCTATTGCTATACTTTCTCCCTTTAGCAAAACTTAGAAAGACTGGTTTATGATCAAATTTTTTTTTTTCTTGAAAAACATGATATATTATTTCATTATCAATTTGGTTTTAGAAAAGGATATTCCACTGAACAAGCCATTCTTGAAATTACTGACAGTTTAAAGACAGCAATAGATAATAAGCAAATTACTTGTGGCATATTCCTGGATTTCTCAAAAGCTTTTGATACTGTCAATCACAACATCCTTCTATCCAAATTAAATAAATATGGAATTCAAGGCATTCAACACAATTGGTTCTCTAGTTATTTAACCAATCGAAAACAGTATGTAAAAATAGGCAATACTCAATAAACCATGCAAGATATCACATGTGGAGTGCCTCAAGGATCTACATTAGGGTCAATCGTTTTTTTAGTTTATATAAATGACATGCCCAACTGTTCAAAAATAATTATCATTTAGAATTTGTGCTGACGATACTAATATTTTCTACACGAGTCGATTATAAATGAAGAGCTGAAACATGTGCTCAAGTACTGTGCTATAAATAAACTTTCCATAAATTTCAAAAAAACAAATTTTATGCTAATTACTTCACCTGAAATCACTGCTAATATAAATATTAATGTGTGCAATATTTAAAGGAAGGAACACATCAAATATAGATGAGCAACTAAATTGGAATACACAAATTAAGCATATTAATAATAAAATTGCAAAACATATTGAAATAATCTGTAAGTTAAGACATTAATAACATTAAGACAAGTTTATTACGCTATGATATATCCTTATCTCAACTATGGTCTAATGACCTGGGGTAATCCTTACAAAACGAAATTAGCCAAAATATCAACAAAACAAAATAAGTGCATTCGAAGTATATTCTTTGAAAGGAAAAGGGAAAGTGCTGATCCCTAATACAAAATACTTGAATTCCTAAAGTTAATAATATTTTTAAATTTAAAATCTCCGTCTTTGCCTACCAAATCAAAAATAACAATATAAATGTGCCACCCATCTTTCTAGACTTTGTTAAACCAGTTTCAGAAGTCCATTCTTATAATACCAGGTGTGCTGCAAATCAAAATGTCTATAGACCAGCTGCTAGGCCCAACTATGGTATATTTACATTTAAATTTATGGTCTTTAAAAATCTGGGAAATGATCCCTATAAATGTTAAGCTCTTGCCATTTAATATGTTCAAAAGGAAATGCAAAAAATATTTATTGGATAAACATACTTAAAATCCCCTCAATTTATTTCCTCACTGCAATGATTAGTTATCCACTCATTCTTCACTTCATTCCATAAAGTAACACATGTAAATATATTTAAGCTATTGTACTATTACTAATTATTCCTCGATCATTTATTTTTTATTTCCACATGAGCTTGTCCTCTCTATACACTTCATAGGTAGTGGTCAACCCGAAAGCTTTGCTCCTTTGACCGCTACACACAATGCCTGTAAAGCTCCCTTTTTTTTTCTCCATTATTTACTTGTAACTCATGCTTTGTAAATATATCCTGTAAATAGTGTGAAATAAAAAATGATAAAAGGTAAGACAGCCAGTTCAATTCTGGCAAGTGACATGTGCTGATATATCACCGAGGTAATTCACAATTATTTTTTGGGGCGGAGGGCAAGATCATTTCACAGTTGGACAACCAAAATTTTAGTGGAAATTAATAAATTAAAAGTTGTTTGACATTAAATTTTTCGAATAACTCATTGAACAAAATAGTGTGTAATACTAGTATTTGCTTTAAACACTGCACAGTATAGTGTAAAGATCATTTTGAGCCCAAATATGTTTATACTTTGGCATTCCTTTAAAAATAATATATATATACAATGTACCATGGGTCAAGTGTACATGTGCTGAAATAGTCCAGTTAAAATTTATTATTATTATTTAAGAATTCACAGAAAAGCAAGCAGCATCATCATTTTGGAATGGAGAATTAGAGAATGATTTGAGGCTGTCTAACAATCTTGACTTCTTTGGCATATACTGTAATTATGACCGTGAAGCTGTCATCAAAGAGGTGGTGAAAAGAAGAGCTGCTCTTGTCTATGAACATAATACCGAAGATTGTTCAGATGATTGCAGAAAAAGAGGTTAGCTTATATCCATATTGGTACATGTTTTTCATATAGTTTTTTTCTTTTCAAAGATTAATGTACTGATTTTTGAAAAGAAAAAGAGCACATGAAATAATATTATATTAACAACTGTCAACTACCTGTAAGGTCTTGCTGAAAGTTATAATTTGGCACTACTAATTACTTAAAAACAAGTTTTACATATATAATATATGTTTTTATTACATGACTATGACGTAATTTTACCATATAAGGTCACAAAAACGTCCTGATATGCCAGCATATTACCAACTAGATTCCGAATTACCTACTTGTTTGTCGTATTACCTGCTAGTAAACCGTCAAACCGGTTTGTCATAGCACTGCTCACTAACAGCATGCGCACAATTGAAAAAAAAAACACTCAAACCACATGCAATTTTCAGGAGGACTTCTCAAAACCTTTCATTTTATTGGACCCGATTTGGACTGCACTGACAAAGAATTCTGAATTCCATTGTTTTATGGTTAGGGTTTCTATTGTTTCAGGGTTAGGCATTGTTTGGATAACCAGTACTATTCAAGGTTCCAAGGATATTTCTTATGCTTTTATTACAAAAAATTAAGGATTTTATTTGTTGTATAATGAATCTCTTATCAGAGATTCTTGTATTTTTCCTTGCCCCTAGAAAAAATCCATTCGCAACTCTTAAAATATCAGCCCATATTACCTGAACAACATCTAATAAGATATATATAGTGAGGTATTATGTATAATCTGATATTATTGTATTTTTCTATTTAACTCCCTGTTATCTGTGAAGGATGTGGTAAGCTGTGGGTGGCTGATAGCTTATGGAAACTAATGTTTGCCCATTGTGCAATGTCTACCAAGGTTTATTTAACAAATTGAAATGTGGTTATGTTTGTCCAGTTAGTGACGATAATATTTTTCATAACATGGTCAAAATAGCTGTGGATCTACAAGGTATATTTTCCAACTATGTTGTAAAAATAATTATTATTATGTTATTATTGATGTATTAATATAATTCCTCGACTGCTAAATTCTCCTGCAAGACAAATCCCTTCAGAGAAAGGATCTTCCAGTCTTACCATATACAGAGGAAGAAATCAAGATGACACATGGTCTAGAAAGTAAGACGCATTTATTTCAATGCCATGCTTGATCGACTAAGAAATCAGAAGGAAGTGGACACCTACGGAATTGAAAAAATCTGTTGAATTATAGACACTTCGTGGGCTCTTAAGAGAGCAGAATTGGCTCAATTACGATTTTCTGAACTTGAACTAATGGAGCAGAATATTCAAACTGTATACAGCAGGAATGGCACTGTCGTTGATTGGAAGAGTGTTAACAAAACTGTTGAGGAAGCAGAGTTTGCAAAGTTTATGGTCACGAGATATATCCGCCAACTCAAGTTTGACTGCCTGCAGGAAAGAAATAGAAAATAACTCATAGTGATATAACCGATCTCAAAAACGCTCTATCAGCTCTGAAGAAATATTTTACTCAAAAGCTCAAGCACCTAGAAACAATATCAGATGACTTCTACAAGAGTTATGGCCGTAAATCTGTTCAGAATTATGCTGCTGCACCACTTATTTAACTGAAGAGACAAGAGTTGCGCAAGAAATGTTAGAACAATCTGCTTGTGCTTTCGAGCCGAAGTGATTTTAGGAAAAACATCATTTGTTGATGTTTATTATTACTTCAGTAAGGTCAGTGTCTGTTCACTTTTCTTTCTAACAGTTAAAAAAATTAACGCCTTTAAAAGAAAAGTAGGTTACGACAGTACGATGAAATAGTCCAGTCTAACTAGGCTGAAAAATTGAGCTCCTTTCTGATAGTTGTGCCAAAAATCTTTGCACACCACAAAATTCTTGCCTTGCCATATACTATGTATTTTTGGAAATTATGTCTTTGTAGCCAAAGAAAAAAATTAAAGCGGCCCAAATGATAACCCTTCATCAAAGGTTCAGGTTTCGAAAAGATGTTATTTAAAGTACAATATATTAAAGTACAATATAGTACAATACAATACATTTATTCGCATTTCGTCTTCATTATTTACAGATAAGTATTTATATATTAAGTCTTAACGCAAATTTGACAATATTATTGGATCTGCAGTATTACATGTACTTAAACTGACATCAATACCCAAAAAACGAATTAAAATGTACATGGATTGTAGAAGTTTTAATACTCTTTCTTTATAAGAGAGACATTGTGTCTGACTGAATATATCAATTGGAAAGACCAAGACACAAGTCTTCAACATCAAAGACATTGTGAATAAGAAATCATTATTCAGTATTGGCGATGAAATAGTTGAAAATGTCTGTATGTTTGTTTACCATGGGCATTTGATTACCAACAAAGAGAAAGGGAGTTTTACTGAACTGCGTGTATCACGAGCTGTTGGGAAGTTTCATGATATGAAGAAAGTACTTAGTGACAACAACATCAACATGAAAACTAGAAAGAAATTAATGAAAGCATGTGTAAGATCACGACTAGCTTATGGCACACAGGCTTGTTTTCCAAAGGAAAAACAGATGAGAAAGTTAGAAAGTTGCTGGGTGCAACATCTGAGGTACATGGTGAAAGGTGGATGGGCAAGGCAGTCAACTCCAGAGGATGTTGAAGAGGAGTGCTACAAATATCTCTACAGGAACAGAGAGATAGAGGAAATCGTAGGAACAATGCCTCTGCCATATTTCATTGAAAAACAGCACCTCAAGTATATTGCTCACATCTGCCGCTCTCCAAATAATGCTATCACGAAGAAGCTACTTTTTGCAGAAGCAAGCAAACCACACTACCGTGATCCTTGGATACGCATTGCAAACCTTTTACAATTGTCTACAGACCAAGCGAAGGCGTCTACACAGTCAAGAAGTGGATTCACCGAGCTGCTCCGCCATCTGTATGGAGAGGAGGACTCGACTCTATGACGACAAGGTCGTTGGATGGAGGAATTTCTACTACTACTACTTTATTTGCCTGTGAAGAGTTCTGAATTTAAAAAAAATGTGATATAATAGTTGAATACTGACAGTAGGGAACTACCTTTCTTCAATAATGTGCAATAATGCTGTGTGCATGCAACGTTTATATTACCTGCAATAATTAGTGTAATTATTATTATAACTTTTTCTCGGAACAAATTTGTTATGTAGCAAAACAATATACATATTGACACAAAGCATTATATATTACAACTGGACAGTTGTTGTCCTCAACCACACACACTGCAACATGTGTAACAGTGACTAGTACTGGAACTAAATAAAATCAACAGCTTTTGTTGCACAAATTCACATCCAAATTGTATGGGATTTACAATGGCTTGCTGAAGCAGCTCACCATTGTAAATCCCATACAATTTGGTTGCTCATATTGTAAATAGTACAAACACTTTGTAACTAGGTATTGTTTTGATTTGATATGACATTTTTTTATAATTTCTAGGAAATAATTGCAATGGAGTGGACCTATAAGCACGATGTCCTTCTGCTTGAAGAAATAATGGTTAATGAACCATGGAGGTTCAAGGCTTATACAAGAGAGAGGGGTCAAGTTTGGGAGGCTGTAGTAGAAAACTTGAAATCAAGTGCAAGTCCAAATTTTACAACAACTTTAAAGCTAAGATCTGTGAGGGATCGGTATAACCTACTTCAAAGGAAGTTCAAGAATAAAGAGCGTGAGGAAGAGGCAGCTTGTGGCATTAGCCCAGAGCAAACAGAAGTAGATAAGCTAATGGAAGAGATTGTTGAGCGATTTGGAGAAGTAGACAGAGACCACGAAAATGAGAATGCTGACAAGTCCATGAAAGCAGATAGGGAGCGAGCTAAAGCTGCTGAGATGCGGCAAAATTCGATGGAACAGTTAGGAGAGACAACCAAAAGAAAGAGCGAGAATGGAAATATGCCACCCAAAAGGAGAAGAAGTAATGGGTCTGAGACTGTGAACTACCTAAGAGAAAAGTCAGGGAGAGAGTTCCATATCCGCAAAGAAGAGTTGGAACTGAAGAAGAAAGATGACAATGTTCAGCAACAAAATGTGGTGATGCAGCAGCAATTTCAAATGTTTCAACAGTTGCAGCAGCAACAACAACAGCAGCTACAGCAAATGCAAGTGCTGTTCAGTGCTATACAAAGACTGAGTCAGAAGTAATTTTTTTCTTGATATCAGTTCTGTACATGATCTGATTTGTACATGTACCGGTACCATGTAGTTCTTTTTCAACTACATCCTATTTATGCTTACAAATTTTGATATTGATGTATAATGTTTGAAAACTTGAAACTATTTAAAACCAGTCAGAAATTAGTGGTTAGAATTATATAGTTCAAATGAATTTGGTTGTTTATGGCATGGAATTAAATGACACTATGATGTGGAATTCCAGCCCAAGGGAATTTTGACTTGGAATGCAATGACATAATTGTTGTTTGCACATGTTAATGCAAAATACACACCAGTTCCTGGCCCCTCCATGTGATATCACAACTTTTAGTTTGTCTGCCAGGCAGACATTATGAAATTTGACATTCTTGTAGAGATCCAATTTTGTGGGAAAAATCAGGGTTAATTTATTTGTGTGCAAGTATTTTATATGCTAATTAACTTAATAATCAGAATACAATTAAAACCCTGGGTTTGCAAAGACACAGACCTATCAATATAGGAATCATGTAAGCAAAACCAGGCATGAGTTATTTAAATGGATTATGATAAAATCAAAGAAAAAAACAAGATACCAGTACATACACAAATGAATATATATGTACATTGCCCTGCCTACACATTTCTCATATTAAACTTGACTTTAAACTCTCATATTAGAAGAAACCGAAGATTAGAAGATTTCTTCACTCCCAAAAAAAAAACGATTTTGCATTTATATTCACAAAGCCGACTGCAAGGATTCTATAAAAAACATTTGGCCATCTTCAAGGTTTCTCAAAGTATTACATATTTAAATTGAAAACTGGCAAAAATGCACTTATTTTGTAGTATTTATGGGGACGAAGATAAATTAGTACACCTTGTGACGTCACGCATGTGATTTTGGCAGTTCCACCTGACTTTGATACAAAAAATATATATATAACGAAAACTAAAGGATAAATTTGGACAGATTAGCAACATTTTTCAACTAACAATCGTGTTCAACACGTTTCACACCTCCTGCTAGTATTTAAACTTCAACATTCCAGAGGACCTACCCGGCCTCTTTTTGTGTCATGACCGTGCAAATTATGCATAGTGTGTAAGGAAAAAGTTCATCCAGAGGATAGCTGTGCTGTCTCGCATAAAGCGTCATCTACCAGTCAAGTACCGCATCCTACTCTACACCGCAAACATCAAACCGTTGCTTGACTACTGCTCAACAATATGTGGAAATTGTGGAGTCTGCCACCTAGATGATCTTTTCAGAATTCAGAAACGCTGTGCTCGCACTATCATCGATGCTCCAATGGACACTAGATCTCTTGTTTTATTTCCTAAACTGAATTGGCAACCTGTCGATAAGCTTTGTATCACTATTCGTGTCTCTATTTTGAAAAGAATTCAAGACAAACGGGCGCCTGATTATCTCATTAACAAGCTATCCTCTTTTAAATTTACTTCTGTGTACAATACCAGATCTGATACTAAGTATAGGCTTCCTGTTCTACGCACAAACAGTCTCTGCAGAACATTTTTCTATTCAGTTATTAACATCTGGAACACTCTACCGAATGATATTATCAATCAATAATTTCACAAGAAACTGTACTTTCAATTTTCAATGTCTCAGTACACTCCTGATAATTTTCGTGTTAGTAAACCTTATTAATGGACTATGATATATATTTAGCTAACTAAGTAAATTAGGATTTATATTTTTTCATATATCGCTTTCGCTTTCAAACTTTTTTAGAGTGATCTTTGTATTTTGTTATTTCCAATCCTTTTTGTTAGGGCCACAAGGGAGAATACGGTATTTACTGTAATTGTGCACCCTCTTTAAATAAAGTGTTATCTATCAATTATTGTTATTATCGCCTTATCATCCGTAAAGGGGCTACATGTATGTCATGGTACTACCCATGTATCGAGTCATCGCGCGGTTGGTGGCCGTTAATTGGAGACGTACAGTAAAAAGTCCCCTCCCTCAATGCTTGATAGAAAGGATTTTGAATACTTTATCTATACACAGTTTGGTAGTCCTTTTTGCATATTTGCTTTGATTTTAAACATCCACATGGGCGAGAGAGGTTCGTCAGTTTACATCAAAATCGTTGATAATAATTCTCACTGTGACATAAGACTCCCCTTTCATTCAGTAGTTTACACGTTATATGTTTAGCTAGCTAGGGTCTAGAAAGACATAATTGGCGCTAAATGGCTGAGCTAAATGAAGTGGCAGCACCTTACGTTTCTTGCGTTTTATTTGTACCGGAACTTTCTTGTTAAACTGAAATACTTGAAGCACTTGTGTTCCCCAATAAAGCGAAGTTTCGATAATTCCGATTCAAGTTCAAGTTTATTTACACTGTTCAGTTTACATATATTAAAAAAGAAAAGAGAAACGTATATATAATACAGAGCTAAGATACAATCATGAGAGGTAAAACAGGTTGAATTATCGTTTAAGTGTGTGCAGTGGTTAAAGTAGCAAAAGCTTTCGATTCTAACTCAGTCTCGTCTCGTACTTTATATGCCCTATTTAATTTGAATTTAAAACAGCATCATTAAAGCATGGAAAGGAAATAATTATTTAACAAAAGCTTAGGAAGGCTACATGTCGCTGCGTCAATGGGCTATGAGTCCCTGGGAATTCAAGGCTGTCAAATAAATACCCTATACAACAAATTATATCTAAAGGAAGCATGCACAAGTGAGAGGTTTTACAGTAATAATAATAATATAATACATCTTTATTTAAACACGGTAATATACATCAGCGTAGCTGCTTTTCAGATAGCCGTGGTGAGGGATGCACTAAAATAAATATCTAGTAACTAATATCACTAATTATATAGGTATTATATAGGTGTAGTAAAAACAAGACTAAAATACTCTAGGATAATTGTTTTACAATAAGTACTAATGCTAATGTATAATCAAATTTCCTTAAATATAATAAATAATAAAATTGAAAGATAAAAATTATTTTTTACTAATTGTATCTTTAGACGCCTTTAAAGCATCTGAGTCTTTTAGGGCCTTAGGTAATTGATTCCACAGTAGGGCACCACTGTAACTGAAACTCTTTTTTTAGGTATTCACGAGTAGGGCGTGGTATAGAATAATTATTCTGACTAACACTTCTTAAAACGTAGTGTGTGGACATTGATCTACTTGTAAATAACTCTGATAAATAGTCAGGACATAAACCGTGATGGATTTTATACATCATAATTGCCATATGTTTATTTCTTCTAGTTTCTAGATCATCCCATCCAAGTTGTTGAAGAAGAGTACGGGACCATATGTCATAAGAAGATTTTGTTACTACCCTACAGTCCTGTGCACCTTTCAAGATGCAAAGTTATTCTCAAAGTATTTAACCTGCAAGTGCTGACGCCTCTCTCATTCATGTCCAGGGTAATGGTGATGGTAACTGTCTATACCTTGCTGCTTCAATTTTCTGTTTTGGGAATGACGGCCATGTAGAATTGCGTGCACGGACGGCGGTGGAGTTCGTCCTGTGGGAGAACTATTACTCAAAACCCAAAATATTTTCTTCGTAAAGGAGCAGCCGTAAAGGAGCAGCCGTACAGTACAAAAATTATGCACAAGAAGTCGCTCAATACTCTGGAACCACTGATAAGGTGAAATACAGTAAGCTCGACCAAGAAGCTATATACCAAATTTTTCAGAAGGATGCCACTGAAACTTGTACCATACGGTCTTGGTCTGGAATGACACATATCCATACTCTGTTTCTGTTTTGGGATGTGAGATTGATGTGGTTTATCCCGAATTAAATTCTAGAATAAGGACATTGTTTAACTGTTGTGTTCTTTCATTGACGGAATGAAAGCATCCCACCAATAACGTTGATGTGGGAACCTCCTCCACCTTTTGGCAGCCGAAACACTTCGTATCCTGTATCCCAAACAACCTGACAAGCTCTGGACCTCTTCAAAAACGTTATGTTATGCTGAAGTTGCAAAGCAGCTCCTATTGCTGCCATACTTTACCAATAAGTCAGTCTCCAGAAACTAAAATGACGTGTTTTGGATTCAGGGCTTCTAGGAAAGTATCCCCATCCAGGACGTCAGCCTCTCCAAAGCCGGCTGCTCTGAAAGTTGCCTACCCTGTTCACGAAAAGAGGGGGGAAAAGAAGAAAAGGCAGGTGGTTCCATTGAAGCAGAGATTTCAGCCGCGCTAAAGCTGGCTGTTCCCAAATTTGTCTACCCTGTTCACGAAAAAAAAAAAAAAAGGCAGGTGGTCCCATTGAAGCCGAAATGTCAGCCTCGTTAAAGCCTCATCATGAAAAAAAAAAAACGAATAAACGACCAGAAACGTGTGGTGATAAAACCGATATGTCAACCTCTTCCGCAGCATCTCAGGGAGATGTCTACGATGCTCGTGGTCGTGAATCATTTCAAACTCTCACCAACTCTTTTCTTTCTTTTCTTCCACTAGAAGGTATGAGCAGAGACCGGTAACAGGCACTATATATCTAGTATCAACACAAGATGCCATGGAGGAATATAGGAAACAAAACATAGCAATAACAAAAGGCGTATGTCTGCAGAGCTATGGGTGATCATATGGAAAATCGTATTTAATAGAAAACAGGGACAAAATGTTAAAAAAATTTATTTTGTTTCAAAAATAACAAACGGCCAGAAATTTATAAACGACTATGTTTTAAAGAATCTTGGGGATTACTTTAGTACTACACTGTCACATTTGGACTCCAAAAGGGATAGACACTGCCATAGCTTTGATGGAGGAAATTACAAGCGTACAGTTTGTCAGTGAAAAGCTCACAAATAGAAAGAGTGTCCAGTCAATTCAAAACTGGAGAGATCGGCTAGAGCACAATATGGATGCCAACATTGATTTCACATCTCTCTCTGTCAGGAACGATGTGACAAACATCCAACAGAGGCAGCTGACATCGGGAATAGCAAAAATACGTAAATTGAAAGAGGACGCATATCGAAGGCGGGTGCGGAAAGGTGGCTGAAATGCGAAGAAAACAATGTTATTCCCTTGCTTGCGTAGAAAGGAGTGGAGGAGGATTGGAAAGTCACCCTAGGTTAACAGGTTAACACTATCGTTCAGGTGATAGGGAAACGAACATGATAAAGGCTCGAGAATTGATCACTGAAAAAATTAACCTGATAATTTAAGGTCTCTCTCTCCATGTTACAACTGAACTCAAAATAATAAAAAAATACCTTACAAGTCAGACGTCACCATGACGGGCGTGACATAAATGCATACATCTCGTTACACAACGCACCATGTATTGGGGTCGTGCAGTTTGTTGAACATCTCCACTGGAGCACAAATAATATAAATTTCATTGTGGACGATGCGGCTGCAAATCCTGATGACTGTGATGTTGACTCAAAAGATGCCAAAAGCATAATCCTAGGCGATGTAGCTCCAGTACAAAATTTCTGGCAAAACGTGGAAGCAACGCTCTGGAATCCTACCGGATCATGACTAGCAACAGGGGAGACAAAATGACAATTATTTTGAACATCTTGTCCCGTCTCTCTTCATAATAATGGCGAGAAAATAGAAATAAATTTGCCAGCACAATAAACTATTCCATTTGAAGAACAGGAAATGCAGTTGTTTTGATTAACCCGTCCTTTTTTGAAAGAGAAACACCTTTTCACTGCTTTAACGAATTGTTTCTTCTGCTTGCCGAGCCGTCACCAGCCGGTAAATTAATGAACGTCGTTTTCGTAGTGGACAATGGCCCATCGGAACAACCATCAAATACTATGGTACAGTGTTTGGCAAGGTTTGTCAAGTTGTTAAATATCGACAGAGCCATCGACAGCTGAGTACCAAAGCAAAAGAAACTTTGCAGAGCGTGTGCACCCGCAAATTAACTAAGTTCTAGCACCCTAGTCAAAACTCTAAAGAGCACCTTGAAAACATATGTAATGATTACATAATTCGAAATAACAAAATTGCTAGCAGTTTTCTTTTGACATAATAAATCACATTTTTCGAGGATGTGAAGCCGGACCCTTCCCATTCCAAGAACATGGTAAATTTCTGCTTGAGCCAGCAAAGCATCCAGCAATCACTTATTTGTGCCTTTAGATCGGGATCTGGTTTCAACACCGCATTATATAGAGCACGTCCCACAGCGGGAATTAGAGAAGCCAGGGGACGAAGCTAACATTATATCATTGAATATGCTTGCTGTTGTGAGTGTCTATTTTAATTCTAGCTCATCGCACAGGGAAGACGAAGTGTCTGGTTGGTTCTGCTACTTATGACAAATACTCTTTGTCACCCAATACGCTACGATGTCGAAGCAAGTTTTGTCTGAATGGACTGGTGTAATTGTTATTTTTGCACAGAGAAGCAATACATTTATTTAGTTCTTCAACATGTATTGATACTAATCGAGAAATGAATTAACAATTGCAATAATCACAGTTGTTTTGTGAAACATAATAAATGTTGCATTTTATTGCTGCCGCAGAGAGGGAGCCTGAGGCGACCGAGCAAGGCAGCTCTATATACGGCGTTAGCTTACAAACATGGGCTAATCGCAAAGGATTGTGGTCGCAAGTGTGCTACCAAAATGTGGTAGCACAATTCCTTGCGCCCCGTGTGACAAGCGTTTGACAGCCGAGCGAACATTTGCGCACAGAAAACATCTGATGAACACGCCGAACTCATGTGATGTCCTTTTCCGTTCCACGAGCTTCAAAGAGGTAAGAAGTGTGTAGTAAAATCCGTCCGAAAAAGCTTGAAATTGGCCTCGTTCCCTCAATAATTTCCTGCTGGCCTTCTTATTTTGATTACAGATAGACCATTTACAAGAAAAAAATATACCTAATGTAAGTAGAAAGCACCAAGTTTCTACATGTTCGTTTGACTGTGACAAATCTCACATGTTAGCTGAGTATTTTGCATCGCCGATTTTGCTTCTATAACTTGTGTTGCTTTCATTTCAGATAGCCCATTCACAAGACCATCTGTAGAAAATGTAAGTGGAAAGCATTTAAATTGTGTTGAACATGATGTAATGCAGTAGAAAGCAACAAATTCCTACATTTTTACTGTGACCTGTGAGGCTCAGCTTTACGTGTTGCCTAGCACGAGTTAAGCTGTTACATAACCAAAGGGACAAGGAATTTATAACTTTGCTTTCATGTCAGATAGCCCATTCACAAGACCATCTGTAGAAAATATAAGTGGAGAGCATTTAAATAATTGTTTTGAACATAAGTAAGGCAGTAGAAAGCATCAACTTCCTACATTTTTATCTAGCACGAGTTGAAGGAGCTGTATGACGTTTTTGCACAAATTCAGTGACCTAAAAGTGGTTCAAATATGCAAGGGATAACCTAAATACTAGTCTAGGTTTGTTAAATTAGTAATCGAGCCTATGTCATATGATAACTTAGTACCATAAAAAGATCTGTAACCCTGAAATATAGATTAAAGGGAAGAAACTAGACTGAAGCAACTTGCTAAGAAAACACATGCCACCTTTGCTGCTCTTTTAGAAATAAATGAAAACTTTGCAACTAATTAACTATGCTTATTGTCCAATCTCCACAATTAACATTGCATTTGAAACTCTCTTTTATTCATTATAGAAATCACCAAGCAATGGATAGCCAACCAGGTTAGTAATTTTATGTATTTTAATCAACCAATTTTGATATATTAAACTTAGCATCAAGGCTTTAGGGAATAAAACAAAACAAAACAAAACCCATCGGAGTTTAATATCATTGTATAAAATGTGCTTGGCTCTGGGGTGCTTGGTCAATGTTATAAAGATTTGATGTTTGCAAAACACGGGAAACAGCTTGCACCATGAGGAGCCCCTAGCCCAAACATTTTGTCCCAGCGGGGTTGTTCTTTTGATATAACTCTTGCGCATTTCGTGTCAATTGGATTTCTAAGCCATATTTCCAGCATTCATAGAGAACTCCGTTTTTTTCAGTCAGCATGTTTTAAGCATATTGGATTATACTTTATATGGCCATAGTTTCACCTGAGCGGGAAATATGAATGCGAGAATGTTTCAAACTCCGCCAGTTCTTGCACAGACGCGACTCGAGCAACATCGATTGTTCGAAACATGCTCTATTATTGTCATGTTCAGTATAGTTCGATCCGTTTATTCCATCGATACCAATCAAAAGAAACACTGACATGCTCTAAATTACGATGTTTGTGGAGCTCCTCCATGTAAATTTATTTCGGGGCGATTCTTAAAAGCTTTTCCAGATGAATGGCGCAAGATTTCATTGAAGGATTTGAAGACATCTAGCGGGGAAGAAGCGCCCGTTAGTTGGTTCTTCGCTGATGCAGTGACCGAGCAAGCGAACTTCAACAAGAACAGGGCAAATGAAGCCTATGTGGCCACTACCTTTGGGCTGATCGGAGGTCTCTTGAACCACCGAGATTTTTGCTCAAATACCGAGGTTTTGGCTGTGCTTAAGACTGCGTGCCAGTTTTTAAACATCGTGAAACTTGGAGGCCCAGAAGAGGAATCGGCAAGCAAATTAGCCTCATCTCCTACGAAGCAAGTACAACCATCAAACATCGAGATTGACGCGATGCGAACGAAAATCGAAGAACTCAACAAAAAGCTTGCGGCCGCCAAGGGGAAACTCTCACTGTACGATACAATTTATGTTCAACCAACAACCCCGGAAATGGCGGGAAAATGCGCGCCAAAATCAAATCAAACAAGATCACGTCCTACCTGAAGCTCTTCTACTACCTCAAGCTATGCAACCGTTAACTTAGCCTACGGGTAGCCGCTACCCACTGAAAAATCAGAGGGAACGTCTACGCTACTCCGAGCATAATCGTGTTCCGTGACGTCATGGCACTACCAGGATCTGGGTAGTGATCTGTGATTGGCTGATCAAGTGCTCAATTCTAACAAAATCTCTGATTGGTTAGGATCCGTTGAAGCCTCTATTTCATGTATATTTTTTTGGGAAGAAACATGGTGGACGAAGCGAGTAGGTTCCCAGTTTTTCGTCGCAATGAAAGCCATTTTAAAGCGGCATTACCGGAAGTTTTAAATATTTTTGGTATTGAAAAGCTGCATGACGAGCAAAAGAATGCAATCGAGGCATTTTTTTTCTCGGAAACGACGTTTTTGTCAGCCTTCCAACAGGCTTCGGGAAGTCTCTTATTTACCAGTCTCTTCCAGTAATCGCCTCCTTGTTATTCAAGAAACCATCCACAATATTCGTCATTTCGCCACTGAGAGCTCTTATGGAGGACCAGGTAGCATACCTCAATGGACTTGCATAAAGAGCTGTCCGAGCCGTGACTCTTACAGAGCACATGGACGAGAACTTGGTCGAGCAAGTAATGGCTGAAGATTATACCCATGTGTTCGGTTCCCCCGATGCATCCTCGCAACCGAAAGTTGGCGCCAGCTATTTCAGTCTCCCTTCAAGCATCAGCTAATCGGAGTTGCTGTCGATGAAGTGCACTGCATCAGCCATTGGTAATTATCGACGTTCTTAACGTGTTATTACATTTTACATACCAAATGTAAATTTGATACAAAACAAGCACGTTTTCAGTTCCATCAACATTGTTCAACAAATATCTAAGCTCAATGTTTGAAAATATGAGCTGGAATCAATATATGAATGGGTTATGAAAGGATACACAATATTAAATAAATATTTTTCAACTCTGATAGCTAATATTTGCTCTAAACAGGGGTCTCTCCGATGGAAAGAAGGCTGCGTTTCGTGAATGGTTTGGAAACATGGGAGAGATCAGATCTCTTATTCCTGAGACAGCAAAGTTTGTGGTCATAACTGCAACAGCCACTAGAGCAACAAGAAACAACATCTTCGACATCCTTCAACTTGGCAAGGACACTATCTGCATAGAAAAAAGCCCTGAAAGAGCTAACCTCAGATATGTCATGTGTACCAGTAACAATGCCCTTTGAACAGATATTTGGGGATGTGATAGAGAAACTAAAAGAGAGTGGCAAGAACACTGAGAGAACCATGATTTACTGTCAGACCCGCAAGCAGGCTACCATTATATTTAGAACAGTTGAAAAGTTTCTGGCTGAGAAATTGTATTATGGGGAGAGGAAGCCTCAAAACAGAATTGTTGAGTTGTATCATGCTGGGACACCAGCATCTGTGAAGCAACATATTGTCAATAATCTGTGCTCAGATGGCCACATACGCTGCCTCATAACTACTGTGGCATTTGGAATGGGAATAGACTGCAAGAAAGGGAGAAATGTTTACCACATGGGCCCATCCAAGAATGTTGAATGCTATGTTCAAGAGAGTGGAAGAGGAGGGCGTGATGGCATGCCAGCATTTTGCTCTATAATGGTGTTTTGTTGAGGAATTGCAAGCAGGATAATAAGGAATACTGCAAGACAGAGGAATGCAGAAGGAACTTTCTCTATGCACCATTTGATGTGAAACCAAAGAAAGTAGTACCACAACATGAATGCTGTGACAATTGTGAAAAGGAATGCAAGTGTGGGCTGGAAGGCTGTAAAAAGACCTATGCAGTGGTATTTGCAGAGAACGTGGGACTTTCACCCAACATATCTACACTTACCAGACCAGTATCGAGAGAACAAAAGGAATGCTTAGCAAGGAAACTAAAAGTTTACCGGAGAGATAACGTGAACAAACATAGAAACAACATTGCAAACCTTGTCATCTGTCCAAATGTTTTACTGGAGTTGGGGGACTTCTTAATTGACAAAGTTGTTGACAATTGCCACAGTATATTTTCTATGCAAGATGTAATAAGTTATGTTGAAGTGTGACGACATGAGAATGCAGCTGCCATTCTGAGAATTATTAGTTGATGCTTTGAGGATATAGAGATGATTTCTGATCTAGACGTAGAAATGTCAGGCGATGATTCATTTGTTGACATGGAATGGCAACAAGTTCTTGATGACTCAACCAGCATGGATGCAACTTACAACCTTCAAGATGATGATACATTTTCAGGCTCGACTATGTTTGTAAGTTATGATCCAACTGCAGATGGCACAGGTCTTAACAGTACATGTAGTAGCTTACTGAAAGATATTGCTGATCATTTACCTTGAGGTTAACAATTATTACAACAACAAAAAACCAAAGATCAAGGGGCATAAGTATTTACCACCTGTCACAGGCTGGTCCAGTAAAAATATTAGGCCCAGTAAGTATGTTATTGTAATTACTTTCAAGACATTTTTTGAGTGAGTGCGGTTGCTAAAATATGAGGATTTTATGTCTACTGGCAGACAAATATCCTTTTGTAGGAAAAATGACCAATAGCACACACTCAAAAATTATGCTGGATGAAGTGAATATTAGCATCCATTAATTTTGAGCTTCAGTGGAAAATCACCCATTTATTACTGATTAGCTACTCTTACAACAAAATGCCTATGGTAAACTCTTTACTAGGTCTTGATGTAACTTTTCAATGCCAACAACAACTTCTTGAAATACTTGCTAATACTGCTTGAAATTGACTCCCATTAATTAAAGCAAAAAGGGAAGTAATACTGAAATAGCAGGAATGTAAATACATGTATATTCATCTGGCTTTTGGAATTCCTTTTAAATTGCCTAGAGCAATTGTAAATGTTTGAACTTATTGTTTGTTCAAGTTTGAACTTATTCTTTGTCCAATCGACAACATTTAAAAGTATACAAACAAGCACAAAATTGGTGAAAATGTTCACCTTTGTACATTGTACTTTACAAATAGGAAAGTTAATTTTCAACATTACAGGGAGATGTAATATTGATATGAAGTGTTACATGTAAACATAATAGAGCAGTTTTCACATGAGTGTCTAAAATGGTTTTGTTTTTACAAAGCTCCAATATTGGCTGAGAAAATAAATCAACCAATCAGATTCTGGAGTAAGACCAAATGCAAATTCGTCTTGTTACTGTGGTTTGTGATTGGTTAACAGGGAAGCCATTTAGCAGAAAAATGCACATATCCTATATGTGGGGTTCAAAATTTCTAAGGGCAAGTAGAAGGTTCGAGGGTCATAAAAATTGCATTTAAGAAGACAATAAAATTTTCCTGTGAGGGTGATAATTAACTATGAAAACTCCCATTAATCATGAACATTTACTGGAATTACAGTTTGCTTTCGATAATATATTTAGTGATTTATACGTTTCTTCTCTAGAATGTCTTTATTTAATCAAATAAACTTCAGTATCTGTACATAAATGTCACTGGTATTATTTGAAATTTTACATGCAAAAAGTACCTTTGCAAAATGCTGCTACTTCTGGGTTTCTTGCATTTTTGTGTAGCAGAGTATTAGATATGATGCTGTTACACATCTTTCTAAGGGAATATTTTTGTTCAATTGTAGTGTCACAGAACAATTTAAAATATTTCATGCAGTATGTTGCTGCTTCATGGTTAGATATTGCTGAGCTAGGTCATTTTTCACCCTACATGTTTGAAGCTACCGTGCTCGTCTCCTTATTTCAATGTACTTTTTGTGGTTGTTGATCCATCTATACAGACCTTGCAAATCAAAGTCCCATAAAAAACTAGACTTCATGTCACTGTAGTGCTGATACCTCCTTCCGGGAGTGAAGTACATTGCCTTTTGGGCAACCAGTTCTTTCACAACCTTGTTCAAATCCTCTGCTGATGACTTTGCAATGTGCCTTCCTGACGTTTTATAGATGTTAAGACCAGTATCAAATCTGACCATTAGGTCTTTTTTTACAGAAATGGATCTACAAATTCTATCCATAGATCTCTGTGAGGCATTTGGCCCAAGCTGTCTGACAGCATCTTTTAAAATTCTATTATAGAATTCTAACTGTAGGTCTAGGGGTATGTTATCACCCCTGCTGTTTTGCAACTTCACAGAGCGATTCCATGTCAGCTCGTATTCTGCCTAAGGACTAAGTAATGCATTAACTTGAAACATTAAGTACAATGCTTCGAGGGCATACTTTGTGCTTGACTTACTATTTTTTTAGTGGAGCAAGAAACATTTCCAGCAACGAATTATTCTTGCACCATCACCCTCACTAATAGCATCCTTGAAGTTATACAGTAGAATTCCATATTCCATTAAGGCCTGTTGGTATGATAGCATGTCATCCTCTTGTGAATCTGAGGATTGTGACCTCTCTTTCTCCTCATTCAGTTCCATCATACTCTTAGCAAGTGCTTTATTGTGACTTGTGTTAAGGATGTAGTTCTCAACAATTTTGCTGGCCAGCTTTGAAAGGTATTCTGTCTTTGATGCCTTGCAGTCTTTGACCATTGGAACATCACTGCACTCATCTTCAACAGAAGTCAGTCCCATTTCCTTTATTGCTGCTGCAATCACTCTGGCCTTCAAATACAGATCAAATAAACTATGAGCTGGTTTGACTGCAGAGTCAACACGTGCCTTTACGTTCCGTCTGTTGATCAGCGTTCTGTCACTGTATAGCGTGCATTTGTCCCGTGATGAGGCAGCAGAATATAGGTGATCAAATGCAATCTGCAGATAAGAAATATTACAAATTCATTATTTTTTTCCAGGCTTTTTTTTCATTATAGGAAAAGTGATGATCTTGAAAAGAAGCTGTCTGCAATATAGAAAAGAACAACTGATTACGAATATAGGGTTTATTTCTGCGAGCGACTGTTAAGCCGCAAAGCGGCGCCAGCTTGCGCAATCTGCGAAACAGCGAGAAGGGAGAAGAAACCTCTGGTTAAAGTGGTCAGTTGTCTGATCGAGCCGTGCCAATAAATTTGAACTAGGGTCAAAATCTGACTCTTGTTCCTGGTTGGAGGAATTTTTAATTGGATAAACAAGAAACCTGATTGGTTCCTTACACATTTTAAACAAGGAGGAGACGGGTTTGTTGTTTACAATACAAAACTACCGATCGGGAGGTAGTAAGGACATTTCGACTGAAACAAATGACACAAGCTCTGTTGTACGAAAAGGGTAAATAGAGGCTACTTTTTCAAGTCATTCATAAGCGTAATTCATGAAGTGAGTCTTAATGAAAAATATCAGACATTTCCGATATTTGGTTTTCGATTTATTGACGACTTAATTTGTGTCACTCAATACTGTCCCGTATTTTCAAAACTAGAAATGTAAAGCGTCTTTGAAACGGGCCGGTGACACGCTCTGTGTCAGAATCAGTTTATTGTGCGTGTGACCAATATGGTCTCGGCAATCGAAGGTATAGTCTTGCCATCCATTATTGGGAATCGCTTTCCTGAGTCTGTTGAACGAACAGAGGAGAGTGCTCAGTAGAGTTATTCACAGGTAGGATATGTTCGCCATATTACCCACAGGTCATGGCAAGTCATTGATTTTTCATTTGCTTCCAGACCTTTGCAAAGAACTGTCCTTGAGAGATTTGGACTACCCTCGTCGTGCGATAATTGTGTATTTCTAAATTATAGTACATTTTTCCATGCGAGCCTCTGGTTTTGGCCTTTCTTGTAAAAAAAAAAAAAATTATTACTATTACCTTTAGCTAAGAAAATGTCGGTCATTTGTATTGTATTGAATTGTGGTTTCTAGTCTGAATACTAAATCACATTGGAAAGTAAAATGTCTCAATATTGGTTTCATTATTCTACTTTTCTGTGATAAAATGAAACATATGTATTGCATGCATTTGCATTTTTAGCAAATAGCATAAGGTAAATACTTGTATCTTCATGCATCTTTCGGGGGCTATGACTCATTCTCAGTGAACAAAAAGGAACATGTAGCAGCTTTTCGTAACTGTTTCTCCAGACTTGGAGAATTGAGGTCTCTTCGACCCCACAAACCGTCAGCCCCTATGTTAGCTCTGACAGCAACAGCAAACAAGGACAAGAGTTATCATGAAGTCTTTGTGCATGAAGGGTGACTGTGTCAAGGTATATGTCAGCCCATACATAAATCATATTTACCTCCATAAATGCAAAGTAACTACAGATATTGAAAGAAAAAAATTTCAGTGGCTGATTGACCTGGGAAGGAAGGACAATATCTCTCTTCCAAAAACTATCGTGTATACATCAAGGATTGTGGTCAACTGTTCACTTATTTTAAGACAGTTGGGGAACGACAGTTTTTGTCCTGGAGATGGACCGAGTAATTCTGAACATTTGTTATTTGGAATGTATCACCATGCCACCCTGGATAAACAGCAGAGTCGAGTACTCCTGTCATTCTATGAGAAAAAAGGGAAGTGTAGACTCATATTTGCAACAAATGCACTTGGCATGGGTATCAACTTTCCAGATGTTATCCATTATGGCCCACCAGGAGGAATGGAAGGACGTGCACAAGAAATTGGTTGGGCTGGAAGAAATGGCGAATGGGCAGAAGCATTTCTACTGTACAATGTACATCACTTGAAAAACTGTGAAAAATCTGTGAAAGTCTACTGTCATAGCACATCAGGTTGTCTACGGAAGCAGATGCTTACCGAGTTTTCATATTGTGAGGCTAATTGTGACGACTGCAGAAACTGCCACATTGAGTGCAATGTAATAGGGAAGATGGATGCGATACCAATTTACCATCACTGGCTGTAGATTTAAAACCTGACCTGTCACAACATAAATCACGATCTGTAACAAAAGATCAGAAAGCACAGTTAAAGGAACTGCTGGTAGATTACCGAGCACAGGTATCATCTGCACTTGTCTAATAATAATAATATACTTTATTGGGTAGGAAACACAATTACTGGTGACCCAGTAGTTTACATTGCGGCTCATTATAAAAACTAAAACTGGATAAGTTTTTATTGGAGAATTTAAAAATAATGTCAATTGGTTAAATGAAACAGAGAGAATACCTCTATAATCTGTTTGTTAGAGATCATAGTTATAGACAATTAGTATCATGTTACACGACTGACAACAGGGCCACTATTGACCATGTCTCAGTATTAGTGAAAACTATTTTAGGGACCATACATACATTGTTTCTAAGTCTATACTAATTTGCCCGAATCACAAGTCAATTCACACATTTTAGAAACATATTTCTCAGATCGTAAATCAATCTGTGCATTATTAATTGTTTTCAATCATAACTTTCACTACCAAAACAGCAAACATTGTCTGAGGAGTTAAATATTATCATGCAGCCTAAAGACTTTAATCAGTTCATTATATGTAATTACTGTGCTACTTCAAGCTAGAATTGCAATTTAATAATAATTGGGTATCACCAGTGAGTAAAAAATGTATTCATTTACTGCTATTTCCTGTACTTTTTATTTGTTTGAAAAAAGGTGAGTTCAATTGTTTTTCTCTCTCCGCTTCTCTTTGCAAACCACCACTTATTTAAATACCATTCATTATCAAAATATTCATTTTACATTCCTAAAATGACACTTATTAATTTTCTTATTTTTCTCTGCAAATTATTTTTCCATCTGATGCACGATCTGGGATGAGTTGGGTATTCCGCATTGTGACGCGTCACAACGCTTCGCAAAGCATCATACTTGCCAATGCGCGTGCACGTGGAACTCCGTTGTGTCATGGCGTCCATTCTGATGGCCATCCTGACCTACGGTATTAAGGCCCTCGAGAAACACACGCAGCCAGTCAAGCTCTGTCATTCCAGCGACCCATTCCCACTCAATCAGAGTCTGCAGTGCCGGAAGACGAGAATGACTCATAGGAAAGAGGTTCTGATAGAGTCTGCAGACCAGTCGAAGTCAGAGAAGCCTTTAAAACCTCGCGTAAATCTCGATTAAGTTCATACGAAGTGGCATAAATAGCTATTTGCAAAGGCATTAAAAGCCGAACAGCTCTTTTAGATCTAGCGAATAATGAAAAGGTGGAGGAAAAAACGGCCTTAGCTGAATTTATAGTCAACTGTGGTACTAGGGTTGTGGAGAGGCCTTGTATAAGAACAGGCTGGGAAATGGTTCAAGCTGAAGAGATCACAGCAAAGTGGGATCCAACTTCTCGAGGTGGAACGAGCACATGAGAATGTGTGTGTGGAAGGCTGTAACGGTGATTAGTTGGCTTGCGCCAACGGTATTTTACAAGTATCATTTGCAGAGGAACGTGGAAAATACCGTAACATCATGATTACTGGGCCCGCAAATTGCGGGAAGACATTTATTTTGTACCCACTGACTATTTTATCGGACATTTTTCAATCCTGGTACGGCCAGCTTCACATGGATGGGATCAGAGGATGCAGAGCATTTTTTGGAACGATTTTCGGTGGTCTGCATAACTCAATGCTTGGCACGATCTGTTGGTATTAATCATTTATTGAATTACAGGAAATTTTTTTATTATGATTTACACTTTCAAACAACGAGCAAAACGTTTGGGAAAACCAAAACAAAAGTAACTAATTAACAATATTAATATACAAACAGCAAAAAAACACAAGACGCATACAAGTAATACAGGCACTATCACGCAATTTGTTGTGTCACTTTGGTTGATTCTATCGCTAATTTGCTTTTCAGAAAGTTTAGAAAGCTATCAAATAGGACATATTCCTTCTTTCCAGAGGCAATAAACAAATAGCGTCTGGCGACAATCAAACAGTAAGTTATTTCCACTGTATTTTAGGAAGTGATTTTTTTCAAGGAACATGGCTGTGTGATTGACTATAACCGAATCAAGTATGCTAGTAGTCTAAGGGCTCACTATGGGACAAATACCGCCTCCTGATTGGTCGAGAAAAAAGGGGCGGGGCGATGACGTCATAAGTGGGCAATGATGGACGGCTACATTTATAGGACAAATACGGGTCCCTGATTGGCCTCTGTCGTTATAGGACACATACCGCCTCCTGAGTGGTGGACCGTAGAACTCCCAGGGAGTTTAAAAAAGTGAACCTTTGGGGAGGAGACATTCATGTTGTTTTGGTTCTTTGCCGTTGTGTCTATGCTCCATCGGGAGTACCGAAAAGTGTGGTATCTTTGGGAAGATGATCAACACCGTGAAATTCTTAGAGGCAGACGAGGTGGAGAAAGCGAGCCGTATCCAAATTAAAACATTGGTCCAACATTTGTACGTGGTTTTGGTGTCCGCAGACATCCCCCAATGGAAACGAATTTGACCGAAAGAAGGGTTCGCCGAGGCTTGGGAGATTGCTCGCGAAGGCTTTGCGGTGGAGCACCTGCACGAATTCCTGCCATTTTTTGGGCAGATGTGTACGTTGGCCGTGACGCCAGAGATGAGGGACGAGACGTTGATCAACCTAAAACAACTCTCTACCGACCAAGCGTACGGTATTTTGCAAACGTGGCAAGGCAAACTGTGGGAAAAGGAGACGGGCGACATAGCGCGTTTGTTTGTGGGATTTCTACAGAGGGTGAAAATAATGAACACCGAGTTGAGGAATACCACCCTCCCTCCCATGAGTCCGATGCAACTCACTTTGTCTGCCCTGTACATGGCGGTATTGTCCTACGCGCATGGGGATTGTTTCCAACGGGTGCAGCTATCAACTCCACGGGCGTGCAAACGCAAAGCCTTGACCTTGAAGATTTCCGGCTAGAACGCGGAGGACGCGTGGGTGTTTAAGCACGACAACAACAAGATAATTTTCAAGTACAAGGAGGATATGAGGTGTGTGTGTGTGCCTCTTGGGGCACCTCTACCGAGACCTGTTGGCCGAACGGGAGACCTGGAACCGGTTGAAGCTAGCACAGGTGGTTCCCTGACTTGAAGAGCTCGTTGGAGGAGAGGTATTTGAAGGAACTGCAGGACATGATGACGGGCTGTTTGTCGTATTGGCTCTCCATAGATGTGCTCCCCGAAGAGCGGCTAGAGATGCAAGCGATGATGCGTGAAATTGTCTATGATGAATTCGCGGAAATGGACGCGATGGCCCTGGAACACCATTTGAGTGAGGACGCCGATTGGTCCCGCAAGTCCTTGCGCCACAATTTCCTGATGGAGATGGCGAGGTTCTTGTTCCGCTGGCTTCCCCTGAAGCAGGGCCTGGGGCTGACGTGGGATGAGGTGTGCGAGACGCGGCTGCGTGAGGACCTGGTCTGGGGAACGCAGGGATTCTTGTGCCGCTGCCGTACCCAACGCATCCTTTCCCGTGAGTATTGGTACCCACCGAAACTTATCCGTTCCCGCTACATGAACATAGATTCGGCGGCCAAGGCCTATTTTGACAAAGATCACCTACCCCCGGCCCCCTACTTCTCAACAGAGCAAGACCCCCGGTACAAGAGAGAGTGAGACATCATAACAGAGTATGAACACTTCCTAACTTACCTGTACTTCCATTTGTGTGAGCGGTACTCCCAGACCATCATGAGTTGGGACGACTATTTCGATACCGGTCTGAGCTTTAAAGAAAGTAAGTTCCAGGTGAGGCAGTACCACGAGAACGCTATCAAGAATTTACTCCCCCATGTCACGAACCAAATCCTGAAAGAACAGTTTGACCTTCTGTTGCCTATCTGGGGCCGATACACCCTCCTGGTGTGGCATCAACTCTACGACTACTCGGAGTTTGAGTTGTATGACTACGTCCAGGAATTGCGTACCAAGTCCTGGAAAGCGAACGGTTGTACCGTCTCGCCTACCACTTCGGCTACAGTATGGTCACCTCGAGTATGATTCATCGTCAAGCTCATGCTTGTGACATTTCTGTGACGAAGGGGGAAGGGGATGCCCAACCGACCTCTGCACGGAACCATTTCAATGCCTTGAGGGGTCACTTGAACACAGCCCTAGCGAAGTACGAAGTGGAAGTGAGGAAAGAGGAGGAATACGAAGAAAAAGAAGAAAAAGTTTCCGAAAAGAGGGTGGCCGAGATGATCGAGACTGACGTCGACGACGACGAAGTCATGGAGGAAGACGACACCGCTAAGAACGAGAAGAGAGAGAAGAGGGAGAAGTGGAAGAAAGAAGAGGAGGAGGCCGAAGAGAGGTTGGCCGAGAAGAGAATAAAGAAGAAGCCCAAAAAAAATCTGTCTTGGTTCGTGACGGCCGTGCGTTACTTTGTGGACCGGTTGACCTTCCATATGCTGCAGATGCGTGGGGTTACCTATTTTAAACCTCATTTTACGATGATGCATGGAAGCAGAGCCTCCCTGGACGACTTGTTCATGGAAACAGAACCAGGGAGGGCGATTTGGCTAGTGATCATGGAAACCACCTTCCGTGCGGATATCCAAGGAACCTACCACGCTATGCAGAAGGAGTTGGTCGTGACCCTGATCACCCATTTGTTCCAGAAACGAGAGTACGCAGTCGAGGACAATACCTTCTACAACAAAGTGAGACGTTTTGGCATGCATTACGTCACTCAAATTCACGACATGTACCCCTCGCAAACAATGGAAACCCTGGTGAGAGAGACGAACAAAGTGTCGCATGGACTCTTCCCTTACCTCAACACTGTGGCCCACAGTTTTGCGTGTGACCTATTCGAGGAGGGGGAAGAAGACAAGAATAAGAAGTTGACAAGACTGTTCGCGCCAGGGCTGTTGGAGAAGGCCTTGAAGAAGGTCCACTTGGATCTAAAACATGGGATCTGCATGATCAAGCAATCGGCCGTCGTTTTCACCAACCCTCCTACCTACACCTACAAATTGTATGAAGACAGTGGCAGGAGGGTCACCTACAAGAGCAAGTACCCTACGGCCCAAGAAGCTCTCGAAGACGTTCCCATTTCTCCCATTAGCTTCTAGTTTTTGTAAAAACAAAAAACAAAACAAAAAAACAGCCAATAAAAATTTCAAGAGGAACGACGCTGGGTGTCTGTCGTCTCTTTTCTAGGGAGAAGGGGGGAAAAAGCATAAGGGTGTTCCGCGCGCTAGACTCGGGGAGAGTACAGAATGCCCTGCGGAGGAGGAAGTCCGTCCCTAAGTGCCATTGTATTTTTAAACGCCTCCGTTGTTTCTTGGCGTGTTGCGGGGGAAAAGTGATTATTCAGGGATCCCATTTTGAGGATGGGGAGAAAGAAGGAGAAGAAAAAGAATCCTTCCGCGCTGCTCGAGGCGCTGTATTACGACCCCGCCAGCCCTGCTGCCTTTGAGGGTGCTGCCCGCCTGGTGAAGGCGGCTAAAGAAGGAGTCTGACACGCGCTACCACTTTAGCGTGGCTGAAAAAACGATTGACGTTTACCTTGCACCGGCCTTTTCGAAAAAAATTATGGAGGGCGCGTGCGCGTGCTGGCCCTCAACGAGCAATGGCAGGCGGACCTGGTGGACATGCAAGCCACGAGTACCTTCAACAAGGGGTACAAACACATTCTGACCATTATCGATGTGTTGTCCAAGTACGCCTGGGCGGTCCCCCTTAAGAACAAGACCGGGGAGGAATTGGTGCGCGCCTTTACCCAACTGTTCCGCGAACGAAAACCGTTACGGTTGCAGACCGATGCCGGGACAGAATTTACCAATCGTAAGTTCCAGGCCTTTTTAAAAAAGAATGACGTGGCCTTTTTCGTCACGTACAACGAGACCAAAGCCCAGATTGCCGAGCGGTTCAACCGGACCCTCAAGGGGCGTATGTACAAATATTTCACGGCCACCGGGAACAAAGAGTATTTGAAAGTCCTCCCCCAATTGGTGCTCGGGTACAACAGGACCGTCCATAGCAGCATTCGACGCGCCCCCATCACCGTCACACCCTTCAACGACCACGAGGTGCGTGCCGTCTTGTACCAGGAAAAGCAGACGAAACCGAAGACGAAGCCAAAGAAACAGTTGTTCCGCCCCGGCGATACGGTACGGATTAGCAAAACCAAAGGTCATTTTGAAAAAAGCTATCTGGCCAACTGGTCGGATGAAGTGTTCACGGTGCGGCAACGGTTGGACTACCGCACGCCACCCGTCTACCGGTTGGCGGACCTGAGCGGAGAAGGGTTGCAGGGGACCTTTTACGAAAGCGAGATGACGCCTGTTGTCGTGAATAAAAAAAAGTATCTTTATCATCGAAAAGGTGTTGCAACGCCGCGGCAAGAAGAACCAGGAAGAGGTCTTGGTGAAATGGCAAGGGTACCCCACCAAATGTAACAGTTGGGTCCCGGTCGCCCAGCTCCAGACCCTAACGTATGAAAAAAAAAAAAAAAATGTTTTCCCACTGGACTGATTCATTCGTGTTCGAGTGGGGAGCGTCTAAGGGGTGAGAGAGAGAGAGAGAGAGAGGATGGAGGAGGAAGAGGAATTTTACATTACCTTAACCAATGGGGTGAGCGCCCACGTCTACACCAATACCCCGGCCCGGTTCCGTATCCACCTCCCACAACTGCGATTGGTAATTGGCCGTTTGCCCACACTTGTACACACACTCTGACGTCCCGGCCAATCCTTTTACGACTTTAGCGTAACACCCACAAAAGCAAGTAGGGTTCATCGTTCACACTAAATTTACAAGAGAGGTTCACTTTTTTATACTCCATGGGAGTTCTACGGTCCACCACTCAGGAGGCCGTATTTGTCCTATAACGGCAGAGGCCAATCAGGGACTCGTATTTGTCCTATAAAGGTGTCGGCCAATCAGCGCCCCGTATTTGTCCTATAAATGTAGCCGTCCATCATTGTCCACTTATGACGTTATTGCCCCGCCCCTTTTTTCTCGACCAATCAGGAGGCGGTATTTGTCCCATAGTGAGCCCTTAGACTACTTATGGTGAAGTACCCAAAGAGTTATTGGAGGGGAAAATACCAACCATATTAAGAGTTATCTTGAAAGAGACAATAAGGATTAAACCTTATTCTGAAGTTGTAGTGAAAGGAAAAGTTGAAGGCTCTGTAATTGGCAAAGGCTGGAGGATAGTAGAACCTTCGGACGATTTAGATCTGAGTTAGTGAATTCCACCTGGGACACTGCGTTTATTTTTGATGATGTAAATGACAGTGTTGCTGCTTGTGTTTGCACGTGCCAGTCAAAGAAAAACATTTCTCCAAGTCCACTCAACCGAGGTGGTTAACTAGCACGATTCTTGAACAGCTTAAAGAAAGAGACTATCTTTTGAAAAAGGCGAGAAAAACAAATACCGCTGACGCCTGGAAACTCTATCGCGGCGCACGAAATCGAGCATCGAATATGATAGAAAAAGCTAAACGGAACTATTTTAAAACAGCTTTTCGGAACACAGAGGGAAATTCAAAATCAATCTGGAAATTAATTAAATCCCTGAGTGGTAATAAATCTGTCCGCCAGCCTGAGTTCCTGACTGTGTCTGCTGAGAATGCGATTAGCACAAACGCCGAGATAGCCGACTACTTTAACTTACATTTTACAACTGTAGCTGATCAGATTAAATCATCTCTTCGTGTTATTAATAACTTTGACTTCAGTAAACTGTATCAGTTTATTGGTGTAAGGCTAAATGGAAATAATGTTACAGAGTTTAGAATACCTCTGATTAAGCCAGACGAGGTTATTAGGTATTTATCCAAAATACCCTCGAACAAGGCGACTGGTACCGACGGCATCAGCAGTGCTCTACTGAAGATAGGAGTGAGGGAAATTGCTCCATCTGTCGCTAAACTGATTAATATTTCCTTCACTACAAAACAGTTTCCCTCCCGATGGAAAACTGCAAGAGTGACCGCCCTATTCAAAGCTGGTGACACGTCAGATGTGAACAACTACCGCCCTATCTCAGTGTTGCCAGTTCTGTCAAAGGTGATAGAGCGCCATGTTCATAATGCTCTGTCTAATTATCTGTCTGACAACAACTTGATTTATACAAATCAGTCTGGCTTCAGAAAACAACATAGTACTGAAACAGCACTAGCGTACATAGTAGACACCTTACTGTTCAATTTAGATAAAAACCAAGTCAACGGGTTAGTGCTGGTGGACTACAAGAAAGCCTTCGATATGGTGGACCATGGTAATCTTCTTATAGATTAGACTCTCAAGCTCTTGATTGGTTCAAGTCTTATTTAGCAGATCGCAAACAAGTAGTCTGCTTCAAGGGTCAAACGTCATCTTCTCGTAGCATTACCTCAGGAGTACCTCAAGGATCTATCCTGGGCCCTCTACTGTTTGTCGTCTTTATAAATGACTTGCCACTTTACACGAACTCTCGATTGGACTTATTTGCAGATGACACTACTATTCTGGCCTCATCGAGCATTAGCAATGTTCAAGGGTTGAAGGACGAACTGTCAAATGAAGTAGCAAATGTAGATGACTGGGCCAACGCAAATAAACTGCCACTTAATGCAGCAAAGACCAAATGTATCCTTATATGTGGAAATCGCCTTAAAGACAAGATCACCCAAGAAGAGCAAGATCCGAACATTAGAGTAAATAATACTAAATTAGAACAAGTTGAGCATGTTAAATTACTAGGACTTGAAATAGACAGTGACTTAAGTTTTGACACACATGTCGACACTATGGTCAAGAAAGTATCAAAACGCATCGGAATTTTAAATAAGATTAAGAACTATCTACCTAGAGCAGAGCGCATTCTTTTTTATAACACTATGATAAAGCCGCTCATATTATACTGTTCAATCACTTGGACAAGCTGCAGTAAGGACAACATCAACAGAGTCTTGAGGTTACAAAAACGTAGCGCTAGGGTAATTCTAGATGCCAAGCCTCGCCACAGCTCTATTGAATTATTTAATAAATTAGGCTTTCTTCCTTTTTATGTGGAGGCAGATATAAAAAAATTTCTACTTGTGTACAAGCGCACTGTCAATGAAGCCCCAGAATATATAAACGATTTGCTTAAGCTCAACAGTGAGCAGCACAAGGAGAATGTGTTATGCGCACTTGACCGTATTACCTCCACACTACACCAGAGAAAAAGAAGCTGGTCGTTCTTTCTCTGTCACAGCTACTAAATGCTGGAACAAATTACCTGTAAACCTAAGACTCTCCTCCTCTGTCAATATTCTTAAGTCTGCCCTTTACAAGCATTTTCTCACCTTTCAAAAAAAGCTTCCAACAGTTCACTACTGTTTTAGATACACAATTTATCCTTAGTTAACTTGGTAATGTCGATCCTCCTTAAAGTATACATTTATATATCTTGTAAATATGTAATTTTAGCTTAACTTAGTATAATCTTATTATATATCCTTATCGTAATATGTCTTACATGTGTTGTGCTGCGAGGGCCACGAGTTTATTAGTGCATTGTACTATTTAGTGTTACTCTCTTGAAATAAAGTTGATTGATTGATTGATTACAGGCGTTCCGGGAAAGTCATGATTGGCAAGACATTAGTAGACATGCAAACTACGTACGTTCCAGTACGAATCGCGAATATGTCTGCAGAAAAAAAGAAATTGCGCAAGGGTACAGAAGTGGGCATATGCCACCTGTGTGCTAGTGTCACAGTTTTCATCGCCTGAAGACATTAAATCCCAAACATAAAGAATTTAGAAAATATTGCTGATGTCGTCGCTGAGTACCTACAGGATTTATACTACAAGAGTTGTATAAACTTAAACAGTGAGCAACAGCATGTCACCGCCAAAATTGTTCACTCAGAATGAGGATATTTTCTCAAAAGGACCAAGCAACATGGGTTCCACTAATCTAGTACGACATGAATTGATACAGTTGACGCACTTCCCAAAGACAACACCCAAGACGCCTACCTTTAGCAAAACTGCGAGAGGCTGATGAAGCAATTACAGAGAGAAAAAAAAAAGGTGTCATTGAACCATCCTCCAGTCCTTGGTGTTCCCCAATTGTGCTTGTTTGCAAGAATGATGGGACAACTAGGTTTTGGGTAGATTATCGCAGGCTTGATGACGTCACTCTTAAGGATTCGTACCCTTTGCCCAGGATAGACTCGACACTTGAAGCTCTGTCTGGATCAACACGGTTTTCCACACTGGATCTTACAAGTGGATATTGGCAAGTGGAACTTGAACACGATAAATAATGTAAATATTTATTGCTGACATCTATTGAAAAACAATGATACAGGTTTGGTTGTAAGTAGTGTTTCTTTTCTGTGGTCATGATGTTTCTTTTCGCGGAAGCGTGCTGCAAAGCAGAATTTTATTGTTACCTTGCAGTTGTTTCAATGTGTCATTTTCAATTTATTTTTGAATAAATGTAAGTTTATTGAAAAAAAAAATTGAAAATAACACATTGAAACAACCGCAAGGTAACAATAAAATTCTGCTTTGCAGTACGCTTCCGCGAAAAGAAACATCATGATCACAGAAAAGAAACACTATTACAACCAAACCTGTATCTTTTTTTCTGCAGACTTCATGTTTCGTTACTGTTTCTCCAAGCGCCAGGCTTAAGGAACACTTGCCTTCAACTTTGATTCGCTCACCGCTCAACGTACGTAGTTTTGCATTTGTTTCTCTACATTGAACTCTTGCTCTCACAGACTCCAAAATGCTTGGTCTGCTCCGGAGTCAATCAGAAACTTACAAGGCGTTTCTTTGATGAATCCTGACACCGTAAGTCCACTACAACCACATTTGCCAATATCATGCGTCTCTTCCGGGGCATTACAGAATTATTGGCTGTAGTAACTGCCATAGCCAACCCTTACCTCTATGGATGCGGGTTCATTGTAAGAACTGCCCATTCAGCGCTGCAATGGCTCTTGAAGTTCAAGAATCCTAAGGACCAAGTAGCAAAATGGGTGGAGAAGTTGCAAGGATATAACTTCAAGGTTATCCATCGCCAAGGCCTAAGTGTGTAAATGCGGACGCTCTTTCTAGACGGCCCTGCCTTGATTTCGGCTGTAAGTATTGCCAGAAAAGAGAAGCAGAGAACACCTCCTATGGTGAACTCAATATTAAACTTGCAGTGCTTCAAGTTACATCCGCGGTCTCCGAGAGTGTAAACGACGACATGACTTCGCTGGGTAGATGCTGGAGCAATACAGATCTTAGAGGAGCAACTCAAAGATGAAACATTGCAGTATTTACTATCTTGGCTAAAGAAACGAATAAGGCAAAAATGGGGACAAATTTCTTGGTGTAGTCCCGATGTCAAAGCATACTGGGCACAATGGAACTCGCTAATAATCATTAATGGTGTAATGTACAGAAAGATAGAGGCAGACGGTTCGGAAAAGTCACGCTTACAGCTTATAGTGCCAAAATCACTTCACAGACTGCATGGTACACCTACTGCAGGAAATTTTGGCATTGCCGAAATGCTATCAAAACTAAAGTTTCGATATTACTGGGTCGGGGAGTGCAAAAGACGTAGAAAACGGGTGCAGACGTTGTGACTCCTGTGCTAAAAGGAAAGGACCCCAACGTAAATGTAAGTCCCCCCCATGCAACAGTACGTAAGTGGTGCACCGATGGAAAGATTGGCACTTGATGTACTTGGACCACTCCCTTTAACCAACTCTGGTAACAAATACCTCCTCATTATTGGTGACTATATCACCAAATGGACAGAGGCTTTTCCTATCCCGAACCAAGAGGCTGAGACGGTAGCACCCATAGTTGTACGTCAAATAGTGCGTTTTGGTGTTCCCAAGGAACTCCACTAAATCAGGGAAGACATTTTGGGTATACTACTGGGTATTAGCAAGACTCGGACAACACCTTAAAGACCTCAGACGGCATGATAGAGCGATTTAACCGTACGCTGGAAAATCAGTTACACCGTACGCTGGAAAGTCAGTTGGCTATGTATGTAGAGGAGAAACAACGTGATTGGGATCGGCATATTCCCTTTCTAATGATGACTTACCGTTCGTCATCGCATGCCTCAACGGATCACTAACCTTCCAAATTGATGCTTGGTAGGTAGATACATGTACGCTTACCATTAGATATAATGATTGGTCGACCAAGTGACAATCAAGAGAAGTTAAGAACCTACAGTGACTATGTGAGCTCACTGGAAAAGAGTTTAGAAGAAGCCTACAGATTTACACGTGTTAACTTGCAGTTGAACAGTGATAGAATGCAAACACACTACGACGCAGGATCAACACGGCGATCTTTCGCAAGAGGAGATGCTGTCAGAGGTCATAATGCCCAGAGAAAGAAAGGTGTGTCGCCCAAGCTTAATAGTAATTGGGACGGCCCCTTACTAATAGTAAGACAAATTAATTATGTACATGTAATATATGAAATCAAGAAAACCTTAAAATCAAGACCTCGTATTGTTCATCGAGACCGTCTGTGGAAGTACAATAGAGACGTTCCCAAATGGCTTTGCAAAATACCGGAAGTACCTACGAATGTAACAGTACAATCAGGACTAACATCGCCAAGTAAAACGAAACAGATACCAGAATGCGTGACCACAGAGAGTGAGACGAGAGACGTATTCGCTTTGATCACAGCCCGCCATCTTGGATTTGACGTCACAGATGGCATCATGAGAACGAGGCTACGCGTGGGACGCTCCTGGTACGACTACTGTCACGGCGTCCTCACAAGTTGAGTGTTCTACGGAGTTTTGGCACAAAAACCTTACGACTATACCGAAATTCACCAACGCATTTATCGAGAAATTCGCTTCTGATAACCTACCCATCAAATTTACACTTACAAGAGGGTACAAGTTCTTCCATGAATCATATATTCACGATGTTGAAGGTATGTTTTTCGTCCCAGCTACATGCAGAATAGTACAGTTTCAAACCAAACTTCGCTTGTCAACTGATGATCTTTTGAGTTCTTAACTGACTCTTACCTGCTCCCTGTTTACAGTAAAACTTCCAAAACAGAACGAAGGACCTTCAGTGCGAGCAAAATGCTGCAGAAGCATGAAGAAGAACGAAGAGCCACACAAGCTTGCTGTTGTTTTCAAGCGTGTGACAGAGCCTTGTGTTTCATCATTCCGGTGTAGTTGTGCTGCTGGTCAGGGCCTTTGCCACCACGTTATCGGCCTGATGTACACTTCCTCATTACCAGATGTTAGGAATGAAATGTGTGCCACCAGTCATCTCCAAAACATTGAAAGCTCAGGTCAGTAAACAAGCCCAAAACAGTTTCTTTATGGATTAAGAAGTTGTGACATATTAAGCTTACATGTGGAAATAATCCCACTCATTATTATAATATTAACATGCAAAGTTTAATAAACTGGAGTTAAAATTTGGTGAATAACATGGTCTGTTCATTGTTTCACCTGAACAAGCCAAAATTGTCTTCGGAAAGATTTCATTACAAAATATGTTAGAAATGTAGATATTTACTTTGCTACTTACTTATGGTTCACAGACTTGGCATATTCCAAACCGGGTGGATGGTGTAAAGCCCGGGTCAGTGATGTAGGTCACAGTACACAAGCTGTACAATCCAACTAAGCCGAAAACGCCAGCTAAGAAGATGCGCAATGTTTCTGGGGTTACTTGCAGTTTATAAACCCTTTGAGCAACCTCTCTGTTCCCTTGACCTACCAAACGTCTTGACTCCAACATTTCAGGCAGCCTGGTTTTCTTAGAATATGGCCAGACGATGATGAAGATGTGCCATTGGTGGAAAGTAAGTTTGGAATTGTTCCAAAAGGATCAGTGCTATCCTACCAGGATCAGTGCTTCTACACATCAAGACTGTCCAGCCTAGCCATGATATATCTGTGCCTGAGTTTGAACTACCAGTTCTGAGCTACTGCCCTACTGTGTTGTCAGAGAAAGAACAACTCCACTACGACTCCATGTCTGTTACTACCTAGCAGTCAAAGCAATATGACGCCCAAACTAAGGAACGGTAAAAGATATAAGGTGGTAAAAGGTATGGAGTTGACCGAACGGAAATTAGCACATGTGGTAACCGAATATTCGTTTTACCGAATCACGTACGGTGCCCCATACAGTTGAAAAACTAGTCAGGGATTGTATATAGGTTCTGTCGTGTCGTTTTTGGGGGTGAATAGTTCGCCTTTTCTACTCAACGCAACACTTCGATACCACCTGGACAGTTGAGGAAGTAAATCCAGAAGTTGTCAAGGAGATAAAGGATAGTATCAGGTGAAGGAATAGTAGAGCAGGCCTATGAGTTGTTCGAGAAAGCCCAAGACGAGGCTTGCAACAGGTGGTTTTAAGCTGACAAAATGGGTGACTAATGATGGAGCGTTAAAGGATAAAATGAAAGAGAAAGAATTTGAAAAAGGCAAGGATACAAATGTAGTTCTGCTTTAAGGTTACCGGATACCTTCAAAACGAAAAAGATGGGAAAAAATTTTTTTAGCACAGCAATGTAGTTTTAGTAGTAGTGTCTCGTATACCAAAAACTCCGTTCAATAAAAATTAATATTAACGGAGAAATACCAAAAGGAAGTTTTTAACCGGAAGTAAAACGTTCTTTTTGATTGACAGCAGACCAATAAATACATGACAAGTGCTCACTCGCCAGTAACGACGGTGTGGGAATAGCACATATTAAATTCATTTCATTTTCCAATGTTTACGTTTATTGAAAGTTTTTCCACACACAATTCCATCGGTTGTTGGCCATATATCTTACAAAAAGCAGGCAGGATGCCCTTAGCTTGAAAAACAAAGAAAACAGAAAAGCCAAACAGGAGTCCTCGAAAAACACGACAAGCGTTCGTATTTTCACTTTCAGACAGAGTGCCGAGTGGTCCACATCTGAACATATAAAGAAGAATTGATAAGAGCCAGCCGAGAGAATATTTGTTTCCAAGAAAGCTTAGATGGAAACGTAGTCTGACGGTGATCCTGAATCGGTTGAACCACGATCTCGCTATTGCCGTGCTGTTTCAGACGCCTACAAATCGCTGTCTCCTCTACTAACTATGCTGGTATTCAAGGCGTCTCTATAGTTGTTCACCTTGGCTTTGCCCCTCGAGGTCTTTTTGTCTTTCCCATTTTTCTAGCCTGGGAAATCAGCCGATTCTTGCCGCTATCATTTTTCAAGTCGCACATAAAAGAAACATTTTCTGGATGCGGCGTGTAGCTTTGATCGGAAATCAACATTGGCGGGAAATCTTGACAGATAGTTGAACTGTGATGAGAAATGATTGGCCAAGAGCTTGCTAATTGTTGGAGAGGCGGGGCTTCAGATTCACGCACGACAGACGGGTATATTTTTTGAAGTGCTATTTTCTCGCTTTCGATTTTCAATCAAAATAGAGTTTTAAAAAAGCTCCCACACAAGAGGAATTTATTTGATTTGTGCGAAATTTTCACAAAATTGATATCTCAGCTGCAAAAACGTGTCGGGGAATTGGGAAATTCAAAAAAGAAAGCTCTTGACGACGTTTCCCGCATATCTACTCGGATTATTTTTCGCCTTTTAACGGAAAGCATGATAACTTTTGAACTAAATCGAATTTTGAAATTCCCCGACACGGTTTTGTAATACGATTCCTCTGAAATACGACAAAGCAAACAGATTTTTAAACTTTAAAATATTTTCGGAGTCGGAGCTTCTGAAAGCCATCTCACTAGATCGGAGAAACGGGATGGCGGAAAATTCGAGATTTTCAAAGAACTCAAAACTTTTTATGTATTCTTGTAGCCAATTTTATAAGCTTCAAAATGATACATGAATGATTTATCTACGATATTTCCTCGAGGCGCTACATAATTTAGACTGCAAACGCACCCTGAAGGTATCCGGTAACCTTAAGTAGCGATGAGCATATAACTCATATGCCAAGGCCACGCTGGGGGTGAAGGGAAAACTAGCTAGCGATAAAGTACTCAGACTCATGTGGAATTGTAATGAGGACACATTTCATTTTAATTTGTCTGAGCTAGCAGAAAGAGCAGAGGGGGTTCCCCATCACTAAACACAACGTGTTGCGAGTGTTAGCTGGATTGTATGATCCACTGGGGCTTATTAGTCCTGTACCAGTAGACATGAAGGCTTTATTTCAAGAAAACGGTGTTAATAATGTTGTATGGGATGGAGAGTTGCCTGATGACGATGGATAGGATAGGTCAATGATTTTGAAGGCTGAGGGACATTACAGTTCCGAGATCTGAGTATGGCTTGAATAAAGGGGGATTGAAGTGCTCGTTGCATGGCTTTGCAGACGCCAATAAGAGGGCTTACTAAGCAGTGATATACTTTGTAAGTGAAGTGTTTGGAGCTATCCATGTTGAATTATTTACTTCTAAGACCAGAATTGCCCCATTGAAGATTCAGACGATTCCAAGGTTGGAATTAATGTCAGGTAGAATATTAGCACAGCATATGGCTACTGAACGAGTTCAAATATCAGCTACAAGATACTGGTTGGATAGCAAAACGGCACTTTGTTGGATAAACAACCACGGGGAGTGGTAACAAGTTGTTCTGTATAGGGTGAATGAGATTCCGAGAAATGAGAATAACCCGTAAATAGGAATGGGACATTGCCCGAGACCAGAAAACCCAGCAGACCTGGATTCCAGGGGTGAACTTGCTTCAAGGCTGAATGACAACGACCTTTGGTACAGGGGTCCAAAGTGGTTGTCTGGGGCAAGGGAAGCCAGTCACAGGTGATTGAGGAAACCCCAGAAGGTAACGAAGAGAAGGTGACAATTACGGTTGCCAAGATAACCGTGGCCAGAGGAGTCTCAAGTGTAATAGATATAGGGAGATGCAGTTAAGGAAGTTAAGCTACTAAGAGTGACAGCATGGGTGAAGCTCTTTGTGTCAAAATTGCAGTCTAAAGTCAGGTGTATCAGGTAAGTAAGGTGACTTGCAGTAGCATGAAGTAGTAGAGGCAGAAAGCATGTGGATTAAGGAGCCTCAGGGTAAGCTGAAGGGTGCGGCTAATTACAGAGAGTTAGTTAGCAGATTTGAACTGGCGTATTGTGAAGGGTTTGTAAGGTGCACAGGTAGGCTGGGCAATTCCGATTTGGAGGAAGAGTCATGACACTGAGAGAACATCACAAAGGTAAAGTGGAGTCAAGCAAGAAGATACAGGTAGGAGATGTCGTTTTAGTATACAACGAGAAGCTAAGTGAGGAAGTTGGAAGTTAGCTAGAGCAGAAGAGCAGATCACAGGAAAGGATGGAGTGGTCAGAGGTGCCATAATTAAGGATTTTACTAAAGGAAAACCAGTGATTGCAATGCGCAGACCAGTTCAGAAGTCGTATCCGCTAGAAGTGAATAGTGTTATAAGAGGAGGAGAGGTCAGTGTAGACACCCCCAACATTACACGGACACCTAAGCAAGCAGCGGCCATAGACTGGAAAACTAGAAGTATGCTTTACCCTTAAGGATAAAGGGGGAGGTGTGTCAGTATATCACAGTAATATTATCATGGTGAATTAGTCTGGGAGGCAAGTTCCAATTGTTGTGTGACATATTGTGACCTAGTTACATGAAGGTCATTGAAGAAATATGCATGTTGTGACATATTTCCGCCACACCTAGATTAAGAATCTTAGAAAAACATGAGAAGGCAGGTTGTAGCACTCCTTCGAGCACTGATTGTAAGACCGTGTGAACGTAATACAGAGTGGTAAAAACGGATAGATACAGTCCCTTGAGAGTTGTTCTGGCTAAGAGAAGAAATCTCTGACCATTAATAGTCATGTTTTTCGCAGTCTAATGTAAAATATTATATTTCATATTTTATTATGATTGTAAACATATTGTAATTCACTTATCAGCATCACTGTGGGATTCCCTACCGTGCACTGCAAATTTCTGATCCCAGCAACCCATTCTTTGAAGATGAAGGACTTAAGGAGATGACAAAGAATCGCTTAGAATAAATTAGCTGCTTTCTTTACTTCAACTACTCTTCTGTTGAGCCACAGCATGATGAGAGCTTTGACCATCTCTACAAAATTAGACCTGTCTGTCTTAAGGTTCAAGAGGTTTTCCAAACAAGTATTTTTCAGTGGATGAAGGCAAGGCAGCATATGCCAGCAACGCCCACTAAGTATGATATCAAAGTGTGGTTTGCTACAGATACAAAAAGAGAGACTGCCACATCAAATTGTCTTAGCTATGTGGAAACTCTTATGGATTGCCCTTAATATAATAAATACCACCATGTGTATTTTGACAACTTCTCTTCTCCTAAACTGTTAGAAGATATTCAGAAGGAGAATACTTATGCCTGCTCAACTCCGTCCGTCCCAACCACAAAAAAACTGCTGCTTTTTGTAACAGAAAGGGGCCAATGGAATGGAGACGTTATCAGAGGCCATTGCTACGAGCACATGGGGAGAGTTGACCATGCTGATCAACTTCGCTCGTATTACACCATTTGCCACTCATCCCACAAGTGGCTAAAGTACTTATGTTCATTATTTATTTATTTTTGTGCTCGGCAATGCCTTTATTTTGGACAAGGAGTATGCATAAAGGCAAGGACTGTGCAAGATTTCAAAATTCAACTTGCCAATGTTAGGCAGCTTTTCAAACCGATGGGTTTGGAAGCCGCTGTTTTTCAGCCATTTGTCAGCCCAGAAAATGTTCTTGCTCATTTCATATCAAGACGGGAAGGGAATACTTAAAAGAGGCACTGTGTGCAGTGGAAGAAGGATAGTCACAAGACAGTGAACAACAGAAAGAAAGAAACAATCCGAGTGTCAGTGCTGCATCGCTTTATTGAAGGAGCCATGCTTCCTTCGCTTTCACTGTGCATGAACAAATTGAATACAATACTCTGTATGATATTTAGAGTTCATTTATATATAACTTATTGCAGTTCAAAATGTATTTTATAGATTTGAATTACGTCTGATTTAGCAAGAACACTTTAAGCTTCTCTGCAGTTTTATCAATGAAACAATGATGTTATGCAGTGGCAATTTAATCATTTTTGAACACCACGTTTTTGACAACCACGTTTTTGACATTAAAATAAATTGATATAAAGCTATTTCTAAAGATTATCAAAGATAAGACTTTTCAATTGTTTGTTTGAATGTATCTAAGGTTCCAGAAATCTACTGAGCATGCATGTTTTGGATTCTGAGACTGGCCATAAAACAGTCCATCCAACTTCAGACCTATATATGTACTTCCTGTGTTAATGTGCCATGTACAAGATGGTATACACCTTTCTACATCACCATAAGTTGCTCTCCCAGTTTTTGTCTGGCTTCCATCCACTCCATTCTACCTCCACAAACCTTACCACGTCATGTAAATGTATACACTCTTATTGAACATTGACAAGGAATTATTCACTGGTTTTTTAGACCTTAGTAACGCTTTTGACGCTCTAGTCTTTTGGATCAACTTTCCTCTTTTGGCTTTAATCGCTCAGCTTTACAATGATTTAATTCTTACTTACTTATGTACCGTACTATGTAGTATGTGTGTTAATGGCATAATCTGTACTTGAGCCTTTGTTATTTATTATCTGTAGTATTGAAAAGTATGCCGATGATTACTTTACTATATTTTGCCAATGATACTAGTTTTTACTTAGAACTGAAATTAATCTCTCAATGTTATCAAATGGCTGAACTCTAACTTTCTGCTCCTTAATTTCAGTAAGACCAATATAATATAATGCTTACTGGTACACATCAAAGGCTCAGTACAAGTGAAAATTTCTCTATTCGTGTAGACAACACCATGTTTGAAAGAGTGTATCAATTAAGTATCTCGGTGTCCTCATGGACCCGATGCTGTCATGGAATGACAACATTAATTCTATTGGTAAAAATATCTCTTCCAGGTTAGGAATGCTGCATAGAGCGTGTAAAATGCTACCTAGATCTGCATTCATTACTTTATATAATGCTATGTTTCTACGATTATTTGACTTCTTATCATGTATCTGGGACAGGTGCAGTAAAAGGTGAAGGCCGGCCAGTTCATCAAACAGACCTTCACACCATATTTAGTCAGCGTAATCTCCAAGCTCGAACGCATTACCTTGAATCTACCTTAGTAGCAAGTGTTTAAGTAATGATCCAGCTAAGAACTATAGTAGAATCCATTGTTCTGCGGCAATGAGTCTCCCTCACATACGATTTTGCTTGAATATGCCTCAAGTGCTTTAGGAGGCTACATCTCGAAAATAATAAAAAAATCATGCTATAGAGGTTTTGCACCATCACGTGACTTCCTAGCAACTGTTGCTACGCCGCCATGTTGAATGGCAGGCAGAACCAAAATGGTGTACTGTTTGACTGAGCACGCAACTTCTTCCTCCAAGTAACGAAGACTGTGTGGTAGAATCTGGCCAAAATTTAAGAGACATGAAAATATTGCAGAATGTTTCCATAAATCGGCTTGTCAATACTGAGATTGATGTCTTAAGTGATCTTAGCAATGTTTTAATTTTTTAAGAGCTGTGTTCACTGACGGCTTAACTCTTTGGTCGAGTTCATATCATCTACGTTACCAGTCACTCATGGCGTACCCCAGGTTCAGTATTGGGACCTCTCCTGTTTGTCATTTTCATAAATGATTTATCGCTCCACACTAATGAATCTACCATCGACATGTATGCTGACGACACGACACAAACTGTATCCGGGAAGACTCTAGAAGCCATTGAGCAAAAGTTAATAGAAGGATTCAAACCAATCCAGGCCTGGGCTTCTCATAATAAAATGGTTATCAACACCACGAAAACGAAAGTCATGCTCGTTGGAAGCAAACGCAAAATTTCGGCGCTCGATCGCGATATAAGCATTGAAGTCAATAACACGAAACTGCAGTCAACTGAATCGATTAAACTACTTGGTGTACATTGTACATATTGACAAATCATTATCTTGGAATATCCACATTGATTATACTGAAAAGAAGGTTTCGCAACGCATCGGATTACTTAACCGCAATAAAAGGTACATACCTCATGCAGAAAGAATACTATTTTATAATGCACTAATTAAGCCTGTGATCGAGTACTGTGCCACAGTTTGGGGTGGATGCTCCATAGAAGGTAAGTACTGCCTTCTTAGATTACAAAAACGAGCTGCTCGAATTATATTAGACGCACCTGCACTTAGCCCTTCCGTTCCCTTATTTAATACACTTAGCTGGATTCCTATCCATGAAGTCTGTAATTACTTGAGCTGTATATTAATGTTTAAGATTTTAAATGGCTATGCACCAGCCTATCTTTCAGATGGCATTAAACCTATTAAGAAAGTACACAGAATACACACTCGCTCGTCTAGGTTTAATGTACAGATTCCAAAGATATCCCTAACAACAGCAGGCGGCAGATCATTTGCTTTTAGAGCCTCATCATTGTGGAATTCATTACCAGTTGATGTTAAAGATGTATCCTCTTTGAATATGTTCAAGTCCAAATACTTTTATAATATTTTATTGCAACAGAAGTTAATTGACCATTTTAAAGTTTAGCTTTTTGTAATTCACTTATCTTAATCTCTGTCTCTAGTCAATATATATGTACTCGTTCAATTTCTAGATTACAGTATATTAGATCGATTTAGCTATATGTTATTAGTTAGTAATTGTGGTTCTGATTTCAATTGTATATAATGCACATCTTAGTTTTATCCGTAGTTTTTATCATATTTGCTACCTATATGTAAAGTTATATTTTAGACTTAAATTAGTAGTTGAGGGCCACAAGTTTGTAAGCTTTGCTTTTGGGTGTTACCCTCTTTAAATAAAGAATATTATTATTATTATTATTATTATGGTCAACAGTAACTGCTCCCTTCACCTGCATGATATACATATTGCATCTTTCTAAAGAAACAATACAAAGCCTTTACTTATTATTTAGTTCTTTAGTTTTAAGATGATCTCCGAAAACATCCAAAGGTTTGGGTTTTAAGCCTTGCCGCACCGGCTCACGAACTGTCTGAAAAAAGATTTGACAAAACAAAGCTTTCGTAAACTTCTTACTTCCATTTGCCGATAAACTGAAACTGACGAGGACACTTTTCTTTGATTCTATCACTGGATTCTCAGTTTGTTTTTATCAAGCAATATGGTAATTTGTCAAGCATTTGGTAACGAACACAAAACAATGGCGGGCGTCGGTGAGAATAACATAGCACACGTTTCACCAAGAATAAAAGCCCTTCATTTTTGTCTAGGTTTTAGAGGCTTTCAACGAAAAACAAAAAAGGCTTCACAGCAGAAGTTTGTTCATTATTTTTGAAGGCAACCAGTTATATGTTTGCTTACTTAGGTTGTCTCGGCCGAGAACACTTATAATGGTCCTAAATGAAAGAGACAATGAAGAGAACTTATAGTTTTAGAGATTATACATCGTTTAGAATGACTCAGTACATGTTTCCGATAGATGTACAAAAAATCGAGCAAGTCCAAAAGAGAGCTGCACGCTTTGTGAGATCTGATTACAGTCGGTCAACAAACTCTCAAGACCTAGTTTATGACCTCAGGTGGGATTCTCTAGAGAACAGGAGGCTACTATATCAAGTAACTATATTCTATAAAATTAGAAATGGTTTAGTTGACATAGAGATGCCATTATGTGTAAAACAGTCAACTAGATCATGCAAGCCCTATGCTTATCTCCAACCTCATGTAAACGTACTAGCTTACAGCTACTCTCCTTTTGTTCGAGCCATTCGTGTTTGGAACAAACTTACTGAGCCAGTGGTCCTTTCCATCTAGCATAAAACAATTTCAGACACTAGCGCTCTCAGAAATACGTACAATGAGCCCACCTGCCATCTAAAGAGACTAAACTCTTGACAACCATTACTTTTCATTTTCTTTAATTTCAACTACACTTGCACTATTAGTATTATTAAGTTTAGTCTACTTTAACGCCATTTTTAGAGCGATTTCACTCATTTAATTTATTGCACTCACTCGCACTGGCACTCTCCCAGTATTAGTTCACACTAGTTGGGAGTAAACATTCTAAGTTCTAAAATGCTTCACGTTCGGTTCATATGCATTGTTTCCATGCTTGCATTCTCTAAAACCACCGGATAGTTACTGAACATCAACTCAGAACATTCTGAGCTACATGAAAATAGTTCGGCGGAAGAGTACACCAGTGGTAAGTTAGTGCAAACTTAAATTACAGGGAAACTTAGTTCGTAGTGGTTCGCCCTTTGTCACTAACACTAATATAATATATGCATCCTATTTAAACGTAAGGGGTCTACATCTTAATCGCAATGGTAGTTTACTACTTCAGAGTAATCTTACAAATTTAGCTGAGGATACTACTACTGCTTGAGTTGACGAGACTCCTTTTGAGTGCCACAGTAGCAACCCCCCTTTTCTTAATTTAGGCATCCCTAAGCTTAAAGGATTCAAAATGGCATCTCTTAATATCGCCAGTCTGGTGAAACACATTGACGAGCTTCGTTTTCATACTCTCAACCAAACACTAGATATTCTAGCAATAAACGAGACTCGTCTTGATGAAACCATTGATGACAATGAAATAGGTATTGTGGGATATGTCATTTTGAGAAAAGACCGAAATCGACGCGGCGGGGGAGTTGCTCTGTATATACGTAATGGCATAGACTTTTCCATGAGGCCTGATCTAAACGTAGCCTGCTTAATGCAGACGTATTTTTTCACTCTCATAAATTCGAAGAAAAAAGGAACGTCTGCTTACCCGAGCGCTTAATTAGTTTCCAAAATTCAAGCAGACGTCAGCACGTTTGTTTTATTTTTCTGCCCAATCAAAGCCATTGTTAGTATTTTAGTGAATCGGCGCGCCAGTGAACACTCTCCTATAATTGGTCAATGGCAAATGTATTGTCTGAATCCTTTTAAATGCAACATTACGTCACTTTCCAGGATATGGAAGGTACAATCTGATTGGTCCATAACACAATGAGGCGTGCATATTGGAAACTAATTAAGCGCTCGGATAAGCAGACGTTACTTTTTTCTTCGAATTTATGAGAGTGAAAAAATACGTCTGCATAGCAGGCTAATCTAAACGATACTGCATTAGAGTTTCTTTGTGTCGAGATCAGGAAATTAAAAAGTAAGCCCTTTATTGTAGGTACCTGGTAAATAAAAGGAATATGGGGAAAACATTAATACTGTACTCAGTAGGAAAAGCAGCACATCAGCCCAACTTGAAAAGATTGATATTGATGGTGCTGAAATAAAAGACCCTTATCTGGTGAGTAATGCACTTTACTGATATAGGGTCAGTCTTGTCATCCACAATTCCAGAGTCAGATATAAGCTTCCATGAGTACATATCCCCCTGTAGTACCTCTTTTGAACTGAAAGAACTCACTGACAATGAAGTGGCGGACCTTATTTGTGAACTCTCAATATCAAAATCATGTGGCCTTGTCAAAATTCCAGCTTCTCTTCTAAAAGCAAGTGTCCCTACAACCGTTACATCTCTGACGTATATCTTCAACCAATCAATTAGAAAGGGTATAATCCCTGCCGACTGGAAAAGTGCAAGAGTTTCACCAATTCATAAAGCCAAGTCAAAAACAGATCGCAATAACTATCGACCGATTTCAGTCTTGCCAGTCATATCTAAACTTTTAGAGAGGGCTGTGTTTCGTCAATTCTACAACTATTTGGTTGATCATAATCTCTTCACAAAATTACAATCAGGATTCAGGCCACTTCATTCAACTCTTACTGCCCTACTTGAAGCAACAAATGAATGGTATGTTAATATCGATGGTGGTCTAACTAATGCTGTAATTTTTCTTGACCTTAAAAAGGCGTTCGACACCATTGTTCATAACATACTATTAGCAAAACTCAGGTTGTATGGGGTTCAATCTAAAGCATACAATTGGTTTAGTGACTACCTAACGGACCGCACCCAAAAAACACTAATCAATGGAGTGCTAACGGATAACTGTAAAATCAAATATGGAATTCCTCAAGGCTCCATATTGGGTCCGTTATTGTTTCTAATTTACATCAGTGATCTGCCAAATTGTAACGTTGTGTCAAATCCACGTTTATATGCAGATGACACGTGCCTTACATTTGCCTCTAATGATCCTAATGAACTTCTCTATACAATGAATTACGACCTCCAAGAGGTCCATAAATGGCTTAATGCAAATAAATTAAGCCTTAACATTGTCAAAACCAAATGTATGTTTATAGCAACAAATCATAAAGTTAAATTGTTGCCGAGTAGCCCATCCGTAATGGTCCAAGATCGTAGAATAAACAGAGTTTGTAGCTATAAATATCTTGGTGTTGAGTTAGACGAAACACTGTCTTGGGGATCTCACATCGATAAGATAAGTGAAAAGGTTGCAAAGTCACTAGCAGTTCTCTTGGTCCTTTATTTTTTTTATTGTATATCAATGACTTGAATAATGTTTCTAATGTATTAGAGCTTATTCTATTTGCTGATGACACGAATATATTTTTCTCTCACAAAGACCCTGTTTACCTGATCAATACTCTGAATGCTGAAATAAGCAAATTATCAGATTGGTTCAAGGCAAATAAACTCTCATTGAATTTAACAAAGACAAAATTCATGATATTTAAACCCAGACAAAATAGGCAATGTCATAATCTTCAGTTGGTTATAAACAACCAGATAATTGATCAAGTAAAAGAAACCATGTTTCTAGGGGTAATACTAGATGAACACTTATCTTGGAAACCATATATATCTCATATAGCCAACAAAATATCGAAATCTGTAGGAATCATATTTAAATCTAGTTTTTACCTTTCCAAAACGTCTTTACGAACACTGTATTATGCAATGATTTATCCTTACCTTCAATATTGTAATTTAGTCTGGGCTTCTACTTACCCATCCAATCTTCGTCGTATAGTACTACTTCAAAAACGTGTCATTAGAATCCTAATGAAGGCTAAATTTGATGCTCACACTGATCCTATTTTCAAAGAACTAAACATAATTAAATTCCATGACATTCTTTTGTTACAGATAGGTCAATTTATGTACTCCTACAAAAATGGTCTTTTGCCAATTAAATTTAACATCATGTTTTTAACAAATGTGACCACACACGGGAAAACGTACACTAACGATTATCCGTTAAACGGGCAAATTTAAACGGTTGGCAAACGGTTTTGCAGACCGTTTAAACGCTTTGCCAGATCGTTTAAACGGGCAAGCAAATATTTTTAACGATCTTCCAAACCGTTTAAACGGTTTGGGTTGAAGAGCAAACGCTTTGCCAGATCGTTAAAACGGGCAAGCAAAATTTCTAACGATCTTCCAAACCGTTCAAACGGTTTGGGTTGAAGAGCAAACGCTTTGCCAGATCGTTAAAACGGGCAAGCAAAAATTTCTAACGATCTTCCAAACCGTTCAAACGGTTTGGGTTGAAGAGCAAACGCTTTGCCAGATCGTTTAAACGGGCAAGCAAAAAATTCTAACAATCTGCCAATTGTTTAAACGGTTTGTCTAGAAGAGCTAACAGCTAGCGAAAATCTGTAAACGACCAAGTAATGAAGAAACGTTTTTATTCGAACTTATTCGTACTTCTCTCCTTGCTGCTTCACTATACGTCCTCGCATTTCTTCTGATAAGCCCGAACTTTCGGCACAAAATAATACCAAACAACGGCCGCTCAACGCTTCAACTCAGTTCCATTACCGGCGGAGACCCGCTTTAAAGTTTGCCGTGCAAAGCATAAGCCATAACACCAAATAAACTTTAGCGTCTGTAGTTTCACATTTATGGAACATGCATGTGTTGTTTAGGGTTTCGGCTGGCTACTGAGCCGGGAAGAGAAAAAAACAAAAACAGTTGTTCGTTCGGCGCATGGCAAATTGAGAAACAAATTCGGTCTTCAAGTGTTCTGAACGGGCACGCAAATACCCGCGGAGACCCGCTTTAAAGCCATAACACCAAATAAACTTTAGCGTCTGTACTTTCACATTTATGGCACATCCATGTGTTGTTCAAGGTTTCGGTTTTATAAATCATTGCAAATGTTTGCGGTACTAATAAAGGCAATAATATTTTTAAATTAAATTCTCAACAACTTTGGCGTCTGAATTTCTCCACGTGCAGTCAGTCAGGCGTGAACGTGTCTGTCTGATTTGTTCGCTGCAACTTTCTGAGAATGTGAACAGAGTTTTGAAGCCAAGTTTGAAATGAAAGACATGCAAAACGTCTACTCTTACCAGAAAACTTCTCCTGGTAAAGTGGAATCCTTTTGAATTAAATGCGCTTTAATACATTGAATAGTCTTCCCAAAACTTACTAGTTTAAAGAACGTTAACCTAATCGTGGCTGTAACTCTCTTTGCGTCCCGCACTTTGGAGCAGATTTCCGGTTCAATAACACGGAATAAAATGTTTCTTATAATAAAGGAATTCAAAGCCGGCCCGTACTGTATCAGAGAAGTAAGCTAAATGCCAGAGGCAGAGCTCTGATTACATTGTAAATACTAAATTATTTGTTGACAGAATATTACACCTCTGGAAACCGCAACTTAATTGGATTCTGAAAACGGGTACTTGCAGATACACCCAGCTGCGTCCTCTCATGAAACAAAATTAAACATAACTGAGGACTCTAGTGGTACAAAGCAAATGTACTGCTTGGAAAGACCAATATTGATGTATTACAGTTTCTGCTTATTACCTACATGTAAAACACCATTTCAAGTTACAATCATTATTTGTTCATGACTGTGTTGAATGTTTGTCTCAATTTTTATTGGGATAGCTGAACCCTACTCTATATGGTATTTGTTTTGAGCCAATTTTATCATACAAGTGATTGCAAACTAGCCAGGACTGCAAACTTGCCAGTCAGGACTAGTAACAGTGTAGCTCACAATGTGACCTTTATATATATATAGCCACTGAAAAGCTGTGGCTCAGCAAAAAAAAAATGTGCCATCACCTCTAGTGGGAATCAATATAATATTTATTGTTATCAACATGTAAAAAATAATTGTAGGTAGGTTTTGTATTGCTGCTTCAGCCATACAGCTCATTCCTGTTTTCATTGATATTTACTCACACATCTGCTGCACTCTCTTTTGATCATGAGTTATCAAGCTAATGACCTGAAGATAAATGACATGTAGCTATCTTCATGCAGGATAATTAAGGCTCTAAATCCAGCTGTGTAGTACTATTTGCATCTGTACATGTCAGTACATAATTTATTTCAACTATCACATTTTTCTCTTTGTATATAAAATAATAATGATTTCTTTTGTGAGTATAAATGCTTCCCTTTTTCTGCAGGCCCCATGGTAATGCATATGTTTTAGGTGTGTAGCCATTTTGAGCTTGAGAGCAAATTTCGTTTTTCGTGGTTATATTAAGACTGAGTGTTGGTTCAGCCAGGGTTCTTGTAGAAAATTCATTTAAATCCTTTATGTGTTTTCCCTTAATAGACATCAATGATTTTAGATACTATTTTAGCTTTTTTATGGCTATAAAAATTATATCTAGATGTAAAATTTCATGCTGACTTAATAGGAAACAAAGTTGTCTTCAAAATTCTCAATTTTGTTATAGTAAACATTGTATAGGTGTTTGACCAAGTCTTATTATTATTATTTTTTGTTTAAATTCATGCAGGTTCCCATGCAGCTTCACAAGTTAATTATAATAGAACAATGAAGGTACATGACTATATGTTGTAATTTTCCATTCATTTATATTACATGTAGATATTGTTACCAGGCCAGGTATACAATAAAGTTGATTAAATTTTAATTCATATCTACTGTAAAAGTATATTTGAGGTGAGGGAAGGGATGTTAAAGATTTTAAAATTGGAGAAATATTGGAACTGTGACCACAGTCTGCATATACATGTATATGGATGTACATGTAGTTGCATGTTCAAACATGATACTCTGCTACGATACTCTGCTACATATATTGTACATGTACGTGCATTGTATATTATTTTTTACAAGTCTGTGCTAGAAAGAATGTAGAGTATAAGTACAGATGTAAATCAAACATGTATAGCTATATTTATAAAGATTGATCAATTAGTGCGTTCTGTCAAGACCACATATATTCGAATTCATGCTTCTGTCTGTTAATTGTAATCAGTATAATGATACTTAACATTAATGGATCATTTTGCAGTTGATACTATTATGGCAGTCACCCTGTGGATAAACATGAAAGCATTAAGGCAATTTCTGGCAATGTGCATGTTTTTTTTTGTTCTGTTGTGTAAAGAAACCCATGAATTGCCTGAAATCACCTTGTATCCATGTTTTTATCCACAGGGTGACCACGTAGTGATAATATTTACAACCATGAAATATATTTTATTCCTCTCATTAGAAATGTATCACCTGTGGGGAATTAAGTCCTACAGCGTGCAAGATGTTGTAAAAACAAAACATGTGGCACATTGTTTGAAAAAAGAACCATCAAAGAGAAAGGGAAGACCAACCCAAGCAACCAGCGTGAAATGCTGGAATATCGGGTAAGTAAAATAATATGCCTTAATTATTACATATTTAGTTTCGATATCAGAGGGTCGATATCATTACATATTAAATCCATGAATATAAAATCCATATCAACTGTAAATTTATATATATAACTTCAAATATTTATCAAAATTAATGATCAAGTCCATAATTACAACACTAGAAATGCTCCAGCTTTTCGCACTCCCTTATGTAAAACCAACATAAGGCAGTTTTCTGTATACTTTCAAGGTCCAAAGTTATTTAATTCACTTGATACTGATCTTATTAACTCCGCCTCCCTTTCTCTTTTCAAAGTAAATTTTAAATCCTATCTCTTTCGTAAATATTAATCATGATTAATTATTATTAAGAATACAGGTAACGCAAAAAATAACAAGGAAAAAAACGCCAGTTCGTCATAGTTACTCGTTATATCTATCCACTTGCTGTTATTTTAAGAGGAAGCCTAAATTCACATAAGCCCTTAATGGTTTCTTTTTAGGCTTCCTCGCCATTAACCCTTATATATATTTACTTTGTATTATCTACTTTGTAAATTTAACACCTTTTAACATTCCTTGCCATAGAGCAATACAGTTCTTATATCTGAACCATTACTTAAATGTATTAATGGTATGGCTCCAGATTACTTCTTAGCATGCATATGAATTTCACCTTTACAACACAAGGAACAAGGATCTGCTTAGGCTACCACTAGTACAATGGCGCTCGAACCTGGAATACTCTCCCACATTTTAATTTGTTCAAAAAGCAGCTTTATTACATTCAAAAGCAAAATCAAATGCTACTATAAGTGCTACTATTAATTCTAGCAACTGATATTTTACCGATTTATCCGTATTATGTTATGTACGTTTTGTTCATATAATAACTATACATGTATGTAGATATTATTTGTAGATATTATTTGTATCCATGTACAATATAATATTTTCCATTTATGTGTTGTATAATTTAGTTGCCACAGGACTCCATTTAAACCAGCTTTGCTGAAATGGAACCGCATGTTTAATATTTGGTTATAAATAAGAAATAAAATAACAGTAGTTTACTTTGATGCAGGGCCAGTAGGGAAAGGGTTAATGCCAATGAAATTGGTGAAAGTGGTGAGAACAGTAGTGCTGATGAAGGCACTGAAGAAGACTACAATGGATGGTCAAGAACTGCTTCAAGGCTCCAAGTTCTTGAGTTCGAGGCCCCACTTAGTTCTAAGAACCAATCAAAGAATCTCTCAGCTTACCCATTATTTGAGCTGTTCTTCACCACAGAGTTCATTGATTGGTGTGTGAGAACCAAATCGTTATGCCAAACAGTACAATGCCAATAAAGCCATAAAGAATCTAGGAGATAGCCAGTTCTCACATTATCGAAGCAAATTATATTTATTCACAATTTAGTGTCGTCATTGGCATATACATTATATTGCACAAATGATGAAAGTTTCCTTTGTACATGTACTTCATCATGTCCTCCTCAATCGGCTCACTGGGTAGTACTGTTGAAAACTGTTCTGACAGTTTTGCTGCATTATATAGTTAAACAAATTCCCAGACATTGCGAAGTCGAAATTCATGCAACATTTCCTCATTGTTGGAGTAATGAAAATACGAACCATATTTCAAAATAACGAAAACTATGCCTCGGAAATATCTTTCCAATCTCTGTGTGGTAGAAAAATGGTTCTGTTCGTTCCAGTAGCATCTGATGGATGGGTGTTTGACAATTCCCATCATTATTAAGATGGCAAGAAATGATTTCAGCTCATCCCACTTTCTATTTATACCAGCCAACATGGAAATGCCAAAGGAATTCTGTTGACAATACCCTCATTTAACCAGTCACAAGCTACAATTTTTGTCTTTTTGGAAAACTAGTTCTCAAGTATAAATTTATTCACCAATTTATTGGGTTAGAGGATATTTGCATGTAGAACTTTGAGGCAAATTTGAAGACTTTTCAGTTTGAAAAATGTTAAGCTGGAAACACCAGCCAAGGCACACATGCAGGAACATAGCACAACAACACGGTGGTTGTTTTGTGGCATGATGAAGCAGAAATAAGCTGTAACCGTTCTGTTCTGCCCACAATGTGTGAAGAAAGAAAGTTGCAATAACCTTTATGGAAACATGATCAACAAGGCCACAAGTGTTGGACTCTAGACAGTATCAACGAGACACCACATGAATTGGAAGTACATTGAATGGTATTACTTCTTGCTCAACACTGCCATTATAAATGATTGACAACTCCAGTGCCAGTTTCTGCCTCAATCCATGACAAACCTGGACTTCCGAAACAAGCTGGCTCGACAACTGATTGCCAATTATTGTTGGCAGCTAACAGCAGTTCAGGGCTACAAATCAAGCAGTATCAATGCCCAGAGAAGTAGATGCAGGAAGTAAAAGGTCCATTTAAGCTCAAATGCATGTTTTCAAGAGTGACATGGCATTCAGCACCTATTATTTTCATTTTTCTGTAAATTGAACAATTTCACTGAGAATTAAGTTATTCAATATTAAACTGTGCCAGTACTAGTGTTCTTATCTGAGGCGACGTTTTCTTGTAATAAATATTGAATGTACAAGCATGGTCAACTTTGACATTATGTTTGAAATATTGTTGCAAAATGGAAGGAAATTCAATGACAGGATATTTTGGATTGAAGGCAACTTTAGTCAATCATAACATTGTTGGTTCAATTGATGCATTGCTATCGATATACAGGCTTATCATGAGAAAAACTTAACTTGGTCTATGAATTTGTTGAAGAAAAGGGAAAGTCCATTAGATATTGGAAGGGATCTGTTGACACCAGCATACATGTACCACGTAAGAGGAAAAGGGGTTTGGAGAGGATGCTTTCCCCATGGGAGGAGTTAATTCTTATCCTGGTGAGAATAAGGAAAACGTTTGATGTAAATTTCTTGGCTGATACATTTGGCATTTCAAGTGGTCAGGTCTCCAGAATATACACAACATGGATTACATTCTTGTCCGAAGAGTTAGCATTTTTAGTCCCATGGCCTGACAGAGCTGAGGTTAAAAAATGTCTGCCTCAGAGGTACAAAAAGTATCCAAACCTTAGAATAATCATTGACCATCAAGCCAAAAAATCAGCTGGAGCAATTATAAACACTGGAACACTGCAAAGTTACTGGTTGGGATAACCCCCAATGGTTTGATATCATTTGTCCCTCCACTGTGAACTGGCATGGTATCAGACAAAGAAATTGTCAGGGGTACTGGTCTGGTTTACAGTTTAGAGGAAGGTGATGCAGTTATGGCAGATAAAGGCTTTTTAATACGTGATCTGCTTACATTTAGGAAAGTTCAGCTAATATCTCCAGCATTTTCTCGTGGTCCTAGTCTGTCTGCAAGGGGTACAACATACACCCGACGTGTTGCATCATTATGCTCTCATGTTGAAAGATACATCTTAAAACTAAAACAGTTCCGCATACTATCGGGAGTTATTCCTCTTCTTTTGAAACATATGCTGGATAAAATTATATTTGTCTGTGCTGCTTTGTGCAATTTACACACAAAGCCAATTCAGTAGGTATTGTGAATCATGAATCAGCAATAAATAGCCCCCATTTCATGTTATCCAAACTTTCATTTGTTTAAAATTCTTGTCATATCTAAAGATATGTAGAGTGAATTTAGTTTTTAAACTGGTTTCAGAAAATCCAGCAACACTAGTCTTTGTGTTCATATTGTGTTCTTAAAGGGAATATAGTTACATGGTATGTGTTTACAAATTATAGCCTTTGTATATTAATCAGTACCTTACAAAACTACAGAGGACAGGAAAATATTTTATTTCCAAATAGTTAAATGCAAGACTCCATATGAGAGAAGCAGCAGCTCACTATCAAACAAACTACAATATATACATGTATCCTCATTTTTTCTTTACTTTTTTGATGATCAAATTTGCTCCACATACAGTCTGATCAGTTCATGAACAGCACGCAACCCTGACATTCCCTCATTCCCCCTTCCACCCCCATTCGATGTGGTAGAAGAAAAGTGATCAAACCAGTACGAAATGTTATCCAGGGACCTGTTCCAACTATTCATGACCAATGCTGTCTGAATATTGCATTACTCTTCTCATTTAAAAAATTAATGTGACGTAGGCATTCATGACAAGGTTATTGGGAGTGTTATGACTCCAGTGTCGGTGCTATATACATGTATTACTTTAATAGTGTCCCCCAAATTATCTGTAGAAATCTCAATACATTTCTTTACTTTCTTTTAGGTGCTGGCTTTAAAATATCGTCTGAGGTCAGCGACATTATAGTTAAGCTCCTGAAAACTGATGACAATGCAGGCACAGGAGACTACCAACTTCTATGCAACCTACATTTGTACAGAGCGACAAGGGAGCCCAGTTCAATTTTGCAACCATGACGCAGATCGATGAAGGCTCCGCCTTTGGTATCATAGGAGGGACACAAATCCAAAATTCAGCAAAATACTGGCTCGCATGGAGGTACAGGCCATGAACTAATTGGACGTTTTCTGATAGCTGTACCTCTGGCTCTCTGTCTGACACCAGTAGAACAGGCAGCAGCAAATGCATTTCTTACAAGCAGTACGGTCCAAGATTTTGTTCCTATCTTTGGCGCTATCAACAACAATCACAACAGTTGCACTCAAATTTATAGACTACAGAGTAGAGCACAACAATTTAGTACTGGAAGAATTTACTCAAGAATTCAACCAGGCAATCAAGGACAGAGAAATGCTACCAAAATCAAAGAAACCAGAATTGATTGAGAGAGTGGTGGTAGCTGTCCACATATTATCTTGGTATTTCAAAAGAACACTGTGTTCCAACAAATGATGATAATGAATTTCCAACTCAAGCTAAAATACACAAAAAGATTCCCCTCGACAATTATCAGTGGACCTCCAGGTACAGTATGTGGAGTATCTGGAACCACAGAAGAGCTACATTGTATTTCTGTAATTCCTGAAGTCAATAATGGAAATGGTGATAGACAAAGATAGACCACCAGTGACATCAGGCAAAAGCAGACAAGCTATCCACCTGTTTTCTGGTCCTCTCCTAACCTTCAGAGCATTAAGAAATATGCTCCGCACAACCTAAGAAATCAAATAAAGGAAGAATTCAGTCGAATCTGCAATTTAATGGACCCTGCTTTTGTAAAGTATGCATCAGTGAGAGTGCCCAGAATAACACAAAAAGTAGAGGTCTTCGTCAAAAAAACACCAGCTAATATTAATGGCAAGATGTACAGTCTCTCTGTGCACAATCGATGAGTACAGACAGTTTGTCAGAAGGATTCTTTCTTCTTTCAAGACCTTTTTATGGAAGGATATTTTTAACAAACAAACAGTTTTAAATTTTTTCCTTGTGTAATATTTTTCGTTATTGGTTTTTATTTAGTTCTTAGCTCTATTTATAATAATTCTAAATATTCATTAGATTTTAGAATTTGAATATAATTATATCTATTTTTAGATTAACTTTAACGTACATGTAGGAGGGCCACGGGTTTGTAGCTTATGCTATTCAGTGCTTACCCTCGATAAAAGAGTTTGGTATTATTATTATTACTGGCAAAATCAATCCTTTGATAACTCAAAACATTTCAAATGCTTTACGGCAAGTGCACCATATTACTGATTAAATTAAATAAATAGCCTGGTGCCATTGGACTGTATCAACTGGACTTCAGCTATAATGAATTACCTATCCAGAGGAAATTATAAAAAATAGTAAGACAGTCGATTTGCAATAAGTTCAGTAAGTCCAGATCATATTGTATTATTATAATCAATGTACAGAATCAAATCATTATCCAAACTGAAATTATTTTTCATCAAAAGATATTCAGCAACACAAGTTCAGTTCTAAGCTAAACGTGTACAACGTAGCTCAATATACAGGTATACTGGTTATAGTTAAATAGGGATGAAAATAAACAATACCCCCTTTGGGTTTTTAGGGCTACATGTACAATGTACATGTACATGTAAGTCACTAAACAACACAGAAACAAGCTTCTTAAAATAATGTTCATGTGAATTGATCCAAACCCTAATCCTACACTAAAAAAACACCCTACCATCAACAACAGGTGTTCACTAATTGCTGCTGTGTGAGCGAGCCTGAACCGAGAGAGCAAGGCAGCAGTACTAATCTGTGTAAGGGCAATTTTTTTGCCGAATTGCCAGAACACTGCATAATGTGGTCTCGCAAAGATCAAAGGAAATAGCCATCTGCAAGACATTGTGGTTTTGCAAAGATCAAAGGAATTAACCAGAATGCATTGTGTGGAAACTTCAATCTTCGGCCAAGGATAACTACATAAACTGTCCTGCTGAAGGTGTGGAGAGTATATACATGTAGAAGTTTCTTTGCTGTTCTAAGTGTCAAGCCAGCATCCCTTTTAACAGCGACAAGAAGTTTGTACAATGCAGTACATGTATTACCTGACTCAACTGAAGACCAAGTGCAAAACCAGGACATTTGCAAAAAAAAAAACTGTTTCCCTTGACATTTTTGATGACAAACTAAAAGAGCTGCATGCTCTATACAAAGAACACTTTGATGCACTCAGTGATGATGACATGATTGAGTTTTTGCTAACTGTGAATCCTTCCATTGTTTGCATTTTTCTTTCTTTGGCAACATAGCATCATTTCCATTAAAAACAAGGATGATTAAACAATGTGCAATAAGCAACACGATTGTGAACTAAAAAGATGCAAAAGACTTTTTTTTTTTCACCAAAAAAACATTCAACATTTTCTGCAGACAGCAGATATCACGAAGCAGAGTGTCTTTACGATTTTTTATCAGACAGTACAGCCCAAAATTCACTGGATATTCAACTGGCCAAACACACTCCACTCTCAAAGGCAAGCGCCGATCATTCGCATATTGACAACAGCTCAGCCATGGCACAAGAAATCGAACTAGCAAAGTTGCAAAAAGAGAAGCTAGCGTTGGAAATCCAAGTTCTACAGTTAAGGCAACACCCAGTTTGTAACAATAGAAGACTCGGACACCGACAAAAAGCATTGTGACAACAAGAAGAAAAGGCATGTAGACTGGCCACACGACTTCATTCAAGGTATGGCTATTAACCCAGAATACTCAAAGCTAGATTTATCAGAATTTGTGCCAGGTTACCTAAGTATGATCAAACCATAGGAAAGCATACTCAAAAGTGCAATGCTCACCCACTTAGAGCTCTTGATGCTCAAAGCCACAAATTGTGAACTAATCCAAAACCTAACCCAACATTTAGAAAACATGAAACTCTAATATCAGTGATCATAAGTGCTTACTATCTTCAAAAAAATGAACCAGTTTCAACAAAAATAAACCATGCAGTTTTCAAAAAAAAATTGACCAGTTTCAAAAGGAATGAACCAGTTCTAAAAAAATAAACCAGTTAAAAAAGAATAAAACCAAAACCCAAATCAAACCACAACATACAGTGTAACTTCCTAAAGTATTTCAGAAGGAAATTGCATTTTGTAGCTCCGATTATCAATAGATAAGTATTGATAATGATTAATATCAATTGATACGTTAATCGCCAACATCTGAGTGACTATCAATTTCTATCAAAATTATTGCTGATATCAATTGGCTTTTGATAATCATTTTCTATCAATTAGGGCTACATCGGGAAATTGTGCTTGAATTCAATGAAGTAGATTATTTGCTAAAAACTTAATTGGGCAAATAGGAATATTTCTTTTTAAGTAAGTAAGTAAATTGACATACATGTACCTCATGTTGTTGCTACTGTATTTTTGTTTCACAGGCCAAAAATACTGCAAAATGTACATGTACAAGTATAATATACAATGTAGGAATCAACATTAATTTTAAGGATGTAGGAGGATATTGAAGAGAGAAAACAACAATCGCCCCACTACTGCTAAGAGAAAACCATATAAATGCTCCAATGATGTTACATGTATGCTTGTCCATTTTTTTCCCCAAAAACCATTTAATCAATTGGCTGATGGATGAAAATCTGATTGCTTCTTCACAGGTTTGTGAAAAGTGTGGTGGCCCTTTGAAGCTTGTTACTTGTAAAGATTACATTTGTAGGTGGGAATGTTGAAAACACAAATGAAATGACAGTCTATCACACTTTAACCATTCATGAAAAAAGTTGGTTCTCCCAAAGCAATTTCACTGTTGAAGAAATCATGAAGCTGACATATTGGTGGCGTCTTGGCCTCCAACAATGTCAAATGCCCCATGAGCTTGGTCTTAGCATGAATACCAGAGTGGACTGGGACTCTTTTGGCCGAGAAACTTGTGAAGTGATGTTAACTCATCAAAGTGAACAATTGGGCGGTCTTGGAAAAATACTCCAAGTTCAAGTTCAAGTTCAATTTATTCACACTTGTTTATGTTACAATTATTGGTTGAATATAACAAGCCATGAGAAAGAGAAAAATAAATAGGAGATAATAATTACAATCTTTAGATAATAGTGTGTAGTGGTCAAAGGAGCGAAAGCTTTCGAGTTAACCACTACCATTTTGAAAGTTAATGAGGGGAGGAATAAACAAACGAATAGGCTTGATTGTATCTTTACAGGGTTTTAAAAAGTATGACTATTGGTTATAATGAGAAAAGAGGAAGGAAATAAAATAAAATAAAATAAAGGCTGCTTACATGTACAAACTAAGACTAAGAGGCCCGGTTATATATGGTAATTTTACAATACAGAATAATGTAGACATTTACAGTAAGTATTTATAAATAATAATTGATATATACATATATCATAAATGCAGCTAACATTTTATATCTGGCTTTCAAGGAGGAAGGAGCTTATATTGTTTTTTAAAATTGTTATGAGGCAAACATTTTATCTCGATTGGTACTGTTTCCCATATTTTTGATGACATTACTTTAAATCTTGTAAGTCCATAATTTGTTCTCGAGGCTGGTCTGTAGAGGTTTTGGTTACAGGAGTACCTAGTGTTATAATTGTGAATTTCAGAGGCATACAGAACCAAGTTAGAAAAAGTAGTAGGATTTCCATTGACACATACTTAATTTTATGTACGAGGGAAGATATTTTAAGATTAAAAACATTATCAAGTTTAAGAATTTCTAGAAGTTTAAAGTAAGGAGCAGCACTCTCTCTGTTATGTGCAAAGAAGATAGATCCAGATCAATGAAAGTAAGATTGGCCATCATAAGTACCATAAAGCCCACCACATCGAAGGGCAATGGGTTTTTGGGACCATTGAGGAAGATAGCACAAAGTGATTTTATGTGGCAGTGCAGGATACAAATGTAGATCCAAAGATACCCTCCTTCCAATTATCAAGCAATGGATCATGCCCTGTACTCTGAATGTGTATTGTCATATTGTAACTTAGAAAGGGAAGGATACAACCACCAAACTGTGAATCACTCCATTGAGTTTGCGCAGAAGATATCATTGCCTTATTGCAATGTATAAATATATAAATAACGAAATTGATTTTAATTTTAATTTTATAAGGAACAGTACCATTCATAATTATAATACCAGAATCAGGAGCAATATCCATTTACAAATGTACCATATGCGAGAACTAACTGGGGGAAACAGAATTTTGTATATCATGCATCAATTGAATGGAATAATTTACCAGAGAGCACCAGGTACTCTCAAACGTTATCAATTATTAAATCTAGGTTGTCATGTGTATAATTAGCTTTTATTGTAAATACATGTAAGGTCTTAGGGTTTTGGTTGTTTACTACTGTTTTTTTTTATTTTTAGCATGTATTTTTATTTTATGTTGCAGGGCCCTGGATAAATATTGTCATTATTATTATTATAATGACCAAGGTTCGCATACAAACAAAATAGAAGGGCATTGCCGCCATCTAAAGGCTAGTCTACCCATTTTTGGGATACACAAAAGCACCATTACTCTTCTTGCTTAGCTGAATTTAATTGGTGACATACATGTATACAATGTAAACACAAGGACGATGACCGTTTTGTGATTTTTTGGCAAGATGTCAAAGAATTGTACAATCCAAATAATGAATATTATTCCTAGTCATAATCTCAATAAGACAATTTGACACATTTAGGCTGCTTAACCTTTTCACTCCTGGATGCATTTGGGCTCAATTGGTGAAATGCAGAGTGCTAACTCAACCCTCCCCCCTCAGTTCCAGTTTGGCTAGCCCGGGCTAGTTAAATACTGCTGACTTTTTAAACGAAGGGCTCAAACTTTCCCCATGATGCCATTCGGCAGAATTCTACAGACTCGGCGGCAGTGAGTATGGTTTCTTCTGTAGGGTTTCCAATGAAATGTGCTCTAATTTTGGAGAAAAATGCCACTGTCAGAGAGCTTGAAGACATCATTAAGTCTGAGGATGGCTGAAAAGTACTTGGTTTGCTTTTAGTAGGCCTTGTGAGGGGATTTCACAGGGTTTTTCCGTCGTGTTTGTGATTTCAGACACAGGAAAAAATTATTCACTGAAAGCCTTGAAATCCTGCAGTTGGCATTCTTTTACCCCTGCTCAACCTATTAGGATGTTTTTTTGTCACTTTAAAGCAACGGCTTGAGTCCAAATCACCGCTCTTGGCTGTAGGGGTAAAAGACTTATAAAAAAAAAAACTACAGGAGTCCCAGAGGGGGGTCCCCTTGTGATTTTTTTGTTGATTACCCAGCATGCAATTGGAGGTGGGAGCAGGAAAACATGGCAGAAAGAAGTGCAGCATTAAGAATAGCGCGCTTCACAGTCACTAGGTGTATTTTGTGCAAACAAACCTGCTGGTTGGAAAGATTAAACAAGGTACTGTAACGACTGAGTGGTTATTTTGTGTTTGCTTTTGATTTCAAGTGCGAATGGGAAGGTTTTCTTGAGCTGATTTTCAGATCCTCAAAATTCGCGAAAATCGAAGAAACGAAGAACGATCTCCAAAACAAATGCGTTTTTCTTCAAAGTGGGAGAGTCGAGCGATCCTTGTTATAGCTCTGACTTTGAAGTTATTCATCCCTTGAAATAATATCGCAACATCGTATTTCCACATGTCTAGGTTTGATGCAATATTTTTTCCCAGGTACATGCTTCATATTGACCGCTTTTGGCCGCTCTAGTAGTGAAAGGGTTAAGCACATTTATTTTCTTATTTTCCTTCTTATACTTTGCTCGAAAACTCAATATCAATACCATATACATGTACTTTTGATTCAATTAAATTAAAGACCCTGTGTCCAAGCCCATGGTGCTTTGCACGTGCAAATCATTTTTGTAGGCTAGACAAAAATCAGAAAGATCGTTGTTGTTGTTATGTGACTCTCGAATCTTGTTTTGTGCTCATGAAGACACTATATAAAAATTAATTATGAAATTTATACACAGGAGTTCGCATATACATGTAAACAACTTCTTACTGTACCTTGAATTCCCATTCATGTACATTGCACTCATGAGCTTATAAAATACTCATTATCAACTACAGGATTAAAATTAATCTTGTTCCCAGAGCACGCAATCTTTTGGCCAGTGCCAAGATACGAGAGCTCTGGGATAATCCATATAGAGGTCAAATTTGATTGGCTAGCGTATCTCACCAGAAGTAAGTTCACAACAGCATAGAATTGCCTCGTTCGATTGGCCATAACACCAGCCAAAAATGTGGTGGGGAATCGATAAAATCAAGGTTATCATTCTTGTTGTTGCTGCAATCAAGTAAGTAATTATTGTGTGAACTGTCTGGATAAAAAATCAAGGCTTTTAAAGAACAATGTGTCAGGTCATGCATCAGATGTTCAGGGGAATTTTAGAGTATGAAATTCAACTGCCTTGCTCAGCAAAAGGTGAAAGAGCTGATAGTATATATTTACCAGATCAATTAGAACTGGGAGAGGTAATTACCACCACTTGGTAATTTGCTGATCCAGTGATTGAAATTAGTTTTGAATACCCGACTTTATACTCTGGGCAGATGCGAGAATATGTGTACCTTGGAAAACATAGTTCATAAGCAAACAAGTTTTATTCTTGTTTTCACTTCACAAACAATATGTACACACGTTTTATTCTAGTTTTCACTTCATGGTTTGCTTATGGTTAGTTGTTTGCTAGAAATTTGATAAAGCTTACATATTTGCATAAAGATTAACAGGGAAATCAAATAAGTATTTACTATTAGGCCGATTTATCTACAGTGTATAGTAGATAAACTGATAACTATCATTCAGCCTTAAGCAGAAGAAAACTGAGAAAATCCACTTTTGCACAATGATAAAAGCAAAAATGTGGGACAGAAACTCAGTCAATGCCCCACATCAAAAATATATGCCAGGGAAGATGGACAAGTTTGGAATCAATATAGCCATTCATTACCAGTGATAAATTATTAATTCTTTATACCTTACAATGTAGATGTCAATCATAATTTATGGAAACCAATGCTACATGTACAGTGTATGTTGTATTTGATCATCAAAGGAGGAAGTTTTGATCACTTGCTTTATATGGTGGCAAGATGGATGCTCCCTACCAGTCAGCCTGATGAAGGGACAGTTTTGCGTTTCAAGTTCTTCTCACAATTTATTTTCCTGCTCCTTTGCATTTGCTTTAGGGTTTTTCTCCCTAAAATCTCACAAGTAAAAATATCACCAACTACTGTAGTGTGTCAAATGCAGAAATGCAAGAGAAAACCCCTCGCAAAGCCTACTAAAAGCAAGTCAAGTATTTTTCAGCCACCCTCAGGCTTCACAATGTCCTTTGGCTTTCTTCAAGTGGCCTATTTGACCAAAATTAGAGCATTCAAAACCCTACGAGAGAAATTGCTGCATGCCATAATCCCAACTGGCATTCTGTGGAAAGCTTCAGCCATTGACTTTATGGTTTGGCAGTATGTAACTGAATAGGGCTAGCCAAAATTGGACTGAGTGTGGGGGGGGGGGGGGGGGTTAGTTGAGTTAGCACTGTGTATTTAACCCAAAATGGCACAGTAGACAATGGGTTGAAGTAGGGGGAATTTTGTCCATTACCCCAATGCATTTTGGGATTGCAGTGTCAGAATACCATACTGTAGGTTCACAGTGACTTCATGTGTTTTGTGCAAACAAATGGGATAGATTAAATTGTGATTGCTTTTAATTGCGAACTGGAAGGGTTTTTTGAACCTATTTTTAGGGTTTTGAAATATTATTGGTGAAATTCAAAAAGTAATTCAAAAGTGTTTCTCCCTGAAGATTGGAATCAATCAATCAATGCTATCTTCCATTGAAATAATATTGCATTATCAGAATTCCAGCATGTCTAGATTTCAAAATATTTTGGAGGGAGTTCCTGGTTTTTATTGGGATGGTTACAAGTGCTGTAGGAGTCAATGTGTGGTCCAATAGTCTGTTTTGGTAGATTGTAACCCAGGGGCACACTTGCTTACGATATACATGTACATTGTGTGTCAGTACAAGGTCCTAATTTGAACCTACTTCAGAGTTTAGGGTCTAGCTTTTGTGTAAAACTGTGGAATTCTGAGTTATAGACAGCTCAAAATAACCAATCAGGGTGGAAATATGGGTTCATTTTCACAACAACTTGGAAATCCAGGGTTTGTAGCAAACGTGTAAAACTGGGTTGAGTTTAGGACCCCATAGCCATGGTTGCACACGACTGTACATTGTACCCAAGTACCACTCAAGAAAATGACACGCCAGGACACAAAAAGACCACCTGTGGAACAATTAATGCTCTTGTTCGGACCAACACTGTTATTTCTCGGGAACTAACACCACACTGACACTGTGCATCCCAAGACCTCGTAAATTTTGGAGCACAAAAATTAAAATTACAGCTTTCTTTGTCTCCGAGGGAACCTAGACTGTATTGATTAACAAAAAGGTACCTTTAGCAGTTCCACTGTCATTAGGATCTTCTCTCTCTTCTCTTCCCATGAGACCAAAACTTTCTCAGCTGTCAGCCATTTTGATCAATTAATAATAATAATAACTCTTTATTTGCACCACTATTTATAATTTTACAAAACTAAAAGAAAAATTATCTTATAAATTACCATATACATACATTACAAAGGAGAGACAATGAAAGAGAGTGCAGGGGAGCTGGAGTAACCTAGGTTTTCGAAGCCAACTCCCCATTAAATAAATTTCACATAAATAAGGTCAAGGTGCGGTATTTCTGTGAAGGGGACATGACAATAAAATAAGTTAACATATAGTATTTTAATTAATCTTAATTAATTTATCTATAATACAATAATATAAAATTATTAATTATATTAAATTATGCACTGAAGTCTATGATATAATATAATATAAATATAAATCTTGAACTACAATGTATTTCTAATTGAATCTGGGATTGAGTTCCAAGTTTGTATACCAGTGAATTAGAGTGAAAATTTTCCATAGTTAGTAGAAATTGAAGGTAAATGATAGTTACGTGTGGAATAGCGTGTTAAGTGAGAATGAATATTAGAAGCTTGTTTAAAGTATTTAGAGAAGGCAGGAGGTAAGTTATTATTAGTATAATCATACATGAAAAGGGAAATTTGAGTAAATGTAATGTCTTTTAATTGGAGGATACCTACAGTACCGCCTGGAATTATTGAAGCATCGGGTCGCGGTCAAACCGCGGTAATACCGCGGTCATTGGACGCGGTATTACCGCACCATGGACGAGGTTTTACCGCGGTAAAGCCGAGGCTTTACCGCGGTCAAATTATTCACCGCAATGAAAGCCGCGGTCAAAATCCGCGGTCATGACACAATACTGTAGTATTGTGCAAAAGTCATGCAAACGTATTTCGACGAATTTCGCTCTTTGTTCCTACGAATGTCGCCGAAATTTCGACGTGCAACTTTTCGTTCGAAATTTCGACGAAGAATTGATCAGATACGCGAAAATTCGAATGCCAAGGCGAAATATCGCCAACCTGCGAGCGACATTTCGACGATATTTCGTTCAGATTGTCAAACGAAAATTCGGACCAGGTTATCGAAATATCGTGATCCGAAATTTCACGTACGTGTTTATTGCCCAGTTTTGTATTTTAACCTTTCTTTCACTAGGATTAACGCGTGACAAATTCGAATTCATGACAAACAGTTTTACAAACGTACAGTAAGATGGTTTTAGTAAATAACCTGCATGCCAGAGGCGTCAAAAAGTCAAGATTCTTAATAAAAGTCCCGTCAATCGTGAACTGTCAGCCAGACGCGTGTCTCGTTTCTGACACAAATACCGCGGGGGCGCAATTAATTTCCATTTACGCGAACTGACTGATCTGATCCGATGCATTAAAGCTCTTTTAATTCAAAAGGAATTGCACTTTCCCAGTAGAAGTTTTCTGGTAAGAGTATAGAAGTTTTTGCACGTCTTTCAATATGACAAACGTTGCTTCAAAAGTCTGTTGATGTTCTGTAAAATTTCAGACTGACACGTTCACGCCTGACTGATTGCACGTGGAAATTCAGAAGAGTTGAGATTTTAATACACAAACATTTACAATGATTTCTGCCGAAACCTTTTAATACTAGTATTAACAAGACAAGGATCTGCCGTAAATGTGAAACTACACTGAAGCAAAAGTTTATTTGGTGTTATGTTTTGCGCTCAGCGGAGAATCTTTTAGAATCTTTTATTTTCGCCGTTCATTCAGAACTCTAACGGCGGGTTAGAATCTTAAAGATTCTAAAGTCTTAATTAGTTTCACCGATGAGTGCTTCTTTACCCGCCGTTTGAGTTCTGAATGAAGCGAAAATAAAAGATTCTGAAGTCTTAGTTTCACCGATGAGTGCTTCTCTACCCGCCGTTTGAGTTCTGAATGAAGCGAAAATAAAAGATTCTAAAGTCTTAGTTTCACCGATGAGTACTTCTTTACCCGCCGTTTGAGTTCTGAATGAAGCGAAAATAAAAGATTCTAAAGTCTTAGTTTCACCGATGAGTTCTTCTTTACCCGCCGTTTGAGTTCTGAATGAAGCGAAAATAAAAGATTCTAAAGTCTTAGTTTCACCGATGAATGCTTCTCTACCCGCCGTTTGAGTTCTGAATGAAGCGAAAATAAAAGATTCTAAAGTCTTAGTTTCACCGATGAGTGCTTCTTTACCTGCCGTTTGAGTTCTGAATGAAGCGAAAATAGATTCTAAAGTCCTAGTTTCACCGACGAGTTCTTCTTTTATACCCGCCGTTTGAGTTCTGAATGAAGCGAAAATAAGAGATTCTAAATCTAAAGTCTTAGTTTCACCAGATGAGTGCTTCTTTACCCGCCGTTTGAGTTCTGAATGAAACGAAAATAAAAGATTCTAAAGTTAACAGCGGTGTTGAATAAAGAATGAAAAGAACGCCGAGTCATCGCTACATCTTCACACTAAAGTCAATGATTTCGGCGTGATACAAATCTCAGCGGCCGCGGCCGTGACCGCGGCTGTGACCGCGGCCAACTAATTACCGCAGTTGACCGCGGTTTTACCGAGGTATTACCGCGGTAATACTGCGGTCATTCTGAGGTCAAACCGCGGTATTACCGCGGTCATTGGACGCGGTAAAACCGCGGTAAATGCTTCAATAATTCCAGGCGGTACTGTAGATCTTTATATATTGGAGGTGCATGGGTTTGAAAATGTGAAAATGTCATTATTCGAATGGCTTTATTGTTTAGGACATTTAGTTGGTTTAAACAAGTTTTATATGTATTAGCCCAAGTTATGTTACCATACTGGAGATAGGGATAAATGAGCGAGTAGTACACTTGTTTGAGTGTATTAAGTCAGGATAGTATCGTAGCTTAGATATAATTCCAATATTCTTAGATATTTTTTTACAGACGATATTAACATGATGTTTCTATGTCAGATGTTGATCTATGTGGATGGCAAGATATTTGAATGAGTCAGTTTGTTGTAATGGATGGTCACCCAATGTTATGTTTGATGGGGTTTTTCGTTTTTTTGGGTGATGAAATTATCATGTATTTAGACTTTTTGATGTTAATTGAAAGTTTATTAGCTTTAAGCCAATCTACTAATTGAATAAGTTCTGTATTAAAGTGCATATAAGCCCTGGCTAATTATATTTCTTACGAAGAGACTAGATGCCATAGACAAAGGATTCCGGAATAAAAAGTTGTTTTGATTTATTTGTCATGGTGTATTGGCCGTTCAAAGTTGCCCAAAAACGTGTCTTGGGTTGCCTGTGGACGAAAATCAAGCGCACGAGAGCGCTTTACAAAATTGGCACTGGATCTAGTTTTGACGTCATCAACAGAACACGCTCGATGCGCCATTGCATTAAAGGCTTGCCGAATATAGCTCTCCGAAACGTTTAGCGCGATATTATCATCTTTCTCGGTTATCTATTCAATTATTTTGCAAATAAGCCAACGTTTTAAACCCGCGAAGAGACGAGTTCTGTTGATGACGTCACGTTTGATTCTCGTCCCAGTCCCCGAAGGTGCGCGGAAATTATTCTACATTTGGAAGTTTAGTCGCTAAAACATTTATGAAAACATTTTTATTTTAAAATTTCAGAATTTTTTTTTTACCTTTTAAGGTCTAAGCTTTGAAAAAAAAGCATAATTGGCCAGGGCTTATATGCACTTTAACTTGTTTCTCAAGACTGTTTATTATTATTGGAGTAGAAACAGTTTGTATCATCTGCAAATAATCTTATTGCTAATAGTTCACTACAGTTTGCAATGTCATTGATATATATAAGAAATAATAAGGTTCCTAAATTTGAGCCCTGAGGGATACCACAAATAATATCAGAAGTTGTAGAGAGGATGCCATTCAAGTCAACAAATTGTTGTCGGTTAGTTAAGTAGGTCTTAAACCATTCAAAAGTGGATCCCCTAATACCATAATGCTGTAATTTCGATAGGAGAATGTCATGATTGACAGTGTCGAATGCTTTTGAGAAATCTATAAAGATAGCACAGGTATAAAGGGATTGGTCCATCGAATTTAGGAGATTGTCAATAATTTCACATAATGCTAAGGCAGTTGAACGATTTTTCCTGAATCCAAACTGATATTCATAGAATAGATTATGTTTATCTATATATGAAGTTAAATGTTTGAACATTAATTTTTCCAGTATTTTGGAAAAAAGTGATAGAATGGAGATAGGCCTGTAATTCGATAATTCGTATATGGAGTCAGCCTTATATAATGGTATAATTCTTGAGAGTTTCAAACAGTCTGGAAATTAGTAAGCCAGTGCTCTATTTAGTAAGCCAGTGCTCTATTACCACAGCGGTTACTTTCTCTGTGCATATTCATAGAACATTAGATACATGATCCATGCTTAGTAAACAAACTTTCATGCATGCACTCTGAAATCAGAAGCATAAAATCCTGCTTTCGGTTATGGATTATTCCAGAGCCTGGGGTGTTTGGTCACCACTGGCCGAAAAATGTGTGGGCTCTGGGAACAAGATTGGATTACAATTTATAAACTGAGTTTCACTTACAATGTACTTGGAGCTTTAAAGTATTTCATGATAATTGTGATCAAAAGACCTTGTGAAATTTCCATGAAATTCAACAGAATTGTGCTCCAACTGGCCAGGGAAAACATTTCGAACAGGGAGCCATGTTGTTCATTCATCCTCATACCCAGGCATATGGGCCTAAAACACAGGGAGCCATGCCTTTGAGAGTTTTCAGCTTGGTCAGCAACTCACTCTGCTTGGCACATTTGCAAACTGTACTTGCACAGTAGCTGACTGGAAACATTTTATTAAAAAGTGTACATGTACTTCTATGGATGAAAATGTGTTTTGTCCTAAATACCCCAAACTAACATCCATGCCCTAACCCACCCTGTACTGATGACAGGGTTCGGAAGCAACGGGTGAGCGGTAAATATTATAGTCAACAAAATATTATAGGCAGCGAAACTCTGCTTGGTCGACCCGAAAAGAATTGAGCAATTTCCTAAAATCATTTTGAGGGCTTCTGTGTTTAACTTGTGGAAACAGGTCTCTCTCTGGTTTCACACCATCATTTTGCCAGGATTTTCGGATTCACCGGATCAATCAAAGTTTATCCATGTACTCGCACGAAATTTGACAACAGAGCCGCCGTGATAATAATTTCCCATTGAAACGAGCTGTAATTCATTCACTGTTCTCTCTTGAACTGGTTCTCTGCTACTGCCAGCAACGAGATTGCCTGCTAGCAGATCTCTCTCTCTCTCTGCAAGTAAAAATAATCGAAAAAATAAAACCGAGGAGAGAAACCTCTCGCTTTCATAATTGTTGGTATTACCCAGAGAGAGTGTTCTCCGTTTATAGCAGCGACGTGTGAGCGGTAAATGTTATAGTACAGCCAAGTACTGCTGTATAACACTTTGTTGGCTTCACATTCAACTTGTAAGGTACTATTAGTTTCATCAAGGTCATCCATGTTCAAATCAAAATTATCATATCACCTGAACATAAAGAATACAATGTATGCTTCGTTCGTGAAGTTCCCTCTGTGAACAAGGGGTCAAAGTCCTGGATATAAACAATAACAAAAGCATGCTAAGCACTGTGGGTGAGACAGCCCCTTTAACCCTTTAGGGACCAGTCGTACATATACATGTATGTACGATATGACACGTGGTTCTGAAATATGAATATTTTGTAGCATTACAATGACCTCCCCTCTAGTAAAAACATACAGGAGCAGCAACCATCTTGGATTTTGCGATTTCAAGGCTTCACTTCGTGTTTACTGCTGAAATTATCGGTTATCTTTCAAAATTCTGAAGTTTCTTTTACGATGTCCCTTTAAAAATGGCCACGAGATACTTCTCTGTTGCAGAGGTTCTTCAAAGAGTACTTTACGATGACAAAGAGAGCGATTTAGATGATGAAAGCGAGCAATATTTGTCAAACGAAAGTGGGGGTGACTCAGATAGTGATCTAAATGAAGACTTGAGCTTCACTGAGGCAGATTTGCCTACCCAATCCGATGAATCTGGTAAGAATACATGTTTCTTTGCATTCCCCTTTACTTTATGGTATTCAAATTGTATTTTCGAAGCCAATTTTTTTTTATTCACTGCAACTATTGTGTGTTCGATGATCTTTAGATAATGACAATGAAGCTGAAGCTGCTCAACAAGCACGAGGTGGAGCGAAAGGAGCTAGGCGAGCAAGAGGGGCACGTGGAGTAAGGCGAGCTCGTGCAGGAAGGCGCGGAGGCCGTGGAGGAAGAGCAGCCCGTGGAGGGAGACAACAACAAGTCAATGCAGACCCAGAACTTCGGTTGTCACAGGACGATAGTATGCATACTAGAGTTCCAGATTTTGATCATGATACTGCAGGACCTACTAGAAGGTTTGTTCATCAGCAGCAAGAAACTGATAAAGTTTATTTTGATTTGATGTTTACTGAAAACCTATGGGACCTAATGGTTAGAGAAACCAACAAGTATCATGATCACATGATTGCATCAGAACCAAATAAACACAAAGGACCATGGCAACCAGTGACAAGAGAGGAAATGGAGGCATTCATTGGTATACTTATTTTGATGGGTATTGTCAAATTACAGAGGCTAAAAATGTACTGGAGGGAAGATGTTTTACTCCATCAAAAGAGTATTAGTTCTGTAATGCCACGTACACGGTTTTTACAACTGATGAGGTACTTTCACCTCGCAGACAATGCAACTGCTGTTCCTCGAGGTAATGAAGGGTATGACAAAATTTACAGAGTAAGAGAATTCCTTAACATTATATCTAACAACATCGCACGAGAGTACAACCTATCACGGGAAATTGCTATTGATGAAACAATGGTTCCTCACAAAGGAAGGCTATCATACAAACAATACATACATTGTAAAGAACCAACCAACCAAATGGGGTATCAAACTCTGGGTCCTATCCGAATCGGTAACTGGATATACATGTATCTATAAGTTCCAAGTTTATCTTGGAAAAGAAGGTGAAAATGCAGAAAAGCATTTGGCTCGACGTGTTGTCAAGGATTTGACTGTTGATCTGGGGGGATTGAACCACCATTTGTATATGGACAATTTTTACTGTGATCTCCACTTGTTCAATCAACTGATGGCCTCCAATATACATTGTTGTAGAACAGTCAAGGCAAACAGAAAGGGATTTCCAAAAGATATAGTGATATCCAAACAACAAGAAAGGCATTTGGAGCGGGGGCACTACCAATGGCGAATGAATGGGCAACTCCTGCCTATGAGTTGATTTGACAAAAGATCAGTATACCTTCTGTCAAATATCCACCCTCCTAAGAATGAGGATGGCAGCCTCCCTACTACACAGCGCCGAACCAGAAATGGAAATACATGGGTAGAGTAGATTTGTCTGACCAGCTCATCAAAAACTTTTCTGTGATAAGAAAATCTAAGAAAGCATGGAAAAAACTATTTGGATATGGCCTTGAGGTTTCCCTTCTGGATTCATTCATTATTATGAAGCAAACCACTCGCTCTCCCAAGGACTTTGTTGAGTACAGGCTAGATATCGCAAGGAAGCTTATTGGCAATCAGTCATTCCATCTTCGTGCCGGACGTCCACAAATATATGCAGCCTCAGAAAGGGATGAGAGAAGATTAAATGACAAGAAACATGAAATTGCAGTGTGTGATGATAGGAAGGACTGTGTTGTTTGTGCCAAGGTAGCAAATGTGCAAGGACTAGGCAAGAACTATCGCTATAATGTGACAACACCCCTCTATGTGTAAACAAAGCACAAAACTGCTGGCAAAAATGGCATACAAGGGAGTACTGGAGATAAGTACATGTATTATATTTATCTAGATTGAACATTGTTATAATCATTGCTACCAAGTGTTTTACTTACAGTAGCGCAGGCTATAATAGTATTGCTCCAACGCTCCCCCCTGCCACCAAATGTAAGGGGTATGCCATCATTTATATTTGTAATTGTTTTCATCTTCATGTAAAAAGAAATTGATTTGTGCAAAGTTTGAAGTATATTTTTAGCTTTACTAGGCAGCACACTCTTTACATGAGTAGTAATATTATTACTAGTTTGCCTAAAATTTGATAACCGGCATATCAGCTGGAAACCGCTATAACTTTTGACACAGTTATGCTATTGCAGTATTTTTTTGTGGTATTTTTCTGCTAAGACAATGAGCAAGTGTTCTGATTTAGTAAATGTATGGGTATCAGGTCTTTTTCTTAGTGCAATATGTTGACAAAAACAAAAAAAGTTTTGTGTAAAAATGTATTAGCTCATAATCACAACCCATAAAATGCAGGACATTCAATTTATGAAGCTAGATAGTTTTAAAATAAAGTCAATTTGTCAAGAATACAAAAAATATATGGTTTGTCATACTTATATATTATATTTATTTTTTGAGAAATTTAATTGTGATGACCGGTCGGGTGAAAAAAAAACTGTCAAAATAATATGGTCCCCAAAGGGTTAAGTATCAATATAAGCAAACCTAATACCAATACTGGCATTCAGTACAGCAGTATGCTAAACTAATTCAAATAATCAAACAAACAACAACACATTCAAGCCACAAAAAGCTAATGTACATACATGTATATGAGTTCCTTGAACTGGTTAATTGAAGTTGCCTGTAAACTGTAGGTAGGCTGGGAAGAGCATTCCCAACTGGTATTGTTCTAACATAGAAAGAGTATTTATCAGCACGTTGACAGAGGCAGAAATGTGTCTGTAATTATCACAGTGTTGGGTTCTACTTGACCTATAATATGGCTTAACCTCGACTGGAAATTCGATGTTTAAAATGACTTTCAATAATGTTATTAACCCTTTCCCTACTGGATATGTTTGGCTCAGTTGGTGAAATCCTGAGTGCTAACTCAACCCTCCCCCCTCAGTTCAAGTTTGGCTAGCCCGGGTCAGTTAAATACTGCTGACTTTTTAAGCCGAGGGCTCAAACTTTTCCCACAATGCCATTTGGGAGAATTCTGTTCACTCGTTGACGGTAGGTATGGCTGCTTCGGTAGGGTTTCTAACAAAATAAGCTCTAATTTTGGATAAATATGCCACTGTCAGAGAGCTTGAAGACATCATTAAGTCTGAGGATGGCTGAAAAGTACTTGGTTTGCTTCTAGTAGGCTTTGTGAGGGGATTTCACAGGGTTTTTCCGTTGTGTTTGTGCTTTCAGACACAGGAAAAAAATATTCAATGAAATCCTTGGAATCCTGCAGTTGGCAGTCTTTTACCCCTGCTCAACCTATTAGGATGTGTTTGTCACTTTAAAGCAACGGCTTGAGTTCAAATCACCGCTCTTGGTTGTAGGGGTAAAAGACTTATAAAAAAACCTTACCGGAGTCCCAGAGGGGGGAACCCCTTGTCGAATTTTTGTCCATTACCCAGCATGCAATTGGAGATGGAAGCAGGTAAATGTGGTCGAGTGAAATGCAGTGTAAACATCGGCGTGGTTCACACTCGTTTGGTGCGTTTTGTGCAAACAAACCTGCTGGTTGGAAAGATTAAACAAGGTACTGTAACGACTGAGTGGTGATTTTGTATTTGCTTTTTATTTCAAGTGTGAATGGGAAGGTTTTTTTGAGCCGATTTTCAGCTCCTCAAAATTCGCTAAAATCGAAGAAACGAACAACGATGTCCAAAACAAATGCGTTTTTCTCCAAAGTGGGAGAGTCAAGCGATCTCTGTTATAGCTCTGACTTTGAAGTCATTCATTCCTTGAAATAATATTACAACATCGTATTTCCAGCATGTCTAGGTTTGATGCAATAATTTTCGCCAGGTACATGCTTCATATTGGGCGGTTACGGGCGGCACAGGAGGGAAAGGGTTAAATTATACAGTTAAGCACTGATTTGAGTATTTCAGCTGTTCCTAAAACAACTGCGCGGACAACTACGGAGCCAAATATTTCTAAAGTGCTTCAATAGTGCCACTGTATTCTGTATTTACATTCATGTGCAAGCAGAATTATTAGAGAAAAATGGCAAGACGTTGTGACCGTTGTGAGTTTTGATAAACCGTTCCACAACATGAGCGGATCCAAACCGACTAATTTTGGTTCAAAAGCGTAAAGCATCACTAACAAAACACATAAAATATACAAAAATGCATAGTTTCTTACCTCTGTGTGCCTTTATGTTGTCTTTGGGAGGCCAGAAGCGGTGAAAAAGGGAGAGAATTACAAGACAAACTCTCATACACTCTACAGCTAGGAGCTGTACGGCAAACTGCTCCGGAGGCTCCGGAGCGCCATGTGCACGTGACACGTGAAAACCCAGAGCCACACGGTTGACCGGAAGCGGAAACGGTTGATGATTTTAATGCAACGCGGCAAACTCTGTCACGCAATGCTCTGATGTGGGGCTCAGAGCGTTGCGTGACAGAGTCCATAACGTCTGCGGAGGAGACTAGACAAAACGTTACATACATACATACACACATACATACATAATAATAAAATTACAGAAATGGATCCCTAGTTAAAAATATGTTATCATAATATAAATTGTATAATTCTTATTCAAAATTTATCGGTTAACCTAACTATAGCGTATATTTAAATGATGCCACGCTTGTCTGTCTTCTTGTATCCCCCCTATAATGAAAGCTGCGTTTTCCAGCTTCAGTGTGCGGTCTATACATTATAGCTTGAGTTTCTTAAGTTATAGGAATGTACAACAGTTGTGCTTTTAAAGATTTCCTTCAAATAATTTGGAGTGCTCCCATTCATAGTTTTGTACATTAATATAGCCAGTTGCTTTGATCTTCTTGTCTCAAGATTATCCCATTCAAGTTCGTTCAACAACTCCGCTGGCTGAAAGAATGAAGGCTCTGGTTTCAAATACAAGTTTCCGAGGTCTAATTAAAGTGCAAGTAAAGCCATAAAACAACATGAATACGAAGTCCAAGGACTACGGCAAAGCTGACACAACGTAGGATTTTATATTGAATATTACAATATTTCGGCTGGCCAAACCCGCCTTCTTCAGGTCCCGGGGGGGGGGGGGAACTCCCTTATGTGAGGGGTACATGGATGCTCGTCGTACCTTTTAGGGGTCAAAATCAGGAGTTTGGTACCACTTAGGGTATCCACCATCAAACACAGACATTTCTATGTAAAGCGGTACCTTTTAGGAGTCGGGTGTCAATTGAACAAAAAAGCTGTTATCGATTTACATTTTTATTATCTTTTAGGGGTCAAAATAAGCTTGAGCCACGCCCATTTTAGTACCTCTTAGGGGTCAAATCGAAAATGTCCGACGAGCATCCCTACCCCTTTTGTATGGGAGTCACCCCCCCCCCCCCCCCCCCCCCCCCCCCCCCGGGATTCAGGTACTAGATGTTACAAGTGAAGAGCTCTAATTATAAGGTGAGAAGATCTATAAATGTGGTAAATTTCGCAATAGAAATTGCGAAAACGGGAAGTGACGTAGACCAAAACTTGAAGTATAAAAATAGTATAAGAGATAAGCACTATGTTTCATCACGTATATTCATACCATATGGTTCTAGAGTTTTAGCTTTATCTATAAGGTGCGCTTCTCTGGCTTTACATATCGAGTCTCTTGAGGAGTATATTATTTCTAGAGGGATAAGTTGCATGTCGGTGCGTGTAAGAGTGGTTAGGTCTAAAAAGAAAATGTTTAGATACAGTAGTAGGTTTAGATTTAATGTTAGGCTTGTCTACTGTCCGTCTCAGGGGGTATTCATTAAATCTGTCTTTGAGGCGTCGCTTAGTTTCACCTATGTATTGCAAATGGCAACGATTACATTGTATCATGTATATGAGGTTTTTAGTATTACAGGTTATGTGTGAATGGATAACTGTTTTTGCCCCAAATTTTATTTCTGATATACTTCAATTTTCTTTGAGAGGCAGGAGCAGAAACACAACCCGAATTAATATTGCGGGATTGATTAATCTTGTGGCGTCACAAAGAAAACCTATGGGATTCTATTGTAGTAGTTTTCCCTAGGGAGGGAGTTGATTCATCTTATGACGTCACATGATCCATGAAAACTAATCAAAATAAAGGATTAAATGCCAGAAATGTTACAAGATTAATACCTTTTGTGAGAAACAAACACAATAGTACAATATAATTGTTATTTTTTTGACATGGGAGTGTTCATTATGGCTTGGGGGGGGGGGGGGGGGGGGGGGGGGGTTGGGCATTTAACTACTTCTCTTGTTAAAACTTTTATGACCCCCCTATGAATGAATTAAAACTTAGATGACCCCCTATAAAATTGATCAAAGCTTTATTGCACCCCCCCCCCCTCAAAAAAAATTGGATGTGCAGAAAGAATGCAAACTGCATATACGTGTAATCTATTAAATTTACTATTAATGTTTCTAGATTTATGGTATTTCCCATGATACATTACCTTTGTTTAGTAGAAAACATATATATACATGTATTCTTCTGGAAATCTCTACCTCACCTCTTTCCTGGAAGGGTAATTGAAATGGTACTGATAATTTGTGCATCATATTGCATTCTAGTGCATCATATTGCATTGTTCCGTAGTCTCAAATAAATATATAAATGAAAAAGAACTCAGCATTGGGATAACTAATCTCCTGGACACCAATGCATTATCTTTCGTATTGGGATGTGCCTTTGATCATGAACTTAGAGAATACCATCCTGCGTATGAAGAAAACAAAGCAGACTGCGTTTAAATGTTGCGAGGGCCGATGGCCCGAGTCTAAATTTTTGAGATTTTACTGCTCCCTAAAACACTGGCTTCCTGTGTTCTGGAGACTAAACATTGGCTTAGCATTACAACAACAATTTCATTACATTTTACATGACAGGTACGTCAAAACTTTGATGACCCCCCAAGGAGTAGGTAAAATCTTTGATGACCCCAAATAAAAGACAGACAGACAGACACATTTTATTGGTGTTTTGTACATGCAAGTACTTCGACATGGCACTAACAAGGCTAAGAATAAGCAACTACAAACTAGAGATCGAAAAAGGAAAGTATGCAAGCCCATACAAACCAATCGAAGAAAGATTATGCCATTTCTGCCTCTCGGAGCTAGATTGAGGATGAAACCCACTTTGTCTTGAAGTGCAAGAAATATGAAAACCTAAGGAAGGAATTCTATGCTTCACTAAAGAATAAGTTTAATATAAATGCGGCACACCGATCTGAAAATAGCCTATTATGCACAATCATGAACCCTGACAGTAGAATTTCTAGTCTTTCAGCAAAATTCATTTATAACTGCTTCAACATCAGAGCTGAAGCTCTAACGCAGTGATCAAGGGCACCCAACGAGGACTTTTTGAAATTCGTTTGAAACCAGTTGTATGCAGCTCATCTAGCCATTTTAAGGCGCCTACTATGTCTTTTGACGTTTTCTTGAAAGCTATTAGCTGTTCGGATTTTCTAGGTAGAAATCGGGTCAACCGAAAATACTATGGCAAAATATTCCCGGCCTACGAATTTGTTAGTAGTCTAGAACAACATTAACAAAAATGTTCTAGCCCAAGTAACTTCAGGTTACAAAGTTTTGTGGAGGTACGAATTTTTTAGGGGTTCTTTTTTCCTTTAGGCAATTCTTTTAGGTGACCTCCATTTGCTAAAGGTTTATTCTTTCGGATTTTAGATGTCAGAATTTCTTAGGGAATGAAAATGTGTTCTCTAAAACTTTAGGTGGCCGCTTCACGAAATGATTTGTGATAATATGTGGGGTTTTTTTTCATTCCAACCAATGTTGTTTTTTTCGGATCGTTCTGACTCTATTGATCAGACGAATTGGGACGTACGAATATTTTAGGGGAAACCTTTTAGTCTCCCATTTCTTCTATAATTTTCTAGGGATTGAAAGAAAATTTCCTAGACAGTATTTCAGAAAACAATTTTCTAGGGACAATTTTTTCAAATCCGAAAGAGTTTAGGCTAACTTACTCTCCCGTACAGCTTTTTAACCGAAAACTTCGTTGGGTGCCCTTGACTGCTTGAGTGATGCCTGTTCCCACTAACAGAGATATACATAACCTAATTTAACTGAAATTTATTGGACCCATTCTGTGCTTCACATTGTATACTTCCTTCAAGTAATTTTCTAATTCGTAAGATTTCTTGAATATTCTGTATGTTCTTAACCTATTTCGCTGATTTGAATTACTTCTAGAGTCATTATGGATCTCGCTGTACCAGTTTTCGCATTCAACGTCTCGTAACCTTTGTTTTAGTTTGCTAGCGAGTGATGTGTAATTGGTTATATTATTCTGGTCTAGCCACAGATTGCCAAAGCCGAGGTGACATATTATGCTTCTTATCTTTTGGCACCAGACCATCGGCTTAAGTAAGAGTCTGGAGTCAGCGTAGGCCTCGGTTGCCAATTTTGTATTATCCACATTTTCCAGTTTTAGCCAATATTTAATGCTTCGGAATATCGCTTCGCCTTTAAGTTACCCTGGTTCCAGAGGTTCTAGGTTTTGGTTCTAGGTTTTGTCTAGGTTAGGTTAAAGGCGCGAAGCGCCGTCATTGAGGATGACGGCGCTTCGCGCCTTAACTAACCTAGAAAAAAAAAACTAGAACCACGGCAACCAGGGTACCTTTAAATGGGAGTCTGCCTAGTTCAGCACGACAAGCATTATTCGTAGCATTCCTATTTACTCCTAGGAGCCATTTGCAAAACTTAACATGAACTGACTCTATTGGATCTCTGTCAATAGGACCCTTACGGTCGACTCCCCAGACTTCGCTTCCATATAGGAGGATTGGCTGAATAAGAGAGTCAGATAATTTCAGTGTGAGCTTTAGGTCAGTTCTAAAGTGGTCACCCATTTCTTTGCGGAGTTTAAAAGGGCTTTTAGTGCTATCTTTTTCAGTTCTTGTTTGGCTAGTGTGAGGTTACCGTAAGTACTGAACGTTAAACCAAGGTATTTAAATGCTCGAACATTTTCCAGGGTTTCGCCGTCGTAATTAAAAACATAGTTGTTCATTCTCTTTCCTGTATTGTTGAAGACCATGGTTTTTGTTTTTTCGGTATTTACTTCTAAATTGTATTGGTTGCAATATTCATTGATTCTATGTAGATATTTCTGTAGACCTTCAGCGGTCTTTGATAGTACAACCAAGTCATCTGCATATATAAGGCAACTTATTGTTTTATTTTGGATTTCGACTGGTTCTGCCACATCCCCTGATTAAGAAATTCAGGCAGGGCACTAAGGTATAGGTTGAATAGCGTTGGACTTAGCATACACCCCTGCCTGACCCCTTTATAACATCTAAATTCCTCTGATATCGTATCGCCAATTTTCACTGCTGAAGAATATACTTTCCCTCCTATTGCGGCCCTTTTTAACTTCGTAAGTAATTTGTCTCTTGGCACGCTGTCGAATGCTTTTTTAGAGTCTACAAAACAGCTAAATAAGAAATTATTATTTTTGTGTGGCTGTCTTAAGGTTACCGGATACCTTCGCGGGTCTCTCTCGTTAATAATTTTGTACGCGCGTTGTTTTAAAGAAAACTATAGAAGCCTATATACCTCTGTAAAGCTTATGAAGTGTAGAATACGCTGAATGGATTTGTTTAAAAATATATTTTATTGTAAAGCAATGCTAAGCCAACAAACGCAAAACTGACAAGGTTTATAAAAGTGAATTAGCAGCCTTCGGGTTTAACGCATAAGAACAATTCAACTGCATAATGTTAATCAGCATATGACAGCCTAAAAAGGGGTGTGAGCATTTGTAAATATTTTACTTCATTCAAATGCAATTCATTCCTAAAGTTTTAGTCTTCAATAATGTCCGAGTCACATCACGCGGGATACTCTACGAGGAAAAATACTTTGAATATTGCTAAACGCTCACACCCTTTTCTTTGTCAGTAACTTATGTCTTTTGGCCGAGTTTTATCAAAATCTGGCAAGGCTGCATACCCTATTAATTCGTTCAAAGAGAGGGGATACGAAGAAAAACCTAGTCGGAGATTTGGCGTGTAAAGTTTTGTGAACATTTCACACCTCATCAAGGCAAATGTCAACACTTGGAACCAACTAGCCAATGACTACGCAAGGACCCCTGGAGCTTCAAAGCAGTATGAAATTCGCGGGAAATTATAGACTCCGGTGTGAATTCATCGCTGCTCGCGTCCTCAGTCTCTTCAAATGACTTGCTGGTTCCTGGTAAGCCAAACGACAGTTTAAGCCTGCTGGCGCTGCTTATATTTGGAGTTGACACTGAAGTTGAAGGTTGTTATTCGCTGCCTTTCGCACGTTCTTCGAACCACGAGCCTTTGTCGCTGTCCGCGAGCTCAATCCGGCTCGTTTTACCGAATTCCTCCTTATCGCCGGTTTCCTTTCTTTTTCGGTCCAGGGTTCGCTTTATGTTTTACTCAAGGACTCTGCTTTTCTCTTTTGGATTTCCCCATACAAACGATTGATAAAAGACTCTAAATGCACGTTTGTTATTTCGAAGAAGGGAAGCTACAACAACAGTATGCAAATTACGGTACTCCGATAACAGCTCCCGCTAAAAGTCCACGGGGTGCCCGTGGCACGTAAAGGGATTACAACGCCTCGGTGATTTATTTAGTTTCCTTCTAAATACGTTTTTTCTAAATATCTCGCAAGCTTTTATATCTTTTTAAATAATGTTTTTTTCTAAATTGTAGAACAACCATAATCTTTCCAAATAATAAATAATATTTTTTTACAAAAAAACATGCCTTGAAGGTATCCGGTAACCTTAAAGGGATACCCGAGTGAAAAACACATTGGGGCTCAAAAGAATCTTCAACATGTTCTTTGTTCAGAAAATGTATTAAAATTTGATCAAACGTTTTTAGTATTAAGAACGAGCACCTCAAAGTTGGCCCCGCGAAGACATGGGCGCCGCCATCTTTGTTTGCATTTACGGAAGTGACGTCACTTCGTCCCACCAGCGTATCGCAGCTACTTGTCTTTGTATGATTTTCACACGCTCGGAATTAAAGTGGATATATTTTCATCGAGATTGCAGAGGAATTCTTACAGAAACCGGAATTATGATGAAGACGACATTATGAGAAAAGTTAAGAAGACTGGGAGGAGGAAGAAAAGCATTGGGAAGGCGAGAAATTATCAGACGAACAACAAGGTCTCGTAACTGCCATTAAATAACAGCAAAACAACATGGCTTAAAAGACTCGAGTGACTTCTGAATAAGTATAAGAACTACAATGTATGTGAGGTACAGTTAAGGCGTTTATCATCCTAAAAACACCTAATAAGTGAGAGAGTGAGAACGCTGGTGGGACGAAGTGACGTCACTTCCGTAAATGCAAACAAAGATGGCGGCGCCCATGTCTTCGTGGGGCCAACTTTGAGGTGCTCGTTCTTAATACTAAAAACCTTTGATCAAATTTTAATACATTTTCTGAACAAAGAACATGTTGAAGATTCTTTTGAGCCCCAATGTCTTTTTCACTCGGGTATCCCTTTAACGTATTTGTCTATGAGAGTTTTTAGGATGAAAATACTATCCGCTGTTCCAAGGTGTTTCCTAAATCCTCCTTGTACTTCTTTGAGTATTCCTTTGTCGACTAGGTAATCATACAGCCTATTATTAAGTATAGAGGTGAAAAGTTTGCCGAGTGAAAGCACTTAAAACTTTTTTTATTTTATCTCGAAACTTTCAGTTTACTTGCAAAAACATCCTCTTTTAGAATAAAGTATTATTTCTCTTTAAAACATTTAACCCGATACTACTAAAACCTTACCTCCAGATAAAATATGTATAGGTACTCTTTGAGATGACAGTGGTTATTTCTTTATTAGGGACCGATCGTTTATTTCGTCGCAGGGCCGTTTTTTTTGCGATGGTGTTCCGCTACCGCGCGCCATCACGTAATCCGTGACGCGGGCAATGACGTAATCCGTGGTATGTTCTCTGGCAATTAGCCAATAAGAAAACGACAAACTGAGCAGTTGTTGTAAAAAAATCCCCCCCTCACCTCTCCGGAAGAAGTCTCGTCCATCGAGGTTGCTTTTTAACGCAGGTGAAATCTTCTTATCAAGAAGATTGGCAAACGCAGGTAGGATACATTTGTTTTCATTATTACAGATCGCAATCTTATCATCTGTATTCACTTTTATCTAATAACCATGGTAGAACTAATCTAGTTAAGCACCCTATCTGAATAATTACAGTTACAGAACCGGGGCCACTCAACACATTGCATTCCAAAATACAAATCCTAGCATCCACGCGATTTCTTCATTAAAAAGACTTTGACTTCAGAACTAGTCCACGAAATGTGCCTTTTACCGGATCGAAGCTCGAGCAAGTTGAAATGCTATTGCCTTCCGTACTCGACACTGATTGGCTCAAATAACCGTAAGTTGGAATGCTTTGTTTTCGTTCTGCAATGTGATTGGTTCTCGGTGTCTAAGTGGCCCCGGTTTCACTAGTCGCACTGTAAATTGATAGGAAGGAAGGAGAAAACGAATGACACTACCGCTCCACACACCACTGTGATGCAGGCGCAAATACCATCTTATTTGTAGTCTGCATTATAATAAAAGACATACTTCAGGTATCCAAACAAAGTTTTCTGATTGCAGAGGTCAAAAGCAATGTCAGTGTTGTTGTTTTTGGTTGATAAATAACCAGAAGTGTCAAAGAATCCTGAACTGAGGAATTTGTACGACTGAGAAATGTTAACTCATTCCCGTCACTGTATAATCCTATTTTTCGCGAAATCACTTTTGCCATGAATCCGGAATCGAGGAAGTACACATCTGTCAGGTCTTTCTAGACTGCCTGCCCCCCTTTATTTCCAACTGAATCCGCGGCGATCTTAGAGATGCTCAGATGCGAGTGCGACAACGACTAGGAGTACAAGCTAGTGATTTTTTTTTGTCGTTATTTTATTGGACTACCTGTGATGCGAATCACAGGTAGCCCAATCAGAAAAATACAGAAGAACCGGCAAGCAGGCTGTGAGAACAACTCTATAAGGATTGGATATTGTGAGACTAAAACTCGTATTCGTACTCCAAACTGAAGCGGGGACTGGTGGCAGTCTAAGATTGCGTTCGATGGACCATATTCCGGACAAAGAATACACAGAACGAACGGATTCTTTAGCCACTGGAATACTAAATGTATCCTGAATATCATATATCAGCAAGCGTTTGTAGTTTACAGTGCAAAATGTGTCTGAACCAGACTTTCTGGGACTATTCCATCTCTTCTTCTGGAATATTGTCAATCGAACGCGCCGTTGGTGTTTCTCCCTAACTAAACCTCAAAAACGTTCTTAAACGCCATCCTCTAATATTATCAGCAGCCTCTCAAACTGACCAAATACATAAATATTCACGCAGATGCTCTCGAGAAATCTATAGATATATTAGCGATATTTTTAATTTTCGTTAATTTCACATTTGGTAAATAACTCTCTGGAATCTCGAGACCTATTAATCCCCTGCCTTACCCGACTATTTTTAGTTTGAAATCAATCCCTATATAGTCAAACAACAAAGACGTGGTTCGCCATGTTTTCGTTTGAAAAAAGGAATCAATCACGGTTTCTACCCACCCCTCCCTCCCTTGGGTATTGCTGGTTTTCACTCAATCCCCAGAGATTGAAATGACAAAGGGCATGGCGGCCATGTTGGTGCCCCAACAAAAGAAGCTAACGAGGAATCTATTGTTTAAGGGCACCAACATGGCGGCTATGACGTCAAGTGAAAGCCAGCAATACATGTGTAATTAATGATTAACCATTAAATTTAGGGTGAAACGGGGGGGGGGGGGGGGGGTGAGCTTACGAGGAGTTTGTTAAACTACAATCGACCTGGCAGCAATGACATCATACGTTAACGAAAAATACGTAGATTTCTTCTTTCTTAGGGTATCTACATGATATCTAGGTTGCTTACATTTACATTGAAAAATTGAAATTCCGGTTGGAAAATCAAATGGTGTGTGTCACTTCGTTCGGAAAAACGTGGGTTTACAGGTTGGAGTAATGCACTTTTCCCGCTTTTTTCGGTCTTCTGGTAGACGCGCGTACCATTTGAAAGTTTACTATTTTATAATATATTCCCCTCCCCCTCCAAAAGAAATTCCAACCGGATTGTTGATGCAAATGGTAAGCGTCAGGTCTCTAGTAAAGCTGCCATCAGCGCCCATTGGCGCTGTCCTTCTTCTTCAGTCTCTGTGCTGCAACTGTTTTGGGTGATGCTGAGGATACTAACGGTGGGCCTATATCAAACTCTACGTGATCTCTCTTTGGTGATTGGTTGGTTCTGTGGAGTTGTCTTAGTTCGTTGAAAGAAGCGGCGAAGTTTGATTTCTTTGGTGGTTTTCTGTAATGAGAACATTTCAAGAAAGAAAGAAATCAGAGCCAAAAAAAACGTTAAAAAAGGACAGGAAGACATAGTTTGAATGTCATTGGTTTAGTACAACAATACAACAACAATAATAACAACAACAAAGAAGCGGTCTACATCTTGTAACAGTTAGTATATATTGTAGAACGTATTTTTTAAACTATTGATGATTATTACTCATGGCGCATACTATAAAGTTAACATTGATGTTTATGCAAAAAAAAAACATTTGACTTGGGACCGTCGGCATATTCTAAACGTCTAATGGACGTTAGTAAGGGGCATTAAGACCAACACAGACCTGGAAACGAGATGGGAGTCAAAATGTGGACGTTAAGTGGGAGAGGGTCCGACGTCCATAGAGGGAATCGGTTAACTCTGTTGCTATCCAATTCAGATCACGTTATGTAAACATACGTTACTCTGGAGTATCGTTTCTTTGAAAATTACTTTATAGACTAGAAGGAAAAAGAAACTGGAAAAAAGTTGTACATGAACAGAATAGCTGATATTACATGGCGTCTACGAATATCAGTTTCAGCGGTATTGACCCGAATGCCCCACTTCGACGTAATGAAGCGCCATTGAAACCACCATTCATGTGTGACACATTGAAGTGAGACCGCTGAAACTGCTTTTAAAGGGGAACTGAACCCTAAAATCAACCCAACGTCTATAGAAAGATGTATTCGAAAGAAATAAGTTCTGCTATTTTATTTTTCTGTGTTGCGCGTCTATGAAGAGAAAACCAGTTTCCAATTTGATTTTCCGTTGAAAAATCTATACGGTGTGGCGGCTCAATTCATTGCAAATTTCCCCATATCGTAGCTCACTTACCAAGGAAAAACGATCACACCTCCAGTACAAAGAAAACACAATGGTCCGCAATTATAAGCCGTTAGTCTTGCTATTGAATGTCGGGGACAGCATGGCAAAACTAATTTATTCCCCGTATACTACGTCACAAATTACAAGACTTGAGCCGTCTGTACATAGCGGAGGCTGAGAGGAAGGTTTTCGGATTTTCTTTTCCTAGACGCGCAACACAAATATTGAGTTGATTTTAGGGTTCAGTTCCCCTTTAACTGTTGCTCGTCACAGGTTCTGCATCTACATGGTTTTCCAAACTCAGCAAATCCATCTGTAATTCAAAAGGCGATTGTGGTTATAAATACCTTTCAGTGGAATATCAGGACATGCCGACTACCACATCTGAATGACCTGAATGCACTTGTAAAATGTGATATTTCTAGTTGATAGTGTAGGGAGCCGTAAACAGTCACTTTCCCCATCGTTAAAAACGCGCCGGTCGCGCCGTGGTACTAGTTTGTCGCTAACAAGCATTTCTTTAAAGGGAACCTCGGCTGAAAAACAATGTTTGCTCTCAAATGATTGTTTTGCATGCCTAAGTCTGTTTCTGTGTTTGTCTCCAGTAAATTGTACACTAGATCAGTGTCATTTATGCACCGATTTTCCTGTCGATAAAACTGTGACGTCATAAGATCCAAGATGGCGGCGCGCAGGAAATTCAAACGAGTTTTATCGACATGAATATCGGTGCATAAATCACATCTAGTATAGAATTTAATTTACTGGAGACAAACACAACAGCAGATTTAGGCATTAACAAACACTTGAGAACAAACATTGCTTTTCAACCGAGGTTCCCTTTATCACTGGAAAACTCACGGCAAAACGTTATGCTGGCCGAAAGGACATAGGCTCTGGCGTCCAAATACAAGTTTCCTAGGTCTTAAACTGTTTTAGTAAATAACTTTATAACTTAGTAAACTCACAGTGAATTACAAATGTAGACAACTCCAACCTGTTAAAGGCTTAGGCTTAGTTTTTAGTAGTGTTGTTGTTTTTCGCGAAACATTTCACATACTGATAATTCAGAAACAGAAACAGGGATGCTTCTTTTTAGTTTCGGCGGGAATTTCCATGGTTTTGCACGCATCCATGCCAACGGATGAAAATATGCTGGAAATACCTTGGAAATATTATTCGAAATTCTAATGTCCAAGACATTTACATCCCATGAAATTAACAATTTAGATACTCACTCATCCGCCTGTCTCCTTGGTGGTTTGCTGATTTTGATGGTTGTCATTGCTTCAGTCAGGTCACTAATGGTGCGAACAGGTCTGTTGGCCAAATATCATATTGAAGTCGTACTGCTTCTTAACGTTAAAGGGGCTATGTCATGGTACTGCGCATGTATCAAGTAATCGCCCGTTGGTGGCTGTTAATTGGATACAAACAGTTAAACTTGCCTCCCTCAATGCTTGATTGAAAGGATTTTCAATACTTTCCCTGGAGACTGTTTATATACACTGTTTGTTAGTCATGTTTGCATATTTGCTTTGATTTTAAGCATCCCACATGGCCGAGAGATTCGTTAGTTCATATCAAAATCGGTAGAAATTGCTGTTTGCGGCCCGGAACGCGAATGTAAAGTCTATCACTGTGACACAGCCCCTTTAACATTGCGTTGGGTCGATATTTGATAAATCACATCTCAAATGACTTAGCTTTCCTCTTTCGACCTCGTACAGACTATTAAGGCCATAATTCAAAATTAAGCTAAGTTTGGCTGGACATTGGAGAAATCAGTATCTATTTTTGGAGCAAAAGCCGTGTACCACTGAAATAAACCTCTAAAACACTTGAAACAGTTAACCGTTTCAAACGCCGCTCCACCATGTGCCGAACTATCAGCCTAGTCCTAAGGCCTTCTGGCTTGTATTTTGTCTGAGTGGGTTAATGGGATCCCTGTGGTTTGTACTGGCTTATAACGTCACTGCTTAGTGTTGCCAGAAGGAACTTGGTAAGCCGCGACGTCACAAACCACAGGGATACCATTAACCCACTAAGAAAAATACCAGCCAGAAGGCCTTGGGGCAAGGCCGCCGAGCGAGGTATCAATCTATTAGGTTCGACATGTTTGAATTAGGTGCGGCATATGCCGTCGCAATATTCGACATTGATTCTCATGTGTCAAACTAAACGTATAAATTTGGGAATGTAAAAACGTTCTTGTATTTCATCTCTCCAAAGGCCGGTTCAACGAATTAAGTTCACCGATAATCAGTCGTGGTTGAAAGAGCTTGTATTTCTACTACGGGAGAGAATAAAAGATTGGCAAACATAAACTGACGATAAACAATTTATACAAATAGTACAAATTATAAAAATATATGTCACCGGTTTCGTTGCTTGTGCATATTGTTTCACACAATGGTGTTACCGTTCAGGATCCGGTTGTTCGAAGCAAGGATAAGCACTACCCCGAGGTTAAATCGCTCACCTATCGTTAAACTGTACAGATTACAATTACAGATTTAGCGCTATCGGCTTGCTCGGGATAAAGTTACCCTTGCTTAGAACAGCCGGGCCCAGCAGTGTAACGGCCAGATTGATAGGAAATACTGCCTACCTGTTATTGTCGTCGGAATCAGAAGTGTTCTTGGACGCTTGGGGTGATCTGCTAGAAGGTGACCGGCTGGCAGGCGAGCGACTCGCTGGTGACTTGGTATTTTTTCTATGCAGCAGTTTACCACCAGGTAAACTATTCCTCCTCATCCCTAAGGTAAGGATAGAAAGTAAAGATGTATCTACCATGTTTTGTGCCAATTTGTGTAGGTATTAGGGAAGAAAACAGGACGGCGACGGCAATGACGATGGTGAATCGGTGGTCAGTGCTTACAAGCTCCTTGGAGTTTTTTACTGATCAACCATCCATACACCTTCAACTAAGCCTTTAACCTAATACATATTGCAAGCTTCCCTTATCTGTTGTCACTATTAATCATGACATCTTTATTATTTATTTTATTATCTTGTCAAGCTAGCTGTATTGTAATCTCCTGTACTTATATGGTAAATAAACTGACTGATTGATTGATTGATTGACATCGAAAAGTGATTTTCCCAAAATTTGGTGTTTACTATTTCCGTTATTCGCCTTTTATTACTTTTCACAACCAAATCTTCGAAAAATATAAGCAGCATAGAGTTCCCTTCAAGCCGAACGAAAGACGGTGTGAAAAATATTTAGTAGTATGTAAAGTGGGCGTTCTGGCCCACCTTGAAAATGTTGTACAAGAAAGTGGGGCCTCGTTCAACTTCGTTTCACTCGCCCCCCTTTCTTGTACAACATTTTCAAGGTTTTCCAGAACGCCCACTTTACATACTACATATACACAATCTTGCCCAAGATTGTCACTCACGCATTCCAACCGACTAATGATTTTTACTCAACATGACAGTACCACTTAAACATATAGATTTACTAAGATATATAATCCATATGAGATGGAGTGTGAAAAGTGTGGAAGAGTATTTAAGAGGAGTTGGAATCTGAAACGCCATCTAGAGAATCGTGAAACTCCGTGCGTTAAGGTCCCAAAGCAATACATTTGTGAGAGTTGTGGCGGAGAGCTAAGCTGCTACTCTGCCTTGTGGAGACATAAGAAGAAGAACTGTCCTACCTACCGCCCTAAACCCATCGTTAACGAAAACTAGGCACACACGCACGCATTTACTCAATATCGTATAACCATTTAAACATATAGATCAACTATAGTATACGCCCACCCCAATATGGAACGCCTCACATTTGAGCGAACCCATCGGACCATCGGTAAGTATCTACGTGGGTGGCAGATGTACGTTCCCCCGGACCACGAACTAGGTGTTGACCCAAGGGCCTTCCTAGAAGGCACGCGCCACGATATTCATCAGAAGTTGGTGGAAGAAGTCGATGACCTACGTGGAGTGAAGTTCCAACTCGCTCTGAAGGTGATGCTACGGAAGGACCATCCAGACGGTAGAAATGAGTTTACTGACCCTACGATGCGTCATAACCAGGAGATCGTCATGCAGACCGACGAGATTCATGAGGCCTTAGACAGAGCCATCCCAAAGATTCTAGAGAGTCTCGAGAAGTGGACGAATAAAGGCTCTGGATGGGTTGTCGACCACATCATCCTGCTCTATCTGAACATCGCTCTCTACCAACCTCTGAGAGGTGGATCATTCATCGAACTACCTCCGGAAGTTGCAAATAAGAAAGCCGTGATAAACGTAAGGAACAAAGATGACAACTGCTTTCGTTGGACATTACGCTCAGCAATGTTTCCAGTTGCGAAACACCCACAAAGAACGTCGAAGTATCGAGAAGACGATGGGTTGAAATTAGATTGGCTTAGCCTACCAACGCCAATCTCACAAATAACGCGCGTAGAGAAGCAGCTTGACCTAGCAATCAATGTCTTCGGCTGGGAGAAAGGTGTGGTGGTAGTCTACAGGATTAGCAGGCAACATGGGGACATCCACCGCATCAACATGCTGATCATAGAGGAGTCCGGAAAGTACCACTATACCTGGATCAAGGACTTGAACCGCCTCCTTTACAATCATAGCAAACACCACGGTAGGAAACACTTTTGCGAGCGATGTCTACATGGGTACTGCCGAGAAGACCTCCTCGAAGCCCATAAGCCCGAGTGTCAAGGTATAGGGGGAACCGCCGTGAGAGTGGAAATGCCTAAAGAGGGTGAAAGCAAGCTCTCCTTCCAAAACCACCACCGACAGCTACCAGCTCCGTATGTTATCTATGCAGATTTCGAGGCTTTGACAACGAAGATCGCAGGACCAGAGTTGGATCCCACAAAGAGCAACACTCAGAACACGCAACACCATGTGGCTTGTGGCTTTGGCTACGTCGTGGTGCGATGCGATGGTCATACAGAGCCTCCAGTCGTTTACAGAGGTCGGGATGCCGCAGAACGGTTCCTGGAGGCAATGCAACGAGAAGAATCGAGAATCAAAGTAGTTTTGATGACCCCAAAGGCAATACGGATGACCCCAGAGAATTGGTTTGCCCACGATACGGCCAGAATCTGTCATGTGTGTGAGGAGCCACTCTACGGTGACTCAGTTCGCGACCATTGCCACATAACAGGCAAGTACAGAGGCGCAGCCCACAATGCTTGTAACCTCAAGCTGCGGTTGAACCCCAAAACCACGACCATACCAGTCGTATTCCACAACTTGCGTGGTTACGACTCACATCTAATAATGCAGGCTATTTCCAAGACGAAGGGGCAGATCACGTGTATCCCTAACAACACGGAGAAGTACATATCGTTCTCCTTTGACCAGCTGCGATTCATCGACAGCACTCAATTCCTCTTAGCATCCCTAGACAAGCTGGTGTCAGCTAACCAACCAGAAGTCTTCCAGATTACTGCTCTGTATGAGCCTAGTGTAGAGCGGCAACGCCTGCTTTTGCGAAAAGGCATCTATCCGTATGAGTATATGGATAGCTGGGATCGGTTTGCAGATCCACTCCCACCACAAGCCGACTTCTACAGCAAGCTATCAGCTGAAGGCATTTCCGAGGAGGACTACGAACACGCTTTGATGGTCTGGAACACCTTCGGCTGTGAGAACATGGGAGATTACCACGACCTATATCTACGAACCGACGTGCTTCTTCTGGCAGATGTCTTTGAGACCTTTCGGGAAACGTGCCTACGTCAGTATGGCTTGGATCCTGCACACTACTACACCAGCCCTGGTCTCTCTTGGGATGCGCTCTTGAAAGCTACAGGTGTGGAGCTCGAGCTGCTTGTGGACTATGACCAGCATCTCTTCGTAGAGAAAGGTCTACGTGGTGGAATATCTATGGTATCCAAGAGACACGCCAAGGCCAACAATCCTCTGGTTGAGTGCCATGACCAATCCAAGCCCACAACGTACATCCAGTACCTCGATGCCAACAACCTATATGGATGGGCAATGAGTCAGCCACTACCAACGGGAGGCTTCGGGTGGGTAGAGGACCTTCGAGGACTCACCAATACCATAGTGGACTGTCCATCCGACAGCCCCAAGGGCTACATACTAGAGGTGGATCTCGAATACCCACAAGAACTCCACAACGCACACAATGCCTATCCGCTAGCACCAGAGCGCATGAAGGTCCCAAAGGAGTGGATGTCCGAATATCAGCGCAACCTCAAAGGTACATCGATAGAGGTTGAAAAGCTTGTGCCAAACCTCCACGACAAAGAGCGGTACGTACTCCACTACCGCAATCTACAGCTTTACATATCCCTAGGCATGCATCTCAAGAAGATTCACAGAGCACTACGATTTGACCAAAGTCCATGGATGGAGCCTTACATCCGAAAGAACACTGACCTTCGTAAACTGGCAACTAGTGACTTCGAAAAGGACCTGTACAAGTTGATGAACAACAGCGTCTTCGGTAAAACCATGGAGAACTTACGCAAGCGCGTAAATGTCGATCTAGTGCGTGCCAGCGAAGAGGACAAACTTAGACGTCTGATTGCTAGCCCAACCTTCGCACGGGCAAACATCTTCGATGATGATCTGGCAGCCCTGCACATGCATAAGAGTCGACTAACTTTGAACCGTCCAGTCTACGTGGGGATGAGCATTCTTGATCTATCAAAGCATCTGATGTACGACTTCTACTACAACCAACTGCTTGGACAGTATGGAGACCGATGCCAGCTAGTCTATACAGACACAGACAGTTTACTACTTGAGATCCAGACAGACGATGTGTATGCCGACATGGCTGCCCACGAAGATCTCTATGACACATCTGACTACCCTAAGGAGCATCCACTACATAGCACAGCGAACAAGAAAGTCCTTGGAAAGATGAAGGACGAGTGTGCCGGGCGCCCAATCGCTGAGTACGTAGGTCTTCGACCGAAGATGTATTCTATCCTAGAGGCTGATGGGAAAGGCATAAGGAAGGCTAAAGGCATCCGTAAGGTAGTCGTAAAGAAGCACATCCGCCACGAGCAGTACAAAGAGTCGCTATTTGATAATAAGACCTTCCGGCATGGGATGGATGTACTACGATCGAAAGGCCACCACATCTATGGGCAGCACATTAATAAGGTATCCCTTTCACCATTCGACTCCAAGCGTTGGATCCATAATAATGGAATCGATACATTAGCCTATGGACATAAAGACTTAGACATGGATGATTTCATTTACGAGTTGCTACACTAGGCACGAACAGAACGTCTTTCGGTGGTAGTTCCGTATCCCTAGGAACGACTTGTAGCTCTTCACGAACGAATCCACGTTTGGGTGCATCCTTCTCCCCTTCTCGCTTCGCGAGGTAGTACAGCACAGGCTGCCCCGAAGATACTACACTTCGCGAAATAACGTATATCCGTAAACTCCACACGGGATCAGTAGCTCTACGTTTTTCACCTCCTTCCAATTCTCCTGGTGCGTAAAGATATCGAACTAAGACGTCGAAGGGTAGGCGCTCTTCTCTCAAGCCAACAGTGCGTGAATATGTAGGAGTCTTTAGATCTACTTGTTGCGTCACTACAGAATTTGAAGGCTCCTTTCCTGTAAGTCGAGTCACCTCACCGTTCAGGGCTTTGATAACCATTGGTAAACGAACTACCCATTCTCTACTACGCGCCTCTGATCCTTCCGAAGTAAGTACCATCTCTTGTGCATATTGGTATCCAAACAATCTCTCAGCTAGCGTTCTATTCGCTCGTTCGACGAAGCCTTGCGCTCTATGATTACCAGCCTCACCTCGTTGAACTTTCGTACCATGTAGTTCTAGAGTTTCAGACATACGTCCCATGAATTCTCTACCAGGATCTACTTGCAAGGTCTTTGGCCATTCTAGTGGACTACGTTTATAGATTCGTTCGAATGCCGCAGAAACTTCACCACTATCTTTCGAAGCTAAAGGTTCGGCTTCTTTGTATCGAGAAGCCACATCGATTACCACCAATGCGTACTTATATAGTTTCCTTCCACGTCCAGGACGATCGTGAGGTAGAAATATCAAATCAGCTTGGTGGACTTCATTTGGTTTCGATACAGTCCAATGCGGACGTGGCACATATCGTGGTGGTGGTAAATAAATTTGCCATAGTGCTTGCTTCTCTAACCAACTCTTAGCTGTGTCTTCCGATACCTTTGCTGCCGCCGATAGTTTACCAATTGCGGAGTAACCTTTCCAATATCCTTCAGGCCCATAGAAGATAGCATCCATTACGTATAGTGTTAATAATGAGGCTTTAATATGTATAGTCCTTATCGTTAAAAAATGAAAAAAAAAGAATAAAGACTCATCGGTCCTTATTCTCTTTTTTTTTTCTACGTCTCCCTATTAGTATACGTCCTCGAGGGTGGCCCGAGTCTTCGTTGGAAGCGGTTGTGTTACGACTAGGACGGCGGCGTCGAGTAGGTATGATATTCCCAATCCACTTGTGCAGACGCTACTAGCATCGCAAATGCCGTCGTGTATGGATCCTGGCAGTATCATATTACTTATGTTGGAAGCATTTACTTGGTTGGAATTCGCGTCTACGAGAGCTTCGTAAGAAGTCCGGCTTCCTATAGCGAACGGACGGCTCTTGTCGAAGAATAGACAGTTGGGTACACCTGTCTGCATGTTGCATTTCATTCGCATCCTAGCAATGGGATTGCTTAATGCACATCCGGCGTTCTTGGAGGCTTCCATAGAGATGGTTCGTTGAACCAATGGGTGGATCTTGGTGTTTGTGACGACGAGAGCTCCTTCGGCTGGTGCCGTACGGCGGCGCAGATTGCGTGCACAAATCTTTCCACTTGTGAGGCACGCCTCAACCTCGTTTTCAAACGCCGAGTCCAACTCTTGGATCACTTTGAAGAGGGTACTCAATTTGTCTGGACTTGGAAGTTCAGGGTTTCCGTCCTTGTCGGTCTTCAAGGTGATTCCATCCATCTGAGTCGGTACTGGCACACACCACTTTTGGATTTGTAAGCATGGGTTACGATCTCTTTTCTTAAATTTGTCTCTTTGTCCCGATGCGAGGTTTAGTCGTGCAAGGTCATCTTGCTCATGTGGACATATTTGACCAACATGTTTTTCGTCTTTGAAGCGAAAGAGTGCTGGACGTTGTCCTTCCCCAAGATCAAAGTAGACTGGGATGTATTTACATCCGTTTGGACCACTTCGAGGATTGTCCCAGTCAAACACAACCGTTCCCTTCTTTCCCTGTTCGAAGGCTTCGAGGATGTCTTCTGCGTTGAACACAGAGGATTTGTTTGCCGTCGCCGCATTAGCTGCCGCAGTATTAGCTGCCGTGGTATTGGCATCGTTGGTTGAGATGGCATCATTGGTTGAGGGGGCATCGTCGCTTGCATTGAAAACTTGGCTAGCCATCGTCTTCGATATATATACATGGGGCTTTATTTAATAGGGTTATTGGATTCATTTTTTTACAACCCGTTGTGGTGGTCAGCTTTGCCGCGTATTTCTTCGGAATTAGTCTTGTGATTTTTAAAGCAACCGACTAGCAACGTATCCTATAGCGAACGTCCCACCACCTACGATTGCCAATTCCATAGTTCTCTGCGAACTCGAAGGTCTATGGTAGTCGGAAAGGTGAGGCTTCTTCATGTCCATGCGGTGCAGCCCCACGTGTACTGTATTGTATAGAACAAGGGCGCGGTCCGTATTGGTTAGATCCTCGGCAGCGTAGTATTTCTTACGTTCCTGTTCTTGGACCCAATCGGATAGTTTTTCTTGTTGTTTTTCGTAAGTGATCATGTCAGCCTTGTATTTCTCAAGGGCTCTATCGTGCCTTTCGATCTCTATATTAGTCTCTTCTGGGTCTCTTCCAGAAATATATCGGTCGAGGTATTTAGCACCAAGGCTTGCTGCCGCAAAGGCAACCCCTGTGATAAGCGCTCCCCCCATTGTTTACAAACTTTTAGGTACGAGCCCTTTGTCTTCGAGATACTTTTTGGCGGCAATGCTACCAGCCAATACGGCCGTCCACTTCACGTAATTCAAGATGTTTGATGAAGGATCGCCAAGCATAGACTCTTTTGTCGCCTTTTTTACGACCCAACCAATACCAGTTGCTATTCCAGCCAATGTGGCGGCATCAATTACTACTTCTACCACTTTGCCTTTTTCTGCCATCGAACGTATCTGTATTGTCGATATGTTCAAATGTTTATTCCATGGAAGGCAATTTTTTGCTTCTAGCTTCGTGTACTTCTTCGGAATGAGTGTGGGGTGTCGTAGCGTTGCGGTCCTTATACCGATAGTACAGCCCAACTAACGCGAGGCCTACTCCAATGGCTGATAGTGTAGTGTTGGCAGACACTTTATCGTACCAGCTTCCGTCGTCCCGAACTTCTGGTTCACTCTCACGACTCAATGCCTCTCTAGCGCGGCGATTACTTTCCGCCAGTGCTTTTCCAGCGGCAACGCGCTTTGGATCTTTGGTCTTTTTTTCAGGCACAGTCTTCGGCGGATCTGCAGTTATCCGATCTTGTTGTTCCTCCATTGTTCATGTCAGTAGACTTTGAGTCTTCAATAGGTTGACTGCTTGGCGTACTAGATGGAACTACGTGGTCAGCTACATGGAACAAGGCACTAGCTAGAGCCACAAAGCGACCTGCTTTAAGAGACAACAAGGCGGCCACAGCAGATATCTCGTTGCGAACTAGGTGGTCTTCTTGTAGATCTAGGAGAAGTGCTTGTTCGCTGTCTAGTCGGACTACGTACCCAACTGCACGAGTTGCTAGTCGCAGCGCTCCGTCTACTAGACAACCTGTTATTTGCTTTGCTACTAAAGCCTGGTACCTACTATGTAAACGTATAACGTCTTTATCAGGCAGTTTAGATATATCTCCTAGAGAAAAGTCCCGACCTAGATATTCTTTTGTTGTGCCCATTGCGGCTAGAATCGAGAGCGCCTCCCTACGATCTTTAACATCCTCTGATTTGGATGGATGTTCCAGTACGACCGGCGGACAAACGACGGCGCACTCGCCTAACAGTTCTTTGATTTCTTCATCCATGGTTGAAGTATGCTTCGGGTGCGGGAATCTCTAATACTACCTCGAAAGGATGGCGGAGACAGAAACATGTGCGAGCGAACTTGTGGGCCTTGAGCTCCGAGGTCAACATTTTCCTCTCATCCACCTTCAACCCACCACCGTAGTCCTCAAATAGTGCTTTGGCATCAAGAGCTGACGCCGTATGAAAGGCCACGACCACCGCCACGTTTTCTCGAAAAGGTTTGCATATGCTTGTCAACTGTTGAGTTAACACCCAAATAGAAATGCCTATGTGACGAGCGGAAAAGGCCATCTCCACGAGCTTATCGGTTCTCAGCTTTACATCCTTCGATGCAGCGCAATCGTCGAGTATCAAAAGAGTATTCGTACCTGCCCAAAAGGTGGAACAAACTCGTAGCGCGGCATTGATGGCATCTTGTGAGGGGCACATCACGAAGAAGTGAGGATCTAGATGGGCGAATCCACGATAGGTAGCGTTGTGGGCATACGTGGGGCATATGAGTACTACGTAGTCAAACTTACCACGAAATGCTCCACGAAGCTGCTCTACGAGAAGGGCCGTTTTTCCACAATTCGTTGGTCCCACTATGAGAGCGTTGAATGGAATTTCAGTTACTAAAGCGTCCATGCTAGTACGATACGTTTTCCAGTGCTCCGTTCAATATCGTGATCTGAGCATCGGCAAGTACGAAGATGTGCATGTTCACGATTCCACTGCCTCCAGTCCTATGGATGCGGATCTGGAGGTTCTTTCCACTGCCCGTTTGATTCAAGCCATTGCCATGGACAACTGGATCATTTACTGTGCGACAGTCAACCAGGATGGCGAATTTATTATTGTAGAACTTGATCGGGGTCATAGACGTTTTGCCAGCGCCGAACCATCCATTAGCGGCCTCCCAAAAGTCTGATGGTAGCATGCCTCCAGGAAAGATCCTGTTTGGTCTTCCATTGATATCGATCTCGACCTTAGTGATTCCTGGATAGTCAAACGCCTCGCTGTTTCGTGTGCCGTGGGCATGTTGTGCCACAAAGAGGAGGAGCAGTCCAGTAAAGGACAACCTTGGAACGTCGACTTGCTGGGATATCAGAGTGTCGGATGCTTTGTTAATAGGTACGGTTTTGAAGTGAACAGCGTGCCTGAACAGGAAGACGGCGCCACTGACATATTCGTCTTTCGCTTGCTTGGCGATAATTTCACTCTCAACAACTTCGTACTCTAGCTGGATGTTGCTTAGCTTGTATGTGCCTATCTTGGTAGTGTCTGATCCTACCACCACGTCCGTAGCAGGTGATAGAGTCAACTCGAGCGAAATGGTGTTGCGAAGAGCGAAGGGATAAAGAGCTCCATGTTGCGTCAGGATGTCCACATCTAGTGGGATTCGGTATTTCGAACCATACACAGCTAGGAGCAAGTTTTCTCCAGTATCCGAAGTGCCTTTGTCACCAGCATTCGAGCGTAGCTTGTTCGCGTTCTCTGTTTGAATACCTTGTCCCACGCGCGCATCTCGCTCTATAGTTGGCAAATAGAGATCGGAATATGTCTGTAGAAGATCTGGTCGTTCAATGTCTTCTATTGTTTCAGCTCCTATTTTGAGAACTCTACGTGAGACCAGACAACGCCCGACATTAGCCACCACTCGATTGTTAGCATGTCCACCAGACAACGTAAGGTCAGCCACGAGCGCGAGACTACCTGGAACGAGGACGATGTTTTCCCCTAGTATTGGTATTTTCACATAGAGAGTCTCTCCTGGATTGGCTTCCGATGGAGTGAAGGTGATTCTATCTACGTTGTGTAGAGCTTTCAATCCCTGAGGCTCTCTGTGCGATTTTGCAGGAACCAACGTCGCCGGAATCATATTGAATATTTAGACATATATAGTTATTGTTCAACATGGCTGAAAATGCAGACTTCGATCCTTTGACTGAGGAAGGTCAAGCCGACATAGAAAAGCTTTCTGCCAAAGAATGGCATGAGCTTGGTCCAGGTAAGAATGAAGACCGAAGTACTTGGTGGGATAGAGTTAAGGTTAGAATAGGAGAAAGATCCAAAAGCTTTCGGGATAAGCTTTGGAGTGGACGGCATAAATGGGGGTACAGTCCACATGAGTACATCAAATTGGTGAATCTAGGTGATCCAGATGCAGTACCAAGCAGCAATACCGCGGAAACATCGTTCACTGAGGGGAAACAGATACTAGCTGAAAAAGCCAATCAAAGCGATGAGGCCTGGGAACGCATCCGTGCCAAGTATCCAAATGTAGACACTACCAAGTTCACTACTACCTTGGATGCACACGACGAGGTCGTGGTGCTACTGAACAAGATGAATTCCAAATACCACAAGCTGTACGACGCCAAAGGTAATGTTAATGGAAAATTGCCTAAAACTATCACAGACGCTCTAGGGTCCCCCGCAGAGGTGGTTGTTAGCGCAGGAGAAGCTGAGATCAACCAACTTAAGGTAGAAAGAGCTAAGGAAATGAAAAACGTGAAATCATCCAAGCAGGGGTCGACAGAACATACGGCAGCAAAGGAAGAAGTGATGAAAATAGATGACCAAATACAGGAGATTGAGTCAAATATCGAAAAAATCGAAGAGCGTATGTCCATGCGAGACCGCGTGAAGGCCATCTTCAAAGAGTACGGTGTTGGAGTGCTTGGAATTGCGATTGCGACAGGCACCGTGATTGGTGTCGTGGCTTCCATGCTATCTAAGGGGCTCGCTAATGTTGCCAGTGGGGTCGGCAATGCGTTGAAAGGTCTAGGAAAGAAGCTAGGGCAGATTCTACCTGGAATGGTTGGGACAATTGCTAGCTTTTTGTTTCGCACGGCAGGCGAGGTATTAGGATTCTTAGCGAAGAACATCTGGATGTTGATCGTAGCTGTGGTGGTGATCGTAATAGAGCGATTTAAGTCAGCGAAATAGCATCCATGAGGCTCCCGCCGCAGTGGCAACCATCAGCCCCAAATTGATCTCGTGCTTTGTCATAACGGCATCGGTACTACGAGGTTGCGTTACTTGTGGGATAGGCGGCTTCACCGCAACGACATCTTGATGCGGTAGATCTTTCTTTCGTGAACTACGAGGTTGCGTTACTTGTGGGATAGGCGGCTTCACCGCAACGACATCTTGATGCGGTAGATCTTTCTTTCGTGAACTACCTTCCATACGTGGTGGTTTCGGGGGCTTTTCCTTATAGTTGATACGGTCATTTATTCCAAAGTGGACGTTAGGTGTGGATGCCATTCGTAGTTCGTTGTTATAACCTGGTACGCTCTCATCGTTAATAATCATACGGCTGGGTATTAACAAACAGTCCTTGGCAACTGCAAGGTCGAGACGAACGCGCGTTAGATGCAAAGCGTTTTGATATCGTACAAGGCTATCTACCTTCTTTTCTGTGATGACCTCTTCCAACTTTACACCACAATCGGCCTGAACATTGTGGGATAAGGTCGTTGTCCCTACGATTGAACTGCGCAAAGAAGCCTGGGATCCTAGAACGCAGTATACGTAGACCATTGCAGATAAGTTTATTCTGGCTAGCCCGTCCTTCGCCAATCCGTGACCAGTTTGTGGAACGAACCAATTGCGTTGATTCTTTACCGCATCGTTACGAATGAACTTTAACGGAAATTCGAAATTCTTATCGCGACTCTCCTCAGGAAACTTGAAACTGCCCCCAGGCCACTTCGAATCGTACGAAGTGTTGTGCGTCCCCCATTTCTCTTGAGCATTCACCAGCCCTCCATGGATGTATACGTATACGTCTCCTAAACCACCATTGGCCCCTCGGCGCAGGGCAAAGTCAACTTTATCGACTCCAAACTCTATTCTGAGCCTGTCATAAGCGACGGAACTCCATGGAGCGTTGTTGTTTTTATTGAAGACCGAATCTCTGGGAAGTGGGACCCCCAATTCGAACAGTAATCGCCTCATTGTGTAGTACACATGAAAGCGGTAAAAGCTCCTGACGTTGTCGATGATTGGTGCATCATCTGAAAGATGGTCGTCAAACGACACCCCACAGCCTGCCGTTGCACACCAAAGGACGAAGCATAGCTGTTGTTGCCAATGTCTCATTGGTGGAGCATCTAGCCACTCGTTTGCTCGCTTTACGGTGTAGAAAACTTGGTCCGGCTCTTGAAAGATATCTCGTGGCGTCAAAGTGAAGAACTGATCCTTCGCTACGTAGATCTTGAGTGTTCGTAGGATAGGGACTATGTCTTTTGGGTCGCCCCCCCATGGAACGGCTGGAACTGGATACTTCTCTTTTGTCTTTCTGAATGGAGATGGGAAACCCCCAACTATACCCTGCAATGCATCGTTTAGCTGTTTTCGTACATCTGCTGGTACGAGACCACCAATAAACCAATGTTGTCCACCATCGTAAAACATGATCCTAGTCTCGTACGTCGACTCATCGTGTATGTCAGACGCTGTTGTCCTAGCTGAGAACTTCTCGAAGTCCGCGTGAGGATAATTTTTCTTAAAGGCCACTAAAGCCTTCGCATTGCGAGGTGCAATATAGTCACCCCAATCACCGTCGAAATGAACTTTATTAGGCATAGTATCACGGGTTTTCTTATCCGCGGCGCCGGGCCAAGCTATTGTCTGAGAAGGATCTGCAAATGGGAACTTCTTCAACCAATCCGTTCGACTCACGTTTGATATTTATACGTATTAAAGTTACGACGTACACCAATATCGTGAAGTAAAGAATATACGTTAGTATCATTGAAGTAAACTTCGGACTTCTGGCTTCAATATGGTAATCTTAAATGTCACCACCACCTCGGCTGACCATACGGTCTACTTCGATCAACCTATCCATATCAACAATATTTCGCTAGTTGAGGTCACTTTTGAGAATAGCTGGTGGAACCTAGAAACGGAGGCTACGTTCGAGTGGGATACCGGAGGCTTAGGGTTCCCATACAAAATCTATCCGGGGTCTCATAACCTACGTAAACTCCAACCCTTCTTCAATGAAGCTATGTCGAATAAAGTCGTAAGCTTTATAAATAAAAGCGGTAAGAGGGATTGGATCCTAAAGGTTCAGAAAACAATCAAGTTCAGTAAGAATCTCTGCGAACTATTGGGTATCGAAGGAAATGAAGATGTGGGGGGAAACGTATCGCTAAAAGCTGGACACTACGACCTGGTAATCAAGGATATCGACACAATGTACGTATACTGCGATGTGGTAGATTCCAATTTCTCGCTACTAGAGGGAAAGCGATCGAATGTACTGGCTAGCTTTAAAGTACGAGGCAGCTGGTTTGACACAAATACGTATTCTACAACGCCCCCACTACCTGTCCGAGCTCTAGGTACAACACGAAACAGCCTTCGTCTGACGATTCATGATGAGAAAGGCAACGTGGTAGACTTCCGTGGTCGACCCATACGATACGTATTGAAGATTGAGTGAGTCATACGTATAATATGCGATGGCAAGCGATTCGATTCAAACAATTCCAACGGCGCCGATCTATCCCAACCTACGTTCATCCGAAACCGTTTTGTCTGGAGATAGCTTTCGGCTACAAAAAGTATGTGACACACTTGCTGAACTCGACCGGCAGGCAAAGCACTACGAAGTAGTTCGTAAAAAGTATGCCCGAGCGCGTGGTATTGTTCACGGGGTTGCTGTGGCCACAGGTAGCTTGAGTGGTGCATTATCCGCTATGGCGTTGGGTTTGACATTTACGGGGGTCGGGATACCTGTGGGTATTTCATTAGGAAGCCTCGGGTTCGTTTGTGCTGTCATTTCGGCCTCGATGTCTATCGCAAGTAAGAAACTTGGTATTCGTGTCTCAAAGCACGAAAAGACCGTTATGTTGGCAAAGGCTAAGGCCAATTCCGTGGAAATCAAAGTCTCAAAGGCTCTAGCCGATGGTAATATTTCAGAAGCCGAGTTCGGAAGTGTTATCGATGAAAGATCGAAATACGAATCGCTCAAGCTCGAAATACGGCAAAGAAATAGGCAAGAAAGAGGGTCAAAAAACGTAGAAGAACTTCGCTCGGAGATCCGAAAGGAAATGAGAGCAAAACTTGGCAGTCTAGTGGGATAAGAATCAACATCTCCTATGAAAGAAACCATCAGGGAGTCTATTTTAACTTCACTAAGAAAATCGTATAAATTACTGCGCTAAGAACAGATGCTCTTAGTTCGTATAAATTACCGTGTTGTTTTGGTTCGTATGTAGATTTTTGTCTAGTCACGTCAAACTATGTCACGGGCCGCAGGTGAAATAAAAATTGTCTGAGTCGTACGTAAATTTTAGGGTCGCCAAACTTTTTCGCATGCCTTAGCGCCCCAGTTTCACTCGCTCAAGCAAATCGGGGCGCTCAGGAATTTTAGGGGGAACTCAGGAATGTATGTATTCATCCCCCTTGGCTTATGCAATGGACGTGTTTCGTATGTAGATTTCTGCCTCGATTTCGCCAGCCATAATTAACATACGGCAGCTGCTCTGCCAAACGTAAATACGACTTCTGCTCTCAAAGGACTTTTAGTTATTTAGGGCTAGGTTGAAATCAAAAAAGCATTTAGAGATAAACTAGTACAAGGTATACATCGCGCGATGCCTGAGACGATAACTTGTAGTTGGTTAATGCGAGGCAAGGACACGAAATGTATAAGGAATATTTCGAAGGTGTCAGAATATTGTGCTCAACACAACTATCAGATACGAAGAGGAGCCACTCCATTCGGTCCATGTTCTAAATGCGGTAGTGGTTGTAGAACTAGTTACGGACTTTGTACAACGTGTGGTGCACGACGCCAACGTGAACTTAGTGGAGAGAAACGTAAAATCAAGAATCGCTTCTCGAAAGTATTGGAAGAATTGAAGGACCGTAAGACTCATGGAGACGTAGAGGCTCGCTAAGGGCTTTCGAATATCCATGTCGTAAATGCGATCGTGGTTGTCGAACTAGCTACAGACTTTGTACAACGTGTAGTGCACCACTACGACGCGAACTTAGTAAAAGAAAAACGCAAAATCAAGAATCGCTTAGCCCATTGATTTAAGATATCTCGTCTTTGAGAAGGTCTTTCGAAGATCATTCCAGAGATTGATAAGGTCCCAAGTGTCGAGTGAACTCTGTGATGGTTCGAACTTACACGACATCTTGTTTGAATTTTATCTTTGCGCCCCCGCAGCACAGGTTTCGTTTGAAAGCCTCGTGGAAATTCCTCATCGAAGATAGTTCCCGAGTTCCAATCGAACTTTATCTTATCGCCCTTCGCGTATGGTGTGATTTGGTGTTTAAAACCACTCACTGAGCCATTTGACGATGTCGGAATGTCCATTATCTTCAGCTTTATCCATAGAACAAAGGATAGCTGGGGACTCTGGTTTTACATCAAAGTGTTTCACGATCCATTTCACCGTGTCTAGATCACCGGTTGCACTGGCTTCCATCATGCCTTCTATTACGAGATCACTGTCGTCATCGAGTTGGAAAGCATTCTCAGCTAACCATTCTGCGATTGGAGCATCTCCGCGTTCACTCGTGAACATGAAAGAAAGGGCGTCTCGTAGGTCATCTTTTTCTCGATCCTCATCGAAGATAGTTCCCGAGTTCCAATCGAACTTTATCTTATCGCCCTTCACGTATGGTGTGATTTGGTGTTTAAACCACTCACTGAGCCATTTGACGATGTCGGAATGTCCATTATCTTCAGCTTTATCCATAGAACAAAAGATAGCTGGGGACTCCGCCCTAATTTGGAAATACTCCATGATCCATTTCACCGTGTCTAGATCACCGGTTGCACTGGCTTCCATCATGCCTTCTATTACGAGATCACTATCGTCATCGAGTTGGAAAGCATTCTCAGCTAACCATTCTGCGATTGGAGCATCTCCGCGTTCACTCGTGAACATGAAAGAAAGGGCGTCTCGTAGGTCATCTTTTTCTTGACCTTCGGCGTCATACTTCTCCTCGTACTTCTCATCGTCGTGAAGTGGAGTCGTGAGGATGAAATGCGTGAAGGCTCGCATGTGGAACTCCTCCTCGTAACGTGCGAGTGATGCGGCTTCATTCAGTCGCTTCGACGTTCTTGCGACGCTCGCGAACGACGCAGACCCTGCGTGCTCTACTATCTTGGTCAAGATTTCTAGTGGGAGGTGTGATATATAATCCATAGTGGAAGATATCGATATACAGTATAGTAATCATTTCTCTAATAGGGTTATCACTTTGGATTTTTAGGTGTAAGAATGTCGAGTGACAATCTTGGGCAAGATTGTGTATATGTAGTATGTAAAGTGGGCGTTCTGGAAAACCTTGAAAATGTTGTACAAGAAAGGGGGGCGAGGCCCCACTTTCTTGTACAACATTTTCAAGGTGGGCCAGAACGCCCACTTTACATACTACTTATTTTCCTTCATTACTACTTTTTACACAGTTTGTTTGTCACTTTTTGTATATTTGCTTTGATTTTAACCACCCCACATGTTCGTCAGGTTCGAACCATATTGTTTTGAGGCAGACAAGGGATCATCTCCATGGAAACTATACATGTTGTAGGTATTACAAATTGGGCTTAGAGGGGCAATGTCATGGTACTGCGCATGTATCGAGTACTCGCCCGTTGGTGGCTGTTAATTGGATACAAACAGTTAAACTTGCCTCCCTCAATGCTTGATTGAATTCGCGAAAGGATTTTCAATATTTTCCCTGGAGACTGTTTATGTTCACTGTTTGTTAGTCATTTTTGCATATTTGCTTTGATGTTAAGCATCCCACATGGCCGAGAGGTTCCTTAGTTCATATCAAAATCGCTGGAAATAGCTGTTTCCGGGCCGGAACGCGAATGTACTAAGTCTATCACCGTGACACAGCCCCTTTAAATACTACTTCTCTCAGGCAATCGAATTAGACAAAATAAGAGGGGTAATAGTTAGTGATATCTAGAGCATGCTACAAACTGTGCTGCTGTTCTAGAGGGGCACTGGTTTGGTTGAAACTTTGTCCATCATAAAAGCCGTCTTGTCATGTGCAAATAGTTAAAAAACAACCAGGTAAACAATGTTTCGAGGTGAGAAGGGAAGCATGCAGTCTAGTTTGTAATCAACACCTTTGAAGATTTCTCTCACCTCACGGTCAGAATAAGGGTTTGCCAGGCAAGCAGAAAAGCTGTTTTGAAATGACAAACTTATGTCGATATAACATAAAACACTGGAAAACTTGGCTGACTTCCATATTATGAAAACGCCTTTCAGATATTCTAGAAAAAAAGTTGGATAAATCAATTTCCATAGTTTTCTTCATTTCCATAGTATTCTGTAGTATGGAAATTAAGAAAACTAAGGAATTGATCATGGCCAATATTTTGAAATGTTTCTAGAAATGCGGGTTTCCATACTGTGGGAGAGGGCGAGTTTTTCCTGTGACATTTTCGCCTTTTCGAAGCAACAAACCTCTTGCACGGTAAAGCGCGTGGATGCAAAGAAAGACTCACCATATATTTGGTATATACTTCATGGTAGTGTTTCGTTCCATATAGTCTCCCTGTATAATACTGTAAAACAGTAGAGAAAATTTGCTTTTCGACCTAAATCTGTTGCTACTCCTGCTGTTGATACCTTTGGGTGGTTTCCCTTGTTCTGGCCTTTCTCCTTTAGATACTGGTCTTGTGCCATCTCGTGAAAATGACGGCCACCTATCACAACTACGGACAGCAAGTGCTTCAGAACCGTTGCTATCGTGATCCTAGAGAGAAGAGGAACAATGATGATGATGATGAAACTTTACAATCAGAGCGCGTCGTGAAAAACACTATTCACTTGTGTGGTATATACTAATTACTGGTTATTTCATGGGTTTCTATGGAATACTGGCGAATGTTTCACGTGAAATTTATATTATTTGGCATACAACGAGCATTTAGGCTGATAAAAAAACAACGCGAAATTTCCTGCATTTTGATTGGCCTGATCTAGCCACGAAATACCGCTCCGTATTTCTTAGTAAAGCTGAGCTCTGATTGGCTGAAATATGATATGTTTAGGATAATATGGACTATAAGTTCATTATTGTTAATATTATAATGAAGACTTCTATACTACACAGCGGAAAATACAAAGCCCGTGTAACAATCAAAATGATACGAGTGTGACAAACTACGGCATGTCCGTAACCGTGCTGTAACCGTGCTGTAGATGTGCTGTGCCGTAGTTCTGTGATTTGATTGGATCAACAGGACAAAAACAATGGGAAACCATTTCAACGTCACGGCATGCCGTACGGTAACCGTGTTGTAGTCAGTGCTGTAATTTTCCCACTCATACGAAATCTGCTCTATACCCATACATTATCCGTACTATACTCGTACTATACCCGTACTATACCCATACATTACCCGTACTATACCCGTACTGTACCCGCATATTACCCCCGTAGCATACTCGCACATTACCTGTTCCTTGTCTTTTAGCGAGTCCAGGGATGCCGACAGCTCTTGCCTATGTTTAGAATTTCTCCTTCCTTATAGAAGGAAAAGTGCGAACATTAAAAATGACTACACAAGTACAACTATTCAACATCTAAATATATTTAAAACCGCTATTTTTTGGGCTATCTGATTGGCTAATTTCCATAATCAATAAGAGGGAAGACACGTAACTGATGTTATTCAAAGAGAGTTGTAGAGGTTTCTTTAATTAAAATTGTGTAAACTTCTGATCCAAAAAGCAAGTTAATTGGTAAGTCAAACTTCCTTCCATGGCTGTGCCATTTGTCAAAATTTAACTTTCTCTAGAGCGAGTTTGGGCAAGAAATGTTTACGTTTCGGACTTCTCGACTCCAAGGCAGTTTATACGTACTCGTCAGAAGCTAAGAGTGTTTTGTTATTGTAAACAAACAAACAAATTGAAGGTCGTTTTTACATGTCTGTCCTATTATTGTCGAAGACGCCTCGTGGTCCACTGCTATGTTGGCCATGTTATGACGAAAATCATAATCAATAATAGGACAGACACCGACCCACCTAAGTCAGCACATTCAAAACACCAAGTATATAGCACCATAGTTAACAGAGGGAAATGGTTAATATGAAACCCAGCGACATTCTTCCTTATAGGACTTGGTTCGCTTTTCTCAACTGTGACCGTGACAAAACACAATAGATATTGGAATATGTTAATCAATCAGCCAATAGAAACGTGTGGGTTCAGTCGTTCAGGGGACGCTTCTTTCGTCTTACCCCCTTGCAACCTCAATCGCAGCTGGGTTTCCTAACCATTCCCCTTTATTAACTATGATAGCACAAAAGAAAAGGGGGCTACTTGATGTAACTAAGGTAACGGGAGCATTGTCTTGTGTGTAAGCCTTAAAGGAGATAACATGATGAAAAGATTGATGGCAGACCTGATGAACAAAAACGAAAAGCACGCAACTACCACAACAATAAATTAAATTCAAAGACGAAAAAGAGAGTGAATGAATGCAGCTACAATCGTTGCCAAAAGTGTTGGCATCATTCACAATTTCCGTCATTCCAGCAACTTTACATTATCAATACGTAGGTCTCCCCCATTTAATGTTGTGCTGTAAATTAGTAATTTCGTTTGATATTTTTAATTTGTAGGAGAGATGTTATACAAAACAAGGCCCAACATTGAATGGAGGAGGGGTGCGAAAACTCGTATATAATCTAACGAGAATATGACAAATCAAAAATGTTTTATCGTGCCAACACTTTTTGGCAACGATTGTAGTTCAGTCAATAAACTAATGAAGTGTGCAACTTAGCCTCCTCCGCAGGCAACTCCCGATAAAATAATCTGCCCCTCCCCTGAACCTTCCACAGGAAGCCCGCTCAGATGATCCTTCCACCACAAGAATCCCGGTGATTCAAATGTCTTATTATATGATCCCGCTGTCATATTAGGAGTTGCCAGCGGAGGAGGCTATGTGCAACTGGACTCACCTGAGGGTCTCTTGACAGGCTTTGGTGGCGTACTGCTGATGTTGTGTTCGTTAGATGGTGTCTCTAGTGCGCCAGTTGTAGTGCTGGGTCGAGGTCTGCCATCAACGGTCCACTTAGACATTTACAACAACAAGAAATACTAACATCAGTTGTAAGAAAACGTTTATGCGAGGGGTTCAATATAGAACGTAAACAAAAACACGGAATCTCGTCTGGAAAGGGCAAAAAAGGAGAATCGATTTCTTCTCGTTCAGCCAGGAAGCAAACATCACTGAAGAGGGACGCCCCCTAATCCTAATCTCTACTTTATATCAAACGCTTTGTCTTTATTGTTCGAAGACGGTTTGGTGTTAATCCTGGAAAAATCTTTATCGAAGATTTAGGTGCTTGAATTATATATTCAAAACCTCTCTACAGCGATTTGAAAAGGGTTTATGGTTTTTCGCGTGCAAAGAATTATGGGTAAAAGTACAAGCAGACATTTCTTCCTGTACGTTGGATTAAACACTCATTTATCATGCGGGCTAACTTACCGGGGACTTCCTTCCCCGTCCTTTGGCTTCGTTCTTTATTGGACTTTCCACCGTCGGCATGGACAGATGGTCAGCAGTCCTTGCTCGTTTCAATTCTTAAACAGGTGGAAAAGAAAATATTTCGAAAAAATAATAATATGGTTTTGTTTCTTCAAGTTTGTTTGTAAGAAGGAAGTTTTTTGTGTGTACATGTTTTCTCAGCGGTGACCAAAAAGAGAAAATAAATAATAATAATTATTCAAATGCACTAACACAAACCCTTTCCCGAACCATAAAGTTTATCCTAACCACTTCGAAAACGAGTTGTAAATGACGAGGTTTTAGGGCTAGGGTAAACAGAAGAGACAAAAAGAAGAGAGCTAAAAAATGCGAGGATTTTCAAAGAACCTATAACCTTCTGTCATCAAAGCCAACGTGATAACAACATCCACCCTTGAAGTGTGACAAATTCTCAGCTCAATGCTTGATTATGTAAATTAGCCTACCCAAGGTGAGTGAGAACTCGTTGTTTAGATGGAAACTTCTTTTCGAAATGGTTAGGATTAGTTTTTATGGTTAAGGTTTTGTTAGTGCGTTTGAAGAATTCTGATTATGAATTCTGATTACCGCTTTTAGAATTGTTTTACTCGTTTTAGTAACACCCTCTCGAACTTCGTTTCGAACTATCGGACGATAATCCTTCAACAGAAACACTCTGTGGGACGCGGTTTCAAACCCGGCCGCCTGGTTTTAACAGTGCGCGCGCATGTACAGCACATTTTAAGGCATGCCGTGCGTGGCGCGTCCACGAGGGAAGCCGAATGCAATCACGTGGTTGTACTGGAGATAAAAAAAAATCTGACTTCATTTATTTAAAGGCCTTGTACGAGATCGGTATTGATATTAGCAAAACCTGTTTGTAAATGCTATTTTCCACCTCCAATCGATTGTCGATCTTTCTAAAACAGCGGTTTTAAAGATAACTTGCTACCCAGCATCCATGGCAACGTCTTTCCCATGGGGATCACGAGCTCAATTCATTCGTTAATGAAGTACTATATCAGCACGTGACTGTTAGCTGCAAAGGGCCTATTGATGTATTTAAAGGCACTTGCACGAGATCGGTAGTGTTATTAGCAAAACCTGTTTGTAAATGCTATTTTCCACCTCCAATCGATTGTAGATCTTTCTATAACAACGTTTTTAAAGATAGCTTGCCACCCAACATCCATGGCAACGTCTTTCCCATGGGGATCACGAGCTCAATTCATTCGTTAACGAAGTATTAAATGAGCACGTGACTGTTACCTGCAAAAGGTCTATTTTTACTCTCATCCTATATGTATGGTACTCGGCACACGCGGGACCTCCGCGTTTCCCCCCCCCCCCCCCCCGTTCCTGTACTCGGTGCTTTGATTGAATTTATAAAGGAAATAGAAAACACGTTTTCCCTGTTTCCATAGAGCTATAAAAGCACTTGTGGAAATTTGGGAGAACTCGAAATATTCTTCCACTCTTGTTTCTATGGATACACAGAAAATGCTTTCTATAATTTCTTGATTATGGTTGCATTTCTAGGAGTACAATCGTGGTCAAAAGTGTTGGAACACAGCAATTTTTTGGAGAATTTTCGACTTTTCAGATTTTTCATCCCCCTCCCCCCCAATTCAATGTTGATCTATGAAAAGTAAACTGAGTCGCCTGTTCAATGACCCAATATCTCAACATTGTCTGGGGGGAGGGGGGGTATATTGTGACAACGTACTACTCGAATATTGTAGGCAATTGGTCATCAGTACGTTAGAAGTAGTGTGTCCCAAAGACATTAGACCAGGATTGTAGCTACCTGCTACATCGGCTTAGAAGTGCGTACATTGTATTTAAGAAATAGAAAACGTTTCCCGTGTTTCCAAAGAGCTATAGAAACACGAGCGGGAATTTGGGAGAACAAAAAATGGCAATGGGGACACGAGGCCGAGGGCGAGGGTTTCTATAGCCTCCTACACAACGGCTGCTTTCGGAGGCGAGGGTTTCTACGGCTATTTCGAGTTCTTCCAATCTTCCACAAGTGTTTCGATAATTCTGTCGGAACAGAGGAAACAATGTTTCCTATTTCCTTTCATAAACTAAACGAGAAAAAAACACGGAAAACGCTAATTTTATTTGATAATCAAAACGTAAATTCTGCCAACTAGCTCAACTTTTTTGTCTAGTTATAGAAACACGGCCTCCAGCTAACCCGAGCATGCGTAATATGGAATCAATTTTATAAGGTATTCTTACCTTTTTCGCTTCCCTTTTCCTGGGCCATCTTGTCGCAGGGGTAGAGGGGTTTTCTGATGGGAACTGTACGGCAAAAATATTAAGGTAAATAACGTTAAGTACCGTATTACCTAGAACAGTTATTTTACATTTTGTGGCCAAAGGTTGGATTTCAAAGCTGTAACTTGAGCTATTTTTAAATTGGAAGAAAGTTCACCAAGTTTATTGTTTAATATAGTATCTCATACTGAACGTAAGCTTAATAATTATCTATAGTTTATGTTCTTTAATTCATAGATTACAGTTTATCTCAGTTTATAGAATAAAATAAATAGTAAAGTACAGTAACTTTTAGACTCCGCCGCAGGCAACACTCTTTTTGGTGGATCGGGATTCCTGTGGTAAACACTTCAGTTTCTCTCCCAGTCCTTCCTCATCCACAGGAAGCCCAAACAGAGTTTGTCATTTTTTTAGAGTTGCCTGCGGAGGAGGCTGAGTCACTTTTATTTATGGCAGGTTTAAACACGTTTACCGGCTAACACGTAGTTCAGTGATCTAACATGTGGCCCTCTGTTGACTTAGTCCTACGGTGTTACGTCCTTACCCGAGAAGAGCTACTGAACCGTTTACTGTTGGATTATGTAAAGCAACACCGGGGTTTGAACCCTCGACTTCCACAACGCGTCCTCTCTCTTAGATTGACTATCATCATCAATTGTCAAAATCGCTAGAATTGATTATAATCATCATTCTAAGACAAACCCTAACCCGAACTACAAACCAAACCCTAACCATCGGACGAGTTCACGGGTAAACGACGGGTTCTCACTCACCTAGAGCTAGGGTTCACAGGTAAGCAAGAAAGGAAGGTAAACGAGAGAAAAAAATTTTTCGAGCGCTCCTACTCGGGCTCGAACTCGCAGCCGTTTGCGCGTAGTGCTTGGTAGTACGGACGTCATGACCACTACACTAAGCGCGCCTACCGCCGTTCGGAATTCGACAATTGTTTATCTTTATACTTGACTGGTTTTAACCTCGAGGTTAAATTGAGGATTATAATCAATTCTTGCGATTTTGACAATTGATGATAATAGTCAATCTAAGGGAGATACCCGGGGGGGGTACTTACATGAAAAATGGGTATGTATGTGAGGCCAAGAGGCTCAAACCCTGACCCTGTTTGACCCAATCCGAGCTCCAAAACCCTGATTGCCCCCTTTTGGGAAAAAAAAAACCCTGATTGCCCCTTCTTTAAATTGTTTTCAAAACACGGTCGGATATATATCCTGGCCGGTATACCGCGTACCGGGATTTTATGCAAAATACGGAACATTTCAAGTCGGGACGTGGCATTGGGTAAACAAATCAGCAGATGAAGTACATAGATATAATTAGCGGCGTCACGATGTATGGGAACCTCAGTGCTTGCATGTGGGCAGGCGATAAAAATGCGGCAACAGAAGGTCTTTTTTTGACATAGTAGCTAAAACAAATGAACTGCCTAAAAAATACTGAACCCCGACCCTGACTGCACCCAAATTATACTCAAATCCTGACCCTGATCTGCCCAAATCAGGTCAAAACCCTGACCCTACCTGCCGAAACTGAGCTCAAAACCCTGACCCACCCGGGCGGCACATACATAATACGTCACAAACAGGAGTACCCCCCCGGGGGGAGATACCGTGTTGACTTCCAGCAGGTCGGCGCTTAACCACTGAGCTAACCGGGAGGGACTGGAGCTTAACCACTGAGCTAACCGGGAGGGACTGGAGCTTAACCACTGAGCTAACCGGGAGGGCCTGGAGCTTAACCACTGAGCTAACCGGGAGGCAAGGAGTGCTCGCGTACGCCCTATATTCAGGAGTTCTAAAATGTGGGACGAGCGAGTGATTCGCGACATTTTTCTTCTATATTTTTCGTTATCTTATCCCGTTTAGATGTGTATGTTCATTATGTTAAATACTTCAATACTTTTTAGTTTATTTCCCGCTGGTTTAGTCGCTGCGCTCTGTTTAGTGGCCTTGATGTTACTACTCGAATCTGTGGTGAGAACAAACAACAAATGTCAAGACACGTGTTATGTAGGTTGTGTGAAGCCGCCGCTGTACACAAGGTACGTGTTGAGCGTCAGTCAAACGGTTTCAACATCAGCACAACATTTATTGAAACAAACAAGTAGTTCCGGTACAAAAGGGTAAGACCCTCCTCTTTTCACGCATGGCGAACTCAAAATTGTGAGTGAGTCAGCCTCCCCTGTTAAAATGTGAAATTTGGAGGGTTTAAAATGAAACAAGCCATCAAAAAGTGAACAGAGGGAAGGTGGTTGGTTATTAAAGACTTTAGGCGGTATTTTATTAACATTTATGCATCACATCGCAGAGTGACTGAAGGTGTTAGTGGTCTGGCCATGACCCTTTTATTCCGGACCTTCCTGTTTCAAGAAGTTGAGAAATATTAAGAGTTTGACTTCGTTTAAAGGCCATTTCAATTGGTTTAAACAAATGTCGTAATGTTGAAACCGTTTGACCGGGCCTTTGTGCGTGTTATCTGTTACTTCCTCGTGGTGTTGTTTTCGAGACGAGGAAAATGGTAATACTTCAACCTAATGGACTTTACATCACCAAGTGCTACTGTGCACAGTTACAAAAATGTAGTAACTGACCTCTGATATTATTTCAAATTGAATTCCTGTACGTTATATCATAGTTGTTATATCCTTCAATTTCTTTTATATATAATTTCATCTAATAATGTAAATTTGAACTTGAACTTAAGTATTATGTTTAATATCTAGTTTTATGACTTAAACCATTCGCAGTCACTACTGACATTTATTGTTGCTGTTAGTATGACAGATTTATCTTAAACTATAGCTGTCATCTCACAGTAATTACAGTACGTTGTTGTTATCAATACATGATTATCACTGTCGCTGTCATTATAACAACATTTAAGGAAGCTCGAAATTGGTTTTCTGAACGCGCGGGAATGGTAACGAAACATGCAAACACGAAATTATTTGGCGCGAAATTTCTTTCAGTTTCAAAAGCGTGTGGTAAATTTTCCCTTTTTTTTAGACAAAACCATACGCCTCCGAAAAGTGTGTAAATGGATTTTAAAAACATTCTGTAATAATATTCCGTTTACAAGCGCATAAACGATTTAAACAAATTGATTTTTTTTGTTTATTCTTCTCAGATTAAAGAATTTCACCGCGCGGATTTGGACAAATTAGTTCTTTTAATTAGTGGATATCGTTCGTGAGGCCGATGTGTTGCCATGGCAACCACTCTAATAAATTCAATAATAAAATTATATAATCATTTTAGTAGTTTTGACATTGTAAGATATTTTGTTATACCTCTTGCATACTTGGACGCAAAAGCTACAAGTTAAGAGACCTTATCTTATGAATAACCATTTGGAGCCTCTGAACAAACAACTGCAGCGTCAATAACAACAGCATAATCCTTCGTACCGAAAAATATGGCGGCTGATACGTTTACCCACAATCCTTTGCGCGCACACATCTTTATATCCGTTATAAAATCGCGGTAGAGAGTTTTTAAATCCTAAAAGCAAACCAGTACCAGAACCGTTGCCAATCACTGTCATTCAAGAGACTACAGGATTCCTACGTGTTATTTTGACCGTCTTAGGTTCGCAAGGGATTGTGGTCCAATGTACAGCCGCCAACTTTTTCGGTACGGTGGATTCCCAGAGAGTGCTGGTGAGTGCTGGTGAGTGCCGGTGAGTGCCGGTGAGTGCCGGTGAGTGCCGGTGAGTGCTGGTGAGTGCTGGTGAGTGCTGGTGAGTGCTGGTGAGTGCTGGTGAGTGCTGGTGAGTGCTGGTGAGTGCTGGTGAGTGCTGGTGAGTGCTGGTGAGTGCTGGTGAGTGCTGGTGAGTGCTGGTGAGTGCTGGTGAGTGCTGGTGAGTGCTGGTGAGTGCTGGTGAGTGCTGGTGAGTGCTGAACAAGCACATGTGCGGAACCACATCGGAAATCTAAGACAGCCAAAGTTGCACAGAAAATCCGTCAGGAAGATTAGGAACCTTCACATGGTTATCAACATTAGACATGCCTATCGTACCTTGGGTGCCAGAAGCGAGAGAGAGAGAGAGAAGAAATGAGAGAAGAAAAAGAAGAGCCTTGGTGTTATCCGTTGAGAATCCCACTTCCATGCACTGAGTTTCAAATCAAGCAAACACGTCAAACCGGTTTTGCTGGGCCATTGGTAAGCCAATACAAATTACCGTTACATCCAGCATTCATGGTTGCGCCTGGTAATGAGTAGATTATCCAATCAGGGACGAGGTTCAAATTCTGAAGTCGATGTTCACATGGAAGTGAGATGCTCAACGGATAATACCAGAGGCTCCTCTTTTCTTCCATCATCTTCTCTCCTCTCTCTCGCTTCTTATTTCTTCGAGACTCTGGAACCCAGGGTAGGGAAATCGTGCTGCACCGGCGTGTCGTTGCAGGCCTAACATGAGAACGCTACCCTATCCGCTACCATCATTCATGTTGTTCAAGTGCAAAGTGTTGAGGTGCAAGTGCCTATAGCGGTAAGAACCTTTTGTCTTACGGTAAATCTCCCTGTGAGTTCTCTTTTTTGCGGGAAGGCTCTCGCACCGACCTTCGCTCGTCCACACGCTGACCTGTAATGACAAAACAAAGACCGGGTCGAGGAGTCATTAAAAGCAAGATCAGGTGTTATTTCTGTGTGTGGAGGTTGACTGATCCAATTCAATGACTGACTTACAGTTACAACATAGTCCGTATTTGCTTTCAGGAATCGCGCAATACAGCTCTTATCGATTCCCGTATAGATTATGACGTCATTGATCTTCACTTCGAAGCTATTGATTCTTCCCAGGGGCCTCGGCGGGTGTTCCCACTGCACAAGGATCTCGTGTCGCCCGAGTGCATGTAAGATTGGCTTTGGCGGGGCATGAGAAGCTGAAACGTAAATGAAATCATTTATAGCTATCTGAAGCGCAAGGTTCTCACAGCCGTAGACTTTAGTAATAAAAATAGGGCGATGCGGGCTTTGGGGCCTGGAGACCAGTTTGTGAGATTTTCACTTATAAACCAATGAGATAAAGAGTTTTAAGGTAATAATATCAAATTAACACCTTGCATTCCATGAAATTAAGGAGTATATTATATTTGAACCGTGAAAATTGAAGCTTTCCAACGGCTTAAGAGCATGGTTGTAGTAAGTAGTAAGTTATCGTAGACGTGTAATAACATATATCGCTTGTTTTTTTAAGTTTTGTAAAACACGTTGTAATAAACTACTGCTAATAGGGAATTTAAGATACGACGACTACGGTCTACGACTACGGACGCGTGCCAATAAAGGACTGGAACGAGATACTCGTGTTGGTTTCATTGTACCGTAGCGAGTCCATGACGGTGAGAAGTCAGCGTGTTTTTCGTAGTCACCACAACAGAGTACGTTAGTCGATTTAATGTAACAATTCACCACTCGTTTGGATATTTCAATAGCTAACCATACTAGAAGTAATCATAGATTATCAAAGTGCGTTCGACATATTCTTTTTGTATGAGAACTAACGCCTCTCGGGTTTCAATTGTTTTCTCAACATTTGTAATACCACTCCAATTAATGTTTTAAATAGTACAAAGGAGTTAGTATAGAACACAATCAACCCTATTCAGATGTGTATAAACTGCATCCCAGTTTTCATGACCAAGTGTCAGTGATTACACTCCAGTGTAGTACATAAAATATATGTGCATGTGTGTAAACTACACCTTCAGACTGATTCAAATTATTCTTCAAGTGAGACCAAGGCTGGCTGCAGAATATTGAGTGTCCATTGTTATTGCAGAATAATTTCTGATCATATTAGGGCTCACCTTGTTTTGATATTTAAAGACCCTGTGTCCGAGCCCATGGTGCTTTGCGGCAATGTTATGATTAGTTTGTTTATCAACGGCCGCATAAATTAAAGGCCAGCTTTTAGGCGAACTAAAATGCTCTCGATTGTTTATAAGTTTCATAAAAGAAGTACACACACTTTGGATAACGAATTTCATCATTTCTACCGGATTAAAAACCCAATCGAGCCCACGAATTTTCCCCGGATGCTTCGAATATGATTTTAACAGTACTCGGCAGGAAGCCAGTTGTTGTCTTTAGATTCTAATTCGATTTACGAGTGCGACTTTTCACAACTCTACAAGCAAACACATACTCTTGTTACCTTGTTTTTATGTCTCCAGTATTGCTTAGCTGTATTTGAAGATCTCTACTTTCCTTGCTAATGATAAATTTTGAGTGCAAAATGAAATGTCGTACTCGCACTCGAGTCAAACTCACAGCGAAGTAACAGCTGAACTCGGCAGATTGGAGTTTGACCCGCGATCGTAGTTTTGGTAGCAAGACTTTCTCGACGTACTGGAGGATGAAAAAAAAGGTTAAGGACATTGCTTTCTCTGCTAATAAAAATGCAAAACATATACAGATACACTGAAAAGTCGTAACACCTCAGTGGAGCTTCGCCGTGCGAAATTATAATTACGAATGTTCTTGATGCCAGAAGTGGTTGCTTTGTGCTTTGTATTTCCAACGAAGCCCTCCGGTCCCTTAGTGCAGCAAATGCCCGGGAAACTCACGTAGTAGTCCTTTTGAACCACAAGTGTTCTCTTGTAGACCTAGAGAAAGTAAAATGTGGACTGCTGAAGGATTATTTGTCGTGTCACTTCGCCTCGCTGTCTCGGTCCTTTCTCCGGCATTCCTCTACTCGCCACTCTAGACCGGGATTCGAAGAAATATTCGAACTAAAGTTTCATTTAAAAAAGTATATATACAAAAGTTAAGATAAAAGAAAGTTAGTTAAGCATATATACCTATCAATAATTACGCGATGGCCCAAACTAGGGATGGATTTCGAAAGATTCGGGAGTCACATAATTTCTGATTTTCGTAGCCTACGAAAATGATTTGCGCGCGCAAAGCACCATGGGCTCGGACACAGGGTCTTTAAGTTCCTTGACATATCCAGTGTGGTTATAGCCTGAATGCAGTGTTAATTTGTATAACCACGATGAAACCACCACGATGCACACATGTGTAGTATTTAAAAAGCTTCTTCACAACTCACACTGAAATATTCATATCCATGTATTTCTCTTCAGCCTTCAGGTATGATTCATAGCATCTTGACCATTTGCAGTTTTGGTATCGGCAAAACGAACAGCACAATTCAATGCAGCGAGCAAGCCAGCAGCATATTTTTCGATCGCAGATTCACTCGGGTTCAGCACAAATAAATAATTATGGCCGAGTTGAATGTTCAAGGTACAAAACAGACCATATTGGACTTTGTCAGTCCTCCAGATGTGCTACACACTTTCCTCAATTGTACTTGCGAACCTTTGAAACATCATTGCATTGGATTGTCGGAAAATGAGGCAAGTAACTTACCGATCGCGAGCAAAACAGAAACCATGTTGGCGTTCACCAAAATGGCTGCTCGCATCGTGTACGTGTGGTTACCAGTTCCCCAGCCGAGATAATGTATTCTAAAAAGTACAAACATACATGATGACATGATGACATGAGGACGGGCATACACGAATCTCGATTTATTTCGCCTGGGGAAGCACAGGTAGCCCACACATGACCACAGGGAGTCCACTGCAAGATTAGTATGCGTTCTCCTTCGTCGAACGCAATAAATACACAATAAGTTGCTTTCTGTTCGAATTTACAGTGTTTCTGGCCATAGCTTATGTGGGAATATTTGGTCAATTCGGTCGGCAACGCGATGGCTTCAGCTCAGTCTCGCCAAAATGTTGAAATTTTCGCGCCATTCGTTGCGTACTCGGCCCAGTACTCTAGCTGACCGCTAGGCACGTCTAACCGTAGTCGTAGTCCGTATTCGCCGTATCTTAAATTCACTATTGTCGTTGCACAGCACGGTGAGAGTACATTAACACACTCCATGACTCTCTGCAGTTGGTGATCTTTTTACACTACAGTTGTCCTGTTTTGTATGCGGTAAATAGTTATGAATACCACTATCGCACACTAAACATGCACGGATAAATCCCATCTTGTGCTAGAGCAGATTTCGTATGAGTGAGACAAACTACAGCACTGACTACAGCACGGTTACTGTACGGCATGCCGTGACATTGAAATGGTTTCCCTATTGTTTTTGTCCTGCTGAACCAATCAAATTACTGAAATACGGTACAGCACGGTTACGGACATGCCGTAGACGAAGTCTGCTCTATCAGTCGGTAGAGAGGCAGACCGAGAGAGATAACTTTTTGAAGTAATGTTTCGAGGTACCGGATTGGACGGGGGTTTCAAAATCCGCGTGAAATTTGAAACTTCATCCGCCTGTCCAAACTGAGATGACCTAGTTGGCTGTTGATCTCATTAATTATTCATGAGATTGGGATTTTCACCTACCTGATACCAGGCCTCGGAATGTTCGCGCACGTTCGCCGCAGTGCGCAATATAGCTGCTCTTAAACTAGAATAGGGTGTCACTGAAAGAACTGAGATACCCAAAAGCCGCAGTGACTTCAGTTCCATAGCCTACAAAACCGATACAGCATGAATCGTGGGATCGGATGGGTGTCTCTTAATAGCCCTGATGTATCATCAGATCTATTAATTTTTAAGGTATATTCACGTTTAAAAGTGATTTAAGGTATCTCGTTCAAGAAACCGGGGAGCCGGGGAATTGCAGTGGTTAAGCGTTTCGCTTCGTGTTTGGAACGCGAAGGAGCTCCACCGCAACAATCAGAGGAATTCTGTTCAAATGTTAATAGAATTCACCCAACAAAAAGGCGCCTCGATAAAATAGCCTGTAAACAGGCTCTGAAGGGACTATGGAGGAGGGGGTTTATAGTTGTAGCTTTCCTTCAGCGCATAGTATCGGGCTGTCCGGTGTAATCCAATCAAACTCTATTTCCATTGAGTAGTTGCACTCACCCAGATCATCTGTTCTTGTTCTTAGCACGGCTGCCTCACCACGTCCCTTGCTGGTCAACGCATAAATCTAACAAATGAGAGGAAGGGATACGATCAAAATGTATTGAGATCAGGGGTCAGTTGCATAGACATTAGGGAGCTTTAGATTCGAGTACGAGTACGACAACGAGTACGACTTTTCACAATCGACGAACACTTTAATAAGATATATGAACAAACAAATACTCTTAGTAGCTTGTTCTCGTGACTGCAGCATTGTATGGCAGAAATGGAAGATTTGTACTTTCTTGCGACTGAGATATTTTGAGTCTAAAAGCCGTACTCGAAGTACTGAAAAGTCGTACTCGTACTCGAATCTAAAGCTCCCTAGTAGCTAATGTCAAACTACTGTAGAACTGTTGGAATAGGGACTTGGACAAAGGGACTCACTCCTTACGACAAATCCTTTGACTGTAGTCCTGTCTTTTCTTAATATTTTTTCGTTCACGCCTGTCACAGCTGCTCCTATTATTCGTTGACTTGTTAGCTTTTTCTTTTTGGTTCAGGGCCTGGTTGTTCGAAGCAAGCTAGGGTAAGCGATACCCCGGGGTTAAATCACTAACCCGAGTGTAAACTGTACAGATTACAATTACAGATTTAGCGCTATCCTAGGGATAAAGTTACCCTTGCTTCGAACAACCATGCATACGCAGGTGGGAGCGCGCTCTCTGGTCTGGGTTCAACTACAATGTACAGCCAAGCCTACTCTACAATGTAGCTCGCAAGAGGATTACTCTTGCCAACTGCAGTGGCTATATTGAAAGAGAAAGTTGCCAAACAAATTACCCAGGCCCCGACTGTTCAAGAGTGGATAACATGCGATCCACCAGATAAATCCCTAGGATAACTATTAACCTAACAAACTAGTTTTATCCTCCGGATACCGGTTTATCCGGTAAATGGCAACTGACTTTTGAGCAACTACAGCCAGTTCAATGGTATCTTTATATAACAGCTTAAGCCCCGGTCAAACGGTTGCAAAATCGGTTCAAAATCAATGCAACATCGGTACAACATCGGTACAACATCGGCACAACATCGGTACAACATCGGTACAACATCAGTACAACAAGCGCAGTAACACAACATCGACACAACATTGGCACAACATCGGTCCAACATCGGTCCAACATCAGTACAACAAGCGCAGTAACACACATGTAGGATTCCCACAGCACATCGTTACCTCAAATGTGTAGTCCGTATCTGCTGGCAGCCCTGAGAGAATGAGATAGTTCTCCGAGATATCCAGATATGTTACTTTCCCTGTAAAAAAATCAAACACCGCACGAGTAAGACGACATGTGTTAGTACTATAGGGTGTGGAACTAACACAGTGCAATTCCTTGAGTGAAGGTGACCATGCAAATATAACGTTTTAAACAATCTTTATCACAAAGAAGTTGAAGTTCCGTTGTTGCTTGTTTTTAAGAGCAAAAAACACGACAGAAAACCGGGCACTTGAACCAGTAAGATTCACCAGGTTTCCCTGTTAGGGGAAGTAGCTTTAAAGACGTAAATCAAACTTCCTAGCTCCGCCACTAGTATGTTAGAGGTTTGATATAAAGGTGTGAATCGTCCCTGTTAGATGATTTACTGAACCTGACGGTTCTATGTCAGCTTACAATGTAGTTTATACATCAGTCTTTTATGGATTGCTCATGACAACCGCGAGTACGGTAATCGGAAGTGCGTCTTAGAATGAAAAGAACAAACTATAATTACGTCAGTTAATCGTTTGGTTTCCGAGTGTGTCATGAAAGCGACGACTTCCCCGCTGCTTAGGTTGAAGGAAAAAATTAGGATATTTGTAATGAGCTACTCATTGAGTTCACAGCTACCAGGTCGTTCACATATTATGTGCTGAAGTGGTGCATGCACAGGTGCAAGAAATTACACTCGACAAACGTCTAGTTTGCCAGCGTGGTAATAATAATTATTATTATATTTACACAGAGTACAGTCGTCACCGAAGTGTTTTTCAGAGTGGTTCTGTAGAACAAGACATAACACGGATAGAAGTACACAACAATTGCAGTATTCACACACAACACAGCACACACAATCTCACGTCTTTGTTAGTACACTCGAATTTTCATTACGGCTTAAGTGGAGATTCTAGAATTTCACAACGACCCTTAAGCCCCGGCTAAGCTATAGAACAATGTTGTATGACACGATCCAACTTTTGCTCGAACTGACATTGCTCCGCCATTTGTCATCCCACGTTAGATCACACCGCGGCAAAACGTCACGCGCATGCGTATTTGCTATTTCTTGTCGGTGCGCGGCCGCCCCCCAGTTCCCCGCGAAAACTGAGATGAAACAACAGGCACATGCCGTGATTTTAAAATTTCTGCTTAAAAGTATCAATTTGTGGACTGTTTTCTCAAAAAATAAGAAAACTACTTAAAAGATAAGACTTTAACAGGTTGAAGTTTTCTTAATTTGTAATTCACTGTGAGTTCACTAAGTTATAAAATAATTTACTAAAAAAATTAATCCCTCGGTAATTTGCATTTGATACCAGAGCCTTCGTTCTTTCGGACACTGAGGGGAGCATACCGTTTTGCCGCGGTGTGGATCGCGTTTGTCCAACAGTTTTCGATTGATCGAATATTGTATGAAGTTTGCTTTCGGTCAAACATCTCATCCAACAATTCTGTTCGAATACTGTAGTGTTTGGCCTGTCTTCAAACGAAGTTGTATCGAGAAGCGGGACGTATCAGAACTTTCTTTGTTTTTTTTAATTCCCGCCAATTATGTTGGTTCAGTCGTCTGTTATTGTTTAACAGCGTTTTGCGCAACAATGTTCAATAGTTTGACCAAGGCTTCACAAATGTGACGTCATACCTCGTGTCACCACCTGGTACGCCTTCAGCACGCCGTTGGCCGTTTCAGGGGGGTCCCACATGATCTTTATTTGGTTTGTTGTCTTGGCAGCTACTCGGGGAAACTGGGGAGCACTGGGGACTAAAATGTTGTAGACAGTAATTAGACGAATTGCTCTTTGGCCAATGAATCTTTTTGTCGATAACGTCACCATATTGAAGTAACAATTTTATGGGATGCCCAGGGGACAAGAACAATGCTCTTGTTCCCTGGGCATCCCATAAAATCTTTATTTCAATATGGCGGATTATCGAAAAAAAAAAATATTTGTATTGGACATTATGTATTCATGACATGGCCATCAACCTGGATCCGGTTATTCGAAGCAAGGTTAAGCGCTACCCCGGGGTGAAAACGCTAACCTGAGGTTAAACTGTACAATTTACAGTTTTAGCGGCTTGGTAAATATCCACTATTAGTATATACCACACCAATGAATATCACTTTTTGCGCGCTCTGATTGGCTACTCAAACAGTGAATATGATTTCATATTCACCTCCGAGCAAAGCAACAATCATCTCGCGCGAGTTTTTGTCCATTTGACAGAAGAAAAAAAAACTATTTGGTGCTGGCTATTCACCTGGAGTGTGGTATATACTAAAACAATTATTCACCTCAGTGTTGGTGAATAGTGGTGGATATTTACCTCGCCAAAGCAGCTCGGTAAATATCCACCACTATTCACCTCCACTTCAATGAATAATTGTTAACTAGTCACCTACACTTCAGGGAACAACTGTTAATTATTCTGAAGCCACGAGTCCACAAATATCGATATTTCTTAGCTCTGCTTTAAATAAGTGAAGCAGACTATTTGCCTCATTTAAAGGGCAAGGTAAAGGAGACCCAAATAACTTTTTATGAGTGCATACATGTATATTTGAGGCCTTGGGTTATGTAGATTTGTATTTGAATGACCTAAGTTATAGTGTATGCCGTGACTCGTTTACTTATTGATTTAATTTAATCACATGTATACTGCAATGTTCCAATAAAAAGAATACAGTCCATAAGTGAAGGGAAATCTCCACAGTCTCTAAACACCATAATAGGGCGATACACTATTGCGATATCAACTAATCACACACACTATACACATCTTAAAATATATAGCGAAAAAGAAAAACAAGAAAAAAGATATTTACGTATAGAAGAGACATTAAAATATTGGCCACGTATAAAGATGTAAATGGATGATAAGAATCACATCTGTCATGCAGCTAAAAATTTAAAAACCTTTGATTTAAAAATGGAGAATATCTTGTCTAATGTTATTAGGGATCTAATTCCATTCATTAATTACTTATATTAATTATATAGCTGTTCTTATATAAGTTAGTTCTTGTATAGTGAGGCATTGACCCGTCACAGTCCCGGTTATTAGTTCAGTAGTTAAGCGCCGGTCTGAGTAGAAGGTGCTGCCTTTACATAATACAGTAAACGGTTAGACCTTCACGTCTTCTCGGATAAGGACGTAAAATCGTAGGACTAGTGTCCCCAATTAGTTGCAAAGCTAAATACATTGACAATTAAATAAAGTCACTTACTTACTTTTTCTATAACATGAGCTGGAGGCCTGACTGCGACCGAGCGAAAACTGGGTGAGAGCCAAAATTAGCTCACGGGAGGGGGGAGGGGGAGAGATGAAAGAAATATAGCGGGACTTGCTCGCAGTCTAGCTGGATGCAGCCTAGATAACTTACCTGATTCAGGGGTAGTAGCAGATGCAGTTATACTAGTGTGGCCATCATCACCCTCTGTGTACGCCCTCACACAGTACGTGTATGTAGTAACTGGCGTCAAACTGCTGGCTATGTAACTGTTCTTGTGACCTTCGTAAACTGGCTCACCGTCTGCAGTAAAGATGTTACAACAACAAACACTTTGTTAGACCACAGGCAAACCAAGCTCGAATTGCGAGTTGGTGTCTACATGTCATTATACAGGCCGTGTTTGTGTTAAGGTAACACAACCCTACTATCCGACAGTTTATTTTGATCGCTTCCAGTCGTACATGTATAACGAAGAGGGCTATTGCCAATATATTTTTCCTTCGTGATCTTTAATATTTGTGACTACGTTTGCATTACCCGATTCCTTTCGAATTTCAATGTTCTCTCTGAAAATTGACTTTAAGGTATCCGTTGTTGACAAACCTACTATCGGACAGATTAACCTACAATACCTATCATTTGACACTCGGTGTTTTGTAACCATGGGAAGACCTTTAAAACATGTTTGGATTGAGCTAGAGTTATTCAGCGACTATCTACTATTCAGGCCTGCAAAACGGACATTTCGGGCAAGCGTGGCTGGAATAAGCGTTGCTGTTGCCTCGTTGCATTCAGTTGTTTTATAGCTTCGTCAATGTGCTATAAAGTGTGCCTCGAGTTTTCACATTCTTATAATAAACCGTTTCTTTGCGATAACTTACCTTTCTTTTGCATTTTTCACTTTAAATTTGTTCGTTTACACTCTGGGCAAAAAGTAATTCCCACCAAAAGGAATTCTCGCCACAGCCTCGCTCGCGCACCAGTTCGTCATGTTTCATCGACAGGATGTCCGATAGCAGGTGTGCGGCATTACATTGACAGTGGAAAATCACCACACGACGCGATAAAGTATACTCACGAGAAAAGGATGGCCATTAAGTGTTCTGGTGGAGTTGTGCTGCTTTTGGGATTGATTTTATTCAGTTTTTTTTGGGGAATCGCGTGGTCGATGCAATGAAGTACAGCACTACGAAGGAGCGTCATTTGTGCAACAGGTAAACAGAGTCTTTTATTTCACTGAATTTTGAGTCAAGAAACAAGATGATAGGGTTAGTATCGATATAAAGTCTAGGACAGGCGTGAAAAAAAAATTGTGTGCCTCCTCTAGGGAGATATTTATTGTTTGCATGCGTGCCTGAGAATTCGTTCTGTCCGATAGTAGGTGTTAATACTTGATATGGGAACTACTATCTCACTATAAACAGGGGTAAATTAAACGTTTCACCATTATCAATAGGTTAACATCAAACGAAATAAACGTACTTTTGCTCTATCTGTTAACCTACTAATAATGGACTAATGGTAAAATTTGTATTTTCCCCGTTTACAGTAGTTCCTATAGAAAGCCTATACACTGACATATAAACACACCAACACATCGAAATTAGACCTTGGGTTGCCTGTGGTCAGACTATCAAGAACAGGAGGGACGATATATTTCTTAACTCGCTTCTGCAGTAAATTGAAAGGACTCGAAGTCCAGTCAAGATTTATTCCCACCAACAATTACATACAAGTAAGTTTATACATAGATTAGATAACTGATACGTTGTCTTTTTACAAACGATAAATTAATGAAAATAAATACCAACAAAGTGAAACAAACATAAAACAAACAAACGTAGAACAGCCAGACCGATGTGAAGCAAGACATTGATACAAATATCGACGATATCAACGAGACTTAAAGACCGTGTCCAAGCCCATGGTGCTTTGCGCACGCAAATCATTTTCGTAGGCTACGAAAATCAGAAATTATGTGACTCCCGAATCTTTCGAAATCCATCCCTAGTTTGGGCCATCGTGTAACTATTGATAGGTATATATGCTTAACTAACTTTCTTTTATCTTAACTTTTGTATATATACTTTTTTTAATGAAACTTTAGTTCGAATATTTCTTCGAATCCCGGTCTAGAGTGGCGAGTAGAGGAATGCCGGAGAAAGGACCGAGACAGCGAGGTGAAGTGACACGACAAATAATCCTTCAGCAGTCCACATTTTACTTTCTCTAGGTCTACAAGAGAACACTTGTGGTTCAAAAGGACTACTACGTGAGTTTCCCGGGGATTTGCTGAACTAAGGGACCGGAGGGCTTCGTTGGAAATACAAAGCACAAAGCAACCACTTCTGGCATCAAGAACATTCGTAATTATAATTTCGCACGGCTAAGCTCCACTGAGGTGTTACGACTTATCAGTGTATCTGTATATGTTTTGCATTTTTATTAGCAGAGAAAGCAATGTCCTTAACCTTTTTTTTCATCCTCCAGTACGTCCAGAAAGTCTTGCTACCAAAACTACAATCGAATTAGAATCTAAAGACAACAACTGGCTGTTAAAGTCATATTCGAAGCATCCGGGGGAAATTCGTGGGCTCGATTGGGTTTTTAATCCGGTAGAAATGATGAAATTCGTTATCCAAAGTGTATGTGTACTTCTTTTATGAAACTTATAAACAATCGAGAGCATTTTAGTTCGCCTAAACGGCTGGCCTTTAATTTATGCGGCCGTTGATAAACAAACTAATCATAACATTGGCGCAAAGCACCATGGGCTCGGACACAGGGTCTTTAATGTTAGAAGAACGGCATTTGGAGCAGACGGTTTTCCAGGTTTTGATACGCTCAGGACTGATCAAAGGTAGATTCTAGCAGTAGTGATAGAAGTAAAACTATTGAGTTTTGATGGAAGCCAATTCTACAGACGCACAACGCAATTAAAATAACAGTCTCTAAACGTCGAAGTTCTACACAAGTTGGGTTTATATTCTGTGCTAGCGGAGCCACACCTAGCCCCATTACCTTGATACAACTCGTACGTCACGTCCAGACCACTTTTGGGATACATCGCTTCCCAATTCACGAGGATGATGTATGTACTTTCAACTGTCAAAGAAAATGAGAACAAGCTCATTAACTTTTAGAATTACAGACAGAATTTATAACTCTTACTACTCCACGTTTAAAACAATAATACATTTTATTATATAATTCTGCCAAGAACGCACAAACTATCAGGGTTGAAAGAAAAAAAAAATTGAAGCTTGCCCGAATACCTCATTTCACTAAGAAGCCTACTTTGGCTCTTTGTCCATTGGGCAAGTTGTCGAACTGATCTACTAGACCGACATGAAATTCACTAGCCCCAAGCTATTGCTGGTTTTCACTCAATCCCCAGAGATTCAAAGGGCATGGCGGCCATGTTCGTGCCCCAACAAAAGAAGCTAACGAGGAATCTATTGTTTAAGGGCACCAACATGGCGGCTAGCTATGACGTCAAGTGAAAGCCAGCAATTGGACACGACTTTTGTCGCAAAGGTAAAGCAACTTCAGTTATTCTAACCTTTATGTATTTCGTATCAAAATAACTATGAACACCATATTTCAACCACTACATCACAACCGCTTTCTCAGTGTGCTTGCCCTTTATCCAGTTTTCTAAATTTCTCAGTTGAAAAATTTAACCGCAAAGTTCGAGGGAGAGCTGGTCAAAATAAATTGAGGAGACTAGCTTTCGTAGTTAAACAATATCGCTACTGCCTAAAGTATACCATGAGAAGTGAGAAATAAGAAATTATTGTTGGCTCGAAAGGGTTTTTTCAGTCCTCTCACTGAGTGGGGAATGGTAAGAAACAGTTTGTGGCGAGAAAACTGCTCGTCTTTTTTCGGGAGCAGGTTCAGCAGCGCGCGGTGAAATACTTTATTTTGGGTAGGCACAACTCCACACAACCCCTAAAATTGATTTTGTAAATGTTCGTTAAAGTGCTACTACGACGAAATTCAACCATTTTCTTGTCTACTTTTATATCTTCCAAAATGACACACAGTGTCCAAAATATCCAAATTAGTGAAGAATATTACCAAAGGACAAAATTAAACTATGAATTTTGTAGAGTTTACCGTCGAAATCACGTCCACCATTACTGAAGTGTGTTCCAATTGCTGTCTAGCCTGAGTTTGAGATGGTACGAGGTGCTGTCGTGACATAGTTTTCTCAACGCGTTGCTCTTGTAAATGCAAACCGGTATTTCCTTTTAAAACTTTGTTCTTTCCTTTCCATTTTGGAAAAAAATAAATAGACATGTACTTCACTTATAAGTTCGTACGAAAGTTTGTGTGAAACATAGCCCCACATGTTGTTGTGTTGAGAAAATGACGTCACGTCCGCTGGAAATTAGCTCTGTCACAGGAACGGGTTCGGGTAATGGCGGACATGCAATCCCAATAAATAACACTTCCCTTCGTGATACAAAAAAAACGGTTTGAGCAGGAAAAAATATAGCAACTTTACTTAGAAATACGCAAAAATTTGATCGTAGTAGCACTTTAAAGTCCAGTTTCCGAGTCAGAGTGATATGTCCAAGGATACATATTAGTTCATAACCCATCAAATATATTCTCTTACGCGTGATTGGTTGAATGCGTCACGTGACCCAATATTTTCTTTCCGCTAGTGGGAAATATCAGCGAATACACCTCCTGTGAGCGTATAGGCGCACGTCAAAGAACATATTTGAAGGATGATAACAACAATAACCTACGTTGTGGCGTCGAAATAACCCTTGATATTTCTCCTTGGAGCTTTGCTCTCGGGAACTGTTCTCTTCCTGGATCAGATAATGTCCACGGACGAAATATCAGGGCATATTTCGACGCCACAAATAGGTTATTGTATTTATATTTCAAAGTCACTCAGTAATACATTGATCATTAGCGGTAATTGTTCTTATCTCACACTAGTGACATAATTACAAGCAACATACGTAGACACAGTGCTGTATTTATCATTATCGGTACTTGTTCTACTCACTAGTGTGAGATAAGAACAAGCACCGCTAATGACCAATGCATTACTGCGTCTGCGTATGTTGCTTATATCGCTAGTGAATACCAAGCTTTATGTGTGTGGTATAGCGATAAGGTATTGCCAAGGGTTAGGCAACACACCTTTTAGTGATGGCGGGTTTGGCTTTGGCAGCTTCTCCAGTATAGCAACTGTATCCTCTACTTCCTCAATGGTGTCCTTTTTAATGTTCGCTCTTTGAAGTACACCCTACGTGGAAAGTACACAAATGATATTTGATGTTAGCTATCGTTATTGAGCTGTTCAGTCTGTAACCATGCTGCTTGTTGAGTTTCAAAAAGTTAAACTATTTTCGCACGATACTGGGTTTTATTTATCTCGCATAGAATCGAATTATAAACGCCGTTGAATGGCGGAGTGGAAGGTGACCTTCAACAGTACTGGTCAACATTCAGATAAAGTCTTACAATAAATGTTTATGAAAAATTATGAGTTACTACAACAACAACCATTGACAATTCCGAGTAGGGTTTTCAAACCCCGAAAAGGAAAATCCAACAGAGTTCCAATCCAAAAAAACAAAATCGCTCCGTGGGATATGGACTTTTTCTGAATCCACATAAAATGCAATGCACTGTTGCTAAATATCCACGAGTTCTTCATTGGGGGCTATGTTTGATTTTAAACTCTTTCTACTGCGATTTTCTATTGGATTTCAAATTGCCACCATCTTTGATTAGCTTTGTCTTTTTTGGCTCTTTTTCGGCTCCAAAGTATACATGTACGTAAATATCATATCAACAAGGAACCAAGGAATTCATTAGTACATGTATCATCACGTGTGTTGTATGTCTGCGGTCTAGCTGCTGCCTCTGAATGGGCCGTTTGCAGAAATACAATCAGTTTTGTTGCCAATTCAGTACAAACATGTGATTGCATTCCTGCAAAAGCCCATTTTGCTTTAGTCTGAGGAAAGCAGACGCCTCTCTCCACTTCCCATGCAGAGGGTGGATAGAGGCGTCTGATTTCCTCAGGCTAATTGTGCTTCAAACAACTGAGCCTGCCCTCTGTGTACATACCAAGAGAGCTGACTTTACGACTGGCTGTGTTCTGAGATACAGGCATCCGCTCTTCTGGCTCCCTAGAGTGTGCAACATCCTAAAAAAGAGGCGAAGAAGAAGAAGTCAACCAAGTTGATTTTCAATTTCTTATGCCTTACTTTAAATCATAATGCGGTTTTCGATTGAGTGACGTAAAACCAAAACGTGAGCCAATCACAGGAACAAGTAAACACATCAATGAGCCAATCACAAACTGAAGTAATTCACGATTGGTTTTGCTTCGACCAATCACGAGGCAAAGTAAACGCAATCATGGATAACTAACCAATCAAATTCGAAAGCAATTACTTTTCGACTCTCACTTGAAAACCGCTCTACTTTTCTATTGGCTGTGAAAAATGTATTGTAATTATCAGCCAATCAAGTTCTAAACTAAAACCAAACACTCTTTTGGTCCGTCACGCAATCGATTTTCGTTGTAACGAGACACTCAATGGAAAACCACTCTAAAACCAATCACGAATTACTTCAGTTCGTGATTGGCTCATTTCGTTTTTACTTGCTCGTGATTGGCTCATTGCATTTTTCCTTAGCTTTTCTATTGGCTGTGAAAAATGTTTTGTAATTATCAGCCAATCAAGTTCTAAACTAAAACCAAACATTGTTTCAGTCCGTTATGCAGTCAATTTTCGTCTTAGCGAGAGCTATCCACGATTCCTGTAACTTTTCTTGGTGATTGGTTAAGTAAAACCAATGACGAATTACTTCAGTTCGTGATTGGCTAATCGTGTTTTTACATTTAAAGGGGCTGTGTCACGGTAATAGACTATACATTCGCGTTCCGGGCCGGAAACAGTTATTTTCACCGATTTTGATATGAACTAACGAACCTCTCAGCCATGTGGGATGCTTAAAATCAAAGCAAATATATAAAAATGACTAACAAATAGTATATATAAACAGTCTCCAGGTAAAATATTGAAAATCGTTTCAATCAAGCATTGAGGGAGGGAAGTTTAACTGTTTGTATCCAATTAAAAGCCACCAACCGAGCGATTACTCGACACATGCGCAGTACCATGACATAGCCCCTTCAAGGGAGGCTCAAGGGCACTTAAAGGTCAAACCAAGCTGCGACTATGAAGAAAGTATACATAAATACTTTTATATTCATGTACTGTCCGTTTGTCACAGGAGTTTGTCCCGGCTGAAGTTTTCAAAATTATAAAACATCGCACTAATAATGTACACAGAAACAATGTGTGAAATATGGAGGTCACGTGTCACACTACCTGTTAAACATTGACAGTATATACATGTATACCGTAGAATCCCGGTTATAAGCCCCCCCGGTTATAAGGCCTCCCGGTTATAAGCCAAAACCAAAACCACCCAAAACCCTTACGAAGTTGTATAAGCCCAGGGCTTATAACCGGGATTCTACGGTCGAGTAGGTCAAAAATACGGCATGTCCGTAGTCTTACGTAAACGTACTGTATCTTACTGTACCGTAAGGCTGTAATTTGATTGGATCAGAAAGACAAGAACAATAGGGAAACCATTTCAATGTCAAGGGTTTGTCCACTCATACAAAATCTCCTCTCGATATATAATACCGCCGTTTGCATCTAAGCGTGAACATTAGACTTGCTCCAAGTCGAACTCGCTTAGTTACTGGGTAAGCGATTACTGGGTCGCGAGAATCAAAGCGAGAGGCGGGTGAACACGTGAGGCGAACACATGTTCTAACTGTATCAAACATAACCTGATTCGTCATCAAACTTTCGAAATTTGAAGGTGAGGATATTTACGATAAACACAGTAAACAAATACAGCCGTAACCAGGTATGCCTTTATTTCGGGACTTCAGAAATCAAGTGGTAGAGCTGGTTGGAGAATTATCGTTACGGGAAGAGAATAAGTTGGTATTTTGAGGTTGATGGTTACGTTTAATACCCAATTAGTACATGTTTTCTTCTCACGTGTTGACACGCTTAGATGCAAATGACGGTATATATATTTATTATACGACTTGGTGCTTTTGAGTGCAAATACGGACCAAAACGAGTGCAAGTATGAGATCGTACTACACGGGTCACTAACTTGCACCATTTTTTTAGCACTTGAAAGGTTTCGTAATCACGAGAACCAATAAGCCTTTTCAAGAAAATGATGCATCATGGGTAATCAGGACCAACATTATGGAAACTACAGTGTCTGGATGAGAATCTGATGTCAAATAATTTCCTTAAAATGTCAATTCTGTGAAATTCATCAATTGTAAACTTAAGGTACTAGGCAAAATATTTTGCTGATAAAATTTGAGTGGTGTAGCTTACTAGAAAGAGAGCATCCGTATTTTCCCGTTTCCAATTACATTAACTGGAATTTTTTACATAGAAATGTATAGAAACTAAAAAGTGTAACTGCTCGCTTTCTAGTAATTATAAACCGCTGAAATTTGATCAGTAAAATATTTTGCCTAGTATCTTAAGTTTACAATTGATGAATTTCACAGAACTGAAATTTTATGGAAATTATTTGACATCATGTTGGTCCTGATTACCCATGATGCATCATTTTCTTGAAAAGGCTTATTAAAATGGGGCCATTGGAGTTAATAACCAATCAGCTTTTAGTAGGTTTTTAGCGTTCCTGCACCCAATCGACAGTTTCTTAAACTGGTTTCTTGCAGTCCTTGGTCTTTATTTGTTGAACATCGTATAATAAACAATTTAGTACACGGAAAGTTTGTAATAATTTTGGGGAAATATTGACACCATTCTCATACAAACACTGTATTTTCCGCCATGTTTGGCCTACCCAGCATGCAAATGAGAATGTGAACTCCTCTATAACCTCTATGTATAAAATATATCGTAATGGCTAACTCACATTGCGGAGAACCATACAATCTCCTCATCACAAGACGAGAGCAGTCCAGAAAGCACCCTTACAGTATTGTCAATATCTGGGTGTGACAACAGACGGGTGTGTCCAGGTGAGAATGAAGCTATGCAGCTCAGAGCAAAACACGCATTCTTGCTACATCCAATGTCATCTGAACTGAGCATTCTTAACAAACTGGCAAGCTGCAAAGTGAAAGACACATTATTTAGATACAGAGCAACCCTTTTATTACAGACTGAAAGTGTCGATATATCAAACGAGTCCATAAAGTGTGCTTAATTCAACTGTACTGGAATAAATTAGCAATGTTACATTAATTTTGTATATTTAACAAGAAGACGTTTGTTCTTCACTTCAAGTTCTATAACAAATTTTACACTTTCGAGATCTTGAAAAGCTGCGAATGCACGAGCGGGACACAAGCAATACACGGGCAATACACGAGCAGAACCCGAGTGCATTCAGCAGCTTTTCAAGACCTCAAAAGCGCATTTTCAAGTTTTTCTTTATAAGACATAGAAAACCATCTTCTATTTGCTTTATAATATCACATTCGTTCTACGTGGTTCTCCTTCTGGAGCATGTATTAATGAAGATGCTCACAACATGAATTGCTTCGTGTAAATTAACCCCATGACTTGCTTAAACAACTGGCGCATATAGAACAAGGACAATGGCGTAAGAAAATTTTATAAATACATCAACCTATTTCTACCCTGATATTTCGTCCACCGACATTATCTGATCCGAGAAGAGAACAGTTCCCGAGAGTGAAGCTCAAGGGAAACTGTGAGCTTTGAGGATCAGATAATGTCCAAGGACAAATATCAGGGCATATTTCGATGCCACAATGTAGGTTATTGTTGTTATCATCCTTCAAATATTTTCTTTGACGTGCGCCTATACGCTCACAGGAGGTGTATTCGCTGATATTTCCCGCTCGCAGAGAGAAAGTACCGGGTCACATGATTCATTCCACCAATCCATGATGCGCGGAAGAAAATATATGATGGGTTATAATTAATGGACAATATTATTGTAAGTAAATCGGCCTTAAGAAAATCATGCATGCAGTTTTGCTGAGCTCAAGGTGTTTTATTTATTTATTTATCATGCTTCCACTGTGCAAAAGGAATACCTTACAAATATTTAAGTAATAGAACAGGTTTCAATTGACTGTAGTAAAACGCCAAACCAGAGCAATTACAATGAACCAATCATGAACTAAAGTGAATAGCGATTGGTTTCACTGGCATGAGAAAGCAACCAATCAGGAGGAGAAGTAAACGTGATTGTGGATTGATTGCATGATGGACCAAAACCACGATTGGTTTTACTCTGGAATTTGATTCGCTGACTGATTACAAAACATTTTCACAGCCAATAGAAAAGCTAAGTAAACACAAAACCAAAGCAATCACTGAAAACTTTTGACACTCAACTCTAAATCGATATAATTATATGTATAAAAAGGAAAGGAAAAATAACAATGAAAGGGCACAATGAGGGACATTCACAACAGAGCCATGCAGGCTCCAATCAAGGTGAATTCCCAGTAAAAAAGGTTCAAAAATTAGGCTAACATCAAAGATAATAAGAGATTACAGCAAAGGGTAACAAGGACATTTATAGCTAATTAAAGGGGCTGGGTCAGCGCTCATTTGTTACCAGTCTATCGCACGGCCAAAGGCAAAATTTGATTTCCGACTCTGGGAGTACGAAATCAAACCTCCCTCCGAAGGAACCTTTCAGGAATCCATTTCCATCGCTCTTATTTCGAACCTCTAAAACATTTTTTTTTGCAGGAACGTTTTGTTTAGCATTCATTCTAAATGTAGAGTATTTCATTTTTACATTTTTTGTTTGAAATTCTGATGAATGAAGGCTCTGGAGGAAGGGGAGGTAAACGAGTCGGGGCAGGAAGAAAGAAAACGCCTGCCTTGAGGCAATTGACGAAAAAAAAAAATGACCGACACTGGAAAAGCCAACATGCTGCTATATACTTAAGCAAACAACTATTCAAAACCTGGCGGGAGCTAAAGGCCAAGGAACTTTTGGTAGTGACCTTTTGCTAAAAAGCAATGTTTTATAAAACGGACAAAATGAAAGAAAAGAATGAGTTTATTTTGCGACTTTTCTGAGCACAAGCCAAAACACACCAAAGCCAAGACAAACTCACCAGCCAAAACACACCAAAGCCAAGACAAAGAACAACCCGAACTCACCTGAAAACGTTTTCCAGAATCAAAACAAGGTAATAAAACATACCTGAAATTTAGCTGAACCTGCTACTTTGTCGGCTCTTCAAAAATAATTATTTAGGAAACGGCAAAGCATTTATAAACACTTCACGAACGAACCAAGGCTTCACAACAATTATCATGAAATGAGGCGAATTCCAACTCTCTTTACAAGTCTTTAGAACTCCAAACGATGGAAGTTTTCCGTTCAGCAAGGCAAGGAACGACGACTAAATTTGAAAACCGTCCGTTCAGCGTTCAAGTCAATACGGGACCAAAACCATGTTTCGCAAAATGTTGACGATTTTTACAAGAAATGGCGCCAGATTGTCCTAAGCGATGACAAGTAAACAATCCCTAGTATTACATTTGACGAGGTGAAGAGTTTTTGTACACATTTAGCCGGACTTTCATTGCTGTATTTTCGGATAAATCGAGGTGAACTTCCGTAACTGAATTTTACTTTCTCTATACACAAAATCTACCCGCTAACATTGAAAGGGTTTCAATCTTACCCTCAACCAATCAGAAATGAGCTCTCATTGAACTGACCAATCAGATACAATGCTACTGTTGCTTGCGAAAGAAACCATTGCGATCGCAGAAGAATTTTGAATATTTATGATATGCTAATTACCTCAAGAGCATACTTACTGCGCACGGGCACCAGGTGACCCAGCCCCTTAATTATATATATGTATATAACATTGACTAATGTGGAAGATACATGTATATCACATATGAATATAAACAGTGGAAGCAGGAAAAATATATCTAACAGCTAAGATCTAAGTTAAGAATTTTAAGAATTAAATAATAAAAGTTATCAAAACATATATTCAGCATGAGAATTAAGAAACAGATAACTCAATCCTCCCTGCACACCCCTCCCCATTCTCCCTAGAAAGATAAAAGTGCTCTGTTCAAGATGATATGATTCCCATAGTTGAACATTATAATAATAAACTATGAATTGACTGACTAGAAGCAAGTCTGCTTCAAGTCTTTTTTAATAGCCAATGAAATTACGCTTTCTTAGGATATGATGCTCCCATAATTTATATAATGAAATGGATTAACAGTTTTTGTGTGGAAAGGGTTGTGGCCGGGAAGCCTTTGGTTGTGGGTAAGAGAACAAGGGACCACCTCCGATTGGCTGCATACATACATGTTATGTATATGTTACAGGTCAAATTTATTTTCAGATCATTTTTGTCAACCTAGGTATTTTTTTCCAAAAGTTTTTTTTTCAACCTAAGTTAATTGTTTTTACCTAGGTTATTTTGTGTACTAAAAATAAATTCACCCTCCCCCCTAGCTCTGCTTTCCTCCCTCTATCCTGGCCTTGTCACAGTTCCTTCCCCTATCCCTCTCCCTATCTCCTTACAGTGCTACATTGTACCCATACATGTATGATCAACTATATACTACCGATTATTTTCCTTCTCTACATAAACGATCTTCCTCGTACTGTCTCTTCTTCCTCTATCGCTATGTTTGCCGACGACACAAAGTGTTTCAACACCATCAGAAACCCAGGTGACATTGCAAACTTGCAATCTGACCTCAACCTTATTGCGTCTTGAGCTTCTCACAATGAATTATTCTTCCAACCCTCTAAGTGTGAGAACCTGTGCATCTCCCGTTAACGTCTATCTATTGACAGGAACTACATTCTAAATGGCACAACCCTTAAAGTCGTAAATACTACTCGTGATCTTGGCGTTTCTGTTTCCAACGACCTTCTCTGGAGTGAACATGTCATCTCTATTATCTCCAAGGCAAACAAGATGCTGGGTTTCCTCAATAGGAACTGCACTAAAAATGTTTGTCCTACTTCTAAAACAATTCTCTATACCACTCTTGTTCGATCTCATCTAATTTATGCCTCACAGATTTGGTCTTCTACTTCCTACGGCTCCCTCCATCTAGCTCGTAATCTTGAAAGTGTTCAAAGGCGAGCAACTCGTCTCATCTTATACGGTTCCGACTTGGATTACAAATCGAGACTTCATCGACTAAATCTTCTTCCTCTCTGCTACTTCCTTGAATATCTTGACCTGCTTTTTCTATTCCGCTGTCTTAAAGGTGAAATTTTGATCGACACCTCTGACATTCTACTATTTAACAGACCTGTAACTCGTCGCGGCTCCTCTGGTCTAGACTTACGCTCAATTCCTGCCCGTACCTCGACTTTTCGTTCTTCCTACTTTGTACGTATCTGTCCTCTATGGAACGCTCTTCCAGTCGATCTTCGCACTTCTCCCTCTACCTCCTCTTTCAAACTCAAACTGAAAAAACTTTACTTCGAAAGGCTAAACTCGGTCTTTGATACCTTCAACATTTGAACTTGGTTCGTTACTTGTCCCCTCTGTCGTCGTTCTAACCTTGTAACCGTATGCCCGTGTTAAAGTAGTTGATTATTGTTCCTATCATCATATCATCCAGTTGCGCTGCTTGCATTCAAACTATTTGTAGCATAATGTTATTATCGTACTAGATTTTGTATTTATTCATTCATTATCTAATTATTGTATGTATATATATATGTTTTTCCCCCTCTTTTTTCTTCTCGTTAACATCCATCGTGACTGCTGGCGGAGACAAGCCTCGTAGGGGACTTTGAGTCCTATTGTTTGTCTCCTGTGGCGTTACGTTACTCCCAAATGTTGTAAATAAATAAATAAATAAATAAATATTTATTTACATTCAACTATCAAGTCCTTGCTGGTACTTGAACCAGCAACCATCGGATCTGTTGGTCAGAGCCTTAACCACTGTGTCACCAAGTGATATATGTGAAACACCATACTCATTTACTTTATATGATGGTGCTACTAGTACCCAGTCCTCCATGGTCTAATCCAAATTTGCATATGCGCAGTAAAAACTTTTTTTTTAATAGTTTCGAAAATACACGAGCTCAGATTGGCTGAAAGCCATGTTTCTATAATTCTATAGAAACATACATGTAGAAAGCCTACATGTACGTTGAAAAAACGACCTAAGTAAAAAGACACGACCTACAGTAGGTTAAAAAAATTACCTACATGTAGGTCAAAATAAAATTAACCTGAAAACAAATTTGACCTGTAACATATATATTTTTTAATGTTTGTTGTTACATATATTGGAAGGATGACCTTCTACCATGTTCCCTTTCGGTCTGGTTGCATAGGCTTAAATAAGTTCTGGTATAAAATCAGTTGTCTTTTTTTATTGCTTGTTTAATTTTAAACCTTACAAATCTAGCAGAGAGGCTGATATGCTCGCTTGCCTTCTTCACTGCTCTGCAATTTGAATTTCAAATTTTGAGTTTCAAAGGCAACATCCAGGTCTAACGTCTTATCGGTGCCTTGTCAAATTGGAGAGAAAAGCTAGATTTTGAAGCCTTAAATATTATAGAAGAAAGATTGCTTTCATTGTTTTATCAGCGTTTGGAACCCCTGATGAAACATGTGCAGTCGTTTTGGAAATATTACTTACCAGTCTTCTTGATTGTGGCATTGCAAGGAATCTGGCACATCCAGCTTCCAAATCACATAACCTGCCGATAGCAAATGCAGCATTCATGCCACGACCTAGTAAAAAACATACATGTACAATATATTGTATAATTTTAAAATTAAAAAAGTAAGATTATCAGTACAACATGTATGAACTGCTTAAGTGTTAGACTGGTGTGCATGTTTGATTTTAACATTCCCACTGAGCGCACAGCATGCTGTGGTCACCAATATAGCACTGTCATTAGCCAATCACCTGCTTGGATTTTGTACTTTGCACAAACTAAGATGGAATTTAATAGCGTATAAGACACACTGGCCGTTCAAATATGGAGGGGTAGATGGATGATAATATTTTTATTAGAAAATTAATTTTCGTTAGACAGTGACATTGAAAGGGTTTTCCCATTGTTTTGGTTGTTATGATCCAGACCTATCAAATTACAGAGTACTGTTACCACTTACGGTATGGCAGTAAGTTACATTACAGTTACAGCAAGGCTACGGAGATGCCATATTTTTGTCCCACTCATACAAAATCTGCTCTATTAATTGTTATTCTTTGGCTACACTTCAGTCCTATGTTTGTATGGTGCATGGTGTACCTGTTTCATCACTCCCTAGGGCTTTACAAAGATGAACAAGAGTGCGAGATGAATTTCTATGATTAAGAAGCCTTGCACATCCTTCTTCTGCAATTGTAAACCTGCAAATGGATACAAAATGGCAATGGAAAGGGTGTCAGTTGACAAGGACGTACATTTCACTAGGGTCCTAGTTTACGACTTGACTTCGCATGATACATTATTCTATGCATTGCTGACTAGCTAGCATACACGTACATGAGACATCAACTCCCTAACCGTAACCACAATACCAACCACAGCTAGTTATGTAGTGAAGATAAAATGGAAGACCTGGAAGATTATAAAATGAAAACTAAAAAGTTGTTTGTTCTTTGAATTCTAATAACCCATAAAGTTATTATGATATCATTGATATTTCTGTAGCTCTATCTTAGGGCTAAAGTGAACAAGTTGCACTATAAATATGTGGTTGGTAAGTGGTTGGTAAGTGGTTGGTATGTGGTTGGTAAGTGGTTGGTAAGTGGCTGATAAGTACTGTACATGTAGTCGGTACGTGATTGGTAAGTGGTTGTTAAGTGGTTGGTAAGTAGTCGGTAAGTGGTTGTTAAGTGGTTGGTAAGTACGGTAGTCGGTAAATGCCGGTTGTTAAGTGGTTGGTAAGTAGTCGGTAAGTGATTGTTAAGTGGTTGTTAAGTGGTTGGTACATGTAAGTGGTCGGTAAGCAGGGGGTATGGACAGGCAAACTCAGAAATAGGAAAAAATGTAGAAATGGGAAAAGGGGTAAGGTCAGATAAAAAAATAGGTACCCAGTGGATATGTATGTCTACTGTCAGAATGCGTGTAAAACAAATGCACAGGTTTATTGAATGACTTTAGGAGCATGGGCAAAGCACCGTTGGATTCTCGAGCATGATTGATTCTACCGCTATGGTTTGGTTGTAAAGCTCAAATTGAGTAAATACTGACTGGGAAACAGTGATGACAAGAGAGCACAAAAGAAATCTGATGGCACCGAGTACATCCATGCAGCTAGAACTTCAAACTTAATCTTTGAGAACCTTTCATTCGACCGGTTTGACACATACCTCGAAAGCTGTAACAAATTAAGTTCGTAAATTTTAAGAAATTGATTGATTGACTTATACCAAAGCGAATCTTCCCAAGCAAACATTAACTTGTGGTCATTGTCTTCCACGCATCGAACATGGTGGTGGTAAACACTGGATCACATGATCAGAGTTAAGTAAAACCTAACAGTGCATGGTTACATGGTACGGTTTCATAGAAGCAGTAGACACAAAAATACTCCAGGCTCGAGACATTAGGCAAGCACGTTTATATTGTAACCCAGTGGGTGCATGATATATTCAATGGCTAAATTTAATCAGGAGTTGATGTGAGAGTTAAGGGTGTGGTTGAGCCGGGGGGGCAGTCTGATGGGGGGGGGGGGGGGGGGGGAGAGGGTGAGGGGGGCAGTCTGATGGGGGGGAGGTAGTCCAGTCATTCTGTGGTTTAACCCACCACTAATTGCAACAGAAGGTTTCTCTTCAAAATTTAGCTCAGACAACTGCTTTGATTAACATACTAAAAGTCCTACTAAAGTCCTGCACGAGAAAGCCCCCAAAATTGACATAATTGCTGCGCGCGCTATGCTGCAGCATGAAAACGAGGCTGAAACCGGAAGTAGTGTTACTTTGCTCGTAAAACCTTAAAATTTCCCGAATTTGAATGGATTTGTGTTAAGAGAGGTACAACTAAGCCATTTAATCAGTTCACACTGATAAATGTAATCGTGTGACCGGCTGGATTCGCGTACAACAATGTATAAGCCCATGCATTTATGCGAGTGTCACATTAATACCCAAAAGCTCAAAATACATTAATAATTGGAATAGAAGAATTGTTTGTTTTATTCTTATGATTAACTTGTGGTCATGGTGCATCAACAAACATCAGACTCGTGACAATTTCATGAATATGCATACGTGCAAAATGTACCACATTTCTTTTCAGGTGTGATACTAGTAAAATATGAGAAAAACGTCACATTTTGAGAATCGTGATACAGAGGCTTCACAGACTTCTATTCGTTGTCACTGTCATTTTCTTCTGTCAGGACAGAGGAGTTTGTACAGCTAGAGCCTTTGCACTGGCCACAAGCCGGCGAACATTCTAGGCTGTGCTTGCGGCAGGAACATCGCATCATGCTACATCCGGATGCACAGTTGCACCTCACTATTTGCAGTAGACTCTCTGGCGCTGGTGGCATACCCGTCATCACCGGGATAACCTGCCCGTCTCTCACCTTCCAGCCCCACTCTTCAACATCCACGTCCTTCCCTTTCCATTGCAGGATGTGGGCGTACACCCGGTAACTGTGGTATTTCACTGCAGCCGATGTAGGTGGGAGGCTGTTAGGTTGAATCTGGGTTGTTCTTGTTGCCAGTTTTTCTTTGTAGCGTTGATACCGGATGTCATCGAGCTGGCTTCCTGGCTTCCCGTTATAGAAGATCACTAGAGCATTATGCCCTACCGTTTCGATAGCCTCTTTTGTTGCAATGCCATTAAACACCTCCGCTTGCTCGCGGGAATGAGCGGACGTGATAAACTTCTTCAGGGCTGATCCTTTCCCGATTCATGCATGTGCGCGAGATGTGGTGTCGCAGCCGAGAACAGCGTGGATGAAAAGGATGTTACGGCAAACCTCTTTCCCTAGCTGGGCTTGTATGCTCTTAATGTTCCATACACGACGACGTAAGGAATTGGTCTTGGGCTAAGGAATAAAGAACAGGTCATAGCCATCAGGATCGACGTAAAACAAAAGAAGGATAAGGAGGTCTATATCGTCTCCAACGAGTATGGTCGTTCTTGTTTGCGCGGACTCTACAGCTGTCTTGACAATAAGGAGATCGGCATCGCTTTCTGCATGGCGCGTCTCACACTGGCTGTACATGTGGCATAGACTGTCGCTCAACATGGTTAAGAACCACTGCTTGTTCTTGGTATTGGACAGGAACACGTCCTTCTTCATAGTGATCTTCATGTCTTCCTCAAACGTTACAGTAGTCCCTGATCTCCTCTGTTGCATCATGTGCTTCGTTGACACGCTCTGGTCATACCCGTCAAAGACAACGATTGGCCTTTTATACTTCTTAGTAACATAGCCACAGTAAAAACTACAAACTTCTTTGTAAGTCGCGGATCCCAGAAAAGGCCAAACCACTCTGTGCAGAAGTGCTCCATGCACCGTCTAACACGTACTGTACATCATTATCACGTGGCGCTTTCTCGGTAATTACGTCTGGAGAGAGCTTGGACCAAATAGCATCGGCCAGAGCGGGCTTATTGGCCTGTCGTAGCATCAGCGATGAATCGAATAGCGATGTCGGATAACTGCTCAACTCGTAGCGAAATATTGCAGGGAGGTCTTCGCAGCTGTTGGACGCCAAGATCAAACGCTGGAATAGGAGCTGGGGGTCGACAGCCGACTTCGATGCGAGAATAATGGCCTGCTCACTTCTCTTGAACGAGTACTCTGTAGCTGACCGTCCAGCCATGGATATAATGATCTTCTCTCCAATTTCACGAGCGTTATCGACATTGACGGAACTGTCCCCGTGTACTCCATTCATGATGTTTCTCAAGTGCGGGTCTTCTGAAAAGGGACTGCGATCTTGAAGAGCGGAGAGGATAGTTAGCGTATCTTTGACGTTGCACTCTTTTCTTGACCTTGACAGGTCTTTATTTTGTTCGCCGGAGTTATAGTTGACACCTGTCAGCTCTTGCATCACGCGGTTGACTTCAACGCTTGCGGGCATTGAGAGTAGCCATGTACGTCGTTGACCTTCTATCATTCCTCTACCCCTCGTTAAGCCTCCACTGGTTGATAATGCTGTTGTAAATCTCACTCGTGTTGAACGGAACATACAGAAATCGACAAAATAGACAACCCCGACTCTTGTTTCGCGGCATGCTTTTAGGTTTATTTGTAATTCTTTACTAAATATTGTTTCTGTACAGTTCTGATTAACTTCTAAAGTTTATATTCTAATAAATCAGCCATGATTTAAAAAATATATATAACTCGCAAACTAATCACAAGCAAAAACAAAGTTCAGACTATACATTACCCTTCAGTATAAAAAATTGCTCGATTTTCGCTGAATAAATTAAATAAAAGTTATAGATAATTACACGCATTTGTATTATTACATGGCTGAATATTACTGTTTTTATCAATTACATGTAAATAGCCAGTTTTTTTATGCTTTCTCAACTCGAAATACCTTCAAACTTCAAGAGGTACTTAGCAGAGCCTCGTTTTGATGCCGTGAAAAATTACTGGCGAACTCTTCATAAACAAACCCGATTTTGAGCGTTTTCCCCTATTAGGATTTCGTAGGACTTTTGATATGTTATACATGAAGTATTTCTGGACCCAAAACCGTTGAGATACCGTCTGTTGCAATTAGTGGTGGGTTGACCCCTATTTTTTCATAGAATGACTGGACTAAGGGGGAGGGCAGCTCCTTGGGGAAGGGGGGCATTATTAAAATTCATGTGCATACACATACCTTGCGAGCACCAAGGCTGCATTGCTTGCAGTGCACATGTCTTTACAGGACAGCAATCTTGTTAGTTTGTCTATTGCATCATCAAGACATTCTTCCTTTAACATCCACATGCGACAATCTTCATCCTCTGCCTGAAAACATGATAGAAATCAAGGTTACACAATAAATACCTTTTATTAACCAAGTGCGACTCAGGTCCGTACCATAAGTTATGGACTGAGTTTTTCCCCCTTTTTTATGGCCCAAGTGCAAAGTGCACAGGCCATAACAAATGAGGCTCCATAACTTACATGTACAGTATGGGCCTAGCAAATGATAATAAGATGTTTATGTATATATGGCTTCTTCATTTTCTCCGAGACCAGAAGGTCCATATCAGGGAAGTTATGAACTGCAAATCGACCAATCACAGCTCACGAAATTACGGAAAGTTATTAAGTAAACATTCTTTCAGTCATCAATCATGGGCCCATGATTTGTTTGAAGCAAAGTACCTATCCCTAGGATAGCACTAAATTTGTAATATCATAATCAGTTTAACCTCGGGTTAGCAATTTAACCGCCAGGTAGAGCTTACCTTACCCTTACATCAAACAACTGGGCCCTAGCTGCATGGGGTTCAATAAGTTTTGTATTCTCATGGATCAGCTGGAATTGAGTCCTCAATGAGGCTAAAATGGGGCACTCTTTTCTGATGCTAAATAGCTGTTTGCAAATTTTCCTGCATAAAATTCAATTGAGGGCTTGTTCCAGCTTATCTGTGGGCTGAAATGTGAAACGTAACCATTCAAGATCATATTTTAAGGAGTGCATTAATTCTCATTACTACGTGTACCTTTAACTTTTGCCTTGAGGCAGAGGTAAACACCATATTTTATACTTATACACTTACAGTGCAAAAAAATGTCTATAAGGAATGCCTAAATCTGTACAATAAGGGTTGTGTGCAAAATGGGTGTGAGTGACTCCTGATCACATTCTAAATTCTCCTTCAAATTCTTTGTTTTCTAAGGGAGAATTTAGAACATGATCAGGAGTCACTTAATTATGCCCTTGTTGCACAATGCCATTCAAATAAGAGATTGTATGGTCTTAGACAGCTCAAGAAGTGTGGTGTTAAAGTGAGCATGACATACATGTACAATTGCATGTACATGTAGTTGTTGTATACTGCACATTAATTCACTCCATCATAGCTTGAGTATCACATGCCACAGGTTATGCAAACCTTCCCATTTTTTTAGTGGCCAGTCGATAGAAAAGATCCTGTGAAAAGTGCGCACTGGCAATAATTTCCCGTGGCTCGTGTTATGAGGTGTCCTTAATAAAAGCTGGCATTCCAGCTAAAGATAAAAGAGAAGCTATATGTAACAAGTTTCTCGGGGGAATTAAACATGGCAATCCACTGTTTCCAGTTATTCACTCTAGGGTTGCCCAGGGAACTGGATGTTACAACTTAATTAAGATCAGGAGCAACTGCAAAACCAAACTTATGTAAGACCAATCAATTAAGTGATTTTGTAACTGTTAATACATGTAGGTACATTGTATTTGAAAGTTTAATGTGCTATCAATTTATTATATAATTATTAAGTTAACTAAATTGTAAATTGCCTGTAATTTAGTGTATACATGTACTGTGAGAGGTAATTAATAAATAGCATATTTATTGTTATAATAATTATAGATACGATAGTACGCGCATGCTGATTGGCTAAAAAGCCATGTTTTATTAGAGTATATAACATGGTATTGTTTTCAACCGGCGGTTTCCTTTCCACGCGCGCATAAATCAATATTATAAAACAGATAAAGAAGCCTTAAATCCATGTTTTATACTATCATAAAACACTCTGGTCATTTGAGAACATTATAATAATAATTATAATAATAATAATAACACTCGAGAAATGTTGAAAGCACACGCCTTTGGCTTGTGCTTTAACATTTCTCTCATGTTCTCAAATGCCCATTGTGTTTTATGATAGTATAAAACATGGCAAAGGCTTCTTTATTTGTTAATTATTATTGTTGTTATTGTTACTATTGTTATTGTCATTGTTATTGTTACTATTGTTATTGTTTATATTGTTACTATTGTTATTGTTACTGTTACTATTGTTACTATTGTTTTTGTTATTGTTACTATTGTTATTGTTACTATTGTTATTGTTACTATTGTTATTGTTACTATTGTTATTGTTACTATTGTTATTGTTACTATTGTTATTGTTACTATTGTTATTGTTACTATTGTTATTGTTACTATTGTTATTGTTACTATTGTTATTGTTACTATTGTTATTGTTACTATTGTTATTGTTACTATTGTTATTGTTACTATTGTTATTGTTACTATTGTTATTGTTACTATTGTTATTGTTACTATTGTTATTGTTACTATTGTTATTGTTACTATTGTTATTGTTACTATTGTTATTGTTACTATTGTTATTGTTACTATTGTTATTGTTACTATTGTTATTGTCATTGTTATTGTTATTGTCATTGTTATTGTTACTATTGTTATTGTTACTATTGTTACATGTACGTGTATGCTGCATTGAGTGCTAGCTGCACTCACCAGAGTTCCCATAGTCCCTGCGGCATTCATCACTGTCTCCATATCGACCATCTCCAACATTTTAGTGAGTGACGGCAGAATTTTCTTTGTCTCATCACCTTTGTCTGTACAAATGTGCACAATCCTTTTCTTGCCAAGATCCATTTCTGCCAAAGTTCCAATCACATAGGCAGCATTTCCAGCAATCCTTCAAAACATTTTATAATAACAATCACTCATTATGGAAATTCATTAACAGTTGATTTTATATCAAGGGTGCATTTGATTGACCGCATTCCAGAATACATAGAATAATAATTACAAATTGCTTATATTGGGATATTTTAGCTGTTTACTGTCATGCTTGCATTTTGGTCAAATGTCAGTATATAAACTATCAATAGAGTGTCGGTGCTCAATCGGCTGACGTTTGATGAATCATCGACCATGTCAGCCAATTTATTACATAATGTTGGCTGCCAGTCAGCCAACTCTTGGCCGACATATGGGTCGAGGGTTGGCCAACACATCGGCCAGAGGGTAGGCCAATTCAGCCAATATGTCAGCTGGCATTGCGTACATTACACATGGTCCCATATTAATTTACATGACAGTACAACACTTGGAACTGGTGCTCAGCCTTTGATACATAATTGTATTCTATTATATAGACAGTTAAAGGGGCTATGTCATGGTAATAATAATAATGGCCATATTTATATAGCACCATATATATATCACTACAGTTTCATGGCACTTTACATATTACTGACATATCCCGTCAGTGAATTATTTTGGACTGCTTTACGGCGCTAATAGCTGCCACACAGTTTACAATGTTGAGTGTGTGGTTAGTGCAATGGCCAGGCTGCTGTACCGGGTGACAATCCCCTGCTCTTTTTCGAGTAGTACAACAGGTTCTTTCACGTCCCCTTCAAACATGCACTGATTAGAAATAGAAGGAGACAAGGCCAACGGCTTATAAACGTCCCTGCCCAAGGATGCGGCCAGGATTGGTACTGCGCATGTATTGAGTAATTGCTCGGTTGGTGGCTTTAATTGGATAGAAACAGTTAAACTTCCCTCATTCAATGCTTGATTAAAAGGATTTTCAATATATCCCTGGAGACTGTTTATAATATAAACAGTCTCCAGGGATTATACACTGTTTGTTGCTCATTTATGCATATTTGTTTTGATTTTAAGCATCCCACATGGCCGAGAGGTTCGGTAGGTCATATCAAAAATGGTGGAAAGTGCTGTTTCGATTCCGGCCTGGAACACGAAGCCTATTACCGTGACACAGCCCCTTTAAGTGTGTATGTTGTGGTTCAATTTTGACCTTTGGTTCAAGATTATTTAAACCAGTACAACCCAACCCCAAAAAAAATCCCTTCCCCAGCAAAAAAACTGTTTTCACCATCCCTTCCTTTCCTGAAAAAAAAATCGAACTGGTTCAAACAAAAATTGAAACAGAATTAAAATTGAATTTGTGTTTTGACTCATAAAATATCTGGCCATAATAACTACACTGTCTATATAATAAGATAATATTTTTATTTTTACTCGTCATTAATTCACATACTTGTATTTGGTTAGCCAAAAGGCTTGCCAAAATACACAGCCGTATTTAAATAGCTGATTTTAAGCTAACTAATAACCTCTACATACATGTATTGAATATTTAGCTAATTAAAATTATTCTTGAAATGGTCACTTACAATGTAATTTCTATTTGCTAGATAAAATACTAGAAATACAAATTTACAAATTGGACAAATTTAAAGATTTCAAATCTTTAACATGCAAATTACATACATGTATGTATATGTAGAATGATAATGATTCCATAATGAAGAGACTCTAAAAGCAAATTAACAGCTTCTCTACTGTGAGTGATACATGTACAGTGTATAATTGCTACAGCAGGAGATGGGATGTAAATGTTTCCTAAAGGTTGGTACACACGAAGGGACAATTAAGTCCCAGGGACAAATCTCTTGTAGTTGTGTTTACACGAAGGATGTGTTGCAGGGACAAATCCCTAATTGTTGTGTTCATACAAGGGGACTTGTTCCAGGGACATTGTGATCTTTTCAGATGCCATCTTGGAACAGAGCTACATGTAGGTTGTGAGGGCTAATGTGGGATAGTAAAATGATACTTTGCAATAATTATTGGTTTATTTTAGTTTTGTTACAGGGACATCATCAGGGGACAATCTAACTTTGCCTCCAGGACTAATATGTTCCCTCAATTCAAACCAGTTTAAATTGAAGGGACAAGTCCCGGGGACAACATTTTTGTCCCAACAACAACATTTTTCATGAAAATGAGGAGAAATATGTCCCTGGGACTTGTCCTAAAATTCATGTGTACTGACCTTAATGGTTAAAATCTAAGAGTACAATGTTGTTGTATGAATAGGGCCATTTGTAGCAGAGCAAGTTAGCTGCAGCTTATCTTAAAGCCACTGCTTACCCGAACCGGGAATGATTTGTATAAATGGGTCAAAGACTGAAGTTAAATCGCTGAACTAACTAAAATTACTCATATAAATAGCACGTTTTTGTTTAGATAAGCTGTGGCTAACGCTTGCTCTGACTTGTACAAACTGGCCCTAATGATATGACAAATAAATGATAAACACATAATTTCACATTTGCATGTACATCATCTACAATTCTGTGCCGTTGACTGGCCATTTTAATCAAGGTATTTGGCAATGTATACCATAAGACCTAGGAAATCAATATTAAAAGTTCAAGAGTGAATGTGTTTTTGCACTACACTGTATCTGAATGTTCAAAACACATACAATTTGCAATGTTAATTAAAGGGGCTATTTATGTCCATTATTTTAGTATCACATTAAATAAAAACCTCAAATAGTCCAGTTTCATATTCGAAAATTACTGCTGAATGCAATGAGTACTGACACATGTATGCAGGGTTAATAAGCCTCATTCTGAAGTTAAACATTCTTAAATACCAGTGAGAAGGTGCGAAATGTGAAACTATAACAATTCACAGTGTTGTGAATAGCCCACCTTCTCGCTGGTTTTATATTTACGAATGTTTAACTTCAGAATGAGGCTATAACCCTGTGTACATGCATCTGTAGTCATTGCATTCAGCGGTAATTTTCGAATACAAACCTGGGCCCGGTTGTTCAAAGCCCGATTAGTGCTAATCCAGGGTTAATTTCCATGACAACCAATAGGTTCTGTGCAGAGTTAATCCAGGATTAACACTAATCGGGCTTTGAACAACCCGGCCCAGGACTATTGTTTTATCACATTCAAACCAATACAATTAGTTTTTTCGTAAGTGAAATGAAGTTACAGAAAAAAACTTATTGGGCTAACCGGTAGCAGTAGCAAGGATGGGAATGAATTATCTTATTGTTTTGGGTCAGTTTTTATTTCAAGTTTAAACTGGTACTGTGGCTTCAACATTGAACATATACCTGCATGTATATAACTTAGTGTTTAATGAGTATTCTCTGTAAATATGTGTATAATCAGAAAGAAATTAACACGCTAAATTCCAATTCGATCTGTGGTAAATTAGCTGGTGCCTGCATGGCTTTGATCAGCCCCTACGATTGTTTCAGTCCATAAATTCAATTTTCAGAAAAATAGATGATTACAGTATTTGACCAAAAATCAGAAACTTCCTGGTGACAGAGCCCCTTTAATAAATTTAGCTGTCATGCAGCTATAAACATCAATGATAATTTTAATTTGCCATGCAATATCCGCATTTCTCGATTTGAAAACACGAAGAATCAAACAGTTTTGAAATTAATTATTGTGGCGTGTCACATTACCTGATTTAATAAACGTTTGGTTTAAAGAAACATGAAAAAAAACAAAGGACTGTTTATGATGACATTATGACAAAATGACTTTGCTTTCTTGGAGCTTCCTGCCAAGGAAATATATAAACGAATTAACCCTAATTACATTGCTCAGCTTTTCTAATAAACTTCCGACAGCAGAATAAGCAATACAAATAATTCAGGTGGGCGAAGTTTTATAACTTATTCACCAAAAGTCGTTTTTCTTCTTCAAATATTCACGCTTAATTTTAATCTCGCCCTCTACAATGATCTACAATATATTGCAGTGTTTATAATATGGTTGAAAGGGAACTATTTACAAACGTCTACCGTACAGTGCAGTGGCCATGAAATCTGTTATTAAACTATCGTATCGTTAATTGCAACTAAAGAAAACAATTTCTGAGAAGTTAAGAATTTAATTTTAGGCGGAAAACCCAAAAGTTCTTGGTAAACAAAGCAAAAAGACAGCCTGAGCCGACTGGCTTAACTCACGGGAAATAATGGCTCAGTTAATTTGCTTGTTAATGAAAATAACAACAGACTATAAGCACTATGATTCAGACTACGACCAGCTGAGATGAGAATAAAGCATTCCTACGGCATATTTCATAGATTAAATTTAAACGGAAAGCATGCATGATCAAGCTTTATATATTCATGTGGATTCGTCACAGAAATTGCACTTCGTCAATAAACTAACCTCGAGTCTTCTCTATCCAAGAGATTCAGCAAACCCCACAACATGTCCTCTGAGCCAGGGTGATTCAAGAACATATAGCTGCATAGTTCTTTATCCGTATGTATCTCGTGAACTAATCTTTCAAGAACTTGTGGTGTGTCGCTATTGTGGCGAAACAAACTGATCAAGTTCTTGTTCAAAGAACGCCCAGCTTCCGCAAGCATCAACATTTTCCACGTTAGCTCTCTGCCAAATTGGATTATTTAATTACGAAATGCGATGCCGGTCTGAACATCGTTCTGTACTTCCCCTCCACCATGGAAACAGTCAATTGAAATTTTCATGCTCAAAATTTGAATGAATTGGTGGGAAAGTTTCCGTACTTCTCGTTAGAACCACGTTATCACAACATTAACTGACGTCAACTCTAATAACAATGTTTTTGATTGGCTAATAGCATGTCATTGTGGTATGTGATCGTTATTTCAGCCAATAGGCGCGCCTGTAACGTTTGAGAGGCTTATTTCAAAACAAAAGGTTGTCCAAAATATCTTGGCAAACATTTATAGTAGTTCAAAAGGCGTCCCGGTTGTCTCACACGCGTTTATGTTCCTTTATAACACTTAAAGTAATAGCCTTCTGAAGATTACTATCTTTTAACAATGAAGACAAAAAGGAAGAGAAGATAGTAACCACCATTTTTACCCATCTCTTTTTACGTAGAATATGTGGAATATGCTTTAAATATAGAGCCAATATAAAATAAAAAGAGTGACTAAAAACCAAACATTACATGGGTCAAAGACGAGTTGCCATGGCTCTGTGTACTCAAGGCGGTCTCGTTTATGAGTGAAATTAAACAGTGCTTTTATTTTTGTCAGGTATTTCCTGTTACTTAACACAAAACGGCACCAGAAAGGCAAACATAGGAAAATACACTTGTTTTCTCTTCTTTTTTTTTTTGAATAGGCTCTCAAAAACAGTGAGAATAAAAACTAAAAGGTTCTATTTAAGTACAAAAGTGAATCGTACATGTTGTCAGAATTAAATTAGACGTATTTACTTATATGATTCGACAACTGTCAGGGAGCCAAGAGATTGACGCTTTTAATTACATTAATACAATGCTGGTATAAGGAAACCGAATACCTCATTAGTGAAAGAGAAGCCGTTACGTGTTTACAGTTTCTGCAGTTTTTCCACATGTCACATGAACAATTAAAATAACCGACCCACGCTGGGTAGATTTTCAACCCAAATTAAACGTCAATAGTTTAGTTTTTAATGTTATCTTTGGTAACTCGGGTCAAGATACCCCTTCCGGTTCTGATTATATACCGTTAATAGTATTTTTTGAAAACTGATTAGTGCCGAGCCTTCAATTTCAGAGCCAACTGAATATTAACATTATCAGTTCAGTACCGCACGCTCTGAAAACCCTTCACGAACACAAATTTAAGCCGTCCCTCGATTCGGCCTTGCACTTACTAATTGTACTTACGTTTTTATGATCATTCATGTCATTAGAGTATTATATTACATTAGTCATGAATCTACAATTTATCTCGTTTATCTGTATAACAAACATTACAAAAACCGCTCTTCCTCGCGCCGATTCAATGCCCTCCAGGCACAGGCAGCCCAAGTTCTGTATCTGTACGTGAATACTAGAAAAAAATGAAAACAATAAAATATTGAACTTTGAAGAACTTGTCTTGTGTTATCAAGTGTATTTCAATCTTAGCGCCCTGGGACCTGTTTTAATATATATATAGTACAGAGTAAACAAGAAAAAGAGCGAGCTAGAAAACGCAATACGCGTCCTAACTACAAAATTTGAAATAAGATGGCGGATCCTGTGAAAGTTGAAAACTACAGCAAATTCTAAAATTACAAGGTATAAAAGACAAGGCGATCCCAAACTACCCCACCATGCTAGCAGAGATTTCTTCCCGCTGTAAGAGACAAGAGAAAAGAAAGAAGAAGGCTTCAAAATAATTTTTCTCTTTTCTCTTTTCTCTTTTCTAGATCTCTTTTCTCTTTTTTCTTTTAGCGGGACCGGGATGAAAGCTGAAACTACCCGCGTTTGTGTTAGCTGCGTTTAGTCCGTTTCTGCAACATTAACAATCGATTTTTTCCCTTGTTTTTGTGTGGTACAAAGATAAAATGCTACTTTATGTCAAGAATAGTTTCTCGTTCAATTGAAATAAAATGGCTCGGTACTTGTGATCGTTTCTAAAGAAATAAATGCGTCTGTTTCCGTGTTTGTGCTATCGGTGTACTGATTGGTTAACTCTCATTTTCCTAATGGCTCAAATGGTTTTTCAATTACAGTTTTGTCAGAAACCAATAGAATAAACTATTGTTCAAGAATAGCTTTTACATTCATAAAACCAAGCAGCACCGGATGACTTACAGTTGAAAGTACATAGAAACATTACGTCTCAACTAGCCTGAGAAATGTCACGGGCTCACTTCCCTAACCTCCCGGGGGGGACTCCCATATCAAAGGGGTAGGGATGCTCGTCGGACATTTTCGATTTGACCCCTATAGCTAAGAGGTACTAAAATGGGCGTGGCTCAAGCTTATTTTTACCCCTAAAAGATAATAAAAACGTAAATTGATAACAGCTTTTTTGTTCAATTGACACCCGACCCCTAAAAGGTACCGCTTTACATAGAAATGTCTGTGTTTGATGGTGGATACCCTAAGTGGTACCAAATTCCTGATTTTGACCCCTAAAAGGTACAACGAGAATCCATATACCCCTCACATAAGGGAGTCCCCCCCCCCGACTCCCCCCCCCCCCCCCCCTTCTCCGGGCCTAACCTGTGAGACTATGTCAGACTATGTCAGATATGAGACCATATCTGAAACTTTTCATACAAAACAACTGTTCCTGCTAGGTTTTTTTCTTGATAAAGAGCGCGGGGAGGAAAGTGAGCCGGCTGTATTTGCTGCCGGGCCGTTAGCGTAGGCAGCACTCGTAATCTAGCAGAAATCTCGATGTTTTTGAATCAGTTGATTCCACGTGTAGCCAATCAGCAACTCGCTTATTACTCGGACCGTGGTGACTCGTAAGTGGGAATTTGCATTACAGTTCCATTACGGTGCTATAGATATATACTGTGTAGAACCCCGATATAACGAACCCGGTTATAGCGAAGTTCTCTGTATAACGAACCATATTTCAGTCAGCCCGGCAAAACTATAGTAAATTGTATGGATTAGAACCCGGTTATAACGAACCCCGGTATAACGAAATCCACGTTATAACGAACACAATTTAGAAGCCTAATCTGAAAATCTACCCGATATAACGAATAAATGTCATTCACGAGACGGAACTCAAATGTTAAACAGATGGACATATTGTAAATACAGCACACTCCGAGGGCACGTACTGTTCTTTCTCTACTGTATTGTCCTCGTTGTCTTTTATCAGCTAGTCCCTTTAACTTCTCACCCCGATATGACGAATTTTATGACGTGTTTTCTAGAAAATCGTTATGACGGGGTTTCGTTTATAACGAATCCCCGAGTACAATGTTCGTTACGATTTGAGCATTGTGTTCGTAAACGCCATTAAGTAAGTACAATAGGGTTTGCTGTGTTCTGTAGTCTGACAAAACACTCCTGAAACTGTTTTAAGAACATGTTCAATTTCCTCTCTACTACTCGTAGAGCTTCTGGCCGCTGCACCAGAGCCAGCATGCATAACCTCGCCGTACCTTACCCTCGCAGTAATTCTGGCAAGCGCACTCTGGCTTATAGCGCTGCTATTCTTTTCAATTCCTTGGATCCTGACTTCAAGCAGCTTGCAACATCTACTACTACGCTCTCTTCTAATACTCTGTCTACCAGGCTGGCTTCTCTTAAGTATAAGCTTCGTAACGTTTTTCTTCCGCACATCTCCTCTGTTAACCATCTAGAGGAGCTCCTCTGCTATAACTGTCGCTCCTTGCTTCACTGCTGCTGCATTTCTGGCGCCGCGTCCAGGGCATAGCCCCTTCCATTGCGCATAGTGTTCTAGTAAGTATATTTTGTTTTTGATTTTATTTCATATTAATTCTCGTTACATTGATTCCAATTACTCATTATATCTTGTAATGTTGTAGCTCGTGCGTTAATTTTTTCCCATACTTCCTTTCCTTTCCATTACGTTTTATTTGTAACATAGAGGGCCGCATGTTAGATAACTATGTAAGGTTAATGTGTCTTCCCTCTGTAAATAAAGAATATTGTATTGTATTGTATTGTATAAGCTTCACAAATCACTCGCCGCTCGTTTTTTTTTATGTTCTTTACTGAGCTGCAGTCGTGTTTTTGTCAGAGTACACAACACAGCAAACCCTGTGCTATAGTATTTGTTACAAAACCTATCCACCTAAAACTTTGCACAATAAAGTAGATTATCCTATAAATCTTATATTGCAGCCAATCAGAGCTCAGCTTTACTTTGAATATGATTATGACCCGTACGGCCCCGCGCGCGCTTTCCTTTCAAAACCATTTACAAAAGTCACGTGATGAGGGCCGGACGTGTGTGGCGTGAGCGGGCCGGAAAAAGCCGCCCGCCCCTGCACAATTTTGTTGTTGCTGTTTTGCGGTTTGATCTACAAAAAAGTATGGTCATATGATAAAAAAACCTATTGACTGAGTTAGGTTGGCTCTCGGTCATTTTGTACTGCGCTCGGTCCGTACGTCATGAACTCGAGCCAAATATTTTCCCGTCCGGCCCTCCCACTCAGCCAATCATAAGGGGCGGTATTTCATGGCTAGATCAAGCCAATCAAAATGCAGGAAATTTCGCCCCATTTTGAATACATAATTAGTCTGAAGACGCGGCCGCCACTCGAAATTGTTTTCCAGAAAGAAAATTCGGAGCCAGTCTATCGTAAGTTACTTTCGTTTCGTCATAAATCTTCCCGTAAATTTGTTATTTATAGGATAATATGGTTATTTCATGGTTTTCTATGAAATCCGGCAGTACTGGCGAAAAGTTCATTTGAAATTCATATTATTTTGGTATACAACTCGCTCAGTTCCAAATAATACAAAGTTCTCGTGAATATTCGCCGGTATTCCATAGAAAACCATGAAATACTGAACCAGTAAATACCATGGTCTTCAAAACCGTGTCGAAAGAATTTTGATATTTTACTTAAACGAACTTTATGCATGGCATTTTCCACTGATTTCCACTTTCGAATGGCCATAACATTTGTTTGAAACAAAACAAGGCATAATAAAAACACAGAAACTAAGAGAAACTAGAATGTTAAAATATATGTGGTTGATTTAATATAACTTTTTCTTAAAGTACTTTGTGTACCAATTGCGAAGCGCCAATCGTTTTCTGCAGAATCGGAAAACGAAAAACAGTTTCCCAAACTCCGGTTTCCTAGGATTTTTGCGTTGGAAAACGGAAAAAGAACTTCGTTTTTTTGTTTCTCAGTGTCAGAGTTCTTATAAAATGGAAAACGAATTTTGAAACTCGAATTCTCTTTCCCAAATTTTCTGGGAAAAGGAAAAACGAATTTTGAATCTCGAATTTCAAATTTTCTGCAAAATATGGAGAACGCGGATTTAGAGAGTTTATTTTTCTCAATTTTGAATGACTATATGTCAGCAAGAGTAACCCATCCAAAAAGTAGTCGAGTATGAAGGACTAAAAACATGATAAGTGAGTACAGAATTTAACAAATACTTTTATAGTCTTAAAAGATTGAAAATTTTATTCATGTTGGATAAAAACTGGGAAAATATGGCATTTGTATTTTAGGCGGGAAGCCACCGTTGAACTAACCTGAGTATCAGGCTTACCTTTTCCCCCGAGAAAAAGAAAGGAAAAAACGTTAAACTGGCAAACCTTTCGGCATGCAAGTACTGAACTGGATAAAATGTTGCGAGTTTACAATCAGTAAAAAAAGAATCGTAAATCGAAACCAAACTTCAAGGTAGTCAAGTAAATTACTAAGTTTCTACAACTTCATAGCTTCGTTACAAAGAAATACTGTTTTCTGGTCGAAAAAGGGAGCGAAATACTCAGGTTTTCTCGAGAACCTCAAAACGCCAAGTTTGCCGTCGTCGACGTTGAGAGGACAGCAGCCGGACTGGTGACGCTTAGTAACCACCCTTTTGAAAAATATTCTTCCGGTTGCCGTCCTCGAGGGCGCCGTCTTCGTTTTCAAAGGGAACTAGAAAAGTGTTTTCTGCCGAAATTTGGTGTTTTCTCTTTCCTTTGTTCGCCTTTAATTGTTTCTCACAACCAGATTTTCGAAAAATATGATGAGTATAGAGTTCCGTTCACGCCGAACCAAAAAGGGATTATCTTTTTTACGTTCGAATTCTGTTGAAAACGTACTCGTCCTAAAAAAATTCGGTTGCCTGACGACGCTTAGTAACCGTGCATCGGAAATGTTTACTTCCGGTACCTGTAAATCCGATGTCTTGTGACATTAAAACTCAGTGCGCGCGCAACTATATATTACTGGTAAAATATAATGACGAGTTCATTACACTTTATACTCACGCCATCAGTAATTAAACTGATATAAAAGCTCTGTCACATTAACTTTCTAAATTTAGCTTTCGCTTTTCTTGGTCTCCAGTATAACGTAGACTATCGTAATGACCAATTAGAAACTGACGTCACAAAGCAAGTGTTCACATTATGTCGAAGCTCGATCTGAAAGTCAAGACGACAAATATTATTACTGAAAGGTTCATATTGAAAATGAACTTACCATTAATGATATTTGACGTGTTGATATTCTTTTCGATTCAGTATACTCCAGAGATAGTTAAAGAGGACGAATATAATCCTTAGTTACTTCCTCAAGCAAGTATGCCAGCGGTAAGTTTTTGGAAAGGATTCGAATTGAAAATCGTACTGTGTTGAGTAAAACTGAATTATGCCAAATTTTTAGAATATTCGTTCTTCTCTCTTCACAGCATTTCAGCAATCTCTCTTTGAGACAACTTTAATCTGATGCATGTTACATGGTTATTGTACAACTGAGATCACAAAGCTACCCAGATGGGTCAACTGCACCGTAGCACACAAGGACAGTAAGTATTCTTCTTCTTCTTCCATTTAGACTCACCTCCTTCACTAATGAAGATTATTGTGAGCGTTAATAGTATAAATAATAATTAATAATAAAACAAATAATAAGTTGTTAATAACAATGGTCAGGGGCAGCAAGTTTCTTCCTGAATGTAAGCAGGTTGAGTGCCAATGCTACATCATCTGGAAGGCCGTTCCACTCTCTAATTGTTCGCGGAAAGTAAGAATACATGTGATCTAGAGCTCTGTACTTTATGACTCAGGGTGTTTAAGTACCACCCTGTAGGGTCAGGGTGTCCGCTTCAGAATTAATTGTAAGGTATGCAATAGTATCATCTGCAAACAGCCTGACATTGGAGACAAGCGAGCTGGGAAGATCATTTATGTAAAATAGGAATAGACACGCCCGGTAGACACGGCCCAAGAACTGAGCTGTGGTACTCCGGAAAGTACGTTAGCTGTCTCTGATGTTTCTCCCTCCAATACTACTCTCTGTGATCTGCCAGTTAGGAATGAGCTAATCCACTTGACCGCTTGACCACCAATCCCATAATAAACCAGTTTCCTGACTAGGCGCCGATGACTAACCTTATCAAAGGCCTTACTGAAGTCCATTACCAGTCCGTTTGGTTTCCCGCATGTATGCTGTTAGTTCTTGGATAAAGCCAAGGAGCTGGGTTTTGCAGGATCTCATGCTCCTAAAACCAGGCTGTAGTATGTATAGAATATTAGGGAGCTTCAGATTCGAGTACGACTTTTACTACGAGTACGACTTTTAGACTCAAAATATCTCTGTCGCAAGAAAGTACAAATCTTTCATTTCTGCCAAGCAATGCTGCAGACACGAGAGCAAGCTACTAAGAGTATGTGTTTGTTCATATATCTTTTTAAACTGTTCGTCGATTGTGAAAAGTCGTACTCGTTGTCGTACTCGTACTCGAATCTGAAGCTCCCTATTATGAGCACTGGCGTGTCGCATGACCGAGCTAGCCACAATGTGCTCCATGAGTTACTGACATGAAATACATGTTAAATATAATCAGTCAGAGGTAAATGATGCAAACGAAATTTAGGTTGGTTTTTGAGGAGGGAGGAAAGCCAAAGAAAAACCCTCAAAGTAATGGTAAGATACCAACAAACACAACTTTATAAAGATGAATCGAACTCCGGGCCACAGAGGTGAGTGCTTAAACCTTGCTTGTTGTATCGTCTAACGGAAATGGCTTGCACCGTACTTCCATTCCTTTTTCACTGTTACATAAAAGCAAAGAAATACACGAACCCATTTAGACTAGCTCCCGTTAATTCTACCGCTGAATAAGATGTGCGAGATGTGCGCGCGCTATATTTGCCGTCGATTGACGACGCTTAGTAACCGTGCATCTGAAATGTTTACTCTAAGTACACGCGCAAGTATATACTGCTAGTGAAATATAATAACGACTTCATTACACTTTAAACTAGCACCATCGGCATCAGTAATTAGTTACACTGTTACGTGCCAAATTAAAGGGAGCCGAGATTTTCTTGGACTCCAGTAACGTCGACTCATTGTAATAACCAATTAGAAACTGACCGTCATCACAACTGATGTTCACATTCTGTCGAAGCTCTGAGAGTCAAGACGCGATAATGAACTTACCATTAATGATATTTGGTGTAATGATGTGGGTTGAGCATTAAGGATGCTGTTCTTCCTCTGTTAACCATCTCTAGGCCACAGATGGTTCACGCAGGAGGAACTGCATCCTTAATTACTTTTTCACGCAAGTATGTGATCGGTAAATTTTCGGGAAAGGATTTGATTTGTAAAGTAAAAGTATTTAGGTAAAGCAACCTTATTTAACATCGGTAACTCGTGACAGTCTGGTGAGACTAATAAACTTGAGACCGGCGTGGGACCTACGATTTTACGTAGTCAGAAGACGTGAAGGTCTAACCATTTGCAGTTCGAGAATGAGATTGTTTCACAAAGGGAGCACCTTCTACTCAGCCATTTTAAGACCTTGGGTATTGGTCCGGCCGGGGTTTGAAACCGCAACCTCCCGCACGAAAGACGGAAGCTTACCACTGACCTAACCGGGACGAGGTTAGCGTAAACCTCAATCATGCCAAATTGTCGCCGAACTTGTTACATATCGGTATGTCTCTGAAGCCATTTTTAATTAACAGTAGGCGTTTCTAAAAAAGATAGGTTTTTAATTGCTGTTTAAAACTGGACACTGAGGCTGCAAGCCTTATTTCTTGTGGAAGCGAATCAAGGATTGATATTTGATTGAAGATGATGCACTTGATTCGCCTGTGATATGACATCGCGCACAGATCAATCAACTACATCTTCAACAATCAAGTAACCAGATAAAGACCGAGATGGCATGACAACAAAACAACATATTGTCACTCTCTTGTAATCGGAACCGTTGAAGGTAACTGGAAATGACTTGAAGTTGAGCATGTTAAACGAATCTAAAGGTGAATCAGATGGTGTAATCCCAGATCATAAATTTCGAGATCGAAATGCAAGTCCTGGGAAATTTGTGACTGGGAACCTAACCCGCCTATCATAAAGAGTGGTATATCTGATGTAAGAAAAGACCATGGTGCGATCAGTAAAGAACGTGTCGCAACATGTGCAACACATCGGTTATGACTTGGAGATGCCACGATTCGATCTTTGCCCATACTTAATTGGTACGAAACTCAAAATCTGTAAAAATCACAAGTTACTTTTCTAGGGTAAGAACCGTTGAAAACTACTGGAGATAACCACTGAGGGAAATTAACCAAACAGGAATGGTGCTAAACCACGTGAAAAAGACACGAGTCCTGCCTTTAAAGGAGAAAATGATGACATAGTTAAACCACCTATTTTTTGGGTGGAAAGACATCTTCCCTCAGTAACAACGGGCTAAGATCAAAGTGAGCCTAATTGAGGGTGGCATCTATCCAAGTGGCACAGCTGAGGAATGTACTCAGCGAAACAAGGAGAATGACTACAGCTTTTGTTTTAAAATGCTAAAGTTGAAGAGTTATATCAATATGTGCATTTTGGTAAATATTGGCTGAAAAGAAATTACATAATAAAGCCGTGTCTTTGTGTTTAATATTTGCCGTCTTTAATCAATAGACCAATTTAGCTAGTACATGTTTTGTCCCATTCAGAACATGTGACAGCTCTCCAAATGATTCAGTGATTTGTTTTCGAGATCTACAAAACTATGCATTACCTCTTGGGATACCGAAAAACAAAAACAAAAAACATTACTCAAGGGAAAAGTCAGGTGACCTGAACTGGGGCAACAAATGTACAAGCTAAATCGGATAATTTTTTGTCTTCTTATTGACTCTAAAATTAGCCAAAACGGACATCATGAAGTCCATTACGTCAAGTCAGAAACGTCACAACATGGTTCCGTGGTGATCGGTCAGAAACGTCAGGCGAGGTTAGTAAGATTTTAACTAAAACTTCCCGCCAGTCTTTTCTCCGTCTTGTGCCGTGCGTGTTGTCAGAAACGGTTACTTAAACTGATTTATTTCAAGCTTTTATCGGAACTGTTTTTTGTGTGCGTCAAACGTCTATAATAAACATTTTATTACGCGGAACGTTATTTAATTCCTTTCTCACTGTTGCATAAAAGCAAAGAAATACACGAACCCATTTAGACTAGCTCCCGCTAATTCTACCGCTGAATAAGAGGTGCGAGATGTGCGCGCTATATTTGCCGTCGATTGACTACGCTTAGTAACCGCGCATCAGAAATGTTCACTTCCGGACATTAAAACTAAGTACACGTGCAACTATATATTGCTAGTAAAATATAATAACGACTTCATGTACTGTTTAAAACACGAACAGCAGTGTTTTATCAAGTTTAAAAATTCGAGGGCGAAGCCCGAGAATTTTTAGACTTGATAAAACACGTGCTGTGAGTGTTTTAAACGGCTTCAAAAACGCTTTAAGAATGCAATGAAAGAAAGACGCACATCTCAAGGGAATAGTTACTTAATGAACCATTGAACCTTTGTATTCACAACGCCATGCAAAATATTCGAGTAATCACCGCCTGCAATTACGAACATCACAAGGGAATGACATGAACAAATTACCATACTATGTTGTTTGAAGCGGCGTTTCGCAATGCACTTGAAGGATTTGGTGTCGTGGCTTACCTCGATAAAGTTCAAGACTTGGAAAGCGATGTGACTGACATGACGGCAGACTCTAAATTTTGACTCCGGCACAAAATATGTAAGTTTAATGCACGTTTTTATTATTTTACGGCTTTGAGTTTGGTTTCATAATTGGAACTAAACAGTGGCTTGGTAAACAAGTAATGGTAGTTGGATAACTTCATTTAAAAAATATTATCTGTGTATCTCGGTAGTCTGCTGATATTAGTAAATTTAGTGCAAAATTTATTATCTAGGTACCTTATGTTACGTGTACTTTTTGCTACCTTTGGGTCTTTATCAGTGAATTCTTAATTAGGATGAAACTTTATATAAAATTTCATGTTCATTAGTATTCTTTATATAAAACGTTCATCCTAATTAACAATTCAATGAGAAAGCTGAAACATCAATAGAAATCCCATTGTCTCAATCATTAACCCCGTTTCTCCCTGGGACAAAATTCAAATCCCTCCGCGGGCCTTTTAGAATGATGAGATTTTATCAGGTATAAAGGAGCATGCACGTGACTGATTTGCTTCATCTGATTGGACAAAATGCTCATTAATTATTCATGAGTTTTTGAATACACTTTAAACTAGCACCATCGGCATCAGTAATTCATTAAAAGGTTACGTGCCAAATTAAAGTTTCTAAAAAAGATAGCTTATTATCTGCTGTTTAAAACTGGACACTGAGGCTGCAAGCCTAATTTCTTGTGGAAGCGAATCAAGGATTGATATTTGATTGAAGATGATGCACTTGATTCAGCTGTGATATGACACCGTGTACAGATCAACCAACTACATCTTCAACAATCAAGTTACCAGATAAAGACCGAGATGGCATGACAACAAAATAACATATTGTCACTCTCTTGTAATCGGAACCGTTGAAGGTAACTGGAAATGACTTGAAGTTGAGCATGTTAAACGAATCTAAAGGTGAATCAGATGGTGTAATCCCAGATCATAAATTTCGAGATCGAAATGCAAGTGCCTATCATAAAGAGTGGTATTATCTGATGTAAGAAAAGACCATGGTGTGATCAGTAAAGAATGTGTCGCAACATGTGCAACACATCGGTTATGACTTGGAGATGCCACGACTCGATCTTTGCCCATACCTAATTGGTACGAAACTCAAAATCTGTAAAAATCACAAGTTTCTTTTCTAGGATAAGAGCCGTTGGAAACTACTTAAGATAACCACTGAGGGAAATTAACCAAACAGGAATGGCGCTAAACCACGTGAAAAGGACACGAGTCCTGCCTTTAAAGGAGAAAATCATGACATTATTAAACCACCTATTTTTTGGGCGGAAAGACATCTTCCCTCAGTAATAACGGGCTAAGATCAAAGTGAGCCTAATTGAGGGTGGCATCTATCCAATTGGCACAGCTGAGGAATGTACTCAGCGAAACAAGGATAATATTTTGTGGACAATGTTTTTTGGTGGCATTTCTTTTCCATTAAAAGACAAGAAATGTCACCCAAAAAAAAAAATCCACCAAAGATAAATGTCTTTTGAAAACGTTAGGCAGTGACATACTCACAGTAAACAATCTTGTTAAAATGAGGATTCTTACCGCAGCAATAAACGTTAGGCAGTGACATACAGTAAACAATGTTGTTAATATATAATGTCAATAGCAATGGGCCAATGAGTATTTTTCCTATGGCAAGGTACATACTGTTTCTTCGATGACTACTTTTATAATCTGCCTTCACAGTAGAACGTCCTACAGATCCATAAGAGGATTTGGGCAAACAGGTCACGCGACCTTGTACTCTATTTATTGAAAGTGGTTTTATAATTCAGATTTATATGTAACCACAAGTCGTTGATATTTTAAAATACTTAGTAAAGGGAGCGTTTGCTGTTGAACTTTCACATAACATGTCACACGACTTGATATATCAAATGACTACAGCGTTTGATTTAAAATGCTAAAGTTGAAGAGTTATATCAATATGTGCATTTTGGTAAATATTGGCTGAAAGGAAATTACATAATAAAGCCCTGTCTTTGTGTTTAATATTTGCCGTCTTTAATCAATAGACCAATTTAGCTAGTACATGTTTTGTCCCATTCAGAACATGTGACAGCTCTCCAAATGATTCAGTGATTTGTTTTCGAGATCTACAAAACTATGCATTACCTCTTGGGATACCGAAAAACAAAAACAAAAAACATTACTCAACGGAAACGTCAGGTGACCTGAACTGGGACAACAAATGTACAAGCTAAATCGGAGAATTTTTTGTCTTCTTATTGACTCTAAAATTAGCCAAAACGGACATCATGAAGTCCATTACGTCAAGTCAGAAACGTCACAACATGGTTCCGTGGTGATCGGTCAGAAACATCAGGCGAGGTTAGAAAGATTTTAACAAAAACTTCCCGCCAGTCTTTTCTCCGTCTTGTGCCGTGCGTGTTGTCAGAAACGGTTACTTCAACTGATTTCTTTCAAGCTTTTATCGGAACTGTTTTTTTGTGTGCGTCAAACGTCTATAATAACCATTTTATTACGCGGAACGTTATGTAATACGGCTGGTAACCTTTACCCGTCAAATTCTCTCTCTCGCCTTTCAAAATATAAACCTTCAGCTGTATTACAACCATGCCCTGATATACTAAATGATTTATTTTACGTCGAAGATACAGGTAGCCGTTACCTGGTCTCCTAAGCCAGAGGCTAATGATGGAAATGGAATTTAGGTTGGTTTTTGAGGAGGGAGGAAAGCCAAAGAAAAACCCTCGAAGTAATGGTAAGATACCAACAAACACAATTTTATAAAGATGAATCGAACTCCGGGCCACAGAGGTGAGTGCAACCTTGCTTGTTGTATCGTCTAACGGAAATGGCTTGCACCGTACTTCCATTCCTTTTTCACTGTTGCATAAAAGCAATCAAATACACGAACCCATTTAGACTAGCTCCCGCGAATTCTACCGCTGAATAAGATATGCGAGATGTGCGCGCGCTATATTTGCCGTCGATTGACGACGCTTAGTAACCGTGCATAATAAATGTTTACTTGCGGACATTTAAACTAAGTACACGCGCAACTATATAGTGCTAGTAAAATATAATAACGACTTCATTACACTTTAAACTAGCACCATAGGCATCAGTAATTAATTAAACTGTTAAGTGCCAAATTAAAGCGAGCCGATATTTTCTTGGTCTCCAATAACGTCGACTCATTGTAATGACCAATTAGAAACTGACGTCATCACAACTGGTGTTCACATTATGTCGAAGCTCTGAGATCAAGACGCGATAATGAACTTACCATTCATGATATTTGGTGTAATGATGTGGGTTGAGCATTAAGGATGCTGTTCTTCCTCTGTTAACCATCTCTAGGCCACAGATGGTTCACGCAGGAGGAACAGCATCCTTAATTACCTTTTCACGCAAGTATGTGATCGGTAAGTTTTCGGGAAAGGATTTGATTTGTAAAGTAAAAGTATTTAGCTAAAGCAACCTTATTTAACGTCAGTAACTCGTGACAGTCTGGTGAGACTGATACTGAACTTGAGACCGGCGTGGGACCTGCGATTTTACGTAGTCAGAAGACGTGAAGGTCTAACCATTTGCAGTTCGATAATGAGATTGTTTCACAAAGGCAGCACCTTCTACTCAGCCATTTTAAGACCCCGAGTGTTGGTCCGGCCGAGGTTTGAAACCGCAACCTCCCGCACAAAATACGGAAGCTCAACCACTGAGCTAACCGGAAATCGTAAACCTCAATCATGCCAAATTGTCGCCGAACTTGTCTTCAGACTGTAAGCGCACTGATATCCTCTGTCCTTTCTGTTTTTGTTGAAAATATTTTGCGTTTGGTTTTAGTTTAGAACTTGATTGGCTGATAATTACAAAACATTTCTCACAACCAATAGAAAAGCTAAGCAAACGCAAAACCAAAGCAATCACATTACTTTCGACACTCAACCGAAAATTAAACCGCTCTATACAACTGAGAACAAAACTAACCAGATGCGCCAAGTGCACCGTAGCATGCACCAGGATAGGAAGTACCAGCTGCTGTGGAACAAACGTAGGAAAGGAAATCCCAATACGGTATTCGCGTCTCGTAGTTATGATAATTTCAACCCATTTTTAGGTTTTTACGCATCGTTGTTCTTCTCTTCTTGTTTGTCTCAGGCGTAGTCTGCAGTAGAACGAACCGAAGACCATACTTCCCGACGTTCCCACTGTTGATTGAGTACGAGCCACCAGTGGGAAGCTCCCATATCACCGATTGGACTGCAACACGGACGGCAAACCAGGGGAACCAGCGGAGAACTCTAGCAGTTGGCCAGAGTCCTCTCCGGGATGGGTCTCTGTTTGGAAAATCCGCCGATGGTGAACTACGTATTGCACTTTGTGTGATTTTACATCCACCTGCCAACTATCGACCATCCGTTTCACGTCAAAGGAGATGGAGAAGCAATGGTCGATAGTTCGCAGATACGAAGGCAAGAACATCTGACAAATTTATACGCACACTACGACATCGAGCACAGATCATTCAACTACAATCAAGGATTGATATTTGATTGAAGATGATGCACTTGATTCACCTGTGATATGACATCGCGCACAGATCAATCAACTACATCTTCAACAATCAAGTAACCAGATAAAGACCGAGATGGCATGACAACAAAACAACATATTGTCACTCTCTTGTAATCGGAACCGTTGAAGGTAACTGGAAATGACTTGAAGTTGAGCATGTTAAACGAATCTAAAGGTGAATCAGATGGTGTAATCCCAGATCATAAATTTCGAGATCGAAATGCAAGTCCTGGGAAATTCGTGACTGGGAACCTAACCCGCCTATCATAAAGAGTGGTATATCTGATGTAAGAAAAGACCATGGTGCGATCAGTAAAGAACGTGTCGCAACATGTGCAACACATCGGTTATGACTTGGAGATGCCACGATTCGATCTTTGCCCATACTTAATTGGTACGAAACTCAAAATCTGTAAAAATCACAAGTTACTTTTCTAGGGTAAGAACCGTTGAAAACTACTGGAGATAACCACTGAGGGAAATTAACCAAACAGGAATGGTGCTAAACCACGTGAAAAAGACACGAGTCCTGCCTTTAAAGGAGAAAATGATGACATAGTTAAACCACCTATTTTTTGGGTGGAAAGACATCTTCCCTCAGTAACAACGGGCTAAGATCAAAGTGAGCCTAATTGAGGGTGGCATCTATCCAAGTGGCACAGCTTAGGAATGGACTCGGCGAAACAAGGAGAATGACTACAGCTTTTGTTTTAAAATGCTAAAGTTGAAGAGTTATATAAATATGTGCATTTTGGTAAATATTGGCTGAAAAGAAATTACATAATAAAGCCGTGTCTTTGTGTTTAATATTTGCCGTCTTTAATCAATAGACCAATTTAGCTAGTACATGTTTTGTCCCATTCAGAACATGTGACAGCTCTCCAAATGATTCAGTGATTTGTTTTCGAGATCTACAAAACTATGCATTACCTCTTGGGATACCGAAAAACAAAAACAAAAAACATTACTCAAGGGAAAAGTCAGGTGACCTGAACTGGGGCAACAAATGTACAAGCTAAATCGGATAATTTTTTGTCTTCTTATTGACTCTAAAATTAGCCAAAACGTACGTCATCAAATCCATTACGTCAAGTCAGAAACGTCACAACATGGTTCCGTGGTGATCGGTCAGAAACGTCAGGCGAGGTTAGTAAGATTTTAACTAAAACTTCCCGCCAGTCTTTTCTCCGTCTTGTGCCGTGCGTGTTGTCAGAAACGGTTACTTAAACTGATTTATTTCAAGCTTTTATCGGAACTGTTTTTTGTGCGTCAAACGTCTATAATAAACATTTTATTACGTGGAACGTTATGTAATACGGCTGGTAACCTTTACCCGTCAAATTCTCTCTCTCGCCTTTCAAAATATAAACCTTCAGCTGTATTACAACCATGCCCTGATATACCAAAATGATTTATTTTACGTCGAAGATACAGGTAGCCATTACGTTGTCTCCTAAGCCAGAGGCTAATGATGGAAATGAAATTTAGGTTGGTTTTTGAGGAGGGAGGAAAGCCAAAGAAAAACTCTCGAAGTAATGGTAAGATACCAACAAACACAACTTTATAAAGATGAATCGAACTCCGAGCCACAGAGGTGAGTGCTTAAACCTTGCTTGTTGTATCGTCTAACGGAAATGGCTTGCACCGTACTTCCATTCCTTTTTCACTGTTGCATAAAAGCAATCAAATACACGAACCCATTTAGACTAGCTCCCGCGAATTCTACCGCTGAATAAGATGTGCGAGATGTGCGCGTGCTTTATTTGCCGTCGATTGACGACGCTTAGTAACCGTGCATCTCAAATGTTTACTCTAAGTACACGCGCAAGTATATACTGCTAGTGAAATATAATAACGACTTCATTATACTTTAAACTAGCACCATCGGCATCAGTAATTAGTTAAACTGTTACGTGCCAAATTAAAGGGAGCCGAGATTTTCTTGGGCTCCAGTAACGTCGACTCATTGTAATAACCAATTACAAACTGACGTCATCACAACTGATGTTCACATTCTGTCGAAGCTCTGAGAGTCAAGACGCGATAATGAACTTACCATTGATGATATTTGCTGTAATGATGTGGGTTGAGCATTAAGGATGCTGTTCTTCCTCTGTTAACCATCTCTAGGCCACAGATGGTTCACGCAGGAGGAACTGCATCCTTAATTACTTTTTCACGCAAGTATGTGATCGGTAAGTTTTCGGGAAAGGATTTGATTTGTAAAGTAAAAGTATTTAGCTAAAGCAACCTTATTTAACATCGGTAACTCGTGACAGTCTGGTGAGACTAATAAACTTGAGACCGGCGTGGGACCTACGATTTTACGTAGTCAGAAGACGTGAAGGTCTAACCATTTGCAGTTCGAGAATGAGATTGTTTCACAAAGGGAGCACCTTCTACTCAGCCATTTTAAGACCTTGGGTATTGGTCCGGCCGGGGTTTGAAACCGCAACCTCCCGCACGAAAGACGGAAGCTTACCACTGACCTAACCGGGAGGAGGTTAGCGTAAACCTCAATCATGCCAAATTGTCGCCGAACTTGTCTCTAGACTATAAGCGCACTGATCTTCTCTGTCCTTTTTAACTCGTGGATGCGCGCAAGCGCAGAACACGAGTTCTTGGAGTGGGTCAGTAGCTAATTTATTCATTGTTTTATGATGTGTAGATCGGGGAATCTCCGTTGGCTGTCCGAATAGTGTTCGATATTCCGAAGATATATTTATGGATGTTTATGGTACGCGTCCAAGAATTGAAAGATTTGGTCATGCAAGAGAAGATGTATTGACGGTGCCTTCCTAATGCCAGACACTCCAAACCTGGTCACACATGGTAGTGGGTCCCTATCAATCACTTAGTGGCGATGACGTAACGATGACGTCATCGATTACGTGTTTTAAGTACATGCCCATATTTCCCTAATTTCCAATACCAGACAGTTCAAACTTGGACAGGCATGGTATTGGGTCCCCACAAATCACTTAGTGGTGATGATGTAACGATGACGTCATCGGTCACACGATTTTTACTATATACCAAAATAGCTCACTGACCACCCACGAGTTGCCCTTAGGGGCCCTGTGTTTGTTTTTGTTGAGAATACTTTGCGTTTGCTTTTAGTTTAGAACTTGATTGGCTGATAATTACAAAACATTTCTCACAACCAATAGAAAAGCTAAGCAAACGCAAAACCGAAGCGATCACATTACTTTCGACACTCAACCGAAAACCGCTCTATACAACTGAGAACAAATCTAACCAGATGCGCCAAGTGCACCGTAGCATGCACCAGGATAGGAAGTAGCAGCTGCTGTGGAATAAACGTATGAAAGAAAATCCCAATACGGTATTCGCGTCACGTAGTTATGATAATTTCAACCCATTTTTAGGTTTTTACGCATCGTTGTTCTTCTCTTCTTGTTTGTGTCAGGCGTAGTCTGCAGTAGAACGAACCGAAGACCACACTTCCCGACGCTCCCACTGTTGATTGAGTACGAGCCACCAGTGGGAAGCTCCCATATCACCGATTGGACTGCAACACGGACGGCAAACCAGGGGAACCAGCGGAGAACTCTAGCAGTTGGCCAGAGTCCTCTCCGCAACTATATAGTGCTAGTGAAATATAATAACGACTTCATTACACTTTAAACTAGCACCATCGGCATCAGTAATTAGTTAAACTGTTACGTGCCAAATTAAAGGGAGCCGAGATTTTCTTGGTCTCCAGTAACGTCGACTCATTGTAATAACCAATTCGAAACTGACGTCATCACAACTGATGTTCACAGTCTGTCGAAGCTCTGAGATCAAGATGCGATAATGAACTTACCAATAATGATATTTGGTGTAATGATGTGGGTTGAGCATTAAGGATGCTGTTCTTCCTCTGTTAACCATCTCTAGGCCACAGATGGTTCACGCAGGAGGAACTGCATCCTTAATTACCTTTTCACGCAAGTATGTGATCGGTAAGTTTTCGGGAAGGATTTGATTTGTAAAGTAAAAGTATTTAGGTAAAGCAACCTTATTTAACGTCGGTAACTCGTGACAGTCTAGTGAGACTGATAAACTTGAGACCGGCGTGGGACCTACGATTTTACGTAGTCAGAAGACGCGAAGGTCTAACCATTTGCAGTTCGAGAATGAGATTGTTTCACAAAGGCAACACCTTCTACTCAGTTATTTTAAGACCCTGGGTGTTGGTGCGGCCGGGGTTTGAAACCGCAACCTCCCGCACGAAAGACGGAAGCTCAACCACTGAGCTAACCGGGAGGCGATTTACGATTCGGAAATCGTGAACCTCAATCATGCCAGATTGTCGCCGAACTTCTTCAGACTGTAAGCGCACTGATCTTCTCTGTCCTTTTTGTTTTTGTTGAGGATATTTTGCGTCTGGTTTTAGTTTAGAACTTGATTGGCTGATAATTACAAAACATTTCTCACAACCAATAGAAAAGCTAAGCAAACGCAAAACCAAAGCGATCATATTACTTTCGACACTCAACCGAAAACCGCTCTATACAACTGAGAACAAATCTAACCAGATGCACCAAGTGCACCGTAGCATGCACCAGGATAGGAAGTACCAGCTGCTGTGGAACAAACGTAGGAAAGGAAATCATTTTAGGTTTTTACGCATCGTTGTTCTTCTCTTCTTGTTTGTCTCAGGCGTAGTCTGCAGTAGAACGAACCGAAGACCATACTTCCGGACGTTCCCACTGTTGATTGAGTACGAGCCACCAGTGGGAAGCTCCCATATCACCGATTGGACTGCAACACGGACGACAAACCAGGGGAACCAGCGGAGAACTCTAGCAGTTGGCCAGAGTCCTCTCCGGGATGGGTCTCTGTTTGGAAAATCCGCCGATGGTGAACTACGTATTGCACTTTGTGTGATTTTACATCCACCTGCCAACTATCGACCATCCGTTTCACGTCAAAGGAGATGGAGAAGCAATGATCGATAGTTCGCAGATACGAAGGCAAGAACATCTGACAAATTTATACGCACACTACGACATCGAGCACAGATCATTCAACTACAATCAAGGATTGATATTTGATTGAAGATGATGCACTTGATTCACCTGTGATATGACATCGTGCACAGATCAATCAAATACATCTTCAACAATCAAGTAACCAGATAAAGACCGAGATGGCATGACAAAAAAAAACATATTGTCACTTTCTTGTAATCGGAACCTTTGAAGATAACTGGAAATGACTTGAAGTTGAGCATGTTAAACGAATCTAAAGGTGAATCAGATGGTGTAATCCCAGATCATAACCTAACCCGCCTATCATAAAGAGTGGTATTATCTGATGTAAGAAAAGACCATGGTGTGATCAGTAAAGAACGTGTCGCAACATGTGCAACACATCGGTTATGACTTGGGGATGCCACGACTCGATCTTTGCCCATACTTAATTGGTACGAAACTCAAAATCTGTAAAATCACACGTTTCTTTTCTAGGATAAGAGCCGTTGGAAACTACTTAAGATAACCACTGAGGGAAATTAACCAAACAGGAATGGTGCTAAACCACGTGAAAAAGACACGAGTCCTGCCTTTAAAGGAGAAAATGATGACATAGTTAAACCACCTATTTTTTGGGTGGAAAGACATCTTCCCTCAGTAACAACGGGCTAAGATCAAAGTGAGCCTAATTGAGGGTGGCATCTATCCAAGTGGCACAGCTGAGGAATGTACTCAGCGAAACAAGGAGAATATTTTGTGGACATTGTTTTTTGGTGGCATTTCTTTTCCATTAAAAGACAAGAAATGTCACAAAAAAAAAACCGTCCACCAAAGATAAATGTCTTTTGAAAACGTTAGGCAGTGACATACTCACAGTAAACAATCTTGTTAACATGAGGATTCTTACCCCAGCAATAAACGTTAGGCAGTGACATACAGTAAACAATGGAATACTGCGAGTGACCCCCGGGGAGTGACCCCACAATTGACCTTTATTAATATATAATGTCAATAGCAATGGGCCAATGAGTATTCTTCCTATGGCAAGGTACATACTATTTATTTGATGACTACATTTAATAATATGCCCTCACAGTAGAACATCCTACAGATCCATAAGAGGATTTGGGGCAAACAGGTCACGCGACCTTGTACTCTATTTATTGATAGTGGTTTTATAATTCAGATTTATATGTAACCACAAATCGTTGATATTTTAAAATACTTAGTAAAGGGAGCTAGCGTTTGCTGTTGAACTTTCACACGACTTGATACTGATATCAAATGACTACAGCTTTTGTTTTAAAATGCTAAAGTTGAAGAGTTATATCAATATGTGCATTTTGGTAAATCATCGGGTAGAATCGCATTGTTTTAGGCGACATCGACTCGCGACCGCTAATGAGAAGTGAGATATGAATAATTATGATATGCCTTATTAGATATTCAGCAGGCTCTTGTGATTGGCTGCTAGGGAATCCTTTTGGGAATACCTCATTCCCATACTGGCTCTTGGGCCTGTCAACCACTGTCATCTATCTCGTCATGGGACTAACTGAAATCCCAAAGCTCGTAAGAGATTTCAATAGACCAAAGAAGTTTGCAAACCTATTTCGTTTGCGTTCGACGTTTGACTTATGTCAAAATTAAAATTGAGTATCATGTCTGCATTTCGAGCTTATTCGAAAAGCCTAAGTCAAATCCAGGACTCCTATCTATCAAATAGAAGTCAAAAATGTAATGTGAACGGCCACATGTCTAGTGAAAGCCCGATAACTTGTGGAGTCCCGCATGTTCGATAATTGGACCATTACTCTTTTTGATTTAAATTAATGACTTGCCAAACTGCCTAAACGAGGGATTACCAAGAATGTACGCCGATGATACTAATATCAGTTTTGCCGCCTCAAGCCAGAGAGATCTTGAAACAAAAATCAATGCGGAACTAATAAATGTAAATATCTGGCTCAAAGCAAATAGGCTAAGTCTCAACATCGCTAAAACTGAGTTTATGGTTATTGGGTCTCGCCAAAAACTACAAACTCAAAGCAACTGTACCATCGACGTTGGTATAGAGGGTAAAGAAATAAAAAAGTGAACTACACCAAATCTCTGGGGGTTTATATAGATGATACATTGTCCTGGCAGAAGCATATAGACAAAATATCAAAAAAGATCCCCTCTGGCATTGGTGCACTTAAGCGTGCAAGGCCTTTCATATGCAGAGATACTGCAGTAAAAATATATAAAGCCCTGATTGAGCCGCATTTTGTTTACTGTGGCTCAGTTTGGGATGGCTTAAGTCAACAGTTAAATGATAAACTGCAAAAACTGCAAAACCGGGAAAGGGGAGTAATTACTCGATCAAGCTATGACACGAGTTCAAGTCTACTGATTGATATGTTTGGCTGGGACAACGTATCTACACATCGAAAAAAACAAAAAGCAATGGCGATGTACAAAACCATGCATAAGCTCACCCCAGGTTACCTTCAGGATCTCTTAACAACTCGTAATACTAACTATGATCTAAGAGATTCTGAAAGTAAATTATTTATACCTAAACCGAGGACTAACTACCTAAAACGTAGCTTCGGCTACAGTGGGGCATTCTTATGGAATAATCTCCCACATGACCTAAGAGTGTCTAAACATATAAAGCACTTCAAAAGGGAAATCGATACCCTGTATGCTAAATCGGACTCCCACACGGCAAACATGTAAAACAGTTTTAATGCATTATTACATTTTTAATTTTTAATATACATATTTTACTATTGCAATGGTACACCTTTCGTGTACAACTGATGTTTTTAAACCGTGAATAAATAAAGATTGTCTGTCTGTTTGTCAGGAAGCTTTATTTTAGTGCCATTAAGTTGTGAAACTAGTTAAATAAAAGTGAACCTCAGCATTGTTCGCACAAGTCATCCGAACGAAAGATTTCAAACTCCATACAAGCTTGTTTAAACTCTTAAAACAAGCTGCATCGGCGCCGCGAGCGAAAGATTTTGAACTCTAAAGAGAAGCCACACGCCACCACCACGCGAGCAAAGACTCTTGAAAGAACGCCACCTCGCGCTGTTTGCTGCTTTGCCTCCCTTGTAGTCGATATCAAGTCGAAAGGATTCGTAAGATCCCGTGTTTACACGGCACGAGTATGGATCAGTATGTTGTACACAGAGTCGCAATTACAACATGAATTATCAATTGGCCGATGAGCGTATTTCTTTCACTAAAGACTTTGCTCTTTTATTGTTTTTGCGTTCGTCGCGGCAGGCGCGAAGCTGAAGTTTTTACCACAAGTAAATCTCTTGGAAGTGAGCAATCCCAAAATAAAAATAGAAATGGCTTGCCTGCCTCTTTTATTTCTTTGACAAGTCTTTCACGGGCGAGCCTTTGTCTGATGGGTTTTAGATCCATCTATTTGCATGTTAATTGAGGTTACAATTCCCAGCGGAGGCTTATTAGCCGGGTTTTGCCTCTCTATTGTGCCCAGTAGAAAGGAGGCGAAGTTGCAGCAGTTCAAACTAGCGGCCGCGCATCGTTTGGAACCCAAATATGGCGAGCGAAGTTCAGTCAATAACATGGCCTCTAGAAAAGTTCACTGCGATATGAAACATTATCAACGGAACACTGCCAAATTATAGACATGGTTTACTGAGACATTAAACAAACTTTTGCCGTTTGTAGCATCGAAATCGATCCAGATTTGAAATCACAGGAATAGCTTTTTCTCATACAAATAATTCTTGAAAACCCGAACTTTCGTTGTCGAATCGACATGATTTGCTTTCCTCGCAAAGTTCAATTATTGCGCGAAAATTGTTTATTATAATGTCGTCTTAAAAATGCGGTATGTAGCATATGTATAAAGCCAGTGAATTTGACGAAATTTGAGGATTCACTGAGGATTCACTTTTTGGGCCGTTTTCTTTGTTACGATTGACTAACCCGCTTTCGAATTTGCCGCTGGCAGCTAATTAAGGTGGTATGATAAGTCCCGGATGTGTCGCGTCATTCTGCCCGATGATTGGCTGAAAAGAGATTACATAATAAAGCCGTGTCTTTGTGTTTAAAATTTGCCGTCTTTAATCAATAGACCAATTTAGCTAGTACATGTTTTGTCCCATTCAGAACATGTGACAGCTCTCCAAATGATTCAGTGATTTGTTTTCGAGATCTACAAAACTATGCATTACCTCTTGGGATACCGAAAAACAAAAACATTACTCAAGGGAAACGTCAGGTGACCTGAACTGGGACAACAAATGTACAAGCTAAATCGGAGAATTTTTTGTCTTCTTATTGACTCTAAAATTAGCCAAAACGGACATCATGAAGTCCATTACGTCAAGTCAGAAACGTCACAACATGGTTCCGTGGTGATCGGTCAGAAACGTCAGGCGAGGTTAGAAAGATTTTAACAAAAACTTCCCGCCAGTCTTTTCTCCGTCTTGTGCCGTGCGTGTTGTCAGAAACGGTTACTTTAACTGATTTCTTTCAAGCTTTTATCGGAACTGTTTTTTTGTGCGTCAAACGTCTATAATAAACATTTTATTACGTGGAACGTTATGTAATACGGCTGGTAACCTTTACCCGGCCGTCAAATTCTCTCTCTCGCCTTTCAAAATATAAACCTTCAGCTGTATTACAACCATGCCCTGATATACCAAAATGATTTATTTTATGTCGAAGATACAGGTAGCCGTTACGTTGTCTCCTAAGCCAGAGGCTAATCATGGAAATGAAATTTAGGTTGGTTTTTGAGGAGGGAGGACAGCCAAAGAAAAACTCTCGAAGTAATGGTAAGATACCAACAAACACAACTTTATAAAGATGAATCGAACTCCGAGCCACAGAGGTGAGTGCTTAAACCTTGCTTGTTGTATCGTCTAACGGAAATGGCTTGCACCGTACTTCCATTCCTTTTTCACTGTTGCATAAAAGCAATCAAATACACGAACCCATTTAGACTAGCTCCCGCGAATTCTACCGCTGAATAAGATGTGCGAGATGTGTGCGCGCTTTATTTGCCGTCGATTGACGACGCTTAGTAACCGTGCATCTGAAATGTTTACTCTAAGTACACGCGCAAGTATATACTGCTAGTGAAATATAATAACGACTTCATTATACTTTAAACTAGCACCATCGGCATCAGTAATTAGTTAAACTGTTACGTGCCAAATTAAAGGGAGCCGAGATTTTCTTGGTCTCCAGTAACGTCGACTCATTGTAATAACCAATTAGAAACTGACGTCATCACAACTGATGTTCACATTCTGTCGAAGCTCTGAGAGTCAAGACGCGATAATGAACTTACCATTGATGATATTTGCTGTAATGATGTGGGTTGAGCATTAAGGATGCTGTTCTTCCTCTGTTAACCATCTCTAGGCCACAGATGGTTCACGCAGGAGGAACTGCATCCTTAATTACTTTTTCACGCAAGTATGTGATCGGTAAGTTTTCGGGAAAGGATTTGATTTGTAAAGTAAAAGTATTTAGCTAAAGCAACCTTATTTAACATCGGTAACTCGTGACAGTCTGGTGAGACTAATAAACTTGAGACCGGCGTGGGACCTACGATTTTACGTAGTCAGAAGACGTGAAGGTCTAACCATTTGCAGTTCGAGAATGGGATTGTTTCACAAAGGGAGCACCTTCTACTCAGCCATTTTAAGACCTTGGGTATTGGTCCGGCCGGGGTTTGAAACCGCAACCTCCCGCACGAAAGACGGAAGCTTACCACTGACCTAACCGGGATGAGGTTAGCGTAAACCTCAATCATGCCAAATTGTCGCCGAACTTGTCTCTAGACTATAAGCGCATTGATCTTCTCTGTCCTTTTTAACTCGTGGATGCGCGCAAGCGCAGAACACGAGTTATTGGAGTGGGTCAGTAGCTAATTTATTCATCGTTTTATGATGTGTAGATCGGGGAATCTCCGTTGGCTGTCCGAATAGTGTTCGATATTCCGAAGATATATTTATGGGTGTTTATGGTACGCGTCCAAGAATTGAAAGATTTGGTCATGCAAGAGAAGATGTATTGACGGTGCCTTCCTAATGCCAGACACTTCAAACCTGGTCAGACATGGTAGTGGGTCCCTATCAATCACTTAGTGGCGATGACGTAACGATGACGTCATCGATGACGTATTTTAAGTACATGCCCATATTTCCCTAATTTCCAACACCAGACAGTTCAGTCAAACTTGGACTGGCATGGTATTGGGTCCCCACAAATCACTTAGTGGTGATGATGTAACGATGACGTTATCGGTCACACGATTTTTAGTATATACCAAAATAGCTCACTGACCACCCACGAGTTGCCCTTAGGGGCCCTGTGTTTGTTTTTGTTGAGAATACTTTGCGTTTGGTTTTAGTTTAGAACTTGATTGGCTGATAATTACAAAACATTTCTCACAACCAATAGAAAAGCTAAGCAAACGCAAAACCACAGCAATCACATTACTTTCGACACTCAACCGAAAACCGCTCTATACAACTGAGAACAAATCTAACCAGATGCGCCAAGTGCACCGTAGCATGCACCAGGATAGGAAGTACCTGCTGCTGTGGAACAAACGCAGGAAAGGAAATCCCAATACGGTATTCGCGTCTCGTAGTTATGATAATTTCAACCCATTTTTAGGTTTTTACGCATCGTTGTTCTTCTCTTCTTGTTTGTCTCAGGCGTAGTCTGCAGTAGAACGAACCGAAGACCATACTTCCCGGCGTTCCCACTGTTGATTGAGTATGAGCCACCAGTGGGAAGCTCCCATATCACCGATTGGACTGCAACACGGACGGCAAACCAGGGCAACCAGCGGAGAACTCTAGCAGTTGGCCAGAGTCCTCTCCGGGATGGGTCTCTGTTTGAAAAATCCGCCAATGGTGAACTACGTATTGCACTTTGTGTGATTTTACATCCACCTGCCAACTATCGACCATCCGTTTCACGTCAAAGGAGATGGAGAAGCAATGACCGATAGTTCGCAGATACGAAGGCAAGAACATTTTACCAATTTATACGAACACTACGACATCGAGCACAGATCATTCAACTACAATCAAGGATTGATATTTGATTGAAGATGATGCACTTGATTCAGCTGTGATATGACATCGTGCACAGATCAATCAACTACATCTTCAACAATCAAGTAACCAGATAAAGACCGAGATGGCATGACAACAAAACAACATATTGTCACTCTCTTGTAATCGGAACCGTTGAAGGTAACTGGAAATGACTTGAAGTTGAGCATGTTAAACGAATCTAAAGGTGAATCAGATGGTGTAAACCCAGATCATAAATTTCGAGATCGAAATGCAAGTGCTTATCATAAAGAGTGGTATTATCTGATGTAAGAAAAGACCATGGTGTGATCAGTAAAGAACGTGTCGCAACATGTGCAACACGTCGGTTATGACTTCGAGATGCCACGACTCGATCTTTGCCCATACTTAATTGGTACGAAACTCAAAATCTGTAAAAATCACAAGTTTCTTTTCTAGGATAAGAGCCGTTGGAAACTACTGGAGTGAAATTAACCAAACAGGAATGGTACTAAACCACGTGAAAAGGACACGAGTCCTGCCTTTAAAGGAGAAAATCATGACATAGTTAAACCACCTATTTTTTGGGTGGAAAGACATCTTCCCTCAGTAATAACGGGCTAAGATCAAAGTGAGCCTAATTGAGGGTGGCATCTATCCAAGTGGCACAGCAGAGGAATTTACTTAGCGAAACAAGGAGAATATTTTGTGGACATTGTTTTTTGGTGGCATTTCTTTTCCATTAAAAGACAAGAAATCTCACAAAAAAAAAAAACGTCCACCAAAGATAAATATCTTTTGAAAACGTTAGGCAGTGACATACTCACAGTAAACAATCTTGTTAAAGATTAGGATTCTTACCGCAGCAATAAACCAGTTCCCGGGATACCTGAAAACAGCAACCAAGTGCTGAAAACAGTTGGTCATGTTCTCGTTCGTCTACTGTTGATGAACTGGAGGAGAACGCAGAATGTCCTGTCCATGACAAACCTGTTCTCAGTGAGGAGTTTGAAGAAACACCAGTAGAAGAACCGTAACTTTCTCTCTCTCGGCATTTCGTACCATGTGCTGTCGGCACTTCGTGCAATGGGCGATCTCGAGCTGGCTTCATAGAGCGGACGTTCGTTTACAGCACAGCGGTAATCGCCACAACAAGACTTAAAAGGAAACGCGCTCGTAATGACATACTTCAAACTCAAACATGTTTTAACATAGAAAAGGCCTGGTTCAGGGGTCAAATTTCGGGTAAAAACTGTTTTCCTTATTTCAGCACAGCCGAGTATGGCAAGTACGCCACGTTTCTCACGATAATATATATCGCCATTCTTGACTACCTTAAGTGGTTTTTGTGTAGTAAAACGTGTCATGTGGTCTGTCACGTGACTTAGAACACGAAATCAGTAAATCAAAAATGCGGCTCCGAGTTTAAAACAGCTAGGATGATGAGTGGTTATGTTTAGTTAAGGTTGAAGCCTTTTACCTAAATCAACTTAGAAAAGATGACTACAATGTTTCGTTAACGAGTAATTAAGGCGAACATATGCAAAATAGGTCACGTGACTTTTTGTACCCTTAATATCTCCTTATCTTTACATGTTAGTCATGTTTTCTAAGCGTGATCTGAAACACTGCGGCAGGAGTAATGTTTTAGCAGGGTTAATTTATATTAATATGTTATCGTCGCAGCCGCATTTCACTTAAACGATTTTATATAATTATGACGTCATCGATCACGTGATATGACAGCCATCCACTTAACAAATTTAAGGAAGTTGATATTAGTATTACAGTGTAATTAGTTTTTGTTTAAACTGTTATTTCTGTCAGAAAACATGTTTTAACGTACATCTATTTTCCGTTAAATGAACCAGGCCTTAACATGCTTGAGAACCTAATCTCTAACACAAACCCTAACCCAACCCTAACCACTTCGAAAACAAGTTACCAGGTGTTGATTCTTTTGAGGCATTCAAATTGTTTGACAGATCGACAATTGCACAAATTTCACGGCTAGATTTCAATCTTTAGTTGCCTCATGACCGGCGAAGCACTGAACTGATTAAATGCATTTGGCCTTTCCGCTTGGGTTCCCTGTGTCCGCATGCGGCCACACAGAGCAGAATAGTTATTAGCGGTTTGGGATTTTTTTCCATCGCTCCCCCTCCCCCTCCCCCTGCACTTGCCACGCCAACCAACACATTCTCGCGGTTAAAATAATGATTATCATTAATTGTCAAATCGCTTTAAAATAATGAAAATCATTATTCTTAAAACCAGTCAAGGCTAAAGATAAACATTTTACACATTCCGAAACCCAAACTGCCCCTTAGTCGGTAAACGGACTGGGCACTACTAAAATATTGAGCCGACAATTTGGCACTCTTGGCGCCAAGTATAGTCGTTTCGAGTTCGGAATCCATAAAACGCTCAAATATTTATCTCTGTTCTTTTTTCTCTTCAGTTTATCTGTGAACGTTTACCTGGTAACCTGTTTTCGAAGTGGTTAGGGTATTTTTTATGGGACGAGGTTAGGATTTGTGTTATAGGGATTGGGTTTGGTCTCTCCCTGTGTCCGCATATGCGGCCACAGGGAACCCGAGCGGAAAGGCCACATGCAATCAATCAGTTCGGGGCTTCGCCGGCAACTAAACGTTCAAATCACCTTGCGCTCATAACAGCTTCAAATCTAGCCGTGAAATGTGTACAATATGTTAGCGTTGGCCGCGATTTTGGAATTTGGAAACTTATGAACCTCCGGAAGAATATTTACATTAATACCCGGGATTAATAATAATCGAATTCTCCCATATTATTTGACAGATCAGCGCATCTCTTGCAATAAAAAACACGATTGTATTATTACTCGGGCTGCCTGTGGCAGCACCGAGTCTAAATCTGCAAGCCGTTTTTTGTTTTTTTTGTTTTTTTGTTTCATGTAGCAAAATTTCTGCGCATGCGTTAAAGGTCAAATTCACACCAATCAGATTGCATTGTGCTGGTCACGCAACAATCGCCAGGTTAATTTATTTACATAATTAAATACAGTAAATCAAGATGGTGGACGACGGCGCGAGGAATTTTCTCTCAAATTTGGAGTCCCATCTCTCAAATGTAAGCAGTTTAATGTTTTATTTAAGTTCACTCGTGCGAAAGCCTTCCAACAGGCTCAGGATATTTCAACTGGCGCTCTCGTTTGAGGTACGTTTCGTAGGTAGCGATCACCACAGAATATGATGACCGAAGCAGTTATTCAACTCTCACGGTAAACAAGACTCCTCTCACGGCCGAGATTTTGGTTCGAGAAATTAAAGGCTTCCAACAGTTCCCTTTATAGTTCTGTAATATAATGAGCAGACTGCAGTTTTGGGAAGGAGGGTAAAAGCTTTTAAATAGAGATAAACAAAACGGGCATTTCAGTTAATAATCTTTAGTCCAACAAATACCGATATGGACGCGATCAAAGAGCCGCAGGGTAGAAAGAACAGTAGAGAAATACAGTGATAGCTCCATCATAGGTGGACAGGATACAACTTATAATATGGGACAAATATAAACATACATTTGAGACACTCATCTATTAGTACTCTGAACCTGCAGAACAGCAGACTAAATTAGGACCGAATTCGTTTTTTTTTCGATAAAAAAAAAAGAATCAATGCCTTCAGCTGCTTCAGTAAGATTCCTGGTCATATCAGTAATGGTGACTATACCAAGCATTGTTGCTGGGGGAGATGTAAGAGTGACTCTAGATGTGAAAAACCTTCATAAATCCGGCGCTCAAAGAGATATGTCTCGGAGAATGAAGCATCGATCGGTACACCGCTAGTAGATCAGGTTTCTCATCTTTTCTCGGCCTTTTTGATCACTCACAGGAGGAGCTTTTCTGTTCCAAAACCTTTACAGAAAATTCAGTGAGAAATGTCAGCATTGGATAAATGTTTGTACAAGAGACCTTAAAAGCACAGAACAACGAGACTAGGTCTGGCAATGAAACGTAAGTGGCTATAAATTACTGAAACCCTGACTATGTATCCACCAGTAAACAATGAGAAGGAACTACTGTTCAACCATTAAGTTTACTTGAATTTATCAGTGGATTCTAAATAAATTTTGGAAGCAAAGCCTCGTCTACAGTACATCTACAATGCTTTGATTTATTTTCTGAGCACAAATGAAGTTAATTTCTTTCGGAGCTGCAGGTATTAAATTTGAAAACTCGATAAATGCAAACAATAATATAATGGTTTGAAAGAGCACACCAACATAAGCAAGATTGCCGAATTTTAGGATGCTATCAGTTATGCTCTTCCAGCCATAACAGCTTTGGTCTCCGATGAGTTTTATTGAAGAAGATGATTGCACTCGGCACGCGGCTACATTCTTTTGTTTTTGCCTTAATACAGGAAAACCTGACCTTTGTAACTTTTCAATGTTTAGGTGAAGTCTTACAACGCTATTGCATGGGAAAAGATGAGTTTGGGATACAGTTTAAATAGGACTTGACAGTCTATATAGTAGGCATGTCTCGTTGGTTGGCCAGCGAAGATGCAAAACTCGCTTGACAAGATCGACGTTTGTCGCTTTGTTTTTCAGCCAAAGTTTAAGCTGTTCGACAGTATAATCATCAGGTTCTCTTTCAAAATATGGTCCAGGAAAGCAGTCATTTCTGGTAGAATAGACAGAGGACGAACTGAAGTGCTAGTCAATTCTTGTAAGTTGATACAAGAAAAGCGGTTTGTTTGTCTGAGTCTTGGCGGGGGGTCTAGACTTGTGACGTAATTACCGCGCTCCGCTATAAGCGTGCGTAACATGAACATGAATAAGTAGAGGTCAACTTCTTTAATTTACATACACGAGAAAAACAAAAATATTAAATTACATATATATACTAGGGAATGAATGTCACCGCGCTACCAGCCACTCCTAAAGACTGCTAAATTCAGCTAATAATTCTTCCCTTCGGTTATTACTAGAGGATTTCAAATGAAAGTGTAATTTCATCTTCAATCTCATGTGGCCCGAGTGAAAGCCCAGATGGGCTCTTGTTTATATTTTAAAAGCCGCGAAATTACTCCAAAGTCAAATGCGGCATTTTATCGTAAAAAAACTTTAAAATCAAACGATTACGGTCTTGCGGTTTATTTCACTTATAAGCATTTTGATTGGACATACAGATGTTCGATTTCCATAAATCGAAACAGTACCGAGATCGTGATTATATGACCTCTTATGGAGATATTTTTCCCTCAGACTCCGAGCCACCTTGCGCGAGCTAACTTTTCGAAGTGGACCGTTTAATAGGAAACGCATAGTGAAAACTTGGGGACGGAGAAGGGGGTAGGGTGACACTTGGGGGTCGGCGCACAAGGTAGGTGGCCCTTGGAGGAGGGGACTTTTCCCATGTAAATACTGGCTTTGCGGAAGCCGATATTACGTGCCCAGACGCGCTGACAAAACCGATCCCGGGTCAACTTTTCTCCATATAAATGGCCATTACCCGTTTGGAGCAATTCAATACTGTCAACGCATGTCCCGTCAAAAATAACATTACGGTTCTCATAACGTGTTCTGAGTTAGCTGTGATTTAATGACAATAAAACAATTAACTACCTTCACTTTCATACCTATTTCATTCGGTCACACTGGATCGAAAATTTAATTTAGCCGGGCTACATGTGCTAATCGATTGTACAATAAACCTAGAACGCATCGCTTCCGATCTGTATATACTTGACTTACAAAAATACTCCACCTGTACAATAAGCTGTTTACACTAAGGGAGCGTGCTAGGACCAGCAGCATTGTTATCGATTTGCAAAACAGTCTTGAGAGATTACAATACAATGAAGATAGCCTAGTGCTAGGACCAGCAGGTGCAATCACGTGGGGGAGGGGGTGAGGAGGGACACCGGAATGGTATCAGCAAGGTGTCACTGCAGAAAAAAAGGACATATGTGAGTTGAGTTTGTTGTTATCTCGCCCTTGCTCCGATGGTTTTTCTCCGGGTTCACCGGTTTTCCTCCCTCCGCAAAAACGCTAAATTCTAATTCGATCTGTGAATTAGCTGGGACCTGGCTTAGTCCAGACGCTGGTATCCCCTTTCAGCTTCTGGCTCGGGCTGCCTGTGGTCAGCGCCCACCACAGGCAGCCCGAGCCAGAAGCTGAAAGGGGATTACCAGCGTCTGGATTAGGACCTGGCTCAACCTCGTTCCCAGGGTCTTCTCGGTCAGATCCAAGATGGCTAATCAGTGAGAAGACCCTGGTAAACGCTGAACTGTCACGTATTCTGATTGGCTCTTCGATTATGACGCAAGGGTTGTTCTAACAATGCTTTTTATTGGCCAAACGGACTGAGTCCAGAGAGATGAACTTGTATATAGTAGCCGCCATCTTGGATCTGACCGAGAAGACCCTGGGAACGAGGTTGGACCTGGCTTTGATCAGCCCCCATGGTTGTTTCAGGTCTCGTTAGAAATTCAGAGTTTTTTTTATACCCTGCGTTCCAGAAGTTCTTCCCAGGCATTTTGGTTATTTTTCCAGGCCGAGAAGGATTGAACACTAGTCTCCCTCACAGCCATTCACACGACTATAACATTGCACGCTATATTGCCGGTAATATTACAGAAGGAGGATCGAGTTCCACTTCTGCAACATTGTACACAATAAATTGCACCTTGTGAACATCCGGCTGTAAGATTGCTGACTTCATACCTCGTTAAGGTCATTACGTAAAATAGAATATGCTCTTAACTTATGTCTTATAAAAGAATTAAGATTCGGAAGCAGAATTGAGACTTTAGATGTATTTTGTGAAGCCCAAGTCGCTAGGTGCCATACAAGTCATACAAACACGTTTTTTTTTGCTAACTACATTATATATGTAAATGACGTCAGTGTTTACAAACAGTAACTATCGCTATGGTTGTCTTAGGGTGCGTTCGATTGACCGTATTCCGGAATAAGAATACATAGAATGATCACTACAAACCGCATATCCTGGGATTTTTTAGCCACTGGAATGCTAATTGTATTCTGAATATCATATATCAGCAATCATTGATACCTTACCGTGCAGAATATGCCCGAACCAGTGATTTCCAGAGACCATTCCATCTATTCCTATTCCGGAATACGGTCAATCGAACGCACCCTTAATAAAATGATTACTGATCTTATTGTTGTTGCTGCAGCATGTTTGCTTATCAGAAAATAGAACGCGTTTTAATGACAATTATTTCATTACCGATCATTTTTATTTCATTTCACTGTTGAAACTTTGACTTTCTCTGTCCTCATGTCAACTGATATCAAGACGGTGGCATGCAGTCTGGCATGAAAAAATCATAGAATCACATAGAAGGGTTTTCAGATCTGTCAAATCCTGGAATACATTTTTCCTTATTTTTATGATGTTTGACATTAGATTAGATAATTAGATATGAATAATACTCGTTGACTGTAACCAGAAATTTGAAACGTGTAACGCCCATACTTAGCTTTAGGCCATTCTCTGGATTATTCAGCAAATAAAAATGACCATATATGGATAAAATGGCAGTCTGGTTCTCTGAATAGACTAGACTGTCACGCTAGACTCACGACTCACGCATGCGCGGCAAAACGTCACGCGCATGCGCCTCAGATGAACCCAGCGCGCGCGGGTCTGCCCAGTTTCCCGCCGAAACTAAAAGAAAACAGAGACAATCACCCCTGTTTCTACTTTTAAGTACGTATGAGATATTTTATAATTTATTTTGCCATTCAAGTCTTTTATTATCGTATAATCATTATTGGTATTTTTATCGCTCGAAATGATCTCTAATTATAGAATCACTCTCTTCTTTCCATCTTTCCACCTTCCAACTTCTTCACAATTTCATTTACTGAATTCTTTCCTTCAATATGCTTCATCTCAAATAACATGAAAATGATAAGCTTCTCCTGGCTGCAAAATCAAATCTTTTCTATCTCATATTTTGGCACAAAAGGAAAAAAAAACGTCGAAATGCTACGATAAGCATGCAATAATCAGTCTCGTTTCTTTACACACACTGAGTACGCTTTGGGGTGTCTCACGCCGCCTGATTCGCCTTCCAGTGATGGCAGGTCACAACCTGGTGGGTTGACAAACTTGAACTGCTGCAGAAGGCGACAAAGGAACACAAACAACTCGGAACGAGCCAAAACCTCCCCGAGACAAACTCGTGGACCAGCTCCAAAGGGCAGCAATGTACCTCCAGTTGGAGATTTGAATTTCCCCTCCTCGTTCAGGAAGCGATCAAGGTTGAACTCGAAAGGGTCCTTCCAGATGGTAGGGTCATGGTGTAAGGCCCACAAATTGGCCAGAACTGTGGTTCCCTCAGGAATATTGTACCCCAGCAATGTCGTGTTTGTTGTGGTTTTGTGGGGGATAGCAAGCGGGATTAGGTTTGCAAGGCGATGGGTTTCGGCGGTAAAGGCCTCGAGCACGGGAAGCTCTTTTCTCGAGGACAGCTTTGGAAACTCGTCTGGACCTATGACGTCATCAATCTCTTTGTGAATCCTGTCCTGCACCTCGGGGTTGTGAAGGATATAATTTATGGCCCAGCCAAGGGTTGTCGAGGTTGTCTCCGATCCAGCCACGAACAGAGAAGCTAATCCAGCATTGATAATGTAACACTCTTGTAGGTGCTCTTTGTTGGATTTATCTTCTTCTTCGGCTTGCTGTTTGGCTTTGAGTAGAGCATCGGTGTAATCTCGAATATTCTGTGCGTCGAACGTCTCAACGTGTTCAAGATACTTCTTTCTTATGATAGTATATCTTTGGTCGATTAATTCTCCAAGTTCCTTCATCGCTTTGCTTTTAGGAATAATGTATCCGAGAATAGGAAAAATGTTAGCAACAGAGCGATTGCCGAAGGATTGACGCGTTATTCTGTCATGAATTTCATAAACTTTAAGGAATTCCGGGTCATCGATCTCGTAACGCAGCCCGAAAATTTTGGTGCAAATCACATTAGTCACGGACATACCGAGCTGTTTGCTGATATCTACTGGTTTCCCGTGCAAGTCTTCCAGTCTCTTGCACAGTTCATCGACTTCCTTGCATATTACCCGCTCCAGACGATCCTCTCCATACACTTTGATGGCAGAGTGGCCGAGCCTTCGGAAGAGTTTCCACCTCGCGCCATAATCCGTCATTGCAAGTCCAGGGCCACGTCGTGACTGATTACTTTTAGCGGCCGAGGAAGGGAACGATGGTCGACCAGCAAAATCTCTCGGTTGTCGCACCAAAGCTTCTATGATTGCATCTCCACTCAAGATAATCATTGGATTATGGCCCATGTACAAACGAAATACATTGCCATACTTGTTGCCAAGCTCTGTCAAACTCAAATGCAGATCCTTGCTGAAGAGATTGAGGTTGCCAATGATCGGCCAGGGTCTTGGACCTGGTGGTAAATTATGGCCACTAAACTCAAAGAAGAGATAGTATACTACGAAGAGTGTAAAGGCGAGTGCTACGACCTCGACAAACATGGCGAACGTTGTAAATAAAGCTACGAGGCCGAATGTAATCGAGCTATCACTTGGGTACGGAATAATGCAAATAACATGCTTCGGTGATTTTTGAAGTATTTGCATATATGCAATAGGACAAATTTCCGGAAACCCATCGGAAGTTTAAACTCCCTAGGAAAATATGAAGCTCAATGACCGACGGTGTTCCGTAACTGCCTCGGGGAATAAAGCTTTTTTTGCTCTCGCGACCTTCAGACTAAAACTCCAAATACGTTGTGCATAGCACTCGTTCGACGATCTCAGAAACCAGTTAAAATGATCTGAAGTGGTAAATCGCTCAATTGGAACTTTATGAAGGTACGAATTCGAAGGACTACACGTAGATTGTATTACATGCACTCATACATTTAAAGTTCTACTACGACGAAATTCAACCATTTTCTTTTCTACTTTTTTGTCTTCCAAAATGACACACAGTGTCGAAAATATCCAAATCAGTGAAAAATATTACCAAAGGACCAAATTAAACTATGAATTTTGCAGAGAGATTACCGTCGAAATCACGTCCGCTATTACTGAAATGTGTTCAAAATACTTCGTGATTTTCGAGCAGCGGTTTACTGTCGTGACGTAATTTTCTCAACGCGTTGCTCTTGTAAATGCATAGTTACTCGGGCCAGGCCTTCGGCCGGCACGAGTCAGAAATCGCAAGTGTTTGTTTATTACTCGGGCTGCCTGTGGCAGGCACGAGTCTAAATCTGCAGGCCGTTATTTTTGTTTTGTTTGATGCAGCAAAATTTTTGCGCATGCGTTAAATTATACATTAATTGTATGCGCGCACCTCGTGGCGCTAATAGATTTCTTTCCAGTGCAGTCGCCATCTTGAGATTCTGTGGACGCTATTCTTGTTTGTGGTACGTTTCGTAGGTTTTAAGCCACATTTCATTTTACTCTACTCTCGATCATAATACAGACCAGCGCAAACACCGTGATCGGTAGGCCAACACTAAAATAATCTTGACCGTGTTTTTGGCTGGTTTACCGATCTCGTATCGAGACCTGTGTACGTTGTACTATACAGGTATACTGAATAGCTGATTTATAGCGAAATATAGCGATTTACTAGCAAATATATATACAGTGGTTGAGCAGTTATGGGTCACTCGCCAACAGGAAGCCAGAATACACACTCAGCACAGAATTATGATGAGCCAAGCAATATTCAGCTCTCAAGGTAAACTTAAACAAGAATCCTCTCACGGCCGAGGTTTTGGTTCGAGAAATTAAAGGCTTCCAACAGTTCCGTTTATAGTTCTGTAATATATTGAGCAGACTGAAGTTTTGGGAATGAGGGTAAAGCTTTTAATTAGAGATAACCAACAGGCATTTCAGTTAATAATCTTTAATTAGCAAAATATCAAAGAAAAAACCTGCCGTGCATAACCAAGGAGCCAAAAAAATGTGCATCTTGAGGAAGTCCTACCTCCCCCATCCACATTTCTAATATTGCTTCCCTTGGACACTGAAAACAATTTCTTTATGGGAGTACCCCTTCCTCCATAAAGGTGGGACATACTAGGGGACATGCAAAACGTCTCCTGGTGTGTGCTCACCTTAAAGAGTGTCTGGCTGCATTGATGTATATACAGTGGCCCGAGTGAAAGCCCAGATGGGCTCTTGTTTATTTTATTTTTTTTGTGTTGCGAGTTGGAGCAACACGTGACAGGGTCAACCAATCAGATTCGATATCGCTCGGGACACCGCGGGACACTTAATTTATTTACACAACTTAACACAATGAAAACAAGTCTGTCGCGGAGGTCCCATCTCTCAAATGTAAACAGCTTAATGTTTTATTTAACTTCATTCGTGGGAAATATTTAAGGATGAAAAGTCCGAAGACTACAAAAAGCTTATATACTGCGTAAAATTCTAATACAAATATTTAACTTCATTCGTGAGAAAGCCTTCCAACAGGCTCAGGATATTTCAACTGGCGCCCTTGTCGGAGCCGAAGGACGTTTTTTACCCAGATATTTTTTCGATACGACGAACACACACGAGTGGCCAAAACGCGAGCGAAGTTTTGCTGAAACCAAAGGTTTCTTCGATGGAAATGGCAAGATGACTTTGACTTTAGATGGAAATTTCTCACATTTTACGAAAAGATTAGGGATTATAGGTGGCACTTCTATACGCACGTGGCCTAACGTGGTGAAATATTTGAACCGAAATTTGTAAGTAAAACACACATAAAACGTACCAGATTGCATTGTTGTTATTTAATATTCGTTTCTGTTAAAAGTAATGGCATCAAATATAACAGTAAATGGCCCGATTCGATCGTGTTGTTCTAGGCCAGCGTCGGCATCTCAGTGTTCGAAAAAAACAAGTGGAAGTCACATCTGTTTCGTTATAAATGTCAGCCTCCTTCAAGATGTAGAAAATGAACACTAGCACTAATATTTGAAAAGTCACCACTCTACTCAAAAATAAAACTGCATGCAGATTTGGATTGATGACTTTATTTCACATTTAGAACGACACATCCCCTAAATATTCACATTAGCTAAAATAAAAGTTATATGTACATGTATGCTACAATAGCACCTGTGCTTGGAGAGTGAAGTTAGAAATAATATTATCAGTCCATGAATCCTACTGAAAAGCATTGATTTCTAAAAATGCTGACAAGTATGGGTTGGTAAACCCTGCTAAAAATAATTGTTTTCTAAAATACACAAAAAAAAATCTCAATTAATATTGTAAGATTTTGAGCAAGTTAAGTGCAGAGACTGTTATGTGAAGTTGATTTATTATAATTACTGGGAGCAGTTGTAATAGGCCTTTTGCTGGAAACAGTCATGTGCTGGTATAATACTTTATGAACGAATGAGTTTAGCTTGTGATCTCCATGGGAAAGACGTTGCCATGGATGCTGGATGGCAAGCTATCTTTAAAACCCTGTTTTAGAAAGATCGACAATCGATTGGAAGTGGAAAATAGCATTTACAAACAGGTTTTGCAAATATCACTACCGATCTCGTACAAGTGGCTTCAAATTTAGCGATGTTTCGTGTTGATAAACATTGCAATTGTTATGCTAATGTTAACCATGATTTGTAAAGCCCGCTTTGTGTTAGGAACCAATGGAACTCCGGTTGGCACATTAATGACCACAATAGATGACGACACACGAAACATCGCAATATGAATTAAGATTTGTTTGCCATCTAGTACGTGATTGCATTCCTGCAAAAAGGTCCATTCCATTTAATATATATAAATGAAGTCAGCTTGGCTGTTTGTTGTCCCATTTCAGACCACCTGACGTGTCCTTTGAGTAATGCTTTTTAGTTTTTCTGTATCCTAAGGGAGCGGTCATTAATTACTGGGGGGGGGGGGGGGGGGGTAGGGCCGGTAAAATATCTAAATCGTGGACCCAAAAATGTTGGCCCTCCTCAAAACATCAGCCCAAAAAATCTTGGCCCTCCCAAAAACATAAAAAAAATACGTCTTTTTTTTTTACAAAAGAATAAAGCATTTCTTTTGTTTTACTCCTGAAAACCTCGTTATCAAGCAGAATGTTTGAGGTCTCGAACGTTGACCATTAGCAGCATCCAGCACGCGCTGATTATTGGTTAAGGGACATTTCCAAGGTGGAGCTGAATGGTCGATTGAAGTAGTCTAAAAATATTGTAAAAGTTTCATTGTTAAAACAAGCGCCCAAAAATTTGTGACCCTCCCCAAATCGAAGCCCAAAAAATCTTAGCCCTCCCCCTAAATTTACCGGCCCTCCCCCCCAGTAATTAATGACCGCTCCCTAAGGGAAATGTACCAGTTTCTATAATTGGAAAACAAAGCACAGAATTCTCTGGAGAACTATAACGTGGTTTGAAATGAGCAACAAACAGGCAAACTGACTAGGTCTATTATCCGGCTCCCCTAGCACAAATCATGTATAACACAAAAATATGTTAGAACTCCATGAACTACATACATTCACCTATTCCTAGGTGGCTCAAGTTAAGCCGGGCCACTCAGGGCCTCTTGTTCCATTTAAAACTTGTATAAACATGAACTTCACTTATATAAGTTCGTGCGAACGTTTGTGTGAACGTTTGTGTGAAACGTAGCCCCACAGTTGTTGTGTTGAGAAAATTACGTCACCTCCGCTGGAAATTAGCTCTGTCCGGGAACGGGTTCGGGTAATGGCGAACATGAAATCTGAAGGTCCGGATCCCAATAAAAAAGACTTCCCTTCGTGATATCAAAAACGGTTTGGATAGGGAAAACTATAGCAACTTTACTTTAGAAATATACCCCAAAATATCAAAATTTGATCGTAGTAGCACTTTAAGCCGTTGGCAGTCACTAATTATTCCCGGCGGTCTCCTCAAAAACTCACGGACTGTGAAGAGCAAACTTGGCGAGAAATATCAGTATGCTGAAAGTAAAATTTTCTTAAAATCTATTTATAGAGTTTATTGTGTTGAGTGATTTACCAATTTCGCTAGGCAAGGGGCTGCGACTGGTGCCATCGTTTGGGGTATAACGGTTCACGTTAACTCTCAAAACTCGCTCCCGTCTGTTTGTTTTGATGACAAGTTGTCCCATGCTTCTGCGTCTTCTGCTATCTACGCTACCTACTGGTGGACAATGGCCTCCATTTATACAGATGGCCATATTATCTAGTGTAGACTTATATTTCTCCCTTTACATCAAACTATAATTTTGGCCCACACCAACGAATACTTCATTGACAATATTGACATTAACGACGAAGACTGTTGCTATAAATTCTGATCACAAAGCTAAACTTCGGACTTAAAGTGTCTCTAAACTTCTTGACATTTTTCTACTTATGAACCTGTGAAAGGTTTTGAGTACCTCTGCGAAGAAATGTTTGATTTACAGATAATACTCTATGTTCTACGTTTGTTTGAAATGGTGAAAAACTGACCTTTCCTGACCCATGACCACGCAAGTAAAAGCCTGGGTCGATTTCCCGGGGTGACGTCATATAATTAATTCGACTTTGCAATAATTTGAATAAATACTTAGGATTTTGTCTAAAATGACTTTTTTCTTTTCTAACAACTCACAAACTATGTATATTTTCTATAAATCGATGTTGTTGTGATAGAATAGCACCATGGAGGATAATGCATTAATGAGATTAAATAGAATTACATAATTTAGTGCCTTTGGAATATCAGATTGCAAAGGTCAATTGTTCACATGGCAAATATTTATGTGTCTGTACTCTTGTTGGTTACCTTAAAATGGTTCGGGGTACTTAATTCATTATTCGTTTACCGCAGTCGATTAATTGAAAGTAAGAGGAAAGGTATTAGCATATACCCAGTGAAGCATGTCTAAAAGTAATGTGAATTTTAAAATATTGTTATTAAATGCTCGAGGGTTCGTTCGGTTGATAAAAGAAAAGCGATTTTTTTGTGTGGTTACAGAAGGAAAAATCGGATACATGTATATGTTTTTTACAAGAAACTTATAGCACACCAGATATAGAAAATACCTGGAGAAAGCAATGGAAGGGAAATCTATTTTTTTCTCATGGATCTGAACACAGTAAAGGTGTATTGATACTTGTTAAGGAAAAATTGGAATTTGAAGTAAAGTCCTTCAAGGAAGATAAACAAGGCCGTTATATCTTTGTAGAAGCTATTGTTCAAGAATGTCCCTTTCTCTTTTTATATATTTATGCTCCAAATAAAGTCGAAGAACAATGTACATTTTTAGGGAAATATTAGAAGAATTAGACAAATTCGATTTGGATCCAGATTGTAATATAATATTAGGAGGTGATTTTAATGTTTATTTTGACTTAGATTTAGATGCTTTTGGAGGGTATCCCAATTTTTTTAAAAAACCGTTAAGCTATTGGAAAGTATTTGTTTGCAATATAACTTAACAGATATATGGAGAATTAGGAATCCTGATCAAAAACGCTTTACTTGGAGACAAAAATCACCGATTATTCAGAGAAGACTAGCTTACCGGTTTATTAATAATGGATTACAAGAGGAGATTGAGCAGGTAGATATTATACCATCTATTAAATCAGATCACTCGGCTATTATACTTTCAATAAATGGATTAGAGGAACAGACACACGGACCTTCAATTTGGAAATTTAATTCAAGCTTATTAGACGACAAAGAGTATGTCGATCTAATAAAAGATAAATACTTCGAATGGACTGAAGAACTGAATACGATAGAGGATCCCAGAATTCTGTGGGATTTTATTAAATATAAAATACGACAAGAAACTATAACATATAGTAAACAGAAAGCAAAGGAAAGAAGAGACAAATTAAACCGAATTAAAAGTGACCTACAATCATGGGAAGCAAAATGTGATCTTGACCCTACTTCTACAAATATAAATGAGTACGAATGCTTGAAGATGGACTATGATAGTCAGTATGACTACATTACGCAAGGTCTAATTGTAAGGTCCAGAGCCACATGGTATGAAAAAGGTGAAAAACGCAACAAATATTTTTTGAATCTTGAGAGATCGAGAAAGAAAAAAAGCTCAGTTAGGAAATTATGTACAGACACTAACACAACTATATCGAGTCCGAAAATAATCATGAATGAACTTCATACATTTTATTCAAAACTGAATAGTGGAACGGAGTCCCTCTACGATGAAGATATTACAAATACCTTTCTCCGGGACACAAACATTCCTACTTTAAACGAAGAATCACGGGAGGTCATGTGAAGGAAAATTAAGTTATAGCGAATGTTTTAACGTTTTGAAAAGTTTTTAAAAAAGTAAGACGCCTGGTCTGTACTCCGAACGTGCTTGGTTGATTGTCTTAATTACGCATACCTACATGGTGAACTGTCCATCTCACAAAAACAAGCTATTATAATGTTACTAGAAAAGAAAGACAAGGATAAAAGATATATTAAAAACTGGCGACCGATCTCACTAATAAATGTTGATACAAAGATTGCTTCAAAAGTGTTGGTGAAACGACTAGAAAAAATTCTGCCTGAAATAATCCACTACGACCAAAATGCCTTCGTAAAGGAAGGTCCATTTTTAACGCGGTGAGGAATATAGATGATATTTTCATTTATAATTAGCGCGTCGAAATGACTTCGCACAGGCGGTATTTAGCTCAGTTGCCCCATGTTAGCATTAGGTCCCATGAGAATAAGATTACAGGTTAAAAGACCGGGTTTAGCTGCTATCCCTTCTCTCTAGCGCGTATTGCTGCGGCACCTTTACGGATCTCTGTTAAGTTATTTCTTCTCGCCGTCGCTGAGCATGGCCGAAGCTCCAAGAGAGATCGTCGCTGAAGATTTAGAGGCCATGCATCCGCCCTGTACCGCCACCTGCAGTGGAAGAACCAGCAGCAGCAGCAGCCCCAAACCCTATGGATGCCGAGGTTAGTTTACCCTTTGGTTAGTTTGGTTTCAGTTTACATTCCCTCGCAGTTATATTTTGGGTTCTTTCAGTCTTCTACGGTCTGTAGATTTCGCAAGCGGTTTGTCAGCTTGTTTGCGAACCGTCTGTCGGTTCGGCTCGCTTTGAGAACCGTGGGTCGGTTCATAATCTTAGGTCTTCCTAGTTTCCATTAGCCGTATGTCGGCTCGTTTTGAGAACCGCGTGTGTCGGTTTATAATCTTAGGTTTTCTTTAGTCTTCCTTTGGCCGTCGGTTTGTCGGCTCGCTTTGAGAACCGTGTATCGGTTCATAATCTTATGTTTTCTTAGTTTTCTTTTGGACGTATGTCGGCACGTTTTGTGTCGGTTCATAATCTTAGGTTTTGTGAGTGGGGTGTCACTGCTTAGTTTCAGGATTACGTCATTTTCTATTGCCGGTTGGCGGCTTGCTTTTGCTAGTGAAGTGTTTATGAATTTCTTCATAGTATTAGGATTACTTGAAACCTTTAATATTAACTAGATGGAAGAAGTGTAATAAGAATGCACAATTACAATGTAAGGACCGTTTTCAAAATTCGTTGTATTTACTCAAAATTGAACTAAGGTACCTTGTTTCATGCGTTAGGATAAAAGGGTTACATTCCTTTGCCTTAACATATCTTGGAATTGCCTCTGGCTCAGTAATCGTTTAACGAGTCGTGTTTTGGTTTGGTTTGGCATTATTAGGTTTCCTTTATGGCTTATCAGTTTGTTCACTCTTTCACTCGCTGCATCGTTCATATTCCCGGGGCTATTGGTCGGCCTATTTCATTTATCCAGTATTTCCTCCTTACCCCCATTAGGTCAATGAATCTATCAAAGCACTTAGAAAAGGAGATAGAGCAGCTTAAGAAAGACTCTGCTACTACGTCAGTGGTTTCAGCACTTCAATCTCTGCAGCTAGAACTGGCCAAACCCTCGCATATACTTGACCACTTCAGAGCTCTTGCGGGTCTGGAATCACTCGTCGACGTGGCTAGAGAGAAATCCGATGATCGTGCTAAACGATATAATACCATTCTTCGTCAGTGCCGTCCATTACTATCAAGTGCCCATTTCCAGTCCATCCTCATCAAGCTTATTGGAGATAAGGAGGAAGTGGAAGTAGCTAAGGCTATTAATAAAATCCTCCGCGACTCCCTTCGCTATGGCCAGTTGGTAGACCCTCCCCAACAGGATTTTTGGGCACGCGTCCTCGCCCCTACTTTCCGGCTCGCAGATCCCGGATGCCACCTGTTTGTTACAATTGCCATGAAAGGGGACACATCGCCAAGTTCTGTCATCGCAAATAACTGTTTATCGTCTCGATATTTCTGATCTTGGGTGTTTTTACCCAGAAGCGGTTTGTCACATTGTAACGCACTCGCTCATATATGTATTGTCCATTCATATAGGCATTTCTATAATTTATGTGGTGGTCATGCTTTAGTTATGTACCTTTAATAAATTATCACTTTATATCAAGTTCGTGTGTGCTTTCGCATTTTATCCCTCTCCCTTGGCCACCTCGTCGAATCAGGACGGGCTTTTTTAGTATATCCCGATACTCTGTCTTCGACGGAGTCCCTGGTTCGGCCTGGTTGGTGTCTTTCCCTTTAATTTCCATTGCACATTTTGTCTTCGCGTCCTGTTAGTTGTTTATACCCGCCTTTATCATCCTCGCAGCGGTTCCTAGTTCAACTGCACAGCGCTTGCAGGAAGACGCGACGTTCAATCTTCTGGTGTGATTGGAAGGGGAAAGCCACTAACTGGGCTGGACCACTCCCTTCTGTAGATATGGTTGCACACGGCAAAATACGGGCATCTCCTGATATCCTCCGTTTCAGAGACCCCACGCATTTTGTCTCAGGTGTTATTCATCAGCACTTGTCAGGATGGAAGAATATTTTGGAAGGATACGCTAAGTCCCAAGAGATTCTACACTACCTGCATGGAAGGAGGCATCGAGGTTGCCGAGTTTATCGTTCCATTTAGGGGCTCTTTTCAGGGGAAATACTACAGATTTGTCTTCCAAATAATAAGATTTGCCGCAGCTTCAATGAATTTATCTCTCAGACTATCTTGGAGCGTGTGGCGAACGGTCTCTTGCCGTTTGGGGGAAAGTTGGAGAGGTGGCGCCGCCTCATTTGGTTATGCCAATTACAGTAGAGCCATTTAAACCCCGCATGTGTCACGATGAAAGGTTTCTCAACCTATGGATTAAAGATCTCCCCTTCTCCTTAGACCTCATCACTGATCTTCCTCGTTATATCTATAAATATAGTTTCCAAACCACCTGTGACGATAAAAGCGGTTACGACCACGTCCTCCTATCCCTATCTAGTACCACCTTCTTTGGTCTCCAGTGGCATGACTGGTACTTTGTATATAATACTCTTCCATTTGGCTGGAAAGCTAGCGCTTACCTTTATCATTCTATCGGTTTGGCACCTAGTTTAATCCATTCCTGTGGGGTTCCCTGTGCTCAGTATATAGATGATCGCCACTTCGGACAGCTTCACATTACAAACACCCACAAGCCTTGCGACTGGTCCAACTTCGCTCTAGCAGAAGCAGCTGTATTTATAGCATACTCCACCCTTAACGACCTAGGATACTTCATAGGCCTTAAGAAGTCTTCGCTGCTCCCTTCCCAAACTCCTATTTTCCTCGGGTATATCATTGACTCTTCTAAGACCGCTTTTCTCCTACCCCTGGATAAGAAGAACAAATTCGCTCTCTTCTAGTATATCTCTTTCCCCCTTATAGTTTGGGGGGGGGGGGGGGGGGGGGGGGGGGGGGGGGGACTCCCCATAAAAATAGACAGGGGTGCTCGACGTGAGAAATGAAATTCACCCCTAAAAGATAGCAATATGGGCGTGGCTCACAAAAAAATTACCCCTAAAAGATAGCACTCCAAAAGACAAATTTGTGCAAACTAAAGGAAATAAGAGACAAAGCTCTGCCCCATAACCTCGTCTTTAATATTCGGATGGATCAAACTCTATATCGAAGCCGTAAATACCAATTCAACTTGTGGGGTCTCATGCTCGAGGATCCAGCGCTATTTTTTCTCGGCCACAACAATTTTGGGTCTCGGAGACCCCTAAAAGATAGCAGACCTTTGGAAGAGATAGCACTGCTAACGATTTTAACCCCTAAAAGATAGGTCGAGCACCCCCGTCTATTTTTATGGGGAGTCCCCCCCGGGGAAACTCTGGAAACCTGCGATCAGATGTGCGGACTGTCTCTACGCAAATGACGTCGGCTATCATTTCTGCCAAATTTGTGGTTCCCAACCGGTGCCCCCAGAACACATTACGCGTACGAAGATACCCTTGGACATAGCGAAATTGGACGAACGTCTCCAGTCTCTTCAATCAGCGAGAGCTGCAAAGCCATACGAGAAACGGAAATCAAGCCTGCAGAGACAATTGGAATCATTTCTAGCCTCGTTTCCTTATACCAAGACAATTTATTCCGCCTCACCTAAAGACGTCGTTAGGTTTCTTATTTGGAAAGATTCGAAGTCCATTCTCCCAGCTGCGTTAATTTCGGAACCTATTCCAAAAGGAAATGTTCTTGTCCCTCTCGGTTATCAGCGGGAACGGTGAACCCTTTAATCGGTCAACTTCGGGCTATATTTAAATCTCTGGGCAGGACAGGTGATGCGTTGGTATCCACCCCGGCAACCCCGCCGCGCACCCTACCGTCAAGCACTATCTTTCTTCAATCTCCGAGGAACAAGCACGTGCTAAGGTTACCCCTCGTCAGGCGGTTCCCCTCTTCTTTGATAAATTTGCAAAGCTGTGTCATCACCTGAAGTCTCTGATTTTTCTACCAGGAATTTCTTCTCTCCAGCGGTACATTTTTTGCCGTGATGTAGCTTTCTTCTGCCTGGACTTTTACTCCGGGATCGGGCCTCGGATCTGGGCCGCATTACTACTAAAGAGGTTCTTCGCCTCCCGAACGACGAAGGACTCTTATTTCATCATACATTCGGCAAAACATTGCGAGGGAAGAATTCCAATATTTTCGCTATCCAGAAGTGTTCTGATATCGTTATCTGTCCTGCAGCAAACCTTACTATATAATTATATTAAACTAACGGATCTTCTGGGCATTAACCCTCGTGATGTTTCCTCTTTCGTGCCACTGATGCAAAGGGCCGCATCACTTCTAAGCCTTTTATAGGATCTACAATCGCGAATCGTCTACGTCTTTATCTATCTACACTGAACCTACTGCAGGGGGAGACGATGCATAGCTTCAGAAGTGGGTGCTCTATCACATTATCTCTTTTGGGCGCATCCGACGTGCAAGTAGCTAACCACGTTGGTTAGAGAAGTTTGGACACCGCTAGATACTACTCCCAAGTCCCCAAAGTCACGGAAGTGTCAAAACCTGCGTCAATCCTAGCGGAGAGCACTGTTACAACAAGAGATGCTGCGGTCCCGGCGGATATTTTGGGGTCACAATTCCGTACCCTCAATAACTTGCAAGATTTTACATTAGCTTTTCCTTAAGTCATTGTTTTCAATGTGCCAAGTCTAATTCGTGCCCTTGTTTCTGGCGTACCCCCTTTCCATCGTTTATGGCAAGACCTTATCCCTGTGCCCAGATGTTAGGCACAAAAGTATATCTTCCCATACCTCATCTCCTACTGTGCAGGTCATAGAGGCGCACCTTATATCAATGAAAATCAGTTACTATTTTCATTTATAATTAGCGTGTCGCAATGACTTCGCACAGGCGGTATTTAGCTCAGTTGCCCCATGTTAGCATTAGGTCCCATGAGAATAAGATTACAGGTTAAAAGACCGGGTTTAGCTGTTATCCCTTCTCTCTAGCGCGTATTGCTGCGGTACTTACGGATCTCTGTTAAGTTATTTCTCCCCACTCACCTCCCCTCAGCGACGGTTTACCACATACATTTGCACCTATATGCCCTGCACAAAAGTATATCTTCCCATACCTCATCTCCTACTGTGCAGGTCATAGAGGCGCACCTTATATCAATGAAAATCAGTTACTATTTTGATGTATACGAAAAAGATTAAAGTGTCTGGTATACTCGTTGCTATTGACTTTGAAAAAGCGTTTGACTTTGTTAACCACAATTATCTAGTTAAAGTATTGGAAGCTTTCAATTTGGGACCTTCATTTATACAATGGGTTAAAACAATTTATAAGAATACTTCGAGCTGTATTATAAATAACGGCTTTGCATCAAAGCATTTTAAGGTAGAATGTGGCGTTAGACAGGGAGACCCTCTCTCACCCCTTCTATTTATTATGGTACTAGAATCTCTGGCAATTAATATCAGGAAAAACAAAGATATCCAGGGAATTTATATCGAAGACGAGGAAGCAAAAACTAACGATGTTTGCCGATGATATGACTTGTTTTTTAAAGAATAAATCCTCATATCACCACCTTTTCAACTTAGTTAAGCTATTCACAAAATGTTCTGGTTTAAAAGTGAATGATGAAAAAACTGAAATAATGGGAATGGGTACATCAACGTTACCTCAAAATGAATTTAGTAATCATAAAGTTAAAACTACAGTAAAAAATTTCGGTGTATATTTTGATTATGATGAAAAAGGGAGACGGAAATTAAATTTTGATAAAGTCTTGAAACAAATAAAAAAGTCATTAAATATGTGGAAGTGGAGGGGGCTTACTCTTCATAGGCAGAGTTCAAATTGTTAAAACGTTTGCTATACCTAAATTAATGTACAGGGCGAGATTAATCCCAGTTACCAAAGATTTTATCAAAGAAGCTAACACTTTGATATATGACTTTATTTGGAAAGGAAAAGATAAAATTAAACGCATGGCTCTAATAAATGATATTGACGAGGGAGGTCTAAAGATGTTGGATATCCAATCCATGATAAACGCCCAGAGAATAATATGTATTAAGGAATATTTGGAAAGCTGTAGACATCCATGGAAGCTCTGTTTGGATTTTTATCTTAAGATGGTGGGAGGGAAATTTCTATTACAGTGTAACTTCGACACCGCAAAACTCCCAATATATATACCAGCCTATTACAAAGAATGCCTGCAGGATGCGTGGTCCGCCATTAACTGTAAAACCCCAAGTTCACATAAAGACATCTTAAACGAAATTATCTGGAACAATAGATTTATTCTCATTAAAAAGAAGTCAGTTTTTAAACCATTTTATGTTTACAATAAAAAATATTATTAAAATAGGAGACCTAATATCCACAAATCAAAAATTTCTCCAAGGACACTCAAATTAACAACAGCAAATATTTTAACTCTATTCGGTATGGTTACTGCAATACCTGCTCAATGGAGATCAACCATCAAAACAAATCAATATTGTTTAAATGAGGCAATTACTGATACGGTCCAGATTACATTAGCAGGAGAAAGAGTAGATCTTACAACGGTCTCGACAAATAATGTTTATAAAGAATTTATAGCATCCAAACAGATATTTCCCAATGCTCGATTTAAATTACAAAACAAATATCCGAATCTTAAAACTGACTGGAAAAATATATATTCCCTGCCATTCACTGTAACTCTAGATACAAAAACAAGAGAATTTCAATATAAAATCTTGAACGGTATCTTCTATGTCCCTATGCAAATCTCAAACTTTTTCGTTTTGGAATTGTAGATTCCCCTATGTGCTCTTTTTGTAAAAATGAAGCCGGAAGAATCTATCGAGCATTTACTTTATAAGTGTCATATTATAGAAATGTTCTGGAGCGATGTTTTATCTTGGCTTAAGATAAATGAATTTAACATAGACAATTTAACAGAAATAGATGTTATTTTTGGTAAATTTGATATTGGAAAGGATTTCGTATAGTAGTATACAATATGCCGGTTCTGGCGCAGCACCTGGTATAACCGTTATTTTTATCCTCCTATAGCCCCATACTACTATAGTGCACACTTTATGGGAGCCTCCGTTAACCCCACGGATGGCCCCACCCCCCTGAAAAATTTTCAATTAGAGGTACGTATATCTAAGGTATACCTGAGGTATCAAAATATGAGAACGTGGTGAGAATTTATGCGGTTGGTTAAAGATCGGAGAGCAAGCATTCTGCGGTAAGTCGTGTATAGGTACGTATTGTAAGATACATCTATTTAAACTAAGGCAGGGACGGCCGATTCCAACACCTTGTCGTGGATGCGGAAAGGGCACCCAGAGCACTTTTTATACTTGTGCTGGATGCGGCTCGGCGTCTCTACGTGTAGAACTATCCAGGAAGAAAAAGATGGCAAGGCGGCAGTTCGTAGAAGTACTGCAAGAGCTGTTACAGATTCGAAAACCCATTTAGAGATATCTATCGTCTGGTATATAAACACGAAACATGGCTGCTATGGATGAGCCTAGAGGTCTTACATTCGTCCAAACGCCTTTTGCCATAGGAAAATATTTACGCGGATGGGAGCTAGAGGCAGATCCAGCAGCATTTCTAGCCGACGTGCGGAAACAGACTGCCGAAAAGCTCGAGGAAGAGCTTTAAGACCTCAATGGTATTAAATTTCAGCTGGCTTTAAACATCACGCTCCGGCTAGACAAACCTGAAGGTCCAATATATGAGGCAGCTACGTTCAGGAGTTCGCAAACCGTCCTAACCAACAGCGCTGAGATCCGTAGGGTTATAGTAGAAGCACATGCGCAGATCCACAACAGCATCGAGAAGTGGATCAGTCGGGGCTCTAACTGGGTTATTGATAGAGTTAACCTTCTATGGTTGGACATCGCTCGGTATCAACCACTACGTGGAGGTTCGTATATACCACTACCTGCGAAAGTTGCGAGTAAGAAAGCCGTGATCAATGTGAAAAATAAAGACGACCATTGCTTACGTTGGTCGCTACGTGAAGCGCTGTTTCCAGTTGTGAAAGATCCCCAGAGGACATCGAAGTACCGAGAAGATGATGGGTTGGACTTTGATGGGATAAGCTCGCCAACACCAATCTCACAAATACCACGCGTGGAGAAGCAAAACAAGATCTCCATTAATGTATATGGTTGGGATCCAAAAGAACAGTGTTTGATTATCCATCATATATCAAAGGAGACCTTCCCAACTCGCGTTAACCTCTTGCTTATAGAGTGCTCGAAAAGCGGTCTTCAACACTACTGCTGGATCAAGGACTTCAACCGCCTCCTATTCGATCAGACGAAGCATGACCACAGACAGCACTTTTGCGAGCGTTGTTTACATGGATACACTACCAATGCTCTCCTCGATAGGCACATCCCAGAGTGCAACGGCGTCAATGACCGAGCCATTCGCATTGATATGCCTACTGAGAAGAATAACAAACTCTACTTTCAGAACTTCCACAAGCAGCTAAAAGTTCCTTACGTCATTTACGCCGATCTAGAGGCTTTAATCACTAAGATCGAAGGGCCAGCCCAAGACCCTGATACGAGCAACACGCAGAAGATAGAGGAGCACATCCCCTGCGGATTCTCCTATATCGTTGTACGTTGTGATGGTCACAGCAAGCCACATGTGCTCTACCGAGGCACTGATACGATCGAGCGCTTTCTAAAATGTATACAAGAGGAGGAGAAGGAGATTAAAGCCCAAAAGGCCAAACCGCTACGTATGTCGCAGGAAAACAATATGGATTTTAATTTAGCAACTGATTGTCACATTTGTTGTAGGCCTTTTAGTGGAGGCGCATGCGCAGATCCTAAGGTACGAGACCACTGCCATATCACAGGCGAGTTTCGAGGTGCGGCACATAACACATGCAACCTAAAATTGCGTATTTCCCCTATCATTCCGGTTGTATTCCACAACCTGCTCGGATACGACTCCCACCTATTGATGCAATCCATTTCCAAGACAGAGGGCAAGATTTCTTGCATACCAAACAATATGGAGAAATACATTTCGTTCTCACTTGGCAAACTCAGGTTCATCGATAGCGCACAATTTCTATTAGGGTCGCTAGACAAACTGGTTCGTAGTATTCTAGAAAGTTATTAGCTGTTCGGATTTTCTAGGTGGAAATCGCGTCAACCGAAAATTCTATGGCAAAATATTCCCGGCCTACGAATTTGTTAGTAGTCTAGAACATAAACAAGAATGTTCTAGCCCAAGTAACTTCATGTTGCAAAGTTTTGTGGAGGGACGATTTTTTTAGGGGTTCTTTTTTTCCCTTTAGGCAATTCTTTTCGGTGACCTCCATTTGCTAAAGGTTTATTCTTTCGGTTTTTAGATGTCAGAATTTCTTAGGGAATGAAAATGTGTTCTCGAAAACTTTAGGTGGCCGCTTCACTAAATGATTTGTGATAATGTTTTTTTTTTCATTCTAACCAATGTTTTTTTCCGGATCGTTCTGACTCTATTGATCAGACGAATACGTACGAATATTTTAGGGGAAACCTCTTAGTGTCCCTGTTAGTAGAGACTGAGTAGTATAAAATTACATTTCTTCCTATCTGTTCATCCAGATATTCTGGATGTTTGAACCTTCGTACTTCAACTGTCAAATAATTTCAAACTTTGAGCTTGGGCTGCCTGTGCCTACAGTTTTACATAATGGACTACGATTTGACATAATGGCATGACGGTTTGATATAATGGCATGACGGTTTGACATAATGGCATGACGGTTTGACATAATGGCATGACGGTCCAATATAATAGGACTACGGTTTGATATAATGGCATGACGGTTCGATATAATGGACTACGGTTTGACATAGTGGTATGGCGGCTCGATGGAATACACCACTACAGTACGATCTAATGCTATTTTTGTCCAGAATCCCCCTCCATAGATACTAATGTGCGAGCCAGCGAGCCATGGTGCGAGCCACTGCAAAATATAGCACTTTTTTAAAGGTTATTTGCTTATCTATATTCAAGAGACAGAGATTCTCGTTCGTTTTCTGATACGCCTTTACGAGTGAATAAAAATCGTACAAAGCCTTAATTTTCCCTGCTGTTATTTGTTTATTTTATAGGTATACTGAGATATAAGCAAATTTTACTAGGACAATATGCAACACCAAGCCGTGCGTCTCGTTGATTTTAGGAAGCCACTAAAGTGTTCAAAAGCGAAACTAAAAAAATTGCATAAGCTTGAATAAATCAAGAGAGTTTAGAAAAATGTTCTGCAACTTAAAATTATGATGATAACTCATTTTAAATGCTGTACTAAGTCTTGCACTTAAAACAACATTTCAGTCACGCAAATACAAAGAATGAACAATACTCTCTCTCGCAGCCATTATTATAACGTACGGACACACGCAATGTTACAGGAGGATCGAGTTATACTTCTGCAACATTGTGCGGCAACAAATTGTACCGTGTGAATATCCCTGTGAGATTGCTGACAATGTTACGCGCAATGTTGCAGGATGTATCCGTACCTCGTCAGGGTCGTTACATAAAATTGGACGTGAACTAGAACCTCTCGTACTCAGGGTGAAAATATGAGCACTTTCATATGTGATTATGACTCGTAGAGACACAAGTTCGAGATGCCATTCTTACTGGTGCTACTGCCCTAAAAGCACGGTCCGTTTTCGCTGCTTCGTTACTAATTTTGTCAAGGAAAATATTCCACCAGTTTCGCTAATAAATAACACTTATTGCCTTGATTAAAGTGCCTATGAAATGAAATTTATGTTTTAATCTTTTTAGAGGGAAAATTATTTACAATTACAAGACAATTCAAAACTTTATTTAAAGGAACAATTTAAATCAGTGGCAAAACAGTTTTTCTAGCCTGAAATACAGCCGCCTCCTGAGGAGGCGGTTGTATTTCAGGCTACAGTTTTTCCTCATTCGCTACGACCAACTTTTATGCGACAGATTCTTAAGGCATGGGTCGCAATTATGATATAAACATCTTTGCTTTTGAGTTTGAAAACAAAAGCGAGTGCAAAGGTATTTACGTCACAAGGTCTAATTTAAGGCTTACATACTTCTGACTGCGCGCAATTTGTCGCACGAATTCGACTGATCTTCAAAAGGGTAGGGTATTCAGTTCTAACAACGGAACCTATATTTTAAACCTTGCTTCATAAAAATATGTGAAATAAAAATTTGTTTCATTGGCATTTTAAGTTATGGGTGAAACAAATATTGCCTCTGACAGACACATATGTACAGACTGTACTAAGGGTCGGACCATTTGAAAATAGATCGGGGGGAGGGGGGGTACAGCAAATCCCCCCTCAAAATCGAGCAAGCCGAATTTGCACAGAAAAGAAATTGAGCGAGACAAAATCACCCAGAAAACTAAGGTGATGCATAAACATATTTTTTGCAGCAATAGGAGTCCTACCCCCCCCCCCCCCCCCCCCCCCCAATCAATTTTCAAATGGTCCGTCACTAGCTGTGACTGAACACCTTATAACATGTTTTTTTTACACATTCAAAAACTAAAAAAACGTCCGACCCAGCTGGTGAAATTCTTCTAACAATTACATAACAAAATTTGCTCATGTGTAAATAATGAGATGGAATGACGAACTTCTTCTGTTATTTATACATCTAATATTTCAGCCAACATTCAGGCGTAGTAATCAAGAGGCTTCAAGGTTCAAATGTTTAAAGTTTTTTATTTCAATATTGATATGATACACGTTGAGTATAATTTCATAGAGATCGCAGCGTTGTGATTTGAAGAGAGGTTCTGACGACTGGGTATGTGACCTAATTACCAAGGGTGTCGTCCGAGGTGAATACATCACATATATACCCCCGAGCGGAAGGCCGATAAATGGCTTATTTTTCATAATGGCGAGGTTATAGGTTATGCTCATTGTACGCAATAACAGCATCTCTTTTCATAATCATTATAAATCATTGTTTGCGTGGTATAGAGCGGATTTCAATTGAGTGTCGGACATGTTTTGGTTTTGCGTTTACTAAGCTCTCCTATTGGCTGAGAAAAAAACAAAACAATCAGAATCCAAAGTAAAACCAAACGCAAATTGCTTTTGGTTTTGCTTTGGTTTGTCATTGGCTCACAGGGAAACCATTTATGAGTTACTTGTGATTACTCGCTCCTATGATTGGCTGGCTGTGGGTAATTTGCGTTTGGTTTTACTACACTCAACTGAAAACCGCTCTATTGTTGTATAAAGTTGCCGTTCACAAGGCCACTCATGTCAAATGGACAAAAAAATCGCGCGAGGTGATCGCTGCTTTGCTCGGAGGTGAACAGCAAAATATATTCACCTCCGGAGTAGCCAATCAGAGCGCGCGAAAAGCGCTATTCACTTGTGTGGTATATACTAAATTGCAAGATTTCCTCTTCCTTTAGAATTCGGCAGAGGTTAAGAGATATATTCCCCCGACAACAACAACAACAAAAACAAGCCATGAGAAAATTAAGTCGCTTTAGTATATACACCACACTTTAAAAATGTCAAGTAAATAGTTCTGATTGGTCACTCAAACTCGGAATATTCTGCACTATTCAGATCCGGGCTTGGAGTCAAAATGGCTGCGAAGAAATTCACTTGTTAATGGCTTTTTGAACTAATTTTAGGCTGGCTATTTCACCTCGTGGCGAGGTAAAATAAAACATTCCCCAATTTGAATTTCGAACAATTGGCGAACAATTGTTAAATATGAAGAACTATAAACTGAAACAAAGTTGAGGATGTACATGTATGTCTATAAAGGGTAACAAACCAATAGTCAATACCGTTTTAATTTTGTCTTTTCTAACTTTGTGTTTTCTGCAGCCACAACTTTTCAAGTCTTCTTCTTGCGACATTTTTCACTTTTTCAGGAGAATCACTCAGGAGGAGCTCAAGGTATACAGCTTTGGAAATCTGAAATATTCAATACAAATGGCATCTATATCTCTCTATATAGAACAGTTATCAAGTGGGTGGTGGTTAGGGTGGGGTATATAAATCTATAGAGCGGATTTCAATTGAGTGTCGGAAGTGTTTTGGTTTTGCGTTTACTAAGCTCTCCTATTGGCTGAGAAAGTAAACCAACCAATCAGAATCCAAAGTAAAACCAAACGCAAATTGGTTTTGGTTTTGGTTTTGCTTTGGTTTGTCATTGGTTCACTGGGAAGCCATTTATGAGTTACTTGTAATTACCCGCTCCTATGATTGGCTGGCTGCGGGTAATTTGCGTTTGGTTTTACTACACTCAACTGAAAACCGCTCTAACATAGACAAATACATCGGTTTATATCCAAGTAATAATAAATAACCATAGAACCGCCCTTCAAGGGAACCTCGGCTGAAAAAAAAATGCCAGCTCTGTTATGTTCCTTTAGGATGCCTAAATCTATTACTGTGTTTGTCACCCGTAAATAGTACACTAGATGTCAGTTATGAATCGATTTTCATGTCCATAAAACCACAGGGAGCCCAGGCTCACAACATGAAGACAATATAAGGATTTGTATGAAACTTTATCGCTAGTATATATAGTTGATGGAAAATGATAATAAACATCCATTAAAGTTTACATACCACATCAAATGTTGTCCAGCTGTCGTTTCTTGTCTGTCTTGGAGCCTTCAAGCCGCATTTCAGCGAAAAAAAATTTTTTAGTTCACCTCTACCTAAAATATCACAAGGGTGCACACTCGTATACTCGACAAGTCGACGAAAAAACGTCACTCGAGTGTAGATCGAAGATTACTTTTCCCAGGTAGCGTGCTTTCCCTCCCTAGCGTTTCTCCATCTCTTCAAGAAGACTGAAATATTATCACAAAGTTTCAACTTTTCGCTACCGAGTATGGTTGTGAGCTCAAGTCGAGACACATAACCGCCATCATGGCATGTAACCGAGCCTTTCATGAACAGCGCACGCTATGATTGGTCGATAGTCGTCATGGAAATGAGACTCAATTCTCCCGTCGGGGAAGGTAACGAACGCAACAGTCGTTACAAAACTCGACTCGCCCGGGAGGCCAAGACACTTTGCAAAACTCCCGCCAATCAGAAACAGCCGACGTTTGTTTACAAATTTCAAACGGCACGGAGGGAAAATGTCCGCGGAGGGTCCAACTTTTTCTTTCTTTGTAACGACTGTTGCGTTCGTTACCTGCGACGACTATCGACCAATCATAGCGTGCGCTGTTCATGAAAGGCTCGGTTACATGCCATGATGGCGGTTATGTGTCTCGACTTGAGCTCACAACCATACTCGGTAGCGAAAAGTTGAAACTTTGTGATAATATTTCCGTCTTCTTGAAGCGATGGAGAAACGCTAGGGAGGGAAAGCACGCTACCTGGGAAAAGTAATCTTCGATCTACACTCGAGTGAGGTTTTTGAGCGACTGGGATCGGTTAAAGCTGATTTATGGCGTTTTTTCGTCGACTTGTCGAGTATACGAGTGTGCACCCTTGTGATATTTTAGGTAGAGGTGAACTAAAACAAAATTTCTCGCTGAAATGCGGCTTGAAGGCTCCAAGACAGACAAGAAACGACAGCTGGACAACATTTGATGTGGTATGTAAACTTTAATGGATGTTTATTATCATTTTCCATCAACTATATATACTAGCGATAAAGTTTCATACAAATCCTTATATTGTCTTCATGTTGTGAGCCTGGGCTCCCTGTGATAAAACTCATTTGAATTTCCCGCGCGCAGCCATCTTGGATCTTATGACGTCACACGGTTGCCCCTATTGTTCGCAACAAAACTCCAAATTTTACGTTTACAAGAGAACGCCAACGTATAAAAGTAAATCACTCCGTGAACGGAACTCTAAGCTTATCATATTTTTCGATATGAATGTGAAAAGTAATTAAAGGCGAACGAAGGAAATAGGTCCCGTCCTCGCTGCCGTCGCCGTCGTTGATGCTTAAGCTCTCTATCGCTTTCTGACAACAGCGGCAACACTGTGACGTCGCCTGTTTGAAGTGAAGTGACGTCTTCTCGCGCGGGAATGGGATGCAAATAAGGTAAATACTAAACTTCATTATTGTTGTTGTCTATAGCCCGATTTACACGACAAGCATTTTGGGCACGGCACTAATTATCGACACAGCATCCCTTATTTTTGTCGTGTAAATGGAAATGTTCCGGTTACGCGTGCTCGATAATCTAGAAATTCTGAGACACTGTTAAAAGGTAGTCTCGTCCTTGAGGAATGAACCGGACGTCTTAGAAGTCGTCATTCAAATATTCTAATTGTATTATGGCTAAAATGTTCCGCTTTATCGGAATTCACAACGTTGTGACCAAGCGAAGTGTCCGTAAGACCGCCATAACAGGAATTGGTTTACAGTCTGGTAGCAATGGTATCCAGGGGCGTAGCTAGCGATTTTTGGTTTGTAAGCCCGTTCCAAACTTCGTTCAACTAGTTCAACGGGGAAAATGTTCAGATAATAGACATGTCCAGAAAGTTTGTAAGCCCGGGCTTACTGGCTTAAAGGCAGCTACGCCCATGGTATCATCACAGCGAGGCCATTTGTCCCTAAGATCACAAAATTGGAGCTGGTCAGAAATGTCTTAGTTTCTGTCGTACCGCACTCTTTTACGCCTTAAGGAAATTAACGTTATTTTCCGCCATCAACTGTAGATTTTCCTCAGTCTTCCTGTGACAAGCTGGGACAACCAGCCTCGCTTTGATGCCTGTATGAATGAGAAGGGCCTCTGGTGTTGATAATCTCACTTCCATGCGCTGAGTTTCAAATAAAGAAAACACGTCAAACAGGTTTTGCTGGGTCATTGGTAAGCCAATGGAAATTACCGTTACATCCAGTACTCACTGTTGCGCCTGGTAATGAGTATAGATTATCCAATCAGGGACGAGGTTCAAATTCTTAACCTAATGTTCGCATGGAAGTGAGATGCTCAACGGATAACACCACAGGCTCTTTTTTTCTCTCTCTTAGTAACCTCTACTCTCCTCTCTCTCGTCTCTGAAACCCAGGCTAGGCCCGGCGAGGTGCATGCATATAAAGATAAAGTAATCTATTTTCCACTTGTTTCGTTTAGTATCCTATGTGTTGGTTTACTCTTTTGCTCTACTAACCTGGATGGCTGCATGTCTGTCTGGCTGAAGTTCCACTAACAGATCCGCTGCCTCACACCTCACGTCCGGTAACGGCGACTCAACCAGTCGACACACGCAATGAACAAAATGATCCGTGTTGTTACAAAGTCTTCTGTAGTGATATTGCTAGAATAAAACAAACAAACATATAACTTGCCATTGATTGGCGAAGCTTTTGGATCTGCATGGAAATTACACCATGGATGTTCAATCGTAGGGAATTACCAGAAAGAAAGACGCTGTTATCGAGCTGTCTCGTCCCCAGGCGTCTGAAAATCGCCGAACGACGTGAAGCGCCTTGGACGAGCGCGGAGCGCGAGCAAAAACATTGGTACTAGCCTCTCTCTTTTTAAAAGGAAGGGGGAGATTTGGGTGTGTTGCAATATCTATCTTCGCAATCTATTAAATATGCCTGTTCTTGCATCGCGCAGGACAATTCGAATTCTTGTGTTGCTGTTATTGTTTAAGGAATAAAATCGCAAAAGGTGTAGCAGCCAGCACACGATCAATATTTAGTTCTGGTCAAACGGATGATCGCAGCACCGACTTGTGCGGTTCACAAGTCAAATTTGAGCGCAAGTCAACGCAAGTTTTTCGCGGTTTGACCACCAACTCAAGTTGTTCACAAGTCTACCTTTATTATAAAAACTCAAGACTCGGTGGAACAATCATGCACGAAAGTCATTGCAGATCGGAAAAATAAACGAAATCGTAAGAGAAAGAAAAACATCTACATCAAGATTTTTGTCGAAACTCGTGTCAACTTGCAAGTGGTGCGAAACGGAACACAAGTTTAAAACTTGTGTTGACCGTTGCGACTCCGTTTGTCCACGTGTCCTTTGTGCTCCTAGCGGGTACTCCCTTATATGGGCCATACGGGTATGTGCCGCGGGATAGGGTATGGTTTTTGAGCTGCTGAGGTCTGGGATATAGGGTATCCTTTTTACGGTTTTGATATACTTGTCTTTGACGCCATGCTTAGCGCTCTATCGACCACACTACAGCTTAAAATACCATATTAAAACAAAACAACGGCTTTCGTAGTGTAATTGAGTATGAATCTATGGTTTGGGTCTGGGATAGGGTATAGAGTTTTTGCTTCAAGTCTGGGATAGGGTATGGTAACGGCATTTTTAGGTCTGGGATAGGGTCAGGGTTTTGAGGTCTCCGCGGCACACCCCTACCCAAAAGGCTTCTGAGTGCCCCACCCCCCCACTCCGGGGCAGACCCTTCCCAGGGTCAACTAGAAGACTAGACACGTAAATAAAGTTGTTTATTTTTGTTATTAATTTAAATGGTTCGTGATTATAACTGTCCAGCTGTGCGAAACGGATAAACTACGGTGTATTCGTAGTAAACCATTGATTTTCGCCTTAAGGTTTTGAACCCAAAACAAATGAAATCACCAGACTTAGCTGTATGACAGCAGGACAATGAGTAAACCGCATGACTGGAACGAATCAGGATAAAATGTGCTTGTTTCTCGCGTATTTCTCGCTTAGAGATAAGGAGATTATATTAAACTCCCTTTGAAATCCCTACAATTTATAGGTGAAGAAAACCAAGAGGAGCGTTTTTTTTAAAAAAAAGGTTAGTTTGTGTTTGTTTTAAATCTCGACCCGAACTCGCTTATTGTATACAACTTGCAAGTTGTCATATTCAGTGGCATCGCACGCTCTTCACAGCTATCACAGTATTAGGTTGATATCACGGTATTAATTGAAAAAGTTTCTAAAACGTCCTTAACGTCATGATCATTATGAAAACAAAAACAAAACCACAACAACAAAAAATCTTCCTATTTATATATTTTTACTTATTTATTCATAGTTATTGTAAATTTGTTTAATTATTGTAAAATTTGTATAGTTATCACAAAATATATTCCATGTAAATAAGAAATATTATAGCACTACCCGCCTCGATTAGCTAAGCTATCTGCGGGTGTGTTAAGTAAAATACATTTATAGATACTTGTTAATAAACTTGAAACTTATCATGAGTTATTTATTACCACAGCGGTGAGTATTTATACCGCCACACATAACATTTTATTCATTATTCTTTCACTATAAATTGTTGACAGTTTGTTTTATTTTTGGTCTCTTCTTTACTTAATTTTTTTCAAATATTTCTTTTCATTTTTTTATCATTTTTTTACTTGTGGACACTGGTGGTCACTCGTGTGGGCTTAGACAGTATCACCATTCTTGTCGTGTTGCTGTGCCGTATGTGTGTGTTCGTGTTGGGTGTAGTAATTGTGTAGTGGTGGTTGCGTGTCCGGGTTATTGATTGAACCACTTCATTTTTCGTCATACACGAGCTATTCCCATCAAAACATTAATTCAAAGTAAACTTACTGACACGCAATCGAACGAACTAAAGCAAAATAAATAAATAAAATAAAACCACTGATGCTACAGATGCTACAAAGTAACTGCAGGATGTGTTAAAGAACAGAAAGATTCTTTTACAAATAAATAAATACTTTTTTAATTGTAGTGAATGAGAAAATTGGTAAATAAATACAAGTCTTGTAAATCTTCTTTGAATATAATTATGCCTTCCTTTAAAAATAATAATTATTCGTCCCCACAGAAGATTCAAAATTATTCTGTGGAGACAAAGAAGGAATTATCGTTCTCGAGAAAAGATTTAATTATTCTCAGCACCATTCTTCCAACAAGAAAGTACAAAGAATGGAACAAAAAAAGGCTAGCTCTCTATTTTCAGTAGCAAACTGTGCCGGCACGAAAACCAGGGTTTCGGCGCTCCGCTCTTGAAAGTGATCTTTGACTTTGCAGCGGATAGGTTTTTGTGCCGACTTGCTCTGGCCGTGGGTTTTTGTGCCGGCACAGAAATGCACAAAATATGATAGAAAAAAACTCTCCGATCAAGCTCGCGCTACAACTTGTCTAGACATATCATCTGGCAGAGCCGAATGATCTTTACTTCTCGATATGGTATAAATTTAAAGAATGTAATTCAGTATTGTCTGATACCTTGAAAGGCATCCCAATGTTTAGGGTTTGTTTTGGAATTAAACAAGGAGAATGGTAAAATATCGTAAAAGCCGCCAACAAACTAAACGACATTACTAAATTCTTCACCTTAAATTTATATTAAACATTTGAATAATGTGAATTATAAGCTTCAAAAACACCGCAGACAGCTCTAAGCCATCACAACATTTCAGCCCTTAATCAGAAATGTACGAAAATAGTTTCACCTTTAGAGTAGAGGAACAAATATGATGGATATACCCAAGATATACCTGTATTTATAGTTCATCTCTCTGATAAAGGAATAGCCGGCAAAGGTCACCGCAATTGATTCATATAAAGTAAGACATCATTTCTCTTTATAGACCCTTGTCTAGGTTAAATGAAAGAAAAGGCTTTTAGTGACTTACCTTAAACGGCTTTAGTAACTTCAAAAATATTTTTCTCGTTCTTGAAGACTCCAGTTTTCGTAGCATATTCGAGGAGAAGTTTATTAGCTTGCTCGTTCGTCCTTGAGGACAAGTCCATTTACTTGACGTATAACACATCATCTTTTTTGTGCTTGACTAGTAGCTAGTTTATAGCGTAGCGGCCAGCTTTCTCTTTATATTGAAGCCATTTCCAGCTGCATTTCTTTGTCAAACCTTTCACGACCTGCTTGAAGACTTGTCTTTATGAATCAAAGAATCCCTCGCTAACTTTTAAAAACCCTTTATTGTACCGCTTTGTCTCCGTACTGTATTCCGTGATGTTTTTTGTTTTTGTATTTACCGTTTTGCGTGACTTGGCGCACCACTGAGCAAACATTTCAAATAATAATTCCATTACTCCTTTCACCCTTGGGCACGCAACACAGGAAGCCCGCCCCAGAGTCTAGTACGAAGTCACTTCCACTCCTGCGCTTCCACCCCTACTGACACGTTTAGTTCAGATTTGCTTGGTTTTTGGCTTTTCGCCACACGTAATGACGTGTGACCCGATAACCAAGCCTTTCTGTGAGACCTTACAAGATGCTTTTTAGGTCGGTGGTGCGGTGACGCCGAGGCCCGCGTGCTGTTTGCTATGCCATACTGACGAGTTCTAATAAGAACGAAACAGCTGTCTATGGCTGCAATCTAGTTCGAGCACTTTTCTTGTCAGGCCTAGCTAACCGTAATGCTTTGTTTTAGAATTTTACGTTGTATATCAGCTTTCTTAATCAAATACTAGTATGTCAATTTTCCCATACAAACTCTCTTATTTTTTAACGCTGTCCCTCCAAACCATACATTCATTGTAAAATTTTGGAGGGACTAAGAATTAGCAATCACAAATTGGCAATAGAAAAGGGCAGATATGCAAGACCATACATAAAACCGGAAGAACGAACTTGCTTGAAATGTCAAAACGATATCGAAGACGAAATGCACTTCCTGATAAAATGCCCAATGTATAACGAATTAAGAGAAGCCTTATTTATAACAAATAGAATGCAAGCAACAATTTAATAAGACAGACCAAAAAATGCCCTGAGACTATGATGGACAAAAAACTATTTTTCACAATAATCAACCCACCAAAAACACTACAAAAAGTATCAGCTAAATACGTTTATGACTGTTTCAAAAGAAGAGAAGAAATAATAATTTTACAATAATAGATTCATATCTCTAACTAAGCAACTATATATTAAGGTATACTGAAAACATGATTTGTAAAAATTATAGCAATACTCAATCTTATAGCCTGTAATACAATTATCTTTTATTAGCACTATATTCTAATGTACTATCTGCTGTACAAGGAGCTAATAAAAATATCTGTATCTATCTGTATCTATAAGGCAATTTACACACCCCAAAATTATAGAATTTACAATTCTATACTCGAAGATAAAACAAAAACATGACTGAATAAGGGGGGACGGTGGACTGTTTGATTATATGTGTTTGTAGGGGAGAAAAAAAGAGCGAGATAAAGCTAAGGTCGTGTGTGGACCCAATCACTCCCCTAGCTTTGAGACTACCCCTAGATTTCCGGGTACGCGTACCCTGAACATTCCCATTCACACGACAAAAATAAGCGGTGCTGTGCCGATAATAGTTGGCACGCGTACTAAAAATTAAGGAGTGCCGTAACCCAAATGCTTGTCGTGTAGACAGGGCTTTATGTAGACTTTCTCAAAGTCCTTCTTAGCCCCTCGCACTCGCTTTTTGACCCAGTAATCGCTTACCAAGTGACTCAGCGAGTTCGACTTGGAGCAAGTCTAGGCTTTATGATCATGCAGTTAGGCCCTGTTTATATGAAGAAAAGTTGGCTCGGGGACCCGGGGCACCCTCCCCACCGAGCTACCCTGGGCGAGCCAACTTTTCATACATTTCTTTATAAACCGTCTGGGTGGGGGCGGGGGGGGGGGAGGGTGACCCTCCCCTCGGGCACTCAGTTCACAAGGTAGGGTGACCCTGGGGGGCGAGCCAACTTTTTCTCATATAAACAGGGCCTTAGAATAGGAAAGGAAATGTTGGGAGATTGTAGTGGCTTTAGATCTCTTGCTTTAGATTTAATATTAAATTACTCTGTCGACACGTGCCAGGCCATGCGCTAGCTCACGTGACCCTCAAGAAAAATTCTTCACAGTTAAGAAAAAAATCTTCAGAGTTAAGAAAAAAATCTTCATAGTTAAGAAAAAAAATCGTCATAGTTAAGAAAACAAATTCTCATTTTTACCAAACTAGCATATTTTATCCACTGGATAAGGATTTATCTGGTGGATAAAGTTATCTACCCTTTGAACAACCGGGGCCTGGTAAATAAAAAAAAAAGTTAACAAATTTACTTAAGTGGAGGAGGCGTGGCCGAGCGGTTAACGTATAACACGACGGACTCGCAATCCACGGCACGGGAAAAAATCGGCACCGTGCCGTCTTTTTTTGCTCGTGTAGATGGGGTTTAAATATCCGAGAAAAGGTGTCCTGATTATTTCATTTTCTCCTTGTGCATTTTCAGAAGAAATTTTTGTAAATATTTTACTCATATTCCTCCTTCTTTCCTGAAAATACCGTAGAATCCCGGTTATAAGCCCTGGGCTTATACAACTTCGTAAGGATTTTGGGTGGTTTTGGTTTTGGCTTATAACCGAGAGGGCTTGTAACCCGGGGGGCTTATAACCGGGATTTTACGGTAACAGTGAAGATATGTCAGCGGTATACCTGCTGAGCATGCGTTGTTGTCACTGTAAAAATAATGGCGGAAACTTCAGACTCGGAGTTATTCGACTTGTGATGTTTTGAACTCCGTTGCTGCCCTCAAAGAAAAACGGTCCTAAAAAAAGGGCAGACATGGATTCTGTAATGGAGGACGACCCTTCATTGCCACTGGATTTTGAGAAAAGGTAAATGCATGACGACGCTGAAACTTTTGAAAGATTAAATGAATTTTACGCGCGTCAACTTTCATGCTTGATTTCTCCTGCTGTCAACAGCTTTTTGCGCGAAAAATATTAACTGTAATACTTAAATAAAATAATAAAACTGTCATAAAATAGAAGAATTAATAACTTTTCATTCATTTTGTTTTATAGAGTAATAAGTGAGTAATATTGCGATAACGGCAGCTGCAAAGTTATTCGCGTTTTCATGTATGAGCACCGTTTTGTTTTCATTCCTTTCACACTGTGCAGAACTCAAGGTATGGATAAACAAGAGTGAATACGAGCCCTAATCACTAAGTCCATAGTGTTTTTATTCTTTCAGTTCAAACCTCGCAAAGTTCAAGGAAGCCATGGCTGCGGGAGCTTTTGGTGGAGAAATGTTGGAGTATTCCGCAGCTGAACTAGCTGAAGGAGGCGCTGTGAGTTTGGCCTCGGGGAGCCAAGAAGCTGGTAATTATGCGGCACTTTTGGTTAATGATTATTTGATTTGATGAGGTTGTCATTGTTTATTTATACCAATACGAGCCTCATCTCTATCTTCAAGAATCAGGAGTTGAATAAATATTATTATAGAAATATGTAGCATGTAGTTTATATAAGGTGACACAACCTATCATCGGACAGTTTATTTTGATCGCTTTCAGTCGTATATAAACGAAGAGGGCTATTGCTGTTTTTCTTCTTCGTGATCTTTAATAGTTGTGACTACGTTTGCATAACCTGATTCCTCTCAAATAATTTTCACAATCGACTGAAGATATCCGTTGTTGACAAACCAATTATCGGACAGATTAACCTACTATCGGACAAGCAATATCCATTATCGGACAAGCAATATCCATTATCGGACACTCGATTTGTGTGCACTTTGTAATTGTGGGAAAACCTTTAAGTAATGTTTGGATTGAGGTTAGAGTTAATCAACGCTATTTAGGCCTGTAAAACGTACTTAATTTTGGGCAAGCGTGGTGGGAAATTAAGCATTGTTGTTGCCTTGTTGCATTTAGTTGTTTTATGGCTTCTTCACTGTGTATAAAGTGTGCCTTGAGTTTTCACATTCTTAAAATAAACAGTTTCTTTGCGATAATCTTTGCCTTTTCGTTTACACTGGGATAAAAAGGAATTCCCTCCAAAAGCAATTCCTGCCATGGCCACGCTCGCACACCAATTACATTGAGTTACCTCAGTTACATCGAGAATTTACTCGGATGCGATAAGGTATATTCACGAGATAAAAAATGGCCGTTAAAGTTTTCTGGTGGAGTTGTGCTGCTTTCGGCTTTGATTTTATTCATATTTTTTTGGGAATCGTTCGGTCACTGCAATGAAGGAAGGAGCACCATTTCTGCAACAGGTAAACAGAAAGTCTTTATTTCACTGAATTTTGAGTCAAGAAACAAGATGATAGGGTTAATATCAATATAAAGTGTAGAGTCTCGGACTGGCATGGAAACGTTTTTGTGTGCCTCCTCGAGGAAGATATTTATTTGTTTACATGCATGCCTGGGAATTCATTCTGTCCAATAATAGGTTGTATTACCTTATAGGTACATTGTATGGGGGAATATGATCCATTGTAAACCGATCTCTGTATCGGTATCTGTATCTGTTTATTTAATCGGTAAAGCTTGTTGCATACAACCGATATTAAAAACAATAACACAATATTACAAGAAAGTAAAAAAAAATTATGAATTTCTAACGAGACCTGAAACAATCATGGGGGCTGATGAAAGCCAGGTCCCGGCTAATCCACAGATCGAATTGGAATTTAGCATGTTGGTTTTTCCGGAGGGAGGAAAACCGGAGAACCCAGAGGAAAACCGGAGAACCCAGAGGAAAACCGGAGAACCCAGAGAAAAACCCCTTGGAGCATTAGGGCGAGATACCCAACAAACTCAACTCACATACATGTATGGCACCATGTCCAGGAATCGAACCTGGGCCACAGAGGAGAGAGGCAAAGCGCTTAACCACTGCACCACCCGGGCTCCCTATTAAATAAATGAATAAATAGATTAATACATAAATGAAAACATATGATTAAGGATGCTACATGTACATGTATGAAAGCTATTTCACATGAAAAACATTACTGGGAATTTGCCGAAACCGGTTTTGGGGAATTCCCATTAGTATTTTTTCGATTTTTTCCCTGTGTTTTCAACTGTACATGTAGTCTACAATAACGGTTACCATAGTGACATTACACTAAATAAAGGGACAATTGCATGATGGTGTCATTTGATTACATATACCAGAATCCTTTTCAAATTGCGAGTACAAATGCACATTTGTGTTTTAGTTACACTGTACAAGTGTCATGTGCATGGCAAGATATTTCAACAGCCTTTTGGTAGTTTTTTGATTAACTTAAGCTACATGTATTTTTACTGAGATGTATTTTAATATATTATTTTTTATGGTAGTGTAAACTTATTAATTGTTTCTTAGGTTTTGCGAGGCTTCCCTTGTTTTTCAGTTCGATCCGACTTCTTTCCATGTTTATTTTAGGCTGGGGTTTAATATTGTTGAGTCGATTGTAATATGCTAATTACCACTTTTTGTTGACAAAGACTATTCAACATATTAAAACGCATTTAATTGAAAATGAATTCCACTTTCCCAGTAGAAGTTTTCTGGTAAGAGTACAGAAGCTTTTTACATGTCTTTCATTACAAATGTGGCTTCAAAATTCTGTTCACGTTCCCAGAAAGTTGTGGTGATTTTGACAGACCTGCCAAAAATCAGACTTAACACATTGACACCTGACTGATTGCACGTGTAAATTCAGACTCGGAGATTCAAAAACATGCCATGCAAACGTTTGCAATGATTTCAGCCGAAACCTTTAACAACACAAAGATTTGCCGTAAGTGTGAAACTACAGAAGCAAAAGTTTATTTTGTGGTATGCTTTCTCGCTTAGCAGCAAGCTTTAACACAGGCCCTGCATCGCCAGTTCGTGGAACTAAAGCGAGTGGCCGTTTTGTTATTATTTTGCGTCGCAAGTTCGGGCTTGTACAATGTAGTTCTATATTTTTTAGTAAGTTTTTCAGAAAAAATGTGAGGATACATGTACATTACAAGCAAGCTGTGAAGTAGCAAGGAGAGAAGTACCTTCCCCCATAAACAAACTGTAGTGTTGAGAATAAAGAACAGACAACTCTTTTGCCGAGTTTTGGACAGCTGTTTCTGAAGCGCTTGTTTTGTAGTTATGTAGCGTATTAATCTCGCAAAAATCCAATAAACAACTTTTACTTGTTATTAAACTCTTCATTTAATCGTGTCTCATTTCGGTTTGCGCTTGTTAGCTTCTAAAATAGCGTTCAAAGTTTTCAGATGGCTTGAGTTTGTCGCTTAAATGGCATGATCCACAAACTCACGACTAGCGATTTTGTATGTTGATAATAATCCTGTGACCGCGATCACAACTGCGATCGCACCAGGTGGTCGCGATCATTTTGCGATGTGATCCCAAACATATTGCAAACATATTGCGGCCAGATTGCGAGCACAGTGTGAGCAGATCATGAGCAGATCACACTTAGTGATCGCGATGTGCTCGTGATCAAATCACGATAAATGTACTTGGCGGTACTGTACTGGGTCAGGTTGATCCTATCTGACAAGAATACGTGGTGCTTTGAGAAAGAAAGATAAAGTATTTTGAAAACACTAGGGTTATACCTGCAATCTGACTGATTGAAAAATAGTACGATTACACACCAAATTGTATTTTTAATCACACACTTTGCCTAACCAATGAAATGACAGGAACCTTGCAAACCAGCCAATCAAATCAAAGGGTTTGTGAATCAATTTCAAAGCATACTGTAACAAAACATTTTTGTTGACAGCATGGGAAAGGCTTTGCTGGATGGCAATCAAGTTTTGAAATGCTGTTGTAGAAAGTTCAACAATCAATATTATTGGAGATGGAAAATAGCATATACAAACAGGTTCTGCTTAATATAACACTATCGATCTCATACAAGTACTTTTAAATAAGTCAGATCCCCTCCCTCCTCCAGTACAACCCTGTGACTGCATTCCTGCAAAAGGCCCAGTACATGTACATATTTTGTGCTATCCTAGGGATAAAGTTACCAGCTTGCTTAGAACTTACAATTAACCGGGCCCAGTGGTTTATTATGATGGAGAACTGCTAGCAAATTATTGAGAAGTGTCAACTTTTTACTGATAGAGAATGATGTTTTCAATTTCAGTTTCTGGTCAGGACGACCCAGTTTCACCACAGACAAACACAATGAAGGACTATGAATTTGTAAGTTTTTAAATATTACAATATATGGGGCACATGCACACGCTCTGAATGGTATTAGAGTACAGGGCCCGGTTCCTGAAAGCCCGATTAGCGCTAATCCTGGATTAACTCTCAACAAAACATATTAGTTGTCATGGTAATTAACTCTGGATTAGCGCTAATCGGGTTTTCAGGAACCGGGCCCAGATGCACAGATAAGGTCAAAATGTGAAAAGAACATCAGTCACAACTATGTCTTGTGGTGTACTTCTTTGTCCTCTTCACAGGTCTGTGAAGTAATCTGTGCATCTGCAAATATATGAGAGGACAGACACAGGGCAAATGCTGTCGAACCTCAGTTTGATCGCTGTCCAACCTCAATTGGACCGCTGTTGAACCTCAGTCGGACCGTTGTCGAACCTCAGTTGGACAGCTGTCAAACCTCAGTTGGACAGCTGTCGAACCTCAGTTGGATCGCTGTTGGATGTCAGTTTCACCACAGTTGAACCTCAGTTTGATTGCTGTCCAACTTCAGTTTAATCACAGTCAAATCACAGTCAAACCTCAGTGTTTGTGTTTAAGGTAATGTTTTCTTCAGGTTATTTTTTCAAGATTCTAAAAAGGGAACTTGCATTGAATGGTTATTGATATCAGGGTTTTTAAATGTAAGGGTTTGGGTCAGTTCACAAGGAACATTTACATTTAAGAAGTATTATATTTCCGTGTTGTTTAGTGATTAATAGCCCTAAAGATCCCTACATTAGTGAGCACCTGTTGTTGACGGTTAGGGTCTTCTTAAATGTAGGGGAAGGGTTTGGATTAATTCACAGGACCACTGAAGAAGGATTACAGTCTGTATTATTTAGTGACTACTGTAGCTCTAAATAGCCTAAATAATATTAGTGAGCACACATTGTTGACGGTTAGGGTGTTTTAAAATGTAGGGTTAGGATTTGTATTAGTTCTCAGCATAATAGAAGAAATATTACAGTCTGTATTATTTAGTAACTAATAGTTCTAAACACCCTAAATAAATTAGTGACTATTGCTCTAAACATCCAAAATTAGAAGCATTGTGGATGGTTAGGGTGTTTTTAAATGTAGGGTTAGGTTTTGCATTGGTTCACATGCAGGACCATTGAAGAAGCATATTACTCTGTTATTTAGTGACTTACCGGTAGCTCTAAACACCCAGAATTAGTGAGCAATTGGGTTTACCGAGGTTACTGTTAGGTTTGGATTACACGTAGTTCACAGGTCCATTAAATGTTAGGAATGATCAGTTTTCTTGGAGTGGGGTATTAACTGGCTTTAATAAATCTGCTTGTTTACTGGTCCTGTCCATGGAAACGGCAAAGTGAAATATAACTTGATAACGTTTTGAGTTATTTATGTGTAAGTTCTCGAACATTTATCTATTCCTGCATCTTTTCACACCTCTGTGGCCGATTCTTTGATGAGAAACCAAGAGAATATAATACAGCATTTCTTTGAGTCACTTTCCAATTGTGTTTTATTCCATTTGATAAGCTAAGAGTCTAACAAGTACGAGCCAGTAATACTCCAAGATCCTCTGCACTCGTTACTTTACTGAGATACTGTTTAGCTCTTGAATCGTAGAAATCTTCTAGATACAATGTTAGAGGTGATTTGCTTTCTTTTCCCATTCTTTTCCCTTTACTTTATCTGTCAGTGATCTGAGTGATTACTCTGCAAAAGTCGGTTCGGTTGACAGTTTGTCATGAGTGGAGCCGTAATGAAGTACACCTCATCATTTGAAGGGGTCCGTGCAAGAACAACGTAAGTGACTTTTGATCAAGTTCTAAATTCTCTCTTAGAAAACAAAGAATATCAAGAAGAATTTGGAATTTGATCAGAAGTCACTTACGTTGTTCTTGCACGGGCCCCTTCATTTATAAATGATGTATTTTTTTGGATTTAGCTTTCTTACTTCTCTTGAATTGCTACAGTTTTCATGAAAGAACACAGAGTCAACACAAACTTCATCTGTGTTACAGTTTGGTCCGAGTTTAATATCGTCCATGTTATTCGAAAGATGTTTCCAAGTCCGATTTTGTTAGCAGTATGCATGCGCGCATAACGAGATGGACTGGATTCCACGATTACTCACATGCAGAATAAATGATGTGTTCAAATCAACAAGCGCTTTCGTGGCGCAGTGTGATAATCCACTGGATTAATACCAACCAGGCCTTCCTCGTGATTCAATGTTTTATTGTTTTGAACTAAACCGTGAAAAACCGTAATAAACCGTCTGAAATGTAACCTAAATCGTCCTAAAAACACTTTTGAAAACCGTTCTAAATCGTGGTTTTGGAGGGGTTTTTAAGGAACCGAGGGTTAAACAGAAACTGAGCTTGACAGAGTTTGTGGTATTTGTGAAGCACAGGGCTCCCAATACCTGAAGCGAGAAATATAAGAAACTTTGCCATTTGAGAATTATTTTAGTATTGCAGCCATTCTCAGTACTAATATCATATTAGTTTATTTCCGCTTGTCGCAGAAATACTTCTTTTTAGTCTTATTAGTTATTATAAAACAGGCAGTAGTTAAAACTTTACATCGCTTTCCCAATGCCAATATCAGTTTCCACCGACACAATATAGTGTTTCCGAGTTGATATTCTTTTTAAAAACCATCACACAGATAAAGTGATCATGGTTGATGAAATTTGTCTTAGTTTGGGTAGATATACATGTATTAAAAAAATTGTGCCGAAAATGTACTCTTTTATACACCTCTATGACCACAAATATAAGCATTGCAATACGTATGCTCTTAGGTCACTGCGTAATAATCTCTCAATGATTATCGTGTCAATCTTGGTGACAGATATGCTCATATTAATGACGTTAGTGGTTTTGTCACGTTGAACCTCCAGATACAATCTCGGTCAAATCTGTTCAAAATTTAAGACCTCCCCTCCCCCCATTTCAATGATGACAGTTAAATCATGGTCCATTTCAGTTTGCCTGCGCTCTCATCACTGAAATGGGGGGAGGGGGGGGGGGTGTATTTTTTCCTACTCAATTTGACCGAGATTGTAGTCACTAAACCAGACAGACTACATGATTGTATAACCCTTCTTCAATAGTCCTGTAAACTAATCCAAGTCCTAACCGTCCACAATGGGTGCTCACTAATTTAGTGTGTGTAGAGCTAAAAAGTCACTAAATTAGGGTGTTTAGAGCTAGTCACTAAACGTAACACAGACTACACGATTGTATACATGTAGCCCTTCTTCAATAGTCCTGTGAACTAATCCAAATCCTACCCAAAAACCTAACCCAACAATTAAAAGCCTAACCATCAGTAAACATAAGTGCTTAATATCTTTAAAAAAGACAGTTGTAAAGAATTGTATTTTTTTAGAATTTTGAAAAAATTGCATCAGTACAAAAAAAATTGCACCAGAATTAAAATTGCCCCACAACATTTATATTTAGAAACATTTAAATATTCCAACCTTTTACCTTTTCACTTGCCTTTTCAGTTCTCTCAGCAGGATGTAGTAATGGTATATGACATATTGTCCAGACCCTGGTTGTTCAAATGTGGATATTATTTAATTTAATTGCTATTCACTGAATAAATTCCTTCACTGGATAAAATAAGTTTGTTAGGTTAATATTTATCCACTTTTTCGAATTGGTAGATTGTGGTTCTGTTTGCAGTTATGATGTATGAAAGTGAAATGCTTGTGCTGCATGGAAACAATATTAAGCATACATTGTACATGTATTTAATTTACATACATGTTTCAGTTGATTTTGAGAAGAATCAGACAATATTTTAATAAGAAATATGTACATGGCCAAGAAAATTGGTGAGGTAAGATTTTGTAAATATTGCGAGTTAATTGTTTAAAATAGGAAAACTGTCTTTTAAAATATTACATGTACAATGTATGGTATTAGCATACTAATTCCAAAGGGCTTTTAAAATTATGTTAAAGAGATGAAGTCAAATTTGTTGAATATTGTCCTCAAGAACTTTGACATACATGTATATCAGGACTAGAATTTAATGGTATGGTAACTAGTTTTCAACCTCTGGTTTCCAACAAATTTCTAGTTGCTAGTCAAATTCTAACAGTTGGTTAGTATTAATAGTAAAATCGTACTACATGTAGTACCGCATGGTTACTTGTATTTGAGCCCTGCATGTCATGTAAGATTGAATTGGAGTATTGTATGACTGTACATGTACATGTATATTAATGTATGTACATTTTGTATACATGTATCTTTGAAGTCTGAACTGTTATAGAATCTACACAAATGTGAATAAAATTTAATGTTAAATCACTGCTTAAATGTTCTTTTATATTAAACAGCAAATGTCAGAGCTGAAGAAGGAAAACTTTGGGTTGAAGCTCAGGATATATTTTCTTGAAGAAAGAATGAGCCATGATGATACTCCTGAAGACACCTTCAAAGCTGTGAGTTTTATTTGTTTACATTGATTACCGTAATTTGATATGTACAGTACATGTACTACCATTTGCAAGGTACCATTAAGTGAACCCTTTTCCGCATTTGTTTATGTTTGAAACCTACATGTACATGTAAAACTATGCCGTGTGCAGGAAACAGTCACTTGCTGATATAATACTTCAGGTTAACAAACAAATAGAGCTTGTGATACCCATGGGAAAGGCGTTGCCATGGATGCTGGATGGCAAGCTACATGTACATGTATATTTGAAAAGCTGTTTTTGAAAGATCAACAATTGGTGAAAAATAGCAATGATTTACAAACAGGTTTTGCTAATATTGTCACTACCGATCTCTTACAAGTACCTTTAAATACGAAGATGTTTTGCCTCCCAGTACAACCGTGTGATTGTATTTCTGCAAAAGGCCCATTGGTTTCAACCTTGATGTTGAAAACCTCTTCTAACGTCGTGATTGAAATTCAGAGTATGCCTAGAGACAGTTGTTGTCTTCTATCTCTCATAATTCTGAGCATCCAAAACTTGAACTGACATTTCTACGATTTAGCACATACAGTCATGTACATGTACAATGTAGCACGAAGGAAAGCCTATCTGAAAATTTTCAAACCTGAATCTGTGAAGGTGGGACAGGTGAAAGGTTGTCAGCATCGTGATGAATTTAAAAGGTTTGGGTGGACCAGGGAGGATGTGGGAGGAGATGGAGATGAAACTGAATAAATTATTGTAAATTGTGTATTCTGATTGGCTGAGAATCACTTTGCTCAAAAGCCATGTTCCGTACATTGATTGAACCAATTGAGAATAAATTAGGTTGGAAAATAAATAAACTACATGTTGGTTGAACCAAAATAACCTAGAGGGCAAGTGAATCCAAATTGTACAGTGTACTTGCCCAATTCCTCTTCCCACTTGCCCAAACTATTTTCTCAGGATTCAAAAAGTATTATCCTATCTGGATCCATCCTTGAAAAGGATGTTTTTAAGCAATCAATTTAACATTTGGAAAAAAAACATGTACATGTATGTAGATTGAACCAAAATAACCTAGCTACAGTAGTTTGAACAAAAATAAACTAGGTTGAACCACAATAACCTACTCTAGTTTGGAAAAAAGTTACCTGAAATTTTTATTAAACTACAACATCTACATTGTACATCTGCAGGTGAGGATCTTGAGATTTGATTTAACATGGACACAAATTTTATAAATGACTTCAAAAACTTTGAAGTACATGTATTTACTAGAATCTAACTAAATAAAATACAATACATGGTGGGCATAAAATTAATGACCCCGAAATCGCCAGGGTTGAGCATTACCAAAATAGATTAAATGGCACAATTTCCTAAATTCTGTCTGAAATTGAATGAAATTTTAACAGTTTTACTATGGAAGTAAAATTAAAGGTTTTGATTAAATTAGTTTTAGATAATGATGTTATTGTGACATCATAAGAAGTCTGTTGTAGCTCCTTTTTTGATCAAACTCACCTTTCAACACACATTTAGAATTAAGTATGTTATAACAAAGAGTTGAGTTTTCATTTGGCACAATTTTGAAGTCTCTACATGATAGAGACTTCAAAATTATAAATATACCCAAAGTTTTTTATATGCTAAATAACAGAGAGATATAACAGCTCTCCAAAACCTCATTAGTTTTCAGTTAGGGAGCCAGTTAAGAAGCATGAGTAGAATTAGAGTTTGAGTTTTAGAGTTTTCCACTATAATTTGCATTATTGACATGCGCAGCGTGCACAAAAACAAGTCCCATAATGACCATCTATGGTCTGCATGCATCAATACTGGAGGTTTACATTCATTTGACATTTCACCCTTGGGTAGGGGAGGTCAGTTATTGGGTGTGAGACCTCCTTCATACCAGACTGGCACAGTGTTTTGTTGGATACAGAACTGATTAATAAAACATCATGGTTTATACATCAGATATTTAAAGTGGCGATGAAATGAAAAATTTAATCCCGTTTCTTTTTTCCATTAAATTCTAGGCTTCCCTTAGTCATTTTGTGCAATTAAAAATCAATTTGGAGAGCGTAAACGTATTTTTTTTCTGTATCAAAGTCACGCAGAATTGCCAAAAGCAGGCAACAATTTTTATGCCATTAAAGATATTATAATCACATGCGTGACGTCACGGGGTCTGCACATTTATATTCATCTCCATAAATACTACATTTAATAAGTGCATTTTTTGGCCAGTTTTCAATTTGAATGTCTTACATGTACTTTGAGAAACCTTGACGATGGCCACAATTTTTCTAATAGAATCCTTGCAGTCAGCCATATTTTTACTTTTGTGAATATAAATGTAGGACCTAGTGATGGCATGCATGTGATTAGCATATCTTTAACAGCATAAAAATTGTCACCTAATTTTGGCAATTACATGTATGCCTGACTTTGATACGAAATAAAATTATGTTCACGCTCTCCAAATTGATTTATCATTGCACAAAATGGCTAAGGGAAGCCTATAATTTAATAAAATTAAATAAAAATGGGATCGATTTTTTCATGTCATTTGCACTTTAAAGACACTGATGTTTTATTAATCAGTGCTGTACTGGGGTAGGCCATCATGGGCTGTTATCGCAGTTCGGCCATCTTGGATAAAACAATAGTCTCGCACTGGTTGGTTTCAGAACGAGTTTACCGGACGAAAACAAAGCTTTTTATTCTTCTGGGACTCAACATGGCCGCCGTGCGATAAAAGCCCATGCCATGTCATTCAGCACACAGTTGGCTAGTACCCTTATGAATTATTAATAAGTTTTGGAAGTGCTGTTAATAAGTGGCTGTAGACTGGCTGGTGCTCTAACCCATCTGAAAGGACTTGGCAAGGAGTCAAGTGTTTTCAATTGGTGACTTCTTGAATAATAAGTATAGACATCAATCAATTAAAACATACATGTACAGTATCTAGTCTAATGGCACACAAAATGTTGTGGATTCCTTTTCTAGAACATAGAACTGAAGGTGACAGTTGAAAAACTGAAGAAAGGCTTGGTAGAGAAGCAAGAACTCCTTGTTAAAGCATCGTAAGTGGTTGCCCATGTGTTGTGGTTCAAATTTTATCTCATTTTTTTTTAATTAGGGAATTTGTTTTAAAGTCTTTTTGTGTTAAGTACTAAAAATAAATTCACCCCCCTCCTCTGTTTTCCTACCTCCCCCAGTATCACTTCCTTCCCCTACCCCTCTCCCTGTCTTCTTACAGTGCTACATTGTACCCATAATTATAAGCAACTGCATGTACATGTATACTAGTCTAATTACCATATTCATTTTACCTTCACTGTCCTTAGCTTGCTGGTATTTGAATCAGCATCCATTGGATCTGTTGGTCAGAACCTTAACCAATTGATGTGAAGCATCATACACTACGTGTGCAAAGTTTGAATTGTTTTACTGACTATATGCAGAGATATTCTTCATTAATTTTGTTATTTGTCCTCATGGCTGTGTCCATGCACCCAATGACGTCACAGATAATCTAATTTGGATATTCTAAAAACCTTAATATATCTGGAACGAGATAAGATATTGACAAGCAATAAACACCATTCATCCTCACTTCAAAAGGACTTTCAAATGGGATCTTAATTTTAATGAGAAATTTCATTTCACAGGCACTTTAAGTTAAAAATATACATGTACATGTACTAAGTGAACCCAAAAATATCCCTAGTTAAAATATAATTTCCCTACATGTACACATACATATATTTCAATAATTTTTAAACAGAAATGAAATTTGAACTACAACATCTACAGTCATGTAGAAACTCTTTTAAGGTGGCTTGCAGGTATTGTGACAGTCTATTTGCATTGTTAAGATTCTCACTTTTCAGTGGGAAGATTTTGGCCGATCTTTGAGATTTTTTGGTCCATGTACATCTACATGTATGTCCTGATATTGAGGAATAAAAAAATATATTTTGAAGATATATTGTATTTTGGGAGATATAAGTACTTCTTTCAACCATTTGTGACCCTGCACGCGAAAACGTTAATATGGCTTTGAAAAGCCGTTCGCTACCCGTTCAAACGGCCTAAAAAGCCGTTCAAACGGAAGCAAAAGCCGTTCGAACGGAAGCAAGAGCCGTTCAAACGGAAGCAAGAGCCGTTCAAACAGAAGCAAAAGTCGTTCGAACGGAAGCAAAAGTCGTTCGAACGGAAGCAAAAGCCGTTCGAACGGCCTAAAAAGTCGTTCGAATGGAAGCAAAAGCCGTTCAAACGGAAGCCAAAGCCGTTCAAACGGAAGCAAAAGCCGTTCAAACGGAAGCAAAAGCCGTTCAAACGGAAGCAAAAGTCGTTCGAACGGAAGTAAAAGTCGTTCGAACGCCACGAAAAGCCGTTTGTTACCCGTTTTTTTGCGAAAGCGATATTAACGTTTTTGCGTGCAAGGTCACATTTGTATTAAGTAAAATGTGAAAATCTTCAAAACTACACAATAGATAAAAAAAGTGTTATAGATTAACTAACCAATGAGCTTTGTTGGTAACGAGAAAAAAACATTTGTACCAGACTGAGTACAGAGTCCTGGCTGATAGGAGAGGCTAGCTAGCGGAGTACATGTATCTGCTGCTACATAATCACGTACATCACTGTCAAACCTAAAAGTAATGTAGTCATTGTTTTCAGAAATTGACATAAAATGTACAATTATTGTCATAATTCTATCCAGTTGATATAATTTTGAAGCAAACCCTTTAACACATTTTCACTGTTGGATGTAATTCATATTTTAATAGGAATGCAGTTGAAATGATTGCCAACCACAGTGAAGCCCAAATTAATCAGGTATTAATAGTGTAATATTTGAATGGCTAATACTGTTGTTTAGAATACAAGCCAAAATATATTCTCAGTAGATTGTCATTAACTCTTTCGGGTCCGATCGTGTGTGAGCTCAATTGGTTAAATCCTGAGTGCTAACTCAACCCTCCCCCCTCAGTTCAAGTTTGGCTAGCCCGGGGCAGTTAAATACTGCTGACCTTTTAAGCTGAGGGCTCAAACTTTCTCCACAATGCCATTCGGGTGAATTCTACGAACTGGTTGACGGTAGGCATTGCAACTTCTGTAGGGTTTCCAATGAAATGTGCTCTAATTTTGGAGAGAAATGCCACTGTCAGAGAGCTTGAGGACATCATTAAGTCTGAGGATGGCTGAAAAGTACTTGGTTTGCTTTTAGTAGGCCTTGTGAGGGGATTTCACAGGGTTTTTCCGTAGTGTTTGTGCTTTCAGACACAGGAAAAAAATCTTCAATGAAATCCTTGAAATCCTGCAGTTGGCAGTCTTTTCCCCCTGCTCAACCTATTAGGATGTGTTTTTGTCACTTTAAAGCAACGGCTTGAGTCCAAATCACTGCTCTTGGTTGTAGGGGTAAAAGACTTATAAAAAAAAACCTACCGGAGTCCCAGAGGGGGGACCCGTTGTGAATTTTTGTCCATTACCCAGCATGCAATTGGAGGTGGGAGCAGGCAAATGTGGTCGAGTGAAATGCAGTGACAAGAATAGCACGGTTCACAGTCGCTCTGTGTGTTTTGTGCAAACAAACCTGGTGGTTTGAAAGATTAAAGAAGGTACTGTAACGACTGAGTGCTGATTTTGCGTTTGCTCTTGATTTCAAGTGCGAATGGGAAGGATGTTTTTAGCCGATTTTCAGCTCCTTAAAATTCGTGAAAATCAAAGAAACAAAAACAAACGCCAAAACAAATGAGCTTTTCTCCATAGTGAAAGAGTCAAGCGATCCCTGTTATACATGTAGCTCTGACTTTGAAGCCATTCATCCCTTCACATAATATCGCAACATCATCTTTCCGGCATGTCTAGATGTGATGCAATTTTTTTTATCATATAGGTCTCAGGGGACCTATATTTACAGGCTTGGACCCGAAAGAGTTAAACTGCTGATATACTCTCAGCAGGTTGTTGGTATGTTCTTCGTTGGTTGTCAGCTGGTTCTGTTGTTGGTGGGTTGTGAGCAGATTTCATTGGGGTGTCTGTATACATGTACCTGTACATTGTATTGCCTGTGATTTTTTAACTCGTGGATGCGTGCAAGCGCATAATGAGTTATTGGGGTTAGGTGGATGCAAGATAATGCATTCATCGTTTTTTTCTATGGACGACGACTCGCTGTTGGCTTTCCGAATGACGTTTGATTTACTGAAGATATATTGCCATATGTTTATGGTACACGTCCAAGAAAGATTTGGTCATGCTGGAGAAGATGTATTGATGGTGCTCTTCTAATGCCAGACACTTCAAACCTGGACAGACATGGTAGTGGGTCCCTATCGATCACTTAGTGGTGATGACGTAACGATGATGTCATTGGTCACATGATTTTAAGTACATGCCCATATCTCCCTCATTTCTAATGCCAGACACTTCATACCTGGACAGACACGGTAGTGGGTCCCTATCAATCACTTAGTGGTGATGACGTAACAATGACATCATCGGTTACGTGATTTTAAGTACATTCGTATGTCTTCCTCATTTCTAATGCCACACAGTTGAAACTTGGACAGGCATGGTATTGGGTTCCCACAAATCACTTAGTGGTGATAACGTAACGATGATGTCATCAGTCACATGATTTTAAGTACGTGCCCTTATCTCCCTCATTTCTAATGCCAGACAGTTTGAAGGTATTGTTTCCCCACGATTCACTTAGTGGTGATGATGTAACGATGATGTCACCGGTCACATGATTTTTAGTATAATTATGCCAAAATAGCTCGCTGACCATCCACGAGTTGCCCTTAGCATGTTATTGAGTTGTTGGCAAGTCGTTGGTGAATTTGATTGAAGTGTTGGTGGGATGTTGGTAAGCTTGAATGATAATTGTGGCACATATTCTGGCTATTCCAAAATCAGAACACCAAGAAATAATGCAGATATTCACCTTCCAAAATGTAGACAGTTGTTGCAACTTTTAGTACATCATTAATTTTGGGAACAATATAATTATTTTGTTTGATAACATAAATAACATTGTTTCTTTGGTGTATTCCTTTTTTGAAATAGCCAGAATATGTCCCGAAAGAACGTGCCCCATATTTTGCAGGTGTTTGAGACTCCAAGGTTGAGCGCATTTATATTGTAACCCAGTGAGTGACATCCAGTGCCTAAATATAGTCAGGACTTGATGTGAAAGTGAAGGGAGTGGGGGAGGGGGGGGAGGGGGAGGGGGAGGGGGAGGGGGAGGGGGGCAGACTGATGGGGACCCCCTATTTGACCCTCTGGTGACAATCATGGTTGTCAGTATGTTGTTGGTATGTTATCAGCATTATCAGGTTTATTGTCAACATGTTCTTGGCATGTCGTCGGCATGTTGTTTGCATGGCATGTTGGTATGTTGTCGATATGTTAAAGAAAACACTGAATTTCCAATGGGACCTGAAACAACCATAAGTAGCTGATGAAAGCCAGGACCTGGCTAAGTCACAGATGGAATTGGAATTTAGGGTGTTGGCTTTTGTGAAGGTATGTCCCTCACCATGACACAGCTCCTTTAACCACTGCACCACCCCAGCTCCCCATGTTGTTGGGTTGTTGTTGGGTTGTTGTTGGGTTGTTGTTGGGTTGTTGTTGGGTTGTCGTTGGTTGGCAACCTACAAATGTACCACCAATCTACAGACAACATAAATTATTTTGGTTTGTGTTCTAAACTATTACCATATCCATGTACATGTACATTGTATGTAATGTGTGTACAATAGCATCTAGGATAACTAACAAGATGTATCTGCACAGTGTATATGTAAATATATGTAAATGTACAGTTTAATTGTCTGTATAATTATAGTATACTCAGGTACATGTATGCCTTGACTTGTATAAATAAGGCTTGCCAAAGTACATGTACGAATGACTCATAAAAATACACAGCTGTATTAGATGCTTAGCCAACTAATACATTTAAGGTGGCCCAACCCGGTTGTCAGTGATGATACCTTTCACGTTTGAACAAGGAATACAACATCACAAGCAATCCAATAGAAAATCGAACGTTGTGACATTGTTAGAGATCGATGAAAGTTTAAGTAAGTTTAGCGAGATTGGAGTTACTATAGCAACACTGTGACACCATCACCCTTTTTACATACAGGTAAATCACTTACCATACACTCTCTCCAGACGTAACATGCGTCCACTGGTTATTAAGTTTGGTGAAACGATCAGTTAAAGCTCACAGATCGCCACATCCACACAATTCTGTTTTTCTTTAATTAAAAATAAATATTCCAATTTAAATACATAGTCTGTATGACAAATATTACGACAGGCAAAACATACCTGACTTTCATTTCTACTTTCTTTCGACTTTTTGAACATAATTTATATTCAGCACAGTGGCCAACGTTTGTTACATCTGGAGAGAGAGTGTGACATTAGTGCATGCTTTACCTGCCTCTATTGTCATTGTAATACTGACCATACATTAACATATTCGGGAGAGCCTTCGTAAGGGAATCAAGTGTTGTGTGTATGACAACTCCAGACAAAAGGTACATGTATGCATAATGAAAGACAAGCGACCAACAAGGAAATCGGCTCAAAAGTTTACTGATTTGAGGTTAATGTTTGACAGCCTTAAAATGTTTCAATGAACTTGAAATTTGGATATGATATAAAATACTAACAAAATTAATCTTAAGGTCAACTGATGTTAACAAAAATTCATCTACCAGTTTTTAAATCGTGATGTTTATAGTAACAATTGAGATATTTTTTGACAAAAGACCACAATTTACATCGTAACATATCTTAATTAAGCTCAGATTTTCCGAAATCAAATGAAGCGATTTCATTCAGCTTTACATTATACAAGGTAGTTAAATGGTATAAGAACAATTTAAGCTCACAATATACACTACTGACAGAAAGTTATGAAAGCGAATTTCGACGAAATACTTCGAAGTTTAAGAGTTTCCGAAATTTCAAAGAAATTTCGATTTGCCTTTTGTCTTTAACTTCGAAATTTCGTTCCACTCTTTCGAACATTATGGCGAAATTTCGAGCGAAATTTCGATTCGAAATGTTGAATCGAAATTACGATGGGTCGAATTTTCGAATCGATTGTACAGCAAGATGTGAAACTTCGCAATCCTCATTGCTCATTAACGATAAAGGCAGCCTTACTAAATGTACATCTGATAACCAAACTTTCCGTGAGTTACATGTACATGTAAGTGAATAATACATCTCGGTAACGAGCAATCGAATTCCAGCGAACTCCAGCGAACTTTTCAAACTGTTCGAACTTTTCAAGCAATCCGTTCGAACGATGCACTCAATCTGTTACTCAATCAAAGCCTCTGGAGCTTTCACGAAGGACTATTAAAAAACTAAAAACGTTCTAACGGTGATCTTGACATTTGTGCATTCTGTCACCAAAATACAGGATTGCGTTACGAAACAGTCCTTCCCAGCGCTGGTTTGGTGTTTTTTAGCTCATCTGATAAACTTTAGCTTCTGTAGTTTCAACTCAGATCTGACAATCCTTCAGAATTTTTGTTGAAGTAATTGTGTATGTTTTCAATTGAAGAAGCCAGCTTTTTAGAGATAGAAGGATTCTCTGTTGACATGTGCTTTGAGCCGTGGAGACTAAACTGTCTGGTTTTTCACACAACAATGCAAGACGTCAAGAGTGCCGCGAACTTAGCGGGAAGTGTGATTTTATTGCATTGTAGTTTAAATCACCACAAAGCTTCTGAACTTTGCTTGCAAATGATAACGTCTACTAAACATAACATTCTGGAGTTCTTTTTATTTAATGTGGATCCGTTTTCAAAGGTAACGAGGTCTTGAATTCCGCGACACAGAAGTGTGACAATTTCTGCGAACTGATTTGAATAATTAATGACTCGATCCGCAGTGTTTGTTTTGCTTTGAGATCGCACCAAATATTCTCTACAGATTAAATTTTCTTTTAGAAATCGAGATGCTTACAGAATGAAACGTTTTGAAAGTTTTTACTTCATTTGCGTATCTGAACAGTTTCCACCTAGTGCGAAAAATGGTTTGAGTCCACGGCACTCTTGTATTTGCGTTGATTTTGCTTTGTTTACACGTTTACCATATCGCAGCGAATTGTACAGTTCCACTAAGAAATTTCGAGCGGAGTTATTCGAAATTTCAATACGAATTTTCGAACCATTCGAATTTTAATTCGAAACTTCGAAATGCTGTGCGAAATTTCGAGGTAAATTTGTTTCTTGCGTATCGAAATATCTCCGAACATTCGTACGAAATTTCGAATATAACAAAGAGCGAATTTCGGCGAAATTCGCTTTCATTACTTTCTGTCAGTAGTGTATTTCCAACATGCCTTGTAAACCTAAAAAATTACCAACCTGTTTAATTTGTTTTGTTTTTGATTTATTTTTGTCCCCAAAAACTTCTGTTGAAATTTTTTCGAAAACGCTCTCTCGTAATTTCATTAAACTCATTAGGTACAAAGACAACTATGTGAACTATGAGCACCAGAGAGCATTAGGAAAACAAACGTCCACATTTCATGAAAATCGGCTGTATGTAAAAAGGGTGATGGCATTACAGCGTTGCTATAGTAACTCCAATCTCGCTAAAACTTACTTCATCTTAAACTTTCATCTATCTCTAACAATGTTGCAACATTCAATTTTCTATTGGATTGCTTGCGATGTTGTATTCCTTGTTCAAACTTGAAAGGTATTGCCACAAAAAAACCGGGTCAGGCCACCTTAAGTTGTTTATTACAATTTCTGCCAAGAAACAAATTTTTCTTTCCATAATAACCAAAAATCTTGTGTGGGCACTTGAGAAGTAATATATACAACACTGTCAGCCGTGTTTTATCACATATCCAAACACTCAGAACTGAACTTGAAAAACGATGCGAAGCAGAGTTTTTTAAACTCAGTTCGAGGTGTTTGGATATGTGATAAAACACGGCTGACAGTGTTGTATATGGCTTCTCCAACGAATTTACCATTGAAAACAGAGAAGAAAGTTTGGATAATTTATGCAAGTGTTTCATCACATACGTGTACAGTGTATCCAAACTCCTTCACACTGATTTTCTTTGTAATATTCTCATTAATTATTCATGAGTTTGAGAAATGTTGATGGGAAGCCATTTGACTTTCACAACCCGATATACGGTCTCATACATTTATTTCGTACCATCTTGTGCACATTTTGTGTGTTCTTGTCAGAATTATGTAATAATAGGCTGGAATGAAGTGTATCTACATTGTACATGTAGGATATGTTTATTTCATTTTTTTTGGGATGAAATTAGATTAGACAAGAACACAATGATGAGCTGCAAGAAATCAGAGAAGGATATGAGAACAAAGTGAAAGAGATTGAAAAGGTAAAAAGGACTAGTCTGATGTGAAAGTAAATTGTTTTAATATGTGCTACTGCAATGAGATCACACTTTTCTTGTTTTCTTCAGCTTTGGGAATTAAAAATACTAAACACTTACCATTTCAAATCCTATGCATAAGGGAGCAGGTCAAGACACATGGACCCATTTTGGGGTAGGGGGCTGGGGGCTGTTACCAGCCATCTCCTCTGGAGAGAAAACTCAATATTGAAAATAATTTGTTCTAAAATATCTTCAAAACTAAAAGGCATAATCTAGATACAAATGCACTGCATGTTTTGTATTACGTTATCATTTCATTTTCTGTGTTAAAATTACTACTACATGTACATGTAGACCCCCCAGAATGGAAAATAGATGGTCAAAAATGGAGGGTGGGGGTGGTACCCTGCTCTGACAGCTGTGTCTGTTGAAAAAAATGGGTCCCTATCTGGGGCTCGTTTTTTGACCTACTCCCTAAGTTCAAGCTCTGGGACTGACCACCATTACTCGGATTACAAATAAGTGACCCTTTGTTTAGTGAGCATATTGTGACTGCATCTATATGTAAGCAAGAGCTACATTTTTACATGACATATACATGTATGCAGCGACTAGCGACTAGAATACATTTTATAAGGTTCAAAATTTGAGTTAAAGCTCTCTAAGACATTCCTACATTATGGCTAAAATAGTCAGACTTCCAGTAGGAATTTTGACTTAAGATTCAGTGTATTTATTTAGTACTTTTGCTTTCCAAAGCTGAAGAAAACAGGAAAAGTGTAATTTGGTTGCAGTAGCACTTTATATGTATTCATGTACATGTACATCACAAAATTAGATTATTATGTTAGTCATCTGGGCCCAGTTTTTCCAAAGTGGTTACTGTAACTTGCAATGTACAGGATATTTCCCTATCCAGTGGATAACATTAGTTAGTTTGGTAGCACCTATCCAGTGGATAACATTAGTTAGTTTGGTAGCACCTATCCAGTGTTAATAATTTAATACAGTCAAGTACTGTACTCTGTAACTCTGCAATGGGGACTGATTTAATACAGTCAAGTACTGTACTCTGTAACTCTGCAATGGGGACTGATTTAATACAGTCAAGTACTGTACTCTGTAACTCTGCAGTGTCCATTCTAGAAAGGAAACACATTTTGTGAGACCTGTATCTCAAAAAGGGATGATGTACATTGTAGTGTCATACAGAATCTGAATCATTCTAAAGTGTGAAAAGTGTTGCATTCCTGTTGAACATTAGCGATTGTCATAATGAGTTTTAAGAGTGTGAGAATATTGCAAAATCACATCCTAGAATGAGCACTGCTCTGTATATACAGTGTACATGTATATAATACATTCTTAGTGTAGTGTATTCAGTCCAATTTGTAGGTAATGGGAATAATATTGAAAGACCAACAATGCAAACATACATTGTACATGTACCAGTGAATGTGATACAGTGGAACACCATCAACTATAGACCAATACTATTAGAGTTAAACACATTACAGTGAGGCAGAGATTCCATGCTGGTTTTATGGATAAAAAATTAAACTTTACCAGAAACAAAACTGGTGCTGCTGTTTTTGTTTTTATGTGGCTCTGTACCAAAACGTTTTTTGTACTGGTACAGAGTACTGGTTGATAGAAGAGCCTAGCATAGTCTCCATGAGTACACATTTTCTACAGGATTCAATTCTTACAAAAATATTTAATTCAACTACATGTACATGTACACTGTAATCAATTATATTGGCCAGCTACAGTGTATGCTTTCTTTATGATCCATCCAACTGTGTATCATTGATAACTATTGGGTGACTGAGTAAAATATACATGTACTGTACATGTAAAGTGATACTTCATGTTTATAAACATTACAATAATGTTATGCTAATGTACAGCCATGATTTCAAAAGGCCACTTTGTGCAAGGAACCAATGGCTTTCTGGTTGGCACATTAATGACAATGGATGACGTGGCAGTGAACATCGCTATAGCTGACCATGATGTTATTTTATCAGTTGTTTGACCATGGTCACTTGATCGGTACATTTTGATTGATCAGGCTTCAGCTGCCCGCATGAGTGGAGCACCATACATGTAGCATGAGAGTGAAATGTTAGCGACATGTTCTTGCCCGCCCACCCGCCTGTGTACCAGCGCCCTTGTACATGTGAGGTTTTCGAGTCCTGAATCTATGGCTTTTAACGCTGCCCTGTCCTTTACATTCAATCCTCCGTTTATGGGAATTTGTGATTTTCTAAATTGTCTCAATTATCAGTGTAATTGTTTTGCCGTTTTGCGTAAAATGTTCAATTTCCAACTTTAATTTCCATTACATCTCCATGTGCACACATATGCATCATGTTCTTTCTGTTGTATGCCATCACCTTTTCCGTTACATAATTTATGCATGTGCAAGTCATCTGCACGTGCAGTATTTATTTTCATAATTACATGTACGTCTGCATGCACACATTACATTTCCCGTAACATGCGCGTGCAACTTGTCTGCACATGAAGTATTTATTTTCGTAAATTAATTGCCATTACATATTATGCATGTGCATGTCTTCGTATTTGATTACCTTATTATAGAAAATTAACGAAGCTGCAAATGTACGCGACATAAATCAACGCGTCCTGAAATTAATGCAAATTTCCCTGTAAGGCATGTTTACATGCATTTAATTAACGCAAACGCTTTTCATATGAGTGTAAAAATTAACTCCCGCAAAACATGCTACACGGTAATTGCAAATTACTCAGGACAGTCATATGAAAACTGCTCTATGCAAAATAATCTAAGACAAACTGTGCGTTTCACAATAGAAAACAACAACGTCCATCAGCAGAACATAAAGGTGCCTTAAAATAGCGATGCTAAAAAATAGTGTGATTTTAATTAATGATGACGTAAATTAAGGTTTGTTTAATTAATGCTAATTTTTTAAATTCGCGTTAATAAAATACTTCGTTAATTTTCTATAATAAGGTATTTGAATCTCCACTCATAGGATTGCCTATATATATATTATTTTTTTATTCAAGGAATTGACTGTGGCAAATCGTGATGTAGAAGAGCTAGCTGAGAGACTGGTAAGGATGATAAAAGAATCACAAGTTGACTTTGTTATAGTCAGTGGGGAAAGAAGGTCTAATGGTTAACATGATACAACTTTCCTGGTGTGGGATGTTTGGGGTAAAACCTTAATATTACAAGCCAATATGCAGGTTGTTTTGGATTAAGTTTTTTGAGTGTTTATCTGTCTCTGAATTCCCGAGTTCACATACACATATGGTGCTCAACTTCTACTGGCCTTCAGTCCATTTTCAGTCATAATTTCTACCTGCAGCAGTTATCAAAATTAACAATAAAGATGCTGTAGCTCCCACATACAGTACTTACATTTAGTCAGTACCATATACAAATAAATATTTTTATGAAATAAAAAAATGGCAAGCAAATTGGTTATGTACTATTTAAATAACTCATGAATAATTAATGAAGCAAAAACAAAGGAAATCACTGAGCGAGAAGCAACCTTTAAGTTAAGTAGGAAATAGGTTGTATTGCCAAAATAACTGAATTACATTACTCTATACATCTAGTCGTTTTTTAAGCCATTTACAAAACTTGCAGCAGTGTTTTATCAGATCTAAAACACTCGGGCTGCACCCTCATGTTTTAAATATGATAAAACACCGCTGCGAGTTTTGTAAACTCTACTTATAAAATAAGAGGCTGTGCTGTATCGGTAGATATAGATCCGAGTCGCTTCGGCAAGGATCTATTTCTCCGATACAGCACATACTCGAATTTTATAAATTACTTCTAAAACTTCTAGATGTATGACTAATTTTGGCTGAGAAAATCAAAGTTAAAGTTTATGTAAATGAGACCGTATCTAAATCAAATTTATAAATGCTCATTAAACATTCATTTATTTTATTTTTTCTCATGAATTATTTATGAATTTTAGAATAGTGGGTACTAAACTTTGACAGCAAATAATTTTCATTAAATAATAATAATATTCAAGTACCGGTAAGTGTGTTATATGTACAATGTGCCATCCTAATAATTTAATGACCTTTTCTCACACATCTTACAGACTGAAGCTGTCTACATGAACCAACAGTTAAATGAGAAATTATTAGAAAGTACAGATGGATTTCATGATGACCAGAGGCAGTTACAGGTACTGGTACATGTACATGTTGGCTGATAAATTAGGCCTCATCCACAAATGTACAAATACAAATGAAAACATGTTTTTTTTCTGCATTTTTGCTTTCTGACTACATGTAAACAATGAAAAAAAAAAGTGTGATTGTTTTTGTAGAAAAAGCATCTTTTTGGAAAGGGTTTATATTCCAAAGTGGAGATTTTTGAAAAAGGAGGCCTATAGTTTTTGTGTGGATTAATTCTCATGTTAAAGTTTGCAATGTTTGTTTCTGGTAAAAATGTGAAAAAAAAACCATGCTTTGTATTGATCTTTGTGAAGCATAAGAATTGTAACTTTAAAACAAGGTATTTAGTTTGCTTAAAAAGATGTAGTCTAGCTGTGATGAAATGAATGCACTTTTGATGGGTACTTTAGTTTATCTCTCTCAAAGTTTTGTCTGTGTTAGTAATATAATTATTAATCCTCAAGTGTTTGTAATGAATATTTGCAGGAGGACACAAAAGAAACTCTTAATGTGAAAGACAAGTAAGTTAATAAACTAACTTAAAGTTTATATTATTTCAATTGTTAATCTTTAATGGTCAACTGATCACCCAAACAATAATTATTATCGTAAAGGAGTAAACTCTATTCTGGGCTTAGTGTTTTAAACTGTTCGAGCTGTTGAATAAAGACCTTTTTTTATGCCTTCTCTTAAAACAGTTCAAGTAGGTTGACATCGGAGCCCAGTCGAAGCAGTGCATGCTGGGTACTGGGAGCATGACACTACTTACAGTACTACACTAACAGTTGACTGGTTACAGTCTAAAATAATTTACATGTTTAATTGCACTCATAGTAAAATAAGGTTTTTAAACATTGCCTGGTTATTATACTGTCCTGCAATGTACATGTATTGTTTCTGGGGTGGATCCAGAGGGGGTTTGAGGGGTTTGATCGAACCCCACTTTCTCTCACTCACTAACAAAAGACAGCAGGGCCCTTTCTCTTGACTGAATACCCGGCCTTTCTCTCGTTCAAACCCCCCTTTCTCTTTATCAAATCCCCCTTTCTCTTGGCCAAACCCCCCTTTCTCTTGATTGAATCCCTTCCCACAGAACCCTTGGTCTGCCCTATTGTTCCTGTGTAACAGTCCAACTTATTACTTTGTTGTTGTAGGATGATTGATGATCTTAATGATGCTTTGGAGATTCAAAAACAAGCAACTAAGGTGATGTACATCAGATTATAATCAAATTGGGTGTTTCCATAAGTGAATGAGTTAATGTTAGTACGTGATTGTGTATTTAACAAATGGTCAGATCAATCTGCATCATGCAAGTGCTTATACATTGTACATAACATGTACATGTACCACAAGAAAGCCATGAACTCACCGATTTTGTTGGAATGTTATACTATCTGTCAGTTGTCCTACATGTACAGTTATGTAGGGTTAGATCAATAGGACAATAATTTTGTAGGACAGTAAGGACACTTAACTAATTGCTTTTCATGAAAACCGCAAATGGAAGGAAACAGAAAGCAATCGGACCAGTGTTCTGCCATGTTGAAAATTTATCAGACATTTTTGTGAAATGATTGGTCATAGTCTGCTGTCCGGCAACAATCTGAATGCCTTTGAACTGTTTCAGTAGGTTCATACTGCAAATGATATTTATTAGGTCTAATGAAAACTTTTCCTGCATGTACATGTAGGGCTTATATGACAAGTGTAAGGTTACTATTTTTAGCGGCTATTTAAATTAGTGAAGTTATACATGTAGTGATTTAAAATTTTCTTGCTAATTCATGTACTTGCTAAATTTATAAATTGCTAAGTTAAGTATTCGCTAACCACTTAAACAAAATCATGCTAATGTTGAATTCTATTTTTAATGTACCTTGCTGTACATCATGTATGCATTACCACAAACTAAACCAACCTAAATGACATAGCATTCATTTGGTAATTAACTGTGGAACACTAATCTTTCAACTTTGTTTTGTTAGAAATTTTTGTTGAGGTCAATGTAAATTTTAAGGTGCCGAAACTGATAAATATACATATCTGCCATGTTTTCACAAAAGGACCCTTAGCACCTAAGACCCCCTTTTGTGAAAACATGGTAGATCTTGGTGCCTTTAGCTTTAAAAGCCAGTAACTCGTGTTTTTGCCGTTTTTATGAAAGGGCAAATGACAGTTTAAGACTTTTCTGGCCTTTCGCTCCCGTAATTCATCTCTAGGTATTTTAGGGGGGGGGGGGGAGGACTAGTTCAACAATTTCAAAGTGGCTCCATTTCTCGACCATTTAATGGATTTCGATGCACTATACGGCAATACACTGTTCGCTTCCTGTAGATTAAGTTTAATTCATGGAATTTTGCCGTATTTTGAGTAGAAATGCCAGATATTTTTTTTAACCTAACCTTAATCTCTCAAAGTTACTTGTGTAACCTAAATTTCAAAGTGCCGCCATTTCTCGACCATTTAATGGATTTTGATGCACTATACAGCAATACAACGTTCGCTTTCTCTAGATTAAGTTTAATCCGTGGAATTTTGCCGTATTTTGAGTAGAAATGCCAGAAAATGGCGTTTTTCTAACCTAACCCTAACCTCTAGCTCTCAAATAAAGAAATTATGGGATAGATCTCACACAAGTAAATTATGGGATAGAAAGGCCAGAAAAGTCTTAAACTGTCATTTTCCCTTTCATGAAAACGGAAAAAACACGAGTTACTGTCTTTTAAAGCTAAAGACACACAAGATCTGCCATGTTTTCACAAAAGGACCCTTAGCACCTAAGACCCCCTTTTGTGAAAACATGGTAGATATACATGTATAACTAAATGGCAGAGCTTCAAACTTTAGAAATGTCCATGTTTCCTTTACAGGTATATGAATCAAAGAGTCTTGCACCTTGTTCAAGATGTTGGAAAAATATGAACTGGTTGATTACATGTAAATAGTTGCTAAATCCTGTTTAAAAAATCCATTAACTTAAATAGCCACTAAAATAGTAATTTATATGGCAACTACTATCCTAAACAATATGTAGCAGGAGCATTTGTTGTAACTTTGTATAACCTACAGAGATATGAAGTTGTTTTACTTGCTTTGAATGAAATCCTTCTTTCTTTAGGAGCTAGAATATAAAGCTGACACGTTGGAACAAGAGAAACTGGTGAGCATGGCTGAACTATTCAAAACAATACATGTGTTGAACATTAAATTATGAATTATTTAAATATACTCCATATCTCATATCCAAGCAGTGTTGCTCGACTCCCAACTGGAGTATTCCTGTCACACTTTCAACAAAATGCCATTGCAAAACGAGTTGCAGAATGAATTGCTCATGTAACACCCTTCTTTGCAGCTCGTCTCACAACAAAAAAGTGAGATGTACATGACTGTATCTTTTGCAGGGAAAGTAGAACCATCTTCTACTTTTTGCCATGCTACAGTGTGCCAGTTACAGCATTTAACACCCCTCTTGCTACTTGTGCTAGAATTTTGGAGGAAATCCAAATGCAATCCAAGATAGTGGGCTAATATTAACATTACCCTTATGGAATTAGAATGAAGAGAAAAAATCGGCCCAATGCCAAAATATGAAGCTGTCACACTAAGTAAAGGTTGTCTTTGGAAAATGTTTAAATTGTATCAGAGCCAAACCTTTCAATAACTCAATCTAGTCCAATTTACACTAGTCAGACTGGGTTTTTAGCATGGCTTGGAATACCTACATGTACATGTACATGTACCTGTACAGTTTGTATTTACTGTAGGTGGCCCCAACACAGGAAATATTTGCACACCACTGTCATCAAGTAAATGGGCCTTATGCTTCAGTGAAAATGACTACTTATGACTACCTCAGGCTTAATACATCCACCATGAACTTTATGTACAAAATGTAGTACATGTAGTATACAGGTTTATCCTTGTAATGCGACTTCAACAGCCATCCATTGTTTTAGTCTCACATTACAATTACACATTAATTTGTGTTTATAATAAGGGTGTTGAATGGATATACAGTCCTGTACCCTTGGGAAGAGCATGCATCTAGACAGGATAGAAAATTATCTAACAAAATCAGGAGTTTCTGAAATGGAAAAGCCTGATTCACAGTACACATAGTGATGCAAGCGCGCAAGCAACATACATGTACGCAAACACAGTGCTGTAAATTTGAGTTAGCAACAGTACCGCAAATGATCAGTACATTCTGCATCTGCGTATGTTGCTTGCACTTACATGTATGCATGCATTGCTAGTGTGAATGAGGCTTAAGGCCTTGTAAATAGAATGCATAATCAGCCTGATATTGATAATAAAGTAGCATATTAAATACATAAAATTATACAGTATACATGAACATGTACAATGTAGTACATCTGTGTGAAGTCACTGAAGTCAATCAATGAAAGGTCCTGTTACATGAGGCAATTTTCGTGCAACTTGCAGTGCAATCTTAATTCCACTTATTCTTACATGTACACATACAATTGCCATCGTCGTCATTGTTATGATGTACATGTACCTTATAATTTTCATATTGCAGAAGGCTCATAATGACCTGAGAAAAATTGTTGAAGGAGAAAAGAAGCTGAAACAAATGACAGATGAGCTAACTAAAAGGAACAAAGGTTTTGAGGTATTGACAAATTATCAGACAATCAAATTATAATGGTTTTCAAAGTAACAGTATAATTTTTTTGGCTACATGTATCTGGAATCCACTGAAATCGTGTGCTGTGGTTGGCTGGTGACCGGGTCAGGTTTTTTCTCAACCAGACTGGTTAATTCCAAAGTTTTTGAAAATCAAACGTTTACATAAACTTAGCTTAGAACCAACCACGCTCAAGACTGAGAAATGTGTTGCTTCTTGACTGTGCAAGTGCACAACTGAATTAACGAAAGCAAGTACAATAAATTGAATTGATAAGAAATTTTTACCATCCTCAGTCGGTCTGTATGGTGAAAAACTTTCCCTCAGTCTTGAAATGTTTTCACGACCTCTGGCAATGGTTTTCTCCATACAGACCTCCTATGGCCGATTCTCCCCCACTTTAAGTCGATTAGTTTGGCGGCCATCTTGTTCAAATGTGACAGGCTGGTAAATGACATATATATATATACTCCTGTAGGTATAATTATATTTATGTTACTATGTTTTAATTCTTTCTGAAGACCATCTTAGCCCTAAGAGTAAGTTAAATGAAGATGATTGAAGTACTCCTATCCTATCCCCCCCCCCCCCCCCCAAAGAAAAGAAACAGAAGCCTCAATGGTATATATCTAAACCCCACGGGAGGGAGGGGGACTCCCATATAAAAGGGGCGGGGATGCTCGTTGTATCTTTTAGGGGTTAAAATTATGGGATTTGGTATCAGTTAGGGTGTTTAGGATGGAACACCAATATTTTTAGCCATCAAGGTATCGTTTAGGGCTGCATGTTTTGGAGAAATAAAAAACGCTAACTATTGCTTGTGACGCCACTCTAAGCGAGGGCTTGATTTTTTCCCAAGCCCTATTTGCTATTAAACTCACTGTAACTCCTATTTGTCTGTATGTTTTGGAAAGGTATCTTTTAGGGTTCAAACAAAGCTTGGACCACACCCAGACTGGTCTCTTTTAGGGGTTCAATTACAATTTTCCGACGAGCATCCCCGCCCCTTTTACATGGGAGTTCCCCAGAGATATGCAGTGAAATAGCATGCATAATGTTTTGAATGATTTTGTCTTTCTGAAGGATGTAAAAGAAAAGGCAAGGAAACTTGAGAAATTGAATAGAGTAAGTTTTTACTTAGTTTAATACATGTACTTTTTCTATCCTTATTTGGAAGCATTGTGACTTTATTTACTTAAGATACAAAGATGAGCAATGCAATATGGTAATCAACTTACTGATCAGTCCCACTGGAGGTCCCACGTGGGGCTGGCAGGGAGGTCACATAATATGTTTTGCCCTGTGTCTTACATGAACATGCCTCTGTGTATAACGACTGTCCTTCAGTGGTTGTTTAGGAACTTTATTTACTGATTTCCCTTCGGAAAACGTAAAGCTGTAACATAAATACAGCAATACGGTCGATAAGCTTACAAATGAACAAATGAATATGAGTCAAAATTGCACCAAAATACTGGCAAAAACACAATAACATTACAAAGAAAGGCATATATGTGGTACAAATACATTGAATAATACCTTGAGGTTCCTAGGCTTGCTAAACTACATGTAACTGTAAATCGTGAAATCTTTAGCGAACAACACGAACAAACTGATCACATCTGAGTTATGCTGGCTTGACCCAGTCATGTGACTCTGGTTTCGCTCGTTAACAGACACATGTGGGGACTGGGCTGACTAAAGCCACATTGTGATGGTTTGATCAGGGCCCATTAGTACATGTAGGCAATTGTAAATAATTAATGCAGCAATCACTTTTTCACTAACTCACTTCAGCAGGAACAAGCGGGACTGTGGCAAATTCTGGTAAAATTTTATAGCTAATTCCCATAAACAGTTAAAGTGCAAGTACATGTATATAGAACTAGTGTGATAACAGAATAACACATACATGTAACTCTCTTTGCCCCAAATTCTATTTCTGATATATTTCAGTTGTCTAAATTAGGTTTCTTCAAGAGACAGGAGCAGCGATTAAACTAGGATAAAAGCTACCTGAATTGTGGACTGTTTCATCTTGTGATGTCACAATGAAAACCTACAGGATTTTATTGTAGTAATTTTCTCTTGGGAGGGAGTTGTTCCATCTTATGACGTCACAGGATCTGCAAAAAGCAACCAAAATTAGAGATTAAATCAATGACAGAAATGTTACAAAGATTAATTACTTTTTGCGAGAAACAAACACAATTACAGTACAATATTTAAAAAAAATATTTATGTGATACATGTACTTGCACTTAAAGGTTTTTTTTCCTCTGGCCTGGAAGCTATTAAAATTGTACAGTCTAACTGGCTTGTGGCCAGTTAGTCTTTTTCCTTGTATGGACCAGCTAAATCCCAAAGTGTTTCAAATCAAAGTTTTTGACGAGATTCTAATGTAAATTCTTAAGAAAAAGGGGGAAAGCTGCAGAGAATTGCCTGTGATTTGGAAAATATTGGTTTATGTGTGTTCAAGCTCGATAAATCTATCAGGCAACATAATTAATAAAAGAACATACATGTACATTGTAAAATTAAATGAAAATCACAACCTACATGTGCAAAAAGTAGGTACATGTAGGTTCACATGATGAAAAACTTTGCCATTGGTCTTGGAAATGACCCTTGGCCTGTGGCCTCTGTCCAGCTGAAGTCTTTTGAATGTGTTAATTTTGCTAACAAAAAACTTTGGCTGCGGTCTTGAGTATATATATATAAATTATATCTACTCTGCTTAATGTACATGTATGCTGCGATTTGTATTCAATTACAGTGGAACCTCGATTTAACGAACGTCTATATAACAAATTCCTCGGTATAACGAACAATATTCTTCAGCCCGGCAAAATTACAAGTAAAATGTATGTAACAGAACCTCAATATAATGAACCTCGATATAACGAAATCCTTGTTATAACGAACACAATCCGACAGCCCAAACGTAAAATCTACCCGATATAACGAATAAATGTCAACACGCGAATGCAGAACAGACCAACAGCGATGAAAAACCTTTAATCCTGTAACAAGACAAGAAAACCTCTCAGTCAACAGCTCATTAGATGTGTATATACAGTACAGACACTGGCACTATCGAGACATCTACAGATCCGCTTTATCCTCTTAGTGCGACGTAACACCATTACAAAACAATTATTAACTATACCTCGATATAACGAACATTTTGGTTGTTTTTACGCAAATTCGTTACAACGAGGTTTTCGATTTAACGAACCCTCGATATAACGAACCAATTTCCCCAGTCCCTTGGCACTTCGTTAAATCGAGGTTCCACCGTATTATGAAGTGTCACCTACATGTGTAGCTCGATTAACAGTAGTTCATTAGCGGTACCCTAGATGGCCCTTAACCAAATTTTAGTATATTAATTATATTTGATTGTAATTTCTTTTGCTTGCTTGTTATGACAAATAAATGAAGAGCTGTGTGCCACAAGGGACCAAGTGCCCTTTTCAGAACGTTTGTTTCTTTGAAATTTCGATTAAAAATACAAAAAGTGAGTACATAGTAGCTTAAAAAAAAACTTCCTGAAAAGGGCACTTGGTCCCTTGTGGCACAAAGCTCTTCAAATGTTGTTGTTGTTGGACCTCGTGGTTGGTAAATAACAATATTTGATTTGTTATATAGCCAGACGTTTTCCAGATATAATGAAGATATAAAGCATGAGAGAGATAAATTGGTAGCTAAAAAAATATGCAAGAAAGACACAATGCCGTAATGACGCTAGCAGCATTTTGTGTTGAAAAGCAGCTTCCCATATGACTTTGCCTCTAGTAAAACTTATGTCTTATGTATAACAAAACACTTAATGACTGCATGGCCCCTTGGGAAATCAGTGAGTTTTGTTTTGCCCAGACTCTCGATGTTTCCTTCAACTGGCATGTTGGGAAACATCAAGACTCTTGGGAAACAAAGGGGCCAGTCATTAAGTATTTAATATACATGGAAAGACAAATAGTACATGAATGTACATTCCCCTTGTACTGATTAGAGCTACATGTACACGTAACTGACTAAACTTGGCTACCAGTACACAAGGGAGCAAACTAGTGATACATGTACACCTACATGTAGGTAAAGCACATAATATTAATGTAACTTGAAGCTGAGGGTATTTGGATTCAATTAATCCTTATTCATTACTTCCTTGACTTAGTTTAGAAAAATTAGGCAATGTCCATTTAGGTAAAGATACCCTGCGGTGGTAGCATTGCTTAATAGTTCATTATTAATAGTAGCTGTAACAATACAGGAGAAAACATAAACATGGCCATACATGTAGTAAACAAGAGGCAAGGCAAGTGCCTTGTCTAGATTTTCCCCCATAGGTTGTAAATCTAAAAAAAGCACGGAGTCATGCCTTGCAAACCCCGCTAGAGGGCTTAGTGCCTCTCAGACCGGCCTCTACCTTAATAATTGTTGCCTCATCTGTCATTTAGCTATGGCCCTGATAAAGAATGTGTACATCTACAATAAGTTCATAGCAGCTGTAAAGAGGAGACAGCATAAAGAATTTGATGTGCATCTACATGTACAATGGGTTACTAGTTGATCTGTGAAAACTAGTGTTTATCTGCGTTGGAGGGGAAGATAAACACTGGTGTGATCAATTAAAAGTTGATTGAGGTATGCTAACCACTGTGGTGAGTGAGTAGCAGCTGACATTTTGAGTGCTAGGCCTTCGTCAGAGCTCTGACAAAGGGCTAGCGTCAGCTGCTACTCGCTCCCCACAGTGGTTAGCATATACCTTAATCGACTTTTAGTTGATCACACCAGTGTGTACATGTACAATGTCTGTGCATTCGAATTATTCTTCCTTGCACCAGTAAGATGACTAACTTGTTGTTCCATGTTGTACAATGTTATTTGGTTGTTTGCAGGATTTAAGAAATCAGTTGCATGAAAAGGAAAGAGAGTTACACCTGAATTCCAGAAATGTCATGGATACATCTTCTAAATCAAAGGTACATGTATTTGTTATCACATGTGTACATCAAGTGTTGAGTGTAATGTTGAATCATCTTTTAACATGCCATTCAAGTTTCCCAACTCACAAATTTTCATATTTTTTTTAAAGAGTCCTAATTCCAAAGAAGATGAAGTAAGTAACAGTATACATAGAAGTTGTTAGTCGGCTAAGCATCTAATACAGCTGTGTTTTTTACTCTTCATTCATATTTTGGTTCACCTTGTTTATTATATAAATTCTGCCAATAAATGAAAATAATATTCTTTCCATAATAACCAAAAACCTACAATGTACATGTACATGTAAGTTGCATGGTCGTTCAAGAATACCGGTAGACCAATCCAAGGTAATTTCCACCATCTTGTAGGGGGTGCCAACATGGCTCTAAATACAGTGTTTGTATGGGAATCCGATGCCAAATAATTTCCGTAAAATCGAATTTCAGAAATATTCACTGTCTGCAAACTTAAGATACATGTACCAGGTACAAGATTAACTGATCAAAAGCTGTGCTGGGAAGCTTGCAATTGTGTTTTCACTTTTCTATACATTTGTCTGTAAAATTTCCCGCGTTGTTACAGACAAATGTATGGGAAACTGAAAACACGATTGCATGTGAAAAGTGTTTTTCGCGCATTCTGATTGGCTAGTCCGGAGGTGAATATCCTTTGCTATTCACCTCCGAGTGAAGCGACGATCGCCTCACGCAAGTTTTTGTCCATTTGACAGAAAATAAAATAACTATTTGGTGCTGGCTATTCACTTGTGTGGTACGTGTATATACTAAAACAATTATTTACCTTAGTGTCGGTGAAAAGTCACTTCCACTTTGGGGAATAATAAATTATTGTTAATTATAAAGCTGAATGCCAGGTCTTTGTCCTCTGACCAGATGAGAACCAAAACCAAGATTGATGACCTGGAGCAAAGTCTGGCAGCAGCTCGAGAGTCGGCACATACTGCTAAGATGAAGTGGTATCAGGTTAGTGTACCAGTCATAGTTCTATACCTGTCAATAAAAAAAAAACACTTCAGACCAATCGGAACGCAGCAATGTTTCTCGGGAAAATATAGCTGGCATCTTGTTCCACATTAGCTCGTCGGGAGATGAAAACACAAACTTGAGTTCTAAGATTTAAGAAATTCAGCGAAAGGTAGGAAATCAGTAAATCATTCAGACTATTGCTGAGCTCAACATTTTTTGCCATGTTTGTTTTCAATTTCTTCAGGTTAAAGGTTACGGCTTGTGGGACATAGCAACAGCAACTAAGGCGGAGGGGGGAGGAGCTAATTTTGTGGCTGTGGAACTATGAATTTGTCATTGACTGGAATGATGGTGAACATCCCACAGTACATGTAGCATATTGTATTATAGCCATAACAATTAAGTCTTCAAAAAGGGCACTGTCAATCGAATTGAACATTCAAGTTTCTTTAAAATAACACCCTGAGATAGACGAGAAATACCATGTGAATGTCCTGATATGGTTTTTAAACTTTTTTCGATAGAGGATGGCAAAATTACAGTGGATTACGAAAGCTTATTCTAGAAATGTGATTTGGGTTACAGTGAACCGATTTCAAGTTGCTCTAAATTCTATCAAACTTCTATCAAATTTCTCACTATTTCATACTAATATGGCGTGCTCTAAGAAATGGTAATATTCATTTTACCAAATAAGCTAAATATGGACTGACTAACCCTGTTTTCATGATAAATGCGGCCATTTTTGCATAAGATCTATAACACATGTGTTTATCAATGTAGACTTTTGAGGAGCATGCAGAAGTCGTCAAGGCGAAAAATGCAAACATAGCAGTCTTACAGAGTACCAATAGTACAAAAGAACTTGAAGTAGAGGTAAGGACCACTAGTCACACTCCATTCCTATCACATGCGTGGACACAGTAAGGTTCTATGACAGGAGTAATTGCAACAGGCACAAAAGTAATGTGTTTCCAGTTTCATCAAGGATGTATAGTAATATGTTATATACATGTACATTGTATGCTTTGTTTCATTTCACTCAGAGATTTACCCAAGCAATGGCAAGCAAAGATGTAGAGCTACAGAGGTTAAACAACGGGAAACTTTTGCTGGAACAGAGACTGGATGAAGCGCTTAAAGACAAGAATATAGAGCTAGCAGTGAGTACCAACTACATCAGTTTCGGTTTCCACGATATTTTAATGACAGTCGTTGATGAAATACTGGAACACTGCCTGGCGATTACTTTGAGACAGTAATTCTTTGAATTTTATCATTAATATCGATTCTACATCAACTAAATAGTTGAATGTTACGATATTTCTTGATTTGAGTGTAGTGTCTGAGTTATCAAGGTTTATATTTCGAATATGCTAATGGTGACGTCAAATGGGATGTACTGTCATTTCATTGTCCTTGTGAATGAAACTTCTGATTTAGTCAAAATATTTGGTAAAATCACTAATATAAGCTTCAAATATAACAGATGTTTATAAAATATCATTTATCTCTACCAACAAGTTTTTGTATATAATAAATTATTCCCTCTTTGATGTCACGTCATTAACATATTCTAAATAGAAGCCTCTTTTAACTCATCGATGCAACACTCAAATCAAAAAATATTGTATTATTCAACTATTTTGATGTAGAATCGAATTTAGTGACAGAAGAAGAAAAATTGGGTTCATACATGTATGCACTTTTGGATATGCTGTCGAGACCACTTCGAAACAGGTGATAGAATTGTTTATTTAGGTTTACCACGTTACAGTACTGTCATAGTGTTTGTGTAGACTTTAAGTCGGAATAGGTACAATATCCGCAGGGGTTTCTTCCTAATTTATTCGGCTGTTAGGGGTGATCTTCGTTTTTTTTTAGTTTTTTTTTGTCAAAGCGAAATCCATTTTTCAGGGTGATTTTTAGACCATGAGGTACATTTTAGGGTGGAATTTTTTTCACGGTTTTGTATTTTTTAGGGTATTTTTCGAGGTTTTCTGACGGTCACCCCTACCCTTTTTACCTTGAAGAACCCCCCCGGTACAATATCGTGCTGTTATTTTCTTTATCTAGATTAGAAAGAAGTCTACTTAGAAGTACCAGGCAACTGGGTTTTGCACAATCTCACTTGTACCACAAACCCAATCACCATACATGTACATGTACTTAACAAACAGATACACAGGCGACGTCACAATGTGACGAGAACGAAAGAAGTGTGCCACGAGACGCAGTAGAGTGATGCAACTGATGTCATCTGTGCATGTACAAGAGAAGAGACCCACGGCAGAATCACATATAGTTGTTTTATACAATAATCAGCAAACGTTTCCAATCAAACCGAGCGTGCATGTGATCTTGTGACGTCATATGAGCTTATTGTTTACACTGCTTTCATCGTGAATCAAAAACAAAACTGTCACGATTTACATGACGAGGAACAACACAGCAGAGCGTGGCTCCAAATTAAGTGCACCCTTAGTTTAACAAGGAAAACACGAACAATCTAATTTATATCAATTACGTACACAATGCACCGTGCCGATCAAGATGGCGGCCTGTGCTTTACCCACAATCCTGTGCGCGCGAAAAACTTTAAATCCGTTATAAAATCGCTGTAGAAAGGTTTTAAATCTTAAAAACAAGCCAGTACAAGTGCTGTTGCCAATACACTGTTATTGAAGAGAAGAGATGATTTCTATGTATTATTTTGACTGTGTTAGGTTCGCAAGGAATTGTGGTCAAATGTACGGCCGCCATCTTTTTCTGTAGAGTGGATTAGAGCGTGTGTTTTGCCTGTTTATTGTATAAATACAGGGCTCGAAATTGCGCCCGATACGGGCGTAAATACGCCTAGATTTTTTCGTTTTACGCCTAACGTTTTCCACTTAGGCGTAAAATTACGCCTAGATCTTCTTATCGGTCTTATTTCCAAATCTCTAAAACTATCTGATTTAAAAAAAAAAATACTACCATTTGCAAGCAAGCGTTTAGTGTAAACTTTTTTGTCTGTTGTTTCAAGTTTGAAACGCATAGTTTACTAATTACGCGGCGACGTTTGGCGTGTGAAGTCCGAACTTTAAACCGCAAAATGTCAAAGTTTGACAGCTCCTATCTATAGGTTTTGGCATGCAAAACATAGCCTTTTGTCATGCAAAACAACTTGTTTCGCTCGGGAAAATAGTTTACATTACATTACGCCTAAAATTTGTAAGCTGGGCGTAAAATTACGCCTCCTTTTTTTTCTTAATTTCGAGCCCTGAAATACCATCCATTATAATAATAATAATAATAATAATAATGGCCATATTTTTATAGCGCCATATTACCACAGTCACAGTGATTTTTTCGGACTTCCCTACGGCGCTACCATGCAGTTTACAATGTTGAATGTGTGGTTAGGGTGACAATCCCCTTCTCTTTTTCGAGTAGTACAGCAGTTCTTTCACTTCCCCTTCAAATACTGATTAGAAGTAGAACTGAGGAGACAAGGCCAACAGCTTATAAACGTCCCTGCCCAAGGACACGGCCGGGATTCGAACCCCCGACCTCCTGCACTCTAGACCGTGCTCTACCAACTGAGCTAACCAGTGAGGCGGGTAATTAAATGCCAGGTAGTCTGCAAAGCAGGCATTTCAAGTGCTAGGTCTTAGTATAACTTACAGAAGGCAAATACTTTTCTTTGACGACATTAAGAAATGGTAGGAAAATTACGGCAAACCGAAGTACTCCTGTTTGGTTAGGATCTGTTAATTGTATTAATTGTATTAATTTCGAATTACAACATCTTTTTTTCTGTTTTCCCACAGGAATTAGCCACCAAACTCAAAGCTCTTTCACACGAGTACAGTGACAAGGTGGACAGTTTGGAAGAACACTGCAGGGTGAGTGATTAATGCAGTTAGGTTAAGTATCGATCTAACAGTTTATCTTGAATGTGCTGTTTTAATCAGGGCTGGCACTAGAAAGTTTTATTTTGGTTCATGGGACCCATACGTCTTGTTGGTTTGGGTCCCAAATGTTTTACATTGGTCCTTAACGTACAAATCCACGCCGGCTGGATCCCTTCTACACGTAGAACTTTTGTACGAAAACAGGTTTTTTTTTCTATGCATTTTCACATAAAACACGTAAAATGATGAAAATGCGTAAAGTAAAAGTAAAGCAACTTTTTTTTTTTTTGGTTTTTATTTAACGTCGGTAACTCGTGACAGTCTGGTGAGACTGATAACCTTGAGGCCGACGGGAGACCTACGATTTTACGTCCTTATCCGAGAAGACGTGAAGGTCTAACCATTTGCAGTTGTTTGACAAAGGCAGCACCTTCTACTCAGTTATTTTAAGACCCTGAGTGTTGGTCCGGCCGGGGTTTGAACCCGCGACCTCCCGCACAACAGACCGGCGCTTAACCACTGAGCTAACCGGGAGGCATGATTGTTTTCATCAAAAACGCATTTACTTGGAAACACTTTCCAAAGTGAATTTTAATTGAAGGTCTATCGTTTTCGTGTGGAAGGCGATAGAGAAAGATAAATGAGCCTGTCTAAACCGCATCCCGGTTAGCTCAGTGGTTAAGCGCAGGTCTGTTGTGCGGGAGGTCGCGGGTTCGACCCCCGGCCGGACCAATACTCAGGGTCTTAAAATAACCGAGTAGAAGGTGCTGCCTTTGTGAAACAATCTCGTTCACGAACTGCAAATGGTTATAGACCTTCACGTCTTCTCGGATAAGGACGTTAAATCGTAGGTTTCCCGTCGTCCTCAAGTTTATCAGTCTTTCAAGACTGTTACGAGTTACCGACGTTAAATAAGGTCGCTTTACTTTACTTTACTTTTTGCGGATGCGTAGATGCCTTAGATGTTTCGGATCATGTTATTGGCATTTTCAAGTGCACGGGTAACAATGATACGAAAACGATCGTGTGGATGGAACAATTTACATGTAATAAGTTTTCGTTAAGTGAATGCATTTTAATGAAACTGGCTTTTATTCTTAGGGCCTGTGTACGCGCATACACTACGTTTTCAAAACTTCTGAGGTTTCTTAAAGTGTCTAGTACATGCGATTGGCCTTTGCCTGATTAATCTATGCAACAAATGAACATATCATTGAAGGATACATGTAGGGTGTCCCTGGGATGCATTGGAATTTTGTAGAATGCATTTTAGCTGTTCATGATAATTTCGAAGATATTATACTAATTTGAACTTGTGTTAACGTCTGTCCTCGGTTTAGAAAGTTGTGGCCGGCGCACAGGAACAAGTCTGCAACAAGGACAAGGTTATTGCAAACTTGGCGGCAGACAACAGTGAGAAGGACAGGATTATAGAAGTACGTTATCTACTTAATTGACCAAGAGAAGAAATATGACAAATTTTCGTGTGACTTCATCAAAATTCTAAAATCTCAAATATAAGATCAAGAAAGCTGTTCATTTTTACACATTTTAAAGGTCAGCATACTAAGTTTTCTTGAAAAGGAAAAATACATCAATGGGATGTTTTGTTTTTTAGTTACGAAAGTTTTGAATTTTATGAAATCCCGGCTTAGCTTGTTTTCTAAACGACGTAAACATTCAAATACTTGTGCCAATTGACCTATGACGTCAAATCAAAACAATCTATTGTTTAAACGCTAAGGATCATGGTCGTGGGAGGGGGACAAAACAGCAACAACACAAAGGAAACCGCTATCAAATGCATTATGTAGAACGTAGAATAGCGGTAACAGCCACCAAATAAGGTAAATATTGTGGGATAAACATTGATACAGCTGATATCTGGAAACCAGACAATTCGAAGTTAAATTTTCCTCAACAGAGCATATTTAGTTCAAAACTCTATTGTTCAAGTCGATTCTGTCCCCCTCATAAACAAGCCATGACGTCATAATGATATAGGGTAATTTCATGTTTAAAACGTGATGAATTTTGAAAATTTGCACCCAAAGGGTTTTGAAGTGAAACTCAATGATTTTCATGGGAAATTAAGCTCTATTTGTATCGTAGTTTTATGGCCGCCATGTTGGTGTCCCAAAGAGTGATCCGAGATGGCGGCTGCATGCATATATTTGTATACAAAGTTACATAAAATTGTCATACATGCATTGGCCCACACCTCCATTTGGGAAATACTCTAATGTTGCAATTAAGGGGCTGTGTGCAAAAAGGGCGTAATTGTCTCCTGATCACATTCTAAATTCTCCTTCGATTTCTTTGTTTTCTAAGGAAGAATTAGAACGTGATCAATAATTACTTACGCCTCTTTTGCACACAGCCCTTCAATTTAACTTTGGGTTATAATTGTGTTTTTGCTAGTTCTACAAGGCCCAAAATGTTTTATTTAAGTGTATCAATGCAAACCAGACAGTTGTGTGATCGAGGGTCATGCCGATGCAAAATACTATTTTGTACGTCATTGCTGAGCTCTTGTTATTCCTTCCAGGATTTTGTAGAAGCCTTGAAGCAAGTTTCAGCTGATTCTAGCACAGCAGAGGTCAGTACAAAACGTTGTTCAATTAGAAACAGCCGAATATCTATTTTGTTTGGGAGAAGTGGATATTTAAACCTGTTAGTTTGTTACTGTATTGAACTAATAGCCATCGCTGTACCTTGAAGTACTTCTAAAAAATAATCAGTTTATAAAATAATGATCAATGGGAGTAACACACACGTGTTTTTCTGATAGTTCATGAAAGAGAAAAACTAATACCACGAATGGAAAGAGCACCTCGAAATTAGCCACATTATCAAGGGTTGCCCTCCAATGGAATAATCCATACATTTGTCTGCAATTGCTTGTAACTCTGTGGATAGAAACAACCGATTCCTTTGAAACTTGTCAATCTGGCTAATTTTGAGGTGCTCTTTCTCGTTATCAGTTTTTAACTCATGGATGTACGTACGCAAGTGCAGAAACGAGTTATTGGGATGGTCGGGGAAATTGTGTCACTCACTCGCATGCTCACTCACTAAGCTGTTAGCAGAATGGAATGCTTGGAATGCAACTTGCTGATAATTGATTTAATTACTAATCGAAGATCGATGTGGAACATTAATTGCTGTTGGAATTAACGTTGTCCAAGTCCTCATCGCCGCTTCCCTTTTTCGTACTAACTGTAAAATTACCGCTAGAAGCTGTGTTAACCATGTGGGAGATGTGTGTGCTCATTCATGTGAGTGTGTTCTGATGCGCCGATAGTGACGTACATTGTAAAACCCTTGTACGTTTTCATGGCTAACTCGCTTAATATTAATGGAAGGTGGCTCAAACTTTGACAGACATGGTATTGGGTTCCCATAAATCACATGTGGGATGGTGAAAATCAAAACAAATATGTAAAAATGACACACTGTGCATAGAGAAAATATTGCGTATCACTTCAATCAAGCATTGAGGTAGGGGAGTGTAACTGTTTGTAACTAATTAGAGCAATAAAACCAAACGCAAATTACCCACAGCAAGCCAATCATAGCAGCGAGTAATCACAAGTAACTCATAAATGGCTTCCCTGTGAGCCAATGACAAACCAAAGCAAAACCAAAACCAATTTGCGTTTTGTTTTACTTTGGATTCTGATTGGTTGGTTTACTTTCTCAGCCAATAGGAGAGCTTAGTAAACGCAAAACCAAAACACTTCCGATACTCAATTGAAATCCGCTCTAGCTACCAATCGAACATTGACTCCACACATGCGCAACGCCATGACATAACTTGACTTAAATTCATTATTTTGCGGAGCATTTTATAAATAATTTAAACAGGTGAAAAAAATCCAGTTTGCAAGCAACACAGAAAAGATGTTGTTCTTAGGAATAATGGTTTTAATTTTGAAAGGCAGTAATATTTATTTCCATGTCTTAGTTCTCTGATCTAAACAGTTGGGATATTGGAACCGGGAGGATCCAAGAAAACCCGAAATATCACGAGTTTGTTATTGCTGTTATAAAATAACGACAATAAAACAATGATCTGGGGTGTTTACCATTTACACCTAAAAAACAGAAATTCCGGTTGGAAAATCAAATGGTGCACGTCATTTTGTTCTGAACATTTTGGAAAACGTGGGCTACCGGTTGGAGTAATCCACTTCTTCCGCTCTTTTCGGTCTTTCCGGTGGATGAATTTTCCATTTTTTTTATTAATTTCTTATTTTATTTCCCATTTTAATTTCATTTTTAAATTTCCAGCCAGATGGTTTGATGTAAATGATCAACATCGCAATGGTTTTTTGTTTTCACATGTTTAACCTCATATCATGTATTTTAGCCAACAAGATGCTTTATTTGTATCGCAGGGCACTACCGACGTGAGGGACGCACTACTGAAAAAGCTACAAGTGCATTTGAGAGAAAAGGACCGTGCAGTGGAGGTAACGTGTGATGTGGCGACTCATTGCTGTCAATACGCCCACTTCCGAGACATGCCTCACTTCCTATATACAAAGGAATCAATACGAGGCTCTGTGAATAATACTCAGTCGTTCGTGACAAACTACAGAAGTACTGTAGTCTTGTCACGAAAGACTGAACATTATGCACGAAGCCTCGTATTGATTCCTTTGTACGTGTATGTAGGAAATGAGGCATGTCTCTATAGTGGGCTATTTATATGGAGAATTAGTACAGACTTAGGTCCGATTCAAACATCGAACTTTTCATGCACTGAATGCAATTGAAACAAAGGATAATTAGTCGCCTTCTTTTGATCTAATTAGGTTCTGCACATGAAAAGTTCGAGTCTGAATCGGGCCTTGGCAACTAAGGCTATCGGCCAACTTGCCATCTAATTGGCTACACAGGTGCTTTCCAGTCAACAATTAGACTGCGAGCTCGATAGATAGACGACAATGTCGAAGAAGGAGCATGCGCAGACAAAAATCACCAAGAAAATGCTTGTTTTCCAACATTTTTCACAGGTTTTTCTCTAAGTAAATCGATAGCTAAGTAGTAGTAGTAGTAGTGTCAACCAGGAGCCTGGTGTCGAGGGATTAACTATAGTTACAGCTAATTGGGGACACTAACTTAATTGTAAAATAAAGGTAAATTGTGAATAACATAAAAATTGGTGTATATATAGAATAGAAGGTTAATATTAATACAATAATCTATTTGTGGCGTCGAAATATGCCCTGATTTTTCGTCCGCGGACATTATCTGATCCAAGAAGACAACAGTGAGCTTCGAGGATCAAATAATGTCCAAGGGCAAGTATCAGGGCATATTTCGACATGACAATGTAGTATATTGTTGTTATCATCCTTCAAATATTTTATTTGATGTGCGCTTATTCACTGACATTTCCCGGTCGGGGAGAGAAAATATGGGTCACGTGACGCATTCAACCAATCATGCGCGAGAGAAAATATTTGATGGGTTATAACGCCGTTATAAACGCCGTTATAACGCCGGATCGATAGTCGACTGCACGCTGTAGACAAACATCACTTAGAAAAACGTGTTTTTTTTTTGCGAGTTTTTCACATTTTTCTCGATTACTAAATGGATAGGACGGTGGCTTGGTTATACTAAAACAATCATAGACTTCTTGCTCTTGGTTTTTACCGACTATACCCATAGAAACTTCATACTCGCAGTGTAATTATTGTTAATTAGGTACATGCACTTTTTTGTCTGTCCAATCATGGTTATACCTGTTTTTTAGCTTTTGTGCTTGTGAGAATGAGCATGTTTTTGTTATCGCTTCTCCACTGAAATTCTCCCCACACAAACGAGAAGAAGAATTTGTTTTGTTGGCACTATGGCTTAGCTCTCATTTTACTCGGTCTTTTTTTATGGTTTGCAGACTGCCATCAACGAAAAATTCAGATCACTGGAGGAAAAAGATATGGAGTTACAACAGTTTAGGCAAGCCCTACGAGACAGGGACCGCCTTATCGAGAAGATCAACTCGGCTGTGGTTGGAGCAGAGGAACAGATAAAGGTAATGATGGACATGGAAAGCGAAAACGTGGTCTCCAACTCATGAATTATTGATAAGAACCTAAGCCAATGGAATCCCTCTAAATGGTCACGTGCATGGTTCTTGATACTATTGTTTGATCTAATTGCCCACTTTAGAAATGAGTAGGGGGATGGGGCGAGTTCAGTTTCGCAAAGGTGCTTGGGATTGTATGTTTCTTTGTATTCTGCAATTAGGGTGTCCCCAGTAACGATCCCACACGCCTTTGCAAAACCGAACTCGCCCCATGCCCCTACTCGTTTCTAAAGTGGACAATATGCCATTTGCGCTATGACGTCATAACTACCAGAATCCTTTTCGAATTCTATTTGTTATTCAGATTTTGAAGTAGGCTCCTGAGAATACCAATATAATGGTCTAAACTATGTACTTATCAATTGAGACCCCCACCCTCTGGGGCACTTTATGCAGTGAAATGGGACCAAATCCCCACCTCTAGAACAATTTTCTTTCTTGTCTTATCAGTGTTGTATTTTTATAGCACTAAAACTAACGTGGATATGCTATCTGAGGCTTGATTGTCGAAAGTTCTCTTGTTTAATGAAACATAGCACAAATTACTGGTGTGGATGCGTGCATCCACGAGTCAAAAACTAACACACTGAACCGAATTTAAAACTCGGGCTCGACACAGGCAGCCCGAGTAATCAGTGGTACTAATGAAACTGCCTGATAAATCGTTTTTCTTAATTTGATTTGATGTTGTAGTTTATAGATTGGTAAAGTTGTGTTACCCCAAAGGAAACCGTCCTTATCTTTCTTTCTGTTCCAGTTGCTAGAAAATGCTTGTAATGAGAAAGATGATATAGCACACCGTCTGAAGACTACATGTTTGGATCAAGAGAAGGCACACCAGGTAGAGAAACTGACCCCGGTTCCTGAAAGACCGATTAAACTAATCTAGGATTAAGTGCTAATCCAGAATTAGCTAATCCTAGGTTAAAAAGTCGTTCCTGGAAGGTCGATTTAACCCTAGATTAACTAATCTAGGATTAACCAAACTAATCTAGGATTAACACTGGTATAATCAACTAAAGTCGATTGAGGTATGCTAACCGCCGTGGAAAGCAAGTAGCAGCTGACGTTTCGAGTGCTAGCCCTTCGTCAGAGCAAAAGAGGGAATTGTTGGTGGTGAGACGGTTTATAATGTGTTGAGTGCATGATTACCGCTAAGGAAACATGTGCTCGGGTCAATTGGTATCAAAGAAAATTGCGGCAATAATAGAAATGCTAATAGATGTAACAGGAACAACAAGGGGTGTTGATGAGTAAACTAAGGAAACATGGTGATCTACATGTAAGTGTGAGTGAATACGTGAATTCTGAAATTAAATGAACGAAAAGCGTTCATTAATACCGTGAGGTGCCAAAGGATTAAGGATTTAGTCTAGGATTAAGGATCTAGGATTAGGATCTAAGGATCTACAGTATGATTAAGCCTAACAAAAACAAGTTTTTACCGGGTTTGTTTGCTTGCTTGATGCCAAGGTATAATCACCTGATTTGTGTAGTAACGTCACATGTGCGTACTGAATTTAACCCACATATTAACCCTGGATTAGCGCTAATCGTGCTTTCGGGAACCGAATCTAACCTAGGATCAATTTTAATCCTGGTTTAAGAGAAATTTTATCCTGGGTTAGCGCTAATTGGCCTTTCAGGAACCGGGGCCTGATCTTCATAGCAGTCACACCATTGCTGTGAATCAGAAATAATAAGGGAGTTGAAATATGTAACGCCCATACTTCACTTTAGTGCCATGCTCTGGATTATTCAGCGAATAAAAATGACCATATATGGAATAAAACGGCAACCGGCTTCTGTGTATACACTAGTCACTAGACTAGACTAAACTGTCACGTTAGCTTTTTTATAGTGAACAAGCTGTAAATTGGTTATGAAAAGCCATTGCTGGATTAACTAATAGAACTATTGTATTTTACTAGACTGTATTTTCCAAATATGGTACTTTTTATTCGCTGAATAATCCAGAGCATGGGGCCGCTGTTACACCTTTCAACTCCGTTGTATGTTTCTGTGTGAATGAAATGGTAACATAATATATACATTTAGCATAACCGAGACACTCTCTATTGGCATACTCGCCGTCTGATTGGCTAGCCAGGCACAGTGTATTGATCTTTAGTCCGAACCTACGCGCGCTGTAGACAAAAATCACTTAGAAAACTGCCTTTTTTGCTAGTTTTTCTCAGCTTTCTCAATTGCTAAGTTGATAGAACTGTGGCTTGGTTATGCTAAAACAATTAGACTGCTCGCTCTCGGTTTCTATCGACTTTGATAGCGGGAACGGATAAGACAGATAGAGCAACTGGTTCTTATGCGGCCATAGGTCAGCCCAATATAATCGCAATTCTGGAAACAAAATAACAAAGAAATAAGATGGCAGATTTAAGGAAAATTGAAACTTTAGAATAGAAGAAAAGATTTTTAAAAGTGGGAGAGAAAGAAAATCACATCGAACTCTAGGCTTAGTATTCTCCATTGGATTCAAAGGCGCCTGCTCTGATCGCTCGACCACAGAGCTTGGTTCAAAAATAAACAGGCACGCCACACACTAGGGCATGAGTCAGCTACTCTTCCTCTATCTGTGGTTCTGCCATTGGAACTCCACTATTTTAACACAGAGATTGAGCCAGAAGCCTTTTTGCCATTTAATGTCCTTTGGAAGCGGGACCAAGCGGGACAATTTGACCCTTATCGTATTTCTTCAAGGGACAAATGTGTTTTTAAAGCGGGAATGGCGCAATGGCGCTGCCCGGCTCTTTCCCTGTGAACAGCTTTTCTGTTTATTGGCTGCACTCAGTGATTTTCTTACCTGTGCGTTCTGCATTATTTACGCATAAACTGAAAAAGGATGCAATTTCTTTTTCGACATGCATGCCCAAGGACACAAAACAGCCACCCTCGTTGAACAGTATTATGTTATGCATCACCATCGACATTGTGCGATTGAATGTGAGTGATCACAAGACCTGCCGAACTGATCGTTTAGCTACTGATGCTATTACATAACATGATTAGTACTAAAATTCTGACAAACTTGGATTTCATTGTTGTTAAGAAACTCATAGTTTTTCATTTTAGAACTCGTTATTATTGGTCTGGACTCGATTTTTTTTATGGAGGGAGTGACTCAACATGCTGTTTACGGGCCAACCATTTGACTTTTGATTGCGGTGGCCTTGCCTGTGCCCGATTTTTTTTAGTTTGGCTGTGTCGGCGCAGGAATTTTTTTGCTCAAAATACAAAGCCTTGTAGCTAGCTTGCAGGATATTTTTCCAAAAGTCACCCAACCCCCAACCCGTCAAAAGTCAAATGGTTGGCTCCTTATAACAAAATCACTGCGCGTATGCTAAAACGTATAACACTTGTATTATAATACATGATGTTTGTTGTGCATTATTCTGCAGGCCGCTCTTACTACTGTTGCAGCCAGTTTACACGAGGAAGAAGCTGTTTTTCAGAAGTTGAAGAACACTTTGGAAAGTAGGGAGAAAGAGCTTGCGGTAGGAGACTTTATATTAACAGTTATAATGCGTGCTCGAAGTTGCACTTGGCGTATGGTTGACGAGGACTGAAGGAACTTAACGGGGTTATGTCATAGTATTGCACGTAAAGTTAATGTTCGATTAGTGGCTTGATTGAAATGATATGCAGCATTTTTTTAAATACTATGTCTACTATATACAGTTTGTTGCGCAGTGGTTAAAGCGCTTCGCCTCTCACCTCTGTGGCCCAGGTTCGATTCCCGGACGCGGCGCCATATGTGAGTTGAGTTTGTTGGTATCTCGCCTTTGCTCCGAGGGTTTTCTCAGTCTTCTCCGGTTTTCCTCCCTTCGCAAAAACCAACGCGCTAAATTCCAATTCAATCTGTGGTTTAGCTTGGTCCTGACTATCATCAGCCCCTGTGGTTGTTTTAGGTCCCGTTAGTAATATTCAGTATTTTTTATAATACCTCTTTAAATTTTCAGGAATTGAAGGAATTTGTAAAAGATCTAACCAGAAGCTCATTTCAGGTGATTGTTCATTATGTTCATCTCGTTTTTTAGTTTTTAACACACGACGCTGTTAGTTTTCCAGCTAACCTCCTGCGCTTGTTATAGTGTCGACCAGAGTTAGTTTGCCAGCTCACCTCGTGCGCTTGTTCTAGTGTAGACCAGAGTTAGTTTGCCAGCTCACGTCTTGCCCACGTTCTAGTGTCGACCAAAGTTAGTTTGCCAGATAATATCGTGCGCTTGTTCTAGTATCGACCAGAGTTAGTTTGCCAGCTAACGTCGTGCTCTTGTTCTAGTCTCGTACAGAGGACAGCATTAAGACAAGAGACCACGAGGACGAGCTGAAGGCAAAAGAAAAGCTACTACAGGTGCGGGGTTCTCATTTAATGAAAACATTACTTTGTGGTTCATTACGTGTTGTCGTTAATGTCTAATGAATGAGATCATAGAGAACGAGTAAGAAGTCCGAACTAGTACTAATTAGGTCCACTTGTTTAACGGGTTTAACGATTAAAGGGAACCTCTACTGAAAAACAATGTTTGCTTTCAAATGTTTGTTTGGATATCTAAATCTAATGCTGTGGTTGTTATGGATATCTAAATCTAATACTGTGTTTGTTATGGATATCTAAATCGAATACTGTGTTTGTTATGGATATCTAAATCTAATACTGTGTTTGTTATGGATATCTAAATCTAATACTGTGTTTGTTATGGATATCTAAATCAAATACTGTGGTTGTTATGGATATCTAAATCGAATGCTGTGGTTGTTATGGATATCTAAATCTAATACTGTGTTTGTTATGGATATCTAAATCTAATACTGTGTTTGTTATGGATATCTAAATCTAATACTGTGTTTGTTATGGATATCTAAATCTAATACTGTGTTTGTTATGGATATCTAAATCTAATACTGTGTTTGTTATGGATATCTAAATATAATACTGTGGTGGTTTCCTGTAAATTGTAGTCCATAAAACTGATTTCAATTTTCCGGGCGCCGCCATCTTGGATCTCATGACGTCACGCGGTTGCTGCAACAGTTCCAAGATAAAGGCGCCCTGGAAATTGAACTGAATTGGACAGGCAAATCGGTGCATAACTGACATCTAGTGTACAATTTACAGCATTAGTTTTAGGTATCCGTAACAAACATGTGAGAGCAAAGTGGAGGTTCCGTCCATACTTTTTCGTATTAAAGACGCAAACATTTTGTTGCGTTTTCATCTGCCATCCACAACAACGACGAAAACGATGTATCGTTTTCGATGATAAAAACGCAAACTTTTGAAAATGCTCGCAGTGTGGAAAGGTTTAAAAACACAACGCCATCGTTTTCATGTGGACGATCAAATTCACTGAAAACGCTTGGTTGCACGATAGCTTTCCAGACACGCGCAGTGCCTCCCGGTTAGCTCAGTGGTTAAGCTCCAGTCACTTCCGGTTAGCTCAGTGGTTAAGCGCCGGTCTGTCGTCCGGGAGGTCGCGGGTTCAAACCCCGGCCGGACCAACACTCAGGGTCTTAAATAACTGAGTAGAAGGTGCTGCCTTTGTGAAACAATCTCGTTCACGAACTGCAAATGGTTATACCTTTACTTCTCCTCGGATAAGGACGTTAAATCGTTCACCAGACTGTCACGAGTTGCCAACGTTAAATAAGGTAGCTTTACATGTACCTGTAGTGCAAGGTTGAAAGCTTGTTTGTCACTTGTATCGTTTTCGTGTGGACGGGCAAAACGATTGTGTGGATACTTTCATTCCATTTTCCGTGAAATGAAAACGCAAATTTTTGAAAACGTATTTGTATGGACGGGACCTCAATTGGCCTCTTGTGTGTACACGTAGACAATGAAAAGGTGTGATCGTTTGCATGGAAAACGCTTTCCGCAATGGAGAGTTTTGAAAACAGAGGGCTATCGTTTTCATGTGGACGGCGAAAGTAATGTCAATCAAAATAACTGGTCTACGCATGCGCAGTTCTTGCCTTTAGCGGTTTCGTATTGTTTCCAGTATTTTTGTGTGGTCGGGTGAAAACAACACGAAAACAATACAAAGTGATCGTGTGCACTGAAAACTTGTAATGCCGCTTTCACTTTATCGAAACGGAGATTTTTGAAAATGTATGCGTTTACGTACAGCAGTTTTGAATAATAAGCGGACTGACAACTCAAATGTCAACCTACGTTTTGTGTTTTTCGCTGCCCTCAATCATAACTACGACGGCCACCGAATATTTACGAACGATGGGCCAAGCTCTCCGTTCCCACGGGAATCCGCGATGCTGAAATACTTCCACGGCCATCGTTCGTAAATATTCGGTGGCCGTCGTAGTTATGATTGACGGCAGCGAAAAATACAAAACGTAGGTTGACATTTGAGTTGTCAGTCCGCGTATTATTCAAAACTGCTGTAATACTCACAGTACACAAACTTAAGTCTGGTATTCATTAGCGACATACGCAGACGCAGTAATGCATTATTCATTAGCGGTGCTTGTTCTTATCACGTGTGAGTAGAAAAGGTATCGCTAATGATAAATACGGCACTGCCTCTGCGTCTGTTGCTTGTATGCTTATGCTTATGTCGCTAGTGAATCAAGGCTTTAGTGTGATTGGTTTGTTGTTTATATGTTGACCAGGATCTACTGTATGAACGATCACGCATGTCATCAGCGCACGAGGCCAACACTCAGCGACTAATGGCCGCCTTGCAGGAGAGAGACAACTTGTTGAAGGTGAACAAGATACCGTCCTATTAACCCTGTCTCGTAACTGGTTGCTAGTGTATCTATGCATGTCTTGCCCTGGACAAGTTCGGCTCTCGATTCGAACAAAATTGAAAGCTTTCCGGTTGCTCAGTGGTTAAGCTCCAGTCCGTCCCGGTTAGCTCAGTGGTTAAGCTCCAGTCTCTCCCGGTTAGCTCAGTGGTTAAGCTCCAGTCCCTCCCGGTTAGCTCAGTGGTTAAGCTCCAGTCCCTCCCAGTTAGCTCAGTGGTTAAGTGCCGGTCTGGTGTGCGGGAGGTCGTGGGTTCAATCCCCGGCCGGACCAACACTCATGGTCTGAGTAGAAGGTACTGCTTTGTGGAACAATTTCGTTCTCGAATTGCAAATGGTTAAACCTTTACGTCTCCTCGTATAAGGACGTAAAATCGTAGGTCCCATGTCGGCCTCAAGTTTATTAGTCTCAACAGACCCACACGAGTTACCAATGTTGATGCTGATTTTAGAATTAAAGGTTTTTCTCTATTTTAGGATGCCACAGAACAGCTAGCTCGTGTACAGAACGAAAAAACGTCAACAATTCAGAGACTCCAGCAATTGCTGAATGGCAGAGACCATGAAATACAGGTATGGTGAGGAATAACGGGAGATAACGATTGCATTCATGATTGCACGAGTTCTAATAGCTTCTGTGTCGGCAGTTTCATTTGGTTAACGATAAAACTGTGTGTCTTTGGAATAGTCTCAATAAAACTTGCAATAGAGTTCCCCCTGTAAAAGGCGAGATATTTAAGGCAGCAGAGAGCCATAAAAATCGTTGGTACTGTTTATAAGTTACTAAATAACAGACAAAGCGTATACACACTGAGAGGAAAAGATATCTTGAATCTGCCGAAGGCTAATACTACTACGTACGGGCTTAAGTCTTGCCGTTACCAAGCAGCAAAGTTATGGAATGCTCTCCCAAACACAATGCGTCTGGCACCCTGCTACAAAGCTTTTAGAAAATGCGTTATTGGCATTGATTTTATAGTTTTAGCTAAATTTCTACTCATCACAATTAAGCACTACCTTAGCGCATGCGTCAGCAACACTCGCATATTCAAAAGTGATTTTTTACTAAGTAGATTACATAGGTTACATATTAGGATTTTATATACATATATAGATATTATGACGATTTTGTTTTTGTTTTTTTGTTGTTGTGGCAATACCTGTAAATTAGCTCTTTACAGCTAAGTGTATCTGTTCACGTTAAATAAAATTGTATTGTATTGTGATGAAACAAAACTGACAGGGGTATCATACCTTGTGAGCAGAGCCTTCCCACAAAAAGGAAAAAGAGAAAAAAAGGCTGCCGAAATCCTGTCAAGTTTGTAATGAACATGCGCGAGCGTTGCTTGGCTACAATTTCGAGCCCAGGTTTAATGGAGTGGCCTCGAGATCGTGCTTATCAATGCGTAAAAACCGGTTTGACAATGGGAAACCAGACTGACTAGCCCAGAAGTTGGGGCTGCAACTTTACAACACTCGAGCATGCTCAATATAAACTTGATAGGATTTCGGGGCGGCCTTCACCTCCTCGGAACCTGGAATAGTACTGGCTATCCAAACAATGCCTAACCCTGAAACAATACAAACCCTAACCCTAAAACAATGGAACTCTTTGTCAGTGCAATCCAAATGGGGTCCACTAAAATACAAGGTTTTGAGAGGTGAAGGCCTCCTGGGGATTTCACCAGAGCCTTCTTTTCTCTCTTCTCTTTTAGCCGGAAGAAGGCTCTGGTCGCAGGGGAGGAGGGGAGGGGGGGGTTTAGTTGTTTGTCAAGCAAAGTGGCGCTAACTACGCTTATGACAACCTCCATTCTCAAAAGTAGTTTCTATAATCATCGACGGCTACTGGGATCTTGTAGTTAGAAACTCGTCCAAAAATCCTCTACCGAATAAGACTAAGGAAAAAACGGTGTATGCTAGACCTAGCCATTCAGGATGCGAGAAGCAGCAAGCTGTGTGAGTGAATTTGATTATAATAATGATAACACGACTGCGGGATGTTCTATAGTACGGTATATACTTCACTAAGTACCTTAGGCACATCCAGAGCTTAAAATTACAGAAAAACACCTCTAGCAACTATTGCTAGTTGTCCAAAAATATGCTATAAACATGATCTGATCCACTAGCAACAACACATAGTTAAGGAAAATTCTACTAACAACAGTTAGGAGTTGCGAGAGTTTACTTACATTTCTAAAAGTCTACTCGCTGTGAGTGCGTGATCGTAATTTTCAAACCCTGATATCCATGTTATATTGAATCCCCATATCTTCACGGTCCGTTTGTTTCAAGCGATTTTAATACATTTTGAATACTTGTCAGCTTTTGGGGTTTATTTCTCCTGGGAAACGTGTTTGGGAGCATGACATCGTGTTGACGTGCTTGTGTTTCCAGTCATTAGAAAACAGCAAGGCGTGGGCTTATCAGGAGCAGGACCTCCTGGTTAGCAAGCTGAGGAGCACATTAACAGACAAGGACAGATCGATAGAGGTATACTCGCCTTATTACCCATGCTCACTTAACTCTTTGGTCATTCTGTTCTGTTTATGCACCTTATTCCAATATGGCTGCTCTTATTTGCATAATGCCAAAAAAACTTAGGCTATTAGGCGAAGTGAATACCGTCTTTATTAAAGCATGCAAAAGTAAGTAATACGGAGCAGTTTGAGAGTTTGGTCTTTCGTCGTTGTAAAGTTATTGACATTTAAATACAGTGTAAATCACGAAAACGAGGCTAGTAGGTATAACTGGCTCAAACCCATACAAAACTCTATATATTGAAATCTCGATAACTTAGTACCATTTTATGCTATCACCCCTAACATTCAGAGTATTGCCAATCTTGGCATACTCTTTAACGTGATAGTATTCAACTGTTATTTACTGCTCGCTATAGTACTCAAAAAAGATTTGCCATTTAGGAATAGGGTGTTAGCTGCGCACTTGTGGAGGCAAGGAGAACTTCACGTAGCGCTCAAGCCTGGTTCACATTAGCGACATTGGCGTAAGCACAAGCAGCATACGCAGAAATCCATTGTTCATTAGCGGTACATAACTACAGCTATTTCAAAAACTCATGCGCCTTGCATGTGTCATGTTGCATCGTACACGAGAGCGCTGAATAACAATCTCGTTCCCAGACCCCATTAATAACGTGACGCGCGTGGACTAGGAACGACTGCAGTGTATACAAAAATGTGGGAAATTTCGAAATGTAGCGAGTACCTTCCTGTTTTCTGGAAGGATAAGATTGAAATACTCAGACCATTTCCTCCAGAAACTAAGAAACAACATGTTTTGGACAATGTAGTTTAAGTTTTGGACACTGGGATAAAATTGCCTTCAAACACGAGAGATTTACCGCCAACAGATAGTGCTTTCGGTAAAATTCCCGCCGATTTACGCATCAGCTCTAGTTATTCAGCCCTGTCATCGTACATAGGGACTTTATAGGACGACAACGAGTTAATTGCACAGGATGATAACTGCATGTAAAAAATCTTGCAGTCGCACACATTCCAGTAGAGAACGTGAACGTAAAAAGTTGGCACTGAATTCCTTTTGTTAGGACTTGGTGCAAAGTAGTAAAGAGAAAGACCAGATGCTGCTGAAACTGCAGGTACGTAAATACTGTGATTTTACCAATACATATTACGTTAGACATAAATCATTAGGTGCTTCATTATCTTCTTGGACTGATCTGGCGTTTGTAATTTGTACAACTGAATGGATCAAAACCAAGCTCAACTTAAAACTATCCAACCTATTAAAGCTATCCAACCACCCTACACTTACTTCCGCATAACAGATTAAACAACAACAACCACAGTTTATTTATACTCATAGGCTTGCATAAATACAAAAAATGAATGCAGCAAAGAAAATGTATAAGAGTAAGAGCTACTTAGAATAATCTAATGATGTCAAGCTAAGTAGACGTATAATGTGATTTAAGAATAGTGAATAGGATTAGACTTTGTCATCCTTCCCGGAGATTAAAGACGTATGATTTTTCAAATGCACGTTGGAAAGCAAGTCCGACAAAGAAAGGTATAGAGATAGATAGATAAAGAGAGAAGTCACACTTGCAGTGTTACTATGTTCCAGTGGTATGACATAATGACACTAATAATCAAAGAAAGGTATAGAGATAGATAGATAAAGAGAGAAGTCACACTTGTAGTGTTACTATGTTCCAGTGGTATGACATAATGACACTAATAATCAAAGAAAGGTATAGAGATAGATAGATAAAGAGAGAAGTCACACTTGTAGTGTTACTATGTTCCAGTGGTATGACATAATGACACTAATAATCAAAGAAAGGTATAGAGATAGATAGATAAAGAGAGAAGTCACACTTGCAGTGTTACTATGTTCCAGTGGTATGACATAATGACACTAATAATCAAAGAAAGGTATAGAGATAGATAGATAAAGAGAGAAGTCACACTTGCAGTGTTACTATGTTCCAGTGGTATGACAATAACACTAATAATGTCTTTATTTGATTTGATGAACTACATCTCAAATTTACACACGTAGTTTAAACAAGTAGAATAAGTAATTATGCGATACAATGGTGTAAAAATATATAAGATACATTATCGAACTCATTAATAATTCATGAAGCAACAACAAAGGAAATCACCGACCGATAAGTGATCTTTAAATCTGATACAGATTTCGTCCTGATTTACATAAACTTTGGCTTCGATTTTCTTGGCCAAAATAAGTCGTATCGCCAAAATAACTGAAAACATGACTCTCTACATCTGGACGTTTGATAAGTAAGATAAAGAATTTGTGTCCGATCGGCTACTCATTCTTTATCTATTACTTAAAAAGTAGTATAAATAATTATTACAAAGTTAGTTAATCTAAAGCTAGATTGTACCTAAAATTATTCTATTAATGAAGCTATTTTTAAAACGGTCAGTTAGCACTTTAGCCCACAAACACTCTGTATGTTTGAGTCGTTTAGACGACTCTTTAATGGTAGGTAAGAGCGTTTTCAAAGGATGGTTCTCTTGTTGTTTGATTTTATTTAAAATATTATAGTCGCTCTTCTTCAGGATTTCATGTATACTACAGTTACTGGAGCAGTACTTCCGTTTAAAACATCTCTAAAAACCTCTCCAGTTTTAAGCTCCGGCGTAGATGATCCGTAGATAGATAGGCTGTACGTAAGTTTAGGCAATACTATTGCAGTAAATAAGGTGTCTTTTTCCTTGTGGTATAATCCATGTTCGTATCTGTTGATTTGCAGGATTCACTTAGATCCCCTAAAAAGGCGCAAAATACAACTGAGGTGGTGAGTGTCAATAGCCCACTTTCGATATATGTTTCACTTGTCACAGACAAAGGTTTCAATATGAGGCTCTGGGGTATATTGCTCAGTGATCCGTGAAAGGAGAATAGAATAAATTGAATTTACCCCGGAGCCTCGTAATGAAACCTTTGTGCGTGATAGAGCGGTTTTCAGTTTAGTGTAGTAAAACCAAACGCAAATTACCAACAGCCAGCCAATCATAGGAGCGAATAATCACAAGTAACGCATAAATGGCTTCTCTGTGAGCCAATGACAAACCAAACCAAAATGAATTTGCGTTTGGTTTTACTTTGGATTCTGATTGGTTGGTTTTCTCAGCCAATAGGAGAGCTTAGTAAACGCAAAACCAAAACACTTTCGACACTCAATTGAAATCCGCTCTAAGTGAAGCTTGTATCGAAAGTGGGCTAGAGCAGGTTTCGGTGATTGCTTTGGTTTTGCGTTTACTTAGCTTTTCTATTGACTGTGAAAATGTTTTGTAATCATTCAGCGAATCAAATTCCAGAGTAAAACCAATCGTGGTTTTGGTCCGGCACGCCATCAATCCACGATTGCGTTTAGTTTTCCTCCTGATTGGTTGCTTTCTCATGCCAGTGAAACCAATCGGTGATTCGTTCGTTGTAGAGCGGTTTTCAGTTTAGTGTAGTAAAACCAAATGCAAATTACCCACAGCCAGCCAATCATAGGAGCGAGTAATCACAAGTAACTCATAAATGGCTTCCCTCAGTGAGCCAATGACAAACCAAAGCAAAACCAAAACCAATTTGCGTTTGGTTTTACTTTGGATTCTGATTGGTTGGTTTACTTTCTCAGCCAATAGGAGAGCTTAGTAAACGCAAAACCAAAACACTTCCGACACTCAATTGAAATCCGCTCTAATTGCTTTGGTTTTGGTTTAACTACAGACAATTGAAACCTGCTCTATTGCGAGTTGCGTGTCGTAAATGCTAATGTTCCCTGCAATATAACCAAAACAAGAGGCCCTGATTGGCCTTAACTCGGGCCACCTATAAATAGGTTAATACATGGAGTTCTAGTATATTTTTGTGTCATACATGGTTTGTGCTAGGGGACCGGATAATTGATTCACTTCTGATGCTTGTGATAATTTATATATAATGGAATGGACCTTTTGCAGGAATGCAATAATGTGGCTGTACTAGATGGCAAACAAATATTTAAAGGCACTTGTACGAGATTGGTAGTGTTATTAGCAAAACCTGTTTGTAAATGCTATTTTCCACCTTCTTACAATTCTCAACCTCCAAAGGTGGTCACGGTCACTTACAGGAGCTTCTAATTACAAAGTTTTACTAAAAATTAAAACCAGGTTGCATAAGGGTGGTCGCTGAAGGGACTGGTCAGAAATAATCAGGGGAAGGAGTTGTGAAAGGGGAGGATCATATTTTTTTTGAATCCCCAAAACTGGAGGGTCATAAATAATGGGCAACTGAAAAAGGATTGGTTATAAGGGAGAAAGGGTCAAAATATTTCATTCTAATTGTGCAGGGAGGGTACGTTATACAATTTTAGACTTTTTATCTCCACCCCACCCCCTCCCCCTTTGCCTCTCCCCCTTTGCACCTCCCCTGCTAATTTTTTACCAGTCCCTAATGTTTAATAAAATATTGTGTGCATTGATTTCATGCATGTAGACCACTTGGAAAGTAAAATTAACTTTATTTAAAGAGGGTAACACCAACTAGTACACACATAGAAATGTGTAGCCTCCCCCACAGTCGTTTTGCGGGGGAGGCTAAGAAACGTGTGGCCCTCCTTGTAATTAAAAAATCAAAACAAATGTAGAACATGATTTAGATTAATATCAATTAAAATATGTCACTAATTAAGCTAAATATTGTCTGTTCGTGACTGTAATAATAATATCAGTATACAAGTGAATGCATATAAAATATATTATTATCACTTCAATTCGTTATCTGAAAACATAAAAACATAAATACTTCTGAAATACTATAAAAGTAGATTGGACTGATTGGAGGATCAGTAATATGCCCCCAAGAGAGAAATGCACAGAAAATCCCATTGTCCCAATTTCAAAACCTAAATTATTCTATTTTTTAGTATTATACAATTTTCTGATGATGGTCATTCCATTTTTCAAGTCAGCTCTAATTCAATTTTCTATTTTCTTCTTTTGACAGTCCTACATTTGTCTTCTTTCTTCGGTATTTCAAGTTGACTTTTTCAACATATTTTTCAGGGCAACAGTGTTCGCTTGGTAAATAAATCTCCAAACCCAATTCTATTTATGATTGTTCTAATCAGTTACAGTATCTGTGTATAGCTCTACCAATTCCAAACCTGCCCATCCCCCAAGGGTGGGGGGCATAAGTGAGGTATTTGGCTGAGTTTTTGTCCCAGGGGTGAGACATTTTGGAGCAAACAAAAGTTGGCAGGGTGGGAAATTCATTAATTGTAGAAAGAGAGTCAAAATAGCGAATTTGATAAGAGATTTGCACCCGTACCAAAGCCCCACCATGGAGCATTTGACTCCACAGTGGGGCATTTGCAACGTTCTGATGCGCCACAAATATCCAGGGGGAGGGGGGGGGGGAGGGGCAGGTTTGGAATTGATAGAGCCATAACTTATATAATTGTACTCTCCAGTATGGCTTTACACAACAAATCCTGCTCTTCTTTTGACAGTTTCACATCCAATTCAATTTTAATTTGGTATTCTCGGTTTGGGAATACCCCACCACTTGGTTCATTAATAATGCATTTTCTCAAATTCTCATACAAACCCTCTAAAAACCTAACCCTGAAATTCAAATAAACCTTACCCAATTTCAACTCCAAATCATTCATAGAACGAGTCTAAATACACCTGATCTATATAAAATGGATAATTTTGCACAATTTGTAAGGGCTTTTCAAGTGATCTTTCGAAGTGGTAGGGTATTCTGCAATCTAGCCATGTAAGGGATTAAGTGATATCCAGTTCTGTTTATGGGTATAATTCGTAGTAAATTCGAATGTCCTCTCTGTATCTTCCGAGTTCTGTTATTGTTTTGACGATCGATTTTAACTTTTTCTTCTTGGTCTCTATAAAGTCACATACAGTTCAACTTATGGACGATTTCATTTCCAGTTCGAATTACTGTCACCATTACACTTAATATAATTCTAAAAGTAGGGAACAAGTAAGATTTGTGTGCGTATATAAACACAAATATTTCAACCTCACCAGTTCTGATTTCCGTTCGCGTTCAAAGACAAGGGTCAATCACTATTCACTTCCAGGTTTTGTGACTCTTGAGTTGAAGTCTTTGTAAAGCTCGGCATTGGTTGACTGGTTTAGTCAAGACTTCCCAGTTGTATAAGCTCAAGAGTATTTCAGGAGTAATTGGCGGGGTAAACACACAGCCAACATTGCAAACAATCAATTTAAATCCCTCACGATCATTGACCTCCTCACAGTGTGTGATCGTAATGAAGAGCATTTCAACAATATCAACACCGCAACATTGCAATCCTATGGTATTAAGATGCAGCAGTTCAGGCATTTTCTTTCCGTTTCCGTGGATTATTGGACCAAAACCATCGAAACCAAACCATCACTCCTCCTCCGGCCGGCCAGACTGCATGTAGCGGACTGTAGTCTGTACCGTGTACGATAATCTTGGATCGCCACATCCCTTTCGTAAATGTAAGAATTTTCCATTGAAAGCCCCTAAAAGTCCTGTCAGCCCTAGAATAACTGAACATCTTGGTATTTCATTCGAAGAAACCTTTGGTTTCAGCAAGGGTTTCAGCAAAATAATGGTTCTTCGGTCCGTTGCTGACTTGGTAACCAAGATCGGGCGGGTGTCGAATCTGATTGGTTGATCCTATCACGTGTTGGGAATCGAACAATGGGCTCCTGTGTAATCTGATTGGTTGCTGGCGCATTTCAGCGACACAACAAATAATAATAATAATAAACGGCTTGCATTTTCTGACTCGTGCCGGCCAAAGGCCTGGCCCGAGTAATAAGTCAAGATTTACTAAAAAGAGTAACATTTCTATAAATTTATCGAGGTTTATTGTGTTGTAGTTGAGTGTGGTTTTTATTTCGCTGAATAATAATCCGGACTAATTCCTCTCTACTTTTTTAACTATGATTTCTTGCTCAAAACAAATTTGCATTTAAAATTTCACTAGTTCAGTCAGTTGCATGTTCTTGCATGTAGTTGAGTTTGCCGGGTGAGGTTCGTCTCTTCTAACCTGACATGGCGCGATTTCGAAAGCCAAAAACATCAAAGGAGAAACAAGAGTTGCCTGAATCTAGTATTCCAGCCAGTATACTTCATATTCTACGATGAAATGGGGTGTAAACATATCCCAGGGCGTTCCATGGCTGGCAAATATCTACGCGAATGAAGCTTTAGAATACCCGGCCACTAAAACTTGGGAGTCGTAACTACTGGCTACATATACTGAAAGGTAAAAAAAAAAATAGCTAGGTAAAAGTCCTTTTAGTAAATCAAATAGTGAATGATTTTATTCAATTACATAATTTGTTTTTTACATTTGAAGGCTAAAAGTTGGGAGTTGGTTTGAATATTTCAGGGGAGTGCCAGGCTGATGAGTTCCTACTAAAACTAGAACACTTACAACACTTTATTATTGAACTGGAACACTTACAACACTAGGTTATTCAACTGAAACACTTACAACACTAGGTTATTCAACTGAAACACTTACAACACTAGGTTATTCAACTGAAACACTTACAACACTAGGTTATTCAACTGGAACACTTACACCACTAGGTTATTCAACTGGAACACTTACACCACTAGGTTATTCAACTGGAACACTTACACCACTAGGTTATTCAACTGGAACACTTACACCACTAGGTTATTCAACTGGAACACTTACACTACTAGGTTATTCAACTGGAACACTTACAACACTAGGTTATTCAACTGGATGGAATGTTTCTTGGGGTTAATATTTTAGTGACTAATTAATTGACTACGCTGACAAGATCAAACTTCTTTTCTCAGGATAAAATGCGTCAGACAATTAAAGAACTAGAAGCAGGGTTAAGTAAGAAGAGCGGTGAGTTCTTTGTATGTAATAAATTGTGCCGCGAGAGGATTACATTGGTTTGAAATATGTTCTTATTTTTTTCTGATATTTCTGTTTATAGAATCCCTTCGTAAGCTGGAAGCTGATTACCAAGCTAACATGAGGAATTCTCAGGCCGAGGTTGAGGTGACACTTGTAGAAGAGTTTTACTAGTGTAATTCGAAAACCTAGAAATGAGGGAATGGTTTGAATCTTAAAACTAAGTTCGCAGTTTTAATAATAACAACAACAACAGTAATAATAATAATAATGATAATGGTAATAATGATAATGACGACGACGACGACTTAAAAAATCAACCCGAAGGTTTTGTTTCGGTTTTAACAAAAAAGATAACCTGATTTTTTTGGGGATTTTTTTAAAATCTTCTGTTTAAAGATCGAATGATGTGTAGGATATCACTTATAAGGGACTTGTCATCTGGCTTATTTGTCAGTAATATGCGGTTTGCACTATAATGTCAGTTGAATACAACTACCAGAATCCTTTGCGCTGATTCTTTTGTTCTTCTAATTAAGGCCATTGTCTTGGTATTCTCAGAGGAGTTAAAAAATACGAATAAGAAAACGAATTCGAAAAGGATTGTGGTAGATGTATAAAACTGACGCAATAGTCCAGGTTTGTATTCGCAAATTACCGCTGAGTGTAATGACTACAGACGCATGTACGCAGGATTAGCCTCATTCTGAAGTTAAACATTCATAAATACCAGCGAGAAGGTGGGCTATTCACAACTTTGTGCATTGTTGTAGTTTCGCGTTTTGCACCTTCTCGCTGGACTGCAGTCAATCCCCAGAGATTCAAATAACAAAGTCATGGCGGCCATGTTGGTTGAATCTTTTGGTTTCATGGTTGTTCGAACGAGGAATGTTTTGTAAACGTCAACCAAGATGGCGGCGATGACGTCACGTGCAACCCAGCAACAGTGCAAACCAGAAATTATGTATTTCCTTTACCTTACAGAATATCGAAAACAAAATGAAAATTGAAAATCTACAACATGAACTTGAAACAAAAGTTGCCATACTGAAGCAAGCACAGTAAGTAACCTCTTCTGGTACTCCTAGACAGATTTCGCACGAGTGGGACAATAATACGACATGTTCGTAACTCTCTAATTTGATTGGATCAGAAAGACAAAAACAATGGGAAACCATCTCAACGTCACGGCATGTCGTCGTACTGTAACCGTGCCGTAAGTCATTGTCGTAACTTTCCCAGTCGTGTGAAATTCACTCTAAACATGCACAGCTTTGCACATTGTTTAATAGAACGATAAAGCGCGCACAACTACTCAGCGCAAACAAAAAGCAAGTTGATCTAAAGTCAAGTCAAGTATAGAGAGTAACACGTTTACCGATGAAACTCAGTACTCTACTCCATGGCTTAGTTCTACTGTTTTACGTCCTTATCCGAGAAGACGTGAAGCTATAACTGTTTACTGTTGGATTTGGTAAAGACAGCACCTTCTACTCAGTTACTTTAATACTCTGAGTGTTGGTCCGGCCGGGGTTTCGAACCTGCGACCTCCCGCACAACAGACGGGTGCCACAGAGCAAACCGGGAGTACTATTTAGAACTACATAGCATGGTTAACATTAAAAACAACAACAAATGAACCGTAACACGAAAGGCTCACTCCTTATGCGCTCAATGCGTTCTCGTTAAATAGTAGATCTACTTGTAATTCGCTTTCCACAGTAATGTTATCCCAGTACAAATCGTGTGTCCAGAGGATTAAGTGCTTGGTATTAGACCATTACCCTGGAGACAAAAAGCAACAAAGACAATACAAATGGCCGTTATATACTTTTGATGATTTTCTTAGTTGTAATTATTGAACTTTATTGAAAGAGTTCACAGTATTGGTGTTAGCCATTTAATCTCATCACACATTACACACATTAGTGACGTCACTATGACGTCACTCGACCGACTCAATTGAGACATCCTAATGTAGTACTACTGATTCGTCCTTTAGAGAAACCATCGGGAATCTACGCACTAAACAGCAAAACATGCCCACTATTGAGGTAATTCCTTAAATATTGTCCATAACGGTTTTCTGTTGTAGAGTAAACCAGGGAGATGGGAGGGAGATGGAACTGCGTGCATTAAAGCATTTTCGCCCCTCGATGTTCCGTACACTTGGGCCGATTATCATAATCAGTTTGGCCAAAACAGTGCACGACGTTCAAAATACTAGACTATTTTCCAGCGCGATACTTCTTTCTAGATCGAAAATAACACTTGGCCGCCACAGCAACTCTTATGGTGAGCAATTGTCTAACTCTTGCATGTAGAAATCAAAAGAATATATTCGAATTCACAACACTTGGCCGTACGCAACATCTCATCCAACATAACGGATGCTTAGCCATTCACGTTAATTCATCTCCGTCTCCCTCCCACCTCCCTGGGTAACCCACCCAGAATACAATCAGTCTTTGAAGGTCCTGTTACGCGAGGCCATTTTCATGCAACCTGCAGCACAATCTTCACGATAGAAAATCATTGCAAGTTGCTGTGGGGTGTCTGACGTTCGCAACTTTGTTTGCATCTTGCATTGCGATCCAATGTTAGCCCACGTAGCATTGCGAAAAGTAGTAGATGGTTCTACTTTACCTGACCAACTCGTCTCGCAATTTTTCGTTGCGAGACGAGTTGCAGAGTGTTACACACGCAATTTCTTCTGCAACTTGTCTGTCACTCTCACAATGGCATTGCATTTGCGTTGTAAGAAAAAAATGTATCGTGTAACAGGACCATGACATGGTGTGCGCGATTGTATATACGCAAGTCAGTCACGTGATTTATGACGTCATACTTACGTTTAGGACCTCAAGCAAAAGTTTGCTGAACAAACTCAGGTGGGTACAAACGTTATTTTCCGTTAAAAATGGCGGGATAAATGCCGGGTTCGAATGAATACCGGGTGGGTAAAAAACGTTATTTTACGTTAAAAATGCAGGGATAAACTCTGGGTTCGAATAAACACCGGGTGGGACATATTCTGCTAAGGTCGAGTACGCCGGATCTGGAGAGGCCGATTTTTAATACACTGGAATAATCGACCCATTTACAGACTTTGAAAAACTTTGTCAAATATCTGAAAAATATATGTGAATATACAATTGACAGACATTTTTTACATTTGTCTATATTTACTACTATGTAAATTGTTTGTAAAAATTGAAAAATTCACAGACACTTTGCAAACATCTTACAGATTTTTTTTACATATATCTTCAAAATCTGTAAATGGTTCGATTTTTTTAGTGAACGCCATTATTTACTGTTTATGCAATAATTTAGACTACTGTCTCTTTAGCAATATGCCCTTATGCTCTTATAGGCCTATTTAGCTGCTCAGAAGGCTAAAGAGCAAGCTCGCATGGAACTGGTGAGTCGAGTTACTGAGCAGTATCTTTTTAAAACATCGAGCTAAGCACGCGGATCAACTAATATATTCATTCATGCGGCGAACGAATCTTAAAGTGCCTATCACCCTTTTGCAATTTTGATAGCTTATGAACCTCCGAAAAGTTTTGAGTACTTCTGTGAAGAAAGTTTTGGTTTAAAGTGAATACTTTATGTTCTACGCTTGTTTGAAATCGTGTAAATGTGACCTTTCCTGACCCATGACCGCGTAAGTAAAAGCCTGGGTCGAAACCTGGGTAGACGTCATCTCATTAATGCATTTTTCTCCATGCCGTATTTTTATCACAACAACATCGATGCATAGAAAATATACACAGTTTTTGAGTTGTTAGTAAAGAAAAAAATCATTTTAGTCAACATGTTAAGGATTTCTTCAAATAATTACAAAGCCGAATTAATTATATGACGTCAAGATGACGTCTACCCAGGTTTCGACCCAGGCTTTTACTTACGCGGTCATAGGTCAGGAAAGGTCACATTTACACGATTTCAAACAAGCGTAGAACATAAAGTATTCACTTTAAACCAAAACTTTCTTCACAGAAGTACTCAAAACGTTTCGGAGGTTCATAAGCTATCAAAATTGCAAAAGGGTGATAGGCACTTTAAAGGCTTTATATTTAGGGTGCGTTCGATTGACCACAATAAATGGAACCGTCTCTGGTTCAGGCATCTTTTGTACTGTAACTGTAAGCTACAAACGCTTGCTGACATATGATATTCAGGATACATTTAGTATTCAAGTGTCCCGATATAAGTGATTTTGTAGTGATCTTTCTGTGTACCCGTGGTGTATGGCGGCTGTTTTGTGTTGGCTCTCTTGTATGTTATGGATTTATTTTTTTGTATTAAAAAGGTGCTGATTATTTAAAAATGAGACGACATGTGGAACATCAGCCCTGGGATACTAGTTGTGTCTTGTAAAGAGGTTATGTCACGTGACATACCTTTATATCCACAATGGGTGACTCGTTCCTGTGAAACGTAGTGTTGATCTGCGTCGGCGGGGAAGATAAACACTGGTATGATCAACTAAAAGTATATTAAGGTATACTAACCGCGGTGGGGAGCGAGTAGCAGCTGACGTTTCGAGCGCTAGTCCTTTGTCAGAGCAAAAACGTCTGGGCCGGACTCAGTTATTTTCAGCGATTTTCGTATGAACTGACGAACCTCGCGCACATGTGGAATGGTTCAAATCAAAGCAATATGGAAACACGACGAGCAAACTGTGTATAGACGTACAAATGTAGTCTTCAAGGAAAATATTGCACATCATTTTAATCGAGCCTAGATGGAGCAGACTTGTTGCCACCAAATCGAACAGTGACTCCATACAAGCGTAACACCATGATGTAATTCCTTTAAAGTGCCTGTGACCCTTTTGCAATTTTGATAGCTTACGACCTTTCCTGACCCATGACCGCGTAAGTAAAAGCCTGGGTCGAAACCTGGGTAGACGTTATCTTGACGTCTAATTAATTCGGCTTTGCAATCATGTCGACTAAAATGACTTTTTTCTTTACTAACAACTCAAAAACTGTGTATATTTTCTATGGATCGATGTTGTTGTGAGAAAAAGGCGCCATGGAGAATAATGTATTAATGAGATGACGTCTACCCAGGTTTCGATCCAGGCTTTTACTTACGCGGTCATGGGTCAGGAAAGGTCACATTTGCACGATTTCAAACAAGCGTTGAACATAAAGTATTCACTTTAAACCAAAACTTTCTTCACATAGCTATCATAAGGTTCATAAGCTATCAAAATTGCAAAAGGGTGATAGGCACTTTAAACAAAGCAGTAATACGAAGCTTCGCAAGTCCTAATGTAACGAGGACTGCAGCAAATGTTTCAGGCAGCTTTAATAACACGAACCCTGTTGATTGGTTATCTATCTTTTTAGGCGTCATTGAAGAAGTCTCGCCTAGAGTATGAGGCAGAGTTGAAGGCCAAACATGATAACATTGACATCCTGACGCAGGCAGCGCAGATTAAGGACAACGTCATCAAGGTCAGTCTGTACATTCACTCCGCGTTAACGAGCGGGTACTGCTCAGGAAACGCTGAACGAGCCAGGTCTGTAATACGTATTCCATATATAGTGATTACTGGACAACCAGATAGCGGTCCATAACAAGCGAACAGCAGGCCCCAACAAGCGAAGGATCAATCACGGTTTTGGGAAACCCCCACCCCTCCACCACACTTCACCCAACCTTTAATGGTTAATCATTAATAAAGCGATGCATATCCAAGGGAGGGGTGGGTGGGTAGTTTCCCAGAAAGCGGGATTGAGCCCAAGCGAATAGCAACCCCAAGTCTCATTTCCAGACACGTACAAGAAATCCTAACCCAAACCAAACCCTAACCGGTCAGTAAACCTACGTTCCCAGGTAAACGACGAGGTTTTAGGGCTAATTTCTAGCTAGGGTTCACAGGTAAACAAGAAGAGAAGATAAATGAGGGAACAAATGTCGGTTATACTGGGATTGAACCCATGACCTTTTTCCATTTAAGGCGAACGTCACAACCACTACACTAAACAACCATTCACGCTCGGTTTGTAACAATTTTTATTGCATAACCTGTCAGTCAAACTCGGCCCGCTCTTCTCCTGTCAGGTTGTCTGGGACCGCTATCTGCTTGTCCACTAATCACCATATATGGAATACTTATTACAATCCTACCTGCACTGAACAGAGATATGGCTATAGTGAACAATAGGTCTTTTGCAGGAAACAGTCACGTGCTGATATAATACGTAAGCCCCCTAGATGAGCTCCCATGCTCTTGGGGCAAACGCCGAGAATATATATGTTTAAATAAAAAAAATATATAATACTTTGTTAACAAATGAATTGAGCTCGTGATCCCCATGGAAAAGGCGTTGCCATGGATGCTAGGTGGCAAGCTATCTTTAAAAACGCTGTTTTAGAAAGATCGACAATCGATTGGAAAAGTGGAAAATAACATTTACAAACAGGTTTTGCTAAAAGCACTATCGATCTCGTAAAATGCCTTTAAATATATGAAGTCAGACTTTTTTTTTGCCGTCAGTACAACCACGTGATTGCATTCCTGCAAAAGGCCCATGGATAGTTCTTCAGGAGTGTTAACCCGACGCCATTTTGGTTTGACCACAATGCATCACTAGTTACCAGGCCTCAGCGACAGATTCTCTGACGTTATCTGTAAAGGAAACCCCTAGCGTATTGTTTTTTTTACAATAAATTAATTTACATGTGTAATTCTAAATAATTATCAGTTCGGGCGTTGACGTCATCACATCCAAGATGGCGACGACCCGTGAAATTCAAAGCCCGAAATGGCGCGTGCTCGTACTCGTATCCAATTTTTTCATCAAGTAAAATATATGTTCAAATATTTTCAATAAAGTTTAGACAATGTAGACTTAATAATTAACCTTCAACAAAGTTTCAATTTAAACAATGTAGACTATATTGTAGAAGGTTCGAGACCACTACGTACGCGTCTTATTTTTATTTCCATCTTTTCCTTCACTTCTATTCATGTGAAGCCACACCTATGATATCATCCTTGTTACGTAGTTAAAAATCAGTGTTTGAACTAACCGTATCGATCTTGATCTGGTGTTTCATTGGGTGTCAAGAGTCATCCACGTGACCACAATGGAGTGACCCGATTGGCTGTCAATCTCATTAATTATTCATCATCATCATCATCATTTATTAAGTCAGTAAAGCCGTGAGGCATATACTATTATATAAAAAAACTAAGCTATAGTGGAACCTCGATTTAACGAAGTGCCAAGGACTGGGGAAATTGGTTCGTTATATCGAGGGTTCGTTAATTCGAAAACCTCGTAACGAATTTGCGTAAAAACAACCAAAATGTTCGTTATATCGAGGTATAGTTAATAATTGTTTTGTAACGGTGTTACGTCGCACTAAGAGGATAAAGCGAATCTGTAGATGTCTCGATAGTGCCAGTGTTTGTACTGTATATACACATCTAATGAGCTGTTGACTGAGAGGTTTTCTTGTCTTGTTACAGGATTATAGGTTTTTCATCGCTGTTGGTCTGTTCCGCATTCATCTTTTGTCGCGTGTTGACATGTATTCGTTATATCGGGGTAGATTTTACGTTTGGGCTGTCGGATTGTGTTCGTTATAACGAGGATTTCGTTATATTGAGGTTCGTTATATTGAGGTTCGTTATATCGAGGTTCTGTTACATACATTTTACTTGTAATTTTGCCGGGCTGAAGAATGTCGTTCGTTATACCGAGGACTTCGTTATATAGAGGTTCGTTAAATCGAGGTTCCACTGTATTTACAATCCTTATAGGAAATAATCTACTAAATTTAAAATGTCATCGAGCTATTTACAATATTTACAATATCTCTAAATAACTAACTAAATAAATGAGAAATGAATAAATTGTAAAATCTTAAATTCAATAATAAGTATCCTTAGTGAATAAGTTCAATGAGTTGACACTTGAATTTATCTAGGGATGAAATTGTAGCAATGTTTGTTGGAAGGTTATTCCAGTCCCTAGCGGTCCTAGGGAAAAAAGGTACTTGAAAATGTCCTTTGTGCTTTGTTGGATTTGGAGTTTGAGTTTATGGCTGCCTCTTGTGCGTGACTCGTTAGAGAATTTTAGATACGATTTGCTGTCTATATCGATAATGTTATGAATAATCTTACACATCATTATCAGACGAGATATCTGTCTTCTCTTTTCGAGAGGCTCTAGATCTAACTTATCAAGCATAGAGTTTGAGATGCATAAAACCGACGATGATTTTAAACCACACGGCCGCTATGTATTCTGCCGGTTTCGTAGAGAGAACATCTGTGTATTCAACCGGTTTGCGACTTTTATTTGCTCAGTGCGAGTGAAATTAAATATGTTGAACTGTATTTTCAACATTTCTACTCGAAGCGATCAATGCTAAACTACAGAAAATAACAACAACACATTTATTTCTACAGTATTTTAACCGCATTGCATCAGATTATACACGGTAAATGAAATGAAAATGCTACCTGAAATAACTATTAGCGCTAATCGAGTCAGGTAGCCTGTCTGTTATAAATTAAATTATATGTGTAATTCTATATAATCGTAAGTTCGTTATAAGTTCGTTATTCCTTGGTTTTATTGTGTTTGCACAGGAGATGCAGGACACTCAGAACAGACAACTACAAGAAATGCAGGAGAATGTTGGATATTATCAGAAGAAGGCATACGACCATGAGGTGAGAACACAAGAACACAAGCACAAAGAAGGTTTTCTGACAGTAGGGCCGAAATTAGGAACTCTTTGCCAAGTTTTCCAAAAGAGGCAAATAGTCTAAACATATTTCGATTCAAAATATCGATATTTGTGGACTCTTTATAATGTATTTTAATGTACATAATTAACATAATATTTATATTTATATTAGTTCATACGTTTTTAATTATTTACTTATTTATATGTATTTATATTTATTTAAACAATATTCATTCTTTACATTTGCTCCAAGCGCTAGAAACTCTCATCTAGGGAGCGTATTATTTACTTATTGTAACGGTTCTCTTGGAAACCAAGTGTATCTCGAAGAGATCCTGTGTTTAAATATAAAGATGCACTCATTCATTCTGCACTAAATCACACTAGAACCTCACTATTAATGATAAGCACGAACCAAACGCAGTAGTGTGTATAACATCTTCTGTGTATTGTATAAATGTACTACACGGTCTTTGGAGTGACGTCAGATGAAAAAAAGGGCCATCCACAAAATCTATTTTGTTTCTCTACCTAGTGCACTGAATCTGTACTGAGGTAGGTAGGCTGTTCCAGGTTGCCAGTATTGGTGGTCTCTTGTGGCACACGTACAAAATGTAATAGTCATTATTACACAGTATGTGAACTGGTGGTTACTACATTCTCTTGCAGACTTCAAATGATGCTCTTAGGAACCAGTTGGCTCAGAGCACTGATCTGAACAACTCACTACAGGGACAACTAGAACAATTACGACACGCTCTCAACTCCAAGGTATCAAGTATCTGTTAACAACCTAACAATTATGACACTCAACTCCCAAGGTATCAAACATCTATTAACAACCTAACAATTACGAGACGCTCTCAACTCCAAGGTATCAAACATCTATTAACAACCTAACAATTACGACACTTAACTTCCAAGGTATGAAACATCTATTAACAACCTAACAATTACGACACGCTCTCAACTCCAAGGTATCAAGAATCTGTTAATAACCTAACAATTACGACACTCAACTCCCAAGGTATCAAACAATTATTAACAACCTAACAATTACGACACTCCACTTCCAAGGTATCAAACATCTATTAACAAGCTAACAATTACGACACACTCTCAACTCCAAAGTATCAACTTTCTATTACCAACCTAACAATTACGACACTCTCAACTCCAAGGAGTATCAACTTTCTATTACCAACCTAACAATTACGACACTCTCAACTCCAAGGAGTATCAACTTTCTATTACCAACCTAACAATTACGACACTCTCAACTCCAAGGTATCAACTTTCTATTACCAACCTAACAATTACGACACTCTCAACTCCAAGGAGTATCAACTTTCTATTACCAACCTAACAATTACGACACTCTCAACTCCAAGGAGTATCAACTTTCTATTACCAACCTAACAATTACGACACTCTCAACTCCAAGGAGTATCAACTTTCTATTACCAACCTAACAATTACGACACTCTCAACTCCAAGGAGTATCAACTTTCTATTACCAACCTAACAATTACGACACTCTCAACTCCAAGGAGTATCAACTTTCTATTACCAACCTAACAATTACGACACTCTCAACTCCAAGGAGTATCAACTTTCTATTACCAACCTAACAATTACGACACTCTCAACTCCAAGGAGTATCAACTTTCTATTACCAACCTAACAATTACGACACTCTCAACTCCAAGGAGTATCAACTTTCTATTACCAACCTAACAATTACGACACTCTCAACTCCAAGGAGTATCAACTTTCTATTACCAACCTAACAATTACGACACTCTCAACTCCAAGGAGTATCAACTTTCTATTACCAACCTAACAATTACGACACTCTCAACTCCAAGGAGTATCAACTTTCTATTATACGACACTCTCAACTCCAAGGTATCAACTTTCTATTATCAACCTAACAATTCCGACACTCTCAACTCCAATAAAGTATCAAACATATATTATAACAACCTAACAATTACGACACACTCTCAACTCCAAGGTACTAAATATCTGTTAGCAACCTAACAATGACGACACTCTCAACTCCAAGGTATCAACTTTCTATTAACAACCTAACAATTACGACACACTCCCAACTCCAAGGTATCAAATATCTATTAACCTATTTGGCAGTACGTTGACTATTCTTGACGCGTGGGCAAGTTACTTTTCTGTTGAGGTTCAGTAATGCAATGCGTTAGAGGCTTTGCCTGGTGCCATGCTCCGAATTATTCAAAGCATTCCATTCGATAGATATGACCATATATGGAATAAAATGCAGTTTGAAACTTGAACTGTGAAGAACTGGGACGAGTATTTTCCAAATATGGTACTTTTTATTTAACCGCCTCACTGGTTAACTCAGTTGGTAGAGCACGGTCTAGAGTGCGGGGGGTCGGGGGTTCGAATCCCGGCTGCGTCCTTGGGCAGGGACGTTTATAAGCCGTTGGCCTTGTCTCCTTCTACTTCTAATCAGTATTTGAAGGGGACGTGAAAGAACCTGTCGTACTACTCGAAAAAGAGCAGGGGATTGTCACCCGGTACAGCAGCCTGGCCATTGTACTAACCACACACTCAACATTGTAAACTGCGTGGCAGTTATTAGCGCCGAAAGCAGTCCGAGAAAAATCACTGACGGATATGTCAGTACTATGTAAAGCGCCATGAGACTGTGGTGATATGGCGCTATATAAATATGACCATTATTATTATTTGTTGCATAATCTGGAGCATGGACCCGTCGCTACACGCTTCAAGTTCTTATGTGTTTCTGAATATAATTATATGAAGTACTTTGTCAAATTAAATTATTGTATTTCGTTTTTAAGTCGCCAACACGACACGATGTACAGGAGTTAAACCAGTTAAGAGACGAGGTAGCAGCCCTCCGAGCACAACTACTAAGGCCAGGAACACCACAACGAGAAAATACTGGAGTAGGTGCTGGACTAGATGAACAGGTGACATGTCGTTACAGAACTGTGCGACTACTGTAACCGGACCACTTAGACACCGAGAACCAATCACATTGCACTTTGACACCGAGAACCAATCACATTGCACTTAGACACCGAGAACCAATCACATTGCACTTAGACACCGAGAACCAATCACATTGCACTTAGACACCGAGAACCAATCACATTGCACTTAGACACCGAGAACCAATCACATTGCACTTAGACACCGAGAACCAATCACATTGCATTTGGACACCGAGAACCAATCACATTGCACTTAGACACCGAGAACCAATCACATTGCACTTGGACACCGAGAACCAATCACATTGCACTTGGACACCGAGAACCAATCACATTGCACTTAGACACCGAGAACCAATCATACTTCAGAACGAAAACAAAGCATTCCAACTTACGGTTATTTGAGCCAATCAGTGTCGAGTACAAGACAATAGCATTTCGGCTTGCTGAGCTTCGATCCGGTAAAAGGCACATTTCTTGGACTAGGTTTGAAGTCAGTGTTTTGACTGAAGAACGTCGCATGGATATGTATCATGGAATGCTGTATTTTCGTTTTTCAACGTGTTTAGTTCTCGTTGTCTAAGTGTTTACAGTAATCGCCCAGTAATAGAATTGGGCTTGTATAATGGGGGTTTAGTTTTAGTATACAAAATAGATGTACAACTCAAGGATTGATTGTTTTATCCCCGCCTTCAAGCCTTTGCTAAAAAAAAAATCATTCCCCGGACAGAGCTGAATAACGCGACGCGCGGCGACTAAGTACGACCCTTTGCGTGTGACGTCATCAAAATTCTACAATCTGAACTATGAGATATGTGAAGCTGTTCTTTTAATATGATTTAGATATCGCTATTCTCAGTATTCTTCGAAACATTTACGTCGATACGGTGATTTGTTTTTGAGTTACAGTACTTTGAATTTTGTGACAGCCCAGGTCAGTGTGTTTCCTAAATGTCAAGAAAATCCATATATTTCGGCCAATTTCAAATTTTAGACTTGATAAACCTTTAAAGTGATATCTAAAGTATTTTGAAGTGAATGCTAATCATATTGATGGGGAAAACAGCTTTATTTGTAGAGTGCGTTTTTGGCCGCCATCTTGGTGTACTAAAGCTGTACACCAACATGGCCGCCGCATACTAATTACACTAAATTGTTCTAATATTATTTGGCCGACAGCTCGGTTACGAAGTACTCTATTGCTCCAAAATTTCGGTCATTTCTATATTTTTACCTGCTCTATACACAGCATTAAAAATATTTAACTAATATAAGTTTTTTCTTGAGGCAATTTTTTTGTGACGTCAATGCAAACGATCAATACAAAAATGGTGGAAATTTAATTTTTTTGCCAAGATATTTTGCGAAGAATAAGAGTTTTGTGGCAAACTTAAGCTTCAAATACTCAGACCATTTCCTTCAGAAACGAAGAAAAAAAAACCTGGTTTGAACAGTGTAGTTTAAGTTTTGAACACTGGGATCAAATGTACTACAAACACGAGATATTGAGTTGACCGACACAATATGGTGTTCGCGGCAACATTACCGTCGATTTACGCGTCAGCTCGTAGTTACATGTATTCAACTCTCCATTCACCGTTGTTTTACAGTGAGAGTAACTATTTGTTCTGTTGTTTTCCTGCTGTCGCCAATCAATTGCTGTGGCTACATAAAGGAAAATGGCGTTGAACATCTTCAGAGGGCTCTAGATGGTCAGGTGAAGGAGACGACCAGGTTGAATGACATACTGAGGAAAGAGAGGGAGATGTATATTAACGTGGTACAGCACCTACGGGACTCGCCATCGGATCCTAATAAGAGGTTAGCACTACAGTCGCTTTTGTACCTTTCATATAATTCGACCATTTTCAGACGAGGGGTACTCCTGAAGTGACCAAGTTGCACCGTAAATACGTGGTCGGTAAAATTGTGTCGTTGGTATGTGGTCGGCCGACCGCTTACCGACAACACATTTACGGTGCAACTCGTTCCTTTAGCCAAGTGTCAACATCCACATGATAAACTTTCACATAACGAAAGACAAAAATAACTACTCAGATTAGCAGAGTATGCTTTCCAGGTCTACTGGAGAAAATTTGAGAAACATTTGATGTAGGATGGCAAAGATTGGAGTGGATGAAAAAGTACTGCCATTAAGAGAAATTTAGAGCAACTTGAAATCGGTTCACTGTCAACGAAATCAGGTTTCTAGAATAAGCTTTTGTAATCCACTTTAATCTTTGCCATCCTCTATCGAAAAAGTTTGAAAAGCATATCAGGACATTCACATGGTCTTTCTCTTCTATCTCAGCGTGTTATTTTTGTAGTTTCGTTGTAAAGAAACGTGAAGGTTTGGTTGACAGCGCCCCTTTAAGTAACTTTGAGCCATTGTCGTGACCTTATTCATACAGGCATCAAAGCGAGGCTAGTTATCCCAGCGTGTCACTGAAAGAGAAACATCTACAGTCGATGGCGGAAGACAAACTGAGAAATTTCTGGTATATCAACTAAAGTCGATTGAGGTATAAGGCATCGATTGAGAAATTTCTGACCGACGTAATACCAAAACCAAAGTACTTACAGAGCCAGTCACGGGAGCAAGTTAAAACGCAATGAGCCAATCATGAACTGAAGTAATTCGTGATTAGTTTTACTTGTATTTCGTGAGTTTTTGTGCGTGTTTCGTGCGTTCTCGTGCGTATTTTGAGCGTTCTCGTGTCTATTTCTTGCGTTCTGGTGCGTATTACTTGCGTATTTCGTGCTTTCTTGTGCATATTTCGTGCTTCTTGTGCGTATTCGGTGCGTATTCGGTGCGTTCTTGTGCGTATTGGTGCATTCTTGTGCATATTTCTTGCGTTCTTTGCAGATTTATATAATTGTTTTTTTAATTATCCACCAAGCCATGAAATTCAGGGTTTAGGTGCGACATGAAATATTTCACATATAATATCACACGGCTGTGCTATCACACGTTTATGTCATACGTAAAAACTGCTGCGCCCACTCGCGTATTACGACATTGACCACTCGAAGATAAAAACGGTATCTTCGCACACCCATGTAATATCGTGTATTTATTAACTTTGTTGATCACTATTCTAGTGCTTCAGTAACACTTAGCTACAGCCATGTAATATCGTGTATTTATTAACTTTGTTGATCACTATTCTAGTGCTTCAGTAACACGTGAGCTACAGCCATGTAATATCGTGTATTTATTGACTTTGTTGATCACTATTCTAGTGCTTCAGTAACACGTGAGCTACAGCCATGTAATATCGTGTATTTATTGACTTTGTTGATCACTATTCTAGTGCTTCAGTAACACGTGAGCTACAGCCATGCAATATCGTGTATTTATTAACTTTGTTGATCACTATTCTAGTGCTTCAGTAACACGTGAGCTACAGCCATGCAATATCGTGTATTTATTGACTTTGTTGATCACTATTCTAGTGCTTCAGTAACACGTGAGCTACAGCCATGCAATATCGTGTATTTATTGACTTTGTTGATCACTATTCTAGTGCTTCAGTAACACGTGAGCTACAGCCATGCAATATCGTGTATTTATTAACTTTGTTGATCACTATTCTAGTGCTTCAGTAACACGTGAGCTACAGCCATGCAATATCGTGTATTTATTAACTTTGTTGATCACTATTCTAGTGCTTCAGTAACACGTGAGCTACAGCCATGCAATATCGTGTATTTATTGACTTTGTTGATCATTATTCTAGTGCTTCAGTAACACGTGAGCTACAGCCATGCAATATCGTGTATTTATTAACTTCGTTGATCACTATTCTAGTGCTTCAGTAACACGTGAGGTACAGCCATGCAATATCGTGTATTTATTAACTTTGTTGATCACTATTCTAGTGCTTCAGTAACACGTGAGCTACAGCCATGCAATATCGTGTATTTATTAACTTTGTTGATCACTATTCTAGTGCTTCAGTAACACGTGAGCTACAGCCATGTAATATCGTGTATTTATTGACTTTGTTGATCACTATTCTAGTGCTTCAGTAACACGTGAGCTACAGCCATGCAATATCGTGTATTTATTGACTTTGTTGATCACTATTCTAGTGCTTCAGTAACACGTGAGCTGCAGACACTCAAGGCTCTCCGCACACAGCTCGAAGAAGGAATTCGTCAGAATAACGTACTGAGGTTGCAACTACAGAACCAGATGTTACAGCATTCGCAAAGAACCCCCAGCCCCCAGCCCCCTCCCCCTTATGATGCTGTCTACCAGCGCGAGATACAGGGGCTCAAGTCCAAATTAGAGGACAGTGAACGCTGGAACGCTTCACTGCAGGCGCGCCTTAATGAGCTGCAACCGCGGGCCGGTGGTGTTGGGGGCTCCAGTGGTGTTGATTCCATAGATAGAAGTGTTGATGATGGGGTTTCAGCTGAGTCCATTAGGCAGACAGAGCAGGTAAACTAATAAGCAATTATTGGACGAGACTGAGTGAAATATCATGATTTGTTAGTGACGAGCTCTCTGTTATTTGACGATGCCGAGGCAGAGGGAAATAAGTGACAGCGAGACACGGACAGATTATGATGTTTTGCAATAGCACAGTTCAATAACTTTACCTCCCAAGTTTCGAAACTGCAATAATGCGCATACTCAGTAAATTATTTGCAGTAGTCGGTTATTAGCAGGTGAATACCATAGAGGACAAATTACTGCCTAATTTTAACTTGAAATTTCACGCGTAATTTGTAATTTCACATATGAAATTCGTAATTCGCCCTCCATAATATTAATGCGTAATCAATTAGTGCGTCTTTAAATTACCCTATATCATTATGACGTCACGGCTTGTTTATGAGGGGGACAGAATCGACTTGAACAATAGAATTTTGAACTAAATCTGCTCTGCTGAGGAAAATTTAACTTCGAATTGTCTGGTTTCCAGATATCAGTTTTATCAATGTTTATCCCACAATATTTACCGTATTTGGTGGCTGTTACCGCTATTCTACGTTCTTCAAAATGCATTTGATAGCGATTTCCTTTGTGTTGCTGTTTTGTCCCTGTTTTGTCCCCCTCCCACGACCGTGATCCTTAGCGTTTAAACAATAGATTGTTTTGATATGACGTCATAGTGATATAGGTCAATTAGGGATCAATTTTACTTGTGTTTGTCAAAATCTACGTAAATAAGCGGCTCGGGAAATTACTTCGATTTTGACAAACGCGTGAAATTTATCCGTAATTTCACTCGTCTCCATTTGATTACCTATACAAATCAATCAGAACATTTATATATGTATGCGGTCTACAGAATCTACATGTGTTACACGATAAGAAAGACAATAATATTTGTTCGATAGCCATAAGTTTTCCAAATATAACGTGCGCCCTCATTGGTTGATTTATGGTCACCTGACAAGTAACGAAACAAGCTGTTTCCCGCGCGGGCAACCATTTTGAAAACTATGACGTCAGAGGGTAAATATAATGTGCGCCCTCATTGGTTGATTTATGGTCACCTGACAAGTAACGAAACAAGCTGTTTCCCGCGCGGGCAACCATTTTGAAAACTATGACGTCAGAGGGTAAATATAACGTGCGCCCTCATTGGTTGATTTATGGTCACCTGACGAGTAACGAAACAAGCTGTTTCCCGCGCGGGCAACCATTTTGAAAACTATGACGTCAGAGGGTAAATATAATGTGCGCCCTCATTGGTTGATTTATGGTCACCTGACAAGTAACGAAACAAGCTGTTTCCCGCGCGGGCAACAATTTTGAAAACTATGACGTCAGAGGGTAACAATTCTCAGTTGCTGCCCGCCACGTGATCACATCGTGATAGCTGGCTTGCTAAAGGCGGGAAATGTTTGTTTACCAAAACGTCTAGATCTTGACCAAAAGCTAACCCTTTTCGACGAAAGAAAGCGTTTAAAATGGAACCAGTTCCAAGAAACAATTTATATCTTTATCAAGCGTGAGAGAGAGAAATTGGTAGCTTAAATAAGATGCAAAAAAAAAACGCTACTAAAAATGCCATAGCGACGATGGCAGCGTTTTGTCTCGAAAAGCAGCTTGCCGAAGAGAAGACGACAAACCTCGCTTGTATCAGGTAGTAAAACAACAAAACACTTAATGACTGGTCCATCGGGAAACCAGTGAGTTTTGTTTCCGTCGACTGGCGTCTCTGGAAACATCAAGATTATTGGGAAACAAAACGCACTGTTTCCCTCGGAGCCAGTCATTAAGATTATTACATGTTTGAGCTTGATATCGTTTTTATTCACGAGCTTTTCTTGCCATATTGCGACCGAGCGAGTACATTTTCAGCAATAAATAATACAAGCAATTTGATTGGTCTAAGTAATTTATTACGGGAAATTTGATTGGGTACTGCAACCCTTGAAGTGATATATTATCACTTCACTGTTGATACGGATTTTATTCACGGCTTTATCATACTGATATCGACCCTAAACATTTTATAAAAAGGTTTATTACACATTTGGGGTTGATATCCGTGTAATAAAGCCGTGAATAAAAACCATATCAGTGAAGTGATACGATATCACTTCACTGTACTATTGCTTTTAGAAAAAAATAATTGTGTTATTGTATTCACTTTAAATGTACAATAAACAAATTTAAAAAATAACAAACGTTCGCGGACTCGCTCGTTCGCGATATGATACGAAAACCTCGTGAATAAAAACGATATCAAGCTCTTAACATGTAATAATCTCTATTTATTACCCGAAGGCTTATTTATGAATATAACAAAAAGCGATTTAGGTATGCTAATCGATTTAGGTATGCTAATCGCCCTGAGAAGAGAGTACCAGCAGACATTTCGAGCGTAGAACTCTTCCACTCTGACGTGGAATGGCTAACACTCAAAACGTCAGCTGCTACTTGCTTCCCCCAGCGGTTAGCATACCTTAGTGAACTCTCAGTTGATTATACCCGTGCTTATCTTTACCACCGACGCAGACATACACTTGTCATTCATTGAGTCAAAAGAGCATTGGCATATTTATTACTCTCGTTTGAAGTGTTGTTAAGGGAGGGCCGTTTATTCAAGACCGATCTTTCTTAATATCTTGTACACATCCAAATTATAACTACATGTGATTTGTTTTAGCAAGTTGTCAGGTTAACGAATCAGCTGCAGCAGAGCAGTCAACTCAATGTTCGACTCAGCAAAGAACTCGACGAGATTAGGAAATCTAGCAGCCAGATAGCTAACGAGAAAGACTCTGTTATGCAGAGCCAAACTCACCAAGTCACTAGCCTACAAAAACAACTACGCAACATGAAACAAACCTTTGGAGAACTTGAAAACAGATTGAGGGACGCTAATGCGAAGTTAGAATACTACGCGCGCAGCGTGAATGTAGACTTTGAAGAGCTTCTTCTCGAGCGACAGCAGGAGGTGGATTCGCTGAGGACTCAGCTGCAGGAACTGCAGTTGAGGGAGCATGCTTCGTCCCCAGGCTACAGAGATACTATCGGTAGCGACGTGGCCGCGCAAACGTCGCCCGGCAGGGACTGGGGCTACGTATCGAGTGAAAGGCTGAGACAGGTGGAGGAAAAACTAAGACAGGAATTAGCTGAAAGTCGGCACTGGAATGAACAGTATAAGAAGTTACTGGACGAGAAAGTTACCGAGCTTCAGATGTCAAAGAAAAAGGTAAGTACGGAGGGAAGAACTGAAGGTACGCTTTTGGAAAGTGAAAGACGAATATTGTTGTGCACCATAGGCTCGGTATTCTCCGTGTGAGACGAAGTTCGACCAACATATTTTGTTGGGTGAAATGTTTGATCGAAAATGTGGAAATATCGAAATATCGAAATATCGTCATGATGGAAAAATCATGGAAATACATTAGAGGGAGGTATATCATACATGTATACTTGTATTAATATACATATACCTGAGGTGCAGAATGACGGGTCATAACTTGTGCGCTTGGATTAAAGTGGGTGAAACAGATATCTATGGAAAGTCTTGCAACCATGGGCTGTTATCGCAGTTCGGCCATCTTTGATAAAACAATAGTGCTGGCCCCGGTAGCCTCGTACTGGTTGGTTTCAGAACGAGTTTACCGGACGAAAACAAAGGTTTTTATTCTCCTGGGACTCAGCATGGCCGCCGTGCGATAAAAGCCCATGGACAAATGCGGAATTACCAAAATTAGTGTATATTTGCAGAGTATGGAAATACCACGAATTTCCATTGCTTTTCCATGTTTTTTTCATATGTCTCTTAAACTGTACAGGAAGCCATCGCAAGAAGAGCTGAATCTCCAGAGAAGACAAAAGAGATGACCGAGATCCATCGACTGCGTCAAGAATATGAAAAAGGAATTCGAACAAACGAGGACTTGAAACACCAAATGGAGAGTGAACTGGATTGCATATCAGAACGCGAGAATTCACTACAGCATGACGTCCTCACAGTATCTGACCTCAGGCAGAAACTGGATGAATCCTTGCGGCTAAACGACAGCTTACAAGGGAAACTACGTGAGATCGTGAATTCAAATCAAGATGCCAATAGCATCAAGAAAGAACTAAGCACTGCTAATAAAGTGAACGAGTCTCTGGCAATGCAAATACAGGATCTGCACCAATCTATACAGCGCTTTAGTACTGTTGGTGACGAAGCGGAGAGACTGAGGAACGGTCTGAAGGAGGCTCGTCAGTTGAATAAGACACTCAGTGAACAGCTTAAAGATACGAGGAAATCAACCGAGGAGATGGCCCAGCTACAGAGGGAGTTAAGACAAGCCAAGATGATGAATGAACAACTCGGCAAGCAGCTGGCTGAACTTCTCAGTCACATGGCAAAGTTCAAGAGCCAGAATGAAAAGTAAGGAAATGTATAGAATACCTCTTGCTGATTCAGTTGGTAAAAAAGTGCACTGAGAAGATCAAGCTACGGCCACTTGTGTGTGGTTTGCAATAGGCCTTATGCATGACGATGCCACGGCTTATGCATGGTGATGTCACGCCTTATGCATGACGATGTCACGCCTTATGCATGACGATGTCACGGCTTATGCATGACGATGTCACGGCTTATGCATGACGATGTCACGGCTTATGCATGACGATGCCACGCCTTATGCATGACGATGTCACGCCTTATGCATGACGATGTCACGCCTTATGCATGACGATGTCACGCCTTATGCATGATGATGTCACGCCTTATGCATGATGATTTCACGTCTTATGTATGATGATGTCACGCCTTATGCATAATGATGTCACGCTTTTGTGATCACCACCAAGCCTCACTTTGGCACAACATTTTCTTTTGGAACAACATTGCCAACACAAAAGTGAGGCTTGTGGTGATCACAAAAGCGTGACGTCATCACCCGTCCATTTTTACATCTTTCAGGCATCCCAGACCTCCTATATTTCCTATATATCCTATAATTTGTATAGGATCCTATAAAGAGCCTATATTTCAAGAAATCCTCCTATATTTCCTATAAATAGGATGTATGCTGAGTGATACATTCATATTTTGCACTTTTTAGCATTTTTGTTGTGAATTAACAAAAGCAAAATTATTTCCTATCAATAAAAAAACAGGTTCGATCAAACACACTAAAAGTTCACATGTTTTAAAAATTGTGTGTTTCTTGTTTACTATTTATTGTTTGAAAGCTATTTTAGCTCCTATAAAGTGCCTATATTTTTGGGGGAAAATCCTATATTTTCCTATATTTAGAACTTGCACAGCCTATATTTCCTATCAAATTTGTCCAAAAAGTGGCTGGGATGCCTGATCTTTTTTAATATTCGGATATGTGAAAAAGTTAACTTTAATAGAGGGAGGACAACGTCAAATCAATATAACACACAATCTGTTCATGATCCTTAAACTGCCCAATTTTTGTTATCATTAATATCGATTCTACATCAAGTAAATAGGTGAATAGTAAAATATGACTTGATTTGAGTGTTGCATCTATGAGTTATAAAGGTTTATATTTCGAATATGCTAATGAATTTAAAATAGGGCATGTTATACAAAAAACGTGCTGGTAGAGATACATGACATTTTATAAACATTGATGCTACTTTTGAAGCTTATATCAGTGATTTTACGAAATATTTCATTCACAAGGTTAATGTCATTTATTAGCATATTCTAAATATAAACCGTCCTAACTCATAGATGCAACACTAAAATTAAGAAATATTGTACTATTCAAGTATTTACTTGATGGAGAATCGATATTAATGATAAAACAATTGGGCTCATATTCACTTTAAGTATTTGTTTTGCTTAGAATAGATGTTTTGTTTTCTATAAAGGTTAAAGAACGAACTGGACCAAAAGAAGAGGACCATCGACAGTCTAGAGTTTCGCCTCAGCTCCAGACCGGACGTACAGTCAAGGGGGGTGTCTCCATTTACACCCCTTTCTGTCATGACTAGCACCTCGCCACAGTTTGATTTTGCCACCACCCAGACCAGTCCCAGTATGAGACCAGGCAGCCCTCATTCAACATCTTCCCTCGGCTCTCCGCGGCCTGGTTTACAAGGGGAGTCTCCGGGGGTGATCGAGAAGATGCATAAGTTGAATAGGACTTTAATGGCAGAGAATCAGTTTTTAAGAAATAAGCTTAAACAGTACGAGAGGTACAATACCACGTTAAAGGAAGAACTAGATCTGTATAGCCGTATTAAAAAAGAGACTTTTCAAATACAAACTAGCCCGACCAGATTAGAACCATCGACAGACGAACTGTTAGCTTCATATATGACTGAAATGCGCGAACTGCGACTGCGTTTAGAGGAGAGTATCCGCACTAACGATGCATTGCGGACTCAGCTGGAGAAGCGCATAACCGAGCAGGGGACTGGTGAGGACCATGTCGCGGTGTTCTCATCAGACAAAGTGTTGTTTTATGTACGAGAAAATGACACACTTAGAGCAGAACTCCTAGAAAAGGATAAAGCTAACGAGATACTGAAAAGAGCTATGGAGGATTTGAAAAAAGACAATGACAAGTAAGTGGAAGCGCGAGTGGTTATAATGAAATAGCCAAGTCCTGTAACTTGGATTACAAAAATTACTCAAAGTGCATCTAACCCCTATTGCAATTTTTAGGAATCGACCCAGCTTTTTCTTACTGTCATGGGTCTGGAAAGGTCAATCTTTCACTGTTTCAAACAAGTCTAGAACATGGAGTATTCTCCGTGAACCACAAAATCCTTTACAGGAATACTCAAAATGATTTGGATAAGAATAAAAGTTGTAAGAGGGGTTAGGTGCACTTTAAAAACTTGTAATCTCAGATAAAGAATGACACCATACCATTCACGAAGAGAACCCAAATCCTCGGATTTAATCCAGCCGGGATTGGTTGTTATTTTCGAACAACTTGGCCCAATTGTATCGAAGTTATTTGGTTTTCACACTATTTTTAACTCGTGGATATTGCGTTAGCAATCCACGAGTTATTAGTATGGGGGAAATCACGTCGCTCGCTCGCTCACTCGCTCACTCATTCAGGTGTTAACACATCGATATTATCGATTTTCTCATCTGATTCAATCGATATTTTACAAGTTCACTTGCCTAAAATACTTGCGCTCCTTGTTGGTCTTCGTACTATGTTCAATTTCCAGTTTCAACAATAGACGAATTCTCACGGACGAGCTGGAACAAGTCCTCAATGGAGGCTCATGCGGGGTAATTCGCTAAAAGCTATTTAATATTATTTAGAAACCAACTAGTGTTCTATCACGAATCCTGCAATCTGATTAGCTAAGCTACTCACTATCTGTTCTGTGATAGATAGTGAGTAGCGAAAAAGCCGGTTTTCAAAAGCAAAACAATGACTGCCAAGTCGTCAAAATGTCAAAAACTATTCTTGTTTCAGTTTAAGATTGAACTGCTAGTTGGTTCGTACTACAATAATTAGACTACTCGCTCTCAGTTTCTATGGCTGATAGTTGACTCGGAGCTACACACAATTTTGGCGCGCGCTCATTGGCCAAAAGCGATCATGTTCTTAAAACTAGCGCATAAGGCCTCGAACTGCGTTCTCCGGCTTATATTTGTTTTAAGAACATCAAATTTAGCCGATAGTTCATCGACGGACACACTCTATTTGTATAATATAAACTTCGAGCTCATAGTCTAGTTGTTAACAAGAGGCCCTGAGTGGCCTTAACTCGGGCCACCTAGAAATAGGTTAATTAATACATGGAGGTCTAGCATATTTTTGTGTCATACATCCTCCTCCGCTAGCACAAACCATGTACAGTAATTGATTCACTACTCCGAGTAGTGATGGAACCTCTCGAGACCTGTATTCTGATTGCACCCATAATACTATACTTCTATGGTTTTTGTACTGCACTTTCTAATGGTTAGGTTGTTTTCTATTGTTGCGTATGCCAATACTATAGCTTGTTTCGAGAAGTTCCACCCAACCCCCTTTCCTGCCGCCGAGAGAAACCTCTGCCCACGAAACGATTACATGCGCCACGGTATCTCGATTGCCATCAGCCGAGAAAAACGAGACGGTAAACATTGTAGCTTCCCAGTTGTAGATTTCAGATTGTCCATTTCCTATTGTTAACGGCAAGAGAAGGCGAAGTAGAGAAAATATAATACATTTCCATCTTCGAGAGTATAAATCAAAGCTTTCTTTAGGATAAATTAAGGTAGATTTATTGAATGGTAATTTCAAGGTCTTCTGTGCAGTTCGGCAGCAAAATAAGAAAACAAAGCCAGAGTTTGAAGCCCGTTCATATCAATCGTCGGCGAACAAGAAACTGCGTCAGGCGACATAAATATAAACGGCTGCGAAGAATACTGTGGGCAGAGCCCTAATTTATACTCTCCAGTTCTAGTTTCATGACAGTTCGACAAATCCCTGGGACAAAATCCTGCTATTCTTTTCACCGGTCCAATTCGATTTTAATACGGTAGTCATATCCAGTTCTGTTTATGGGTATAATTCGTGGTCAATTCTATCGTCTGTCGTTCTGTTATTCTTTTGACGATTTTAACTTTTTCTTCTTGGTCTGTATATAATGTCACATTCAGTTCGATTTACGGACGATTTCATTTCCAGTTCGAATTACAATCAAGGGACAAGTAAGATTTGTGTGCGTATATTAACACAAATATTTCAACCTCACCAGTTCTAATTTCCGTTCGCGTTCAAAGACAAGGGTCAATCACTGTTCACTTCCAGGTTTTGCGACTCTTGAGTTGAAGTCTTAGTAAAGCTCGGCATTGATTGACTGGTTTAGTCAAGAGTTCCCAGTTGTATAATCTCAAGAGTATTTCAGGAGAGTACTTGGCGCGCGGTAAACAGCCAACATTGCAAACAATCAAAATCCCTCATTTGACTTCCTCACAGTGTGTGATGGTAATGAAGAGCATTTCAACAATATAAACACTGCAATCCTATGGCATTTAGATGCAGCAGTTCAGGCATTTTCTTTCCGTTTCCGTGGATTATTGGACCAAAACCATCGAAACCAAACCATCACTCCTCCTCCGGCCGGCCAGACTGCATGTAGCGGACTGTAGTCTGTACCGTGTACGATAATCTTGGATCGCCACATCCCTTTCGTAAATGTAATAATTTTCCATTGAAAGCCCCTAAAAGTCCTGTCAGCCCTAGAATAACTGAACATCTTGGTATTTCATTCGAAGAAACCTTTGGTTTCAGCAAAATAATGGTTAAGAATGGCCACGAATCTTCGCTCCGTTGCTGACTTGGTAACCAAGATCGGGCGGGTGTCGAATCTGATTGGTTGATCCTATCACGTGTTGGGAATCGAACAATGGGCTACTGTGTAATCTGATTGGTTGCTGGCGCATTTCAGCGACACAACAAATAATAATAATAATAAACGGCTTGCATTTTCTGACTCGTGCCGGCCAAAGGCCTGGCCCGAGTAATTAGAATAGATGCCTCCGTTTTGGCCTCCATCGAGTGCTCGTTCCATCTCGTCCGTGAGAACACGAATCTTGTCCATTAGACCTGGCAGTTAACGGGCATTTATTGCGTAAAATGACAATGTCAAAATACAAAGTTTTGCCGATAATTTTCAGGGCCTCCGATCACCTGCAAGTTCTTCGTCAACAAGTGGAGGAGAGTCACAAGGCCATGGAAAACCTGCGGCACGAGCTGAGCGTGTACGAACGGCTTTACAAGATGTCCTCAGGGGGGAGGGGTGCGAATATTCACGCTAATGGTAATTGTGAAATATACGTCATATTTCCATGTTTGTCTCTTTCGTGTCAAGAACTTACAATATTAGCGAACCGCTGCAAGTGCATTTCACGTAACGATTTGTTTCTGTTATTCTTCTCGAAAAGTCTCGAGGGACTTTGAAAAGGAGTGTTCGCGTAACAGTTCTGCTTTCGAATTTTCTCGCCACAATAGGCCATTTTGACGATGTTGCGCGCGCATTGAGAACAATATACATGCAATCAAGAAAACAAAAGATTGTCATGATTGACTTTTGGCGGGCCACAGTCTTGTTTTTGGCGGGCCACATGCTTTTGTTTTCAATGCGTGCGCAACATCGTCAAAATGGCCTATAGGCCATTTTCACGACGGTACGCGCGCAGCTAGAACAATGGAGTCCTGTTTTAAATAACAAAAGGCTGGTGAACCCGAACGAGTCTTAGCAGCTCGCGTCTATTGTTCTACTGATGCGTGCACAGCATCGTCTAATGGCCTATTGGAGCGTCATCACAGTTTTGTAGTTGATAAAGTTTACTGCTATGTGATCTCACGCGAGATCAGTAATTACAACTAATTGAATGTAGACTCGAAAACCAGACAGCAGTCTCGGAGTTTCGTTTTTAGATTTCGAATGTCCACCCACAGCAGGCTAAATTAACAAATTGCGAGAGAAAAGAGCGTCGTCAGTCAGTATGTCATGTCATTTCATTCTGTAAGGTTTGATATGCTGCTGGAGTTTATTTTGATGCAAATAGTTACATTCGTACTTTCTCGTCACATTGTAGATTTCGAACCGTCAATTGAATCTCCAAATCCATGTGAAGGCTTTGAAAAGTCCGTTGTAATTGTCCGTCACTGGCCTCGCGTGAGATCACATAGCTGTTAATCCTCACTAGTGAACAAAGATATTCAAGTGTTCTGATTGGTCGAGAGATTCTAACTACGTGTACGTTACTGTCCTCAGCGGTCTTTCCCTTCCCATATAAGGGTTGAACAACCTGGTCTGTTTCAGTCTCTACTCTTCTCCTCCTTGGAGGTCGCTGTAGACCCATTCAGAGCTTACGTCTTTGTTGCCTCATTTCAGATCACCTTACTACGCTTGAATAATGTCGTTTTGTTTTTCTGTAGCCAAGTGGAAATTCATAAATTTGTAGAACTCTAAAACAAAGCACTGCCGAATCCTCTGGATTTGGGACAACATTGAGGGAAGCTAAATCGGTCTATTACTTTTGTTCTTCCATCCTTCCACGTGTCGTCTTCCTCTACCAGTTTATCCATTACTCAGATAGAGAGCAGGGAAGACCGGTTAGAGTTCAAGGTTCAGTTCTAGTGACATGCATTGTTTGTTTGTAGAAACAAGCTACGTGAGGGAGGGTCCTCGTAGTCCCGATGGCGAGACAGACAACAGCTCCATGGCCCTGCTATTGGCTGAAATCAGGAGCTTAAGGGTACAGCTAGAGAAGAGCATCCAAACCAACAATGCACTGCGACTCAAACTTGAGGAGCAGCTCAACCGACCACTACGGTACTCGCCCCAGTCCTCTAGAACATCTCCGTCTGCAGTGGCGCGGAGACTGGACTTCAGAAGAACAGAGGGCGAAGAGCGGGCTGGTAAGGAACGATCAACGCTGTTGTCAGGCTTCCTAGGGCGTACATGTATATTAAAAGAGAAAAAGTGACTATTGTTACCGACGCATCTTTTCGCGAATGAAGCGTTTAACGTGACGCTTCAATACTTTATATAAAAACATGGAAGTTTAACTACATTACATTGATTTGCATGAAAGCCGTGTCACTACAATGCCGATAATAATAGTAAAAATGTGAAATATATGAAAACAATATCTATAAGAAAATATTACCTGATGCCGTGGCGTTATGCTTATCTATAGGAAGCTTATTCAACACTTTCGCCCCATTAGAACTCCCCATTGAAACTTTTCTTCATAAATTCTGTGTTTGGGCGGGGTATATGTAATTTTGTTGATGAGCCCCTAAGATTATGAGGATTAGTTTCTCCTACAGTGCTGAATAGAACTGCGAGACAATCTAGTGCACAGGCATTTCTGACTTTACACATCATAATTGCTTTTTGTTTGGCTCTCCTTTCAATGAGCCTTTCCCAACCCAAAAAGTAGAGAAGAGATTGTGAGCAGGTATTATAATCAGCACGAAGAATAAGACATCTACGTTGTTGGTTTTGATTTAGGTGTAACTTAGGAATAGACCCATTTCAAGTGTTCTGTTGTGTGTGAAGGATACAGAATTACTAGGCTTGTGGGCCTTTCTTAGCCGATTTGGCCTGTGTGTTTATTTTTTCTGGCCACAAGTCTATCCAAACCATGCGAGCACAAAATGGCAAGGAGTTATTTTCCTGATCGTTATACAAACGTGATGGAAGAGAAATGCAACACTCTACAACGAATTTATCGATCATCATAAATGTTAAAATGGATTAAGTACAACAGCAACAACAACACTTTATTTGTACATCCAATTACAGTTACAATATAGATATGTCAGACAAATTATAACAAAACAGAAGTAGCAGGGCACCCGAAATAACTACAAGGAGCTAATCTAGTCGAGTGCCCATGAAATAGTAAAGTTTAAATTGTCGAGTCAGAAACATAGGTATAAAGGTTTACATTTAATTTGTTAGATTTGAAAAATATAATACGACACTTATAATATTAAACTATAGTTATTGCTTTCAAAAGAAAATTGAAAAGTAACTTTCTAAACTGTTATTTGTGTAGCTATGTCTGATCGACCCAGAAACATTTTTTTTCGTATTGCCAACTTCCTGTGTTCCGTATGTCATTATTACTTCTGTGATTTCCTTTTTCCTTTATTACACTTTAGACTATGTTTTTCCTTTTTATCTACCTGAGTGCATTTATCATTAAACGTTTAATATACATTTATCATTATACATTTAAATTTTGCATTTCCTACAATCTAACCATCTTTTTCTCTCTGTCCGTTCTAATTATTTAATCTGAAAAATGAGATACATTCCATCTGACTAGATTAGCCGTTTGGTTATTTCAGATTGTACATTAACCCAGTGTTATAAATATCGTATGTAATTCATCAGAATCTTGCAGGGTACAAATAAAAGAGCTGTTGTTGTATAGATATACACAACGTTAGCAATAAAAAAACGGTATACTGTACGGCAGGATATACAGGGTTGAGTAGATCAGCAGGCCTTCACAATTTGGTTTATCAAACAACTCCTTCACTGATATATGTTTGTGTTCCAGGCTCTCCTACTGGGCATCTCTCAGCGCACGTCGACAGGGAGTACTTTATCGAACTGGAGGCTAAGATAGAGTGTATATGCAATGAAACACAGAAAGTGTACGGCAATATACAGAAGGGTAGCCAGGTATGTACTCTATCACTAAGCAAAGGTTTAACGAGCAGTGTATCACCACTGCCTGAGTGTGAAAATAGTTAATAGTGTGGAATGGTTATGAAACCAAGAGACCTTCTTTGTTATATTATGTCTTTGTTCGCTTTTTTTCAATCGTGATCGTGCACAAAACAAAATAGATATTGGGATATGTTACTTTCAATCAGCCAATAGAAACGTGTGGGTTCAGTCGTCCAGGGGACGCTAATGAACTATGACCGTGCACAGTATTTTGTCTTACCTCCTTTCAACATAAATCGCAGCGCCTTTGTTAGCTCCTTTGAAGTTTGCCGGGTTTCCTAACCATTCCACTCTATAGTGTGAAACATCCATCTGACAGGGACTGTGTCAACAGGAGTTGTCTGAATAATTTGTTATGTGAAATATACTCCTTGAGCACTGAGATGAGTCACGTTAACACAAGAGGGGTCTTAGAAAGAAACACTCCTTTTGTGTTAACATGCCTCATATACGTAGCAATGTTAATTTTTGAAGGGAGACGAAGATAGTGTAACATTTCAGGCTATTATCAAAGACACCATGTTGAAACTTGAAAGCGTTCGGAAGCCTTTTTCATAATCGTAATCCATTTCCATCCTTGGCATGCATAGCCAATAAGCTTCTTGTAGTTTCACTTCCCGTACGTGATATTAATAATAATAATATTTATATAGCGCTTATACATTTCTGTTCTAAGCGCTATACAATACAAGTTTAAAAAAAATATGTGTTAATGACTACTGAACTATACAATCATAGAACTAATTATGGCTTAAGCTAAGAATTAAAATAGATTTAAAATTGAACTTAAACAATATAACAGACAAATTGACTATAAAAGTTAGTAAAACACAAGCTACAAATTATATGCACGTTTAATAAGATATGGTTTAAGCTTAGATTTAAAAATGTTCACATTGCTACTCGATCTAATGTCTATTGGTAGTTCGTTCCATAACCTGGGAGCAGCTACTGAAAATGCTCGGTATCCATAGGTTTTTAAATTGTAGTCTGGTGCAATAAGACGCCACTTGTCAGTCGATGACCGTAATTGTCGGCAAGGACGATACAATTTTAAAATATCTTGTATATACTTAGGTGATATATTAGTTAAAGCCTTAAAAGTGATTAAATTAATTTTAAGAACAATTCTATGCTCTATAGGCAGCCAGTGCAGTTCCCTCAGAGTATCAGTTATATGGTCATATTTACGAAGACAAGCTATTATCCGAGCAGCTGCATTTTGTACGTTTTGAAGTTTGGCAATCTGATATTTCGGTAGACCATACAATAGTGAATTACAGAAATCAAGTTTGGAGGTGACAAATGAGTGAATTAAAATCTTAGTGGTGTCATAACTTATGTACTTTCTTATTTTTGCAATGTTCCTGAGATGGTAGTAGGCTCCTTTTACCATGTTATTTATTTGGTTAACCATTGTCATATTGGTGTCAAAAACCACTCCAATGTTGCGAGCTTTGTCGGTTGGACGTATAGTGTCAGTACCTACGGTGATGGAGGGGAGGGCTGATGACTTACGAAATTTTGAATGTAGGAGAAGAAGTTCCGTTTTGTCCGTGTTTAATTTAAGTTTATTTAAAATCATCCAGTTGTTAATGTCGACAAGACATGTTTCAATCCGGCGTGTAGCAGTAGCAAGTTCAGCATCGTCATTACAGGTAAAAGTCGTGTACAGCTGAGTATCATCTGCGTAAAGGTGAAATGACATATTATGCACGCGGATGATGTCGCCCAAAGAGGATGTGTAGAGTAGATATAGTATTGGCCCTAAGACAGAACATTGAGGTACTCCATAGTTTAGAGAACGTAGAGTGGAGCGAGCACTGTCAATGTGTACAAACTGTGTACGGTCTGTCATGTATGAATGAAGCCAAGCGAGAGCTTTGCCTTTAACTCCAAATTTTGAAGACAGTCGATGTAGTACTATTCCGTGATCAACGGTGTCGAAAGCTGCCGATAGATCCAGTAGTAGCAGAAAAACACATTGATTTCTATCCACAGCCGTTAATATATCATTCTGTACGCGTATCAGGGCAGTTTCAGAACTATAGAATATTTTGTAAGCAGACTGTAGAATCTCATTTAAGTCATTTTCACAAACGTATTTCCATAAGCGCACAGCAGCTACTTTTTCGATAGCTTTCGAAACAAATTTTAAATTTGACACCGGTCTAAAGTTAGGTAGGAGTTCAAAATCCAGGAAATGTTTTTTCAGCAATGGTGATAATACTGCTTCTTTCATAGAGTTTGGTATTTCAGATGATTCAAACGATAGATTGACGATTTTGCAGATAACAGGCAGTAGGTCAGAGATACAGTGCTGTAACAGTGAAGCAGGCACAGGATCTAAGCAACACGATTTCGATGCAATTTTCTTGATTAAACCGGACAGTTCAACTTCTGAGGTTGGAGAAAAAAGAGACAGATTACAGTGCAAAGGTACTTTCATCAAACCGATCAAGAAGTGAAGCATCTACAGTAGGGACGGGGTGTAGTTGGTGCCTAATGGCCATAACTTTGTCAGAGAAAGAATCTCTTACACAGATCAGTAGTGGAATTACACGAAGGGTAGTGCTTTTCGGGCTTGCGGTGTGAAAGCCGATCGATTGCATTGAATACAATCTAGTGATTAGATTTATTTTCATCAATCAAAGCAGAATAATAACTGATCTTTGATGACTTGAGCAGTACTCTTACATGTTTACACTGGTCAGCATACCGATTTGTCGATCTATCTCCAGTCCTGATTTTCGCCAGCGTCTTTCAAGCTGGCGTCGTTTACACTTTTCAGCAGCAATTTTGTCTGAGTACCATGGCGCCGCAGGGCGTTGAGATACCAAGCGTTTCTTTAAGGGTGCGTGTTTATCAACGATGGTCGTCAAAACAGAGTGGTATTGATCACATAAATCATTCAGATTACTTGCCGGCGAGGAAAATAGTGCCGAGCTAGTCAGATCACTGCGGAAAGTATCAGTATTAACAGCACGGAGTTTACGGTAATGTTTCATAACGCTTGGATCTTGATGTCTGATAAGGGATATATTTGAATGGATTACGCTGTGGTCAGACAAATGAGGGTCTTTAACGGAACAGTTTTGGGACAGTATCTTCATTTGCTCTAGTTATTATTAAATCTAGGGTATGATTATTTTTGTGAGTAGAGCCAGAAACATGCTGAACTAAATTTTATGAGTCAAGTAAATCCAAGAATATTTTGGCCTGTCGGTCAGTATGATCGTTGAAATGAAAATTGAAATTGCCTAATAGCAGTAGTTTACCACTAGATATCACAAATCGTTCAAGTAAATTATTAAACTCATTGAAAAATATGGCGGAATTTAACCCATTCTTCTTCGACGGTGGGGGCCGGTAAACAATAGCTATCCGCACCACAGCAGTAGACGAATGTAGCAGAATTTCCATGTATTCAAATGATTTGTAGTTAACAAAGTTCAGTTTCTCCATCCTGAGACGTTTGTTATACAACAAACCGACGCCACCACCTTGCCTATCACTCCGAGGAACATGCATAAAAGCATATCTTTGAGGACAAAGTTCGTTAATTATGCTCGCAGATTGACTGTTTGAGCTCAGCCAGGTTTCCGTAATAGCCAATATATCTATTTGATTTTCCACTACATAATCTTTAACAAACATAGCTTTGTTGTTCAATGAACGAGTATCAAGTAAAGCCAGGTGTACGGTAGGGCCACATACCATTTTCTCAGAGTTGCATGTATTAGTAAGTTCAATGTTTACAAGATTATTCAAATTAGCATAGTTTCTTGATGGAGAACGAAAAGATCTCGTCTTATTTAGTGTTCATTTAATAAAACTAGACCATGATTGGTTAATGTTCTATTAGTTTCAATGTGATTTTGAGCTTTTCAAAGTGATGCTAAAGAATGCTGACATAGCCTTTTAACCAATGAGCAGCGCCCCTTGTCCAAGTTGCCTACTGAGTTGCACTGCTTTTCATGTTCTCTTCATGTTCTCTTGACGCGATGTTTGACATATAAATGTAGCTGGTAGTGTGTCAGATAACTGGTAGTGTGTGACATATAGTTGGTAGTGTGTGGCATACAACTGGTAGTGTGTGACATACAACTGGTAGTGTGTGACAGATAACTGGTAGTGTGTGACATATAGCTGGTAGTGTGTGACATACAACTGGTAGTGTAACTGGATCACTTGGTGCCTCCACAGCTGTTGGTCGAAGCCTCAGTCAGGAACGTACAGACATGGGCCAACGACTGTAAACACTTACTAAAAAAGTTCTTTATTGAAGATAATATTGGTGGAGCACGCGAAAACTCCACTGTTACCACCGAGGTAAGCTGCATGCTATTGTTCTTGGGTACATTCATAAGGAATTGTTTTGGTTCAGTACCAACCAGCATGACTCTCGTTCAACCCACAGGTCGTACGAGGACACTGGAAAGCCAACCAAGTTCCTTAGTGTGGAAATACCATGGAAATCCGAAATTCATGATATTTCCGATATTTCCATACTTATGTATGGAAGTATCATAGAAATACCATGAAATTCGGATTTTCATGCTATGGAAAAATACAAGACCCATTTGAAAAGAATGGTGTTCGATTTCAATAACTATTGTTTAGGACTGACTAACCTCGCGCACACGTGAACACGCTTTTATGCGGCAACATGAGCACGAGGTTAGTCAGTCCAGGACCATTCATATTTAATCTGGATGCCATTTTTTCAATGGATCTATAGTTTCTCTATAGACCCATTCGAAAAATGGCGTCCAATTTAGAAAGCTGTTGTCCTGGTAACGTGAACACGAGGCTAGTCAGTCCACACAAAAGCTTTTGAACGTGTAAGCGAGGCTAGTCAGTCCTAAACAATAGTTAAATTGGACGCCATTTTTCGAATGGGTCTATACTATGGAAATTGTTGGTCAGTGACATGTTTTATTGTTTTGTTTTTTAGTGACATGTTTTTATTGTTGGTTTTTCCAGTGACATGTTTTTATTGTTGGTTTTTCCAGTGACATGTTTTTATTGTTGGTTTTTCCAGTGACATGTTTTTATTGTTGGTTTTTCCAGTGACATGTTTTTATTGTTGGTTTTTCCAGTGACATGTTTTATTGCTGGTTTTTCCAGTGACATGTTTTTATTGCTGGTATTTCCAGTGACATGTTTTTATTGTTGGTTTTTCCAGTGACATGTTTTATTGCTGGTATTTCCAGTGACGTTTTTATTGTTGGTTTTTCCAGTGACATATTTTATTGCTGGTATTTCCAGTGACATGTTTTTATTGTTGGTTTTTCCAGTAACATGTTTTTATTGTTGGTTTTCCAGTGACATGTTATTGTTGCTTTTTGACATGTATTATTAATTGATTGATCTTGTAGAATATAACGTTGAGGTTGGAAATCGCCAAACTGAAGAAGAAACTCCTTTCTCAAGAGGATGTCATCAAGAGAGCGTGTGAGCGACTGGAGGTATGGTGTACGGGCTGAGTGAAAATCACCAAATAAGGACATCATCTTCCTTGATGAGCTTTGCTCTTGGAGAGAATGTTGAGAAATATGTTAAAAAATGGAATCAATGACAATAATAAAACAGCACATCTTATTTTCTGCAGGAAACGAATAGGATGAAAGACAGCATCCAAACAAAGATAATAGATCAATGTGAGTTACTTTATATCACCCAAAATCTTCCTTTGCATGTTGCATTTACGTCATCGCCGCCATGTTGGTGGAAGTTTACAAAGGATTCCTCGTTAGCTTCTCTTGTTAGTTCCACCAACATGGCCGCCACAGCTTTGTCATTTGAATCTCTGGAGATTGGTTCCAAACCAAGGATACGATTTAGTTGAATGTCAAGAATACACTGGACGTTAAAACTGATAAGCGTTGTGACGAATGAACGAATATATTTTAGGGTTGTTGAGCTCCTTTTCATAGCTTGTTTCATTTATATTCAATACAACAAAGCGACAAAAGCGGTTTTGATGTTCGCCAATAGACTATATCGCAACTCCGCCGTCGCAGTGCACTCTGGGATGGATATCTCAGTTTGCCATTGTTGTTGTTGGGCGGCCATCTTGGATTTAACAATGGCAACTGAGATATCCATCCCAGAGTGCACTGCGACGGCGGAGTTGCGATATAGTCTATAGACCATTGCATAAATGGCATCCAATCTAAACCATTGTTTAGCGATCTTTAGCCTCACATTCATGTGAAAACGCTTTTATGTGGTAACGTGAAGACGAGGCTAACGTCTCCAGGACAATGCCTAAGTAAATTGAACGCCATTTAATATGCAATGGGTCTATGGATTTAAGGAATGCTCTGGCTAAGCACGATAGCATGAACGGCAAAGGAATGTAAACTAAGGTGTTAATTCTCTTTTCTTTCTCATAAATTATTATTTTTGAAATTCAATAGAAAACTATACATTTTCATTTGATAAGATTTAATTTATTTTTTATCAAACTATAAACTATGGGTTGATTTCGAAGAAAATCGTATGTGAGGAAAGTTCTCAAATTTGTGATTCAGAAATCGTTTGATTTCTTCCTTTTCCTATTGGCTCGATGATGTTATCCACACTAAAGGTGGCCAACAGCAAACATTTTCCTATAATTTCTGCATGTAGCTGCATGTTAAATTAATTATTTAATTAATTTTTCATTAACATTGATTCTCCATCAAGTCAATAGTTCAATAGTAGTAATATATATTGATTTTAGTGTTGCGCCTATGAGTTAAATATTTATATGTAGAATATGTTAATGACGTGACGTCACACAGGAAATGTTCCGTCATTTCTTTCTCCTTGTAAATGAACCTATTTTCTGATTGAGTTAAAATATTGGTAAAATCACTGATATAAGCTTCAAATATACCATGGATGTTTATAAAATGGCATTTATGTCAACCAGCTTGTTTTTGGAGATATAAACCTCTATAACTCGTATACGCAATACTCAAATCCAAAAAGATTCACCTCAAAACATTGAGCAGGTTTCAATTGAGTGTCGAAAGTTTTCGGTGATTGCTTTGGTTTTGCGTTTACTTAGCTTTTCTATTGGCTGTGAAAATGTTTTGTAATCAGTCAGCGAATCAAATTCCAGAGTAAAACCAATCGTGGTTTTGGTCCGTAACGCCATAAATCCACGATTGCGTTTATTTCCTGATTGGTTGCTTTCTCATGCCAGTGAAACCAATCGGTATTTACTTTAGTTTGGTTCGTTGTAATTGCATTGGTTTTGGTTTTACTACAGTCAGTTGAAACCTGCTCTACTCAAGCAAAATCATATGTGAGGATGTGTTCATTGCCACGGCCTATACACCCCATTCCAATATGGCGGATACACGGCCGGAGCGTTGGGGCGGGACACGAAAACGAGGAATATATCCCTCAGTGAAAATGAGAGCCTGAATATCCGCCATATTTTCTAACTCTCTGGGGATAAAATCTACTTATTCCAACACTCTCGGAAAAACAAACTCGCTTCAAAACTTGCGCGAAATTCCCGCCTCATGACCTTCTTGACATCGACTTCCGCCTAACTACCCTCGTTTTCGTGTCCCGTCCCAACGCTCCGGCCGTGTATCCGCCATATTGGAATGGGGTGTATTGTCTTGTGCTATAGTTCTTAGGCGAATCATTACTTAAAGGATCAGCTTTAGAATTTGTTATTTCACGATCAGCTTGCAGCATTCCGTTTTTCATGACTTCATTGTGTATCATGTGTGTTGTTGTGGTGTTTTCAGTGTCAGAATCACAAGCAGTCCTCCAGAAAGCACGGGGATCTCTCGAGGTACGACACCACTCACCACCCACACGTACTACGGTAATTGTAATTTTTAGTATATACTTCTGCCAAGAACGCACGGATTATGAACAAGAACAATACGATACGATACAAAACAGTACAATGCAATAAACTTTATTTAACGAGGGAAAAGACGTGTTAACCATGAAAGTTATCTAACGTACGGCCCTCAAAAAGGAAAACTTAAAAACAATAATATCATTACTAAATTAATACAATAAGTATGCTAAATAATATATACAAGAAGTCATGTGCTAAGTTTAGTAAATTATAGGTATAAATATAAGATAGGTGAGATAACTGTAGACTCTACGTTAGGTATAATATCAACAGATAAAAATAAGTTATCTAGAGATAAATGAGTTTACAATTCATCAAACTGAAACCTACAGTTATTGCAAAAAAGATCTTCATGATCAATGGAGATGTTTCTGAAGAAAGTCTAAGTTTAATAGAAGTTATTCTAGAAGTTAAGGCAGGTGCTGAGGATGTAGCGAGCTGCTTATATTCGATCTCTAATTCGTTAAAAAGAGTAGAGGCACTGAAGAAAAAAGTTCGTTTACCAGTGCGTGGGTACGGCAGCTTAAGGTTGTATTTACATGCCCCAGTGCGCGCAGTGGCTGTCGTCCAAGGTGACATCAAGATTTTAATACGCGAGACCTCCTCAATTGCCTTATTGTTCATTGAGACAGAGGTTGATCAGTAATGAATCTTGACTTCTGGGAGGAGACAATGAGCATAGACTTGGTCTTATATGTATTGATTGCCATCCTGTTCTGGTCAGCCCAGGCTGAGACAGCTACACGATTACGTTTAACATGTATATCATGGATAGAAGAACCTGACACTAGTATAGTGGTGTCGTCTGCAAACGTAGCGGTAATTTTCGAATACTAGAAGGACTATTTAACAATTATTCACTGAAGTGGAGGTGAATAGTGGTGGATATTTACCGAGCCGCTTTTTTAGTATATACCACACTACAGGTGAATAGCCAGCACCAAATAGTTATTTTATTTTCTGTTAAATGGACAAAAACTCGCGCGGGGTGATCGCTGCTTCGCTCGGAGGTGAATATGAAATCATATTCACTGTTTGAGTAGCCAATCGGAGCGTGAGAAAAGTGATATTCACTGGTGTGGTATATACTAATATATTCAATGTACCATCTGTTGTACAAGGAGCTAATAATAATAATATCTGTATAGGTATGTGCCGCGGGATAGGGTGTGGTTATCGAGGTGCCGGACCCTTAAATAGTGTCTCTTGTCGAAAGTTTGGGTGAAACTATATCTGCCCTGGAATACCTTAGACATATTTACTGATCCAAACGATGCTATTGAGCAGTAGTATGCATTGTTTAATGGTGCGCTTCTGAATATAGTGCAATGGATTCCCATCACCATGGTAATCCCATTTTTCGAGTGAGCACGCAAGTTTTTTGGTTATGGGAAGACAGTTTCGTTTCTTGTCAAAATGTTTATAATAAACAACGTAAAGGCCCGCCAAAACACGAATGACTCTAATACACATCCGTATTAGATGCTTAGCCGACTAATAACCTGTTCATTTATTGTTACTTTAGGATCGGTCAAGGGCACGACAAGACAGATGAAAGTCGTTCTGCTGTTAATCAACTCGATTCCAACACTCTTTGGCCGCCACCTGTAAACGGATGACTGGCCTTTCTTAAGGGCTAAACACCTTATGGTGGATAGTAGAAATGTTTAAATTCGTCTTTACACTAGGTTGAAAGACTATCCAAAACTTGTTCTCAAAGAAGACATCGGCATTCAGTTGGTTTATCGTATTTTGTATCCCTCTAATTGCGACCATCCTACACGTGCAGGGGAGATTTGCAATTTTGCAAGTAAAGTCGCACAAAATAGTTTAGTTGTAAGCTTCACACAATATACTGCCCTTTCATCGCGAGAGAGCCTCTGTAAAAGCCCGTTGTTATCATTGGGTAGATGAGTCTCACCTCAAGCAAGAGCATGAATATCTACGATCCATGCATGATCCCATTTTTATAAATCTTCTCCCTTTTGGGCTGTTAGCAGTAAAAGTGCTCAAAGCTTTTTAACAATTTTGTTTTGTTGTTTCTAGTCAAAAATACGTCAAGGGTTATGCATTGTGATTGTTGTAAATGCTTTCCTATAATTATATGACGACGTACATAAATACATATTTCCAGAAACCCTATTTAATAACACTTCACATGTTTGAATACCATATGACTTAGAACAGTGCGACTTCAACCACTGGCACAAAGCAAATTACAATTGAAAACAAATTAACCAATCACATTCAAGTATTCTAACAATGAAATGATCATAAATTTTATAATTTCGTGGAGAATTGTTGGAAATTGTACAGATTATATTGTTCAAATACTTGCATGTGATACTTTGCATCGGTGGCCTTGGTTGGTGTGGTCGAAAGTGCTCGACCAAAGTCCTAGCTTGAGCTCACGCCTTGTTTTAAGCTTGACACATACACTTCCATGACCACTCCAAGGGGAAAACTCGAACACCAAGCCTGAATACAGACACCAGTTGAGAAGCAAGTTGGTCGATTGAGTTATTTACGATTGAGTTTTCCGTTGTATGAAAACACAGCTTGGTCACAAATACAACGAAATCTTACAAACGTGAAAGTATGGTCAGTTACTAGAGCCGTAAGCGAGCGCTTGCGAATATTCAATTAAGGCTGACATTTAAAGGGGCTGTGTGAGAAGAAAGAAAATATTGAAAATCCTTTCAATCAAGTATTGAGGAAACTAAGGGGAGTGTAACTGCTTGTAGCCAATTCACCGTAGTTTCTACCAAGTTGTGTTGAATTCGCATTTTTAAGATCTAACGCCAAGCTACTTTAAAGATAAAAATACCTTTTTAAAATCCTCTTCTTAAACATCAGAATTTTATAGTTGACAAAATGAACACGAGACTTGTTGAAAGTAACTCAGTTGTATTTAAAGACAACGCGAAGCACTTAAAGAAAGTGTCATTAAATCGACATATATTTTAACATTCCACAAAAGTCTTTGGTCTTGTTTTGTGTTTTTGTCTCGCTTTTTTTTACCTGGAATATTCTGAGGTAAGAGCCCATAAACAAGAGCGAGAATCTCCCATACTACCTCTATGCTGCGGCATTTTTACAAGTTAGGTTATTTTTTAGAACGGTTTCCCGCTATTATTGAGTTGCAATCATTCCTAAGGCAATAAAATCACAAAAGCGTAGCAGACGTGTTGTTGGTATAACAAAAGAAGCTAATGAGGCATCTTTTGTTCCGCCACGGGTGTAACCCACTAATTGGCGGCACAAATAATCTAAAAATAGCCCAACTTGTGAAAACACCGTAGCATCTATATAAGAGATATGGACGCTCTTTGTTTTGGGCTCTTGACTGAGGTTAGTTTATTTGAAGTGAGGCCACGTGTTTCTGTCGACCTACAAATGACACTTTTTCACGAATATAGTGTGTATCTCCAAACATGTGAATATCACCGATGTATCTCAAACACAACTGTGGCCCAAATATGGAGCCGTGTGGGACTCCAATAGAAATCAGGGAATCTGCGTCTAGATTTTAGATTTGGCGCGAAAATTGGCTTGAATCATTCATGCATTTACGTCGGCACATGTTGTGCAGAATGGGTGGCGCAGTGGCTAAGCGCTTCGCTTCTCACTTCTGTGGCCCAAGTTCGATTGCTGGACGCGGCGCCATATGAGTTGGGTTTGTTGGTATAGCACCCTTGCTCCGAGGGTTTTTCCCCGGATCCGAGGGTTTTCCACCCTCCACAAAAACCAACACGCTAAATTCCAATTCGATCTGTGGATTAGCCGGTTCTTGGCTTTGATCAGCCCCTTGGTTGTTTCAGTTTTTTTTATGCGGCAATTATTCCAATGGATGAGAAATACTGCTTTGAAAATATTTAGAGCAACTTAAAATCGGTTCGCTATTTCTAGAATAAGCTTTTGTTAATTCTATATTATAAATTTATACATGGTTCGCTCTTTGTTAAGTTGTTTTGTTGTTATGCCATCTCGGTCTTTTTCTGGCTCCTTGATTGTTGAAGATGTGGTTGATTGATCTGTGCGCGATGTAATCACAGAAACCAAGTGCATGATCCACAATCGAAGATCCATCCTTGATCCTGCACTAAGAGAGCATAACGTAACAGAGGGAATCTTGTGGCGCGCGGTGTGCGATGATGTCTAATAAAATCTATTTTTAGTAACCGGAAGCAGCTGATGCAAAGTGGGCGGGCGCGCGACAACAATCGCATGACGCGAAAATTGATTGTCGCGCACTTAGCTGCTTCCGGTTACTAAAAAATAAATTTCATTAGACATCATCGCACACGCGTATTGGAGATTCCCTCTCATATATGCTCTTTTGTCTGTACTCGATGTCACAGTCTCCGTATTTTCCAGATGCCTGCGAACTATCGACCATCCATTTCACATCTCGTTTGATGAGTCTTCTCACAGGAGTAGCGACTGCAGATGTAATTGCGGGAGAAAGTAATTAAGGATGCTGTTCATCCTGTGTCAAGCATCTATGGCCTAGAGATGGTCAACAGAAGATCAACAGCATCCTTATGCTGAATCCGCAAAAAACATTACACCAAAGATCATCAACGGTAAGTTCATTATCGCGTCTTTACTCTCAGAGCTTCTACAAATTGTGAACATTAGCTGTGTTGACGTCAGTTTCTAATTGGTCATTACGATAGTCGACATTACTGCATAGCAAGAAAGTGGAAAGCGAACTACGTAGTAAAATTATTGACTCGCTCTGCGTCTAGATTTTAGATTTGGCGCGAAAATTTGCTTGAATCATATGATAGCGTAATTCATGCATTTACGTCGGCACATGAGGATGTGCGGAGTTTGAATCAACATCGCTCCAGAGTCGCACAATACGACAACATCTACCGAACGTAATTCAAACTGAATCAGGCGCCGCTCTTCTGTCGTACTTAATTCAGCTATTAAATTCGACGCATGAAACGTTTACCGCTTCAAACTGGCCTATGCTGGGGGACGGGTGGATGGGCGGAGCCGGGGTGGCGCAATGGTTAAGCAACCATGTATAAATTTATATTATAGAAGTAACAAAAGCTTATTCTCGAAATTTGATTTCGGTTACAGTGAACCTATTTTAAGTTGCAGTATTTTTCATCCATTGGAATAATTGCCGCATAAAATACTGAATTTCTAACGGGACCTGAAACAACCTTAGGGGCTGATAAAAGTCAGGACATAGTAAAACAGGACATAGTAAAACAATCGCCTGTTTGTTTTATAATATGAACTTCAATCTACCCGGTTCTCCAGCCCGAGCGTGCATTTATAAGAAATTAATATTCTAACTTCGTGCACAGTACAAAATCCAAGCAGATGATTGGCTAATGACAGTACTTTGTTGGTGACCACAGTACGCTGTCCGGTCAGGTGCTTCGTCCTCGTGCAGTATTCATTATTTGTCGTTCACCGTACAGTATAGCTTGCCTGTTTTTGTCAATAAAACGCGCGGCACGCCGGTCTCTGACTCTTTAATCATGAACGCCGAGCTCAAGTCATGTTCACTTACCTCCAATGGCTCCAATTACAGGAAAGTGACAGTAAGTTGTTTTGTTGTCATGGCATTACGGTTTTTTTCAAATGCATATTTCCAGAAACCCTATTTAATAACGCTTCACATATTTGAATACCATCATGATATGACTTAGAGCAGTGCGACTTCAACAACCATTGGCAGAAAGCAAATTACAATCGAAAACAAAGTATCCAATCACATTCAAGTATTCTAACAATGAAATGTACAACAACCTCCCTGGGGAAAGTTCATGTCCGAGTGCTCGTTGCCGCGTTATTGTCTTTCTGAATTTTAATGAAGCATTATCTGTAACTAGCTCATTCCCAAAAAAAAGTTAAAACGGACCCCATCAACGATTGAAATTCGTAGAATGTTTCATCGCAATTGCTGAATATTGGAAAAGATCTTCCATTTGCAGGTTATAAATCATGACTATTCCGAATGCAAAACGTTCAAATTACTGTGAAGTTTGGTTTCAGTCAAGATTTAGCTAAAACTACCCTATGTTCAAATAAACACGGACACCACTTCCCTTCAATACATTGCACCAAGCTTTGGTATGAAGTATATTTATTATCTAAAGAAGCATTTGCAGCCTATAAATCGAGGACAGTTTATGTATAAGTGAAACAAAAACCGCTTTTTAGTGGAAGAGGTCGGCTGATTTTGCTCCATTCTCTTGTAATCAGATCGAAGATTTTGAAATTACCACGCGCTTCAATGATCACAGAATGTGCAAATTAGGTAATAAGACAATAGAGTGTCCAGTCATTCTGCGCGATGAAAAAGTTTACCGCCTCAAACTGGCCTATGCCGGAGGACTGGGGTGGATGGGCGGAGCCGGGGTGGCGCAATGGTTAAGCAACCATGTATAAATTTATAATATAGAATCAACAAAAGCTTATTCTAGAAATTTGATTTCGGTTACAGTGAACCGATTTTAAGTTGCTCTAAATTTCTCTTCAAAGCAGTATTTTTCATCCATTGGAATAATTGCCGCATAAAAAAAAACTGAATTTCTAACGGGACCTGAAACAACCATAGGCATAGGGGCTGATCAAAGTCAGGACATAGTAAAACAGGACATTGTAAAACAATCATCTATTTGTTTTATAATATGAACTTCAATCTACCCGGTTCTCCAGCCCGAGCGCGCATTTATAATAAATTAATATACTAACTTCGTGCACAGTACAAAATCCAAGCAGATGATTGGCTAATGACAGTGCTTTGTTGGTGACCACAGTACGCTGTCCGGTCAGGTGCTTCGTCCTCGTGCAGTATTCATTATTTGTCGTTCACCGTACAGTAGAGCTTGCCTGTTTTTGTCAATAAAACGCGCGGAACGCCGGTCTCCGACTCTTTAATCAAGAACGCCGAGCTCAAGTCATGTTCACTTACCTCCAACGGCTCCAATTACAGGAAACTGACAGTAAATTGTTTTGTTGTCATGCCATCTCGGTTTTTTTTCTGGCTCCTTGATTGTTGAAGATGTGGTTGATTGATCTGTGCGCGATGTCACGGATAAATCAAGTACATAATCCACAATCGAAGATCCATCCTTGATTGTTGTTGATTGACCTGCACCAAGAGAGCATAACGTAACAGAGGGAATTTTGTAGCGCGCGGTGTGCGTTGATAATGTCTAATAAAATCTATTTTTAGTAACCGGAAGCAGCTGAAGCAAAGTGGACGTGCGCGCGACAACAATCGCATGGCGCGAAAATAGTTTGTCGCGCGATCGCGGACTCAGCTGCTTCCGGTTACTAAAAAACAGATTCGCACACGCGCGCGTATTGGAGATTCCCTCTCATATATGCTCTCTTGTCTGTACTCGATATCACAGTCTCCGTATTTTTCAGATGTCTGCGAACTATCGACCATCCATTTCAGATCACGTTTGATGAGTCTTCTCACTGAATTAGCGACTGTAGTGTAGATGTACTTGTGGGAGAAAGTAGTTAAGGATGCTGTTCATCCTGTGTCAAGCATCTATGGCCTAGAGATGGACAACAGAGGATCAACAGCATCCTTATGCTGAATCCGCAAAAACCATTAGACCAAAGATCATCAATGGTAAGTTCGTTATCGCGTCTTTACTCTCAGAGCTTCAACAAATTGTGAACATTAGCTGTGATGACGTCAGTTTCTAATTGCTCATTACGATAGTCGACGTTACTGCATAGCAAGAAAGTGGAAAGCTAACTACTTAGTAAAATTATTGACTCGCTTTAATTGGCATGTAACAGACGTGTTATCTTTAATTGCTAATTTATAGTGTTAGTTTTTCTCGTATCCTATCAAGCCTTGTAGTATTCTATCAACGGCTTTCAGTTTATTAGTTATCAAGCCTACAGTATTCCGGGCTGAATACAGGAACAGGGCTGGACCGCATCTGCCATAAAGATTGTCGGTGACATTAGTCTGTACCCTCTCGCATTTATTTTTAATCTCCCTAAAAAAACAGTCTATCAGTATATTCACGAGTGGAAGATAGCCACTATCTCAAACTGGTTAAGGAAACGAGTCTTGCCTTTCTTAGATGTTTCTTTAGAGATATGCGTGTGGGGCTTTTGCGTTACCTGACTCAGGAGTGGAGTTGAAAGATAATATTGGGTTTCCATGACGATACTTTGGCCTCATTTACTATTGGTCGTCTTTTCTTCAAATGGAGCAAGTGATTATTTTGAAGATGTGAGCTAAGATTAATGAGGTCTAGTCGGCCACACTGCGGACAGGTGCAAAGGAACATTCCGGGCATTTTACCTCTCAGATTAAATGACCTCTTTCCTATTTATAATCTTGACGGGTTCTGAAGTGGTTCTGTAAGGGTCGGCTAGAAGGGTTCGGTAGGGCGACAGTGGAGCCAGACGGAACGCAATAGACCTTTACCGCATTCCGCTCCAATGCCCACGAACAATGGCACCAAGTCGAGGTTGGAGTAGACATTTTCATACATTTACTGTATTTTGGTCTACCCCAATCTCGACTGGGTGCCATTGTTCGATCGAATGCGGAAAAGGTCTATAGACTCACGTGATTCAACTTGGTCTCAGCTTTCCTATTTCCCATTTCTCTCCGATAACGTTTTTTGAGATTCACTGAAAACAGGTTTGTCATGGACAGGACATTCTGCGTTATCCTCAAATTCATCAACTTTAGACGAACGAGAACGTGCATCTACCGAGTACAACCTACCCCTCAAGTTGAGGATTATTGGTTGGGGGTAAGCAAAAAATAATAATTACATTCCACAAAACATTATACCAAACGATAAATAAATAACTAAGTTGATAAGGCAATGCTTAGACAATAGATTTGTGTTTTGCCGAGGCAACTCTGTTTAAATGTCAATATCATCAATATTTAAACTAGAAGTTTCTAATAGAAAGTTAAGTGCTGCGAGGGGATGTATATATATATTAGTAATGATCTGCAAGTTTCTGTAGCTTTAATCAACTAATAGATTATGGGAAGTGCGTTGATTGTGCAACCAATAGTTCATAATTTTCGATTAAAGAAATGAAACAAAGGTAACCAAATCCACAAAGTGGAAACAATATAGAGCCATAGAGATATTTTTAGTTTTTCCAACTCACACTCGCCTTTGCTCGATCAGGGACTGATGGGTTGGGTTATTAGTAGACAATGTGCATTTTGGACAGAAAATAACAACATCGATACCGGAAATATAGACAACAAGTAAATTAGTATAGATATTTTATTGAAATGTGTGAACAATCATGAACTATGACATTAATTTGCTGTATGGTAGAATTCAATGGGAGTGGAGAAAACACTGATCCCCTGTCCATGGACTCCCTAATTCCCAAATGTACAGGAGTCTGGGGGTCAATGTTTTCTAACGTGCAACATTAACTCAAAGTTAATATTTGTATTCGAGTGATTATTTGTATCCGAGTGATGCACGTTTTTGTAAAGGGAAGAATCTTAGGACTTTCAGAAACTAGGAATTTCGAAGTAACGTGGAAAATCTGAATGACCGATTACCAGTTAGAATTCAATTACAGTACGATTACCACCAGCTGAGTATAGATTAGCGTAACAGTTGCTTAGCTTTTGCAAGTTACCACCGGCTGAGATTCAGTTAGTGTACCATTACGCAGTCCTTACTCTATAATTTATAGGTGTAGGACAAACCAACGATTTCCCTTCTACATTACGTTATCCTTATGAAAATTACATATCTATTACAAATCGTGCTATGATTCGCTTATTATTGTATCGGTGTTTGATTTCAACTTATTCGTTATTTACAATATGTGTTCGTTTCACCTGTAATGACAAAGATGTAATTAATTAAGCTGTTAGTATAAATAGAAGTTAGAATCAATTGCCCTTAACCAAAACGAGTAGGAGACTAGGTACTAGTTTCTCGCGCGGGGTCTGGGCAACGCGTTTGGGTAGACAGGACTCGTCTGTTGTCATCGCATCGAAACAACATAGCGACGAGTGTTTGAAAGTTTTCCAAGAGTTTACGGAGAAATCATGCCAAAGCCAGTAAATTGCTGCGTTCCTGGATGCCTCAACAACTTAAATCAGAGGCCGTTCAGTGTGAACTGAACGACGACAATAAATTACAGCACCAGTCAAGAACACTTCGTGTCTCTTGTGTCAAGTCCCGTACTTCGCGCAGGGTTGTTTACGAGCCCCGCCGAGTTGAGTGAGCTTTACCAAGCTAACCTACCCCAGGTTAATCAGTAACCAGCCATTATTCCACCGGTGACAAAACACTTTCGTAACATTTTAACATGCCAATGCTACAAAACAACAATTTCATGTATACACTCATTGCAAAAAAAAATCCTAGAAAAATGTAAAAGCTTAAAAGCAAGACGAATTATGGGGTAATTAAACTTTACTTCCGATAGTGATAGGGAAGAGTTTTCATTTGTTTGTGCCACGTTGGGCGATTAATGTTTGCTACCCGGAAGGGTTCGTTCCGGTTCGTTTGCTGTTCCGAAGGACGATTTGTAAGTGTTAGTCTCCGTAGATCAACATGCTTCAATGGGCAGATAGTTCAGCGATATCGTCTCTGCATCTATAGTACGAGTCGATTGCTAAGCGCATCCGGCGAGATACTACCCTGGGTACCAGCCTAACTTTCGCGAAGGGAGGCAGTAGAACCTCTGGTACCCAGGGTAGCGAGATACAGTCGGTCTCCTTCGATAAAGAAATTTGTATCGATTGTGTCAGAAGTCCACTACCACTGGCACTGCTGAACTGGACAACTTATTAAAGAACATAGTCTTCCTCTCGATACATCACTAAAACGTTTGTGACCCTGATGAATACTTCCAGCTATGAATAAAGCGGAGTTTGACATGATAATTTGATAAAATGGTACTTAAAGGAGCCGTCTCACCCACAGTGCTTAGCGTGCTTTTGTTATTGTTTATATCCGGGACTTTGACCCCTTGTTCACGGCGGGAACTTCACGAACCTCTGTTCACGAACTAAGCGTATATTTTATGTTGGTGACATGATAATTTTGATTTGAACATGGATAACCTTGATGAAACTAATGCGGGTATCAGCGGCCATCCCAAGGGGGCGGCCCCCGGGTACCCAGGGGCATTTGTCACAGCAGCCATGACAAATAAAACCCCTCGGGTGGGGCAGAAAATAGTGACAAAAACCTCCACCCCTGGGGCAACCTTGGCAACATATTATAAGTATTAGAAACTAAACGTTTAAAAAATCTTAATAGTTTTATACAAATATTATCCTTTATTTCTTTGTTCTGTCTTCCGACAGTGGTGGCTTAATTTCATCTCTTAATTTGAATGATAATGATATGACTTACCTCGAGGACAAAGAAATCGAAGAACGTCAATCGATCGAGTGAGTCCTTTGGCGAAAACCGCTGAAATTTGAGACAGCAGATTACGTGCAAACCCCGTGGGTATGTCCCCGGGGTATTTTGACGAAAACGCAAAAGCGCTCTAATGCCCCGCGTGTAGGGCATGTTTTTGCTACAAATCCCCTGCTAAGCCCCTGGGTTGCCCGTGGGTTGCCGAGGGCCGCCCCCTCGGGATGGCCGCTGATATGACCCGCATAATAGTACCTTACAAGTTGAATGTGAAGTCAACAAAGTGTTATACAGTAGTACTTGGCTGTACTATAACATTTACCGCTCACCCGTCGCTGCTATAAACAGAACACTCTCTTCGGGTAACACTAATAATTATGAAAGCGAGGGTTTCTCTGGGGTTTTTCTCCTCGGTTTTATTTTTACTTGCAGACAGAGAGAGATATCTGCTAGCAGGCAATCTCGTTGGTGGCAGTAGCAGAGAACCAGTTCAAGAGAGAACAGTGAACGAATTACAGCTCGTTTCAATGGGAAATTATTATCATGCAGTCTCGGCGGCTTTGTTTGGCAAATTTCGTGCGAGTATAAACTTCGAATGATTAACCCGGTGAATCCGAAAATCTCGGTAAAATCAGTCTAAAAGCCCGAATTCCGCCCTTCGAAACCAGAGAGAGATACCTGTTTCCACAAGTTAAACGCCAAAGCCCTGAAAATGATTTTAGGAAACTGTTCTTCAAGTGGAGTTTTGTTCGAAATTGTAGTCACGTAAGCCAGCCACGGTCTTCAAAAACCCAAATCGGCTCAAAGATAGTAGATACTCGAACTAAGCGCTAATAGATCTTTACATATAAAGATTTATGGTCAGAATAGCTTCTCCATGTTGTAGGTGGAAATCGTGGACACAAACGGACAATTGTTTCCTTTCGCCGAGGACGAACGCCCGAGACTGGCATCCATCAGAGAACTACCGGCCACCTGAAATAAAACTAAAATTGCATGACCAAATAAAGAGGCTCAATAGGAAGAGCAATAACAAAGGTTCAACCTAGTATGATTTTTTGGACGACAGCTGGAAGGATGGCAGAGATGAAGAAAAGATTAAAACCACTACCATAAAACTCTGGATTTCGATGGCATCGAAAATGGCCGCTATGCTATGTGAGCGCGCTAAGCACTGTGGGTGAGACGGCCCCTTTAACAACTCGAAAATCGGCGAACACGAAAATGCTACATCCGGGACATATCCTCTGAGCCAGGGCGTCAAAGCGAGGCGATAACCGGCCGGTGGGTGACCATGAACCCCCAAAAAAATCAAGGAAATGGTATGTACTTGCGAAAAGGTATGTGTGGTCACCCTGTGTTGTAACGTCAAGATTAGTGTTGCTGCTCACTTCCGCTCGGGTGTGCATTTGTTGGTGACCACAGCACGCTGTCCGGTCAGGTGCTCGTGCAGTATTCATTATTTGTCGTTCATCGTACAGTCGGAGCTTGCCTGTTTTTGTCAATAAAACGCGCGGCACGCCAGTCTCGGACTGTTTAAGTAATGGTCCACATAACTGTAGTGCTCTATGGCAAGGAATGTTAAAAGGTGTTAATTTCCTATTATTCTTTCTCGTAATTTCATTGGTTGATACTTATAAAGTCAATAGAAACCCATCGAAATAATGCGTTTTCATTCGAAATTTTTTGTGGTTTGAATTTATTTTTGATCAAACTATGGTTAAGGGTTAGTGAGGAAAGTTCTCAAATTTGCAATTGAAAAATCGTTTGTTTTCTCTTTATCCGATTGGTTGGATGGTGGCTTGTCTGAGTTTTCACAGAAAAGAGAGCCAATAGCATAAAAAAAACTTTATTTTCGAAATGTAGCTTGGACTGTAGACACCTCCTAAGACACTAAGGCATATTCAAGCAAAATTGTATATGGGCGAGGCTCATTGCCGCAGAACAATGGATTCTACTACAGTTCTTATCTGGACCATTACAGCTCTAAGTCATGTTCAGTTACCTTCAACGGCGCCAATTACAGGAAAGTGACAGTAAGTTGTTTTGTTGTCATGCCATCACGGTTTTTTTCTGGCTCCTCGATTGTTGAAGATGTGGTTGATTGATCTGTGCGCGATGTCACACAATCGAAGATTCATCCTTGATTATTCTCTTTAAGTAATGGTCCGCGTAAGAACTATATTAAAAACAATAGAGCTGCGGCAATAAGCATATCCTCACGGTCGATTTTGCGTGAATATGACTTAAGTGCTGTATGAGATGTCTATAGTCCAAACTACACCCAGAACATAAAGTAGTTTTTATGCTATGGGCTACTTTTACTGTGAAAACTCAAAGCCACCACCATCCAGCCAATCGGAAAGGGAGAAAACAAAAGATCTTTCAAACGCAAATTTGATAACTTTCCCCACGGTCGATATTCATCGAAATTAAACCATAGTCCTTTTGATCAAAAATAAATTGAAACTTCAAAAAATATCATATAAAAATGTATTATTTCGATGGTTTTCTATTGAATTTATGAGTATCAACCAATGAAATTACGAGAAAGAAGAATAGAAAATTAACACCTTTTCACATTCCTTGCCGTTCAGTGCTATCGTTCTTAGCCGGACCACTACTTAAACTTTATTTTACTTTATTAGTTATGTTACACAGGGCCCCATTGAAAAACTCCTCGGAGATATGGGCACCCTGTCTAAACATCGTTATTATTATTATTATTATTATTGTAGTTGATTGACCTGTACCAAGAGAGCATAACGTAACAGAGGGAATTTTGTGGCGCGCGGTGTGCGATGATAATGTCTAATAAAAATCTATTTTTAGTAACCGGAAGTAGCTGAAGCAAGTGGGCGTGCGCGCAACAACATCGCATGGCGCGAAAATAGATTGTCGCGCGATCGCTGACTTAGCTGCTTCCGGTTACTAAAAATAGATTTTATTAGACATCATCGCACACACGCGCGCGTATTGCAGATTCCCTCTCATTTATGTTCTCTTGTCTATACTCGATGTCACAGTGTCCGTATTTTCCAGATGTCTGCGAACTATCGACCATCCATTTCACATCTCGTTTGTTGAGTCTTCTCACAGGAGTAACGACTGCAGATGTACTAGGTTACTTAATGAAGTTGTGAGAGTGGGTTTGGGGCGATTTTGGGACTTCTAAAGCAGTTTATTTATAGGCCTCGAAGTTTTGACGATCGGCCGCGTGTCTAACTGCTTTAGAAGTCCCAAAATCGCCCCAAACTTCATTAAGTATAATTCTTTTATTATTGAAGATTTATTTCGTAGGAATCGGAAAATAGAATTCACAAGGAGCAATTATATAAACTCTTCCGAGATCTCTGAGATAACTGGTTTTGATGCCTTTATGAATAAGATCAACGAGCGTGCAGTCTTGTAACCGTACACAAAACATAATATATATTGGAATATGTTAATCGATCAGCCAATAGAAACGTTTGGGTTCAGGCGACGCTAATGAACTATGACCGTGCACAATATTTTGTCTTACCCCTTTCCAACTACGAAATCGCAGCGCCTTAGTTTGTTAGCCCCTTTGAGGTTTGCCAGGTTTCTACCCATTCCACTCTATTAATATTGATAGACAAAGAAAACCAGATATGCAGACATTGAACACAAAAAGGAAATATTACTAGACTTTTTATTATGAACATGATTTCTAATTCCTCTAATTCCTTGCTATCGCCGCCGTTATCGACCGATAAGAATTCTTGCTATATCGGTACTATTGTTCATTTTTAAAAATAAATTATAATACGTTATTTTTCCTACATGTAAATAATATACAGCTATTTAAAAAGTTATCCCGTGCATGTTGCACTGTGCACATTGGATCGCGCGTTTAAAACAAATACAGTAACTAAAGCCCCATGTACACGACATTAATTTTGGGACCGACACTCTTGATTTACACTAGCTCTTCCATAGACCCCGCTCGGCCGCTGCACTTTCCCTTCGCAAAGGGTGTGTTACAGTACAATCGTATCCCGAGATCTGCCTTGAAACCGATGCTGATATTGGCTGATGTATATTCTGCTAACTGGGTCACTTGTTTTCTTAATAATGCCAGCTAGTTCGCGAAGAACGGAGAAAGAAGCATTCGGAGATACGGTATTTCTTTAAGGTATCGCTTTCTAAAATAAACCAAGGAAGAACAAACAGTGGCTGAAGTCAAAGCAGCGCGACTGTGGGTTAGCAAGGCGGCCAAGTTGATATGTAAGCTTAATCACTCACTTTAGATGTGTATAAAAGTTACAATACTCGAGTCAAATTTATTATCTATAAACGGTACAAACGTTTTTAGCGAGTCTCTTCCTTAGCTTCTTCATACATTTATACCGTAAGTTAACGGATCAAATAATAAATCTACTTCATCTTATTGAATTCACTGTTTGTTTTTTATTAAACTGTACCAGAAAGGTGTCAGATCAGATCTGCCAACAGGCTTATTATCGCCATTCAATTTTAAACTGATCCTTTAGACGATCATAACCATTCAGAAGACATCATCACGATCATCATAAGCCCTTTACATGCTATTAGGACGTCTCAAAGTACACTCCTTTGCTGTGCTACCTTATGCAACCTTGATTTTCTTAACCATTTCCATTTAGGATCGAAGCTATCGGAAATGTTTTTGCTGCCGAGTCGTTTTGATGTCGTTTTAGCGCCTGTTTTGAGGTCATCATTTTACGTTTGCTGCATTCTTCAATCGCCTTATCTCAGTGGCTTACTGCCTTGCATAAAATCTACCAAGAACCGGCTTCGGTATTTTTCATTCGAATCTGATGTCGAATCCTATCATGTCTTTTCAACTGATCAGTCTGCCTGTGTTTGCCTCGCAATGCCTACTGGGTCCAGGATTTTCTGGACCCAGCATGCCTTGCAGGATTGTACTGTAACAGACCTGTAGGGAAATGCAACGGGGTCTGTGGAGAGTCTAGATTTACACGGCAAAAATGGTTTCCCATTGTTTTTGTCCTGCTGATCCAATCAAATTACAGAGTTACGGCACAGTAAGTTACAGTACGGTTACGGTAAGGTTAAAGAGATGCCGTAGTTTGTCCCACTCATACGAAATCCGCAATATTCAACTCAGTAACAATATGAGTCGCTATTTCTCAACACTCATTTGCATTTGCTAGACACGACCTTTGAATGTAACAACCACGAGACAACCTTTTTGAAATGGCTGTATACGTTCCTTTGGAATTATTTTTGGGAATAAACCGAAATATGCCCTAAAAAGGCGATCCTACAGTAGAGTCATCCCCGTAACACGGCCATTACAAACCAAATAAAAATTACAACTTGGTAATGTCACCAAAAATTATCTATTCCTTACTTCCAGTACTTCAGAGACCTGTTCTGAGCAGAGCGCTGGGAATGTCACTCACTTTGCATTATTCTGGGTTCCTACAGGAGCTCATTACAAGGAGCATCCATCTCCCATACTTGGTCTGAGTCAGCACATAAAAAGCTTTGGTTTCTCACTGTACGCAATAACAATATCTCTTCATAAATCATTAGGATGTATTGTTTGCCAAGTTCATTTTGCATAAAATTACTGTTCACAAGGCTTCTCATTGTTATTTTCGCGACAAGCTGATTCTAAAAATAGCCTAATCTGGGAACACGCTGGCTCACGAATGCAGAACAGATGGTAATGGCTCCTGCTTCCGGCTACATTGATACATCTCTAGTCTCGCTCTCATGCAACCGGAAGTAGGAACCCAGCATTATGCAAAGAGTCTATGCCAGATGTACATGCACGATTCTATTTGGACAGGCTGTCCTTCCATTCCTTGAGCTTCTCAGCAGCTTTCTGTATGGTGCTGTCCTCCTGAGGAGCAAAGAATGAATTCTTAACAGCAATGATCAACGCCTCGGAGCTATCCTATCCTATTTAAGAGCTATCCTATCCTATTTGAGAGCTATCCTATCCTATTTGAGAGCTATCCTATCCTATTAGAGAGCTATCCTATCCTATTTGAGAGCTATCCTATCCTATTTGAGAGCTATCCTATCCTATTTGAGAGCTATCCTATTTGAGAGCTATCCTATCCTATTTGAGAGCTATCCTATCCTATTTGAGAGCTATCCTATCCTATTTGAGAGCTATCCTATCCTATTTGAGAGCTATCCTATCCTATTTGAGAGCTATCCTATTTGAGAGCTATCCTAGCTCATGGCTGTCTAAATATATTACTGTGTTTCTTTCCTGTAAATTATGCACCAGATATCACTTACAGACCGTAATTCCCGCGCGCCGCCATGTTGGATCTTATGACGTCACACAGTTGCCTGTATATTGTATTGTTACACAACAATCGAGCTATTGTTTTCTTTAGCAACAGGCGACGGCAGTGACGATGAGCTCGAAATTTCCTTTATCGTCTTTAACCACATTTTCGAAAAATGAGTATAATCTTTAAAACAAATAATTTGGGGTTTTCACGTTGTGTTTTTGCAGAGGCGAGTGTGCGGTGCATTTTGTAATTAAGACTTGTTTTATGCCGTCGACGTCGTGGTTGCGTAATGACTAAAGTCCTTACTGACCATACTGGAACATGATGGGCATGCGCGGTAGAGTGCAAGACCATCTTAGTGATATTACTCACTTTAATGAAACAAAACCGCACAAAAGAACTTCCATACGACTTGTGTTCACTGGAATAAAAGGCACTTGGAGGAATTGTTGCGATACCCTGAAAAGAAATCGAAAAGAAAGTTATATCAAACCTGAATTGATATTAGTCGAGAACAATCTCGTAAAACTCTTACATCATAGCCGTCATCTCGTTGCTGTTTTCCAGGGAGTCGAACAACTCCATCACAGAAGCAGGGAGTTCAGAAATCGGCGATACTCTCTGTCGACCGTTATTCTTTGCGAGGCTCTAGCTCAGTGATGTTTATTAGCTTCACTGAAAACTGAATACTCAAAACAAACTTGGGCACGGCACCACTAACTTGGGCACGGCACCTCTAACTTGGGCACGGCACCCCTAACTTGGGCACGGCACCACTAACTTGGGCACGGCACCACTAACTTGGGCACGGCACCACTAACTTGGGCACGGCACCTCTAACTTGGGCACGGCACCACTAACTTGGGCACGGCACCTCTAACTTGGGTACGGCACCTCTAACTTGGGCACGGCACCTCTAACTTGGGCACGGCACCTCTAACTTGGGCACGGCACCTCTAACTTGGGCACGGCACCTCTAACTTGGGCACGGCACCTCTAACTTGGGCACGGCAACACTAACTTGGGCACGGCAACACTAACTTGGGCACGGCACCTTTAACTTGGGCACGGCACCTCTAACTTGGGCACAGCAACACTAACTTGGGCACAGCACCCCAAACGGACGGGCAGAGACTACCTTTTCACAGGTCTCAGTACCCGGAACATTCCATTTTCACGACAAAAACGAGGGGTGCCGTGCCGAACAAAAATTGCCACGTGTACCAACAATCCAATGTCGCCCAATGTCACCTAAAGTTGCTCAATGTTGCCTGTAGTCGCAAGATAATTATTTATGATACCCAGTAATATATGTTTGCTTTCTACCTTATACTGGTCAGTAAATCATGAGTAGAGTATTTAATGACAAGAATGACAAGAAAACCTACGCCTCCAAAGCCTCCAAAACCTCCAATGTCGCCTAATGTTGCCCATCGTCGCCCAATATTCTTGCCATTTTTCAACAAACTTTGCCAATGTCGCCTGGTGTTGCACTGTGTCGCGGCAACATTGGGTCCCAAACTAGGCCCCGAAAGGGTATATACTTCATGGTAGTGTTTCGTTCTATATAGTCTCCCTGCATAATCATTTTCTCATTTTCTCGGTACGGTGGTTTAGCACTGGCGTGCCTAAAATGTTTATCGCGTACACCGGGCTGAATAGTCTGTATCTCATGACATTCGCAGTGATAACCGTACCTTTTTAGCTATGTAAAGTAGGCAGGAATAAAAAAGATGTGGCTCTTAAACGATTGATGAATTCAGAATCAAAATTACTGTAATTACCTTCTCCTTGGTAAGCCATCGTGCAAACTTGAAGTCGAATGGATCGTCGGTCTTGTCGTATTCATTTAAATCGACACCTGAAAACATACTACACACGTGTTACCTGCGACAAAGACTATATCAAAACCCCGCCGTTGCAGTGCACTCTGGGATGGATATCTGTTTCCATTGTTAAATCCAAGATGGCCGCCCAACGCAACATGATCTCGAGTTTGAAATTACGATTATCGTAAATTGTTATTGGCCGCTGAAATTACGCTAATCGTAATTCTCGTGACCAGTCAAGGATAAAGATAAAGATTTGTCACATTCCGAACGGCGGTAGACGGGCTTAGTGTAGTGGTGATTCATAATTACAACACTCGCTCTAAATCAAATAAGAACCTTTTTTTGCCACGACAAAATCTAAACTATGGCAAATTCGGCGTTAAATATTCAGCCGTCAAAACGTGGAACGACATTCCAATAGCGTTTAAAAACAGTTCTTCAAATAAACTTTTTAAGAAACACTTCAAAAAGCATCTAATTTCCACATCGTGATTAATATTTGTGTACAAAGCTATTTTTCTTGTACATGAATAGAATGAACTCAGTATCGTATTTTAACTATAAAATTATATAATTATAAATACAGTAATTGTGTGCCTATCCAAACACGTTGCATGGCACTACCCAACACACACTATGACGTAGCTAGCGTCTAATACGCATGCACACATCTTATTACCGGTAGAGTGGCAACCATGTACAGCTGTTTCGTCCTTGTTAGGACTCATCAGCATGGCATAGCCCCCAAGACCGTCAGCCTCACTTTAGATCATAGGCCTCAGAATCTGGTTACTCTAACGGCGAGCTCGAAAGCTGCTTTAAACCCCAGCCACCACGCTAACACGTGTGGGAGCTAGAGATGTAAACAAGCGCTATAGCAATGTGGATCTCTCCGAAGAGGATCTGGTAGTGCAAAATGGAAATGGCACGGCCAAATCCGAAATTATAAACCAAACACGTTGCATGGCACTACCCAACACACGCTATGACGTAGCTAGCGTCTAATACGCATGCACACATCTTATTACCGGTAGAGTGGCAACCATGTACAGCTGTTTCGTCCTTGTTAGGACTCATCAGCATGGCATAGCCCCCAGCCATCTTAGATTAATCATAAATAACAAATAGGGTGCAAGAGTTTGTAATTAACCCCTCTGGGTTGTATCTCTTGTATCCTTCACAAACTTTTCTTTATGTATGTATATTTCCTATTCTGTGTTTGTGTGTGAAATAAACGAACCTTTGAACCTTGGTGATGACCTCTGCGCTACACTGCACTACACGCAAAGGGTTATGAGTTCGAACCCAGTAGGATCGCTTGGAAAAAACTAAACAAGAACAGAACGTGAAGAAGAGAAACCTGAGAACCCTAGCTCTAGGTGAGTGAGAATCCGTCGTTTACCCGTGGTTAGGGTTAGTTTTGTGGTTCGGGTTAGGATGTCAGTAGAATTACGATTATCGTAATTTCAGCAGCCAATAACAATTTACGATAATCACCGAGATATCAATCCCAGAGTGCACTGCGACGGCGGCTTTGCGAAAGCCCGAAGAAGAAAAAGGACATTAAACACAATGGTAAGCAACACATTTAACACTTACAATGATTGCTTTTGCAGAGCTTGGCATTTTAGCTTTAAAGAGAACAAGGAAAGTGAAGGCTCGTTTCAGATGCCGCTCGACTCATGTGTAGAACTCTGTATTAAGTAACAATCCGTGTAAAAACTAGGCACAATTCTATGGTTCAGATGCAATTTGCTTTTCCAACGTTAGAATGTTCTGTTTTTCATACTAACAACTCATCAACCCTTAAATGATAGATTTCTGAAATCAAACCTACTAAAACTACTTTCCTTTTGATTTTTCGTCATATTTTCGTCTACTTTATGCGGATGACCTGGTTATTCTATCTGAATCGGCAACTGGCTTGCAAACCTGTCTTCGTAGACTTGAGTCTTATACATACAAGTGGAAGTTGAAAGTTAATTTAAAAAAGTCAAAGGTACTGGTTTTTGCAACGGCTTCTCAGAGACTAAAACTAATATTAAGTCAATGGTTTTATGGTAACGACATGTTAGAACGGGTCGACGAATATACGTATTTAGGTATTACGTTTCATTATTCAGGTGGCTTTAAAACTGCACAAAAGTTCCTTTATAACAAGGCTTTGCGTGCTTACTATAGTCTTTTTAATTGCTTTTCCTCTATAGACAATGTATCAGTAAAAGTTCTTTTGAAATTGTTTTCTTCAATGGTAATTCCGATTTTATTATATGGATGTGAAATTTGGGGAGTATATGCCCTAGGTAAGCTTTCTGGTTTTGATATTGTTAAGAAGAAACTTTTTTCAACAATAATTCTCGTAGAAAAGCTCCATTTGAAATTTTGTAAACGTATTTTAGGTGTTCACGCTAAAGCATCAAATCTAGCCGTTTATGCTGAGTTAGGTAGGGTACCTCTTATTTTACAGGTATCTGCTCTTATTGTGAAATATCGGTTACGTCTGAATGGCCCCATTCTTAGTGAAACTATCGTTGGCAAGGCTTCACGCGTATGTATTAATTCCAATTCTCAAAGTGTTATATTTGCGAATTATATCTTAAAGATGTGTGGTCTTGATAATGTTTCAAATCTCCGTGTTCCATTAAGACAGTTAGAACAGTTTGCAAAAGTTCTAAAAACAAAGTTATATGGTCTGTACTCTAGTTTTTGGAACAATGAGGTTTTCGGAGGGCATTCTGACTCTCATGAAGTAAAGCGGGGTAAATTACGGACATTTGGACTTGTTAAATCTGATGTGTGTTTTGAGAAGTATTTAAGTAGTATCTCAAATGTAAAACATCGAAAAGCTGTTACCCGATTACGAATCTCGGCACACAGGTTGCCGGTTGAAACTGGGCGATACAAAAAAATACCATATGATTCTCGAATCTGTACTATTTGTAATGATAACAGGGTTGGCGATGAGTTACATTATATATTTGAATGCAACAATCATGATTTTGTCGGCTTGAGAAAGGATTTTCTTCAAAAGTTATATTGCGTCAATGATGTTTTTCGTGTATTTAATAAGAGGACTTTATTTTTGTATTTGTTTTCAATGAAGGATGATTCTGTTATTGATATATCTTCAAAATATTTTTATGATGTTTTGGAATTAGCAAAAGCATTAACAGTTGTATAATTATTGCTGTGATGACTCTGTAAGTGCTTACAAGTATTTGTTATCTAGTATTATTTTACCAATGTATCTGTAGGGATATAAGGTGTAATAAAGTATTATTATTATTATTATTTAAAGTTATAAGAGTTTTCACTAGATGCAATTCAAATCTGTTAAAAAAACAAGAAAATGATGTTCTTCTTCAACTTTTGATAGATTATGATATTTAAGAGAATGAGGTGGACGATTGAAACAATACCACAATTGAGCAGCTTTTTACATTCCATGCATTAGAAATGCCTAGCTCTTGCGCAGACCATTACAAGTGCAGCAGAAGAGTGATGTATGAATTAATTGGGTTCAACATGTTTGAATTGGGTGCAGCATATGACTGGAGCGACGCTGATTCAAATGTCGCTCTTCTCTAGTCTCCTTCGCAGCCGTTTCCTTTGTCGTCACGCAAAGGAAACGGCTGTGAAGGAGAACATAAACTATACTTGAATAATGTGGAAACCTTCCCACACTAGTTCACTATGACACAGGCTCCTCCGGTAGATTATACTGGTTCCCTTGGCAAAAGTAGTCTTCATTCTAGTATCATAAGTAGAAAACTTGCGGGAAAGAGCAAACCATTTTGCTGTTTCAAACTATAACCGCACTGATTTCGTGGAAATTGATCTTTTTCTATAATAAAGCATGTACATTAAATAGTTTTAGAAGTAAGGTGGAACCTAGTCACTCACCGATGTCTATGTTTGAAATGTCTGCCATCATGAAGTAGCCACCCTCGGGCACGATGATAACGAACCCGAGCTCAGTCAACATCTTAGCCATGCGGTCTCTTTTGCCTGAAACCATCTTGGCGAGTTGAGTGAAGTAGCACTCCTTCGTACCAATCAGGGGGATTTCTTTCTCAAGAGAAACTGCGACCGCTTCCTGAAAAACAAGTGGGAAGTATGATTGGTATTTATAATAGACTAACGACTTGAACTCGGTGTACATGACACGAACTAAACATGTTTAATTAAACTAGCAAATTTAGCAAATTTCAAAAAAGGCTGCAAGGACCACTGTTACAAACAAAAGTATTGCTGGATCTGTGGAGATCAGGATCAACAGAAGGATTGAAATATATGAAGACTGCAAGGCTGATCGCACGGCTATTCACTCTTCTTAATATTTATGCGCATATCTAATTCACTACTCGAAAACGAGGCTATCCCCGCATCGTGGATGGCGCAACGTGTTCGAAAGGACAATTCAGGATTTTTTCTTTTGTCTCCAACGCGTAGAGGAACACAGCAATATTCCGTCCGCGACGCCATTTTGCTTTTCAGCTGAGCAACGATGCGGGGATAGCCCCGTTTTCGAGTAGCTAATTATATGCGCATAAATATTAAGAAGGGTCAATACCATGTTATTTATTGCGGTACAATAAATAACATCGTACAGACGTTCGATCAGTCTTGCAGTCTTCATACATGAGTATCTAGCCCCTATCTTGAATGTGTTTAGTAACACAGGGTTAAAACTACCTCGAAAAGGTTGTTTAGTTAAGAAAGGTCAATTTGAAACTAGTTTAGCGCCAGCGAGCGTACGCTGTGAAAACAAATTATTTTAAACTAGTTTAATTAAAGAACTTTTAAACATGTTTAAGCTTCGGTGTGAATGGGGTATTAGTCTGCCTAATTTTCGTAGACTTGTGTTTGCATTTCAATGGCCGCTACGTACAGGTTATTTTGACGATGTTGCGCACGCATCAGTAGAACAATAGACGCGAGCTGCTTGGACTCGTTCTGGTTCACCAGCCTTTTGTTATTTAAAATAGATAGCCATTGTTCTAGCTGCGCGCGCAACATCGTCAAAATGGCTTACTGATGCGAAGACATCACCATCGCATTTTCGGTAATCGCCGATTGGATTTGCTATTTTTATGATGGATCAATGTAGGGCCGTAATTCAAAATTGTAAAGCATCTGTGCATGCTCTCTATCCAGGATAAAACGTGAGGGTAAAACTCCTGTCTTGATGCGTACAGACCGTCTCACCATTATGGGACGTGTTTCTGTGCACACGTGTGTTTTGTGCACACTGCGCATGACCGTGACGTAAAACACATGGCACCAAACTCTAATTTGACATCAAAATTTCATAACATTATTGCATGTTTTCTAGTTTCATCTCACAAGTACACTGTAAAATACAATACTCGCATCCAATCTGTATGAGATTTACAATACCTATACAGATTGACTGCTGTATAGTTTTTGACTGAATAATAATTCTAGCCTTCAGATCTATTTTAAACTGTATTTAATTCAAGTACGTTGAATTCCTAGATTACACTAGCACTGATTCATTTCCGTATGATTTGAGAGTTCTGAGAGTTCGATCCGCACTTCTAGTTCTGCTTGAGATCAGTTCTTATACGATTCTGTACGATTCTGAGAGTTCTGCGTGTTTTCTTCTATATATAATGCACAGATCAAGTGTCAATGCACATTGTGATTACAATAGTTCCTTGTGCGGTCTATATCATTATATCTGGTTACAATAACATAACAATGTCACTAAATTCTCGACAACTGCGAATATTGTATTACTTATTATGATGGTGCAATACCTGTATTGGAGTGGGTATGGTGTAGGTAGCGCTTGCTTGTACTGTCTGTAGATTGTGTATTAATTCAGCAGGAGCTATTGACCAACCAAGCTACATGTACAAGGACAGAAAAACAAGTAACAGGTTTGTCACTGGAGCAAGATATCGTAGTAGCATTGGATACATCACAATATAAACCCATTGCATAAATAGTGTCCAATTTCAATAACTATTGTTTAGGAATCTTTAGTCTCACATTCACGTGAAAACGCTTTGTGTGGCAACGTGAATACGAGGCTAAAGTCTCCAGGACAATACCTATTTAAATTTTACCGCCTCCCGGTTAGCTCAGTGGTTAAGCTCCGGTCTGTTGAGCGGGAGGTCGCGGGTTCAAACCCCGGCTGGACCAACACTCAGGGTCTGAGTAGAAGGTGCTGCCTTTGTGAAACAACTGCAAATGGTTAGACCTTCACGTCTTCTCGGATAAGGACGTAAAATCGTAGGACTAGTGTCCCCAATTAGTTGCAAAGCTAAATACATTTGACACTTACTTAAGCAATAAACACCATCATTTAGTGCTAACATCTTGTTCCATTTCAGATACTGTTGTATGACAACTGTCAACAACATCTTTTATGTCTCTTTCAGGTACACACCCTAGATTACACTAACCCACAGGTAGCAGAGGCTAAACATGGCGGGTAGTTATGTCAAAGAAAGATTAAAATAATATTAGAGAGAAAACAGAGTAACTAATTATTAATGACTACAGAGTACTAAAATGCATTGTACGTACTATTTTACAGTTTAGCATAATTGTAGAAGGAGATCAAGGGGTCAAAACAGAAACATACAACGGAGTTGAAACGTGTAACAGCGGCCCCATGCTCCAGATTATTTAGTGAATAAAAAGTACCATAATTATTTGGAAAATACAGTCTAGCGTGTACACTCATACAGAAGGCAGTTGCCATTGTATTCCATATGTTCATTCTAGAATTTAATTGTTTCATTTTTAGCTCAGCTTAAAATGTTTATTGAGCTACATGTATGGCTTATTGCTGGTTCATAGCAAGTGATTAATTGAAACTTGATGTTTCTTTTTGAAGATCTGCGTAATTGGCTCCATGTACTCTAGCATTATAGTCATTCACAGTTTAGATTACTGTTCATGTTTGCCATCAGGTGGGTTTAAATTTATTTGCTATTCATTTAGGGGTTTTTGTCTTCGATTTTTGTACAATACACTTTCTTGGCAATAAACTTCCTTTCCCCAAAAAAATATGGCATTTGGTTTTATCATAGTGTAGAATTATATTGGGCCCAGGGCCCATCACATATTTAAAATGGGGCCCTTACTGGGCTATGTGTTTTACGCCCATGTGCAGTAAGTTGATGCCAAATTGAATCTTAATCACTGTGATTGTATGTAATCTGACTAGACCATTTCAATACTCAGCTGTAACATGTTATTACATCTACTCACAGGTTGTCCTGACTTGATAACCTCTGGGTTTTTTAGGGCAAACCCACTCTCCCTTGTAATTTACTATTATACATGTACATGTATGTCTAGCAACTTAGAGTTAAATAAATGTTGTTGTCGTTGTATTTTAAAAACAAACAAAATTATTTTGCTTGCTCTCATTGGTCAAATTTATTATCCAATAAAAGAACATGGAACACTACATGTAGTAGGAGAGTCTATATTTTTTACACTAAAGTGTGAAGGGTGCAACCTAGAATGAACACTGCTCAAGACTAAATGATATAAACAATTTGTGCCTTTCAAAGCATTGCACTGATCTCCCTGTCGGCAAAACAATCATGTGTATATTACTTACCTTCCAGCCTGTCACACTAAAGGTCTTGCCAGCACTGCCAATGGTAATCGTTCTCTCCCACATTCCTGGCAGAGTGGCTAAAGGGAGATACATTGTATACATTGTACATGTATATAGAAGATATTACATGGTTGTGCAGAGATACGGTTTATATCTTTCAGTGGGTGGGCACAGGGTGGGGTGGGGGGAGGGGGGGGGGGGGGGGGGGGAGGGTTGGGTACTCCCATATACAAGCTACAAATGTATATGGGTATGTGCCACCCCGTAGGATATGGTTTTTTAGCTGTCTTAGTCTGAAATAGGGTCATTTTTAGTCTGGAATAGGATATGATCTTGACAGGGAAGTATGAGACTGCACATTTTCATACATTGTATATATTTCTCTTGTTATGGAATAGAGTACAGGTCTGAAAAAGGGTATGGAAAATCTTACATTTTGGTGTGGGTTTGGAGACACTCCCACAGGCAGCACACTCCCACCTGAAATGCCTGATATTTTAATACAATTGTCTTTGGTTCATCTTGCAGTGGACAAGTGATGCAGCATGGTGGTGAGCAGATGAATTATCAACATGGGCAATAATAATGAACTAAGGGTTTGTAAGAATACAACCTTGCATGCTCTACTCTAGGAGAGTTAAATTAATGTTAACATGTTTAGTGGTGTTTTCCTGCACTTCCATGAAGGTTGAGACCATTAATTTTTTGAAACACAAAGCATGAGAAACAGTCTCCTAAGGTGTTCTCACTGACACAACAGTTCAAGTTTCTCTTAGTACGAGTCACTTGGTACTCACTGTCAGTACTTGATGTGTCCTCACTCTCAATGTACATGTACCCTTCACTTTGTACCGTTTCACTAAAATGCTCGGAGACCAAAAGTTTTTCTATTTTCCGAGTGACAAGTGAAGCATATAATATCAAAAGTGAACTACTGGTGCTATACAAGGTGCACAGTACTGTATCTGCACTGTTAGCATGTACTCTCAAATGCCCTAGGCTGGACTAAGATATGGGAGGATGCAGGCCCAGAGGTGGAAGGGAGCAATAGCTCCTAAGGTATGTGAAGGTATACAATGGGAGGTGGGTGGAATGCTGACCAGAGCCCCCGAGTTGTTTTAATGAAAAGGAGTATTCTACATGTACTTCTGTGGAGTAGTTTATACAATGTATGCTAGCATGTTAAATACATGTACCATGGGTGATATTCTACTGAGCTTCTTAATTAGGACGTTTGTGCATATCGGCTAATGGCGCTAATAGTATCTTGACGTACAGTACATGTAAGCTTACCTATCCTGACATGCTCGGCTCCAGAGTACACAAGCCATTCATACACTTCATCACTGATACACAGTGTATTGTACTTCTTACACAAGCCTGCTATCATCTCCAGCTCACTGCGATTAAACACCTAATACAATACAATACATGCAATTAATTCAGACAATCCTGGTCAAAGGTTTTTGGGACACTAACCAAAGTTCACAGCTGACATGCTACATGTACTTGTCAGTAGTACTCATCAACAGGACATTTGCATGACTCAACTGTGCACCTTTTACCCATGCTAGCAGAGATCTCTTCTTTCCCATGCCGAGAAGGTGAGAAAGGGAAGACACCAGGGAGCTGGGGTGGCACAGTGGTTAAGCACTTCACCTAGCTCTCACCTCTATGGCCTAGGTTCGATTCCCCGATACAGTGCCATATACATTGTATGAGTTAAGTTTGTTGGTATCTCGGCCTAATTGCTCCAAGCGTTTTTCTCTGGGTTCTCCAGTTTCCCTCCCTCCGCAAAAACCAACACGCTAAATTCCAATTCGATCTGTGGATTAGCCGGGTCCTGACCTTGATTAGCCCCCATGGTTGTTTCAGGTCCCGTTAGGAATTAGGTTTTTTCTGCCTGTGTAGGATGCTTTCTTTGATAATTTTTATACCACTGTATGTCCACACCATGGATGAACCAAACAGACTTCCAATATGTGCATCAAAAACACAACACATTGCTTACACTATTTGAGCCCACATTACAATCATTATGTTAGTTGCAATTGACATTGGGTTTTAAAGTCACACTAAGGATTATGACAGGGCTGCTACATGTACGAAACCTAAATGCATGTGTGACAAAGAAAGCATCCTACACCGGCAGCAGTCTCTTCCCTTTCTCTCTATCTCAACGTGAGAAAGAAAAGATCTCTGCTAGCAGCAGTCTTTTTACAACAACTACCAGAATCATTTTCAAATTCCTTTTCTTATTCATATTTTCCAACTCCAACAATGGTCTAAATTAGAGGAACAAAGCAACCATGCAAAGGATTCTGATAGTTGTAATCAAATTATGCAATCATGTGAATGTCCTATTGCTTACAATATTCCAATACTATTTTATCACTGACCACCTCCCCCAAAAACAATGTTTGAGAGTGGATAGAGGAGACCATGTACTAATCCAATTATCAACCAATGGGCAGTTTAAGGCAATACGTGGTTGTACTGGATGGCAAAAAAATCTTACTTCATAATTTATATATTTAAAGGCACTTGTACATGAAAAAGATCTGTAATGTTTTTAGCAAAACCTGTTTTGTCAATCTTTCTAAAACAGTATTTTAAAGTTTGTTTGCCATCTTAAGTAAAGCCTTTCCCATGGGATCATGAGCTCGATTCATTGGTTATTGAAGTGATATACATTTGTACATGTATCAGCACATGACTGTTAGCTGCAAAAAGCCTACCGGTATTCTAACTTTTTCAACATTTTGGATTGAACTGTTGTCACACACAACCTACCTTTCCAACAGGGTTATGTGGAGTGTTGATAACAATGGCTTTTGTGTTTTCTGTAAATTTTGATTCCAGCTCATTTTTGTCCAAGATCCAGTCCTTGGAAGAATTTGCTCCATCTTTCTGTAATGTCAATTGGCAACAATCATGTGGTTATAATTGTTTATTTTTGTCTATATATATTTCAAAATAATGCCATACAACATAGATCAGAGCCATTACTGGTTGTAAGCCCCTCAAAACTCATTAATAAGGCCAGGGCTTATAACCGGAATTTTATGGTACAATAACTATATATATATATATAGGTGCAAAATATTAGCATTCTATTGCACACCATTACAGTATTTTCCTGCAGTGCAATGCAGCCAAGGGATCTTAATTAAGTTCTACATGTATATGTCTTAAAATGGTACAGTTTTAGAACTAAAAGTAGCAACTACTTTCCACATTTCAGTTAATTTGTTTTTGAACTGGGGAATGTTTTTGAACTACATGTAGGGTATTTTTTTAAACTACATGTACATGTATACATTGCATGTACATGTATAGGGATTGTTTTGGATTCACTTACTAGTTCAAAAACATTTTCCTAGTTGAAAATAAATTCCCAAATTTAAGTGTTTTCCCTAAAAATTCCCTAGTTCAAAAAAATTGTGATTTTTTTTTTCAAACTGAGATGACATTTGAACTACAACATACAATGTATACATGTACGGCATAAATGTATGCAGCATTTTGAGGTATTCTAATATTGGAATTACAATGTATTATATGGCTGTCAATAATGCACCGAGGGTCCATTGTTTGCAGTTGATGGTTTCCATGCATGTAAAATGTATGCAACAAACTGATGTGTATGACTGTCTTTCATTGTGTATACTTACAGGTCTGAGGGGAACAAAAACAGGCTTTCCTCCTGCTGATGTTATTTGAGGCACATAACAATCAAAGAACGGCTCTATCAGAATAACCTGCATGTATAAACATTAGGCATTAGAAACATCTCTGTACAATCATGCAATGTTTGCTATCCTGCTTAATGGTTACAACATAATGGCCACCTCCTAATTAGCATAATTTGGAAGTTTAATATTGAGAGGAAAACTAATGTCACCATATTAAAAACAGTATTACTGTTTCCAATTTTAGAGGATGTTGAGTTATAGGCATTTCAAATGCATTAAAAAACATGAAAGAGAGGCTGGTGAGGCATCCATTCCTTTTTCTCATACAAATCATTAAACATTTCAAATGGTTATAATTTCAAGTGCTGCTTTTTTTAGCTACAGCATGCAAATTTCACAAGATCACTAATGTCGACATGCTCTTTCACATGATGGTAACAATAAGGTTTTCAAATAAAACATATGGATAAACTAGTATTAAAACAGAACTTCGCATTTATGAATTCAATCTAGTTACAAACCAGAAAACAGTCACTTTCATTAAAATTGAACAAAATTAATGTGCTTGTACAATATCAGGCCTCGAAAAAAAATTGTAGTCACAAAAATAAAATAGTTGCAAGTCAGCAAATTAGTAAAAAAAAAAGGCCCTTTTGCAGCTAGACATTCATGTGATTGTACTGGATTGTACTGGATGACAAAAATATTTAACTTGATAATTTTATTTAGAAGCCTTGTACGAGATCGGTATTGTTATTAGCAAAACCTGTTTGTAAATGCTATTTTTCACCTCCAATCAATTGTCGATCTTTCTAAAACAGCGTTTTTAAAAATGGCTTGCTATCCAGCATCCATGGCAATTGTCTTTCCCATGGGGATTATGAGCTCATTCATTGGTTAACGAAGTATTATTTCAGTACGTGACTGTTAGCTGCAAATTAAAGGCCTATATATTGTGACTGATCATTAAGTTTTAGTTGCAAGGCCTATTATTGTCTTAGTCACATTTGCAACCATATTGGTCGCAATTTCAAGCCCTGAATAAGTACTACAGTCCCTGTCAAAAGTTTTTCAACCGTATGCGGTACAGAACGTGGTTCGGTAAAGCGAAGATTCGGTAACCACATGTGCTAATTTTCATTCGGTGAACTCCATACGTTTTAACACCGAATTCGTTTTACCGAAGGTGGTAGAGTCACCGATTTCGTTTTACCGAAAGTGTTAGAGTCACCGATTTCGTTTTACCGAAGGTGGTAGAGTCACCGATTTCGTTTTACCGAAAGTGGTAGAGTCACCGATTTCGTTTTACCGAAGGTGGTAGAGTCACCGATTTCGTTTACCGAAAGTGGTAGAGTCACCGAATTCGCTTCAGCAAACATTGCAGGTCACAATGGTGTACAAGTTGTTACTTAGTTCACTGCTTGCGACAAGTGATTTTTTCACATCATGAAAACTGTTAAAACCACAATTGGTTAAGTTTAGATTTGGATATATTTAATAGTTTGTTAATACGATATTGCTGTTTCTTAAAACAATATCTCGTTTTGCCTTTCTTTAAACAAAAAGCTCTGATCACTCCAAATTGTTACGGGTCGGCATCCTGGTGTGAACATTGAACATTTTTTGGGTTGGGATCGTAATTTGTACCGAGAAAAGCCGATAAACTCGAAGTGGCGAGGCCATTTCTCTCCTTCCTTATTTCTGTGATAACCTTACTGATAATATGTCCTTCAGAAGAATGGAACTAGTGTATTAAATATGGGGAGAATTAACATTTGTAAAACCAGGTAAAACTTGCACCACAAAATAACAGACAACTGTAATATCTGTAATATTTTTTGTAATCTGTTCAGTTTAATCCCAGGTTAGCAATTTTAAACCCCAGGGTAGTGCTTACCTAGCTTGCTTCAAAGAACTGGGTCCAGCTGGCAGCAGACAGTATACAGTTTTACCCAGAAGTAGTTTCTTACCAAATTAATGTTCAACAAAATGATTAATAATACTGCACATACATGTACATATATTGTATATATAACATAAATAACTAAGCAAACAAACCTCATCTCCAGGATTGATAAGAGAATGGAATGCACAGTACAAAGACTCATATGCACCAACAGTAACAAGAATCTGAAAAAGCAGAGATTATTATTAAAGAGGTTATTAACTACAATTGAATTTCATTACACAGTCACAGACTGTATCTTAATTGACACTCATGTTCATGCAGTGTAAATGTTACAGGTCAAATTTATGTTCAGGAAATATTTTTCAACTTACAGGTAGTTTTTTTTCAACCCAGGTAATTATTTTCAACCTAGGTTATTATTCTTTTGACCTAGGTAATTATTGTGTACTAAAAAAATATTCATCCTCCCCCTCTGTTTTCCTACATTCCCCCTTGTCACTTCCTTCTCCTACCCTCTCCAAAATAAATAATGTAGGTTCAACTAAATAACGTACTGTAGGTTAAAATAAATAACCTACTGTACATTAAAATAAACTTGATATGTAACATACTGTATATACATGTACATTTGTATACAGGTGTTTTTGTATTGATACCACAGCTTAAATACCTAATAAACACTGTCTTGTACAATTGTAGATAAGCCACACCTTTTTAGCAGATGCAATTTTGAAGGAATATTTTGGGTGCTTATCTACAACGTACGAGTGTTTATGATAGCCTCAGATACATACATGTACATGTACATGTATAAACTTACCTCACTCATTGCATCAATGTTACGCCCATGCAACTTGCTGGACATTGCTGCCAGGGCATTTACCAGCCTGGGGTGACCCTACAACATTAAATCATGGCCTAGTTACATGTAATAACTGTATATTCCAATTCAATCTGGAGCTTATACATGTACTGTAGTTAGTGTGATGCCTCACGGCTTTACTGACTTAAAATAAATGATGATGCAGAGTTAAAGAGCCATCTAGCAGATGTGATGTTAAAACATCATTCCCAATTTTAAGATCAATTGACACACAAGAATATAACAAGATGCCCGCTGGGCGTTTACTCGGGCTGTCACTTTTAGGTACGAGGCCAACTGTTTCTAAAATAAATTCTGCCAAAAAAGGACGACTTCGTGAAAATCATTAAAAATTAAAGGCACTTGTACGAGATTGGTAGTGTTATTAGCAAAACCTGTTTGTAAATGCTATTTTCCACCTTCTTACAATTCTCAACCTCCAAAGGTGGTCACGGTCACTTACAGGAGCTTCTAATTGCAAAGTTTTACTAATAATTAAAACCAGGTTGCATAAGGGTGGTCGCTGAAGGGACTGGTCAGAAATTAGCAGGGGAAGGGATTGTGAAAGGGGGAGGATCATATTGTTTTGAATCCCCAAAACTGGATGGTCATAAATATTGGGCAACTGAAAAAGGATTGGTTATAGGGGAGAAAGGGTCAACAAATTTCATACTAATACATACTATACATTTTTAGACTTTTTTATCTCCACCCCACCCCCTTTGCACCTCCCCTGCTAATTGTTGACCAGTCCCTAATGTTTAATAAAATATTGTGTGCATTGAAAATTAACTTTATTTAATGAGGGTAACACCAACTAGTACACACATAGAAATGCGTAGCCTCCACCACAGTCGTTTTTAGGGGCTAGTTATGAGCCCCTAAAAACGACTGCGGGGGAGGCTAAGAAATGCGTGGAACATGATTTAGATTAATATCAATTAAAATATGTCACTAATGAAGCTAAATATTGTCTGTTCATGAGTGTAATAATAATATCAGTATACAAGTGAAAGCATATAAATTATATATCAGTTCAATTGGTTATCTGAAAACATAAATACTTCTTTGTCTTCTTTCTTCAGTATTTCAAGTTGACTTTTCAACATATTTTTCAGGGCAACAGTGTTCGCTTGGTAAATAAATCTCCACACCCAATTCTATTTATGATTGTTCTAATCAGTTCCAGTATCTGTGTATAGCTCTACCAATTCCAAGCCTGCCCTTCCCCAAGGGTGGGGGGCATAAGTGGGGCATTTGACTGAGTGTTTGTCCCAGGGGTGAGACATTTTGGAGCAAACAAAAGTTGGCAGGGTGAGGAATTCATTTGTAGAAAGAGTCAAAATAGTGAATTTGATAAGAGATTTGCACCCGTACCAAAGCCCCACCATGGAGCACTTGACTCCACAGTGGGGCATTTGATGCTCTACAAATATCCGGGGGGGTCTATCAATTCCAAACCTGCCCCTCTTCCCGCCATAACTTATATAATTGTACTCTCCAGTATGGCTTTACACAACCAATTCTGCTCTTCTTTTGACAGTTTCACATTCAATTCAATTTTAATTCGGTATTCTCGGTTTGTAAGTCATATCCAGTTCTGTTTATGGGTATAATTCGTAGTAAATTCGAATGCCTCTGTATCTTCCGAGTTCTGTTATTGTTTTGACGATCGATTTTAACTTTTTTCCTTCTTGGTCTCTATAAAGTCACATACAGTTCAACTTACGGACAATTTCATTTCCAGTTCGAATTACAGTCACCATTACACTTAATTTAAAAGTGGGGAACAAGTAAGATTTGCATATATATAAACACATAATTTCAACCTCACCAGTTCTGATTTCCGTTCGCGTTCAAAGCCAAGGGTCAATCACTGTTCACTTCCAGCTTTTCCGACTCTTGAATTGAAGTCTTCGCAAAGTTCGGCATTGTTTGACTGGTTTAGTCAAGACTTCCCAGTTGTGTAATCTCAAGAGTATTTCATTTTCAAGAGAGGATCGACTTCGCAGTAAACAATTACAGCCAACATTGCAAACAATCAATCCCTCACTGATTTGACCTCCTCACAGTGTGTGATGGTAATGAAGAGCATTTCAACAATATCAAGGCAACACTGCAATCGTATGGCACTTAGATGCAGCAGTACAGGCATTTTCTTTCAGTTTCCGTGGATTATTGGACCAAAACCATCGACAATCCTCCGGCCGGCTAGACTAGCTTACTGTGCGATATTTGGATCGCCACATCCCTTTCGTAAATGTGAGAATTTTCCATCGAAAGCCCCTAAAAGTCCTGTCAGCCCTAGAATAACTGAACATCTTGGTATTTCATTCGAAGAAACCTTTAGTTTCAGCAAAATAAAGGTTAAGAATGGCCCCGAATCTTCGCTCCGTTGCTCCGTTGCTTCGCACACTATACAGATCAAAACCAGGATCGGGCAGGTGTCGAATCTGATTGGTTGATCCTGTCACGTGTTGGGATCGAACAATGGGCTCTTGTGTAATCTGATTGGTTGCTGGCGCATTTCAGCGACACAAAAAATAATAATAACGGCTTGCATTTTCTGACTCGTGCCGGCCTAAAGGCCCGGCCCGAGTAATTATGCAGTGGACTGGTTCTAATCAGCTACAGTAGCCCTGTGTACTTTATTTACTTTATATCCAGCTTCCCTAAAATTAGACATTATTTGAGTGAGATCAGAACCACGATACTGAATAATCCTGACACATTCCCTTATATTAACAAGATCCTCATTACATATTCAACTAATCTAGTGAGATCTGATTGGCTGGCACTTGACAGCACAAACAACAGGCAGTCACTTTCCTATTGATTAGGAAGTAATTTCTCTTTTCCTTCGTGCACTTCGCTATGCTTGTTTACTCATCCAAAGAAAAATGACATTTTATGTTATTGACATTATTTTTATTTGTACTTCTCAATAAAAAAAATCATATCCTATAAACATGTGACCTTATATACACCAGAAAACGTACAATAATGACTTTCCGTTTAGCGTGCTAAGCTGTTTGTTATCCGTGTAAACGGGATAGAATACAGTTTACACAGCTTTGAAAGTCGTTTTTCCCCTGCCATACGAACGAGTTGTGAAGCTGTTTCTCGGCCAGGCCATTTAATTGCCGTGCAAAAGTAATGCAAACGTATTTCGACGAATTTCGCTCTTTGTTCCTACGAATGTCGCACAATTTCGTATTTTAACCTTTCTTTCACCAGGATTAACGCGTGACAAATTCGAATTCATATTAAACAAACACAGTTTTACAAACGTACAGTAAGATGGCAACAGGGCACCCAACGAAGTTTTCGGTTAAAAAGCTGTTCGGGAGAGTAAGCTAGCCTAAAACTTTCGGATTTGAAAAAATTGTCCCTAGAAAATTGTTTTCTGAAATACTGGCTAGAAAATTTGTTTTCAATCCCTAGAAAATTATAGAAGAAAAGGGAGACTAAAAGATTTCCCCTAAAATATTTGTGCGTATTCGTCTGATCAATAGAGTAAGAGCTTTCCCCTAAAATATGTGTACGTTTTCGTCTGATCAATAGAGTCAGAACGATCTGGACAAAAACATTGGTTGGAATGGAAAAAAACAACACATTATCACAAATCATTTAGTGAAGCGGCCACCTAAAGTTTTCGAGAACACATTTTCATTCTCTAAGAAATTATGACATCTAAAATCCGAAAGAATAAACCATTAGCAAATGGAGGTCATGTAAAAGAATTGCCTAAAGGAAAAAAGAATCCCTAAAAAAATTCGTACCTCCACAAAACTTTGCAACATGAAGTTACTTCTTGTTTATGTTCTAGACTACTAACAAATTCGTAGGCCGGGAATATTTTGCCATAGTATTTTCGGTTGACGCGATTTCCACCTAGAAAATCCGAACAGCTAATAGCTTTCTAGAATACGTCAAAAGACATAGTAGGCGCCTTAAAATGGCTAGATGAGCTGCATACAACGAATTTCAAAAAGTACTCGTTGGGTGCCCTTCCCTGGTGAAAATCCTTGTAGGATCTGCAAGGATCTTTAAAGATCCCCAAAGACCCTTCAAAGATCTTTAAAAGTAAGGATCTTACAAAGATCTTTCAAAGATCTATCAAGGACCTTTAAAAGATCTTATACCATCAATATTTTATCAAGGATATTTGAAGGATCCTGTAAAGAACTTGCAAAGATCCTTCAATGTTTTCTTGTAAAGATTTTTACAGGATCCTTAAAAGACCCTTCGAGGTTATTTAGAGATCCTTTAAGGATCCTTCAAAAATCTTATAAAGAAGACAATTAAGGATCCCTTAAAGTTCTTTACAGGAACCTTTAAGGATCATTAAAGGCTCTTTTGAGGTTCTTGCCTCCACTCCTTTAAAGGATCCTGCTAGGATCTTCTAAAGTTCCTGTAGAATCCTAACAGGATCTTTCAAGGATCTTGAAAAGATCTTACAAGGAAAAAGTAAAGGATCCTTGCAAGTTATTTACAAGATCCTACAAGGATCATTGCAGGATCTTTGAAGGATGTTGCCTTCACTCCTTTAAAGGATCCTGTTAAAATCCTCTAAAGTTCCTGCAGAATACTAAAAGATCTTTCAAGGATCTTGAAAAGATCTTACAAGGAAAAATTAAATGATCCTTGCAAGTTCTTTACAAGATCCCACAAGGATCATTGCAGGATCTTTGAAGGATCTTTGAAGGATGTTGCCTTCACTCCTTTAAAGGATCCTGCTAAGATCCTCTAAAGTTCCTGCAGAATACTAAAAGGATCTTTCAAGGATCTTGAAAAGATCTTACAAGGAAAAAGTAAAGGATCCTTGCAAGTTCTTTACAAGATCCCACAAGGATCATTGCAGGATCTTTGAAGGATGTTGCCTTCACTCCTTTAAAGGATCCTGCTAAGATCCTCTAAAGTTCCTGCAGAATACTAAAAGGATCTTTCAAGGATCTTGAAAAGATCTTACAAGGAAAAAGCCAAGGATCCTTGCAAGTTCTGTAAAAGATCCTACAAGGATCATTGCAGGATCTTTGAAGGACATTAATTGTCTCAATTCCTTTAAAGGATCCTGATAAGATCCTCTAAAATAGCTTTAAAATCCTCAACTGATCTTTAAAGGATTGTCTAAAGATCTTACAAGGAAAACGTTAAGGATTCTTTAAAGTTCTTTATAGGTTCCTACAATGTGCAGACAGCTCTTCAAAATAGTTATGATACAACTACAATCATATTAGCACTTATCATAATAATATTAAACCACACTTTAGAATCCATGGATAGTCCCTGCATTAAATTAATCCCCTCCTTATATACACAACCACCATGAATACTTCTCCCCTGTAGATTATGTCCTCCCCTCATGTAATGTTCCCCTCCCCTAGTGGTCACTACCAATCATAACAAGTGTAAAGGGGCATTTAAGTTTACCCTAAATTACTAGATAATAAAGAGGAAAAAATATAAATCTACTGTAACTTGTGATTTAGTTTGTGACTTGCCATAAATAGGTCTTGAGCTTGAGCTTCTTTTATTGCTCATATTAAAGGAACCAATTCGATATTATAAATAGATGTACCTCCCTCATGTATAACATCCTTTGTATAATCTATTAATACCATATATATGGAGACAATTCATCAGGATTCTATGGTTTAAATTTCCATCAGAAAGAAAGGAGGGAAAAGAGTAGTTTAATATTCCACCAGTCAATTGCACCCTGACTCCTGATCCCTGATCCCGACTCCTAGATTTTCTAATAAAAAATGATTTAATAACAAAATAAAGGCAAAACCAGAAAATGACAAATACATGAAGCATTAAAGTTAAACTCATAATTATTTATTTTAAATTTGTTATCTGGTAAGCATTTTAGTACCAGTACTTACAGAAGTATTCAAGACTATAAAATTTCATCGTCTTTGACATAAATATTAATATTTCCTTTTTCATTTCTGGAACGATAAAAAGAAGCTGATCGGTGCTAAATATTATAGTGTGGGAAATTTGGTAAAGTTGCTTAATTGATACATATATTTAACCCTTGTCTATACAAAAAAACTTGTTTAAACAACAGTCACTATCAGTGTAAATAATGCAGAAAGTTTCAACTTATTCAACAATCTTGGAGGATCCTGTACAAGATCCTGCTAGGATCTTTAAAGATCTTTGAGGATCTTCAAAGATCCATAAAGGATCTTTAAAGATCCTACTAGGATCTTAGAGGATATTTAAGGATCTGCAAACAGGATCCTTAAGGATCTTATATATAGGATCTTTAAAGATCTTTGAGGATCCTGAACAAGATCCTGCTAGGATCTTTAAAGATCTTTGAGGATCCTGAACAAGATCCTGCTAGGATCTTTAAAGATCTTTGAGGATCCTGAACAAGATCCTGCTAGGATCTTTAAAGATCTTTGAGGATCCTGAACAAGATCCTGCTAGGATCTTTAAAGATCTTTGAGGATCCTGAACAAGATCCTGCTAGGATCTTTAAAGATCTTTGAGGATCCTGTACAAGATCCTGCTAGGATCTTTAAAGATCTTTGAGGATCCTCAAAGATCCATAAAGGATCTTTAAAGATCATTAAAGGATCTTTAAAGATCCTTAAAGATCCTACTAGGATCTTTGAGGATCTTTAAGGATCTTATATAGGATCCTATTAAAGATCCTATTTAAGATCTTTAAAGATCCTAGCAGGATCCTCCAAAGATTTTCACCAGGGTTGAGATGGTTTTGGTAAATACCTTGCGTATAAAGTCCCCGTCAATCGTGAACTGTCAGCCAGATGCGTGTCTCATTTCTGACACAAATACCGCGGGGGCGCAATTAGCTAGGGCACTTTCCATTTACGCGAACTGACTGATCTGATCCGATGCATTAAAGCTTTTTAATTCAAAAGGAATTGCATTTCCCCAGTAGAAGTTTTCTAGTAAGAGTATAGAAGTTTTTGCACGTCTTTCATGACAAACGTTGCTTCAAAACTCTGTTCATGTTCTGCAAAAATCAGACTGACACGTTCACGCCTGACTGATTGCACGTGGACATTCAGACTCCAAGAAGAGTTGAGATTTAAAGGAGCAGTGTCACGATTAGTATTCATGCCCAAAGTTTTGAAAATGTGTCAGGCGGACAAGAAATCAAAAGACGTGACAGAAGTAGAAGTCCGTGAGTAATCCGCTTGCATCGGCGTATTTGCACGATATCTCGAGTCGAAATTGCTTTAAAACTATACTTTAGTATTATATGGTTAGGTTTGATGTTATATTTTTATAAAGCAGCATTTTATTTATTTCAATCGAAAGGGAAATTTGCAGAATCGTGACACTGCTCCTTTAATAACCAAACATTTACAATGATTTCTGCTGAAACCTTTTAATACTAGTAACAAGACAAGGATATGCCGTAAATGTGAAACTACAATGAAGCAAATGTTTATTAATTTTTGGTGTTATGCAAGCTTTAAAGCGGGCCACGCAGCCGTAGTGTTTTGTTTATTTTACGGCTCACAACATTTCGATAAACTGCATGGTCCGAATTTACTTGAAAACGTTATGCAATGACTTTTACAAAGATCTGAAAGTCTGACGGATCTGAATATTATTGTGGATATATGGATAACGTTTACAAAATTGAACACTTCCGAAGTTGGGACATGCGATTAGTAACACAATGTTCCTTTCGTTTATTAGCCTTCCGGCCTTCAATTCAGGGTTCAAAGCATCAGATTTCTATTCTTAGCCTGGTTATACTGACTGAACTGAAGTAAATTCTGCAGTTGTCCTCCTGTACCGTTCGAAAGTGAGTCGTAAAGTTCAGTTACTCAAAGTCCGAATAAAGTTTACAACTCAGGTTTGTCGAATTGCCTGAGTGAGCCGGAAAAAGTAACTTGATCTTGGACGGGCATCGAAATTTTGAAGGATCGACATTTCGAAGAAGCAAAGTTTCGTGCGAATATTCACAGAGTACCAAACGAAATGTCGCAAGAAATTTCGTAGAGTGCAGCGAATTTTCGTGCTAACCTGTCACAGAGCACTGTAAACGTTTTAGAAAGCCGTTTGCTTTTTTTGGCTATCTTTCCAACCCATGTACACGGCTTCCCAACTCGTGTACACGGCTTCCCAAGTCGTTCACACGGCCTAGAAAGTCGTGTAAACGACTTGAAAACCCGTTTGTTAGTCGTTTATTTTACCCATTTAAACGGAAAGTCGTTATTGTACGTTTCTGGTGTAAGGTCACACATGTACATGTAGTTACATTTAACTAAATATATGTGGAGTTTCTAATTTTCAAACCACACTTTGAACAAATGATAAACAGAAGACAGTTTTGTGCCTGGATTCCAATGTATAGCTTTTACTAATTTGCTGAGATATATATTTGTACCCTTGCCATAAGCCTTTCTATGATGTAATCTACAATGGTCAATAAGATTATATATACAGACAATAGCCCACTTCCGCGATATGCTTTACTTGTCACACACAAAGGTTTCAATACGAGGCCCGTGCTAAATTAAATTTATTCTTTTCTCTGAGTTAAGAATAAATTTAAATTAGCACTGGGCCTCGTATTGAAACCTTTGTGTGTGATAAGAAAAGCATATCGCGGAAGTGGGCTATTGAAAAATGTAATATTTAATGCAAGGTGTTAATGTACATACTTGGCTTCTTGTGTACTGACTCAGGGCCACTATATCACTACTGGCTGCATCCACTAATGCTTGCTTCACATGTGCTGGAGGGGGGAAGTCTGGCATTCCCTGAAATAAAGATAATAAATTATATACACCCTGGAAGTTTCAAGTTGCAATTAAAAAAGTGCATTTAGCCGACTGTCCATCATAATTATGCAGAATCTATACTGTCTGGTCTCATACAAACCTTTCACCACCTAGACTTACAATAAAATTTAGATTGACAGTCGGCGGCTAAATGCAATGTTCCAAATTTTTATCTCACTTTAAATTTCCAGAGTGGCACTTCAACGAAAACAGTAATAATAAGGGCATTTTACTCTGGAACAGGACATATAAATCCCAGTATTCAATGTAAAATTTGCAAATATTGGCCTACTTTCACAATTTATTAAAAAGCAGCACAATTTTATCATTATTTTGTGGATTGGTTACTTTCGTAACTTGAAGGTAGCAATTTAACTATTAATAAAATACTGCCATATACGTTGGCTGAAAATGTCATGGTCACCGATACCTTGGTCAATTGTCAGTAAACTATTGATAGAGTGTCAGTGGTCAGTCATCCAACTGTCAGTGCATCATCAACCATGTTGGCCAACATACATAATAGTCAAGTGTCGGCCGAGTACATTGTAGCAGTCAAGATTCGGTCGACCCTCAACTGCCTATCAGCCGACAGTCAACTGATATTGCGTACAGTACACATGATCCCAAATTTTGTTTTAAGAAATTTATGCCTTACATGTACATGTAAATGTACCAGCTGAATGAAGAATTTTTACCTGACAAATTGCCCACTTTAGAATTGACCAAAGCAACTTTGCAAAACTGAACTCGCCCCAATCACCCTACTCGTTTCTAAAGTGGGCAATTAGAGCATCCAGCATTTCAGTAGTCGGCCGGCTCTTTCTCATAATTGTAATTGCACAAGGTCATTTCACTGCCATTGTTATTAGATAGAGTTGAATGCTGAGATACATGTACATGTATCGCTGACATGTCAAAATGCTCATATTTATTCATTTTTTGTTAATTGTGGCCGGTCATTTTGCCCATTCACAATTTCCTGTCCAGACCTCCGTTCAGCTGGTATTAGGTCTATTGACAGCATGTGGTGTTCATAATTTAATATTTACCTGTCCCAAATTGACAGCTTCATATTCTCTGACAAGTGCTGTGAATTCAACCCTACAATGTAGACATAGACAGAGCTTGTTACATCTTAAAAAGAGAGTAGCTCATTCCTGTAGATTTATACAGTGTAAGCAGGGTAATTATCCAGGCTACGTTCTGGAATAGGGGCAATTTTTGAAAAGTAGCTGGTGAATGAATGATTGATCGTTTTTTCCAGACCATCTAGAGAAAGTGGCCAAAAATAATGACTGAAGTAGATATAATTAGGCTGGTTTTTAATGGACAACCCTGCAACAATTGTATATAAATTTATGCATTTCAGAAATAACTGAAACAATTTAACACCAAACAAACCAGACATTCTTTGGCTGTCCAGAAATCCTTTGGGCAGGTTCATATAACTTCCTTGTTGACATATCTCTGACCTGTATATGTAAAATAGAAGGTTCGTGTAAGATACAATGTATCTGTAAGTATAAGTACATGTACATGTACCAGTAATATAGGGTACATAATTTGTACTTCAATTATCAGCATATACATGTAAAACATCTTTTAGGAAGAGCCTGTTAATTAGACCACCAAAAAATCCTATCTTTTCCTCCTCACCATCGTTGAAAATGAAGATTTTGTGCCGAGTTTTGGTTGAAGAGAGGAAAAGGCCAAGGTCAAAATATGCCTGTAAGAGAAGGTGTACTGGGAGGAGTAACTGAAATTGAGGGAATTGCAACCGTTTGACACATGACATCTACATGTGCATGCATGTAGATAATTTCCTTGTGGACCAGAGTTGGTTTGTTTGACTTAATGATTATTGGTTAATTGCAATTACTGAATAACAACAAAATAATGTGGGGGCCACTTGGTGGAATAACAAGAGAACATAACGAGGACAATAATCTTACTTACCATTTGCAAGCTACATGTACCGTTATGCACTTATCAGCGGCTTCCCCCAGGGCCAACCAGGGGGATCGATACATGTTCGTTGGGGAATACAAGGGGATTGAATATAAATTTCACTCCTGGGTAGGGGGATATGCTCAACTTTGTTTGAAGTTCCAAGATAGGGGAGGGGGAATTCATAAGATTGTGATCAAGATCATATGAGGGATTTCCTGTTAATTAAGGAAACATGACCTAGGGACTTTGAGTTGTAAGATTCCCCCCACCCCTGCGGAAAATTGTCAAGTTTGCACCACCTTTTTTGCAAGGCCCTGCATGGCTTTAAGGTCACACTACAATGTTAAGCATTTAGTGAATGAAACATGGTGTTAAAGTGCCACTACGACGAAAATTTACCATTTCGATTTGCCACTTTTTCAGTGTCTATAGGTCAATCAGTATTAGAAATATCCGAAATAGTAAAAAATATTCCCAAATGGGCATCTTAAACCACAAATTTTAGGAGAGTTTACCGGTAAAATCCTGTCCGCCATTGCTGGAAGCCGTGCCCTTTGTTCAGCTTTAAACAAAGGTTTATTCACCGGAAGTGATGTCATACACTTAACACGACAACCTCGTGGCGCGAAATAGCGTGCATAAAAAAGTAGCCAACCTCGCAAAGATAAATATAACTTTCTTCTTATGTACATGAAGACATTTTTAGTAGAAATATGCCTCCAGGCGTTGTGTTCTGCAGGCGAGCGTTAAGTGTATGACATCATTTCCGGTGAATAAACCTTTGTTTAAAGCTGAACAAAGGGCACAGCTTCCAGTAATGGCGGACGTGTATAGATTCAATATTCGGAGCTAAAAAAATAAGACTTCCTGTCGTTGTATCGAAAAACAATTTGAACTGGTAATAATATATGAACTCTACTTTATGATTATGCAAAAACATTGATATGTCAAAATTTGATCATATATAGGGGCACTTTAAAAAGTCTAAAAACTAATCACAATTTATGAAACTCGAGAGGGATGTTTGTTTTGGAGTGTTAATTAAAACCAAAAGTACATGACTTTTGTGTACATTGTAACTGTCATTAGCTGTCATCATGTTCATATTTTGTATTTAAAAACAGACTACTCTGGCAGACATGCTAGCTTGTCTGAGTAGCACAGCATCCCTGGCCTTAATGCTGCCAAGGACCAGAAAATAATCTTGCAACCGTTAATTCTGTTCTGAAATATGCCCCAAACATATTTGTCTACTTTAGTTATCTCCAGTTTTTCTCCGGGAAATCCGATGGGATTTACCATTAACAAGCTAGGGTTTTGCCTGGACTGGCACTGGACATGCAGAAAATATTTCAAGTAGAATGGCAGGAGCAATGAATGATGGCCAGGACTGACTGGTTCGCATATTGAGATTTATGCACCGATCAAACATCAACATCCCGTCCCCAGGCATACATACCCCGGGCATTTGACTCATTTCTGTGCCCGGGGAGTAGGGAATTTGACATCGGTGGCTGTTCTAGGGGTAGCGAATTTGGACAAGTTGTCTCAATTTCATGTTACATGTACGTGCTGAGTGGTTTCCTCCATCGAAATCATGGCGGAATTGGAGTAGGTCACTTTAGACGACTTCAAAGGACACAAATCTGCTTTTGTAAGCCAACTGGCTTCAAAAAGTGGTGCTGTATTTGAAGGTATTAAAATATAAATGTAAATTGCTTAGGCAAATTTAAACTGTCCGTTAAAAAAAATATGAGGTGTCACAACTACCCTAATAATAATGGCCATATTTATATAGCGCCATATCACCTCAATCCCATGGCACTTTACAATTACTGACATCCTGTCAGTGAGGTTTATACAGACTGCTTATAATATGGCACTGATAGCTGCCATGCAGTTTACAATTTTAGTGTGTGGTTAGTACAATGGCCAGGCTGCAGTACTGGGTGACAATCCCCTGCTCTTTTTCGAGCAGCACAGCAGGTTCTTTCATGTCCCGATCACCATTTTCTTGAGAAGTTTTTCTTGAGAACCCTAGCTCTAGGTGGGTAAGATCTTGTTTACTGACTGGTTAGTTTTTTTTTTATTTTTAAGGGTAGGATTTTAGTTAGTTTATATTGTCATTTCATGAATTAATTAAGTGACAGAGCGATTCCTCTCCTTAGGAGCTCGTCATTTGATCGCTTAACATGACTGTCGCATGGGGCATTTGAACAACATTTTTGGCCAGAGGGAGGGGAATTTGAACCCAAACTCCAAAAGTTCAAATGCTGGGAGGGGGGGGGGAGATGGTGATGTTTCGATTTGATCAGTACATTAGATAAAGTGCCATATAAATCCTGCTATTTTAGACGATTTTAATGGAGAGTTTTATCTTTGAACTTTGTCACCGCTTTCGGTATCAAATTACATTGCCATCTGCCGTAGTCTAGAAATGGGTATTTTTAGGTTCACACACTGCTTTATTACGATTTAACTATGTAGTGACGAGCCCTCAGCCACTGGGGTAGAACTACGCAATTACCAGCCTGAAATACAGCCGCCTCCTCAGCTCGTTCCAGTGGACCCATACATACATAGTTTACATACTTTATTTGGTATACAGTAGGTTAAATTATGGGCAGCCAAAGCTGATGTGGACCTACTTCTATTACACTAATATATTAACATTGAAAATGAAAACCTACATCTGTCCTATATACAATAATGATAAGAGAAAACTACATGTATGTACAATAATAATAAATAATAAATTGATCAATAGTATAATTATAAAATTTGTATAGTATATAAGATTAAAGAAGCTTCTTTCACAAATTAAAAGGACATATTGTTTAAAATGATCCTATATTTACTCTGTTTCAAATAATGTTTGAAACAATTCACAGAAGGTGCCTGTTTTAGGGTGGCTGGTAAGGGATTCCAAGCCAATGGTCCTCTATATCTCAGTGCAGTTCTACCTATGTCTAAAATAAATTGAGGTACAGTGTAGTACAAATTTAAAGGTGCTCTTATTAATATGTACATGTAGGCTATACTTGGGATTGATATTAAGGCTGAATAGACTAGTAATCCTATCTGGAGTTAGATTACTATGTACTTTATACATTAGGGTGAGCAATTTCTTTTTATAAAAATTATTAAGAGGCTCCCATCCAGTGGCCGATAAGGCATCTTGATCTGAGATATTACTGGGTAGCCTACATGTACATGTATGTATAATTTTAGCAGCCCTTACATGTACATGTTCTAGTTCATTCATTAAGGAAGGCAAACAGGTGCCCCAGACCAAATTACAGTAAGTGACGGTAGGGACAATACTAGTAAAATAAATTGCTTCTAAGGTGTTCTTTGGTAGATATTTAAATCTTCTTAGTTGGTTAACCTTCTTTCCAAAAGATTTACACATAATTCCAACGTGAACGTTCCAAGACAGTTGGGAGTCTATAGTGACTCCCTGGAATCTGGTTTCAGATACAAAACTCAAGGTCTTATCACCTGCATGTAGCTTAATATATAGGTTTAAGTGGGCTGCAAAAGGCTCTATGAGACATGATCATGGCCTTAGATTTTCCAGTATGTATGGTGAGTTTGTTGTTTCTACACCAGGTGTTTATGTCAGATAAAGCTCTATTTAAGCCATCAGCTACTTCATCCACATTGTTACCAATGAGAAATAATGTTGTGTCGTCAGCATATACATGTATGACCAGATTGCCCTCCGTAATAGAGTCACATAGATTATTAATATAATCGGGGTCCAAGCAGGGAGCCTTGTGGCACACCACAGCTAACTGGCTTGGTCTGAGAATGGCAACCATTAACTACAGCAAACTGTTCCCTATCCTTAAGCTGGTAGCTACACTGTAATCACCCAGTCAAGAAGATCTCCATTTATTCCCATAGCTTGCAGTTTATATTTCAGTATTGCATGGGAGACCATGTCAAATGCTTTCTGGAAGTCAATGTACACTACACCGACTACTTGTCTATTGTCCAGAGCCATTTTCCAGGTTTCTGTCAGGTATATTAGAAGTCCCTCAGTGGATCGTCCTTGACGAAATCCCCACTGATTATCATTTAGGTGTCCGACAACTGAAGAAAATTTGTCTAGGTCTTCGCTCACACACATTATTTTTTTTTACACACATTTTTATTTTTCTATTCTAATAGTGTAATTTACAATCTGACTGGCCCGCAGGTAGCTTAAAGCTAATCTAGGCGGGCCGAGTCTTATATAAGTAAATATACTAATTACAGTTTAAAAGAATAAGTTACGTTTTACAAGTAATGGAGGGAGAAGAAAAAAAGAGAAGAAAAAGGAATTATAAACTATAAAGAGACAAAAGACAAGGTGGTGACTTATGTCAACTAATAGAACTATAAACGTTAATTTATAGAAATAACACACTATTCCCTCCAGTAGTTTGCTTGAGAAACTCAGCATTTGAAGGGGCCTGCAATTTCCTCTCTCTGAGGGGTTTCCCTTCTTGTGGGTAGTGTACGTGCATCCTAGATATCTTCCATTGTGATGGGACAGCAGATTTGTGCAGACTACATGTATGTTTACAAAAGTATATATACATGTAGACCTTCCACAATGGCCTCCCCGATAAGGTGGAAATCTCGAGGGGCTATAAGATCAGGACCAGAGGCTTTATTTGGATTTATAAGCTTAAGGCATTGTTGTAAATTAGATTTATCCAATGTCACTTGTGAGAGGGTAGGGGTATAACTCTGTAAAAATGTTCAATGTCCAAAAAATCTTCCACAGGATTAATTTTTGAAGCTAGATCTGGTCCTACAGCCACAAAAAAGTCATTCATGGTGCTTGGCCTCTTTCTATGAGCTACATGTATTTTGCCTACAAGTTTCCAGAAATCTTTACTACATCTCTTGTCTCCAGTAATTAGCTTCTGCCTCTCTTAACGACTTAAGAGTCTGGTGACTTCATTCCTGAGTTTTTTTATATTCGTTCCACAGCTCTTTAGACCCTGTCTCCTATGCACGCTTGAGTAGTTTATACCGTTTATTCATAGTGCCACATGCCACATGACCAATGCAATTATGTATTCCATGCCCATGGTATTTCCATATTATAAAATAAATAACCTTGTTATTATTACTTTGTCAGTTTGTGTTTGTAAATAGAACAATTACGGGGGTTTCTCAGTGTAGGCATGTCCTGAAATTGTTAAAGCAAAAGTGCACTTGAAAACACTTGAAAACTTCGCTAAATTCTCCATTAAGTTCAGGTGTATTTAGACTCGTTCTATTAATGATTTGGGATTTAAAATGGTTAGGGTTTTTCAAATTTGGGGGTTAGGTTTTAGAAGGTTTGTATGAAAATTCGACAAAATGAATTATTAATATGCTTACACTGAGAAAGCGCCACAATTACCAACCAAATCCTTATGATCCAACACTACCTGTGTTTACACACGAATATAGAAAACACTTGAGAAGTTGAAATAATTAACCAAGCGTGAAACTCAAACTGAAACTGAAAGCGGAGTTTCAGTTTTACCCTACTGTAACTATACTTCTGATCATTTGTCGCGCACGTTTTGTAAAACTATATTTTAAAAGAGGACACTTACTTGAAAGTGATTGTTTGATCCAATTCCCAAACAAGCAGGGCTAGTACTACCAAAGCAATGACTCGACTTCGTTAATGTCTGACTCCGGAAAACCAAATATTGTAATGAGCGGATGCCACGACACCTCCACGACGTGGTAAACATGGCTGACACTTCAGGTTCTCCACAGGGATCCCAACATATGCAACGTATTGGGATCCCTGTGGTCTGGGGTCAAAAATAACCTCAGCCTCAGTCCGTATACCCAGGCGTTCTGGCTGGTAATTTTTCTGATGGGCTAATGGGATCCCTGTGGTTTGCACCGGAAAAAGCCCAGTTGTTCGTGTCGAAATCTAGCACGATAACTAGAAAAGTACTTGTTATTTCGCCTCTAGGCCTGATACGTTAGCAAATTGAATCCTGGAACTGCTTTAGGGAGTGTTTATCATTTATGGCTTTTTTTTGGGGGGGGGGGGGGGGGGGGGGGAGAGTCTCAAGTGCTTTTGTAGGGGGGGGGGGGGGGGGGGGGTTCATCAAATATTTTACTTATTCGGGGGGGGGGGGGGGGGAGTTTTGACATACCTGTCATGTAAAATAACATTTAACTGAAAATGTAATGAAATTGTTGTTGTAATCCCAAGGCAATGTTTAGTAACTCCTGGTATAACTTTATTTAGGCACACTAGCCCTGTCAACAGCAGCTGATTTACACAAGGGGCGCGACACAGAAATATAAAATTCACAAAATATTAAAATACATTATGAATATAGATAAAAATAAAAAGTTTGAATATTACGTAATAATGATTAAATATTATTATAGCTGGTACTCAGTTGTAAGCGGCAATTTTAGTCTTGAAAGAAGGGAATGAGTTGGAGTCCCTAATTTCGTTATGGAGCGAGTTCCATATTTTAGCCCCACTGTACGAGAAACTCTTTTTCATACTTTCGGTTTTGGGTAAAGGTAACTGCCTTGAGGAATTGGAGTCCCTAAGATTGTATTCCGGTGTGTCCACCCTAGTGGGTTCCTTCTGACTGGTCCCCGGTAAGGAATAATACTATTACTTTAATATGCATACGCATTGTATGCGCATTTGAACATTTTATGGGTATTTGCGCACTACAACTAGTAATAGTAGTAAGTAATAGTAATAGTAGTAAGTAATAGTAATAGTTGTCGTCGTCGTCGGCGTCGTCGTCGTCGTCATAGTAGTAAGTCATAGTAGTAAGTCATAGTAGTAAGTCATAGTAGTAAGTAATAGTAGTAAGTAATAGTAATAGTAGTAAGTAATACGGTATTAAGTATTATCCTATAAATATTTTATTTCAGCCAATCAGAGCTCAGCTTTACTATGCAATACAGGGCGGTATTTCATGGTTTTTCTATGAAATACAGAGCGGTATTTCATGGCTAGATCAAGGCCAATCAAAATGCAGGAAATTTCGCGCCCTTTCTTTACCGGCCAATACAAATTCACCATTTTGAATACATAATTAGTCTGCAGACGCGCGCGGCCGGCACTCGAAATTTGTGTTTTCCAATTCCGGCTAGAAAATTTGCAGTCTATCGTCCGGTCGTCTTATACTTTGTTTTCGTGATAAATCTTTTCGTAAATTGTTATTTATAGGATAATATGAAAGGCTAGTTGTATACCAAATAATACAAATTTCTCGTGAAATATTCGCCGGTATTCCATAGAAAACCATGAAATAACCAGTAAATACGGTATTAAGTAATGCGGTATTAAGTAATACGGTATTAAGTAATACGGTATTAAGTAATAGTAATACCCCGAGAGAGTTCAAAATTCCTCGTAATTTCACGAGCCGTGTCAGGTAGCGATGAGTGAAATTAAAAGGAATTTTGAAATCTCACGAGTGGTATTTATGCAAAATATCACGTACATGTACATCTCCCTGGTACAAACAATGCTATTAATTGGGCCGCGTCAGGCAAGAGGGTCCGGACAACATTCAAGTTAAATATTTGCTACAACGTTGTTCCTAATAACAGGTTGAAGATTGTATTGTATACTTGACGAGAAGCGCTACATTTCATTCCTAACAATAAATGTCAGTTTCAAGAAATTGACAACAAAAATCAGGGGGGTGAAAATTACGTGATTTTGATGCAAGGGCCCGATTACAAATATGCTCACAAAACTTAGGAATCCTGTCAGAGGGGATGAGTTTGATATATGACATTCATTTATACCTGCTGGCATTAAAGAGTGAAACATAAATAAGATGAACAAGATGATCACTTTTTGGCCAAAAAAATCTTTTCTGCGGTCATTCTACTCACCGTAGCTCATAATATGATTTTAGCAGCAGTACAAGTTACACCTTGAAACAATCGTCTGATGATAAGGAATCATTTGCGCCTGCTAAAATTGTGATCACACCCTCGTGTAAAAAGATCGTAAATTTCGTCTTCGATTTCACTGGTCAATTTCATGAAATCAACACTACTTGTTAGTAGCACAATGTGGTGCTCGCGATGCATATTGTAATCGCACCACAAGTATAAAAAACATGGTACAATTTCAAAAGACATTTACATATTATGTCGTCCGGGCTCTTTTTGCCTGACGCGGCCCCAATGTTTATAATACGAGCTACGTCAAAAACTAACTCAGTAACTCATGGAGTCATGCTCAGACAGAAAAGGCATAACAATAAAAATATCTAAAAGAATAGAAAACGTACACATTTATGTGGTCCATTTCCTTTATTTTTTAAAAAGTTCTTTATCAAGTTAAAGTGCTTATAAGCCCTAGCCAATTATCTTTGATATCGATTGTACATGAAGTCCAACGGTAGAATATTTCTTGATTTGGGTGTTGCGTCTACGAGATATAAAGGTTTATATTTCCAATATGCTAATGAGTGATGTCATCACCGACATTTGCTGAATTTCTTTGTGCTTGTGAATTAAGCTATTTTCTAATTTAGAATATTTTTTTGGTAAAATGACTTTGATAAGCTTCAAATATAACAAATATAAAAATAGGTAATTTGTCTCTACCAGCATGCTTTTGTATAATAAGTGTGTCGGTGATGACATCACATCATTAGCATATTGGAAATCTAAACCTTTATATCTCGTAGACGTAACACCCAAATCAAGAAATATTCTACCATTGGACTATCCACTTCATGTACAGTCGATATCAAAGATAACTGGCTAGGGCTTATATGCACTTTAAAGTCTTGTGAGACTCCTTTATGCTGGGGATCCAGCCATGCTGGGAATTTTCTGGTGAAACTTCTGCTTCTTGGAAGACCCGAAAACTAAACTGTGCTCGAGTCTTTAACAAAGATTTTTTAACAGTAACAACATGATTCTACACTTTTGTAAATTGTCAGTTCTGCATATTTGCTTGTTTTAAGCTTTCCAAGATTTTCCCTTCGCACTTTCGGATAAACATGTCCGCCATTTTTCAAGACAAGATCAAAAAGACACTGTGTGCGTGTTTTTCAAATATGGCAAGAGCTACCATATTTGAGTTTGTAATACTTGCATATAGGTATTACAAATTACGCTGAATTGAAATACTATTGCTCTCAACCAATCAAATGACAGAAATTTCTTAGCTTGTATTATAATAGTAATAGTAGTAATTACTGTAGTAGTAATTATAGTAGTATATAGTAGTAATAGTAGTAATAGTAGTAGTAATAGCAGTAATAGTAGTAATAGTAGTAATAGTAGTAATAGTAGTAATAGTAGTAATAGTAGTAATAGTAGTAATAGTAGTAATAGTAGTAATAGTAGTAATAGTAGTAATAGTAGTAATAGTAGTAATAGTAGTAATAGTAGTAATAGTAGTAATAGTAGTAATAGTAGTAATATAGTAGTAATATAGTAGTAATAGTAATAGTAGTAGTAATAGTAGAAATAGTCGTAATAGTAGTAGTAATAATATTTTTGCCAGGCAGCCTTCTTTAGAATTAGTCCCGACTTTAGACAAGTAACCGTTTGAGCCTTTTTAACTCGTGGATGCGCGCAAGCGCATAACACGATTTATTAGGGTTAGTGGGTTCGAGCTAATTTATTCATCGTTTTTTTTCTGTGTACATCGGAGACTCTCCGTTGGCTTTCCGAATAGTAAAAGTTTATAAATGAGCGACCACGAACAACACTCCACTGGTATACGTCGGATCAAACAATGATCTAAATGGTTCGCAGATTAAGAAATAAGTAGAATGAAGAATAACCAATACGACGTAGAATTATACGGATTTAATGTAGCACAATATTTCGACTAGCCATACTAGTCTTCATCAGGTGCTTAGGAGCTTTTACAATGTGACTTGACAATATATAATGGTAAAACGGAAATGACGTAAAAAACATAATATGATAACGAAAGATAACTAACGGTGTGACTGATTAGTAAGTCTCATCGCGTTTGTTAAGGCCATTAGGTTCAGGAGTGTTAGCACGTGTTATGAGATAAGCTTCTCTAGCTTTGCGAATAGCATCACGAGAAGAGAAAATATGTTCTAAAGGAATTAAAAGGATATTAGATGCAGAGTGGTCAGGGTTAGATAGAAAATGTTCAGATGCAGTGGTGGGTTTGGATTTACTGGAAGGTTTGTCAACTGTCCTACGATGTTCGTTGAAGCGGTCTTTAAGTCTACGTTTGGTTTCACCAATGTACTGTTTGTTACATTTAGTACATTGAATCATGTAGATGACGTTTTTAGTGTTGCAGTCCATGTGTGTGGTAATGGTTCTGGTTTCACCCGTAGAAGTAAAAGTATATTGGGTGCAGTTATCAGAAATGTAAGGGCAAGTTAAACAGTTTTGTCCACAACGAAAAGAACCTGGATTGTTGTTGGAAGCAGTGTTGGAGTTATCTGAATGTAGTTTGGATTTGACTAGCAAATCACGTAGATTGGACGAACGTCGGAAGGCTACGAAAGGGCGTTGGGGGAAAATAGTTTTGCAACGCACGGAGGAATGTAGAAGATCAAAATGTTTCTCAAAGATAGGAAAGATAGATGGAAGTGACGGATTATAGGTGACTATAAAGGGAATACGGTGAGAGGAATTAGATTTCTGTTTAGGTTGTAGAGCAAGATTACGAGGGATATCGGCAGCGCGTTTAGTTTGTTTAGTGAGTAAATCACGGCTGTAACCTCGTTTAAGGAGATAGGAGATGAGTTCAGAGGTACGGTTTTTAAAAGCTTCATTAGTGGAACAAATACGTCTGAGACGGAGAGCTAAGCTGAAAGGAATGGCTTTTTTAGTATGACTAGGATGACAAGATGAAAAAAGCAGATGCTGATGTTTATCGGTGGGTTTACAATAAAGGTCAGTTTCAATGACTCCATTATTAAGGGATACATTGACATCAAGAAACGGGACATTACTAGAAGAGTGAAAACTGGTAAATTTGATAGTAGGATGAATATTATTAAGATAATCGATGAAAGTTTTGAGGTTATCCGGACCTTCCGTCCAGACCATAAAAATATCATCGATATATCTAAGCCAAGAATAGGGAGTGAAAGGGGCTTTGTTCAAAGCATTGGCTTCAAAGTAACCAAGAAAGAGATTAGCAAAGGAAGGTGCCATTTTGGTTCCCATAGCAGTACCATGAATTTGTAGGTAGTTGTTATTATTAAAAGTGAAGTTATTCATGGTAAGAATCATACGGATAAGATCACATAAAGTACTAGTAGGGATAGTTTTATCAGAACGAGTGCTAAGAAAATGATAACATGCATTGATACCGTCATTATGGGGAATGTTGGTATAAAGAGAGGATACATCTAAAGTGACAAGAAGAGCATTGTCCGGAAGGTCACGGAGGAGGGAGAGTTTATGAAGGAAATCATTAGTGTCTTTGACATAAGACGGAAGTTTGCTAACTAAAGGTTGAAGGTAGTAATCAACAAATTCCGAAATACGTTCGGTAGGATGGCTGTTGGAAGAGACAATGGGACGACCAGGATTACCTGGTTTGTGAATCTTAGGCAGAATATAAAAGCGCCCTGGTTTAGTATCGCGTTGAATAAGATATTTACGGGTTTTATCGTCAATGTAATGGCTATGGAACATTCTGTCTATGTATTCGGTTACACGTAGTTGGATATGTGTGGTCTTGTCTTCATCATGCAGTGGTCGGTAAAATTTGGTATCGTGAAGTTGTCGGTTGCATTCGTCAATGTACCATTGTAAGTTCATGACAACAGTCCCAGAACCTTTGTCGGCAGGTTTGATGACTATGTCAGGTCGTTGTTTCAGTCCTTGTAAAGCTTGTCGTTCAGAATTGGAAAGGTTATCAAGAGTTCGTTTAGGTTTGATATTAGATATGTCAAGTACTAGTATATAGTGTTCGATTTCCAGAAGATATATTGACGGCGTTTATCGCACGCGTTCAAGTTTGCGATTCATCGGAAAAGACACTTCGAAAGGTTTGGCCGTGTTGTTAAAGGTGAAAACCAACAAAGCGAGGGCTCAGCTATGACAAAATTATCACGTTTTTATTCGATCCGATTGCGAGTTATTCCTAACGGTAATCATATATATCTGCTTAGCATATAAACGTTTAAAAGTGCCTATTTATATTAAGGACATGCTAAAGCTCAACAGCGAACGGCACACACGCAACACTCGGTACAGTAAACTTAACTTAGTTTGCCCAAAGTTTACTCGCAAGACTGAAGGTGGTCGTACTTTTACAGTAACAACATGCCAAGTATGGAACAGTTTATCTTTAGAAAGTAAAAATATAAATTCTTATGCTACATTTAGAAGCCATTATTGGAACGTGTTATTTAAGGAACAGCATTTTTAAAATCATTTTTTAGTTAAGTGTGACCATTTTTATTCGATTTTATCAACTTTTTATCATGTAATATTTTGTTGTTAGGGTTTCAATTTGAATTTTAAACAATTGTTTTTCTTATCATAATTATATATATTTTTAAAGTTTTTCACCTATGATCCATGTATTTATATTGTTAATATTCTATTGCAATAAGTATATTTATATAATTTATTAGCTGTAGAGGGCCACAGGTTTGTTAGTTTTCAACTATTATGTGCTACCCTCAGGAAATAAAGACTTTATTATTATTATATAATCATATAAATAATACAATCGTTAATTAATTAATGTTTTGTATGTAGCGAATAGATAAAGGAATGAAAACCAGCCTATCTTATGTAATTTCGCCCAACTAGATGAATTTCATGCGTAATTACTCGCGCAAATGAAGTTCAGGGGGGTTAAGCCATTTTTAAATTTTGTTTTCGCTCTCATTTCTCTTCGTTAACGTTGATTTCAACTAACCAAAAGGACCATCTGCAGTTTTCCATGGGCAACATTTTAGTGAAAACCCCATGTTGCTAGCATATTCCTTTCTACCCTTAAAACATCGCCCTTTTCGTTTTGGCCGCACGGCATGCTGGGACACAGTTTAACTTCGTTATTTCCCATTTCAGAAGTGGATTAAATGAAGTTTCAGTTGGAAATAGTTGTGCGAACAATATAGATGCCAAATACAACATATTGGTTGCGAATTTGGGGTGGGGGCGTGAAAATGCATATGTATTTCCTGTCAATAATCGTACGCCCTCCCCCATTAGAAATGGATCAAATGAAGCAGCAGCGCAACCTGGTGACCAGGGTCTTCTCATAATAATAATGTATTTATTAAATCCATAAAATACCTATCAATTTTTCATACTAGTTTAAGAATATTAAAAATTACAAGTATAAAGTATATTTACAAATAATTAAAAATAAGTCTATTTATGAAACTACACTTAAAACGTTTGGTATTTACTTTAGATGTACAAAAGCTAGGCTTTCTAAGATTATGATTAGAAAATTTGTATTTAGGTAGAATGGACTGCAGTGGGTGTTTAATAGTGCATTTGGTCTTTTTATAAATGCGGAGGTTAAGTTTCTTTAAAGTGTCTAAAATACTAACAGGATCACACAAATAGCGTCTTTTATGGCAGCGGTCCAAGAAGCACTGAATAGTTGTGAGCTCTGGTATAGAGGCACCATACACAGATAAAGCGTAATATATTTTAGGCATAACTATTGATCTAAAAAGATAGTCAACTTCTGTCGCGCTATAGTTTTCTTTTCTGAAGCTACGTATAACGTATAGGCATTAATTGGCACTAGTTAGCAATTCTTTAACATGAACGTCAAATCCGTTGTTTGATTGGAATGTCACTCCTAGCATTTTTAACTGATTGCATTGCGGAATATTCTGTATCTCGCTGTACACATCATTAACACCTCTTTTCCTGAATATGATCTCCTTACATTTCGCCGGATTACAAGACATGTCATTAAGCCTAGACCATTCCAGGAAAGTATATGTAGTTATGATATTGAATCATGTTTGCCGCGTAGCACTAGTAAGTGTAAAGAATGTGATATAAAGTGGTAAGCTGTAGTGCTAAGTGTGCACACCCTACGAGGGAAAGAGAAAAAATCTCTGACCCAAGTGGGACTCGAACCCAACGACCTCCAGGTTACATGTCTGGCGCTCTACCAACTGAGCTATCAAGTCAGATGAGAGCAATCGTGGGTATTGGTGCGTTATATGGGGTCACGGCGATTATATATGTATATGTAGTTATGATATTGAATCATGTTTGCCGCGTAGCACTAGTAAGTGTAAAGAATGTCAGTGATATAAAGTGGTAAGCTGTAGTGCTAAGTGTGCACACCCTACGAGGGAAAGAGAAAAAATCTCTGACCCAAGTGGGACTCGAACCCAACGACCTCCAGGTTACATGTCTGGCGCTCTACCAACTGAGCTATCAAGTCAGATGAGAGCAATCGTGGGTATTGGTGCGTTATATGGGGTCACGGCGATTATATATGTGATTCCAGGAAAGCATTAACATACATCTGTGAGTCATCTAAAATAGAGTTGTTTTCCTCCCATACAAGTGATGTGATTGTAGAGTCGTCCGCGTATTTAATTATAACAGAATTTCTGCCCGTGCTGTCAATTATAACAAGGTCGTTCAAAAAAATGCTAAAAAGATACGGTCCGCTGACGCTACCTTGCACTGTGCCGCTATTAATAGGCTTCCATTCACTGGTATTATTATTGGAAATGACGCGCTGTTTACGTCCCTTGAGAAAATTCAAATACCAATTTATTACGTAAGGATTTAAAGGTAACCGTTTTAGTTTACTTGCCAGTATTTCGTGTCTTACCATATCGAAAGCTTTGGAAAAATCCATAGTAAAAACCCTAACTGGTCAGATCCAACATGGCGGCTACTCCGAGAGAAGAGGCAACCTCGTCCCCAGGGTCTTCTCGGTCAGATCCAAGATGGCGGCTACTCAGAGAGAGGGTCTTCTCAACCTCGTCCCCAGGGTCTTCTCGGTCAGATCCAAGATGGCGTCTACTCAGAGAGAAGACCCTGGTAAAGGCTGGATCACGTGATCAAATACTCCCAGATTTTGGGAGTATTTTGTCACGTGATTTGGCAATCTAAGATGGCGGCCAAGCTAAATATGGGAATAGTTCATGACGTGTGCAAACCATAGGTATCCCAATCCGGAGTGAGCGAGAAGCGATTAACGGTATTTCCACGCGGAGAACAATGCAGCGAAAACAGGTCTACTAAATGGCTCGAAATGGAGTTTACTTGGATAAAGAACCAGTGGAAAGGTATCACAAAGCTACCAGGATGTATCTAAGCTAGAAGAGAATCCTAAAAAGCCGTTCATTTTCCGTTAGCGTTGAAGCGAAGCGATCGATAGCACATGTTCAGGTTTAACGGCTTCTCCTGGATTTCCCACTGATGAACCTGACCAGAAAACTACCCAGTAATGCACTTCATCTATTGCTCTATCTACACAACGTGTTTTAAGGTTATTTAAAATCGTTTTATTGATAAAATTTGAGCAATCTAAACTATATACAAGTTCATCTCTCTGGACTCAGTCCGTTTGGCCAATAAAAAGCATTGTTAGAACAACCTTGCGTCATAATCGAAGAGCCAATCAGAATACGTGACAGTTCAGCCTTTACCAGGGTCTTCTCTCTGAGTAGACGCCATCTTGGATCTGACCGAGAAGACCCTGGGGACGAGGTTGAGGGTCTTCTCTCCGAGTAGCCTCCATCTTGGAACTGACCGAGAAGACCCTGGGGACGAGGTTGGAGAAGAGGGTCTTCTCTCGGAGCTCGGAGTAGCCGCCATCTTGGATCTGACCGAGTAGACCCTGGTCACGAGGTTGGCAGCAGCGTCTAAATCATAGTTTTGGTTTGCGAATTTGGGATAATTTCTGCGAACCTTACAAAAATGTCGAGCGGTTGAAAAGCATGCATGTGTATTTCCTGTCAATATAAACAGTACCCTCCTCAATTAGAAATGGAGTGATTGAAGTTGCATCTTCAGTCATACTTTTGGTACTAAACACGATGAATGCAAATATCGGTTGCGAATTTGGGATACTTTCTGCGAACCTTGCAAAAATTAGGGGGGAGGGTTGGAAAATCATAGTTTGATTATCGTTAGCGGTACCACTTGCATGCCTAAAAATAAAATATTTGTTATAGCAGGCAGGTTATTATGGCAGCTTACAGCTGATGTGGGCCTGATTTTACTCCTCACACACTCCTCACTATATTGACTGTTTTCGACACACAACACTCGACTTACATGTTATTTTTTTACGGAAGGAGGAAAACCGGAGAAAATCCCTTGAATGCAGATAAGGAATTAACAAGCTTGTCAATGAATGATGCATTGATCAGCTTAGAATACCGTTCAAAATATCGCCGCGCGTAACATCACAAGTCATTGGTTTCCAACTCTCCCCAGAAACAAACGAACACGACTAAGATTTGTATAAAAAACAATTGTAGCACCTTCAGCTTTTCCTTTATTGTTACTTCTTTGACTAAATTGATACAATTATCATGGTTCATTGCTGCGGCCTCGGCTAAATCCCAGTTTCTGGGAAACTACCCACCCACCCCTCCCTCCTTGCATATGCATCGTTAGGGTGAAGTGTGGGGGGAGGGGTGGGGGTTTCCCAGAAACCGTGATTGATCCGCGGACTCTTGTATCCCGACTCAAATTATACAAAATAGCGCACCTACTTTAAAGTTAAACCATGCATATACTGTGGCTCGTTTCGAGCGGTACTGTCTGGCTCCATGATGGCAGTTTTGCAATGGATAAATGAGTTGTAATGATGCAAACTGTCACCTATGTTAGCATCACCTTTAAAAGCAAAAATGACAGTTAACTAATCAGTAGAAACTTAAAAATAATGATCTAGTTATGTTAAAAGCTTCTTCATAAGTGAAATGAAACTCCAGAGAAGTTTATCTGTTTACGGATGGCAAGGATGGAAATGGATTATATACGAATTTTGGGCCAGTGTTTTCAAGTAGCTTAGCTCCTGGTCAATCATTGAAGTGCATATGAGCCCTAGCCCACACCGCGGCAAAACGGTATGCTCCGCTGGCCAAAAGAACGAAGGCTCTGCTATCAAATACAAATTACCGAGGGTTTCAACTTTTTTAGTAAATAATTTTATAACTTAGTAAACTCACAGTGAATTACAAATTAAGAAAACTTCAACCTGTTAAAGTTTTAGGCTTAGCTTTTAAGTAGTTTTCTTATTTTTTGACAAAACAGTTCACAAATGGTACTTTTAAGCAGAAATTTTAAAATCACGGGTATGTGCCTGTTTTTCGCGGGAAACTGGGGGCGGCCGCGCGCCGACAAGAAATAGCAAATACGCATGCGCGTAACGTTTTGCCGCGGTGTGGCCCTAGCCAGTTATCACTGATTTAAAGGTCAAAGTAGGAAACAAAATGACAGACATAAAAAACAAAATTATTAACATCTGCCATTTCCGTTTTTCGTCATGTAAGGCAAAAGTCAATTCTAGTTCATTTTGCTGTTTTTATGCCAGCTCCACTTAATAACATATATTTCAATAAGATTGCAAGGATCATGTCTGAAGATTGAAAAAAAAAATCATTTTCAAGCATAATAAGCCTTATATGACGTCATTTCAAGGAGTTGTAATGCATTTTAAAGCAATATTACGGCCATAAGTCACCCAAAACTTATTGAACAAAATTTCAAACACTTTACTCTGCCCAAATAAATGATTTCTGCCTAGGGCTCATATACACTTTAACAGTGCTATGTAGAACTAAGTGTTCAAGGACTATAAACGGAAAATTTTGGATGATTATTTGACCGAAAACTAGAAAATTCCTGATGACGTAGACACTGTAATAAGGTCTTCATACTCTTCGACAAGTTCTTGAAAGACTATAACCCACAAGTTATTGAGTAATGGTCCAGATAAGAACTGTAGTGCTCTACGGCAAGGAATGTTACAATGTGTTAATTTTCTGTTATTCTTTCTTGTAATTTCATTGGTTGATACTTAAATTCAATAAAAACCCATCGAAATAATGCATTTTCATTCGATATTTTTTGTGCTTTTAATTTATTTTTACTGGCTAAATAATCTCAAGATTGTTGGTTACCGTAACGAAAGATCCGTTGAATACTTGGGTTAAATACTTTGCACCGAAACTATTAAATAAAATATTATTTTGCCTTTAGTCACGAGAAGAGACCATGATGGTGTCTTGGTCATGATTGACATGTCGCGCGAGTTCCATTGCGACTTCTACAGTTTGTCTTCCATTTTATCAGCTGACATATTTTCAAAAGCTAACTACTTTAGTCGTAATGTGAAATTATGAACGACACTGTCCTATACAGCATTATGGTGAATCACCATTATACTTTAGTATCTTGTTTTCCACCTCGTTTACTAGCTGATGGTGGACTATCCTCTATGTCAACAACAAATGACTTGAGAGGTATATCTTCCTTGCTACCACGACCTCGGTCTCCTACGACACTATCATCTTCAACCCCAGCAGAATTAGTACCCTCACGATCTTTGGACTTTCCTTCGGAGCTCTCACTCGCTGCCGTCTCGGGACTTGCACGTGGACTCTGGTTCCGCTCCTCTCCGTTTCCATTCATAGTACTTATCTGTTGATCCAATTCAGTTTCTTCGACTGATGGAAACCTACCAATTCTCCAATGCGGAGTTGCCGCAGTAAACGTGATTCCAGGATCGTCGTCTCCATCTTTTGCGCTGTCAGAAGCCTTCTTAGCATCTGAGTGTCTTTCCTCCTCTTTCTTCTCAGCAGATAGCTCATCTCCCTGAGGTTCAAATATGGTAGAGAGATTTTTCTTGAGCGGCTGATCTGCTAACTCGTGCTTTTTGTGTCGGCCTCTCTTGTGGTGTTTACGATGTTTATGGTGACCGCGCGGCTTGGCATCAGTTGCAACATATCCTAAAGGTCTTGAACTACTGCAAACACAAACGGTACCAATCTGTTACATTGTAACACTGCAAGTTAATGAAATGTTATAAACCACACTCCTGTAATAGGGGCTATGTTATGGTGCAGCGCATGCGTGGAATCAATGTTCGATTGGTGGCTGTTAAGTCTACAAACAGGTAAAGTCCCCTCCCTCAATGCTTGATTGAAGTGATATGAAATATTTGCCTTGAAGACTACATCTATTTACAGTTTGTTAGTTATTTTTACATATTTGTTTTGATTTTGAACATCCCAACTGTGTTTGGATCAGACTGTGAATATAAAGCTCTCTCACCGACATACAGTCCCTTTGTTGTGTTGGCGGTAAAAATACCTCTGGAACCACTGAGCGGCAAAGTGGCGAGAGCCGAGCGACTAAAAAATAAGTCCGCTCCTAGTCAGCAAAGCTTCGCCTCATGATGTACATGTAACCAGCGATTTTATAAACACGAAGACCATACTCACCGGGGAACCAGATAATTTGACTTTAAACCATGAATACCGTCTTCAATCACGTTGTTTCGTTGGAACTTCCGATGACTCTGTTAAAACAAGGAATAAAACACGTTAGACTTCATATCACGTTGGGAGAGGTTGGGAGAGGAGAGGAGAGGTTGGGAGAGGAGAGGAGAGGTTGGGAGAGGAGAGGAGAGGTTGGGAGAGGAGAGGAGAGGTTGGGAGAGGAGAGGAGAGGTTGGGAGAGGAGAGGAGAGGTTGGGAGAGGAGAGGAGAGGTTGGGAGAGGAGAGGAGAGGTTGGGAGAGGAGAGGAGAGGTTGGGAGAGGAGAGGAGAGGTTGGGAGAGGAGAGGAGAGGTTGGGAGAGGAGAGGAGAGGTTGGGAGAGGAGAGGAGAGGTTGGGAGAGGAGAGGAGAGGTTGGGAGAGGAGAGGAGAGGTTGGGAGAGGAGAGGAGAGGTTGGGAGAGGAGAGGAGAGGTTGGGAGAGGAGAGGAGAGGTTGGGAGAGGAGAGGAGAGGTTGGGAGAGGAGAGGAGAGGTTGGGAGAGGAGAGGAGAGGTTGGGAGAGGAGAGGAGAGGTTGGGAGAGGAGAGGAGAGGTTGGGAGAGGAGAGGAGAGGTTGGGAGAGGAGAGGAGAGGTTGGGAGAGGAGAGGAGAGGTTGGGAGAGGAGAGGAGAGGTTGGGAGAGGAGAGGAGAGGTTGGGAGAGGAGAGGAGAGGTTGGGAGAGGAGAGGAGAGGTTGGGAGAGGAGAGGAGAGGTTGGGAGAGGAGAGGAGAGGTTGGGAGAGGAGAGGAGAGGTTGGGAGAGGAGAGGAGAGGTTGGGAGAGGAGAGGAGAGGTTGGGAGAGGAGAGGAGAGGTTGGGAGAGGAGAGGAGAGGTTGGGAGAGGAGAGGAGAGGTTGGGAGAGGAGAGGAGAGGTTGGGAGAGGAGAGGAGAGGAGAGGAGAGGAGAGGAGAGGAGAGGAGAGGAGAGGAGAGGAGAGGAGAGGAGAGGAGAGGAGAGGAGAGGAGAGGAGAGGAGAGGAGGGGAGGGGAGAGGAGAGGAGAGGAGAGAATAGGTTAGTATAGGCTAGGTTAAGCTAGGCTAGGCTATTTCAGTATTTCCGATCGGAAAGTACATTGGAAGAGGAATACTGCATTGTACAACAGAGACTAAAATGTGGAACAGCATGAGAACATCACAAATCTAGAAAGGTGTGTACTTTATTTATACAACTAATAAAAAAATTGGTGCTTCTATCTATCGCTAAGAATTCGAATGAATTTATGATTGTTTCGTCGATCGGTAAAACCGAGTAACAAATATCTTCTAAATGTCGTTGCAAATATCGGTGTACAAAATGCAAAATAATTAAAGCTGGGTGAAATTGTTCAGGGGAATAATAGGGGGAATCAGTAACGCTGTTTGCTCAATGTTATCAGCTATTCATTTTATTTATAGAGAGTGACACGTTTACAGCTAACATGTCGCTCAGTAATCTTCCACATGACCCTCTGTGGACTTAGTCCTACGAATTTGCGTCCTGATCCGAGAAGACGTGAAGGTCTAACCGTTTACTGTTGGATTATGTAAAGGCGCATCTTCTCGTATTTATTTTAAGACCCCGAGTGTTGGTCCAGCCAGGGTTTTGAACCGTTTTGAACCGGGAGGGACTGGAGCTTAACCACTAAGCTAACCGGAAGGGACTGGAGCTTAACCACTGAGCTAACCGGAAGGGACTGGAGCTTAACCACTGAGCTAACCGGAAGGGACTGGAGCTTAACCACTGAGCTAACCGGAGGGGGCTGGAGCTGAACTACTGAGCTAACCGGAAGGGACTGGAGCTTAACCACTGAGCTAACCGGGAGGGACTGGAGCTTAACTACTGGGCTAACCGGGAGGAGCTTGTTAGATTTATAGACCCAGATAGAACAAAGAAAAACTGAGCCATGTGAAAAACGAATGCACTGTTTACGATACAAATGTCTAAACTCACATTATTTTTCCCGGAATTTTCAAGAAGATAGCTCAATGTGTGGTGAGTTTCCTCAACCGCGACGCTGTCAGGAGGCACTGGAAGATTAAGAAACCATATTTCACACGTTGGACCGACATGAACTCTCGTAACAAGTGTGCGTCAGTAGTCACAGTCACATTCTGGGTAATAAGGGCAAACATGGCGGAAAATACAGTGTTTGTACGAGAATCTGGTGTCAAATATTTTGCCCGGAATTCTATTTTTGAAACATTTCGAATCTCAAAACAAGATGTGTGGTAAAGGATTTTGCTTATTCAATTTGAGGACGGGAAACATCTTGTGAGCCCTGCAATCCCGTTCAACTTTTCTATACGTTTCCTTGTCATTTGATCGCGGATTTTAACAACAAACATGTGAGCAATTCAACACCAAGTTTTGGGATTCGAAATGGTTCACAAAAAGAATTTAGGGAAACATATTTTAAACTAGATTCTCATACAAACACTGTATTTTCCGCCATGTTTGCCCTGATTATCCAGAATGCAAATGGCATGAGAACCCATCTGTGTCGTACTACATAAAGCATATACGTCATATCTCACCGCTCCCAGCCTTCCAGTCTCTTTGCACTGCGTCAGGACAGCGAACCAAAGCTCCTCCTCTGTAATCAAATCTCAAAATTGAATACGAACCTAACGGACACCTATACACCACTTTCATAAATGCGTATTCCCGTTTCGATAGTTTATCCACATGTACAGAAAAGATAAACATTACCATGTGAAAGAGCATGTCGACATTAGTGATCTTGATAAATGTGAGTGCCGAGTGCCATTTTTCTTCTGTACAAGTTTAAATCTGGCACTATGTTTATCGATTGTAGTAATTTCTTCAGTCCTGTCACTAATAGTTACACAACTCGTAATTTCGATCCTAATAACTTATATATCCAGTTAAATCACAAGCAAAACTACTTGAGACATTCCTATTTTCCAAGAGCTGTAAATCTATGGAACACTCTTCCGCAGGACTGTAAGAACTGCACCTCATTTGCATCGTTTAAGACTAGACTCTTGGGCCATTACAACAGTTTACTCCAATCGTACCGACCGCCGTAATACAACATTTACTCCTATTTAATACCACTATATTTATACTTCTTCATTACTACTACTGCTATTGTTAGACCGATTGCAATAAACCCGTGAAATAGTTGGTAGACTGAGACACTAGTTGACCCTATTTTTATTGTTTTTCCTTGTGTCTATTTGACTGTTTTACTCTATCTTCCAATTTTTACTTCACGGTTTTATTGCAATCACTCTACGTCATTGTCCTATTGTTTTTCCTACTTTTATAGTTCTTAGTTATACATTAAGGGGGCAGTTGCCAATTGGGACTTTGTCCTGTTACTGTCTCCTGTCATGCATCATTCTAGTTCCACTTTTTCTTTTTCTCTGTAATTATTATTATTATTATTTATGTGGCAAATTCAATAAAATTAAAATTAAAATAAATAAAAATCAATGAAGTCACAGTCATTTGAATTACCCTATATCATTATGACGTCACGGCTTGTTTATGGGGGGGACAGAATCGACTTGAACAATAGAATTTTGAACTAAATCTGCTCTGCTGAGGAAAATTTAACTTCGAATTGTCTGGTTTCCAGATATCAGCTGTATCAATGTTTATCCCACAATATTTACCTATTTGGTGGCTGTTACCGCTATTCTACGTTCTACAAAATGCATTTGATAGCGATTTCCTTTGTGTTGTTGCTGTTTTGTCCCCCCCTCCCACGACCGTGATCCTTAGCGTTTAAACAATAGATTATTTTGATATGACGTCATAATGATATAGGTCAATTAAGAGAGATTGGTATGAGAAAAACAACAGAGGCCTCGCTTTCATGTTTTTCCAGCATTAGAAATGCCAATAACTCAACAGCAATTCTCTATATATTCTCTATATTGAACCCAATTACTAATTTTAATGTGATCTTTCATGGGGAAGCAATAGTTTCCTTCAATAGATTTATCTTCCGAATTATGCAAATTAGGAGGCGGCCATTATGAAAGTGGCGAGGCGAAACCTCGTTAATACGACCAACGGATACTTCAACTTAGCCACAGAGACCAAAAATACATATAAACCCTGCTTCTTTATTATGGGCACTAATTCAGTATGTTCTCTTTGTACTTGTTTCATGTTTACTACCTTAGAATGAAAATAAAACTGTTCCAATGTCCATACGACACAGTAATTAGTGATAACACCACAGCATCAGTTTTCTTGACCTCGATCTTCTTAGACTCCCCGGTCACACCGCGGCAAAACATGGATGAAAGTTTATCAGAAACAAAGTTAATCAACAACCTACATTGTTACCTTAACATCAGCGGTTGTTCTTCTTCATCATTTTCGTCCTCAGTGCTAAAATAAAAACGGAATGAGCTTTTACTTTTTTTTTTTGCAATTTGATTTCTTTCTTTTGTTCAAACCAACACACAAAGTAACAAGTCATACACTGAAGAATACCTAACAAATATAGTTAAAGGCATGTCTTTGATTTGATGCCTTTCAAAGAGAAAGCGGGTAAAATGTAACAGTAAAGCCTGGTGTACACTAGCGATGCAAGCATAAGCGCAAGCAAGATATGCAGACACAGTAAAGCCTGGTTCACACTAGTAATGCAAGCATAAGCGCAAGTAACATACACAGACAGAGTAAAGCCCGGTTCACATTAGCGATGCAAGCATAAGCGCAAGCAACATACGCAGACACAGTAAAGCCTGGTTCACACTAGCGATGCAAGCATAAGCGCAAGCAAGAAATGCAGACACAGTAAAGCCTGGTTCACACTAGTGATGCAAGCATAAGTGCAAGCAACATACGCAGACACAGTAAAGCCTGGTTCACACTAGTGATGCAAGCATAAGCGCAAGCAACATACACAGACAGAGTAAAGCCCGGTTCACACTAGCGATGCAAGCATAAGCGCAAGCAAGATATGCAGACACAGTAAAGCCTGGTTCACACTAGTGATGCAAGCATAAGCGCAAGCAACATACGCAGACACAGTAAAGCCTGGTTCACACTAGTGATGCAAGCATAAGCGCAAGCAACATACACAGACAGAGTAAAGCCGGGTTCACACTAGCGATGCAAGCATAAGCGCAAGCAAGAAATGCAGACACAGTAAAGCCTGGTTCACACTAGTGATGCAAGCATAAATGCAAGCAACATACGCAGACACAGTAAAGCCTGGTTCACACTAGTGATGCAAGCATAAGCGCAAGCAACATACACAGACAGAGTAAAGCCCGGTTCACACTAGCGATGCAAGCATAAGCGCAAGCAAGATATGCAGACACAGTAAAGCCTGGTTCACACTTGCTAGTAATGCAAGCATAAGCGCAAGCAACATACACAGACAGAGTAAAGCCTGGTTCACACTAGCGACGCAAGCATAAGCGCAAGCAAGAAACGCAGACACAGTAAAGCCTGGTTCACACTAGAGATGCCAGCATAAGCGCAAGCAGTGCGTGAATTATCCTGTACATTTTATATTTCACCAATCAGAGCTTATCATTTCTACGAAATACAGGGCGGTATTTCACAGTTTTTTCCTATGAGATACAGAGCGGTATTCCATGGCCAGGTGAAGCCAATTAAAATGCAGGATAATTCGCGCCATTTCTTTTTCAGCCAATCAGAATCTAGAAATGTGAATACATAATTAGTTTCGAGACGCGACCGCCACTCATGACCGTGGGCTTCAAAGAAAATTTCAGCGAAAGATTTTCGTAACAGCTTCAAATCTGTCCTCTCTTTCCAAGAAAGTATAGAGGCTTTATTACTCATGTCTTATTTATAGGATAATATGGTAATTTCATGGTTTTCTGATGGAGTACAGGCGAATATTTTGCTCGAAATTATATATTATTTTGCTATACGACTCGTTGTATACCAAATAATATAAATTTCTCGTAAAATATTCGCTCGTATTCCATAGAAAACCATGAAATAACCAGTAATCATCATATGACAAGACACTCTCCAGGTCAGATCAAGTGTTCTGATTGGCTGTTACGCTTTGATATTTGTGTATCCAGGAGCCCTGATTGTATTCTTATTTGACAAAACATTCTCCAGGTCAGATCAAATGTTCTGATTGGCTATTACTCGTTGTTACATGTATGTATGTATTCTTACTCTGGACGACTGGTCAACAGAAGCGATCCAGTGCCTTCACACTCGAGATGGGTCAGTGCATCCCTGTAACACAAGATGTCACCAACTGTTACACGAGACGAGACAACACAAAAACACAGACAACGTGAAGTGGCTGTCTTAGCCGTCTCCATTATTCAGTTTGATAGCTCGAGCTCCTCAGCTCCAGTGAGAATGATTTGAAGAAATACGTACGATAATCAACCTATCCTGAATGCCATTAATTTTGTTTAATTCTGAATAGGAAAGGAAACTGATAGCTTGTTACAAACAGTTACAGTTTAAACAGTTACAAACGTTTTTTTTATTATTATTTGGGGGGGGGGGGCATACTACTTACTTGTACTCCAGTTTACGATAGGCTAACAGTATGTCCTCATCGTGAATCTCACAATCATTGTCACGAATCAGCCATACTCTAAGATATCGGAAATGAAAATGTTCCATCAAAGCCTGAAAATGATACACAAGAAGTTGGTTTATACAGACCGTATGCAAAAAATGGCTGCCCTAATTTGCATATTGCCAGAAACATTGCTTGTTTGGCGAAGTGAATTCCACCATGCAGTAGAGCAAGCTATAGTTTACTTAATACTGTACAGTTTGAGAGATTGGTCTTTAAAGGAGCTGTGTCACGGCGAGGGGTCCGCATTTCTGTTCCAGACTGGAACTCAGTTAATTTTCATATAAACTGACGATCCTAGCACACTCGTGGGATGGTTGAAATCAAAGGAAATAAGCAAAAAGGACTAACAAACTGTGTATAGATATAGTCTTAAAGGAAACCATTGCATATCCTTTTAATCAAGCATTAAGGGAGAGAACTTTACTGTTTGTAGCTGATATTACAGTGTCGTCTACGAATAACAGTTTCAGCGGTATTGACCCGAACGCCTCACTTCGATGTAAAGAAGCGCCATTGAAACCATCATTCTTGCATGACACCAACACCCTCTAACACAAGCACAACTAATTTAGATACACAGTTTGAATAGTGCTTCATTACACTGAAGTGCGGCGTTCGGATCAATACCGCTGACACTGCTATTCGTAGACGCCACTGTAATATCAGCTATTAACATACACCAATCGAACAATGATTCCATAAATGCACAATACTATGACACAGCTCCTTTAAGTTCTGCAAAGATGTCAGGACTTGACAACGAGCTCAGTCAGTCAACATGAACCATATAAACTTTACAAGTGGAAACCTCAACAGCTGAGTACCATTTTCCGCTATGACAACCAAACCTCCACAGTATAATGAATGGCTCACCGCGGCAAAACGTCACGCGCATGCGTATTTGCTATTTCTTGTCGGCGCGCGGCCGCCCCCAGTTTCCCGCGAAAACTGAAATGAAACAACAGGCACATACCGTGATTTTAAAATTTCTGCTTAACGTGAACTGTTTTGTCAAAAAATAAGAAAACTACTTAAAAGATGCTACTCGCTTTCCACGGCGGTTAGCATACCTCAATCGACTTTAGTTGATTACATACCAGTGTTTACTTAAAAGATAAGCCTAAGACTTTAACAGGTTAAAGTTTTCTTAATTTGTAATTCACTGTAAGTTTACTAAGTTATAAAATTATTTACTAAAAAAGTTAAAGCCCTCGGTAATTTGTATTTGATAGCAGAGCCTTCGTTCTTTTTGCCAGCGGAGCATACCGTTTTGCCGCGGTGTGAACTAATGGTGGTAGACTCTTTAACGTAGAAGCATTCAACAGTGACCAACGGCACTACATCCCTGATATCCTATAAATATTATATTTCAGCAGAAACAATAAGGGAGTTGAAACGTGTAACGCCAATACTTCGATCTTGTGCCATGCTCTGAATTATTCAACGAATAAAAATAACCATATATGGAATAGTGACAACCGGCTTCTGTGTCTAGTCTAGACTGTCACGCTAGACTAGACTGTATTTTCCAAATATGGTACTTTTTATTCACTGAATAATCCGGATCATGGGGCCGCTGTTACACGTTTCAACTCACTTATATAAATCTGATTTCAGCCAATCAGAGTTCATCATTTCTGTGAAATACAGGGCGGTATTATAAATTTAACAAACTTTCGACGTTTTGTTAACTGATACGAGACAAACGTTCTCACCCAGTAATATCCATGACCACGGAAACCAGATATCTCTTCTATTCCTTCCACCATATGTTCTAGTAACTAGATATATTATAATAACGTTAGGTCAATCAATCAATCAATGACTTTTATTTACCCACGATAAAGTTTAAAGCTTGGAGTTTGTGGGGTCGTGACTTAACATAAATGTAATTAATCAACGAGCAAAAATCGGTAATTTGTATAACTAAGATACTACTACTAATACTTACATGTATATCAAATAATGCTAGTATATAACGAGAATTATAATAATTAATACCAATAAATAGAGTGATGATGCTAAATCTATGCCTAAAACCTTCAATCTTAAATGACCTTCTAATCTCTTACGTTTCTATCAGTTTGCAAAAAATATTTCCTTAAAGGACAAGATTTCTTATCAGATCAGATTTGGAAGCAGTTTTGGTGAAGGCTGACAGCACAAGTATAACAACGCACTCTAGAGAAGGTAAACTGCAAAAGTATAACAACGTACTCAAAGGACGACACTGGCTTTAAGAGTTGTATAGTTTGCAAATCGAAAATAAAATGTGGAGTTAGGTAGGCCTCACTAATCTTCTCTATTCAGTTATCACGTGGCGGCCATCTTGGTTAGAAACAATAGATTTCCCAACTGTAGCCTCGCACTGACCAGCTTCAGAACGAGGTTACATGGGAGAGAACAAAGGGTTTATTATCCTGGGATTAAACATGGCCGCCGTGTGAATAAGCTCTGGGAGTTTCTAACAGTTCTATAGACCGAATTCAAAATGGCCGCCTCCTAATTTGCATAATTTGAAAAGATAAATCTGTACAGCGGGGAAACTAATGCTACCACATGAAAGATCACATTAAAACTAGCAATTGAGTTCAGTTTTAGAGCAATATAAAGAATTGCTGTTGAGTTATTAGAATTTGAAATGCAGGGAAAAAAACATTAAAGTGAGGTTGTTTTCTCATTATTTCTGTTTAATTTCAAATCACTGTCACTTTATAGCTTTTTAAGCTATGTACAGCACTCAAATTTCACAAGATCAGTAATGTCAACATGTTCTTTCATATGGTAATGTTAAAGTGGATAAACTATTGACACACAAATATACATGACATATTTGGGTTAGCTGTGTGGCACAACGTGTAACCGCTCGCCTCTCACCACTGTGACCCGCTACATCCCCCGGATGTGACGTCATATATGAGCTTAGTTTGTTGTTGAGTTTCACCCATGCTCCGAGGCTTTTTCTCCGGGTTCTCCGGTTTTCCTCCCTCCGTAAAATCAACACGAGTCGAGTGTTGCGAGTTGTAAATATTGAGCGTAGTGAAAGCGTGTGTGGAGAATGCTTGAATCATTAGCAGGATCTGCTAGAGGCATAATAAGCCTCAATATCCGAGGGTAAATCAAATTATTTGATTTTAGTGACGGTATCAGGAATTGGAATATTCCAGGAGATTCAACTTTTTACTGCGGCTTTTTTCAGTTGGCAGCCAGACTGCAGAGCCCTGGCAATCACACAGCGCAGGCGCACACTGAAGAGTCAGTGGCCATATCATGGACAGCATATAATGTCTCCATCAATTCCAAAGCTGCCTATCCCCACCCCATGACATTTGTGGAACCGGAACATTGCAAATGCCCTACAGGGGTGCTTTGACAAGAGTGCACATCTCTTATAAACACTGATGTAAAATTCACTATCTCTGACTCTCTTTGACCACTTCCCCACCCCCATCTGTTCTTTGCTGGCAAATGTCCCACCCCAGGGAGAGACTGAGTTGTCAACTATCCCACGTATGACGTAAGGACAGGTTTGGAATTGATATACATAAGCAGAGCGCACGGGGAGTAATACAGTACCGCTCGAGACCTGTATTCTGATTGGACTCATTATACTGTTAGTAGCTCTATTGTTTTTGTACTGCTCGTTCTACAGGTTAGGGTTTTGTATTGTTGGGTAAGCCAATACTGTGGCTCATTTTGAGCGGTACTGTCTGGCTCCGCACGGGTAATGTTCCATTCTCCTGCTAACATCCCTGAATACACATAACCATCTCAAGGAATTCACCTTCACATTCATTTCTGAATACATGCTAAGCTTTTGTTTGCTCTTCAGCTTGACTCGTAGTGCTTTCACCAGAGGTTTAATAGTCGTGCCCTGAGGAAAATAATGAATAATGAATTAAGATAATCTAATGGCACTTCATTTGGAACACGTTGGCAGCATGAACTGTGTTACAGGATATAACTGAACTGATAGAAAATGCAAATAATTAAAGTTTAAAAAAGAAGGCGAAAGTGCATGTCCCAGTAGCAGGCAGGCGAGATGAGTGAAAGCGATGAACCATTATTTTTGACAAACACAAGGTTAACGTCCTACTTTCTCCGTGGTCTGTGTGCCCCTTGCGACTTTAGCATACCCAGTATACGTATTGTATACGTTTTTATCATTTTTTCACATCAGCTGCATCTCATATGCTTTACAGCCCATCTTATAGTTTTCTAGTAAACATTCAAACGTTATTGTACAATATGGGCTAACAGTGTTGGTTCCAAGAATGTTGGAATGGTTAGCACGCCATGTTGAACCATCACTGTTAGACTGTTTATAACATAGGGCGCAGGCAATTTGTTCTTAATCCAGGGTCTGATTGGAAGTTGGTTGCTTAGCAACAGGCTTCTCGCTGCTCAACGTTTGCAGAGAATTTCCAGTTCGCTTCAGCTCGTGTGCACTTCTGCTCCAAAAAGCAAACAAATAACGGCTTTTACAACCATTTCATGACAACAGAAAGTTTATAGGTAGGTCAACTAATCTGTTAAGTGCTATTTTACAAATTTCTAAAGGATATTTTGAGCGAATACTGTGGTATTTGTTGTGTATTTTGTCACTGCAAAGTTGACTCAGTTATCCTTGATTTTGATTGTTTGACAAAATAAGTCCAAAAGCTTCTCGACATTGGGCAATTTGGTGAAAAGTTTGAAAACACGCGTGATTAATCCTCAGTAATTTTCTCGGTCCCATGCGATTACATATACTTGGCACGCCATGTTGGACCAACATATTTATACACTAGTCAATTGAAACTCCTGCCCCCCGGGACATAGCGAGGAATGTATCATTGATACAGTGTTACATTTTGACCTTTTCCCCGCCCATCGGGAGACAGTTGGCTGTTACAATACCCGCCCCTATGGCCCCGGCATGTGCTTCAGAAGTTTCAATTGGGAGGAGGCATTGATCAATTGAATATACATAAGCAGGAGTCCATTACCAGGAGCGCCTATCTGTTATGCATTCGTGGGTCAGCGTGTTCCCAGATCAGGCTATTTTTAGCCGCAAAAAAACAATGAGAAGCCTTGTGAACAGTAATTTCATGCAACAATGTACTAGGCAAACAATGCTTCCTAATTATTTATAAAGAGATATTGCTACTGGGCACAATGAGAAAACCTCGCCATTGTCAAGAAGCAAGCGTTTTATTGGTCTACCGCTCGGGGATATGGGATTTATTTATACCTGATCCCTGATCTGGGAATGTGCTGACTCACAGACCAAGTATGGGAGATGGACGCTCCTGACATACAGTAAGCTTCAATCTGTTGTTCCATTATTTGAAAAAAATACATTTTCTGAAGCACATTTTCTATTACTATGCATGGGATGATATCAAAGGATGCAACTTCCCTATTCCAGCGATTGTGTCCCTTCCACCATGTTTGATACACGTTGTTGATGCTCGGGCCCAGTCCCGCTCTGTCGTGGCTGGCGTTACAACCACCGCTAAAATCCCCGCAAATTTTGCAAATTCTTACTTTCCCCGTTCCACCGGAGAAATGCAGCGTTAAATGTGCGTTATTCCACGGCCATGTCCCCGTTAATGCCCCGCTATGGCCTGGGGGTCGGGGGGCCGGGGTTTCAATTGACTAGTGCATTAGGTGGATGAAAGTTTGTTTTCCTCCAACATTGTCTGACATGGGGTGCTAAACAGTCTACCATTGTAGGAATCAACAGTGCTGTTAGCCCATTTCGAACGTTTAGCTCCAGCATTAGCTACGGGAGACGGCTGAAATTCAGGCTAAGCTACGACATGCTGCCGAGGCCCATAGAGGCAGAAACAACTCAGTGTCAATGGCAGCCACTTGTCCAGGCATTTTTCATCATGTTTGACAGGGTTAACGTCCAACTGTCGACGTAACCTTTGTGCCCCTTTAATGTACCCTGTTTATGATTTACTATTTTTTATATTCAGCCACATCCCGTTCACGCATCTTATAGTTTTCTAGTGGGAACCCAGCCTGAGCATTAGCTACACCATGTCTATGTGGCCTTTGTATCCCTAGCGGTTTTAGCATACCTTGTATACGTAATGTATATGATTTACAATGTCTCCCATCAGCCACATCCCACATGCTTCACAGCTTTCACTCATCTCGTAAACTTTCTAGTGGGAACCCAGCCTGAGCATTAGCTACACCATGCCCCTAGCGGTTTTAGCATACCGTGCATACGATTTACTACTGAGAAGCAGACAAACTGCCGTCCCACATTCCCACTAAATAAACAAATGTTCATCACCTACTTGAAAGAAAATTGTGAATATGACAACAGCGATTGTGGTAGTGACAATCATGTTCTTCTGAGGGAAGTGGTCTTTGTTGAGGAGAATGGCGAGAGAAAAGGACACGGCCCCCCTGATACCTCCATAGCTCTGCGAAAGAAACACATGACCAAGGGGTTTAAAACAACAGACAACAAGCCAACATATGGTTTTGAACCTGTACTAGTAATTGACCCTTCTCACATGGAGCAGCGCTATATTTGAACGATGGAAGAATGGGGCGAGGGCAAAAAGGGAAGGAGTGGAGGGGAGGGGAGGAGAAGGGAAATGAGGAAGGGGGAGGGGGGAGGGGGAGGGAGGTGATATAACGCTGCTCCCATATTGAATAGAATGCCTGCATTGCAGACTAGCTAAAAACAATTATTTGGGTGTGGAACTAATAGTCAGCCTCACACTGAGCAGTTTCAGAACGAGTTTAGACAAAACAAAGGTTTAATCTTCCTGGGACTCAACATGGACGCCACTGTGAGACGAGTCAATAGATCAAAAACTTGTGCGTCGTATTTTACCAGCGTATCCAAACACGAGAAACAGATGAAAACACGAATGGAATGGAACCCAGGTCACAGAGGCGAGCACTTTAACCACTCGGCCGTCCTTGCTTGCCTTCATGAATGCTCATCACACATACAAGCCCATGCAGATACCAACAAACTCAATCTGCACCATATGCACCACTCCGACTCTCTATCCAATCCCATAATCCTTTGCCCACATCATCAGTTTTCATAGGCTACGATACCTCAAGTCACTTGCCATTTTACACTGTCAGTCTGTGGCGAACGTGCATGGAAACAAGAGATCGTGATAGTGGAACCAAGGGTGGACGAGTGGTTTGAGCGCTCGCCTCTCACCTCTGTGGCCTGGGTTCGATTCCCGGACCCGGCGTGAGTTGAGTTTGTTAGTATCTTACCTAGCCTCCTCCGCAGGCATCTCTAATTTTTTAGGAAATCAGATTATGGGCTCCCTGTGGCAGGTGAAGAAAAGAGAGGGAGATTGGAGCCGAGTCCTCCTCTTCTCTCCCGGAGTCACAGGTAACCCAATTCACGATTTTTTAAATCTGATACAGATGCCTGCGTAGGAGGCTACAAATGTATATCTTACCCTTGCTTAGAAGATTTTTCTCCGGTTTTTCCGGTTTTTTTCTTCCCTCCTCAAAAAACAACCTAAATTCCGATTCCACCCTGGAGTTAGTCAGAATACTTAATCATAAACCTCTGGCTTGGGAGACCCGGTAGCGGCTTCCTGTATCTTTGATGCAACAGTAAACCTTTTTTGGGCTCGGAATTGTGTCAAGCTGTGACTTGACCAGTTAGCCGTTTTGCCACTCTTTGCAAGTGAAGCAATATGCTTCCATCCGTCGACTTGCAAGTCCATTTGGTCAGAACGTACAACCGATTACAGTGTTACGAGCATAGGCATATGACACAATCATTTAATATACTTTGTAACTGGGCTCCGGCTCTGGTTTATCTGTGTTCTCAGGTCAGCAAACAACTTAGGTGCTATTTCATCTGTTTCATGGTCCGACTACTAGACAGACTTTGCCAATATGGTCAGTTGCCAATCCGAAATGAAGGAAATGGAAGTGAGATTCTCAACCGACGACGCCACCAAAGGTTATTTCCTTTCTCGCCACTTCGTTCCTCGCTGACAGTGCTTTGAGCCTTAAATTAGTGTAGAGAGAGGTAATCAACCTCTGGTACCCAGAGTATATGTTGAATGATTGTCTCAACATTTGAAACGCCGCTTATGAACGTAACACTGAAATCGGTTGCACATCCATGCAACTAAGAATTATGATTATAAGGTTTACAATATTTACATGTGCAATCCCCTCACCATGATAAACTGGTCGACTGCAGATAACTTATTGAGTCGACCGAAGCGGTTGGCAAGAAACGTCAATGACACAACACCTGATAAAACATCAGAATGACCGTTAGAAAGGCACTGGATTAAACAACAGAATACCATACAATTTCAGAGCATCCCCTCAAAGGCGGATACGCAGTCGGCAAGCCTCAGTATATCCGCGTATCAACTCCAGACATATACCTTCAAAGTTTTATGGGAGGGTAGGGGAGGGCTGGTCTCACGGCGTATTCACGTATCCACCTCAGATACATGTATTTAATTATATACTGTACCTTCAAAGTCTGGATCAAGTTACAATGTACATATTTAGGATATCTCTAGATAATTATTACTCCTCGTTCTTTAAAAGTAGAATACAAGTAACTGCATTAGCCAGGTATCCACTTAATTGCAAGAATGTTTGAATTTTTGCGACATTAATTTTGAAGAGGAACTGATTTTGATTTCACCACTAATATTATTTTTCGCACTAAGTAAGAAAAGCTGTTGACGAGAACAACAAGCCAGAATGCATAAACAGTCTTGAATACTGGCTTAGCCTAGCTGCTAGCGGCTCTTCTTGGTGTTTTCCCCCCGCTCATTTGTATTCGGATTATGCTACCTGTGGTGCACTGGTCAAAATGGGGTGACGAGAAAAGGGAAGGGGGAGAGGGAGGGGAAGAGAAGGAAAGAAGAGCTGCTGAACTCCCAAGGGCTGCCGCTAGTACTGGCTTTGTCAAGCTGTCTGAACTGGAACTTCAATTTCCTATGATTTGTAGACTCTTTCAAGTGGATGGGCGATATTTCAAGAGGCCATGTCGTGGTGTAGTACTTGGAATTAGGCTTGCACACTCACAAAAATTATGTGAGTAATAATTTGTGGTTTTATGGCTGTTGTTAGTGGATCATACTATGTTGCTAGTAAAAAATAGGGACAACTACCGTAGCAACAGTCGCACAATAGGCCTTTTGTTTAGCGGCCGCCATGTTTGCCATGCCTGAGATTCTAGGTGAGTTCGTTTGAGCGTCCAAACTCTATTTTGCGCAGCATATTTGACAAAATACCGGATCAAAAGTAAAGAAAAACCTTTACTTTTGTTCTGTATAAGACTTATTTCGAGATGAATTTAGTAAGTAAGACGAAAAAACGCTTCGAAGTCCAGCTATGATACCACGGCTCAGTCAAGCTCTGTTGGTTGTCAAGGGAGAGCTGGTTAGCTTGCAACCCAGTATGGCGTTGCTATGGGCCAACAAGTCACGTGACCGTCTGTTGCAAAAGGCCCATTGGGTTGAGGTACGATCTGTATCCAGGGGGGTGCAATGGGTGCGGCCGGAAGCCCATTACCCGGAGCGTCCATCTCCTATACTATATCTCTGAGTTGGCGTATTTACACCTTGGGCTATCTATTGAACCAGATTTCATTGTTTTATAGACAATGTACCTTCATTTGCTAGAGTGTGAACACTGAACGCATGAACGAACGGTACAGGCTATCTCCGCCGGTATTGTTTTTCTTTCGAACGGAAAGGAAAAACATTTTATTCGTGGAAAGAAAATAGAAATGAACTAAAGTGTAAATGCGCCAACTCACATATATAGTACATATGGACGGTCCAGCTAATGGGTTACTGGTGCGGCCCATCGAGGTCAGCCCAATGGGACCGACAGATCGATGAAAAAGCGGAACACAAAATAACCTTGTCATTGTATTGTTTCTTACTCTCAAAATGTAGGAAATACCATTTCAGAGACCTTAAATTTTCAATATTTTCACTCACCTATAGCCCTGAACACAGTTACGAATAACAAGGTCAACAGCACAAAGTCAGTGCGCCAGTCGTGCTCATACGTCACCAGTGCCATACCCAGGAACATGAAGATCAGGGTCTCACTACTGGAACTGTTATCAAGAGGAATACGTACAGTTAATCACCATGTTACTACATGTAAACTGCCAGGAAAAATGTCTTAAAGGGATAGTCCAGTTGGATTTCTATGAAATAGGATGAGAATTAAGGAAGGAATAAAGAGGAAAAAAGAAATTAAAAGGGAACCTCGGCTGAAAAACAATGTTTGCTCTCATAGGATTGTTATATGCATGCCTAAGTCTGTTTCTGTTTCCAGTAAATTCGATACTAGATGTCATTTATGCACCGATTCTCCTGTCGATAAAACTCATTTGAATTTCCTGTGCATTGCCATTCTGGATTATATGACGTCAGAGTGTTGTCTCTATTGTCAGAAAACGATAGCTCTTTTGTTGTGTAACAATAGGGGCAACACTGTGACGTCATGAGATCCAAGATGGCAGTGCGCAGGAAATTGATTGGAGGTGGAAAATAGCATTTACAAACAGGTTTGCTAATAACACTACCGATCCCGTAAAAGTGCCTTTAAATAAATAAGTCAGATTATTTTGCCATCCAATACAACCACGTGATTGCATTCCTGCAAAAGACTTTCAAGCTCTGTATTTCACAACATACGAAATTTGCTCGAGTCGTGCAAAGCATAACGTCTTTAACTGAATAGAGCGGACTTCAATTGAGTGTCGGAAGTGTTTTGGTTTTGCGTTTACTAAGCTCTCCTATTGGCTTTTGGTTTTGCTTTGGTTTGTCATTGGCTCACAGGGAAGCCATTCATGAGTTACTTGTGATTACTTGCTCCTTTGATTGGCTGGCTGTGGGAATTCCAGTGACTTAATCCTGATTACCTCATCATCTTCATAAAGTACTTGATGGTAGTGTGGGACTTCCTGGAGATGTTCATTTCCACGTACGGCTTCATTACAATAGCACAGGTGATAATACTACAAGACAGACAGTAACAATTAAAGTTATTGATTGGCTTAGATAAATACAGTTAGCAGTTAAAATGTCCACTATTTCTCAGTTGTCAGTTAACCGCCAATAATACCATTTTAAGGGTAATCTTCGAAAATTAACATTTTGTGGAATTTCATAGCTGGATCTCCAATTTGTCAGCTGTCAGTAAATTCACAGTTGTCAGTTAATTAAGGTATTTGTCAGTTAACCCCATCTACACCCTCCAGAATGACTGTCATCTTGCATGGCACAATCTATCACATTAACGTGCAATATATGACAGCAATAACAACTGAATCTAATGAAGCTGGCGATGTACATTGTAACGCGCAACGATTTTTAGAGACTCTTTTTTATGCATGGTACACAAAAAACGCATCTTTGATGCAAGAACAGGTATGTTACACAAGACAATATTTAGTGCAACACTGATCTAGCCAGCGCCCAGGGTCCTACTCTGACACCTTCGCAGAAAAATTGACGGATGAGTGTTTGTTGACGTAGCCTCTTTCCGTGGCCGTTGTGAACGAATCTCGAGTTTGACATCTGACTGTTCATTCATGCCGCATTTGAAGGTCAGGCAGGTGCTACATCTGCCAGTAATAGTCAAGTTTTGTATTCTCACGGACGCGCTGGAATGAGCACTCAATGAAGGCTTAAGCCTCGGTCAAACAGTTTCAACATCTGTTTAATATCGGTACAACATTTGTTGAAACCATAGTTAATAGAGTGGAATGGTTAAGAAACCCGGCAAACTTTAAAGGGGCTAACAAAGGCGTTGCGATTTATGTTGGAAGGGGGCAAGACAAAAGATTGTGCAGGGTCATAGTTCATTAGCGTCCCCTTAACGACTAAACTCACACGTTTCTATTGGCTGATTGATTAACACATTGGAATTTCTATTGTGTTTTGTGCAGGGTAGTGGTTGAAAAAAGCTAACAAAGACATATAACAAAGAAGGTCGCTGGGTTTCATAACCATTCCACTCTATTAACTATGTTGAAACCGATGTTGAAACCATTAGACATGGACAGAAAACATTCCCGAGAACAATAGCAGTTAATTAGAATGTTGAACAGATGTTGAAACCGTTAGACATGGACAAAAACACTGATTTCCGAGAACAATAGCAGTTAATTAGAATGTTGAACAGATGTTGAAACCGTTTGTTCTCGGAATGTTGAATTGATGTTGAAACCGTTAGACATGGAGAGAAAACATTTCCGAGAACAATAGCAGTTCATTAGAATGTTGAACAGAATTTTATGTTGAAACCGTTTGTTCTCGGAATGTTGAATTGATGTTGAAACTGTTTGACCGAGGCTTTAAACGGACGAATTCCCGCGCATGAGTTTCGATCGAGGCTTATTCCAGCTCATCCGTGACAATATAAAATTTGCCTATTGGACTGGACTTTTTTGCCTTAATCTTTTGACATTTTATCTCATCGGAAATCACTGTATTCAGCACAATGTAAGCACAGCATTCTCACCTCATAATACCAGAGAAATGAAACATCTCAGCACAAAGGTATGCCATGTAGCTCATCACAAACACAAAGATTGGTTCAATCACTGCAAATAGAGCACAACTTCTCAGTACAAGCAAAGACTGTTTTAACAAGTTACAGGCACCCTTGACCGAAGTGGAAATTAAAGTACATGTATGTTCCATTTACACGGTCACATCACAAACTGTTTGTTACTGTTTGCAATGGTTTTAAGTTGATATAGACATTAAGACAGGTTTTATAATCCCTGAAGCAGTTTCCTTTGTCTACACAATAATCTGCATTTTTGGTTTTAAGGAACATGCATTGTGGTTAATGCACGTAAACTGGCTGCCAAAACAGCTGACAGTGTATAGCCATGGCCAGTTCCGCATGCAAGACAAACAAAAAAGAACTGATGGGAACTGCCACGATGCGAGACCAGTCACCTTTTGATGGATCAGGATGGAACGTAGAGGTTACAAGTTTGATCCAAAAAGACCGAATCAAATTAACCATGCATATACATGTAGATGGCTAAGTTCAAGTTGCACCAGCTAACCAGGAAACTCCATGGAAACACTGCAGCAGACCTTCACCTCTCAAAACCTTGCATTTTATTGGACCCGAATGGACTGCACTGACAAAGAATTCCATTGTTTTAGGGTTAGGGTTTGTATTGTTTCATGGTTAGGCATTGTTTGGATAGCCAGTACTATTCCAGGTTCCGAGGAGGTGAAGGCCGCCCCAAACTCTGCCGCCACAGTAGTAGCGTCCTCATACATGTACAACATTAACAATTGTGGTCAAGTGTTGAGACACTGAGCCATTTATTAAAGAATTAACAACATCTCAAAATCCCGCCCCCTCCCCCCAGTTCAATGGGGGTCAATACATAATTATTCTAATCAAATCCCAATCAAATATTTTAGGTAATTAGAGAATGCTACATTAGCAGTAGTGTGTCACTTGTGATTTGTTGCTTAGTGTCCCAAAGACTTTTGACCAGGATTGTAGCTGTGATTTTGTGAAAAATTAATTCCAAAAGGAGAAGAACCTTCGAGTGTCATTGTGCATGATTCTACATCAAACTCTGATGTTTCAAGTTTTTTATATCTTCCCTACCAAGCGGGCTAATCCACTTTTTCTTAAATCTTAGAACTGGCAAGTTCTGGTGAACAAGAACATCGCTTGTGCTAAATTGCCAATACAATCAGCTTACTACCTTATTTTGGGGAGTGGCTTATTCCATACCTCGTACATGGTCTGTGTACTTAGTAGTGAAGGCGGTCGCTATTCCCCATATCAGACCTATTGCAGTCCCACCCAAGCTCACGACAAAGAAGTTAGTAAGTCCGAGTAGCACCTGTAGAAGAAACGTTGATTGTCTTGTCATTTACCAAATTTCAATGTTGGGTCCATTCTGGAGCTCCCTTCTCCGTGCAATTACGTTTGTGAAACCGGACTCTGAGTATAGTAATGTTTCTCTGAGTATAGTTATGTTTCTTGCTAGTCATTGTTGTTTTGGGGATATGAATATGTGAATGTACGTTCATGAATGCATGAATGCGTGAATGCGTGAATGGACGAATGTATAATGAATATATAGATTACATACAAACTTGAAATGGAGATATGTTTTATAAATGACTTCAAGGCAAGCTACAGTGAGTAGTTGTGAAGGATTTTGCTTGTGTATGCCTTGCACCAAGAGTTTGCCAGCCTAAAGCATCAAGTATCTGCGGCGAAGGCATTAAACTATTAGTTTCCACAAGACGTGACTTGCTATGTACTGAGATGAATGTTTCAATTGACCTATATCATTATGACGTCAAATCAAAACAATCTATTGTTTAAACGCTAAGGATCACGGTCGTGGGAGGGGGACAAAGCAGCAACAACACAAAGGAAATCGCTATCAAATGCATTTTGTAGAACGTAGAATAGCGGTAACAGCCACCAAATATGGTAAATATTGTGGGATAAACATTGATACAGCTGATATCTGGAAACCAGACAATTCGAAGTTAAATTTTCCTCAGCAGAGCAGATTTAGTTCAAAATTCTATTGTTCAAGTCGCTTCTGTCCCCCTCATAAACAAGCCGTGACGTCATAATGATATAGGGTAATTACCTCCTTGTATGTAACGTAACCAATCACTGCTAATTTTTCGAACAAATGGTACAACACCACAGTTACAGCATCTGGAAATGGAAAAAAATGCTATGGCGGCAATTGATGGAGATCAAGAGAGGATGAGGTAAGAGAATGAATCCCCATGTCCCATGATAACTATTTGAAATCTATTTTTAGTTTCACAACATGTGATGTACGCGAAGTTATTTTTATATCAATCCGGTATAGGCTATCCAGTTTACCAGTTGTTTCGGCACTTGGTCACATTCTATCAACTAACTAGCTGTGCGAATTGGTACTGTGGTTATAGTTAGGAAGTCGAGGTCTCATTTGCTATAGTCAGCCGTTAGTGACCCATTGTGTATATTGCCTGGGTCCTCGCTCATGGAATCTTTACATGTATAACCCACTTCTCTGCACAACACAACCACTTGACATCAATCAGGTACCGTTTCTTAACATAACCAGGCTGTTAATCTAAAATTACCAAACATTTTAAAATAGATTCCAAGAAATTATAATTGGAACAGATCCAATATGGGTGATTCGTTCTTTTACCTTATGTTCTCTTGTGGAAATACAGTGTATGTTGGGGGAAGGGGCCGGGGGGGGTGGGGGGGGGGGGGGGGGGGGGGGGAGAGGCTACAGCAAAAAAAATGCACCCTTTTCTAATTCGACATTGATTCATCAGCTTTAATTTCTAATTCAGTAACGTTTTAATTTCTGTCATTAAAAAGCACAAGAACTGAAATATTTTCCACAATAAATGAGCATAAATATACTGTTTTAATCATCTCACCAGGAAATTCAAAACGACAAACACTAGAATGTTTTAGCTGCACTCAGTTTTCAGGCATGTAAACAGCAGTCAAATTCCTGTTGGTTTATGCTGTACTTGAAATTATAATCGTCTAGAGGGGTCGATTGTATTATTTTGTAATCATGGCTTTATCCAAAGCAAGTGTACAGAAAGAAGATACAACATATTGTTTCGAAAATACCGTCAGATTATCAAATAACAGGATTGTTGGGGATTACAAAATGTGACAACTTTGTGCAAAATAATTATACATAACTTACATGGCCCAAATTCATGAGATCAGGTGACAGCTATTTTACAGTAAAGTATTCTTATATCAGCCTCCTGGTCATCATTTTGATGGTACATTGTACATGTAGTACGCACACAGACAATAATATCAGAAAGAGAATTTCGTTTATAGCTTCAAATTCAGCATTATTTTCTTCCTTCCTTTCAAGAAATCGTAAGAAGCCATTTTGCTGCACATGGCACGTGTGACACGGCAGTCGTATTCAGTATTGTTGTCGCTCGTTTACTAAAGTCTGATTTACATGACAAGCATTTGGGGCACGGCACAGATTCTTGCTGTGTAAATGAAGAGTGCTGTGCCCTAAATTATCGGCCCTCCTGATTTTTGTTGTGTAAATCAAGAGTGCCAGTCCCAAAAATATCGTCCCACAGGTCCAAATTTAGGAGTGCCGTGTCCAACATGCTTGTCATGCACATAGGACTAATACGAGGTACCATTTAGAATTGATTCCCCAAACACCAAGATGTAAAGCATCACATTGACATTGACTTCTTCGAAGACAGCAAGGACCTAGTACAGAAACAAACATGAAATCATTCAACAATTCAAGGAACATTTCAGATGTAAAATTTCTGCAGTGCAGAGTTCAATTCAGTAAATAATGCAATGTTTCAAACTATTAAATTTGCCAGCCTCTGCTGGTTTATGCGGCAACAATTCGACTCTGCTTCATACATGTACGTCGAATATCTTCCAATTCAAAGCATTCATTATGATACTTGTAAAGTTCTGGCCAAACAGACTCACATGTCGATGCAAATTTCCGACTTGCGTTCGACGTGCGTTTCGTTTGGCCACCCACTTGCACGAGGGTGGCACAGGGGGGGGGGGGGGGGGGGTCGGCATCCCGTTTCACGCATCAATATTTCTAAAATTCACGCGTCACATATAATTTTGAGGCACATTCACGAATCACGAATTTTAACTGAAAATAAAATAAACTTTCGTTGCTATGACAAGAATGTCAAGAAACTGAAACCTGATTATTACTATTTTATTATTCACAATGAATTTGCCAATAATAAACTGACTTTTCACGAAATCGAATCAATCATTCACGAATCATGCACATTTCAAGAGAAGAATCACGCGTCATGGTAAACCCGGTAAATTCACGAATCATGCTCTAAATTTTGCTATTTTCACGTATCAAAGCACTTATATTAGGGACCGGTCATTATTTAAGGGGAGTACCGGGTTGGATAAAAATATTTTTTTTCTGAAGTTTTTTTCGAACCCCGTCGGATATTTTCCCAAAAAAATTCAAACCCTGTATGAGTTTTGACCTGAATTTTTCATATCCCGTTACATAGTTGATTGAAGGGTCCCATACCCCATAGGTTTTCCTGAAAATATTTCATACCCGTACGATTTTTATCCAACCCGGTACTCCCCTTAAATAATGACCGGTCCCTTAGCCCCAATCACGCGTAACCCCTGACGACTGCCACCCTCTTGTATGGACTTACGAAGTCTTGCATTCATTTTGATTTAGCTCAAATTTGCACACAAGTCAACGCACATTTTTCACCGTTTGGCCACACAATGCAAGTTAACTGCAAGTCAAAAGCGTTAAAGAAATGCATTTATCAGTGAAAGTTGTGAAATGCATGGGGGATTTTAACTAAACTGTTTGGAAATGGCTTTTTACGGCTAAACTTGCGACCTTTAACTTGCGAGTCCATTTGGCCAACACTGTCTGAATGTCTTAGCACACATTTTTATTTCAGTTAGTTATCCATGATTGCATTTACTTTTCCCTCGATTGGTTCAAGAAAAACATGCAATCACGAATTACTCCAGTTTGTGACTGGCTGATTGCATTTTTACTTGATCCCGTGATTGGTTCTGGTTTTGGTTTGAAAACCATTCTACAATACAATATTATGTTTACAATTAATACAGGGCTCGAAATTGCGGCCGATACGGGCGTAAATCCGCCTAGATTTTTTCGTTTTACGCCTAACGTTTTCCACTTAGGCGTAAAATTTTGGAGAATTACGCCTAAAATTTTTAAGCTGGGCATAAAATTACGCCTCCTTTTTTTTCTTAATTTCGAGCCCTGTAATACATATGCATGTGTAAAAATGTATAAAAGCTGTTTAACAAAACAAGTTTTAAATAATATCCATTCACACCGAGTGTTTGCTGGCGCTAAACCAGTTTAAAACGTTCCTTATATGTAAAACAACCTTATATCAGGCCTTCTGATATTTCGCGCGGGTGCGGGCCCGCGAAATTTAGGTAAATCCGCGAAATCCCGCAAAATTCACTAAAGTCCGCGAAATCCCGCGTAATTTGCCAGAATTTTGCAAAAAGTCCGTGAAATCGCGCGGAATTTGCCAGGAATTTTGCAAAATACAAACCATTGAACTACAATAAACGCTTGTCACAGTTATTGAGGTCATTTTTATACCATAAAGTCCAAATGTGTCGGGAAATTGCCTTCAAAACCGATTCAAAATCAATCGAGTACGTTACCGCGACAAAAAACTGCAAGGCGTTCCAAGTGTAATACCGCGGAGAACTGGGCGCTAAAAGCGATACTGCATGGCGTTCCAAGATTGGATTACCGCGGAGAACCGATTTAAAACTCAGCAATGTAGTATTTCTCAAGTATGTAGTCTTTACCGCATGCGGCGGCTTTAAAGTTTCAAAAGTATGGAGAAGTTTCTGACCAAAAAGAAGGACAGCCACACTGCCCTGAAGACCAAAGCATATGATCGGTTACGAAGCTATCCCAAAGGAACTCTTCACGTCGACGATGGCCTCTTAGGGTTGTTGCATTCTTAGGGTTGTTGTTTTTTTCTCGCCTGGTATCACGGTTCATTTCACCTAGCTTTTGACTAAAGCCATTGTATTTTATATCTGGCTTCGTTTTGAAGTTCCAAAGTTCGTTGCGAAGTTCAAAAGTTCAGCGGAAAGTTCAGAATTTCCGGAACAAACTTGGAACATTTTCGTCAAAAGTTATGTGAAATGAAATGTATACCATTTTATTTGTACATATTTTCCGCGTGTCTAAGCACCTTTTGGACAGTTAACGTTACAGCTAACACGAATTGGACGTGTGCATTTCCTTGCATTACCTAGCGTTTGTTTAGTGAGATAGGCATTATTATTAGTATTACTAAAACTTAGCAAATGAACACTCTTTGCTGTGTGCCCTTTAGAAAACAGTTTTGGTTTAGTTCTAAACGCATATACTGGTGTGGTAGATAGGTGTGGTAGATCCAAACGCATTTCATTGCAAGACAACCAATTTTCCACAGCTTGTCAGCGATTTTTATTGCTATGTTTCTACTTACACATTTTAGTACGACGCATGTTGTACAGGTTGGGTTATTTTTTAAACGTGAGAACGTAATGTTATTTGACGTTTTCAGACCGAATAGTAGAAGAACGTGAAAGTATGCTGCTTTTCTATTTGCAACCTGTTGATGTAAATGATCAATAGAAGGAATCAATAAATACATGATGTTTTTGAAAACTGCGTGTAGTCATTTTCGGCTGAAGCGACAATTTTTACATTTGTAGAGCAACGACTGTTTCTGCTGAATATAGATTGCATTCGTTTCCCGTAAAATTAACTTTTTACACGCAAAATGTGTATCACAAAAGCGCCAATATTCTATACTATAGATACGTTGCAAAAATAGCAAAAGAACGGCGAGAAAAGTTTATTTTCGCGAAATTAAGCACCGAAATTTTCCGCGAAATTCCCGCGAAATCGCCGATTTTTCCGCGAAATTCCCGCGAAATACACCTTGAAATCCCGCGAAATTCGGATTTTTTTTCCGCGAAATATCAGAAGGCCAGTTATATGTAAGACTTGTGCAAGGTACATTGTAGTTTCTATAGTTTTAACTCTGAGTAACTAAACATGCACATTCAAAATGGTGGCTGGATTTTCTAAACAAGTTTACAAAAAACTGTTTGGTTGGTGTGAATGGGGATAAGTTCTTCTAGTAACACACGTACATGTACGTTGCTAATGTTTAATAACGGCTGTATTGCGTGCTACAGCAAGTGCACTATGAATCATGGGCTCAGAGAGAGGGTTTCTAAGGCAACTTACAGCCACAGGGTCCACAGCAGAAATAAGGGCTCCAAACAGCAAGGAGTGCATCAGGGGTAGACCAATAGACGTCCTAGACACCCCATACAGACTCAGCCCTTGGACACAGACAACAGTGAAATCGTGAGTTTGTCTATTTAGCAAAGTGTGGTAAATTCGTAAACATTTTGGAGGTCAAAAGTTTTAATGGTGACTATTAATGGTGTTATTACGACAGTCACCACTGTAATTGATCTGTTCAGCAGAGCTGCGTTTTAACCACAATCCTTTGCCATAAGCTGTTTGTCGGCATGACAACCATGTTTGAAATAGGTGTATACACTTTATTTTTGGCAAAAATGGATAAAAGCCTGCTATACGTACAGTGTATATTGTAGTAGGGAGGGGCAAAATTTCCTTCATAAACAGTTGTTTATATACATGTACATACTCCACGAGTGAAAATCCCTATTTGGCACCAAATTAATGCATGAAATCTAGTTTTTATTAGATATTCACGGTACATGGCTTTTAAAGTAAAGTAAAGTAAAGCAACCTTATTTAACATTGGTTACTCATGACAGTCCAGGGGTGGATCTGGGAGGGGGGGGGGGGGGGGGGGGGGGGGGGGGGGGGCTGCAAACATAGCACCATTTTGAATACATGTACACTATTTGTTTTTGGGATTTGATAAATATTCTGCATGGCTTTAATTTATGAAGGTCAGAATAATTAAACTATTACATAAATACACTTTCATAAACATAAAACAGTAAATAAGTATGAATAACGCAAGTAAGTAGAAGTACATGTAGATATTGTACGAGCTTAAAGAGCTGCTCTTGAAAGGCCAGGACATCCGAGTCACATTCTAGAGTCTAAGGGGGGGGGGGGGGGTGGCTAGCCACCCAATCCACCCCCCTAAATCCACCCCTGCAGTCTCGTAAGAGTTGATAAACTTGAGGACGATGGTGCACTCACACTTTACCCCCTTGTCAAAGCTGTACAAGCTACTCTGATCAGAGAAAAGTCGGTTCAGATGTGTCAGTCTGACACAGAAATCGAACTTCACTGGGCCGCAAATTGATCAATCAGTGTCATGCGCTAACCCATTGCAAAACAAACATGGCAAAAAATGTTGAGCTTGGCAATAGTCTGAATAATTTATTGATTTCCTATCTTTCGCTGAATTTCTTAAATCTTTGCAAAGAACTCAAGTTTGTGTTTTCATCTCCTGACAAGCTAAGCTTGTGAGACAAGATGGTGGCCATATTTTCTGGGAAATGTTGCTGCTTTCTGATTGGTCTGACGTGTTTTTAATTGACAGGTATGGAACTATGGACAGTGTTGAAACCTTGTAACTCATATACCAGCTTCTAGTAATACCCGCTGGTTAGTCTCACTATTGTTTGACTAATTTCCTGGACTGTGTCTGGCCTAGACTGCAAATTATAATAATACAGTATCTATACACAGGCCTGTTACTGTACATGTGACACAGAGACTTTATATGCAGGCAAACAACTTACCAACTGCGAAGGTATTGAAGAGAGTTCCCTGTTAGTAATGAGATTGAAACAAATAATTTATTAGAACACTATTAAAAGTGGACCAAGTTTTCGCACTTGGGCAATAAAAATGGAGAAAAAAACTTTCAAGATTCCTTAAGTTATAATCGACAAGGGCTGACATTTTGGATATACGTTAATTTTGAAATTTACAGTTTGTAAGCACCTGCAGTGAGACAAACTGCCCACAGTACTTCTGTTATCTACTGTTAATTTTAACACCTGTGAATAATAGAGTTCTTTAGCTATGATGCAATGTTTTCCCATTTGAAGTCTTTCGGGAATTGATTCTTTCTGCTCCAGTTGCCAGGAATCATTTCATTTCATGTCTTGAGAATTAAATTATTCATACATTGTATAGTTCTGTTACATTATTTTCTAAATGAAGGTTAAATGAAGCTTGAAGAAATAATTCCCAAATACTTGAAATGGCAAAACATTAATGTATCAGAGGTAAATGGGGTATATTATTTTCACTTGAATGTATTTTACAGTGTGACTACTGAAACCAGGGCCAGTAATAGACAATGAGAACTTAAAACACATTACAAAATGCAAATAATAATTAGCATTCTAGCATAATTGACATTGGAACTTGTTGACCAAATTTGCCTTTTTCAGGATCAAAGCTCAAGCAAGGCAAAATGTTATTGTCTTGTAATCAACACTGATTGGCTCTGAAGTAACCATAAGTTGGAACATTTGCTTTGTTTTCATTCTGCAATGTGATTGGTTCTCATTGTCTAAGTGGCCCCAGTTTCAGTCGTTGCACTGTAACACATGCTTACCACTACAGCAAAAAGAAGGATTGTTCCTATGTTATCAAAGAATGCTTTGTCCTGAAGAAAGTAGCCAGCCTCTAGCACGATTCTGAAACAAAACAAAAACCCACAATCATGTACCACATGCACAGGTAACCCAATCCCAAAAAAATGAAACCCCCCCAATAACACCCACCAAAAGCAAACAAACTCAGCCATAAATTGTCAGCTGTACCCAGGATGAGAATCTTGCAAGATTTTGGCAAGATTCACAACCAGCTGGGCAGGCCCAGTATTATATATGTGAGGCACTAAACAGTATAATTTTTATGAGTATATATATAGGCAGTATTACATAAGTACTGAGGCAATTATACTGGCAGTATACATGTACATGTATGTGAGGCAAACAAAGTCAGTTATACATGACATGTACATGTATGTCAGCTGTTGGCACAGTATTATGTAAACTATGTACATTGTATGTATGTACGGCAGTACATGACTAATTTAGATTTCAGGGTCCTGAGGTTTTTCATAAAAATGTGGTGTTCTGGCTTTTACAGAGCGTTCAAACGGTTTAGTTAACGGTTCTAACGGGCAAGCTAACATTTCTAATGGTTTACCAAAATGTACCAAAACGTTCTTATACATGTAAGTAGCAGTGTTTGATATACTAAAAACTCCGTTCCAAAAAAAAAATCAATATTGACGGAGAAATACCAAAAGGAAGTTTTAACCGGAAGTACAGTAAAAGGTTCTATTTGATTGACAGCAGATCAGTTAACACATGACAAGTGCTCACTCACCTGTATCGGAAGACTGTGGGTAAAGTTAGTGCATAAATTCATTTCATATACCAATGTTTACGTTTATTGAGAAACGTTTTTTCCACACACGATTCCGTAATTCCATTTGTTGTTGGCCTTATGTCTTCCAAAAAGCAAGCAGGATGCCCTTAGCTTGGAAAACAAAGAAAAATGAAAAGCAAAACAAGGCCACTTCGAGCCAAATAGAAGTCCTCGCAAAACCCGACAAGGGTTCGTACTGTTTCACTTTCAAACTGAATGAGTGCCGAGTGATCGATCTACATCTGAACATAAAGAAGAATTATATTGATAGGAACCAGCCAAGAGAATATTTGTTTCCAAGAATGTTTAGATGGAAGCGTAAAGTCTGACAGTTCACCTTTTTGTCTTTTTTTTCTCCAAGTCAAACAAGCCGGCTATAGATACGGGCCGTACCTTTGATCGGAAATCAAGACTGGTGGGAAGTCTCTTCCTGATCCTTGTCATGGAAGAGGTACAATTTATTCATCTCAGCAAATATATATGTACATGTATTTCTTTAATTCCTAGATTACAATATCCTCTGGAACCCACATAAAATTATTAAAACAAGAGACTACAAGGTTAACTACATAAATTATTGAAACTCTACCTTTAGTTTTTCCCATGGAATTTTGGGAGACTCCAGGAGGTTGTTTCTGATTGGAGAATGGGTGTCGAGTCCGGAAAGCCGCTCAAGTAGGTGTGAATCAGTTGCTGAACTTCTAATGCCGATTTCTCGGCTACAATTTGTCAATGTTTCTGCAGTCTTCAAGTAAATTGATTGCATATAAGAATTTAGTGGAAATTTTTGAAATTTCGTCCAGTGATTCTATGAGACTACAAGGTTAACTACATAAATTATTGAAACTCTACCTTTAGTTTTTCCCGTGGAATTTTGGGAGACCCCAGGAGGTTGTTTCTGATTGGAGAATGGGTGTCGAGTCCGGCAAGCCGCTCAAGTAGGTGTGAATCAGTTGCTGAACTTCTAATGCCGATTTCTCGGCTACAATTTTTCAACGTTTCTGCAGTCTTCAAGTGAATTGATTGCATATAAGAATTTAGCGGAAATTTTTGAAATTTCGTCCAGTGATTCTTAATGATAACTAATCTCCAAAAGTGTGTGTGCTTTCCCCCGATTTGTTTTTAGTTTTAAAGATATCGGTCCAAGCGTGATGGCTTGGCAAAAATAATCAATGAAATTTCGCATAGAAAATACATGTAGATATCAAAAATTGCACACACGCTTTTGGAGATCAATTACCGCTTAACTTGACGCAAGTGTAATTACTTCGTAAGTATAAAAACCTGGTGCTGGTAATTCACGTTTATAAACATCTTCAACATCGGGTTAAAGTGACTGTAGTTTTAAATCTAGAGTAATTCCGGATAAAATAATCTTTTACTGGCATTCTTCAGTTATCAACCTTTCCATTGATATACAGTTGTATATATAAAAAGGTTCCCATATTTTGTTCGCCGAGCGCCCGCGTAAATGCATTTTTGCGGAAATCAATTTTGAAGGTATCCAGTAACCTTAAACCAGGTCTGGTTTGGACCCCATTGCTGCACATACATTTATATCATACAAGTGCTTCATCACATTAATTTTGACAGCTACATTGTAGCTTGTACAGTAGGTCTGGGTCAAAAGTATAAAGTTTACTTCAATTAGGCAGCCATTTTTAACAAGTTTATGTTTACTAGCTACAGTAGTTCACCCTAGCTTCCACAAACACTAAAGCTAGAAGGAATTAGTGTTGCTGCAAAATTTTCGTCACATTTGAAAATTAAAATGTGGTTATAACTGTCAAATCAAACCATTGTTTAACTGATTGTCAAGTTGGCCATGGTGGTCAAGCATAGTCAACTGTGACTGACAGAAGATCATGGTGATCAATGGTGGTCAACAGTAGCAACATGCTTTGGGTGCATGTTTATTAGTACTATTAATGGTTCAAGAGAGCATTGATTTCAAGTTGTATATACATGTATACTTACGGAGGAAGCATAAACAGAAAAAATATCTTGGAACTGAAGAATGGGACATCCTCATTGGTGAGACCGGAAACCCTGAAATGAAACAACAGAACTTTATCTCACGATCACTTGACATGAAACCTGCAGTTTGTTTTAAAACACACTCCACTCATTAACAACTAATTATATACCAAAGGTAAATATATGTAAATGTATGTACATTACATGTATATACTGCTCAAAAATATGGAATTCACTTCCTACAGTAGACATTAAAAATGCTAGTACGTATATACATGTATAATTATACTCAATAGGCATTGTACAAATATTAATACTCTCGCTATATATATTGTATATATTATTATTAAGCTCATTAATAATTATACATGAGGCAAATACAAAGGAAATCACTGAGCAATTTAAAAGTGATCTGTAAATCTGATACAGATTTCATCCTGATTTACATGTTTATAAACTTTATTTTAATTTTGCTTCAATTTTCTTGGCCAAAATAGGTTGTATTGCCAAAATAACTGAAAACATGACTCTATACATCTAGACATTTGATAAGTCAGATACAGAATTCATGTCTGTGCTTTATCAGATTTACAAACTCTCACTTCCAGCTCAAGTTTGTAAATCAGATAAAGCAATGGCTACTCATCATTCTGTATCTACATGTATCACCTGCATGTACATGCATGTATTAATTGTCTTGTAATCTATTTAGAAAAATACTATAATTTATCTTCAAATTGTATTTAGTATAATTATTTGAGTTCCCCAATCACCTAGAATGTTAGGATCATCCTCTCAATTAGCTGTCTGCTATTAGGATGACCCTTACTCAATTTGTGTATATAATTATTATATTTTCTTCCTATACATGTGTAGCTATCTCTGATTATTGCATGTAAAAATCTAGATCAAATCCAATTTTTTTTTCTTTTTCTTTACCTTTCTTAACTGCTTGTAAAATAAAATAAAAGTAAGTGACTTTAATAAAAAGTAAGTGTCCATTAATGTATTTAATTAGCTTTGCAGCTAATTGGGGACACTGGTCCTACAATTTTACATCCTTATCCAAAAAGATGTGAATGTCTAACCATTTACTACATATTATGTAAAGGCAGCAGCTTCTACTCAGTTATTTTAAGACCCTGAGTGTTGGTCCGGCTGGAGTTTGAACCCGCGACCTTCCACTCGACTGGCCAGAGCTTATAACCACTGTCAGCTAACCGGGAGGCTAATTCTTAAACTAATTGAATATATTAAGAAATAAATGAAATAAATGATACCCCTTGGGTGACTCTTGGATAAAAATGTTTGATAAATCACCAAAAAGAGCAACCAAAGATACCCCGAGTTTCAAAGGTCCTAATGTCCATGAACCATGCAAATACATGTACCTAAAAATTAATAAACCAAACCACCTAAACAACAACATATAAGTTGGCAAAATTGGGCAGTAGTAATATATATTACTGTACAGTACATGTAACAATTATTGTTGTATTGTTAAATAAACTTAATTTAGTATAAACATACAAGTCATGTAAGCATTGTCACAGAGGAATTATGGACTCTCGTGCATCCTCTTTAATTTACTGTTTCTGGTCCAGGGGGTGCTAATTAATTTGATTATACATGCTTGGTAGGGGAGGGGATGGTCATTTCCAGAAAGTGACTGTGAGAGCTTGCAGGGGACAATTAAGCCTCAAAACACAGTATTAACAACCCAGTGAGATCAGTACCAGTGGACATTTTACTCAGGTTCTACATTTTTCCTGGGCTAGGTTTTTTTAGGAAGCACTCCTGACCCTGTCATGAATTTGTGAAGAAGCACACTGTATAACAGCCCATTGACTGCATGGGTATCACAATTTTATCAATTGCTAACTTGATACAACTTTTAAGAAGGTTTAATCACCTACAATGTATATTTAAGTCTCTTAATAATTGCATGGTCAATTAATGAGTAAGCCAGTATCGACAGACATGTTAAATTTTCCTTACCTCAGTATTATACCAATCAAGATTCCTAACATTATGACCAAACTGAAACAAGAAGGTACAGTCGATAACACTTAAAAATAAACACTTAAAAAATGTTATAATTTATAATTATATGTTTTCATCTGCCCTTATACAGTACTGTACCGTACAGTACACATATTACAGTAAATATGCAGATAAGCCATACCACAAATCTTAAACTTCCGCTCTTGGTTTCCTATCGACTTTGATACATGTAGTTGACTCAGGGCTGTACCCCTTGTCAGCTATATCTGTCAATAGAAACCTTGAGCTCACAGTCTAATTGTTACAATTAATATAGAAACATATATTTCAATGGCTTTCACCCAATCAGAGCACACACTTTCCAAGGGTTAAATATTTCATAGAGGTTATATTTCACAAACTCACCTAGATTCAGGAATAATTGATGATAGCTTCTGGGAGAAGTGGAACCCTGCAAATGATGTCAGTATTATAATACTGTATCAGTGAGAAGGGAAACATTCAGGCTGTACATGTAGCTAGTATGTATTGTACTATTTTTTATACAAGAACTCCCTGAAATATTTATTATTTCCATCAGTTGTACGGAATTACAAACAATAAAACAACGCAACTACACAATAATTGGACAATTAAAGTAAGGCATTGATGAGGGGTTAGCGAATGGCCAACTGAAGTCCCAACTAGGCTAGTCCCAAATTAAGTACACATCAAAGAAAATGTCCCAGACTTCACAACAGTGTACATTGTATTCTATATTTGATTGAACAAGAGAAATATAAATATGTGTTACAGAAGAGGTGAGTGCAAGAAAGAGTTAAGCACGTGATGGCAGATCAAATTCTAAATTCTCCTTTATCTTCTTGTTTTGTAAGGGAGAATTGAGAACTTGATCTGTCATCACTTAACTCTTTCTTGCACTCACCCCTTCAATTTAATGATTAAGGAGCATTAATTTACAAGTACAGAAGTAAGGAGGTACACATGACCCTAAGAATACAAAAGGATGCACACCCCACCCCCACCCCCACCCCCACCCCCTAAGGTATAATCATTAAGGTATAACATTACATTATAATTAAATAAGTAAGGGCATGTACAGTACATGTAGGTTATTTTAATAAACACTTAATGATTGGTCCCGATGGAAATTGCGAGTTTTGTTTCCCATGGAAGGGAACATCGAGGGGAAATGAAACTCACTGATTTCTGATTGGCCAGTTGGAAAGTGATTCGTTATATGGCAACAATATATTTATTATAAAAATCCTTTTGCATGAGCTTTAATGGTAAACACATCCCCCCCCCCCCCCCCCCATCTTTAGCTAGCCAGTGGCACATGCGACATACATATATGACACCATATTTTGTCACAATGTGATCATGTGACCAGTGGGATACATTTGAATTGTAGATTCCCGGATACATTGGATTTTTATGACAGCCATGTCACCCCAGTCCAACCATTGAGAGCATGCATTGTATCTGGAAAATGTATGGCTATGTAACAATTATAGCAGTTATTCATGATTCACACTCGAGTTGTACAATTCACTCCCAGAAGGAAACATGGGGACCAATAACCTTACAGTACGGCACCATGCATGCAATCACACATGTAGCTATGCAAAATACCAGATTGTATGTGCTTGTCATCAGATTCCCCAAGGAGCTTGAAGGAGACCCCAGGCAGATGTGGGTATACTTTGCTAATTTTGTATTGCAAAATCCCTTATATTTCCCAGCATGTGGGGCACTTTTTTCAGCAAAGTCCCCAGTACTAGTGGGGCAATTAAGGCAAGCCCTGAACAGGAGTTGATCTATGCAAGGAACGTGTCCTGAACTGAGTACAATAGGACACTTGCATGATGGCATCATTTGACTACAACTACCAGAATCCTTTTCGAATTCTTTTTCTTATTCAGATTTAACAACTCCTTTGAGAATACCAAGACAATGGTCTAAATTAGAGGAACAAAAGAATCCATGCACAGAATTCTGGTTAGTTGTAGTCAAATGACATCATCATGCAAATGTACGTCCTATTGAAGTTCTAATAAAAAAATCATTACTCAAACTTAAGTAGGTAATTAAGCTCATGCACAATTCTGTTCTTTGGGAAAAAAGATATACATGTAAGCTATATACATGTACTAATGAAAATAGCAGCTAACACATACATGTACCAGCTCTAGTTTGACACTGATGGCCTGCTATTTTATGTACAAAACTCACAGGTTTAATGCATTCAACACCTTCAAAGGGAGCCATCTTTGAATGAAAGCATGACTCTTTCCCATCAATTTGTGATGCATCTCATATACATACAGCTAGCCCACAATTAAAATATTTCCATGAAAAATACCACATGCAAAATCCCCACATTTTCCCCACCCCAATTGCAAGGGCATGAATTTGTCGAAAAGTCCCCAATTTCCCCACTTATAGCCCAGGTTCCACGGGCACCCTCAGGGAAGCTGATGACAAGTGCATTACACACAACATGAAAGTGATATTTCATGTGTGACGTACATCACATGATCATGTCATGCATAAAAACAAGGTAATTTATAGCTTGGAGAATAATAAACAGAATATTACATGGAGGTACAGTTTTATCTTCTTGTGGTGAATTTGTCATACATGTACAATAATAAGATATACACATATTCACTGCACTCATTCTTTTATTCCAACATTCACCGCTTGAAAATAAAAACCATATCTCCAAGCAGCTACTGTATGTAATATTATCTATATATTTAATTAAATATTCATATATCAACTCAGGAGTTTCAAAATATTTTTGAGTATAAGAGGTCAAATTGTAAGAAAGCAGGTTTCTGTAGAAAAGGATAAAAGACAAGCAAAATTAGTTTCATTGGCTGTTGATAAAGAGAAAATAACTGGCAATGGACCTCAAAGCAACCATGCAACAGAGCTCTGCCAGTTACATGCTGGCCTATTTTGAAAGCCCATGCAGTACGTGTTAACGTTTTAAAAATATCCAGCTGCGAAGAACCTGCAGCGATGCATGGTCAATTATTATAAAGTCACATGGGAGCTGAAATAGACTCAAGGAAAACTTAGAAATGACTGTACAAGAGTTTATAGGTAAACAGCAAATTCATACTTCCTTTACATAGTGTTTACTGCATGGCAACTGCACATATATATGTATATTTCCATATCAGAAGTATAATGATCAACAAAGATTTATACAAGTATTAAATAAATGGGCGTATCACGATTCGAGTAGAACCACCGAATGCACAATTAGTCCAGCTTTTATTTAACGATCGTACTTGACCAATATATCCCTTGAATTTGCAAAATGGTGTACCTGTTTTGGCTCCGATCGATCCTGTTTTATTTAAGCTTGTACTGATGTCACTGTAACACATTGAAATGCGAAACAGTTTATATATATATTATCGCTTACCGAGTTTGGCGAAGCTTGCAATGAAAATCCACAGCATGATAGTAAAAGGGCCAGCTACATAGTTAAAATCGAATGTTGCTACTTCAAATTCGACTTTCTCGTGGGTCGTTGGCTTGTCAGACGAATTTGTGTCATTTGTCCCTGCAGCAACATTTGCCTGACTTCGACCGAAGGTGGACATCAGCTGGCTCGCAAACCCCGCCAAAAATACCAACAGAAAAACGTTTTGTATCATCTTGCCAGGGTATAAATGAGATACGACTACTTGTGAACCGTTCTTTTTTCTTGGCACGAGTTGAGAAGGTAAAAGTCGCGAAACATCTTCGATGTATTGCTTGATCGTCCACAGGTAGTCCACCGTCTTACATATCGTAGACTGGGTTGGGAGGGTGGGAAACCTCGTTCCCAGGTGCAGGCTGGTCATGTGACCCCAAAATATGCCTCTCTCGTTATTGCGGACCCTCGAAACCATAATAGCGAGAGTTGTGCCAGAAAAAAAAACACGATTCAAGAATATAATGCTGATAAAATTCGCGACGAGAACCGAGTCGCGCAGCGACGTTAGTCGTGGAGCGAAGCGAATGAGCCCCTGAGGTTTGTGGAGTGAACGTTCTCAACGATATACATTAAGTACGAAAAATTACTCTCTTAATCGTGAAATTTCTCAAAACCTCTGGCACCCAGGGTAATAAGATGTATATTTATATCTGGAAAGACTGGATGAACTCATTAATAGCAGTGAAACTGCAAAGCAGTCTTTAAGAATGAAACACACTGGTATGTAATCAACTAATAAGACGATTGAGGTATGCTAACCCTGTAACTCACTCAACCAATATCAGTCATCCCCCTTGTTGCTAAGATATTCGAAAAAGTTATACACGACCAGTTATACCAATATTTTAATGAAAATAACATGCTTACAAATAGTCAATCTGGATTTCGGTCACTACACAGCACTCTCACTGCAATGCTCGAGGCGACAAATGATTGGTGTGTCAATATTGAGAAAGGCTTTCTTAATGGTGTGATCTTTATTGACTTAAAGAAGGCCTTTGACACTATTGATCACACCATCATTATCCAAAAGCTAGCAAAATACGGATTAGACCATAATTCATTAAACTGGTTCGAATCATACCTATCTCATAGAAGTCAGCTATGTAGTGTTAACGGCCATTTATCGACACCAAGTTCAATAACCTGTGGCGTCCCTCAAGGATCCTTAATTGGCCCGTTACTTTTTCTAATATACATAAACGACCTTCCAAACTGCCTAAATGATGGCTACCCTCGTATGTACGCTGACGACACTAGCATAAGCTTTGCTGCTCCTACTAACGCTGAACTTGAAAAAATAATCAATAAAGAATTACTAAATGTCAACTACTGGTTGAGGGCCAATAAGCTCAGTCTAAATGTAGCCAAGACAGAGTTTATGGAGGGTCCTGAAGGGTAAAATGGGAGCTGGGATTTGCCTCTTTTTGGGCTGGGAAAATGGGATTCGTGCACTGGGACTGGGATTTTACCACTGGGAATGGGACAAATACTTTGGAAAATGGGAATGGGATTTCTCTTGAGACTGTATAATTTCACACAAATACTCGAATTAGCCCACTTTGATGACACAAATACTCGAATTAGCCCACTTTGATGACTGGGATTTGGACCAAAATTGGGCTGGGAACTGGGATTTAGGACCCCCCTTCAGGACCCTCTTTATGGTCATCGGTTCACGACAGAGGCTCAAAACACAAGCTAACTGTGACGTCAGTGTGCATATTGAGGGAAAAGAAATTAGTAAAGTCCATTCGAGCAAATCCCTCGGACTAAATATCGATGAGACACTGTCCTGGACCAAGCACATTGATATGATCTCAAAAAAGATATCCTCTGGTATTGGCGCTCTAAAGCATGTCAGACCTTTTATTACGGAGGATACTGCAATCAAAATATACAAAGCGTTGATTGAACCTCACTTTGAATATTGCAGTGCTGTATGGGACGGGCTTAGTCTAAAACTAAGTGATAAGTTGCAAAAATGGCAAAATCGTGCGGCTAGGGCAGTAACAATATCTAGCTATGACACCAGCTCAGACCCATTACTCAATATGCTTGGTTGGGATAAAATTGCAGTTGCACGAACAAAGCAGAAAGCACATGTCATGTATAAAACCTTAAACAATCGCACTCCAGCATATTTGCAAGAGATGTTTTCCTATCCGCGACACTCAAGTTACGACATGAGACTCTAACAACAAATTACTTCTACCAAAGCCAAAAACTGACTACCTAAAACGCAGCTTTAGTTATTCTGGAGCTGCCTTATGGAACGGGCTTCCCAATGAACTGAGAACACTAACGTCCCTCTCATGTTTCAAGAGGGGCGTTGACGCACTATTCTCATCACCGGACTCCCACACGGCAAACACGTAAACCAGTTTTTATTGAGTTATGTACTGTTTTTAAATTGTATATAGCTTTGTACTGATGTTTTTTAACCGTGTATAAATAAATAAAGAATGTCTGTCAATATTGAACCGAATGGCCTGAAACTTCACAGATACTGAAAGAAATACACAAGAGACAGGTAATAATATTTTGACGATTTATTGAAATTTATTTTTGAGCAAACGGGCATGCGAGCTAAAACTCCATACATTTCAAGGGCACCCAACGAGTACTTTTTGAAATTCGTTTGAAACCAGTTGTATGCAGCTCATCTAGCCATTTTAAGGCGCCTACTACTATGTCTTTTGACGTATTCTAGAAAGCTATTAGCTGTTCGGATTTTTCTAGGTGGAAATCGCGTCAACCGAAAATACTATGGCAAAATATTCCCGGCCTACGAATTTGTTAGTAGTCGAGAACAGAAACAAGAATTTTCTAGCCCAAGTAACTTCATATTGCAAAGTTTTGTGGAGGTACGAATTTTTTAGGGATTCTTTTTTCCTTTAGGCAATTCTTAGGGAATGAAAATGTGTTGTTCTGACTCTATTGATCAGACGAATTGGGACGTACGAATATTTTAGGGGAAACCTTTTAGTCTCTCTTTTCTTCTATAATTTTCTAGGGATTCAAGGGGATTGAAAACAAATTTTCGAGCCAGTATTTCAGGAAACAATTTTCTAGGGACAATTTTTTCAAATCCGAAAGTTTTAGGCTAACTTACTCTCCCGAACAGCTTTTTAACCGAAAACGTCGTTGGGTGCCCTTGACATTTACTGTAATTTCAAATAGCCGGGAAATAACCGTTTCACGCATGAGCCTGGGGTAACTGTGGTACCTAGCACCTGACGTTTCGAGCGTTAGCCCTTCGTCAGAGCAAAACAGGGAATTGTGGATGGGGAAACGGTTTATATAGTTGCCTCACGTCCGTAATAGCCCCGGGGGGGGTACTTACATGAAAAATGGGTATGTATGTGAGGCCAAGAGGCTCAAACCCCGACCCTGTTTGACCCAATCCGAGCTCCAAAACCCTGATTGCCCCCTTTTGGGAAAAAAAACACCCTGATTGCCCCTTCTTTAAATTGTTTTCAAAACACGGTCGGATATATATCCTGGCCGGTATACCGCGTACCGGGATTTCATGCAAAATACGGAACATTTCAAGTCGGGACGTGGCATTGGGTAAACAAATAAGCAGATGAAGTACATAGATAAACTTGTACTGAAGTACGAATTAGCGGCGTCACGATGTATGGGAATCTCAGTGCTTGCATGTGGGCAGGCGATCAAAATGCGGCAACAGAATGTCTTTGTTTGACATAGTAGCTAAAAAAAATGAACTGCCTAAAAAATACTGAACCCCGACCCTGACTGCACCCAAATTATACTCAAATCCTTACCCTGATCTGCCCAAATCAGGTCAAAACCCTGACCCTACCTGCCCAAACTGAGCTCAAAACCCTGACCCACCTGGGCGGCACATACATAATACGTCACAAACAGGAGTACCCCCCCCGGGGTAATAGCGGGGTGTCCGCAAGGCGAGAGCCGGCCTGTAGATGTTTTTCCACGTATTTTACGAGTTGTGAATGTATTTTCCCGATCCCCAGGGGATGATATATAAAAGGGGGTGGGTATACGTATGTGTGATTGTCAATACACACACTTGCCAACTGTCCCGGTTTGTGCACGAGTCCTTGCATTTTAGCAGATTGTCCCGCATAACCACAAATGTCCCGCATTTTCGATTTTTTTTCTTCAAAATGTCCTGCATTTACAATAAAATACAAAAAAAACTTTATTTAAATACGCTGCTTAGTTTAGATGCAGTACAATGTAGTGGTTTTTTTTTTTTTGCAAGTAAAAAATTAGCGGGGAGGGGGGAGGGGAGGGGACGACGACTTTTTAGAAATGAGTGTCTACGCTATTTTAAGTCGGAGCTTCCAATTTGGCATCGTAAGGCTGGTCACATGACCCCAAATTATGCTTACTTTGGTGTAAGATGATCTGCTGTATGGGATTTGTCCGGCATCGCTGATGGAAGTTCTAACGGCACAATATCAATGGGGAACCAAAATAAATGTTCTGGTTTTATTTTAGGGGCGCGTATTTCCGAAAACGAACAAACTAAAAGGGGAACTCAACCCTAAAATCAACCCAACGTCTTTACAAAGATGTAATCGAAAGAAATAAGTTGTGCTATTTTATTTTTCTGTGTTGCGTGCCTATGAGGAGAAAATTAGTCTCCAAGTTCGATTTTCCGCTGAAAAATCTATGTTGTGTGGCGGCTCAATTCAGTGCAAATTTCCCCATAACGTACGTCACACATACCAAGGAAAAACGATCACACCTCCAGCACAAAGAAAACACAATATTCAATGTCGGGGACAGCATGGCAAAACTAATTTATTCCCCGTATCTGACGTCACAAATTACAAGACTTGAGCCGTCTGTACATAGCGGACGTTGTGATGAAGGTTTTCGGATTTTCTCTTGCTAGACGCGCAACACAGAAAAATTCAATAGCAGAACCTATTTGTTTCGAATACATGTTTGTATAGACATTGGGCTGATTTTAGGGTTGAGTTCCCCTTTAAGGGGCGAATCAAGGGGGAGGGGGGATGATGTCCGGTGCTCAGTATTAGGGCCCACTAAGACCACAGGTATACCAAGCTTACGATCTATGCAAGTGTTAACATATATTTTACAATAGAATGTTTGAAGTTTCTCTATAATCGATGTAATGTTCTTAAATCAAATAAAATGTTTCAAAATCCTTCGCTTTCCCTTGTAGTGATGAGCAATCGACATCACCTGAATCAAGGCTAAACTACCCAGGATCACCATAGTCATTGCTAAGACCCATTCATAAGTTATACCGAGTTCCCGTAACAGGACCCTTCAACATGAAGCTACAAACCACAGGTTTACCATCCTCTAGGTTTGTACCTCAAAATTGGTTTTGGATTCCCTGTGGCTACGAATTGAAAGATTACCGAGAAATGATACGGAGTTAGATTTTCACTCCTGGAATGAAACTTTAGCGACAACTGTGCTCTAAATATACTCAAGAAATAAAGATTAGTAGTTATTGGAGTGTTGTGTGGTGTTTTATTTAGCTTTCTATTTAGCGTTCTCTTTCGCAAAACTCGCTGGTTTTGGAAGCTCCAGCTTTTTGTCCGAGTCCCTCAAGTTGTATTTCGTATGTTTAATTTGAATTTAAAAAGATCCTGGAGCGCAACGTCTCACGCGTATCATATCAGACGCTAGCCTGGTCTGGAACAGGATATCTTTTTACCATTTTACCTGGAACAGGGTACGTTTTCGTTGTTTCTAGCCAGGCAAGGATTCGAGTGGATGAAAAATACTGCTTTTAAGAGAAATTTAGAGCATTTTGAAATCGGTTCACTCATGCAAACGAAATCAAGTTTCTAGAATAAGTTTTTGTAATCCACTTTAATCTTTGCCATCCTCTATCGAAAAAGTTTGAAAAGCATATCAGGACATTCACAGCGAATTTCTCTTCGATCTCAGTGTGTTATTTTCGGTTTTATTTTTTTTAACTTGAAGGTTCAATTTGATTGACATAGTCCCTTTAATTCGTCGATATTTTCTGAAGGAATTAAGTGTTGAGGTGGTGCACATATCCGAATAAAATTACATTGTTATCAGAGCGACTGTAATCACGGCACATTGGGTGCGTTCCGGCTTTGGTCGAATACGAATTCCGATTTTCGTTTGAACCAATCCGAAAATGGATTTCGAATCCCTCGAATCCAACCTGAGTAAGGATTCAATCCAAATCCGGAATCTCCAGGCGTTCCATTGGGAAAGATTGAAAATAATACAGACGGTAACGGTTTTCAACAGGTTCCGCTTGGCGACCGCCGCGTCGCATACTTTCATGACTTGTCTCGTTATCATGGTATTAAATCCGTTTCCTTTGAAAACTGCAAATCCGTTTTCAGATTTGACCAAGGAACGCACCCATAGTACCTCACCCATTCAAGCGAGGAATGTGATTTTATACTTAAGATAAGAAGTAATGAGTAGCAATTGAAATACAGTTTACATCTTAAAGTACTTTTAACGTTTATTTAATATCATAAATATCGATTCTACATCAAGCGAAAAGTTAAATAGTAGAATATTTCTTGAGGTCTATATTTTCAAAACGTTAATGAATGTGACGTCAACCCAGGATTCTATCATTTCGTTCTCCTTGTGAATGTAACTATTCTATAATTTAGCGGTCAAAATATCTCATAACTCTATAAAATATAATAAACAAATATGTTATTTTTTATAGCACGCTAAGTATTACAGTTTACAGCTGGTGGGGACCTGCTTTTACTCCTCACACACTCCCCACTACATTAACTGTTTGGACACACTACACTCGACTTACGGTTGATTTTTACGGAGGGAGGAAAACAGGAGAACCCGGAGAAAAACCCTCGAATGCAGATAAGGAATCAACAACAAACCTAACTCACATATGGTGCCCGAGCCGGGAATCGAACCCGGGACCGCAGCGGTGAGAGACGTGTGTTTTACCACTGCGCCAACCTGCATCCCCAACCAGCTATTCACTTGATATAGAATCGATATTCATGACGTTAACGACGTTCAGCGAATGGAAAGCTAACTACTTGAGGTATGCTTTAAATTGGACTAAAGTTTGGAGAAATCATCACTCCACTTGAACTCCTCCTCCAGCGATGAAACAACTACCAACTCCTTGTTGAGGCTAAAAAAAATATAAATAAACAATTATAACATGAGAACAGGGAAGGAAGAAAGGTAGGCAAGATATCTGGGTCAAAACAAATGGTGTCGGAGAATTGGCTTCAACTGCAGTTATCATATCTATCGAGTAAATAGGCTTTTTGCAGGAAACAGTCACGTGCTGATATATCACTTCAATAACGAATGACTTGGTCTTATGCATGATGATGTCACGCCTTATGCATGATGATGTCACGCCTTATGCATAATGATGTCACGCCTTATGCGTGATGATGTCACGCCTTATGCGTGATGATGTCACGCCTTAAACGTGATTATGTCACCACCAAGCCTCACTTTTGTGTTGAGAGGAAATGTTGTGCCAAAGTGAGGCTTGGTGTGATCACAAAAGCGTGACATCATCATGCATAAGGCGTGACATCATCATGCATAAGTCCTATTGAGCTCGTGATCCCATGGGAAGGGCTTTACTGGATGGCAAACAATCTTCAAAAATGCAGTTCTCATTTACAAACTGGTTTTCTAATAACACTACCGATCTCGTACAAGTGCCTTGAAGTCATAATGAAGTCAGAATGTTTTGCCATCCAGTACATCGACGTGATTGCATTCCTGCAAAAAGGCCCATTCTGTTGTTTATGAAATAGCAACAAATGAAAAGCTTGGCATCCAAAAAGATGATGTCACGCCTTACGCGTGATGATGTCACGCTTTTACAGCAGACGATGGCACGAATGCGAAACAGAACTCGCCTTACAAACTAAAGAGCTACACTAGCTATTGGAATCAACACAAAAGAAAAACAACAACAAAGAGACTAGGTTACAGAAAGAAAAATAGGAAAGCAGTTTAAATTGCCAGGGCTTGAAATTAGATGAAAATACCACAAGCAACTGTTGCTAGTTGTCCCAATTGTTTCTAGCAACATGGTATGATCCACTAACAACAGCCATAAAACAACAAATAGTTCAGCAAGATTCTACTAGCGACAGCTGCGAGTCGTCATGACAGTTTACTCGCATTGCTATAAATCTACTGGTATTTTGGAAGTGCGCGAGCCTAATTCCCAGCCCTAGGTCCCGTAGACAACCCACCGTACCGAATACGATGAGGCTTGTACTTTTACCCACAATCCTTTGCGCGCGAAAAACTTTAAATCCGTTATGAAATCGCAATAGAGGTTTTAAATCTTAAAAACAAGCCAGTACAAATACTGTTGCCAATCCACTGTTATTGAAGAGAATAGATAATTTTTACGTGTTATTTTGACCGTGTTAGGTTCGCAAGGAATTGTGGTCAAATGTACGGCCGCCATCGTTTTCGGTACGGTGGATTACATTATGACGTCACGACGTCATGGGCTATGAAAGATGGCGGAGTTGCAGCACTTTCTTCACCCTCGGGGTGTTCTGCATCTCCTACCTCTTTCTCATCACGCTTCTCGGTTTCAAACTACATCGGCAAGCATTTCTAATATTTATGAGCGACGCACGACGTGTCTTATTCACACGGCGGCAATTTCAAGTCATGTTAATGTTCCCTCTATTTTGTCGTCAGTTTGTACTTGGTATTGGACATTGCGCGCAACATTACCGGCAATTATTTTGAGAAGGGGTTGTTGACACACGCTGCGACATTTCCTGCAACATTGCACGCAGGTGCACACACGTTGCAATTTCGCTTCTGACGGCCATGTTGCAGCCTGTGTCCCTACTTTAAGACAGTCGTGTTTACGTGCCTGACACTCAGGTTATTTTTGCATTTAAAAATGTGCTACCTCTTTAATCCCTTCTTGATTTCCTCCACTTTAGTAGGATTGCAACACACGGCACACCATGATGTCAGAGGGTCAAACAGGTGACTAACATACTTCTGTCCCACACGCTCCATATCCTGTACTGTCACTTGCGATACTTTGTCAAGTAAGTCCCTGGAACAAGAATCGAATGACTTAACAAAACCTAGCCTGACGAACTTTAAGATTTTTATCGTTAAGTGCGAATATCTGGAAAGTTGTAATGACATTTTTATACTTGTCCAGTTTCGTAAACTACCGCTGTACGCGATGACTACAGACTCATCTGCGCAGTGTTAGCCTCATGTTGGCATTAAACATTCATAAATACCAGCGGGCGAGATGAGCTAATCACGGCTTTGTGTATTGTTATAGTTGACTACAGACTCATCTGCGCAGTGTTAGCCTCATCTTGGCATTAAACATTCATAAATACCAGCGGTCGAGATGAGCTAATCACGGCTTTGTGTATTGTTATAGTTGACTACAGACTCATCTGCGCAGTGTCAGCCTCATGTTTGCATTAAACATTCATAAATACCAGCGGGCGAGATGAGCCAATCACGGCTTTGTGTATTTTTATAGTTACGAATTCTACGCCTTCTCGCTGGTATTTTAGAATATTTAACCTCAGAATAAGACTAACGCTGAGTCATCGCAAGAAAGCCATGGCTTCATGAATGTGTAGATCACGCAAATGATGTCATATCTTACTGACGCGCGCTGTGATTGGTTTGTGAGATTGTAAATAATGAAAATGACATCCTATCCATGTTTCTTTAAGAATTCAAAATCAAAATGGAGGAAATTACACATTTTGAACTGGACTTTGGTGACGTTTTTCAAAATAAAATTGACAGAGAACTAAAATACTTTGCTGACGATGTCAGAGAAATTAAAGAGAAGAAAAGTTGCAGAGAACTTAAAACAAGACCGATTAGCTGCCCTCAACGGCAAGGGGTGTAACTATTTGTGCATTTCGTTCGTAAAATCAATTAAACAAAAGTAAGTAGAATAGGGTTTGCTGTGTTCTGTACTCTGACAAAAGCACTCGTGAAGCTGTAGAACATTGAAAAAGCTACATAACACAGAAATCCTACTCTATCTGTTAAGCTGGGCCCAGGATTAGCGCTAATTGGGCTTCGAACAACTGGATTAAGTCTTAACCCATGTTTTGGTTCTCTCGGTAGAAGGTATTTGTTTCCAAATCTAGCAAGACAAGTAGAAATATACTTGTTATTTCTCCTCTAGGAATACGTTTTAACCTCAAATATGTCGTTCACAAGTTAGCAATCGAACTAAAGATTGCCCTTATCCTGGATTAGCTTAAACAGACATCGAACAACCGGGTCCAGATTGATACATTTTCTAGCATCTTTTTATTAATTTGTTTCTATCTGGACAAACAATCAAATAAAAGAAACACTTCAAAATATCTTACCGACAACATTTAGGGAATGAGTATATATTAGACTTTAGCATCACGATACCTGTTATAACCAGGGCCAACATCTCTAAACTCAGATAGCATGCTCTGCGAGAAGAGAAAAAAAGATCTTAAAAACGAAGATAAAGATATAGGGGTTTCACTAATGAAGGCGCCACCGTCTGATGTCAATCATGTTGCACCATAACCTTTTTGGCATTTTCAATCTAATTTTACGATTCGAGCATTCAAATGAAATGTCGATGACCATACTGACTGAAGTCTATTATTTTTTATGCATTTCAACATTCACCCTGTGAGGGGGAGATGAAAAATTCAATGGAACGCGAGGTCCACTACGAGGTATTAGACACGTAGATGACCCATCCCCTAATGTAAACCTGAATAACCCAACCCAAAATTACCCGTAGTAAGAAGAACTAACGAAGATAAATAATAAGTAGAAGAAATGAAGGAATCAAGATAATAAGCCACTCTCTATATATCGGCCACTCCGGGCGAGCCAGCATAGATACCAATGCGAGGCTCGGACACGAACCACTGTTGTCTCTTGAGCTCCACATGGGCGTCCACACCCACCCACTGGGGAACCACACACATCGAAAATGGGCTACTATCTAACATTTACAAATACGCATAGTATTAACGCGATGACACTTAATTAGGGCAGATTAATTTATAGGAGCGAATCATTATCAACATGTGTAAGGCTGTTAGTATAAAAGAGTTTTAAATAGAGAAAGTGACTCAATATCATATTTAATTCTTAATATGTAATAACTGCTATGTCACAACACCAGTGTAAGAACATTTTCAAAAGTTATATTCTCTGACGAACTCGAGTCAGTATTTCTTGAGTTCCTAATAATTGACAGTTCCGACAGCCGCAAAATTAGCTCCCCCCTTAGTTACTTTTGCTATGCCCCCTTTAGTTACTGTTGCTATGTCCCCTCTTAGTTACTGTTGCTACGTCCCCCCTTAGTTACTGTTGCTATGTTCTCTCCCTTAGTTACTGTTGCTATGTCCTACCCTTAGTTACTGTTGCTATGTCCTCCCCCCTTACTTACGGTTGTTATGTCCCACAAGCCGTAGACTTTAACCCGAGAAAATTCAAACTCAATATGACAAACAAAGGCTTCGTAACAGTCCGAATGGTTTACCGATTTCCTACCTTTTCCTGAATTTCTTAAAATCAAGCATTTTGTTTTCATCTCCTTCGGAAGAGCTTGTGGAACAAGACGGCCGCCGTATTTTCCCGGGGAAACATTACTGCATTCTGATTGGTCTGAAGTTTGTAAATATTGTCACTGCCTCGCCTTCTACGACTCGTTTTAGAGTGCTGGTATTAGAGGGAAGTTGGGCTCTGACTAAAAAGTCAGTAAATGATTTGTCCTTCTTGTAAGAAACAATCGGTGGATCTGAAAAGATCCTGTTAAGGTTTTGATAGTTAGCAATAAACTGCCAGTGTTTGATAAGAATCTGTTTAAGATTCGGAATTAAGCCGGCGCTGTGTTAGCGCTAGATGAGACAATGAACGAGACATTTGAGTAAGTTTCAACTCTGCCTTTATTTTCGTTTCTAGAAAATACATTGGATGAGTTGAATGATTTCAACATAGACTCTAGTTCTTTGAACTTGGCTTGGATGGTACCAATATCATTGGAATTGGCTGGTGTGTTTCTGGCATAGTTCGGTTTGGTCGCCCTGTGGTTAGATCTGTTGGTGGCGGATCGTATCTGCTGATGAGCTATTAGCTTCGGCTGGTCAGGATAGTGTGTTTTCAGCTGGTTATTGAAGCTGTTTAAAGTCTCGGTATCTGTGCTGATGTTTCGCTCTTGTTGTTTGACCATCAGATGCAGAAGATCTTGTTGGGCCTTGCGACAGATCTTGTTCATTTCAGCTTGAAACTCGCTGTCCTGTCTCATGTAACCAGCAAATCCACCTGTCCCTACGGTCTCCAGTATCGGCCACAGCCGCACATGAGACAGGACAGCGAGTTTCAAGCTGAAATGAACAAGATCTGCCGCAAGGCCCAACAAGATCTTCTGCATCTGATGGTCAAACAACAAGAGCGAAACATCAGCACAGATACCGAGACTTTAAACAGCCTCAATAACCAGCTGAAAACACACTATCCTGACCAGCCGAAGCTAATAGCTCATCAGCAGATACGATCCGCCACCAACAGATCTAACCACAGGGCGACCAAACCGAACTATGCCAGAAACACACCAGCCAATTCCAATGACATTGGTGCCATCCAAGCCAAGTTCAAAGAACTAGAGTCTATGTTGAAATCATTCAACTCATCCAATGTATTTTCTAGAAACGAAAATAAAGCCAGAGTTGAAACTTACTCAAATGTCTCGTTCAATGTCTCATCTAGCGCTAACACTGCGCCGGCTTTACTCCGAATCTTAAAAAGATTATTATCAAACACTGGCAGTTTATTGCTAACTATCAAAACCTTAACAGGATCTTTTCAGATCCACCGATTGTTTCTTACAAGAAGGAAATATAATTAACTGACTTTTTAGTCAGAGCCCAACTTCCCTCTAATTAATACCAGCACTCTAAAACGAGTCGTAGAAGGCGAGGCAGTGACAATATTTACAAACTATGAATTGCCCCATAACTAATTAGAATGTAATGTCAGTTCCGCTTGGATAATAGGGACCTTTCGCATCGAGAACGTAGACGTCCCGGACGTTTCACCGGAAGTCAGCTCACGCGTTTCAGAAGGTCTTCAAACTTAGTCACGGACGTGAATGAATACATTCGATATCGTTTGACGACGTTCTGCTCTGGAATGTGACATGCGCAAAAGACTGAAGAACGTGAGATGACTTGCGGTCAAACGTCGAAGATGTTTCTGTTCTCGATGCTAAAGTTCCCTAATAAACAAGGGGAGCCGGGGAGGCGCAATGGTATGCACTTTGCCTCACCCCCTCGGGTTCGATTCCCGCACGTGGCGCCATATGTGAGTTGATATGATAGGCAACTAGTTCCTGTAAAAACTAGTTTTGGTCTGCGTCGGCGGAGAAGATAAACAATGGTATGTAATCAACTAAAGTCGATTGAGGTATGCTAACCGCCGTGGAAAGCGAGTAGCAGCTGACGTTTCGAGCGCTAGCCCTTCGTCAGAGCAAAAGAGGGAATTGTGGGTGGGGAAATGGTTTATAAGTATGTGAGTTGAGTTTGTTGGTATCTCACCCTTGCTTCAAGGATTTTTCTCCCTCTTCATAAACTAACCTAAATTCCAATTCGACTGAGTAATTCGTGTCCCCGATTAGTAGACAATTGCAGGTTCAGCTGAATGATTAGACGTGTTAATGAAGTGTTTTGTTTGTAGTGTTGTTTTTCGTTTAACAAGTTCTACAGATTAAGATAAAACAAGAGCCCATCTGGGCTTTCACTCGGGCCACATGAGATTGAAGATGAAATACACTTTCATTTGAAATCCTCTTAGTAATAACCAAAGGGAAGAATTATTAGCAGTCTTTAGGAGTGGCCGGTAGCGCGGTGACTTTCATTCTCTGCTCCCCCAGTATATATATACATGTATGTAATTTAATATTTTTGTTTTCTCGTATGTAAATTAACGTAGTTGATCTTTTATTGAAAACACTACTTATTCATGTGTGTATGTATGTTCAGACTACTATCGTGCAGCTAGCTAGAGTCTTGAGATATCTGTCAGCAACTCGCAGCTAGTTAATAAATTAGTACTGTTCAGACCTAGTAACTTAGTAGGTTTTACTTTTTGTTTTTCCGTTCCAGTCGTAAACAGTCCGAGTTTGACCAAAGTGAAACGATCGAGCTGCTCGCGTCCGTAGATATATATTTCTTCGTTTGCACTTTTGACATGATATAATTCTTCAAATGGCACCATTGTTTTATTTCTTATGTTTAATAATACAGTTCTCAGCTGTAAATAAAATAGAACATTCTATGGAAGATTTCTTGTCCTAAAGTTTGGAAACGTAACACATGCATTTGACGCTAGAAAGTTCAGTACTCGCAAGGTCAATTTACTAGTGGCAGTTTACTAGTTTGCACTATCGGCTGTTATGGAATGGAAACATACTTTCACAGCTTAATATGTATGTCGATTGGTCAGAAGGATATCTTGTTTAAATGCTACGGTCCTTTCGGCATCAGGAAATTTTTAAACGGGAGTTTTCGTACAGTATTTCAAGCTATGCTGTAGTGCGAGTTCAGTTACGCCACAAATGTCGGTGAAACTAATACCGTGTTCATTATTATCGGTTTTCTCTATGGGTTCTCATGTATTCAATAATTGCTTCTGGAGCTTCATATTTATGTCGATTGGTCACAATGATTTCCTCTTTCAGTTTTTCCCTTTAGTTTGGACATTAGGGATATATCCTTGGAGATTTCGTACAGTTTAGCGACCGTTGTGTCGAAAGTAGAAACGTTCGTTTGACATGAAAGTGCGTAAACAAACTGTCACAAGCGGTTTCATAGCAGCTCGATGTTTGACTCCCATATAGTCGATGATAACGTATATAGCTTCATATGTACGTCGATTTCTCACAAGGATTTCCTCTTTCAGTTTTCGGGTAGTTGCCCCACTGAGCCGTAACCACAAAACGAGCACAGCATTTCAGTTGGCATACACTGCGTACATCTGCTTAACTAATTAGATTTGTAAAAATCTTAGCGGATCATGTAAATATTCCGCTTGGCTCAAATATGAGGGTTTCTGCCGTCAAAGTTCATTTTGTGTTTCAGTTTTCCCCATATTAGCAGACTTGTATAATGTCTCGAGCTCTCCGAATCCAGTAGAAAGACTCTGGTTATTCTGTCGTAAAACATGGACCTGACCCAAATTTAGGTTGTATTGCATCATTGCCCACGATGGAATAGATTTCTGACAATGACTATTTGAAATTGATATCTCCTTGTCTCGCCTAGTCTGAGCTTTGAATTTTCTTATCTGAGCGCGCCTGAGGAAATCTAACCTTTGTTTGCGTGACCAGCACAGTGCAATCTGATTGGTTGGAATTTGACCTTTAACGCATGCGCAGAAGCCGTCTGACATGGATTAAAAAAAATAACCACTTGCATTTTAAGACTCGGCGCTGCCACAGGCAGCCCGAGTAATGAGCACTAGAAATTACACAGACATCCCTGCAATTCTGACAACCAATAACACTAACCTCTTTGGCGACCGAGGAGACACTTTTTTCTCGGTTGATAACACTAAAGATTACACTACTGATAGCGGCCTCTAGCTCATCAGACCCAAACAGAGTCTCTCCAGAGAGATATCCATCCTGCAACATAACGGTGAGTATAAGGGAGGTCTCACATTTATATCAACCCACCCTTGGATATGCATCGTTTTATTAATGATTAACCATTAAAGGTTAGGGTGAAGTGTGGGGGAGGGGAGAGGGTCTCCCAGAAACCGTGATTGCCCCCCGACATAGAAATAGTGTTGTATGAGAATCTGATGTCAAATATTTGGCTCAAAATTATATTTCTGAAACGTTAGCATACCAAGGACATCAGACATCTTGTGACCCCTGCAATTCAGTTTTACTTTATATGTTTGGTATTTCATCGCGGATCTTAACAAATATATCAGTATTAAAGCAATAGACCAATTTAGCTAGAACATTTGTTGTCCCAATAGCCGACTTCCGAGATATGCCTCACTTCCTATATACAAAGGAATCAATACGAGGCTCCGTGCTAATGCTCAGTCGTTTATGACAAACTACAGAAGTGCTGTAGTCTTGTCACAAACTACTCAGCATTATGCACGGAGCCTCGTATTGATTCCTTCGTACGTAGGAAGTGAGGCATATCTCGGAAGTCGGCTATTCAGATCATGTGACAGCTCTCTAGAGGATTCGGTGCTTTGTTTTCCAGTTAGAGAAATTGATACATTTCCTCTTGGGATACAGAAAAACAAGAAAACATTACTCAAGGGTGGCGTGAATTGAGACAACAAATGTACAAGCTAAATCGGTCAATTCAACACCAAACTGAATCGTTCATGGGATGCTTGAAAAGTCTGAAAATTTTATCAACAGGGGTCATGTTCGGGAAATGAATTTTGAGCACAATATTTGATATCAGATTCTCATATAAACACTCTATTTCCCGCCATAGTTGTCAGGCTACCCATATTATCGGTCACGCGTTCTCGTAACATTCCCATTTGCACGACAAAGATAAGGGTGCCGTGCCGAAATATAATTGCACCCGTACCAAACCTTGAGGAGTTCCGTGCACGAAACGCTTGTCGTGTACACCGAGCTTCAGTGCCGTAACTGGTACACGCAGAGATACACTTCTTTTTTTTTACAGAAACTAGTCATTGATAGACAACTTCACGCTCCAAAAGGCGCTGAACCCATGTGAAAAGGTAGCCGGTCTCGGCCCGCCTGTTTGCAGTGCCGTGCCCAAAACGCTTGCCGTGCCAAAACGCTTGCCGTGCCCAAAACGCTTGCCGTGCCCAAAACGCTTGCCGTGCCCAAAACGCTTGCCGTGCCCAAAACGCTTGCCGTGCCCAAAACGCTTGCCGTGCCCAAAACGCTTGCCGTGCCCAAAACGCTTGCCGTGCCCAAAACGCTTGCCGTGTAAGCCGGGCGTCATTGCCGTAATAGGACGTTTGCACGTGACGATGACTACAATTACCAGAACTCCTTGCGACAATTCGTTTGTTCCTCTAATTTGTTCCATTGTCTTGGAATTCTTGATCGCAAAGGAGTTTAAAAATCTGAATGAGAAACAGAATTTGAAAAGGATTCTGGTAGTTGTAGTAAAATGACGTCATAATGAAAATATCCTATTGTCATTACAGCAGATTCGTATGAGTGGGACAGACTACAGCAATGAATACAGCACGGTTACCGTACGGCATGTCGTGACATTGACATGGTTTCCTCGTTGTCTTTGTCCTGCTGAGCCAATCAAATTACAGAAATACGGTACAGCACGGCTACGGACATGCCGTAGTTTGCACCACTCATACGAAATCTGCTCTACTAATTACGGCACTGAGTCTTCGTACGTTGCTTGCATATGCGTCGCTAGTGTGAAATGCAGTATTTTAACATCAAAACATATTTAGATAATCCCCACCTACCACAATCTCTTTGCTCTTCTCGTACGCTTTCACCAAGTGAGTGGAGCGAGCCAACACAAACACGAGCATACCAGCCCCAGGATCAACACGTATACTGCAATCAACAAACCAGCATGAACCAACAGCACTGAATAACTAGTGCGCATGTGCGAGGTGATTGTTGCAAACACTATCTTGTGGCGGTCAATTAATATGTATGACAAACAAGTACGACAATATTACACCCGTTTTAAAGGAGCTACATTGGTTGCCAATAGAATATAGGATCAGTTTTAAGATATTATTACTTACATATAAGTGCCTGAATGACACAGCTCCTATTTATCTGAAAGATCTAGTCCGTCCTTATGTACCGAAACGGCAACTAAGATCTGCCTCTAAGAACCTGTTAGAATTTGCACCATATAACTTGAAAGGGTATGGCTATAGAGCCTTCTCTGTGTCCGCGCCTAGGCTCTGGAAACTCACTACCGGACTTTATACACCTTATTCCAAAATGGCCGCCCTAATTTGCATATAGCCCAGAAACTTTTCATATTTAGCACAATGAATATCACCGTTTATTAGGATACACCGTAGTAAGCAACATGGAACAGTTCGATACTGTTGCTTCGAATAGCTGCAAATATACCTGTATTTTCAACCTAGAAAAATCATGAAATCGAGGCAATAAGGTCCACACTCATCTCTGGCCATATAAAACTCTGTAAATTGAAATCTCTGTAAATTGTTTGTTCCAGCATTCATTACGTTGATCTCATGGAAAGAATAACGTAATGAATGCTGGAACAAACAATTTACAGAGATTTCAATTTACAGAGTTTTATATGGCCAGAGACCTTATTGCCTCGATTTCATGATTTTTCTAGGTTGAAAATACAGGTATATTTGCAGCTATTCGAAGCAACAGTATCGAACTGTTCCATGTTGCTTACTACGGTGTATCCTAATAAACGGTGATATTCATTGTGCTAAATATGAAAAGTTTCTGGCTATATGCAAATTAGGGCGGCCATTTTGGAATAAGGTGTATAAGAGATCACCAAACAGTTGAGAGCTTTAAAATACATGTTAAGACTTATCTTTTTAGACAGGCATATTTTTAAATTTAAAAAAAAAAAAAATTTCTTAAGATTTTTATTTTTATATTATATGTAAAGCGCTAATGGGCTGTAGGGAATTGGCGCTATATAAATGTATTATTATTATTATTATTATTATCAATGTCTCGTGTTTGTAGTGAATTTTAATCCAGCGTACAAAACTTAAACTACAGTTTTTTCTTAATTTCTGAAGGAAATGGTCTGAGTATTTGAAGCTTAAGCAAGTATCTTGTCAAAAAAATGAAATATATATTTTGTACTATTGTGTTTGTTTCCCACAAAAAGGTATTAATCTTCATTTCTTGCAATTAATCCCTAGCTTTGGTTACTTTTCATGGATTCTGTGACGTCATAAATGAAGCAACTCCCTCCCAACTACAATAAAGTCTCGTAGGTTTCCATTGTGACAAAGGTGAACAATCCCGCAATTCGGGTAGCGTTTATTCTAGTTCAATTGCTGCTCCTGCCTCTCAAAGAAAAGAGCGACAACTGAAGTATATCAGAAATACGATTTGGGGCAAAAAGAGTTAATGTTGTTTTATGGCGCTACTTGCGCTTTAAGTTTGCCACAAAACTCCTACTCTTTGCAGAAAACATGAAGGTATTCGCAATTATAAAATTTCCGCCGCCATTTTTACATATGCTGCTGCCGTCCTTAGTCTCCGCGCGGAATTTGGTCATTTTTATATATGCTGCTGCCGTCCTTAGTCTCCGCGCGGAATTTGGTCATTTTTATATATGCTGCTGCCGTCCTTAGTCTCCCGCGCGGAATTTGGTCATTTTTATATATGCTGCTCCGTCCTTAGTCTCCGCGCATCACGTTATTCAGTTCTGTCTCATGAACTACGACAGTACAAACTAGGATTTCTGTTTAAGGTCGGTACACAAAAAAGGGACAAGTCCCTGATCCCAGTCCAAATGGTTCATAATTTGACTAAACAATATAATTTATGTTCTAGGAGTTTACATGTGATGGTGTTAGGGAAATTGGTCTGTAATTTTCTGGATTTGATCGTTTCCCTTTTTTGTACACTGGGTTAATATTTAATGTTTGCCACGCAATCATGTGGTAGTATCCCAGAGTTAATTGATTGGCTGAAAATTATCTGTAGAACTGGCGCGATTTGTAGCAGCTGTTTTCAAAACATTTATTGGGAGTAGGTCAGGACCACAGGCCTTGTTAATATTTAGTCCCTGTAGTAGTCTAATAATACCATTGTGTTTATCTCAGTAGGTGGCATATCTAGTGTATCACTTCTGCCTTTACTTGGAATTTGGTCAAGGTTTTCCGTTGTAATTGGTTATTTAAAAGTTCACTTGTCCAACATTATAATCCAACAGTCAGTTGTACAACAATGTGCGAACGTTTAGCCCAGACATAACAAATGGCTCATTATTACCGTTTTCGTTGAAGTCTCGTCTGTAAAATCCGTTTTAGTCGACCGTCAATCAAACGCGTACCGCCCAGAATTAAAGGCTCAATCCCGGTTTCTGGCCGGAAACTACCCACCCACCCCTCCCTTGGATATGCATCGTTTTATTAATGATTAACCAGTAAAGGTTAGGGTGAAGTGTGGGGGAGGGGTGGGGGGTTTCCCAGAAACCGTGATTGATCCGAATTAAATAAGTCTAGGCGGCACGCGTTTGAAAACGTTATTTGAGACAAGACTGCACGGTTGATTGACGGTCGACTATACATCGTTTTATTAATGATTAACCATTAAAGGTTAGGGTGAAGTTGTTGTTGTGTGGTTTGGGGGGGGGGGGGGGGGGGGGGGGGGTCGGCTAAACAGACGAGACTTGAAACTTCCAGGACTGCTTTGAAAGCACTTTACAAACTTAGAACGGAAATGGGACGCTTCTTCAGAACAAATATCACATTAACTATGTCACTTTTCGACACATTAGTAAAACCGATAATCCTTTATGGAAGCGAAGTATGGGGTGCAGATCAATCATCAGCATCAAACAGAGACATTATAGAAGCAGTCCATATAAAATTTTGTAAAATGTTACTTGGGGTCGGAAAATACGCAAGCAATAACGCGTACCGTGCAGAGCTAGGCCGATTCCCCTAAGTATGGATGCAAAGTATAGATGTATAAAATTCTGGTTCAAGCTTATCGATTCAGACAACACCCAAAACTATCTTACTGTATATACCATGAGACCAAAAATGAAAGTAACAAAGAATTCTGGAGCAAGAAAATCAAAGAAATAGTATTTCGTTGTGGCTTCGGAAACATTTGGTACGACCAAGACAATATTAATCAACAACAAAATATGGCTCAAGCATGTCAAACAGAGACTAAAAGATAATGAATTCCAACAATGGATAAGCGGAGTACATAATGACGATAGAAAAAGACCCCAACAGAAGAACAAATTAAGAACATATCGTTTATTTAAGACAACTTATACCTATGAGAATTATCTCACAGAAGTCAAAAATCTGAAACATAGAACTGCCCTAACTAGACTAAGAATTAGCAATCACAAATTGGCAATAGAAAATGGCAGATATGCAAGACCATACAAAAAACCGGAAGAACGAACTTGCTTGAAATGTCAAAACGATATCGAAGATGAAATGCACTTCCTGACAAAATGCCCAATGTATAACGAATTAAGAGAAGCCTTCGTTATAACAATAAGACAGACCAAAAAATGCCCTGAGACTATGATGGACAAAAAACTATTTTTCACAATAATCAACCCACCAAAAAACACTACAAAAAGTATCAGCTAAATACGTTTATGACTGTTTCAAAAGAAGAGAAGAAATAATAATTTTACAATAATAGAGTTCTAATCTCGTGATATCTTTAACTAAGCAACTATATATTAAGGTATACTGAAAACATGATTTGTAAAAATTATAGCAATACTCAATCTTATAGCCTGTAATACAATTATCTTTTATTAGCACTACATTCTAATGTACTATCTGCTGTATAAGGAGCTAATAAAAAATATCTGTATCTGTATCTGTATCCAGGACCGCACTTCAAGTAAACGGTAATAATAATTCATTTTCACCAAAATTTTATACAAACCTTCTAAAATCCCAACCCAAAAGTTTCAAAAAACCCTAACCAAATTGGACCCCCAGTCATCCACAGCACAAGTCTAAATGCACCTGAACTGTAATGGAGAATTTAGCGTAGTTTTAAAAGATCGAGGCTGTGTCACGGTATTTTACAGTTCAACTAAAACGGATGAGTTTTTTTTTAGACAAACGTTCATGTATGTATAGGAGTGATACACGGTACCACTTCCAGACTTGTATTCTGATTGGACCATTATACTATAGCTCTATTGTGTTTGTACTGCTCATTCTAAAGGTTAGGGTGTTTTGTATTGCCGTAGGGTAAGCCAATACTGTGGCTTGTGTCGAGCGGTACTGTCTGGCTCGTATAGAGTGTAATCAGTTCTTCAAGTTTAGCTTATCGACTAGTACGTTAAGTGGTCAGAGATCGGAAGCGCAATGACGTCTTTTTAGTGGTGGATATCTACCGAACCGCTTCGGCGAGGTGATCGCTGCTTCGCTAGAAGGTGAATAGCAAAGGATATTCACCTCTGGAGTAGCCAATCAGAGCGCGCCAAAAAGCACTATTCACTGGTGTGGTGTATATACCAATGCAGGATATTCCAAGTGTGAGTAGCCAATCAGAGCGTGCGAAAAACACTTTTCACTTGTGTGATATATACTAATTATAAAAGTTGCTGTTGTTGCGCGCTTAGAACCAAGACAGAAAAGGAAAACACACCTCACCAGCTGCACCTTTTACGAGCCCGTTCAGCACGAGGATTAAGCGCTAAGCAGAGTTGATTTGTTGACAATTAACACACACGACATCATGATGGTAATCAACACACCTGTAATGGTAGCTGAGCCCCAGTCCCCGGACCTGTCTCCATATAGGACCCTATGAAGTACACACAAGGAGATTAGAATATAGGACCCTATGAACTACACACAAGGAGATTAGAATATAGGACCCTATGAAGTACACACAAGGAGATTAGAATATAGGACCCTGTGAAGTACACACAAGGAGATTAGAATATAGGACCCTGTGAAGTACACACAAGGATATTAGAATATAGGACCCTATGAAGTACACACAAGCGGTTTAGAATATAGGACCCTATGAAGTACACACAAGCAGTTTACAATAACGGCACCTTCCTCATTTCGAAAGGATTTTCAAACAAGATCAACTTAATTTTGGATTCATAGACACTTTATAACCCATCAAATATTTTCTCTCGCGCGTGATTGGTTGAATGCGTCACGTGACACAATATTTTCTCTCGCGCGTAATTGGTTGAATGCGTCACGTGACACAATATTTTCTCTCGCGCGTGATTGGTTGAATGCGTCACGTGACACAATATTTTCTCTCCGCGAGCGGGAAATGTCAGCAATACAACCCCTGTGAGCGACGTTGTTATATTTACATTTTAACGCGATAAAGTAGGTTAGTATCTTTATAATCCTTCAGATATGCGTTCTTTTATGGGATTTCAATTCGTGAGTAGGACAAAACTACGGCATGTCCGTAGCCTTGCCGTTACCGTACTGTAACTTACTGTACCGTAACTCTGTAATTTGATTGGATCAGAAAGACAAAACAAGAGGGAAACCATTTCAATGTCATGGCATGTCGTACAGTAACCGTGCTGTAAGTTATTGCAGTAACTTGCCCACTCATACGAAATCGCTCTATCAGGACACGTCACGCATTCACCAATCACGCAAGTGAAAATATTTAATGGGTTATAAAATTGACTATGACACCCTACCTCTAAAGTGGTAAGACATTCCAGGAACACCATGATAGCTGCCAAGTCTGGATGGTCAAATGTGTCAATACCATGTGCGGCTTGAATAAGATAAGAGGACTCGACCGACCCAACACCCACTATCTTACCATGGATAACAGGTTTAGCAAGGAATACACTTGGGCGGCGAACAGGTGGCAGGCTGATAGGTAGAAATATAACAACGGGTTTAGCTATAGGGGGAGTTTGGTGTCGGTACTTCATCAAACCCGATATAACGGATAGAAGGCATCACATAGGTGAGCACTATATAACACACACGAGTCCACAATAGTCCAGTTCGTATTCGAAACTTACCGCTGAATGCAATGACTACAGACGCATGTACGCAGGGTTAGCCTCGTTCTGAACTGGACCTGAACGGAACTGGACTATTCAGCGTGGTCGTCTCTGTAGCGCAGTGGTTAAGCCATCTGCTTTCTATGTGGTGAGTCAAGGGTTCAAGTCCCAGTAGGTGCCCTTAATATTTTTTTTCTCTCGTTTGTTTTTTCTTGTTTACTTGTGAACTCTGATAAAGCAAAGGTTTACTGACCGGTTAGGGTTATTATTATTATCGGGTAAGCCTTCTGTATTATTCTCTAAGTTTGTCGGATTATCGGTTCCCAACATTTGTCCGACACATAAATGACCCCCCCCCCCCCCCCCCCCTAGATCATGACTGGTATAAGAAATATAACAAAGGGTTTAGCTGCTGCTATGTTAGTCCGTTCAATGGTTTAGGCGACAAGCGCTAGTACTCGAAACATCGTTTTCCCCTCACTTCTAACGGCGAGTAGAATAGTCTTCGGCAGTTCTGGTTTCTTGCAAATAATACCTATTCTCACTGCATACATAATTAGCGCATCACGAAAATGCGCCTAATCCCAGAATGCCTAACACCTTGAAGTCAGCAAAGGGCGTGCATGATGCTCTGCGGCCCCTGCTATAAACAGGGCAGCGTGGCACAGAATTACGCAGTTTGACGGGAGTACGGAGAAAGAAGAAAATTTTCGACCCACCCACCTCCCCTGGTGGTGGTTGACTGGCTAACCCTCCCACGCTGCATACCTTTTGCCACGGCAGTCGCGGATTTCCTCCCATAACTTAGCCTACCGTGATGTGACAATAGGTATGCAGTGAGGATAGAGTACTATAGATAGCATTGTTTTTGCTTTTGTACTTTCATTGATGAATTTTACATATTCAAATGAACTTTGGATAGATTTTAGCTGGAAAAACTGGACCTCAGGGATTTTGTCAGAATTTTATACTGTCTGCCAATTGTCCTATCAATAGGAGAACAATTTAGTATGACAGTATTCAGCGCTATTCGCGAAAACCTGAAACGGAAAACAATCGGACCAGCATCCTGCCATGTTGAAAATCTATCTGATATTTTTTGTGAAATGATCGGTCATAGTCTGCTGGTCGACAACAATCTGAATTCCTGTGACATCTTCCACGGGACGAAAATTTGTTGGAAATTTGATGGAAATTTGTTGGAAATAGTTGGAAGTTTGAATTTCCATGGTTTTGCACACTTGTAACGGATAATAATATGGTGGAAATACCATGGAAATGTTGTTGGAAACTCTAGTGTCCAAGATATGTCCATCCCATGGAAGACGTGCAGTTTTTGCAGTGCAATAAACTTGGCGTAATGATAATTATAAAATAACTCAAATAGTATGTATGCTCTGATTGGCTAAAAGGCATGTTAAAGTGGCTAAATACATGTACATGGAAACAGAGCGCGCACGTTATCTCCTTTAAATGTTGTTGTTGCATGTTGTCATTATTATATAAGAGCAATATAACACGCTTTCCATGGCACTGTTCTCCGTTATATAAACACTCAGATATGTTGGGAGAACCGCCTAGCAGCTCGTGATTTTCAAGTTTTTCTTTGATCTTCCAACGGATCTCAAGTGTTTATAACGGAGAACAAAGACACGGAAACCGTGTTATAATGTTTAATAATTACAAGGTTTAGCTGTCAATCAATGTTGGCCCTACAAGTCACGCGTATACGTTTTACCGTAACTAAAATAAACTATTACCTCGTTGGCACGGCAACCGATGGATCAGGCAGGAAAGACGTCTTCCACGCATCGTGCGGGTTTGTGGGTAATTTATGAGTATCAGCCGCCACATGGACGCGCAAGTTGGAGGGACTGGTGAGAGCACTACGGAGAGCGTCCATCTTAGCAATCACCTGGAATGAAGTAGGTCGCAAAGGAGTGAGGCGAGGAAGTTTGTAGTAGAGACTGAGTCACAACTTCCCAATATTTAATAGGTCTAATAGATTATTTGTAAATATTGGATATCGATTGCTATCGTCAAACTCGTTTCGAGGCTCTTGGCCGTGCTAACAACACAGTGAGTGATTGAGTGAGTGACACAAATCTCCCCATCTACAGTCCCTCAGGACAGGAATTGCTCATCAGATACCCAAATTGCCCTTGGCCACTAAAGGACTGGGTAATAATCAAGAATTGGGTCGAAGGTGATGACAGTCACACAACAGCAAAACGTCACGCGCATGCGTATTTGCTATTTCTTGTTGGCGCGCGGCCGCCCCTAGTTTCCCGCGAAAACTGAAATGAAACAACAGGCACATGCCGTGATTGTAAAATTTCTGCTTAAAAGTATCCATTTGTGAACTGTTTTGTCAAAGAATAAGAAAACTACTTAAAAGATAAGCCTAAGACTTTAACAGGTTGAAGTTTTCTTAATTTGTAATAGTCCAGTTTCGTATTCGAAAATTACCGCTGAATGCAATGTCTACAGACGCATGTACGCAGGGTTAGTCTCATTCTGAAGTTAAACATTCTTAAATACCAGCGAGAAGGTGCAAAACGCGAAACTACAACAATACACAGTGTTGTGAATAGCCCACCTTCTCAATAGCCCACCTTCTCACTGTAATTTTCGAATACGAAACTCGACTATTCACTGTGAGTTTACTAAGTTATAAAATGATTTAGTAAAAAAGTTTAAGCCCTTGGTAATTTGTATTTGATAACAGAGCCTTCGTTCTTTCGGCCAGCGGAGCATACCATTTTGCCGCGGTGTGGATGACAGTAGGGTTATGGGTTTAGAATCCGTAAAAACCTCGCATTTTTTTCTCTACCTTTTTTCTCTTCTGTTTACCTTTGAACCCCTGGGAACTTGTTTTGGAAGTGGTTAGGGTAGGTTTTATGGCTCAGGTTAGGGTTTGTGTTACAGATTGAATTTGAAGTCTATTGGGCGATTCCAGTCATTATAGGAGGAGCGCGTCTCTCAATCCCTTCAACCAGGAGTATATTACACAGGAGTGTTCCTGTGCCCTTGTTGCGAAGTTCTGGTATGCAATTACGTTGACTTTTGTACTCTTGCGCTTTAGTATTTTTAGCAGCTTGAACCGTGTTAATTACAATTTTCAGTGCATCCTGATTGGTTAAAAGTGACGGCCTTTGTTTCTTCTCGCGGGAAAATAACTCTACCGTCTACAGTATTGTGTGACAATATAATGTGGGAAGAGGAACACTCCTCTGTAATATACTTCTGCTTCAACTCGTTTCTGCACTTCCGCACATCGACAAGCGAGTTAAAAAGGGAAGAGTGATTCAGGAGGAAAAGGTAGGACGGCTAGCAGTCTGCTTTCAGGCTGAAAGGAACCTACACCAGTGTTTACAGAGATGAGTAATTCATTATAACAAGGACTAGCATCGAATTCATACAGTTTTGCGTACCTCTGTTAAGCAGTGTTTGTGCAGACCAAAAAATGGCAGAAGAAAGAGAACATTTGTTTTTTGCAAATCTGAAACCTTAAAACATCAAATCAGAATTACAATGCGCAACTTAGAAATATTGACCGCGAATTTGAGGTGAGTCGTGTGTACTAACAGAGCGAATTTCACGTGTGGGAAACAATGTTACAGCAATGACTTATACTTAAATACTTAGATGGTTATACTCCCTGGGATAGTTTTCACTAATACTGGGAGTTTAAATAATATATAAATTAGAATAATAATAATAAACTAAGTAACATAATAGTAATGATAGTAATAATACTACTACTACTACTAATAATAATAATAATAATAATACTACTACTAATAATAATAATAAACTACGCGATTTAAATCGTGACACATACCAAAATATTAAGTAAATATTAAATAGATAAGAATAGTAACTAAACATATATACGAGCGATCTATAGCCTGCGCAGGTGACTAGGCACCTGCATAGATCGAATGGCAGGCAGGTTACCGTACGACATGCCGTGACATTAAAATGGCTTTGCCAGTGTTATTGTCCGTCTTATCCATTCACAATGCATAGTTACGGTACGTCAAAGTCACTGTACGGTTACAGTATAGTATGGAGGGGGATTCTGGACAAAAATAGCATTAGATCGTACTGTAGTGGTGTATTCCATCGAGCCGCCATACCACTATGTCAAACCGTAGTCCATTATATCGAACCGTCATGCCATTATATCAAACTGTAGTTCCATTATATTGAACCGTCATGCCATTATTTCAAACCGTCATGCCATTATGTCAAATCGTCATGCCATTATGTCAAATCGTCATGCCATTATATCAAACCGTCATGCCATTATATCAAACCGTCATGCCATTATATCAAACCGTCATGCCATTATATCAAACCGTCATTCCATTATATCAAATCGTCATGCCATTATGTCAAACCGTCATGCCATTATGTCAAACCGTCATGCCATTATATCAAACCGTCATGCCATTATGTCAAATCGTAGGCCATTATGTCAAATCGTAGTCCATTATGTAAAACCGTAGGCACAGGCAGCCCAAGCTCAAAGTTTGAAATTATTTGACAGTTGAAGTACGAAGGTTCAATCATCCAGAATATCTGGTATTTTATCGCACTAAATCAGTAAATGGCAAATGAATAACACAATAAACTTGCTTTGAAGAAGATAATGTTGTTGTGTCTTGACTTTGGGAGCCAATTTAACGAGTTTCTAGGAAACTAGAAGACTGACGAATCTTCACGCCGACTCGTAGTCTGAAGTGAGATAGCTTTTTTTAAACAAACAAATCCCACTTACATTTCAAAATGTTCTCTGTAGTTGCTGTACTAACATACTGGAACCTCTTGAATAATACGCAAAAACAACAACGCCGGCTTGATCTTGACAACTTTAACAAAGCCGGCTAAACGCCGATTTGTTTACATGACCGCGGAGAATACTTTTCCGTCCCTTAGTGGGGCTGTAAAAACTGAGCGATAAAAGGTACTCTCCCATCCGATGCTGTGATTTTCAACTCTAAAACGAGGTATCATTTTGGTTGGACTTTAGCCTGAGGAGACGGCTGGAATTCAGGCTAGTTGGACTTCCGGTGTCTCGTCAAACTGAGTGAAGAGGTGTTTTGGATGGCGAAATGCGAGGTGACAAAAATCATTTCTCGGTACTCGTTGAATGTTTGGTCATGAAACTTGGAGGATACGTAGCAAGGAGATCTGTCTACGGGATCCAGAAGTATCACGTTGATTGAGTGCATGGATTTAAGAGTCATTTTTGCCGTGGAGATGACAGGTATGTGACACGCCATCAACGAGTACTTTTTGAAATTCGTTTGAAACCAGTTGTCTGCAGCTTATCTAGCCATTTTAAGGCGCCTACTATGTCTTTTGACGTATTCTAGAAAGCTATTAGCTGTTCGGATTTTCTAGGTGGAAATCGCGACAACCGAAAATTCTATGGCAAAATATTCCCGGCCTACGAATTTGTTAGTAGTCTAGAGCATAAACAAGAATTTTCTAGCCCAAGTAATTTCATGTTGCAAAGTTTTGTGGAGGGACGAATGTTTTAGGGGTTCTTTTTTTTCCCTTTAGGCAATTCTTTTCGGTGACCTCCATTTGCTAAAGGTTTATTCTTTCGGTTTTTAGATGTCAGAATTTCTTAGGGAATGAAAATGTGTTCTCGAAAACTTTAGGTGGCCGCTTCACTAAATGATTTGTGATAATGTGGTTTTTTTCCGGATCGTTCTGACTCTATTCGGATCAGACGAATACGTACGAATATTTTAGGGGAAACCTCTTGGTGTCCCTTTTCTTCTATAATTTTCTGTGAATTGAAAACAAATTTTCTAGCCAGTATTTCAGAAAACAATTTCCTAGGACAATTTTTTTCAAATCCGAAAGTTTTAGGCTAACTTACTCTCCCGAACAGCTTTTTAACCGAAAACTTCGTTGGGTCTCTCTTTTATAGGTAGAGTGAATCCAGGTTTCCTAGCCTGAAACTCGTTAAATCGGCCCCCAAACCCCCAATTAAATTCAAGACACAACAACATCATCTTCATCAAAGCAAGTTTATTGTGTTATTCGTTTGTCATTTAGTGCGATAAAATACCAGATATTCTGGATGTTTGAACTTTCGTACTTCAACTGTCAAATAATTTCAAACTTTGAGCATGGGCTGCCTGTGCCTACGGTTTTACATAATGAACTACGATTTGACATAATGGACTACGGTTTGACATAATGGCATGACGGTTTGACATAATGGCATGACTGTTTGACATAATGGCATGACGGTTTGATATAATGGCATGACGGTTTGATATAATGGCATGACGGTTTGACATAATGGCATGACTGTTTGACATAATGGCATGACGGTTTGATATAATGGCATGACGGTTTGATATAATGGCATGACGGTTTGACATAATGGCATGACTGTTTGACATAATGGCATGACGGTTTGATATAATGGCATGACGGTTTGATATAATGGCATGACGGTTTGATATAATGGCATGACGGTTTGATATAATGGCATGACGGTTTGATATAATGGCATGACGGTTTGATATAATGGCATGACGGTTTGACATAATGGCATGACGGTTTGACATAATGGCATGACGATTTGACATAATGGGACTACGGTTTGATATAATGGCATGACGGTTCGATATAATGACTACGGTTTGACATAGTGGTATGGCGGCTCGATGGAATACACCACTACAGTACGATCTAATGCTATTTTTGTCCAGAATCCCCCTCCATAGTATAGCTACAGTCTTGCTGTATTTCTTTCCGAGTCATACGGAATATGCGCTAACGTACCTTCTCTGGGTTACTGGCCAACTGCTCCGTCAGCTTAGTAAGAAACGCATGCTGTCTCATCATGTTGGTGAAGTAGTGATTGCTACCTAAGATAAGATTAGAGACAGCGTTATCTACCACGAAACTAATCTTAGCAGTGCATGACACTATGAGAGGTCTTTTTATCCACAGTCAGGGCCGAACACAGTTATTTTCAGCGATTCTCATATGAACTGACGAACCTCGCACAGGAGGGATGGTTAAAATCAATGTAAATATACAAACATGACTAATAAACTGTGTATAGACGCACACCGCGGCAAAACGTCACGCGCATGCGTATTAAATTTTGCTATTTCTTGTCCGCGCGCGGCCGCCCCCAGTTTCCCGCGAAAACTGAAATGAAACAACAGGCACATGCCGTGATTTTAACGTTTCTGCTTAAAAGTATTCATTTGTGAACTGTTTTGTCAAAAAATAAGAAAACTACTTAAAAGCTAAGCCTAAGACTTTAACAGGTTGAAGTTTTCTTAATTTGTAATTCATTGTGAGTTTACTAAGTTATAAAAATATTTACTAAAAAAGTTGAAACCCTCGGTAACTTGTATTTGATAGCAGTTCTTTTGGTCAGCGGAGCATACCGTTTTGCCGCGGTGTGGTATAGACGTAGTGTTCAAGGGAAATATTGCACATCACTTCAATCAAGCATCGAGGAAGGAGTGACATCGATGACATAGTTCCTTTCAACTGATACATTATTGTTCACACTGTGTTTAATACATGTAAAGAATGTCAGCCATCTTGAATGTGTTTAATGACACGTAGTTAGAGCGGTAAGTAATTCGGTGATTGCTTTGGTTTTGCGTTTGCTTAGCTTTCCTATTGGCTGCGAAAAATATTTTGTAATTATCACCCAATCAACTTCTACACTAAAACAATTTTCGTTTTTAGCGTTTTAGCGACAGTAACCCAAAATTGCGTTTACTTTTCCTCGTGATTGGTTCAAACGAAACCAATCATGACTTACTTCAGTTCGTAATTGGCTCATTGCGTTTTACTTGCTCGCTCTGTAATTACTGGTTTTGGTTTTACGACACTCGAAAACCTCTCTAAAGCTACCTCGAACAGGTTCAGCAAGGCTTTCTGATACTGGATTAGCGCGAGAGCATGCGGTGTGAACAAGGCTTATTTGAAACTGCTTTTTAAATAAAGCTTTTAAATACATCAGCTTTGGTGTGAACAGGCCATAACGCAACGGAAATGAACTTTTGTTACCGGTAGCTAGTAGATGAAGGTTTAGTAAGGGTTTGATTATTGACAAAACTATTAAAATACTTAACAGACAAATATGATCTATGACTCAGATACAAGCCCTACTCCATCCATTCCACCACCTCCTCCCAACCTCCACGCTTAAAAGTATTGCCAGAAAATCCTAAAATTGTACAAAAACCCTAATCAGGTGTTTACTCACTTTTCGAGTAGCTGATATCTCTTAGTAATGTCCTAGCAACGACACGTCCGTTCCTCTTCATGCTGAAAAAAAATCAGAATACAACAAGAATATTGGCAATGTGTTAATGGTATTACCTATTAATTTTCACAATAAACAGGACAAAACGCGCGTTAACTAGTGAGCTCCAGTAGTTAGTTTACTTGTTGATTATCTCACCTCGCCACATCATTGATCATCTTCTTGGCAACAATATCCAACCGTTCCTTGGTTATCTGCGTCTTGTACAATATCTCGTGCAGCCAATGTACTCCCTTACAATACTTCTCCGCCTCTAACTAACAAAAGTAGAATGGTACGTTCACATAACTCATGAAGACACGAGAGAATTGACAAAATACCACACTGGCGCGCACGACACGACACAAATGCTTTCTTAACAATCTCGGCCATGATACTAGCTAAATTAGGGTTATCGTCTACCTCCAGTGTACAGATTAAAAGCTGTTGTATACTGAATAACATAAGGGCTGCATATGGGCAACTTATATACCAAAACAAGAATTGCATCAAATTATGAAAAGATTCATGTATTTTGGGGTCAATAAAAGTTCCTTTGGCAAGAATTGTAAGGTTGGAAAGAATCATAAGGTTGGGAAGAAGTGAAAATATAAATAGAATATTGCATATCAAAGTCTGACGCATCGGCGCGGTTGCCGTGTAATCCCACATCGATAACACGGTAATGCATCTATTAAGCAATTTCCCACTTGCGACGTAGAAGAAAAATATAAAAATAAGACACAGAGCGCATTTTAAGACTGGGACGAGTAATGATCACTGATAAATTGTCTGAACGAATTCGTTAGGCGTTGTTATGGTAACATAAGTTGAGAGAATTCAGATCCACATCAGTGAATTTCACATATTTAAATTAATCGCATATGCGAATAACATATAGAATAACATGGTCTTCAAAAGTGTGCGAGGGAATTTTGATATTTGATTTAAACGAATTTTATGGCCATTTGAAGGTTTGAAAATCGCAAAGCATTTATAGTATTGGGGAGAAGCACGCGTCCAAACTACAACAATGTGTTAAGTGGTGAGTTACCCACAGCTCATTAGTTCACTTTTAGAGATAAAAACAAAACGTGGCTCACACAAATACCTTATACCTACTAGGATTCTAAATTTTCCCACAAAAATGCAAACACGGGACACTTTCTACATTCCACCTCTGGACACTAAAACTTGCCCAGTACCAAGGTTTCCTTTCCCAGCTAACCATAACACTGAAATCCTGAATGGCCAGCATGAGCTTAGAGCAACTGAAAGTATGTCCCTTAAACACAGAAACAATAGATACCCAATGCGTACATGTGTCTACTGGAAATGTGAAGGTGAACGTAAGTTTACAGATGGGTCATTTATTGCATTGCTCTGTTTTGGTTTTAATGGCTCAAATAAAATAATATTAATGCTGACTTATATACTGATTGGGAATCAGTGCAAATAACCTTTTTGTTATGTAATAATTAGTCTCCTGCGAGCAGAGGTTATTTTCTCTTTTCTTATCAGCTTCATAGAAGCAGTAGAGTCAAAAGGATTTGTGATACCTTTAATGAGATGCAAGCGAGTTGGTCGAAGTCTCCAGCGTTGAATCTGCCTCCACGTACACCAACAGAGGAGTCCTGGTCGAGTGTGTCTGCAGCCAGCTGAGCCACCACTTGTTCATAAGGTACCAGTGCTGTACACATCAATCATATCATACTAAATTCAATTCCTTAAAATATCAAATCTGCATAAAGATTTAGGGTGCGTTTTGGGGGTCTTATTCCAGCTATTGCGAAATTAGAATACCTCAAATTCCCGCACATATTTATTCCGAAATGTGGACAGTAGTCGCTACTTCTAGTACGTCCCTTTAGCACGTCCCTTTAGTATGTGTGGTTGATAATGTAAACAAGATTGGTTTTTCGATGTATTCCTTTTCCGGAATACTCGGAATATACTCGGTGAATACTCGGAATATGTTCCCCCCAAAACCCGCGCTCTTATGGTAGCCGTGATCGTAGTTTCCTTCGCAGCCGTTCTGAGGGTCGTCACGCAATGCCGCGAGGGTCGTCACGCAACGCTAACGTAGAGACGATCCTAAAAACGGCTGCGAAGGAGACTACCGTGATCACACTCACAGGGTTAGAAGAAAAAGAAAATTGAGGCTTGCCTGAATACCTCATTTCACTAAGCCTACTTTGGCTCATTGTCTATCGGGCAAGTTGTCAAACTGATCTACTAGACCAACATGAAAATTCACTAGTCCCAGGCTATCGGACACAATATTTATTGCGCCCTAACTCAATAACGAGCAGGGAACTGGGGCCAAGTTTATCAGAATTACTCTAATTCTAAAATGAAGTTCACCACATGATAGAGCATGTTGAAATTAGCATGTGTGCCAAGCTTGACGTGATTCAAGTGAAACTTGTGTGAATTATAAGCATTGAAATTTCTTTGTCCCTCTAAAATTTTACAATGAATGTATGGTTTGGAGGGACAACGTTAAAAAATAGGAGAGTGTATGGGAAAATTGACATATTTGATGCCTTCTAGCATCGTCAATATTGAGCCAAAGTTCACCAAACCTTCCAGACTAGCTAAGTTTGATCTGTTATTTTGGAAAATAATGCTCACTAATTGAATTAGTTTTACTGACTCGGTTCCAGTGCCCCGCTCGTTTTGTCACCGGCTAATAGTAAATTTGCGAACACCATTCATCCACGATCTTGTGACTTTTCCCGAATTCTTATTCATTTGGCTGACATATACCTCCTTGTGGCAACGCCCAAATTCGCACCCTCCATTCTTTTTCTTTGGCTAGAATAGAGAAGAACCTGAAACGCAATTATTTCCTTACGTACCGCCGTCTCTCAGTATTGGTGATTCAAATATAACTTCCAAGTACAGACTGAGGTAGGGCTTGAGTTCGTCTGACAATACGCTCGTGTCCAACAGTGCCGTGATCTAGCATAGAAAAACAAGTGAAAACAGGACACACATACAACGTATACAAAGTATACGTTTTCATCTGAAAACAAAAAGTGCCATTTTCACATGGAATAACACATCTTGTTAGCTTACAAATGCAAAGCTTACATTAAAAAAATGAATTTAATATCTTCTGTTCCTTTTCCAAATTTCTTTGCTCTAACGTAGAAATGTCTTCAATAGATAAGAGTCCATTGTAAGTAAGCATGAGTTAGATTTGGGTCTATCAGTAGAGCGTTTCTCGCATGACGTCACGTACTACTGAGGGAATGCGTGGAGGCCACGCAAGTCAAAACAATAAATACAACAACAACACAAGTTACAAACCTTGAAAGAACCTCCACCTAAAACAATGTTTGCTCTTAGATACCTAAATCTATCGCTGTGTTTATCATCCGTAAATTGTACACTAGAGGTCATTTATAGATCGATTTTCCTGTCCAATTCATTTGAAATTCCCGGGCGCCGCCATCTTCTATCTTATGACGTCACACGGTGCTTCTATCATAAGTCATGCGCAAACGAGGGTACATTGTTGCAGAAACATTTCTGAATTTCAGTCTTTCCCCATTCTCGACCCCAGACCCTTCTCTTATTTCTTACTGCGCATGGTCGTCGAGCATGCGCAGTAAGAAATAAGAGAAGGGTCTGGGGTTGAGAATGGTCTTTCCCAAAATGTTCCCTCGTTTGCGTGCGCGCTAAACATGTTTCCCCTTTTGCTCGCCGAAACTGACTAGATCCCAGGGCTGCGCTACGTAAGTTGCGCACGCGCAAACTTCCTAGCATGACTAAGGCGCATGCGCCAGCATTGTTTCCCGTGAAATGTTTCTTGGTTTGCTCAGCCAGACAGCAAAACAATTGTCATGCTTCCCACTTGTTTCTCACCAAAGAAACATCAGCGCAGGCCTTTACACAACAAAAGAGCTACTGTTTATGACAATAGCGGAAACCGTGTGACTTCCAAGATCCAAGATGGCGGCGCACAGGAAATTCAAATAATAATAATAATAATAATAATAATAATGTACTTTCTTATCTGGCGCATTTAAAAATCTCAATGCGCTTACATAATATATATAATAATTAAAAGTTTCATGGTCAGGAAATCGGTCTGTAAGTGACATCTAGTGCATAATTTACAAGGAACAAACAAACACAGTACTATAGTTAGGCATCCAATAGGAGCATTTCAGAGCAAACATTGTTTTTCAGTGTAGGTTCCCTTTAGGCAGTTTTTTTAAGGTTTTGATTTTAGTTCGGCTGAGTTTAAAAATATGTTTTCACGCAAAATAGTAACGCAAATACTAATACTATGGCCTTAATGAAAACAGCTGTGAACTCCTCAGAGACTGCCTCACAGACAGACAGCAGAGAGTGAAGGTCGGGGACACCTATTCTGGTTGGCAGGTAGTCAGAAGAGGCGTGCCCCAGGAAGCGTATTGGGACCAATGTTCTTTAACATATTTATTAATGATTTGTTCTATCATATTAAAACTACAAAATTGAACGCATACGCGGACGATGAACAGACATACAGAACAATGTTAGCATTGCGAATAATTGGTATAATGACAACGGTATGATTGTAAATCCCACAAAACATCAAGCTATGGTGCTGGGCAAGACTGACCATGAATTCTCTTTTCCGGTCAAAAGTTCGATAGACTTGCTTGGCATGACCATAGATAATGAGCTTAGCTTTGACGATCACATAACCTCAATTTGTAAAAAGGTTAATAATCAATTTAATGTGATGATTAGATTTCGCAAGCTTATTTCTAAAAGTACATTGCTTCGCCTATATAAGGCATTTATCCTACCGCACTTCCATTATTGTTCCATGGTTTGGCATTTTTGTAGTTGTAGAAACACTGATAAATTAGAAGCCTTAAATAAGCGTATTCTGAGATTTATGTTCGATGACAGGAATTCTAACTACAACCAGCTAATATATAAAGTTAAAACACCTTCACTATATAAGAGAAGAATACAGAATATGCTAATTATACTTTTTAAATCTCTGAAATTTTCAAACTATCCAGGCTACCTAAAATATATGTTTACTCTAAGATCTGTAATATATTCCTTGAGGCACTGATATTTTGAACCTACCTAAACCTCAAACAACAACTCTTTCAAATATTCGACTGCAAAATTCTGGAACTCCCTACCTGATAATCTTCGATCTTTAACAACTATCACTGATTTTAAGAGAGAAATCCGTAAATATAATCTAATCTAATTTTACAGTAATGCCTATTTGTTAATAATTTCTAGGTTTCATTGTAAATAATTTTTAGTATTAGTAATATAACAATAGTATTAGTATTAGTAACAGTAGTTTTCTCGAAGATATTAGCATGTATTTGCTATTCTGCAAATTCGAGTTGAAATAAAGTTTATGTATGTATGTGTCGCATGGAAAACAGACAGGCTGAACAACTTTATCACCTATAAATATCAATATGTGTAATTTATGTATAATTATTACTGTATGTTATGTATGAGTGGCTACATACAAAATCGCAGAACGTCTCTGACACCAGCTAATCTTGTACCTTATTTAATTGATCTGTATAAAAGTATTAAAGGTCATAGTAGCTCTGTTATGGCCGGAAAATGATGACACCAGTGAAAAATCTCCGGGATTTGAGAAAATAGAAGAAAATAGTATTATCAACTGTTGCTAGTTGTCACCATTTTTTACTAGCAGCGCAGTCTGACCCACTAGCAACAACAAACAGCAATGACAATAGTTCAGCAAGATTCTACTTGCCAGAATTGCGAATTGTCATGAGGTTTTACTCGTACATGTATTACTCAAACTCTACTCACATTTTATGTGCGCGGGAGCCTAATGTCGAGCCCTGATCTCTCACCGTAGACACCGTATTCGAAAACGAGACTTCGATAAGCTCTATTTAACCACGTGACATTATTGAACCTAAGAAGGCTCGTCACAAATATGTACATGTATCTACAATAAAAACTACAATAAATCTACAAAGCATCATGAATTAATTTGGAAAACTAAGGAAGAATGGTTCTAAAGCAATTTCAATAATATCATTATAAAAACTACGAAAAATGCCTATACATGTAACTAATCTACAAGTACAATTAGAAATCTATGATAATACTCGGCTACAGAAGCCTTAGTGGTGTGCCTACCTTGACAAACATGGTGGATACGTGGTCTAACTGGAACGCGTAGGGTATTTCTGAAACTGGAAAATCCAGGGCATCTGGGTCTGTTGGTGATGTGTTACCCTGGCGACGATTACTGATCATCTTCATAGGATGGAACAAGATGCTAGACGTGGAAGGTACTGGAATACTGGTTACCACAACAGCAGGGGGAGGCTTCTGTAAGAGGAAAACAAACGTGTGTCCGTCACGTTACTGATGGCTTCTTGTAATGGTATGATTGGGATGGTCGCCGTACATTTGTTCATGTCAGCGATATTTCGTCTAACGGTTTGCTCATGTACAGAGACAGTTCATGGCACTAATCATCATGGTATTCTGTTGTTCCAAGTGGTAGCCTGCGAATACAGCCGTCTTGCATCGGGAACCACAATCAAAACATGGCCCCCGAGAGAGACGTCTGCGTCTTGAGACGGAAAATTCCATACTGATGACGTTTCGCGGACAGGATCTGGTTCCGTCATTTGATTGGCTAGTATGCCTAATTATCATATAAAAACCAATCAAATAACGCGACCAGATCCTGTCCGTGAAACGTCATCAGTATTGAATTTTCCGTCTCAAGACGCAGACGTCTCTCTCGGGGGCCATGTTTTGATTGTGGTTCCCGATGCGAGACGGCTGTATTCGCAGGCTAATGAAGTGGACGATTATTTTGTGCCTAAATTACCAAATTTGTGACGTCGTTATGACGTCATTTTGTAGCCTGACAATACTTACAGTCATGTGGACAATATTTTGTTCCCAAATTATTAAATTTGTGACATCATTATGACATCATTTCGTAGTCTGATGATATTTACGCAACAGGTGTGAACCTAAAACCTTGGTCAAGGCAGTCTAGTTAGCACAATATCTTTAGTGAAATGTAATGATGCTTCTAGTTCTGCTCCTGACATAAACCGTAGACATCAGAGGTGTTAGGATGAAATTTACTCTATGTCAATCAATTGAGCCTACACGATTCAGTTTTTAAAAGAAAAGTATGTCTTGATATGCTTTCCAAATATATTCTAGAAACGTTTCTAGTTGCTCTAAATTGCTCTTCAAATCAGCCGTATTTTTCATCCACTCGAATCTTTGCCATCCATCAAAATTGTCTCAAATTTTCTAAGCTACAATGTAGGACATACCGAAGAGCCACCAAGCGTCCTTAATACTTCAATTATCTGGCGCCAGCGGATTTTCTTGCCAGAGTAACAGCTCTATTCCTCATATCATTAGAACTCATGAGTGGCCCAAATGTTCTAATGTTCAGTTCTTATACAGTGTATATGACGTCTTAAGATACTCTTTATATCCGTAATTTATAGATGCAGTTCTACATGTACCTTATTTTCTTCCGTAGCAGTGTTGAGTCTTTCCGCCTTGCTCGTCATTCCATCTTTACCAAGAACATTACGCTGCTCTTCAACTCGCTTCTTTTCAGCCGCCGCCATGTCGTTCATCACCTTTGCGCTCGGCTCTCCAATCACCTGTACAGACATATACGTCACAAACTGTGAAATACGGAAAGTTCTCCCCCTTCCCTCCAACACACAATTTCCAGCCTTCATTTGCCAGCTGTATGGACGATCTTATCGCTTACCGTTAGCCACAATGCTGACTTCAGTAAGTGAAATCTATTAACACACTTTCGATATATGCTTCACTTGTCACGAACAAAGGTTTGAATACGAGGCTCTTGGGTAAATTAAAGTTATTATTTTCTAGAAGGATAGAATCAACTGCTCAATCCCGGTTTCTGGGAAACTACCCACCCACCCCTCCCTTGTAAAGGTTAGTGTGAAGTGTGGGGGAGGGGTGGGGGTTTCCCAGAAACCATGATTGATCCGAATCAACTTTGGGCACGTTCGATTGACCGTATATCAGAATAAGAATAGATGGAATAGTCTCTGGTAATCACTGGTTCAGGCACATTTTACACTGTAAACTACAGACACTTGTTGACATATGATATTCAGGATCCCAATATAAGCGATTTGTGGTAGTGATCATTCTGTGTATTCGTATCCCGGAATACAGTCCATCGAACGCACCTTTAATTGAAGGGGTGAGCGGAAGAAAGAGTTACGTGATGACAGATCAAGTTCTCAATTCTCCCTTACAAAACAAAGATGATAAAGGAGAATTTGGAATTTGATCTGTCATCACTTAACTCTTTCTTCCGCTCACCCCTTCAATTTATCCCGGAGCCCCATACTGAAACCTTTGTGCGTAAAATTACGAAGCACATCTATTGTGCAATCCAAGATGCATCTCTCGTAGAATAAAAATAACGAAAACAACATAATTTATATTGCGCAAATACTATATGGCTGCATGTTCAAATGCACGTTACAACGATTACAATTAAGGAATAAAGGCTAACATAAACATACTGTTGGAGAAGATTTCGTATGAGTGGGAAAGTAATACGGCAAGACTGTAGCTGTACCGCGTAACCATAGAGCATATTTCGTATGAGTGTGACAAACTACGGCATGTCCGTAACCGTGCTGTACTGCAACTCTGTGATTTGATTGGATGAGCAGGACAAAAACAATGGGAAACCATTTCAACGTCACGGCATGCCGTACGGTAACCGTGCTGTAGTCAGTGCTGTAGTTTGTCCCACTCATACGAAATCTGCTCTACTGTAACCTTGCCGTACCATAACTCTGTAATTTGATTGGATCAGAAGGACAAGAACAATGGGAAACCATTTCAACGTCACCGCATGCCGTACGGTAACCGTGCTGTAGTCAGTGCTGTAGTTTGTCACACTCATACGAAATCTGCTCTACTGTAACCTTGCCGTACCATAACTCTGTAATTTGATTGGATCAGAAGGACAAGAACAATGAGGAAGCTACTTCAATGTAACTGCATCTGTACGGTAACCGTGCCGTAAGTCGTGGCCGTAACTTTCCCAGTCATACGAAATGCGCTCTAATACTGCCAAGCTTTCTAGTTGCACAGTTTTTGGTATGGCACCTCCGTAATGTTGGTATGACTTTTCGTTTTGTCTCCCCCCCCCTCCCCTCCCCGCGGTTCATTAAAAAAACATTGCAGTGTATGAAACGCCAGCGTTCTAAGCACGGGATTGGCTACACAATGCTTTGCCATCACTACATTTAATACGCTCCGATATGCTTATGTTTGACATATTTTACGATGAAATGTAAAAAGACTACCCTCCCTCCTTATAGATTATTAAAAACACAATACACAGGTTAATAACAAAATCGCTGATTGTCTAACAGATAAAGATGTCGCAAATTTGAAGAGTCCAAAAAGCGGATTTTGCATGAGTAGGTAACTTACATGTATAGCACATTGAAATGGCTTCCCAATATTATTTGCCTTTCTGATACAATTAAGCTACAGAGTTACGCTACGGCAAAGGTACGATACAAATACAATAACCTATTTGTGGCGTCGAAATATGCCCTGATATTTCGTCTGTGGACATTATCTGTTCCGAGAAGAGAACAGTTCCCGAGAGAGAAGCTTGAGGGAAACTGTGAGCTTCGAGGATCAGATAATGTTGGTGGACGAAATATCAGGGCATATTTCGATGCCACAATGTAGGTTATTGTTGTTATAAAATATTCAAATATTTTCTTTGACGCGCACTTATACGCTCACAGGGGGTGTATTCGCCGATATTTCCCGCTTGAGGAGAAAATATTGGGTCACGTGACGCATTCAACCAATCACGCGCGAGAGAAAATAGCCTGCTCTAATACACCACATGCAAAAATGGCCGTCTTTATCACGAGAACGAGGTTAGTCAGTCCACATTTATAGCTTATTTGGTAAAATGAATATCACCATTTCTTAGAACACGTCAGAGTATGAAATAGTGAGAAGTTTGATAGCGTGGAATTAAATTGCTACAAAGATATTTTTAAATCTTGAACACGAGGCTTAGTCAGTTCACATTTAGTTCTGGCCAAATAAACCTCTGGAAATTTAGATGTCAATATCTTAGCACCATTTTACATTATCACAACCAAACTTCTCAGTATCACTATAGTCTTGGTCTATTCTTTAATATTAAAACATTCAAACAGGACAATGGCACTACATTCTACTTTTAGAAAATCACCATTTTTGCATAAGGTCTTGATATACATTGTATGTTTCACTTAATTGTCACGCAAAAAAGTTTCAGTATGAGGCTGAGAGACAAACTAAATTTATTCTTTCCTCTGAGAATATAATAAATCTAATTTATAACGTGTATTAAAACCTTTGGGCGTGATAAGTGAGGCATATATCGAAAATCACTTATTTACCGTGACAAGAGGAGCAGTGACGAAAAAGCGCTTCACAACATCCATCCAGTATTCCTTTGATTCGGTAGTCAGCGCCTGGAGCTCCGCAATGTAATTCGCCCTGGATTCCAGCTCGCCGTCCGTATGAGAGTACAAGAAGTCATATATCACCAAATCAGCAAACGTATCGTGCGGGTAATTCTCAATCTTGTCCTTGGTATCAAGAACTACTCTGTGGATCACAGTGGCCATTCGGTTCATGTCAATAACTGATTTGCCCTCAGCGATGTCTGTAAGTACCTCCACAATCTTGTGTCTCGTTGCGGTTAGCTTGTCGTAGGGGACATTATCAGCTTTGATGTACACACAGAACTCTGAATGCTCAACCAGTTGATAGTGGACATCACTGCAGTAAGGATCAGAAATCTCCACCAGATTTTTCTATGAGTTTTTTTTATAAGGGAGATCAAAATCAAATGGTATACAACAAATGTTTCATGTTTCATGTGTACGACAATGGTGTCCCTAGGGGTACTGGGGAAGGGAGAGAGTATTGCCTTGCAATACCTCATTGAACTCAAGGAGCCACAGAAAGCATGCTCGATGATCCAGCAATGTTTTGTCTGGTATCAGCTCACAGTCAGGCATGGGTTGACATCAGAGACCACACAAAACACAGCTGAATCATTGAGCATGGCCAAAATGAGATTGAAACAGAAAGACTGCCTGTACCACACGGCTTTTCTAACAGGCTACAAAAAGTCAACACCTTTGAAGAACAAATTTTGTGCGATGATTTGCTTTCTTTCTCTGAATGCATAGGCTCAATTTAGCTGTCAGTATCAAACATGCACCAAGAAAACATGAAATCAATGAATGGTTCCTTATCTGCACTGGCTGATTTTGCATCTGCGAGTCTGGTTGGAATTAGCCGATCAGCACCGTTTCTATCACATTGCCATTAGTTCCATTTCTCGATAATATCAAAACAGCGGCCGTGGCAAAGCATTCTATGTCAGAAAACTAATTCGAAAATTAGAGGCAGCATATTAATTTCTGCTTTGAATCTAAAAATTCAAAAACATTGACTTTGAGTCAACTCTAAGGATCTATATGGTCGACTAATTTCTTAAGCAGGAACTGTTGACTTGGACAAATAATCCTTCGCGCACTCCTGTGGGACGGCCACAGGTGGTAGAAACATCACAGTGCATAGCGCCATTTTGAATACTTTGGGGGGGGGGGGTGTAATAAATATTTTGCATAGCTTTAATTTATGAAGGTCAGAATAATACAACTATTACATAAATACAGTTCCATCAAAATAAAACCGAAACAAAATGGTAAATAAGTATGAATAGTGTAAGTAAGTAAAGTAAACGTCCTTATCTGAGAAGAGCTAATCTTTTGCAGTTCGAGAACGAGATTGTTTCACAAAAGCAGCACCTTCTACTCAGTTATTTTAAGATCCGGAGAGTTGGTCTGGTTGGGGTCTGAACCCCCGACCTCCCGTACGGCAGACTAGCACACCAGACGACCATTGAGCAAACCGAAGGCAGTATAGGATGGGTGTTAGAGTGTTTCTACTAGAAAATCTATTGTTTGGGATACTTGTGCCATGATAAGCTCATGATAGATGGTTGGTTTAGGACATTTAGAGGCTGGGATGGAGCAGCAGCCCAAAGGCCCAGGAAAATTGGCCAGCCAAATTGTTTTGCTATTTTGATGCGTTTTCCTGCATTTTGAGGTATTCTGGGAGAGGTCACACCAATTTTTCTTTACATGTAAATGTTTGTGTTACATGATATTTTCATGATTTATTGAACAAAAATTATAAGCAAATAAAATATTGTTTTATTGCAAGTATAGAAATTTCTTTCGGACAATTTAGCCTATAAATTGACCAAGATCGGTCTTCGGACATTTGGAAAATACTTCGGCAAATTGAATCTCTGGTGTTACCCACCTGTAATGGTGATATTGACGAGTCAGTAAGATAATCTAGTACGATCTGCAGGGCTGCTGTGTGTCGTCTGTTGTTAGAGGTTGGACCTCGACATCCTACCAGTACCATACCAGAGGATTCATCTTCAGTAGGAAAGGTAATGTTCACATCGATACAGCTGGGGAGGGGAGGGACTGTACTCTGCCATGCTCGCACATATGGAGGCAATTTATCCTGTCAAAAACAATCATTGGTAACTGAATTGGTTTAAAAACGTATTAAGTTAATAAACTTCTAAACCTCATTAATAGTGAATTAGACAGCCAGCCAATCCTATGCACTGAATTGTACCATGTGACAGCCTCTGTATTATCCCAGTAGATAACTGATTAATAAAACACCTGTGTCTGTACAACTTTTACATACACTAGCTAGTATCTATTATTACTTTTACATACATGTACACTAGTGTCTATTATCACTTTTACATACACTATATAAGTGTATATATAGTGTCTATAATTATCACTTTTACATACACTAGTGTACACTAGGTACACTAGTGTCTATCTATTATCACTTTTACATACAAGAGTGTCTATTATCACTTTTACATACACTAGTGTCTATTATCACTTTTACATACACTAGTGACTAAATTTATCACTTTTACATACACTGTTATAACACTAGTGTCTATTATCACTTTTACAAACATGTACACTAGTGTCTGTTGTCACTTTTACATACATGTACACTGGTGACTAAATTTATCACTTTTACATACATGTACACTAGTGTCTATTATCACTTTTACATACACTAGTGACTAAATTTATCACTTTATTTACTAGTCCATGTTTGATTACAGAACTGATTAAATTAGCTTCACCTTGCTTTCATGTTTGATTCCAATACATTATAACTCAACTGCAATTCTCCACATTGCTCTAAAACTGAACACAGTTACTAGTTTTAATGTGATCTTCCATGTGGTAATATAAGTCTTGACAATGTTAGTACTAATAAATATAGTATCACAATTTAACTTTTTAAACATTCCTACAATTTCTTTTTCACACACATCTTTAGGATTGTGAGTAAAAGTGTACATGTATTTTTATGTTCTTTGTTACACTGTGAAGTCATCCTTCCATCTATACAGTCATGTAAGAGGACAGATGTATGGCACAATGGCATTTACATCTACATGTACATTGTACATGTACGTCTCCCGGTTAGCTCAGTGGTTTAGCACCAGTCTGTCGTATGGGAGGTCACAGGTTCAAACCCTGGCTGGACCAACACTCAGGGTCTTAAAATAACTGAGTAGAAGGTGCTGCCTTTACATAATACAGTAAATGGTTAGACCTTCACATCTTCTTGGATAAGGATGTAAAATCGTAGGACCAGTGTCCCCAATTAGCTGCACAGCTGATTATGCATAAGTCACTCACTTACTTGTTAACTAATACCCAAGACACTGCCTGACCAATACAGTGAATTTAGAGATTATTCTCCAGCAAATACATGTCATTGTGCAGTGCATCTGTCCTCTTAGATGTACAGATGACATCACAACACGAAGAGAACAAAGAAGTATGCCAGGAGATGCATATGTTACTGATGTTCTCTTCATGTTGTGTTGTCATTTGCGCATCTACATTGTATAAGAGGGCAAACCGGCACAGCAAAATAAAATCTACTTCTTTTTAATAACAATTAGCAAAATAGAGTGTGCATGTGACCTTGTGACATCATCTGTTCATTTGTACTCTAACAACACATGGCTATTGACCAATCATAGCACATCCTGCTTATTGTATTAATTATTTTGGTTACATGGTTACTATGAACACCAACTGAGCAGTAAATCCTTTGTGCATTTATTTACCTTTCCAAGTATCTTTTCTTCAAATGGCTTGATGGCCTCAAACACCTTGTCAGGATCCACCTGGCCAGTGATGACTACACACAGGTTTTCAGGACGGTAGAACTCACGGTGATAGTCACAAACCTGGCAGACAACAACAACTTATCGCTCTGTCTCAGGATAATGTCATCGACCAGATTAAGTTGGTATGCAAAAAAAAAGTGTATTTTATGCAGAAAAATATTTGATACACAGTTTCTGATAAGAGTATAGTTCCTGATAAGAGTACATTTCTCAGTAGAAATAGTGAATGCTCCATTCCTCACAGAACATAACAAAACAGCTATTACACAAAAAAGAGACCTCATACATTTGCAGATTCTGAACTTTTTGTTACATTTTTACATGCACTTTTAAATCTCTGCTTACTATCTTTAACATTTCGATTATTTCTTATTTCTGTTTTTTTTTTACATAAACACCACATAAATAAACAACTGTTTTGTTAACCCCCTCCCCCGAACTTGCTTTCCCCCCACATTATGAAATTTATGTGTGCATTCTTGAAGGTACACAAAACATCTGGTTGTCAGAGTGTTTCATCCCTCTCTCTTGACTGAAACATGCATATACAGTGTACATGTACATGTACCTTGGAAACAAAGGTCTGTCAAAGTTAAAAACATTAAATGTTTTTACCTGGTGATTATGTCTACACATATCTGCTTTATACCTAATCCTAGTCTGTTCCAGGCTCTCAGATAGCAGTGAAAGTGAGGCAAAAAGAAAGGAGACTGGGGGGACGAAAGAAGGGGAAGGAGGAGGACTGGGGAGAGGAGGGGAAGGGGAAAGGAGAGCCTGTAAAACCTCTACTTTTCACCTCCTTTTTCTTTCACCCCCATCCTCACTATCTGAGAATGTGGAACAGGTGCTAACCTAATCCTGGAAGTCAGGCCACAATATGATGGGGGTGGTGGGAAGAGCTTAGGAAATTGGGTGTGGAAGCTTGATTTATTTAGTAGTATTGAAATGCCCAATAGCACAATTTCAATTTATTATCTTCACTTAGTAGAACTGACTCTAGTTACAATATTGCTTCATACACAAACTTTGGACTCTAAACTACTTTAACATATGGAGGCAATTATCTTTTTCCAAAGCAAGGAGGGTCACTAACCTACAGTACATGTATTTGCCTGTGATACATACTTAAACTTTGGACTCTAAACTACTTTAACATATGGAGGCAATTATCTTTTTCCAAAGCAGGGAGGGTCACTAAACCTATTTGCCTGTAATACATGTACATGTACATGTATGTTGTAGGTCAAATTGACTCCTCAGGTCAAATTGACCCCGAGTCAATTTGACCTAGGTTGAATTGACTCAAGGATAGGTTTGGCTATCAAAAAAAAAAATTCACCCACCCCTCCCCTACAAAATATGTTTTAGCAACCCACCCCTCCCCTCCTCTTCCTACATCCCCACTTCTCTTCCTACTACCACCCCCTACTTCTATCACTTTCTTAACCCCCTGACCACTTACATTCAGGTCACCCATCCATTTACTTACCTCACCCGATCGGGCTTAACTTGGCTGAATCACGAGGAACGCCTGGTAGATATTAATCCAGTGGATTATCGCACTGCGCCACGAAAGCGCTCGTTGATTTGAACACATCATTTATTCTCCATGTGAGTAATCATGGAACCCAGGCCCTCTCGTTATGCACGCATGCGTACTGCTAACAAAATCGGACTTGGAAACATCTTTCGAAAAACATGGACGATCGCAATATTAAACCCGGTCCAAACTGTAACACATATGAAGTTTGTGTTGACTGTGTTATTTCATGAAAACTGTAACAATTCAAGAGAAGTAAGAAAGCTAAATCCAGAAAAATACATTGTTTATAGATGATCAGGTGTACTTCATTACGGCTCCACTCGTACTTCTCTTCAAAACAAACTGTCTTTTGCAGAGTAATTCACTCAGATCACTGACAGATAAAGTAAAGGAAGGGAATTTCGGTGTTTAGAGCTATAAATATATAGGCACTAATTTATTTAGGGTGTTTAGAACGATTAGTTACTAAATAATACAGACTGTAATCCTTCTTCTATTATGCTGAGATCTAATACAAATCCTAACCCTACATTTAAGAAGACCCTAACCGTCAACAACGTGTGCTCACTAATGTAGGGTTCTTTAGGGCTATTAATCACTAAACAACACTGAAATATAATACTTCTTAAATGTTCCTTGTGAACTGACCCAAACCCTTACATTTAATAACCCTAATATCAATGAACATTTAATGTAAGTTCCCTTTTTAGAATCTTGAAAAAATTACCTGAAGAAAACAGTGATTACCTTAAACACAATCACCAGGTTGAATCAATTTGACCTAGGTTGAATTGACTCAAGGTCAATTTGACCTAGGTTAAATTGACTCGGGGTCAATTTGACCTGAGGAGTCAAATTGACCTACAACATGTACATGTAGGTGGGTGGGGGGCTCAATTTTCTGTTTTACCTCACAGTACTTATTGTTTAAGTTTATAAATAACTATAAAATTTGTCACTTACTTTCTTATGACTACAGGATGTCCTCAAGTTTTCCATGATCCCACCTGTCTCTGACTGCCAAAACACAACAATAAAATAAAGAGATTGCAGTCCCAAAACAAACAAAAAACATATTTCCTATCCACCAAGATTTTGTGTGTGACAAAAATATGTGCAATAGGTACATTTTGTACATTGTATTAAAAATTAACATTTTTTTTTTTTATACACATCTGTGACATGATCAAGTATATTTTGCTAGTAAAACCAGTAATTCATTTAAATAAATATGTAACTTTGGAGATACCACTGCAGATACAGTTGTACAGGAGTTGATGGATGTGTACAATAGGGAAATACCAAAGAAAAAAATTGATCTTACAAATCTTTGTATAAATCTATAATTATATATATTTAAAGGAAACCCTGATTGTTTGAAAAATACAATGTATGCTGCAGTACAGATTCATTGATAATGGCAGACCAGGTAAAAAAGGATCACAATATAGTATTGTATGATAATTATACTAGTAGGTAATAATATATAATTATGTAGAATATCGACCAATAATTGCAAGAAACATTGGTGGTAGGCTGTTGGTAGGTTGCTGACCAATAACCCACCAACAAACTACTGACAGCTTTAGCAAATCCACTGACAAACTACTGACATGCTATGGAAATCCACCTGTCCAACACCTAATTTACCAACACCTCAATGAATTCTACCAACAATAATGCAGACAATGTATTTTGGCTCATATATTGTAAACGATTACTATTATGGCATATACTGGTAAGTCTTATTATACAACCTGGGTTTTCAGTTTTGTTGTGCTACAGAAAGATATATTCACTGGTGTGATCAACTAAAAGTCGATTAAGGTATGCTAACCACCGTGGGGAGAGAGTAAGCAGCTGAGGTTTCGAATGCTTAAGCCCTTCGTCAGAGCAAAAGGTTTATTCAGTCTGCTTTCTTTAATTTACATAATGAACTTCCACTGAACTTCCACTTATTGCCAATAGTACATGTAACTACATTTAATTTATATAAAGTTACTACATGTACATTCAAAACAAACCTTGAATCCACAATGTCCAGGATAAAGACTTCGTAAAAAATTCAGGTGGGTTCTACTACCTCCAGAATTCTCTCTGGCTTGCATTTCACAGTACACTACGCCGGCATCCTCACCCTCCCCATTCACATGGTGAACTTCAGTCATGTACGCTGACTCCTAAATAGAAAAAATGAGAGTACATTTAAAACAGCTTTTAGGCCAAACAAAATAAACGTTGTGTTTCTGGTTATGAGCTGGAAAAAAATCCAGGTAAGTCGTAGGTCGAAAAATAATTTTATTTTGTGCTTTTTTTAATATGAGTTAACCCTGTGTTTACATTGTTGTCATGTTCATGTGATTGCGCTGAAGACACACAGATGGTCACTGTGGTGAGAAGTAGTTATTTACGTACTTCTCATTGTTGTGATATATATGTTTTACATTTTTATGTTTATTCTATCTATTTCAAGTTTCGGAAAATAGCAATAAAAGTTTGAGGTCAGCATTAAAAAATCCAGACTGGAAACACAACAATTATTTTGTTTGGCCTTATTATTAACACAATATATGATCCTACCAAAAACACATTCAGACTTTGCAATGCCATAATTTACAGGCTGTGTCATTCAGACAGGGCCTGGATGATACACATATAAAATGTAAATATTAAAATGTATTATAAATTGTAGGTATGATATTTTTCCATTTAATTCTTTAAGCATAAGCGAATTGCTTGAATTATCCTATAACTTGAATACAACTTGTCTTTGTTCTGATTCTATTTCAGAAGCATTACTTAGTTCACTGCCATGTCATGATTTATTATCTTCTATTGAATCTATACCTTATCTAGCTGATTTTGATATGGATTCTCAGTTTCCTACAATAGCTAACTTTAAATATTATTCTCCACATCAATTTCATGCCAATTCAGATATTCAGAATTGCTCAATAAATAGTTTTTCTGCCATACACTGCAATATTCGAAGTCTTCAAGCTAATTTCGATAGTCTTGTAAATATGTTAGCAGAATTAAAGTTTACCTTTTCCATTATAGGTTTGTCAGAAACAAAATTCCAAAAAGGAAAACATTATAGCTCTAATACAAATTTAAATGGTTATTCCTTTATTTCACAGCCTAGTAATTTATGCTCTGGTGGTGTTGGAATGTATGTCAGGAATAATATCAAGTATAATCTAAGAGATGATTTAAGTACTTGCACAAATGCATACGAATCAATCTGGATTGAAATTGAAAACAAAAAAGGAAAGAATATTCTTATTTCAGTATTTTATAGGCATCCTAATTCATCTTTAGACATTTTCCTCAATGATTTTCATAAAACTCTTGATGATGTCTCCAAACAAAACAAATATTGTATTATAATGGGTGACTTTAACATTAATTTGATTAATTGTGATTCTCATCCCTTAACACAAGATTATATTAACACGCTCAGCTCTTATTCTTTTCAACCCCTAATCATCAAACCTACAAGAATAACCCATCATTCAGCCACATTGATAGATAATATTTTCTTTAACTCTTTAGATCATTTTACTGTTAGTGGAAATATTATTTCTGATCTTTCTGATCACCTTCCAAACTTTGTCATTATTGATAAGGTTTATCCTTGTATTAATAAGAGTGTTATCTACAAAAGAGATTATTCTAAATTGGATTCATCAAACTTGATTGAGGATTATGCTAAGGTTGACTTTACAAATCTATTTCCGACTGAATCGTGTTCGCCTGATGATCTTTTTACAGTATTCCATGCAAAAACTAGTGAAATTCTTGATAAACATGCTCCTTTGAGAAAGTTATGTCGTAAAGAGAAAAAGTTGTCCCAAAAACCTTGGATAACTCCAGCTTTGTATAAATCGCTTTGCATAAAAAATAATCTATATAGACATTACATCAAATCCAAGAGTCATTATTATCATTCAAAGTACAAATATTATAGAAATAGATTAAAATATTTAATTCTTCTGAGTAAGAAGAAGTATTACCATGATTATCTTGAGACCCATGCTAAAAGTTCTAAAAATCTTTGGAAAGGTATCAAACAAATTATATCAACTAAGAATACCTCAACATTTATTCCCTCTAAAATATTTGTGAAGAACAATGCAATAACTGATCCATTAGCTATTGCTAATTCATTTAATGCCTTTTTCTCCAATATAGGTAAGAATTTAGCTAATCCCATCAAATCCTCCAATATTTCTCCACTTAGTTACATGAAAACTCCAGTTGAGGAAAGTTTTTTTCTTTTTCCCTGTACATCAGAGGAAATTGCATTAGAAATTGATAAGCTTTCTACTAACAAAGCAGCTGGGCCCTCTAGTATTCCAGTTTCAATTATGAAACTCCTAAGGGATCTAATATCAAAACCCCTTGAGATAATATTTAATTTATCTTTTTCCACAGGCACTGTACCAGACTCTTTTAAAATAGCAAGGGTAATTCCAGTGTTTAAAAATGGTGAAAGAACTATCATGAATAATTTTAGACCCATATCACTTCTTTCAATTTTTAATAAACTTCTTGAAAAGCTTATGTATAATCGCCTTTGGAATTTTCTTGAAAAACATCAAGTTTTATCTAATTCACAATTTGGTTTTCGCCCAAAACACTCCACAATACATGCTATCTTACTGATAATTGATAAAATCCAATGTGCTATTGAAGATGGGGAATTTGTCTGTGGTATTTTCATAGACTTTAGTAAAGCTTTTGATACCGTCAATCATAATATTCTGATCCAAAAACTTAATTTTTATGGTGTAAGAGGTATTCCAAATTCCTGGTTTTGTTCATATTTATCTAATAGAAAACAGTTTGTATCCATTGGTAATGTATCTTCTGACCTAAAGCCTGTCCCATGTGGTGTCCCTCAAGGATCAGTACTGGGACCTTTACTTTTTTAAATTTATATTAATGATTTTCCTTACTGTTCCAGTGTATTTAACTTTCATTTATTTGCAGATGATTCAAATTTATTTTTAGCAAATAAGAACTTAGATCAACTTGAATCTACCATAAATGTTGAATTGGAGAAAATTAAGGACTGGTTAGCTACCAATAAGTTATCTTTAAATATTGATAAATCTAATTATGTTATTTTTCATCCATCACAAAAGAAAGTATACCCTATAAATATTGTCATAAATAGGAAGACTTTATGTTGCAAGCCTTATATTAAATACCTTGGTATCTTAATAGATGCTAATCTTAATTGGAAATATCAAATCCAAAATGTATCGAAAAAAGTATCTAAAGGAAATGGAATTCTATCTAAGATTAGGCATTTTGTACCCCTTGACACCTTAGTTAAAATTTATTATTCACTTGTGTATCCCTTTTTTACGTATGGTCTATTGGCTTGGGGTAGTACTTATCAGACCTCTCTTAAACCCCTTGTTATTTTACAAAAAAAGCACTACGTATAATGACCTTTTCCTCTTTTAATGCTCATACTAATCTCTTGTTTAAAGATCTTGGCATACTGAAATTCTCTGATTTAATATTCCTGTACATTTCAGTGTTTATGTTTCAATATAACCATAATGATCTCCCCTCATCTTTTGATAATTTCTTTATACACGTCACTAATGTTCACCATCATAATACTCGTTTGGCTTCCAAAGCAGCATACTATGCACCTAAAATTAGAACAAATTATGGGAAATTTGGAACCAAATTAAAGGTGATTTAAAGCAACTATCAACACATAAATGTTTCAGCAAAAATCTAAAGCAGGAGTTTCTATCAAAATACTAATTCTTTTTTTTTTCTTTTTTTTATGGAACTTGATCAATTATACTAAGAGTCTTTCCCTTTTTGTTATTTATGTGTGTGTGTATATGTGTTGTGTGTGTATCTAGCTTAACCACCGTAACTATTTAATTTTCTTTTTTTAAAGGTAGCCCTGACTAGATTGATATTTTATCATTTCGGGCTACCTGACACTTGTATTGCACTTATGTTATTATTCATTGTAATGTTGCAATTTGGTGTGAATAAAGTTTGTTGTTGTTGTTGTTGTTGTTGTTAAATATCTTTTGAACTTGTTCTATGTTTTGTATGTGTGGTATTGTTAGAATAGAGCGGATTTCAATTGAGTGTCGAAAGTGTTTTGGTTCTGCATTTACTAAGCTCTCCTATTGGCTGAGAAAGTAAACCAACCAATCAGAATCCAAAGTAAAACCAAACGCAAATTGGTTTTGGTTTTGCTTTGGTTTGTCATTGGCTCACAGGGAAGCCATTTATGAGTTACTTGTTATTACTCACTCCTATGATTGGCTGGCTGTGGGTAATTTGCGTTTGGTTTCACTACACTCAACTGAAAACCGCTCTTTACATCATTATGAGCACACTGTGCTACTGACATGTACATGTAGTGTTTATTTAATGAAATTGACAAGTGAAATTTACGAATATAACATGGGGCTGATTACAATTTCAACAAGACTTACATGTAGTACAAATTATTGCCTATCAACTGACATTAATTATTGTAACTGCATAACTTGTACTATTGCTAAAATCATATTATGAGTTAATTAAAATAGATGGGCAGAGTGACTGCAGAAAAGGCATTTTTGTTACCAAAAATTGAACATCTTGCTCATCTTATTTTTATTTATTTTTACACTGTTTAACACCAGCAGGTACATTTATAAATGAATGTCATACATAAAAATCACCCCCTATGATTGGTAACCTTGTGAACAAATTGCACTGTAAAACATCATATTGGTACATGTACATATAACTGGTCAGTATGTCGTTGGTATGATAAGTATATACATGTGTACATGTAAGTGGTACATGTAGAAGGTACAGGTGTGTGGCGCAATAATGGACTAGTGCAAAACACATTGAGCATGCGGTCCTGAGTTTGATTCCTATGTCAGACTGGCACATCTGCACTGACTTTTCTCTGATCAGAGTAGCTTGTACAGCTTTGAATTCTCTTAATCGGGAGCTCTGATGGAGAAGGGGGTAAAGTGTGACTGCACTATCGGCCTCAAGTTTATCTTACAAGACTGCATCATAAGTTACCAACATTAAATGAGGTTGCTTTACTTTAGAATGGTGCTCAGTACAATATTGTACAGTAACGGTACAAAGTACCAAACTGTAAGTGGCCAAATTAACAAAGGCAATGTTAATTAGCAAACACTGACACCACCCTAACAATTGGCAATAAAAGAAAACACAGGAACAGAAAAACAATATTTAGCCTGCATGCATGCCCACACTTACAATGTACATACATGTACATGCACTGCATATAATTTTATACATGAATCATAATTAATTAATACACACAAGTGTAGTGATCAAGACATTAAAATGTTGATGAGTGCAAGAAAATGAATGATGTGTGTGTATACGCATAAGTGACGACAGGCAGTAGTTTCTCAATGCAGTTGCAGTGAACTTGTGAAGTTATATTGTAAAGGAAATCGTATTTAACTGGTTAATATTAAACCAAGAAATACTACACATGTATGTATAATATGTACACCTAGTAGATACATGTATACTTACTGTGAGGGTAGGATATAGCACATGGTCCAAGTAAATTGGCAGCAAGTTGATGAAGCCCTCGCTACCTGCAGTCTCTATAGTATAGCATGTATGGTCTGTAGCTGTCCAGGCATTGGTACCTTGAGCAAGGCATCGGTTGGCAAGGAGGTCAAGCAAACCCTAAACATTGCCAACCACATACATTTGTACAAGCAGTTAATTATTATTATAAATTACTGTTTTCATACAAGTTCGACCCTGGAAGTTTCATGTCATGTTTGGACAATTGCATTTACATGTAGCTAACTGTAAGTCAAAGGCAGTCTAGAGTCTCTAGTATCATACAATCATGTACAATGCTTTTATGGCTTTTGCCACCTAGAATTTTGATTGATCATTGTGTTGTTTCATGACTTACATGTAGCCCTAAAAACCCTAAATTAGTGAGCACTTACATTGTTCATGCTCACTGATGGTTAGGATTTTTAAATTGTTGGGTTATGATTAGGTTAGGGTTATGGTAAATATTGTAAATGTAAATGTCATGTGTGCATGCATGGTAAAAGAGAATAAATCCAAATAAAAAGTCCATTTATAAAGTTTGTGTGATGATCAACTTTCACATCACAGATGAAATGTTGAAACTGAAAGACCATTAAATCGATGTTCTGATAGTGTTAGGAATAAAATGAGTTTGCTTGGAGTGGTGTGTTAATTTGTAATACTGGCTTTAACCCTTTAACTGCCAGATTTGTATGGACTAGCTCATTTGGTGAAATCCTGAGTGCTAACTCAACCCTCCCCCCTCAGTTCAAGTTTGGCTAGCCTGGGGTAGTTAAATACTGCTGACTTTTTAAGCTGAGGGCTAAAACTTTCCCCACAATGCAATTCGGAAGAATTCTACGTATTTGTCGACGGTAGGTACTGTAACTTCAGTAGGTTTCCAAAATTATGAAATGTGCTCTAATTTTGGTAAGAGAGCTAGAGGACATCATTAAGTGACTGAAGACAGCTGAAAAGTACATTGTACTTGGCTTACTTTTAGTAGGCTTTGTGAGGGGATTTCACAGGGTTTTTGTTGTGTTTGTGCTTTGAGACACATGAAAAAAATTTTCAATGAAATCCTTGAAATAATTCTGTTTGTGAGCTTTTTCCCCTGCTCAACCTATTAGGATGTGTTTTTGTCACTTTAAAGCAACGGCTTGAGTTCAAATCACCACTCTTGGTTGTATGGGTAGAAGTCCTACAGGAGTCCCAGAGGGGGGGTCCCCTTGTGACTTTTTTGTTGATTACCCAGCATGCAATTGGAGGTGGGATCAGGAAAATGTGGTCGAGTGAAATGCAGTGTAAAGATGGCGTGGTTCAGTCGCTTGGTGTGTTTTATGCAAACAAACCTGGTGGTTGGAAAGATTGAAGAAGGTACTGTAACGACTGAGTGGTAATTTTGTATTTGCTTTTGATGGGAAGGATTTTTTTTAGCCGATTTTCAGCTCCTCAAAATTCGTGAAAATCGAAGAAATGAACAATATGATCTCCAAAACATATGAGTTTTTCTCCAAAGTGGGAGAGTCAAGCAATCCCTGTTATACATGTACATGTACAGTACCGCCGGGAATTATAGGGACATCCGACCGCGGAAAAACCTTGTGCACCAGACGCGGAGCCGCAGTACGGCGCCGCGGTCACCGCACAAATGACCGCGGTCACCGCACAAATGACCGCGGTCACCGCACAAATGACCGCGATAGTTATTGAGGACGCCGCGGTTGCAAACTGAGGTGATAAACCGAGGTGCTTGCCGCGGTGCCGCAATGGACATACATGTACGTTGTTAGCAGTCTTCGTACTTGAAAGCTTTGAATGTGATGGATGACAAACAGCTTATGCATTGAGCCTAATCACCCAAAGAACGATCACCGGCATTAAACTTCTCGTAAACAATCTTCTGTTAACTTTCGTAAGTTGTCTTTCTTACTTGAGACCGCCGTTCCCGTTCTTATTAACTAACGAAACCAACTGCTTCAAAATAAGCATTTCTTGAGAGACGACCCGCTAACAATCTTCTGTTGACTTTCGTAAGTTGTTTTTCTTACTCAAGACCGCCGTTCACGTTCTTATTAACTAACGAAGCAACTGCTTCAAAATAAGCATTTCTTGAGAGACCGGGCCCGCTAACAATCTTCTGTTAACTTTCGTAAGTTGTCTTTCTTACTCGAGACCGCCGTTGGCGTTCTTATTAACTAACGAAGCATAACACCAAATCAACTTTTGCTTCAGTGTAGTTTCACATTTACGGCAGATCCTTGTCTTGTTACTAGTATCAAAAGGTTTCGGCAGAAATAATTGTAAATGTTTGCGTATTAAATTCTCAACTCTTCTTGGAGTCTGAATTTCCACGTGCAATCAGTCAGGCGTGAACGTGTCAGTCTGATGTTTTTACAGAACATCGACAGAGTTTTGAAGCAACGTTTGTCATATTGAAAGACGTACGGAAACTTCTATACTCTTACCAGAAAACTTCTACTCGGAAAGTGCAATTCCTTTTGAATTAAGAGCTTTAATGCATCGAATCAGATCAGTCAATTCGCGTAAATGGAAATTACTTTCCCCGCTGTATTTGTGTCAGAAATGAGACACGCGTCTGGCTGACAGTTCACGATTGACAGGAACTTTTATTATACTGCGCAGTAAGAATCTTGACTTTTTGACGCCTCTGGCATGCAGGGTATTTACCAAAACCACCTTACCGTACGTTTGTAAAACTATTTGTTATGAATTCAAATTTGTCACGCGTTAATCCTAGTGAAAGAAAGGTTAAAATACGTAATTGTGCAATCAACAGACACGTTTCGGATCACGATACTTAGATAACTCGGTCCGAATTTTCGTTTGACAAATCGTCGAAATGTCGCTGAACAAAGAGCGAAATTCTTCGAAATATGTTTGCATAACTTTTGCACAATACTGTAATGAAGCCAACCGCTTCTTTTTAAGCATTTCTTAAGCCACGGCACGCTAACAATCTTCTGTTAATTTTCGTAAGTTGTCTTTCTTACTCGAGACCGCCGTTCGCGTTCTGATTAACTAACGAAGCCAACTGCTTCAAAATAAGCATTTTTTAACAAAGGTTCGTTAATAATCTTCTGTTAATTTTCGTAAGTTGTTTTTCTTACTCGAGACCGCCGTTCGCGTTCTTATTAACTAACGAAGCCAACTGCTTCAAAATAAGCATTTCGTAAGACACGGCGCGCTAACAATCTTTTGTTAACTTTCGTAAATTGTCTTTCTTACTCGAGACCGCCGTTCACGCTCACGCTCTAACTAAGCCAACTGCTTCAAAGTAAAATGTATGAGATGTACATGTAGATGTTACATGCGGTCGCGGTTAGCGCCGCGGCACGACCACCGCGGCACGATTACCGCGGCGACCTCAAAAGTGACCGCGGCTATCTCAAAAGTGACCGCGGCGATCTCAAAAGTGACCGCGGCGACCTCAGGAATGACCCTATAATTCCCGGCGGTACTGTAGCTGTGGCTTTGAAGTCATTTATCCCTTGAAATAATATCACAACGTATTTCCAGCATTTCTAGGTTTGATGCAATAATTTTTTCCAGGTACATGCTCCATATTGGCCAGTTACATGTACATGTACATGTACAGCCAGTTCAGGAGCGAAAGGGTTAACCAGTTTATTTTTTAGCTGGTTTAAAAAAAATTAAACCAAAAGAAAATTTCAAATGACAACATACATGTACATGTACATGTACATTTAACCATGATTAGGACATCAGGGTATTCATAAACATTTTAAGTAGCAGGAGATTGAAATGAAATACATGTAGCAGGAGAGTGTGTCCTAAAGTATACAGAAAAAGCATTACGAATGCAAAAGTAGCTGGATAATTTTGCTCAGTAACCGGAGAATTCTCTGATCTCCGAACCCTAATGAATACCCTGGGACATTACACTAGCCAGTGTGTGTTAACTGTACCTTATAAGGATATTCCTCACTTCCCATGAACACCAAATGTTCTAGAGTGTGGGGCAGTCCATCATCATCATGAGCTTCGGTTGCTGAACACAGAAGATAAAAACAGACAGTTTCCAGCTTAAATTAACTACCTATATGTACATGTACATGTACTCAATAAAATGATGAACTTGGCTAGTTAGATTTAAATCAAAATAGGAAAAGGGCAAAAGCTACTTTGATGTACATGTATAAGGTCATGAATGATATTGCCCCAAGTTATATAACACCAGTCAGGTTCATAATTATCAAACAAGAAACTCTTATCTGAATTTAGTCCACCCAAACCCAATACAAATTATGGTAAAAAGAGTTTCTCCTATAGACTGGGTAGGTGCTATGAAATTCTCTTCCAAGGAGCATTCACTCTGCTGATTCCCTCAACCAATTTAGACAAAGGATTAAAGAATAGTTTCTAGCTTAATTATTATTACTAGTAGTTTCAAATTGAAAGTGACATGCTGTTGAGCGAACAGAGTAGCAATTGATCAGAATCTAAGCCATGTATTAAGGCCATCATATACCATGGATCTAATATTATAAGAGCACGATTTGAATGAATGAAAGTATTCATCAAAGCTGAACGCAGAGTAACAAATGGAGCATTGGCTTCGTGCTCACTTTTGATTAACCCCTGATATTCTTTGTCATACTTTATAATCCAAACAAATTGGTTGTCATTTGCTGCTTTGTTTGCCTCAATGGGCTCCACCACAATGGACAGTACACGTGACTGTGTATTTCCCTGGAATTGAATCGCAGATCAACGTACATGCATGTACCCTGCGAGCAGAGGTTTCTCATCTCTAATTTGCCTTTCCTGTCGCCGAGAGAAACCTTTATGTGCCATGGTATCTGGATTTCCATTGGCCAAGAAAAATGAAACGGTAAACATTGTAGATTCATCGTAGATTTCTGATTGGGAGTAATTGCAGAATACCCCTCCTTTGGTTCATTAATAATTCATTTCTCACCTTTTTCATACAAACCTTCTTATATACCTAACCCTGAAATAATATAAAAAACCTAACCATTTCGACCCAAAATCATTCATAGAACGAGTCTAAATACACCTGAACTAAAGTGGAGAATTTAACGCAGTTTTCAAGCGATCTTTTGAGTGGAGGGAGTATTCTGCAACTAAGCCAAAAAAACTTATTTGGATGTTTAAAAATTCATACCTCAACCGATTTCGTTACTTTTAAAAGAAAAATTGTCAGCAAATTAAGAAGAAGAATATTCATTTAATTGCGATCTAAGTTTTTAAAGAGACAATTGTCCCGGGACCGGGTAGAACTAGAAGTAGAAAACTGTTGCACATGCACGAAATTGATGCGATAGAGAACATACCTAAGCAAAGAAACCCATTCACAAGGGGTCCTCGGACTTGTGCGAAGCAGAACTGAATGCCTGTTCGTTTAGAGCGGTATTTTCTCACTGGAATGTCACCAAGAACAACGAAGGAAGAAATACACTCAAACTCTGCCGCCATCTTGGATGTGAGTCGCCCGCGATATTTCTGTACAGTATTAATAACAAAGAGAGTATGCGTAGCACGTGCATGACTCCACAGATTTTTCAAGATGGCGGCTGTCTGTGCTTTGAAAAATGTTCCTGACTATAAAGGAGGGTTTTCCTTTGAAAATTGCAACAGGTATGACAATCTTAAAGCCCCTCGTTTGTCGTGATAACAGTACTGATGATACGGTTGGGTTTTGTGTTTTAGAAATGCTATGTTGGAGAATTTAGGTGTGAAAGCTCCGACAGCTAGAAAGACGGGAACAACGATTGCCGGTATTGTCTTCAAGGTTTGTAAATTATGTGATTTAACTGCCTTATTAAGTTCTGTGAAGTTTATATTATGAGTATGTAATCCTAAATCACTGTTGTCCAATCCAATCAAATTGAGATTTGACACGATTCCTTAAATTATTTGACATTTCGGTACAATTGTTCTGTTTTGTAAAGAAACGTACAACGCATTCAATAGCCCAGTGACTTCAGATAATATGCCTAGTCTGTGTTGCGGCTCTGGAGTATTTAGGGAGCGCAGCGAGTGGAGATTAGGGGGATTGGGCGAGGACAAAAAGAGAGGGGGGAGGGGGTGGGGAGGAGAGGAAGAGAGAGCCTGCCGGCAACCCATGGTTATTTTGATAACTCTTGGCCTCAGAAGGCCACGTATTGCTATTGGCTAAAATGCGTGATTGACAGAAATCATTGGCATGCGATAAGAACAGAAACCAATTAGGCGACAAACATACCGACATTCCTTTGAATTTAAAGAAAGAATTACAGATCTGTTGTAATGAGATTGAATTTTGCGATGAGCTGAAGAACCCTGTATCGGAACTCCACAAGCGTCTTGCTTGACGAAATGCACGTGGTTGAAACATGGCCGATGTGTTTGAGGAACAGGCTTGTGCTTACGCTCGGGTTGAGATTCCTTGATATTCCATGCGTGAGTTTGACAGACACTTCCGCCACATGATGATTGGATGAATTGGTCGAATGACTTACTAATTTAATGCATTTTAATTAGTGGGTGGATACCAAAATAACCATGGCTTGCCGGCAGGCTCTCTCTTCCTCTCCTCTCCACCCCCTCCCCCCCTCCCTCTTTTTTCCCTCGCCCCAATCCCCCTAATCTCCACTCGCTGCGCTCCGATACTCCATAGCCGCAACGCAGGCTAAGATATGCCTCACTTCATATACAAGGCCCCATGCATAATGCTCAGTCGTTCGTGACAAACTACAGAAGTGCGAACGACTGAGCATTATGCACTGAGCCTTGTATTGATTCCTTTGTACGTAGGAAATGAGGCATATCTCGGAAGTGGGCAATTTGAATTTGCGCAATTTTTTTTTGCCCAAATTAAGATACTGCCCCTCAGTTCCTGTAATCGTATATCTTGCATAGTTAAATTGTGTATATTTTTCTTAGGATGGTATTATTCTTGGTGCTGATACCAGGGCAACAGAGGTATGTAAACAACATTATTTTATAAATTTACCATTGAGTCAATATTATTGGACCCCCCCCCCCCCCCACCACCACTTTGCACTGCAGTCAAAGTCGATGGACAGACCAATGTTTAAAGGGTGTGAAACAAGGGTGTATTCTCTCACCAACCTTGTTCAACTTACATGTACATTTATATCACTGTACATGACCTTACAGATAAAATAGTGGAAAAAGCCGAACCTGACAAATCTATAGTAAAAATAAATGGTAACGTTGTCAAATTTAGGGTTTTTAGGGCTAATTACAAATTTCACTTACTACATGTACATGTATCTTACAAAAACAGTTTTAATTTTAAATTTTTAGAATCTTGAAAATCTGCACTGGTACAAAAAAAATGCACCAGGAGTTAAAATTGAATCACAGCAGATACATCAAATCCCACACTTTTCCCCCACCTCATGCCCTATCTCCATGAGTCAGGAGCAATAAAGAGAAAATCCTGCACCTAGTCAGGGCTAATTACCTTTCAATAGAAGAAAACTGTCCCACATTCCCTCACTATTCCCAAGGTGAGGGTTGGGAGGGGGGGGGGGGTTACAATTAATTTCAGGGTTGTCAGGGAAAAGTCAGGGGCAAAACAATAGTTTTTTCAAGGACAGGGAAAAGTCAGGGAATTTTGCATCTGGTCAGGGAAATTCTAATTTTCTTGTCAAAGTCAGGGAATTTTATTTTTAGGTAATTGCCACAATGGACAATCATGCCTCAAAGCATCTGTGAGGGGAGGCTACAGGTTTTGATAATGACTTGTTTTTACGAGGGAATGTCCTTTACTTTGCTAACAGTCTTATTATGGTCAGTGAAATTTGTTTTCTGGTCAGGGAAATTCATTTTTCCTAATGGGTGGCAACCCTGAATTTACTGGTGCACAAACCAGTTGGCATATGTACAGTAAATGTATGTACATGTACATTGTATCGTGTAGTTCTGGTGCATTTGAGCCTGAGCGACTAACATAATTTATGTTTGTTGGTAAAAATCAGGTGAAATTTGTTCAATGTTCGGTATTGTACATGTACAGTATATATACCCAGTGAAAACAGAGAGTTGGCTGTGTATTTAAATGTTGTACTGCATTGTTAGCCTCAAAAACAATACTTTCAGACTAAACTAAGAGTTTGATGCTATTTCATTCACAGGATACAGTTGTTGCAGATAAAAACTGTGCTAAGATACATTACATAGCTCCTAATATTTAGTAAGTAAATGGTGTGGTTTAATTTGTACTGCCTGTTTAATTTTTCTACATGATATTCTCAGGTTAGGTTAGGTTTTATGTTGGGTGTGGTGTGTGTTTAGGTTCATAGAGGTAGAGGATAAATGGAACGGAGTTGATTTAACAGTGCTACGAATGTTTGAATCAAGAGCAAATTTTAAGCCAAAAGATGTATTCTTCACTTCTTTTTGATATAGTGTAGACACAAATAAAGTTAAAAATAATAATAATTTGTACATGTACCTTGAGAAAAGGTAAAATAAAGGGTAGACAAAATGTGATGTCTGCAATCATGCAACATCATGATACATTGTGTTAATTATGGCATTAAGACATGTACATTGTACAGTACCGTTTGAAAATATTTCAAATGGGGGAAGTGAAATTGAACAAGTGAAATTTCCCCTAAAGACTCATTTTATGAAAATGTCACTTTCTCAGGTGAAACTTCACTTTCCCTGTTGAAATATTTTCAAACAGTACTGTATGTGATACTCCAAAATACATACTGTAGATTTGTCATATAAATCTGCAAAGAGTGCATACAATACAGGGCTCAAAATTAAACAAAGGTTATAGCCGCATTTTGCGACAATACAAATGTATAGAGTTACAAAAAATTGGTTGTAAGTTCACAATTTTTAATCGCTCAAAACAGAATCCAGCAGTCTTTTGACAAAAAGCTGCACCTGCGATATATTTAAAAGGGACCGCTTTAAAATGCCCTCTGAGCAAAGGTTTGTGTCACTTGGTTAAAGGGGAATAAAAAGGGGAAATTAAAGGTAAATGGTGCATGATTTAGCTGAAAAATTGTTAAATCCTAATGAAGCATAACACACAAGACTTGTGGACATTTCTTTCATTTATTTGCAAACTAGTTGCCAAAATCTGCGACTGCGGGAAAAGTTTTACTCGCAATGATTATGAGGGTAGTAACGTTAACATGGCTTCCCTGTTGTCTGCATGGTGTTTTTTCAGATTTATATAATAAACAACTTATTAGTTGGCAAATCAGGTAATACATGTACATGTACATGTATGGGTGTGTATTTTTACTCTCCTAAAGGCTCCCCAAAATACATGACTTGTAAAAATACACATCTACATGTACAATGTATGTTAGCTGGTTGGCTGACTAATAACTGCTAGTATGTTAATATTACTTGTATTATATCGTAATTATTCAACTATTATAATTTATTCTATGTTAAAGGCGCTGTGTCACAGTACTGCGCATGTCACAGTCTTCAAACATTGAATTGACAGCTGTATTGTGTAACATCCAATGAGAATCAATCAAAACAAATTGCCGGAAATGCCACGCTGTTCAGGTGATAGCCGTGATTCACAGATTGTAGTTTTGCACAGTATATGAGATTTACAAGGATTTTATTCTTCCTACATCCAAGGTAAGCAGCATTGAGTAAAGAATGGTATCTATATTTCATTACTTGCTTGTATTTTTTGCTGTTTCCAGTCATAAACAGTCCGAATTTGACCAAAGTGAAACAATTAAGCTGCTCGCATCCGTAGATATATATTTCTTCATTATGCACTTTTGACATGAAATAATTCTCCAAATGGCACTATTGTTTAATTTCTACATGTTTAATAACACAGTTCTCTGCTATAAAAAAAATAGAACATTCTATAGAAGATTTCTTGTCTTAAAGTTTGGAAACATAACACATGCATTTGACACTAGAAAGTTCAGTACTCGCGGAAGTACAACCTGTATGCAAGGTTAATTACTAGTGGCTGTTATGGACTGGAAACTTACTTTCACAGCTTAATATGTATGTCGATTGGTCAGAAGGATATCTTGTTTAAGATGCTATGGTCCTCTCGGCATCAGGAAATTTTTAAACGGGAGTTTTCAAACAGTATTTGTAGCTCAGTTGATGCTGTAGCGCGAGTTCAGTAGTCACAAATGTCCGTGAAACTCATAGCGCGTTCATTATTATCAGTTTGCTCTATGGGTTCTCATGTATTCAATAATTACTTCTGGAGCTTCATATGTATGTCAATTGGTCACAAGGATTTCCTCTTTCAGTTTTCCCCGTTAGTTTGGACATTAGGGATTTATTCTTGGAGATTTCGTACAGTTTAGCGACTGTGTGTCGAAAGTAGAAAAGTTCGCTTGTCACGAAAATACGTAACTGAGAAGCGTTTTCATAGCAGTTCAATGTTTGACTCTCATGTAGTCGATAATAATTATATAGCTTCATACATGTATGTATGTCAATTACTCACAAGGCTATCGTGTTTGAGTTCATGAGGTTGTTTTGCCAGCAAAGAAAGGTTTTATCTAACGTTTCATACAGTTCATATAATTTCAGCCTCGTTAGAACTAAGCCGTAGCTATATATTTCTTTGTATCGCTGTTGAAAACTGCCATATCATTATAATATGACTTGAAAAGTTGCCAGTAAACTCTACTGGACATCCAAACCCTCTTCGCTTCTGGTTGTAATGCCAAAAAGCTTCCAATTTCTTGCGTTTTTCAGCTGCTGTATTCAGAGTACTCAGTGGCAGTCTTCCCTGCTGGTAAGCATCACTGATGCTTTTTTGTTTTAGTTGTGTTGCAGTCTCCAACGACTAATTTTGAATAAACAAATAACTAAACCTTTTAAGCACATCTTACTTTTCCATAAATGACCAAAGGAGGCAAGGATGAGTTCAAAAAGTACACTGATGGAAGTCGATTTAAAATCGATATTTCACCACTTTGAGATTTCGTTCCGGGCTAGAACATAATTCAAAAATCATCAGATTTTCAGACATGTGCAGTACCGTGACACAGTGCCTTTAAAGTGTTACACCTAATGAATCTCTTTTTTTTTACCCTGTCCATACAATGAACTGTAACACCCAATGAATCTCTCTTTCCCCTGTCCATACAATGTAGTGTAACACCCAATGAATCTCTCTCTCCCCTGTCCATACAATGTAGTGTAACACCCAATGAATCTCTCTTTCCCCTGTCCATACAATGTAGTGTAACACCCAATGAATCTCTCTCTCCCCTGTCCATACAATGTAGTGTAACACCCAATGAATCTCTCTTTCCCCTGTCCATACAATGTAGTGTAACACCCAATGAATCTCTCTCTCCCCTGTCCATACAATGTAGTTGTTGTGGAGCTGGGACGGCAGCAGATACAGAGAATGTGACAGATATCATATCATCACAGTTACAGCTACACTCTCTGACAACTGGAAGACAGGTACACACATGGAAGAAATAAATAGAAATAATAGAAATAATGGATTAACCAGCAGTATATCCACAAGATGCCTCTGTGTCCATTTGTCCTTATCTGTGAAGATGTGAAGGTTTAACCAATGTTACCCCCATTTAACTGACGAGGGGGTCCTAGTGACCCCTGTTTTTGAAAACTAGTGGGAACTCTGGGCTGGGGTTTGAATCCTCGACCTCCTGCACAACAGACTGATGCTTTACGATGAGCTAACTGTGGGTGATTCAGTGATTCAGTAAAAAAGTTACAGTTGTATTGTACAAGTCTGACCATAATAATATTGTCTTTGGACATAAAAACAATGCTGGCTAGACTTGTCTTGTATTATATATATAAGTTTATTGAATTGGCCCCAGTAGTACAACATGTACAGTACTGTACATGTATGCATGTTTACAGGTGCAGTGCACTATACATGTACATTTACATGTATTTATCAACAAGTAAATGTAGACTATCAGGGTTTTTGGCATACACATGTAAAATGCATAAAATGCCACATGTATGCTTACAAAACACACTAGACTGAAGTATGTACAGCACAACTGATGAAGATAACCCACATAATACATTAGGTAGCCAGCAGTACAAAGTCAAATAGCCACTGGAGCTGTGGCAATAGCTGGCTTCCATACACCTTATTCAGCCATATTTACTTGGAACAATGCATTTTGACACAGCCTCACATTGAAGTGTTTCCGGACGAGTTTGTGTATTAAATATGCCTGCTGTGTAAATAAGGTGTATTGAAACTGTTGAAAACATTTGTACAATGTAGTTTGTCACTGTCTATACATTGTACATGTACCTACATGTAAATGTAATTTTTACATACCCAACAAAATATCTGGATTCTGATTGGTCAATGACAAGTGCATCTAAAGGTTATTGAGTGCACAGTCGCATGCTCTCAGCAAATGTTTTCTAAGTATATTATAAACAAAAAAGTGCATGAACTGACTGTATATCATATACATGTACATGTACTTGATTTATAGGCACTGAGTGATATTTTGAAAGTTCTCAAATTGCGCTCTGATTGCCTAAAGGCAAAATATCACCCAGTACCGATAAATCCTGTATACATGTACATGTAGCACTTACGTTCATGATGCGATTTCATCTACATAATACAATGTACATGTATGTCTGTGAGTTGAATGCAAGTGCATTTGACAGCTTTTCATGACCTCAAAACCTGTAAATGTGTACATTATTCTTACACTTTGCCTGTTTTCATGACCCCAGGGTAGGGTAATAACAGCACTTCGTATGCTGAAACAGAGACTCTTTAGGTAAGGAAGGCTATCATGTGAATTGTGAGAAATGTGTGTTCTTTCTTATTTCTACGTGTACATGTACATGTATGTTAAATTAAAACTTCTACAGTGCCATTAATAGAATTGTAAGCCAGAAGACATTTTCAAACAGTTGTACACTCAAGATATAACATGTAAAAATGTCCATTAACAGGGCTGTCATTAGCTGGCTTCTGGTGATTAGGGAGCAACTACATGTACATGTGTGATGATGATTGCCAGTTACTTGATGTAAAGCCAAAAGGGAACCCCAACTGTTGAAACAAGTTGCTGTTAAATTGTTGGCAATATGGTCTAAATTAAAAATACGTTGGAAGAAATGGAAAATATATTTTTACTTTATATTTTTATATCACATTGTTTTTGACAATAGGGACAGCTGTGAAACATCATCAGATTCAAGAGGGCAGCGCCCAAGCCCAAAATGACTCATACTTGTATCCAATTTGTTTAAAAACTGAAATATAGTTTCCAATTTTTTCAACTCTTTTTAAATTTAGACCATATTGGCAACAATTTACCAGCAACTAGTTTTAACAGTCGGCATTCCCTTTAAAGCCAGAGTCGTAGCTTACACGTACATGTATGATGCAAAAAGGTTGGCTATTTTTCACCGGAGGTTATCACCAGCAACTGTGAAGATGATCACTGGCTACTTACAGTGCAACATGCAAATGTACATGTATGACCACTTTTAATGTATTTGCATACTTTTGTGTGAGATTATCCAATCACATACAAAAGTGGCTCATCAAGTAAACAAACGAAACCACAAATGACAAGCTGCTTGTATTTGATTGGATAATTTCGCACATGGCACATTCACGAAAGTATACAAATACCTTAAAAGTGGTCATAACATTGTACATTGTGCATCATGCTGTAATGTAAAACTTAAAGCGAGTGTTGTACATTTTGTAGCTTATGGCACAAAAATATGTGCTATTTTTAATTGTTGTTCAGCAACTGAAAACATGATTAAGATAACATCAGATTGTACTTCCACGTTTGAGCCCTTGGGAGATGCCTTTGTTTCTAGGCTATGCATCCAGGTTGCATTTGATTTATGCCAACGTTGATCAGCCATTTAGCCTTTTTCAGTTTGATTCTGAAAGTAAGACAAACCATCTCACTGCAAGCAACATAATTATTTTTGTGCCATCTAGCAATAACTTGCTGTTGAATGTTGTTGGTTTGGCATGCAGATGTAACTTGATGTGTGTATGCTAACAGTAACTGTCTACTCAGATATCAGGGATACATCAGTGCAGCCCTTGTACTGGGAGGTGTTGATTTCACTGGTCCTAAACTCTACACTGTGTTCCCTCACGGCAGCACAGACTCCCTTCCCTATGTCACCATGGGTAAGACATTCTAACACGTACAATGTAGCTAGTTAGTAAAATTAGCTTTGGAGTGTCTGACGAAAAAAGGTAACTTTTAAGTATTAAATTATTGCAGGTGCCGAAGGAGCACGCAACCTAATCATGTTGGTTTAGCATACACAGGAATCCCACATCATTCCTAGGCAAGAGAAATCGAGATTTTTGTCTGTCTGGACTGCACTCTCATTATGCACTATTGACATATAAACTCTCAAGCTTTATTAGCTTAGTAGTTCTGTAAGCTTTTGATTTTACTTTAAGGTCTTTACTTTAAGGCCTTCCAGACACGTGTTGGTGTTTTAGCATTAATGCTGCGGTCAGACTCGCGCTAGAGCTTGGAGTTCAGCATGCTTGCTTATGAGATACTTGAGCAAATGCTAAAATTCGAAGCAAGCATGTTGCGGTCAGATTAAAGATCAGCGCTTGCTAGTTTCAAGGTGTTAACAGAATCCTGTCAGAATGAGTATTCCACTCTCCAGACTGTCCTCTGCACTGGGAAATTCAGCGAGGTACTTGGCGATGAATTATTTGGGAATGGATGTTGAGAGTAACCGCGGAGAGTGTCGACTGTTCCTTAAAGGCAGACTGGAACTGTTGTCCAAAAGAAATGGAGCGGGATTTATTACAGATGAAAGTGGTTGGCCCTGAATATTGCAGACAGCCATCTCATTCATCATAGCAGCTGGAACGAAAGGACTTGGGCTTCGAGACATTTCAAGACAGTATAGAGAAGTGGTAATGAATTGTTACAACTGTGCTCGTATTGCTGTTAGAAACCAGAAAATACAGTAGTTTTGAGATCACCGCTTGTCAATTTTTAGCCGTCAATGCAGCAACGCATTTTATAGGTTGAACAACGAAATCCAATTACTTTTATTTGCCTAGTGCAGCCCTAGCGTGGTACAGACCAGGCTTGAGCTACGCTTCGGTCTCTTTGTAGTTTTATTTACCTAAGCATCGGTTTGCCATTAAGCAGAAGCTGCCGTGCTTGGTCGGTCACATTCGCTAGCGTGCTAGGAATGTGCTAGGTAAACAGAAATGAGCCAAGCAAGCACGGTTCTAGCGCGAGTCTGACCGCAGCATAATTCTGGTGAATTGACTTTAGCACTGCTTCCTTTTGCATTTTATTTTCAGCAGTATGTAGGTTACATGTCATTACGTACATGTAGATTATACAGTGTATACTCCAGCCATACAAGCAAAAATGTAACATCATCTACATGTAACAACAAATATGTTTTTACATGTTTACACACCACTAAAATCGGTCCAGAAGCAGTGCTTCATTCCTTGCATGTCACACGCAATTCCTGAATATTTATTATTTCTAGTTTATTATATAAATCTGTAAAAACAACTTCCTATTCCATAAATACCATCCTACATTGTATTTCCAGAAAAGAGTAAATCCCTGGTTCTGTAAACATTTTTAACCATACATTGTACATGAAAAATACTACTACTTTTGTTGTGTCAATGTTATAGGGTCTGGTTCACTTGCAGCTATGGCTGTGTTTGAGTCAAGGTACAAACCAGAAATGGAGGTAAGAACTTCTTGCTTACACAACCTGTTCATCAAGTGCTAACAAACCTACATGTAGAAGTTCATGGCTGTGTCATGGAAGGATGCCAGACACAGTTGTGTTCAGTGATTTTCATATGAACTGGTGAACCTTGCACATATGTGAGATGGTTAAAACCAAAGCATGTACATAAATTATGCAATTACATGTTTATAAACTGTCTATAGACTTGTAATCTTCAAGGAAAATATTAGATATCATTTCAGTCAAGCATCGAGGGAGGAGTCTTTAACTGTCCAGGGCTCGACCTTAACTTTTTTTGCTAGTAGGCTTATGGTTAGTAAGAAGTAAATTTTCACTAGCCAAAGAGACCTTTCTGTTCGTCGGGTCTAAAATGCGGGTCGTGGGTTACTATTTATTTATTTAAATCGATCGTTTGGGAGGGGAAGGACACAAATTGCAGCACAAACGTGCTCCGTGGAACGTGACTTGTCCCTGAGCCATGCTGAGCAAGCGCAGACCACAGGGGTCTCACCACCCCAAATCGATAATATACTGGACGGTTTGATTGGCTGATTTAAAATGACTGGTGCATAGTGCTTGCTTGTAGTTAGTAACGTGATGAAAACTGGATCAAAGCTAATACTCTATATCACGTGTAAAATCAATTTTGTGATTCCTTACCATCGCCATTTAGCGCTTGTTGATCAAATAAAAATAAATAAAAATTAGGCACTGCCTAAAAACGGAGCACCTGATACGTGACTCGGTGTATTTACATGGTCAGTGACGTCATACCACCACGTGACCATCTGGTTTCACCCCCTTAGACCCCAGACAACATTTTTCAAGTTACTATCTGACACTATCACTATGACACTATCTTAAATCGTGACCAGTGACCCACATTTTAGACCCGCCGCCTTTCCGTTAGTCACTTAAAAATGTAACGTTCGTTATATACTATCTATATTGGTTCTTCGAAGTTTCTCCTTTAGAATCATCAGTTTACTCAACTGTTTGAGGAATTCGTGGAAGATAAGAAGTCTCTAATATTCATTGAACATCGGAAACAATAGTCAATACAAACGCATACGTATCTATCGAAGCAGAAAAACAAGATGCCGGCTTGATTTAGGACAGTACTGCATGATGGGTAATCTAGAATCCAGTCTCTTGGCCGAATAAATGGCTATAAATCGCAAAGGAGTAATCATTTCTATGCAATTATATGCTAGTATTTGTGCAGTATAACAACAAAGGTATGATCATGGCATTTTCCATTTACTAGAAAAGTTGTCACAGAAAATTTAGTAGCCAACATGGCTAGTAAATATAAACAAGCAACTTCTACTAGCCAAAACTGAAAAGCCACTAGTATTTGGCTAGTTGACTATCCGTTAAGGTTGAGCCCTGACTGTTTGTACATTTAGCTAATGAACAGCCACCAATCGAACATTGATGCCATACATGTACATGCAACATATTCACTGTATAATTCCTGTACACAAGTTAAATTTGTTCAGGATATTTGAACTTTGAGCACTTTGTTCTGCAAATAATCTTTTTCTCTTTCCATTTAGCTTGAAGAGGCCAAACTACTTGTGCGTGATGGTATAGCTGCTGGGATATTTAATGACCTGGTATGTGTGGGGTTGTGTGTTAGGATACCTTTGTAACACCTACATGTATACAATAATATATGTAATTTACTAACAGACGTCTCAACTAAAATTATTGTGATGTAAAGGCCTCACCTGGCAGCCCATGCTGAGAGTTTCCGGTTACACTTAAAAAATAGGGTTGCCAAGTAGGGTCAGTGGGGTCTATTGCTCAGTCAGGTATTATTTGGCCAAACACAATATATACATGTTAGACTGGTGTTTGTTTTCAGCCTAGTCTGATTTCTGCTCTGGATTACCTGTGGTGTGTTGTCATGGTGATAGGAAATGCCACCACAGGTAACCCAAACCATCGCATCAGCGGCAGACTGCGAGTTGTACATCGTATGAGCAGAGTGAGCAAAGAGTAACTATAATATTTTCCTCTCCCCTTTCTCTTTGTCTCATTGTTTATCTCCCCATTCTCCCAGCTCACTCGAATGCATCAAAACGTTTAATACTCTTTGGTCGCTTTGCTGGTTTGTACACTATTAAATACTCAGTCAATACCTCCCACTTTCATTGCAATTTACATGTATGTTCACCGTATTGTAATTTTAACCGTACATGTACGTGTATTTCTTTTTCAGGGTTCAGGTAGCAATATTGATATATGCGTCATCACTAAGGAAGGTGTAGATTACATCAGACCTTATGAAGTGGCCAATGTGAGGGGGGAAAAACGAGGAAAGTACACGTACGAGAGGGGCACCACAGGTTAGTGACATACTTAGTACACATGTGGCATGAAGGCAGAGAAACATTGAGCAGTGTTCTCCCCAGGGCGTGGTTCTGTGGTGTTCCACCTCACTGTTTTCGTGGTAAACCTTCCCGTAAGTTAGTTATCTTATAGGATAATATGGTTATTACATGGTTTTCTAATGGAATACTGGCAAAAATTTCACTCGAAATTCATCATATTACATTGTACTTTGGTATACAACTCACCTAAAGATTTTATACCAAATAATACGAATTTCTCGTGAAATATTCTACACGCAAACGGTTACGAGTTCGAGCCCGAGTAGGAGCGCTAAAAAACAACTCTCGTGTACAATGTACCTTGTGTTCTTGTTTACCTGTGAACCCTAGCTCAAGGTGAGTGAGAACCCGTCGTTTACCCGTGAACTCGTCCGATGGTTTGGGTTCGTTTTGTGGTTCGGGTTAGGATTTGTCTTAGAATTAACAATAATCGTTATTTCAAGCGTGTTTGCCATTTACTGATTTTTGGTAATTCTAGAGCGAGGATACGTTGTCCCGCGACACGAGTAGCCCCCGTGGATGGAATGCATACCCCAAATACATCCTGTACATACGAACTGTCAGGACTTCTTCATGAACATTGTGTGTTTTCTATTGTTTTTATTCACAGCTGTGCTCACCAAACAAGTAACACCAATAAAAGTTGATGTAATAACAACTGTGACTCAAGCAGCCGAACCCATGGACATGTAGCACGATATAGCGTTATCAACTCTACAGCACTGCGTGGCAACACAACATACTGCATCATGTGTAATGTCTCAAGAGTTTTGTTTGGCTAAAATATTTTCGAGGGCATGTTCCATTTATCCCCAAATAAAATACAGACATCCGATATCTGCATATTTGATGTTAGCATAACCAAGCTACCGACTATCGACAGTCTCGCGATCTGATTGGCTACTCAGGTACCGTGTATTTAACAATTAGACTGTGAGCTCGGGGTTAGCCTGGATTTCAGCGAATTTAGGCTAGCTCGGGGTCACACAGCGGCAAAACGTCACGCGCATGCGCTATTGACGAGCCGGTCGCGCACGCGTCTACCCAGTTTCCCGCCGAAACTAAAGGAAAACATAACCAAGCTACTGACAGTCTCGCGATCTGATTGGCTATGCAGGTACTGTGAGCTCGAGGTCTACTATCAAAGTCGATAGAAAGCAAGAGCGAGTAGTCCGATTCTTTTAGTATAACCACCAAGCCACCGTTCCAGGGGTAGAAATTAACTCTTTTTGCCACTAGCAGAAATTTGGAAGTTCTTTTTTTTTACCTAGCAAACTAAGAAAACAACTAGCAAAAAGTAAAATGTCTAAATAAGGTTTTGTCTTTTACTAATGCAAGCACACGGTTAGTGCTTAACAGGTGAACAAAGCATTGGTAAAGTAAGCACATTTTCATTGTTAAAGTATAAATAAGTTGATATGTATTGGAGACTTCTCAGTGAGTAAGTTCTCTCTATATTTATTTCTTAAACAAAGTCGATACCTGAATAAATATTACCTGAATAATTCTAGGTTGGATCCCTGGTACAGTAGTAAAAAATTGCTACTGTAAATAAATTATACTAACAAAATCATTCTGCTAGTTGGCTACCGCTAATTTCTACCCCTGCGTTCTTTAAATTTTCTAAGTGATTTTTGTTTGCAGCGCGGGTTAGGGCTAGATTCCATCCGCCAGAAGGACGCAACCCCAAAATGCACTGCACTAAAATACATCATTGAGAGCAGGAACTGGTGTCTAATGAAGTAACGCCTGCTAATCAAACAGCATGCAGTATAAAAGTTCTAAAAAAGTGGTTGTTGACAGCAAATCCCTCGTGGCGTAAGGGATAGTGACGGTTGGGGTTTCGGTTAATAGATGGGTTAGGGTTTCGGTTCGAGTCTTCGTGGAGCTGATATTTTTTTATATAGTTGAGGGAAGCGTACTTATTCGCCTAAATTTCTAAGTGCCGCTTTAGTTTGTACCCTAGAAATATAAGAGTGTGGGAAATATGCTAGTCACGAAGTTGCAGTTGCGAATCCAAAATCCGAACCCTACATTTAAAAATACCCTAACCGTCAACAACGGGTGCTCGCTCATTTAGCTCACTGAATTTATGGTGTTTAGAGCTAGTCACTAATATGAGTTTTTAGGGCTAGATCACTAAACAACACATGCTTCTTCGTTCTCCCTATATATATGAACTAATGCAAATCCTAACCCTACATTTAGAAATTCCCTAACCGTCAACAACGAGTGGCTAACTAATTTAGGGTGTTAAGAGCTAGTCACGAATTTTGGGTTTTATAACTACATCACCGCTAACCCAAATCCTAACCTTACATTTAAAAATACAACTCGCAACTTCATGACTAGCAATATACCTGTACCGGGCCCGAAATATAACATCGAGAAAATTGCAATTCGATCTTCTGGCGGATGGAATCTAGCCGTGACCGCGTGCACGGCCTGGGTACCAGTCAGTAGGCGCTTTTTTTGTCAATAGCCGATAGCCCCTCGACACAAAAATTCTTGAAAATTCCTGTGGAGTACTTAACCTTTGTATTTGTGTAACAGAAAAAAACTGAAGCTCGTAGTAAGTGAGGGAGTCCCCTTTATTTTAATACGGTAATTTCAATAAGCTAAACTTCTTTACATGTCTGTATATGTAAGATAAAAAAGCGTATATGCCTAATAAAATAGCAATATCAGTTAATTGACAAAGTGTACGAAGCAATACGTTCATGAGTATAAACGAATGAAAATCGTGATTGATGATTTTCTGTACAAGGATAGCTTTTTCCTAAAAGTTCTTCTTGATTGAGATGTTTTAAGGTTTTGAGGAATTCCATAACTTAGCTGCTCTATATGCTCCTTTATAGCATTCTGTCCTCGGTACACGGTCGATGATTAAATTCTTGTCACATTTTCTTGGTGTCTTTGTTAAATAGAAAGAAACTTTCCAAAACGTGTCGTTTTCCCATGGGTACATGTATGGAGTACACACTATGCTTGACGTACATGTAAGTAGGGAGGTCCTGGAAATTGGGGGAGCAAAATAATGAATTCTGGGACATTTTCATTGATGACTTCTGTCAGACTGGGCAGAAGGGGGCGCTTTGTTGTGAAGTTCTAGACATTAAAGAAATTCTTCTTGGGATACAAAACAAAAACGCTGTTCTTCCTATATTCAATGGTAGGGGTAATCGTGGTCAAAGCGCGCTGAAACTCAGTAAGGTACTTTAAAATATGCTACTGTAAGTCATAATATTAGGAACTTAAGAAAAACAAACTAGTGATTTTTTTTTACGCCGAAAGAATACAAGTTTCTCGATTTTCACAAATATTTAGCAATAACTTATCTTACTTTGTTCGCCGCATTACGTTAGTTACAGTTTTCCGATCTTCCTGACTTTGGCACAGAAGTTTCAAGTGGTATTGAACTTCCATATGGTATGTACGATTTAATTATTACTGTAATATTTCTCCGGCAGTTGAACCAGATGCATGAGCATAATATTTTAAGGTTAAACTTGATCAGCCGTTTGCTGAGAAACTTGTATGGTGCCGATTTACCTGAAACTTGCCTGTCACAGACCTTGGAGGTTGGGCACACGTTGCAATTGAAAGTAAAATCGGAACAAATCCATCTTTTTGGTTTTGAAATATACGCACTTTCCTAAACAAATAACTTCGAAAATTCTTTGTTAATCACTTTCTAATTGTACTTTTTATGAAATTCGAGGATTCTTTATTAAAAGTTAAACAAATCTCAGAAATCGGATGTTTAGCTGTTCAAAAACGCGATTGAAAAAGACCCCCCGTTGCCAAACTAAATAGCCGCAGGCCACCTTAAACTGTATCTCCTAGGTATAGCTAGAATAGCGCTAAATCTGTAATTGTAATCTCATCTGTGTTATCATTTTGTTGCCGAACTCACGTGAAATTGCCATTTGGATTCATTTTAAATGAATCTTTTTTACCTGATCACAAAAAATCATTGTATAATATAATTTATCAATACGGAGGACTGACTTGTAAAAGCCCATTTGGTTTATCTATCATTTATAGTAAAATATTGATAATGTCAATAGACCCTTTCAGCTGGCCTGTATGTTGCGCCATTTCAGACCACGTGACTTTTCCCTTGAGTAATGCGTTTTTGTTTTTCTGTACCCCAAGAGGAAATGTACCAATTTCTATAATTTGAAAACAAAGCACTGAATCATCTGGAGAACTATCACGTAGTATGAAATGGGACAACAAACGGGTCTGTTAGAGCGCATTTCTGGATCCTTTTCGAGCCGTGCTAACCTCCTCAAATGTGTTCATGGCTCGGGGAATCCCCTAAAGTGCCGACCTGTCGCGCTTTGATTGGCTCGCTATACTGAATTTAGGGGAAATCCCAAAGGAGGGAAAATCCCGAGTTAAAGAGTGAAAATAAGCGAAACCGAAATCGATTTTGCACAGATTAGGCCGGACAGATTCCAAAATGGCTACATTGGTATTGAACAAACAGAAGCTCGCTCTTCTACTGTGTTGGCTTGTGATAAGTCCTGTGTTGGCCGAACAAGCTCACAGACGTCGGTATGAGAGTGCATATGATGGACTTTTTCAAGACTCGAAAACGGCATTAACACATCTTGCATCAATGCCCATTATAAGCAAGAACGACAAAGTCATGAACGAGAACATGAACGAGGTTATGAAACTTGTCAAAGCCAATCCCGACAAGGTTCTTGTTGCTATTGGGTTAGTAGCGTCATCGTGGCTTCTCTACCAGAGTATTTCACTGGCTGGCGATGTATTGGAATTCTTTGAAGAATACCAAGAACTTAAAGGCAAGTTTGACCTGTATTACAGAAGCAAAATTTCCGAGCTGGAGGAGATGTACAACCGAATCAAAGGATTAACAGGAGTGAGCGAGGAAAAACTCAAGGCATCCTACCGCGAGTGGTACGAGGAATTACTTTCGTACTACGAAGACTTACAGAGTATCCTAGAAAAGGTAGAGGAGATCACAGAGGTCACCAATAAGGCCAATTGTGATGCCCGCCTTACAGCTGCATTGTCAGCCATTGCAGTAGTAGTTGCAGGCACGGCTATCGCATTTGTACAGTTTGTAGCGGCCCCGTTGACTCTTGCTCCTGTTATATGGAAGAGTGGTATGCTAGGTATTACCGTGATGTCCTCTGCTGCGTGTTCTTTGTCACTCAAGAACGCAGTTGACCTCTCCAGGGCCGTTGTCAGACTGAAGAAACTTAAGAAAGATCTGAGAAATCTGCAGAAACGCACCATAGCACACATTCTGACATGGGTGCGACCCGGCTTCCAGCAAATGATGTGGGCTTCACTGTTCACATTTCGCCTTGTAACCTGATGAATCGGCGTGTCCTTGAAGGTTCTTATGGACGGAACAACATCCGGGTCTTGAGAAAGACGTGATCGTTATATTTACACATCTGTATTAAACTTTATCCCTACTGAGCTAGATAAATCTGTAATTGTAATCTCATCTGTGTTATCATTTTGTTGCCGAATTCACGTGAACGGCATGGAGGGAAATTGCCATTTGGATTCATTTTAAAGTAAGAGTTTCATACCGAGAACCGAGGTTCTAAGCCCTAAACATCCCGAGGGCCGTAGGCCCCGAGGGATGTTTAGGGATTAGAACCGACGGTTCTCGGTATGAAAGTGATTTATATCACATTTGGCGAGGTTTTCTCAAATAGAAGGAGGTTTAAAACTGAGTTATAAACCTCCCTGCAACAGTTATAAACCTCAGATTTGTTATTTAATTAGTCTATTGTTCAACGGTTTTCACCCCTATGAAGAACAAAGAAAACCGTGTCAAGTGTGATATAATGAATCTTTTTTACCTGATCACAAAAATTCATCGTATAATATAAACCCATTTGGTTTATCTAGTCCTCCCTGTATCTATCATCTATATTAAACTGTATGAATGTATAAAAATAATAAAGATACAGAAGGAAAGGGAAAAAAAAGATCGCACCATCCCTCTTTCGAGATCACAAACTGAATGATCCTATTACACGAAATTCTGCTTAACTTCAAGTGTATATCAGGTCAACCATTTTATCACGAATATCGACTACATCAAGTGCAGAGTAGAATATTTCTCGATTTGAGTGTTGCCTTCATATATATTTATAATATATTCAAGCCGGTGACGTAAAACCGTCTTCATTTACTGGTAGAGACAAATGACCTTTTGTAAATATTATACTTGAAGGTTATATCAGTGATTTTACCAAATATATTGTCAACTCAGAAAACAGTTTCATTCACAAGGAAAAAGAAATCAAATTTACGTCACATCTTCAGCATATTGGAAACAGAAATCTCTATAACTCATAGACGCAACACTCGAGGCAAATCAATGAAGTATTCTACTATTCACCTATTTACTTGATACAGAATCGATATTGATGATAAGATATACACTTTAATGCCCGCCCCCTGAAATGTCAATAGACCCTTTGTTGCCCCATTTCAGACCACGTGACTTTTCCTTTGTGTTTTTCTGTATCCCAAGAGGAAATGTACCAATGAGGGGTGCAGAGTATGGAAAATGGGAGTATGGAAAGTGTGGAAATTGGAAAATGAGGGGTGTGGAAAATGCGAAGTATGGAAAATGAGGAGTGGGGAGAAAATGAGGAGAAATAAGCAAATAATTATCCTGGATGAACACGAACACGGTTGCGTAAACAATCGAATGAAAGAATGAGAGTGTATCAGGTATGAAAACTCTATGGAAAGTATACGCAAAAACTAATCCCACGACTCGAAAAAGCGTATATCGACATGGGCAAATATGCAAAGTTTTACCTTCTTGCATATCGAAAACGTTATAGGCGTAAAGTTGAAAATTTATGCAGAAACCTTTTATGGTAGGCAAAGCCTTGCCTACCAGTATAGGTTTCTGCTTAAATGTTCAAATTTTGCAAGGTCACAACTTTTTACAACAGTTATCTATCTCCCTAAAAAAAAAAAACAGATGCTAATTTGCTCTTTCAAGCCATGGAATTAGTTTTTGCCTCGAGTTTTTATTTATCCCTCTGAAAACCCCTCGTACGTACAGTTCAGTGTCTTCAGTTATCTCGGTACTTTGTCGAACACATGAGTAGCGAGGATTGTTTTGCCTCTTTATGTAATCTAAGCAATTTTAATGTAGTATGACTGATAAGAGAGCTATGGGTGGCAAACTCTAATAAACATGTTCTCTCTCATAATTAATATCTTTGACCCTGACGTGATATGACTGAATGATACAATCAGTCTGTTCATGATTTGTTTGTTATTGGTGGTCCGTTCATGGTCTGTTTTCCAGGACTGTATTTTCTAAGGGCCCGTTTACAAGGAGATAGGGTTACCCTAGCACTAGGGTTACCCTAGCACTGGGGTCAAAGCTAGCCCGGGTTTACAAGCAAAATTATTCAGGTAGGGTTACCCTACTGCCCGGGCCAACTCAACACAAGCCAGTTGAAGTCTCTTTCAAATATATTATTCATTTGAAAAGCCGTTTCTTATGAAATGTCATACTAATGTATGAAAACATGTGCAACTAATATTACTCTTCCACTTTTCTTTCATTTTTATCCGGTTCAAACATATCTGTGGAAGTTATTTTGATTTTACTGATTCTTTGGTAGCCTGTGAACCGCTAGGATCGCGGCGGCCAAAATCATTCAAGCATAGAAAACAACATGGCGGACACGAGTAGAGTTCTGGCGGGTTTTGGTGGATTAACGTCGATTCTTCTTTCTGTGGTGCCCTTTATTGCAGCTGTCTAGTATCCTAGAATGTTGTTATGTTACCCACTAATTGCTAGTGAACTTCAGAAACTTGCAATGTGAAATTTGGCTCTAAAATAGAGTTGACCCGGGTAGGCGGGTTACCCTAGCAAACCGTTTACAAGGGCAAAACATAGCCCTAGTGCTAGGGTCACCCTAGCTCTCAGACAGGGTAACCCTAGCGCTAGGGTAACCCGGGCAGCCGAGTTGAGTTGTCCCGCCTGCTTGTAAACACATCGCTAAAAATAAGAGGAAATGACCCATCGCTAGGGTAGCCCTAGTGGTAGGGTAACCCTAGTGCTAGGGTAACCCTATCTCCTTGTAAACAGGCCCTAAGGCCTGTTTACATGCAAGGCGCTAGGGTTACCCTAGCTCCCGAGTCAAAGATAGCCCGTGTTTGCATGACCAGGGTAACCCTCTTAACCGAGTCACGTCATTAGTACATGGTGATTTTTTTTTTTGGGGGGGGGGGGATTTGTGGTTTGGACAAGGTATTTCAGGTATTTGGCTAACGAAATCATTTTTTATTGTGGCCTCTGTGTCGAATCATGCCATGGGTGGCTCAGTGCCTTGTTGGCGGTCAAGATGGCGGCGAGGTATTGACAAGTCAAACAAATCAGTATACAAAATCTCGCTCAGTACCGAGATAACTGAAGACACTCTACGTATGAGGATTTTCCAGAGGGGTAAATAAAACTCGAGGCAAAAACTAACTCCATGGCTTGTAGACCATATTAGCATCTGTGTAATTCTTAGGGAGATAGGTAACTGTTGTGTAATTAAAGTTGTGGCCTTGCAAAATTTGAAAATTTAAGCAGAAACCTATACTGGTAGGCAAGGCTCTACCATAAAAGGTTTCTGCGTAAATTTTCAAACTTTACGCCTATAACTTTTTCGATATGCAAGAAGGTAAAACTTTGCATAATTATTTGCCTGGCCCATGTCAATACGCTTTTTCAAGTCGTGGGATTAGTTTTTGCCTATGGTGAGTTTCTTATCCTGATACACCCTCATTCTTTCATTCGATTGTTTACGCAGCCGTGTTCGTGTTCATCCAGGGTAATTATTTGCTTATTTCTCCTCATTTTCTCCCCACTCCGCATTTTCCACACTCCTCAATTTTCAATTTCCACACTCCGCGCTTTCCATACTCCTCATATTCCATACTCCGCACTCATTTTCAATCCACACATTTTCCATCCAACCGCGCATTTCTGGTTTTTGAACCACAATCCTTTTCGAGCCGTGCCCAACCTGCTCAAATGTAATAATCGGGGAATCCCCTAGAGTGCCGACCTGTCGCGCTTTGATTGGCTCGCTATACTGAATTTAGGGGAAATCCCAAAGGAGGGAAAATCCCGAGTTAAAGAGTGCAAATAAGCGAAACCGAAATCGATTTTGCACAGATCAGGGCAGATTCCAAAATGGCTACATTGGTATTGAACAAACAGAAGCTCGCTCTTCTACTGTGTTGGCTTGTGATAAGTCCTGTGTTGGCCGAACAAGCTCACAGACGCCGGTATGAGAGTGCATATGATGGACTTTTTCAAGACTCGAAAACGGCATTAAATCATCTTGCATCAATGCACATTATAAGCAAGAACGACAAAGTCATGAACGAGAACATGAACGAGGTTATGAAACTTGTCAAAGCCAATCCCGACAAGGTTCTTGTTGGTATTGGGTTAGCAGCGTCATCGTGGCTTCTCTACGAGAGTATTTCACTGGCTGACGATGTATTGGAATTCTTTGAAGAATACCAAGAACTTAAAAGCAAGTTTGACCTGTATTACAGAAGCAAAATTTCCGAGTTGGAGGAGATGTTCAACCGAATCAAAGGATTAACAGGAGTGAGCGAGGAAAAACTCAAGGCATCCTACCGCGAGTTGTACAAGGAATTGCTTTCGTACTACGAAGACTTACAGAGTATCCTAGAAAAGGTAGAGGAGATCACAGAGGACACCAATAAGGCCAATTTTGATGCCCGCCTTACAGCTGCATTGTCAGCCATTGCAGTAGTAGCTGCAGGCACGGCTACCGCAATTGTAGCGGCCCCGTTGACTCTTGCTCCTGTTGTATGGAAGGGTGGTATGCTAGGTATTGCCGTGATGTCCTCTGCTGCGTGTTCCTTGTCACTCAAGAACGCAGTTGACCTCTCCAGGGCCGTTGTCAGACTGAAGAAACTTAAGAAAGATCTGAGAGATCTGCAGAAACGCACCATGGCCCACATGATGGATATCCTTCAGTTTGTGTAGTGCTGGGTTTATTTCGTGTAGTTTAGGGTCCAGCTTTTGTGATTATGTGACGAAGAGTTTGATCGGGGGAGGGGGGGGGAGTGCTGTTTTAGTCGAAATAGGGTAGTATCATCGTGTACCGTTGAGATCCGTGGGGAATCACACCTTGCCCGCTCGGAGGGTTGTCGTACCGCTATTATAGTATATATTATACAATAATAGAATATTTTATGAACATGCTAATGAAGTTGATATAAATCTCGTAAATAAAACCGACTGCAGTCAGCGAATTCTCTCGTGGTCTAATGGTTAGGGTTTGTGTTGGCGGTGGGTAAACCATGGCATTGATTCTTAACCGGCCCGAGTTCGAATCCCGGTTCAAGCGGGTTTTTTTTATACTGAGGATAACGTATAATCATTCTAAAAGTTTCTAAGTGTCGATTCTACGGAGCCCCCTAAGGGCCATGCGAGTTGTCGAGTTGTCGAGTTGTCGAGTTGTCGAGTTGTCGAGTTGTCGAGTTGTCGAGTTGTTTTGGGAGACCGCTGAAACTCTTCGCCCGCGGGCTCAAAGCATCGTTCATGCACGTGTAACAAAAATGGCGGACCGTGATGAAATGGAGGTAAGCTTATTTCAAGACGCTTTATCCTTTGAGAACAATCGAAATTAGTTTCCTTTATCCTTAAGCATAAAAGAGAGGATTAGATTTAAAAGGATTACATTTTAAAGGGAATCCTGTCAAAAAAATTGAATGCAAGAATGATTAAAAACCAACGTCGCGAGCACTGTTCGAAGAATCTCTTTTTTCTACACTTTTACAGATGTAGTAAATGATCAGTTTTGTCCGTGGGTGGGGGATGATGAACAGGGATCGCGGAGCACGCTTAAAGTTAAATTTGGGAGGGCTAAAACTCTGGAAATGCTATATTTTTAAGAAAACACAATCAGCCTCACGAGTCCTCACCCTGTATTCTCCTTACACTTTACACTTGCCTATATCCGTAAGTTATGTATCTAACTCAGTAACGTGTTCATCAAATAGTATATTAAATGTAGGCGAGGTCAAATAAATATGAAATAACATGGCCAAAGGACAGGGAGTGTGAAATCCACAACCCCAACTGTTTTGGGGAAAATTTGCTGAGCAGACCTAAATTTTACTCCATTTCTTAACTTTGAGTTTCATGGACCAAACACGCAGTTTATAGATAATTCGCAGTATCCTAGGGAAAATAAAAAAAATCAATTATGAAAATATACAGTGATAATAATGGAGTCACTCTTTCATTTTCATGTAGCCCTATTCTGTATGCATGCTCATTTTTGTTTTTTTATTGTACAGGAAGTGTGCTCCTTTTTAAGGAGTAGAAACATAGAGGAGCAAACAATAAAGAATTTCATGGAGCTGAAGGTTGGAACATGTTATATATATGACTTATATCCATAGTGCTAGACCTGTCGAGGAAGACCTCATGTACAACTGGGAAGAGTACCTCAAGGAAATGGGTAAGATTGGTACTTCTTCATTTTGATAATTTTAGAGAATAGGCCAGCTGCAGAAGTTTATTCAATAATAAGTACTAACGCAGTTCCAATAGTCAAACGCTTTAGTATTGAAATAATCACGGCTACAACATACAGTTCTAGATCTAAGCTCGCTCATGGAAGGGAAACCATCCTACCCATTCGTACAGTACCAGGGCACTCATGCAACGAGTACTTTTTGAAATTCGTTTGAAACCAGTTGTCTGCAGCTCATCTAGCCATTTTAAGGCGCCTACTATGTCTTTTGACGTATTCTAGAAAGCTATTAGCTGTTCGGATTTTCTAGGTGGAAATCGCGTCAACCGAAAATACTATGGCAAAATATTCCCGGCCTACGAATTTGTTAGTAGTCTAGAACATAAACAAGAATTTTCTAGCCCAAGCAACTTCATGTTGCAAAGTTTTGTGGAGGTACGAATTTTTTAGGGGGTCTTTTTTCCTTTAGGCAATTCTTTTAGGTGACCTCCATTTGCTAAAGGTTTATTCTTTCGGATTTTAGATGTCAGAATTTCTTAGGGAATGAAAATGTGTTCTCGAAAACTTTAGGTTTAGCTTCACTAAATGATTTGTGATAATGTTTTTTTTTTCATTCCAACCAATGTTGTTTTTTTCCGGATCGTTCTGACTCTATTGATCCGAGACGAATTGGGACGTACGAATATTTTAGGGGAAACCTTTTAGTCTCCCTTTTCTTCTATAATTTTCTAGGGATTGAAAACAAATTTTCTAGCCAGTATTTCAGAAAACAATTTTCTAGGGACAATTTTTTCAAATCCAAAAGTTTTAGGCTTACTTACTCTCCCGAACAGCTTTTTAACCGAAAACTTCGTTGGGTGCCCTTGACAGTGGAAAGTCCAGAAGAGGAAAGGGAAGCGATGGGTTCGAATTTGTGCCACAAAGGTTTGCGTTAACGTATCAAAGAGTTTAATTTAGGACTGTTTTGTGTAAACGGAAATACGACAACATGCATTTGTTGTTGTAAACCTTTCTCTTAAACATGAACACCGGTAAAACAGAGTTTTATTTCGTCTAACGATAGCACATCCTAGAGTCTTTAACACATGAAGATGAGAAAGGCATTTCGTTCACAGGCTGACATGCACCATGTTGTTCGGTATGCATGTTCTGCCATTCTTCACTTTCCATTGCAACCCCCAGCCAGGCAACGCCTAACTTCACCAGTCGCTTATATGAGTAACTTTTTGGTTTTTATTGCAGAAAACGAGGGAAAAGTACGTGGTTCGGGAACAGAAGCTACCTTGAAGGACCTGTTCGTCTTCCTGACCGGGTCAGACAGAATTCCGCCCATGGGATTCACAGCGAACGGCACTATAATTTTCGATCATAGAAAGACACAAGAAAGTCGTTTTCCTTCTGTCTCGACGTGCCTACCTCAGTTACAACTCCCCGTGTCTAATAATCTGACGGGGGACTACGATGGCTTTAAAGAACAAATTAATATTGCTGTACTTGGGTCCGTGGGATTTGGTAACCTGTGATCAATGACCTTAAAGTGCCTATGAAGCCTATTTTTTTATTTTAGATATCAATTCTACATCAAGTGAATAGTAGAATGGTACAATATATCTTGCTTTGAATGCTGTGCCGCAGAGTTATGGAAGTTTTAATATCCAAAATGCTAATTACATGACGTCAGGGGAGGCATCAATTATTATACAAAATTGTTTGTTACAATTAAACATATTTTTCAAATTATCAGTGTTATACCCATGGTTGAAATAAAATGATGTTAGAAATTTGTTTTCCTATATCAATAGAAACGCCCATTCACAACGACTAAGAAGTAATTGCAGATACCTCCCCTGACGTCATGTAATTAGCATTTTGGATATTAAAACTTCCTTAACTCAGCGGCACAGCATTCAAAGCAAGATATATTGTACCATTCTACTATTCACTTGATGTAGAATTGATGTCTAAAATAAAAAAATAAGCTTCATAGGCACTTTAAGTGTCTATCATTCTATGGTGTAGCTACTTGATCAAAACTGAGTTATCGATAAGATGGCCTAGTTCAACATAAGGGGTCAAAACATATTAAATTTGTTTTAATATCTTGTTTTAACATTTAAATGAGTAAGTACTAGTGAGGCTTGAAAAAAACTTTGTGACTGTAAATTAGGTTACGGAAGCACACGTTACCAGTGATAGAGGGTTTTACCGACTCAGTCCTGTTAGACATGGTGAAACAGACGTTGATTTGTCATCTGATATGTTTTAAAACTGAAAATAGACCAACAAAGCATCGTATTATTGTTAGGGGTCGCATGTTTATTACGCTTTGTGGCATTTTATTATTGTTAAAAACTTGCTGTTAACAAAATATATTCAAAACAAGGAATAAACCTTTGATTATATATATGAATCCAGTGGAGAGGTTGTTTTGTTGGGGTTGAACACGCCGGAGTCAGTTTAAAGTAAAACAAAAATCCTGAATGCAAATCTCAACGTTCTCTTTTGCCCTCCATCTGATCCACGTGATCGAATATTTAGGGTACTTGCTCACTTCCCGTACATCACCCGGGCTTGAGAGGAGCTTGGAAATCTTTCCGCTTCCCTTTTTAGTCCAGTCCCAGGCGTTCCTTACTACACGCTCTCCGGTGACGTCACGCATGATAGTCGCTACCAATCTCCACTCCGAATAAAGGAAGCGGATCGGAAAGAATGGGACTAGGCTGCCGGAACCCCAATTCTCTCCCAGTCTCCTTTCAAGCGCTCCTTTTGACTTGCCTTTAACAATTATTCACCGAAGTGGAGGTGAATAGTGGTGGATTATCCACCACTATTCACCAACACTGAGGTGAATAATTGTTTTAGTATGTACCACGCTCCAGGTGAATAACCAGCACCAAATAGTTCTTTTATTTTCTGTCAAATGTACAAAAACTCGTGCGAGATGATTGCTGCTTTGCTCGGAGGTGAATATGAAATCTTATTATACGACTTGGCGTTTTCGAGTGCAAATATGAGACATGGGTCAAAAACCGGTTTGCACAGGTTTATTAACACTTAAAAGGTTTTGTAAGCTCGCGAGCCAATCGAAATGGGGCTGTTTGAGCAACAGCCAATCAGCTTTTAGCGCGGGAAAAACGTTTTCAGTGCGCGTCCGCCCCCGACATTTCACTTGAACTGAGGGCTGAGATTTCTTGTCAAACAGGGCCCGGTTGTTCGAAGCAAGGTTAAGCACTAACCCAGGGTTAAGTCGCTAACCCTGGATTAAACTGTACAGATTGCAATTACAGATTTAGCGCTAGCCTAGGGTTAAAGTTAACCTTGCTTCGAACAACCCGGCCCAGAGCTGTAAAGTAAGCGAAATAAATCTGTTAGCTGTCGTATAATAAATAATTTATTACACGAAAAGTTGTATAATACGGCTGGAATTTTTTTACTCGTCAATTTATATTTTTCTCGCCTTTCAGGATCGAAAAAATAAAACTGACTCGTAAAAATTCCCAACCGTATTACAGAAGTTTCCGTGTAATAACCTCTATGTTCACTGTTTGAGTAGCCAATCAGAGCGCGCGTAAAGTGATATTCACTGGTGTGGTATATACTAAATGGTTTATATGACTGCATTGCAAAACTTTTTTATCACAGAGAGTGAGAAGACGGTTCATTAAAGTATAAATTCATATGTTTTCTATTGCGTCTAAAAGTTTGATATACAACTGCTTGGCTGTTTCGAGGGACTGAGGCTGGTCAAGTCCAAGCTCATTAATGATTATTGTAGCCAGTTGTGCAAATGAATCTAAACAGTCAGGTGGAGGATCACAGCAGCAAAGCTCTTCGGCAACATCGATGTCATCGTCGTCAACAACGTACTTGTGATCTCTTATTCCTTGTCCTAATAAAGATGGCATAAAGTATAAAGTGTCAGGTCTACCCGGAGGAGAATTGGGGTTAGTTGAAGGTCTAATGCGGTGCACATTCCATTGAATGGCAGCCCTCTGAAGCTCATCTCGTAACACCCTCATATAGCAGAACTTTAGGCATTCCACATGTAGTACATTAGCATCACAATACAAACCAAGGTCTCTCATATCTTTGAAATGACTTATCCACCACTCTGTACAGTTTTTTCGCAAATGGCCCCACCAAGCCTCAATCCTCTGATTTGCGACAGACTTGCCATACATGAAACTGTTGCTGCCTGAAAGGGAATCAAGGCAGTCACGCCTAAAAAAACGTTGCATACCTGCTACTTTCACGTTTTCTGTCCCGTAATCAGCACGTACAACTGTTGGCGTTCCCCCAATTTGTTTCACACAGTCAAGAAAATAATTTGACACAACACGCGAATCGTTATTCGTAGGACCCACCTCTAGCCACATTATGCGACGGCTAAACCCATCTATACATCCATGAACACAAAACCCAAAGGGTTTTAATTTGTCATAGCCGTCTATGTGCCACAAGTAGTTCGGTCCCTTAGCTCTATATTGCCTTCGTCGTAATCTATGTCTTAGTCGCTGAGAGACTCCCTCTGGATCTATTATCCTTAGAGCATGCCGTACTGTTTCTCGACTGACAACCAGTCTGTGATCATTCCTCAGTCGTTGCCACATTGCACGATAACCAATACAGCTCCCACTTCCTTCCATTTCTTGTTCGATAGTCGTAATGACTAACCCTAAATCAGCATGATTTCCCCTTCTTCTAAGGCCTCTTCTTTGAAAAATTCGTTTCAGTTGACGTACACTAATCCTGATTCCATGAACGAGGGTGAGGAAGGCAACTATTTCCTGTTGTTGAAATCCAAGGTCAAAATAACTTTCTATAAGTTGGTCACGACCCATGTTTCCATGTTCTCCCTGAGCAGGTATGTATCTCTCGAGAACCGCATTTGTACCAAAGAAAAGACAACTTATAAGGAACAACATTAGGTTCAGCACCATTCTCATGACTTCTTTTACAAGGCGGACTCTCCTTTCATTCATGGCCTGCATTATATTTGGTCAGCGTTCCGGGACAAACAACTCGACAACTCGACAACTCGACAACTCGACAACTCGACAACTCGACAACTCGACAACTCGCATGGCCCTTAGGGGGCTCCGTACGATTCGGATGTTCGTATAAAATTCTCAAATTATTCATAGCGAACGTGGGTAATAAAGGGAATTTTATGACGCAGATGGTTTAAAGGTACACGACGATACTACCCGAAATAGGGTTGTAAAGTTTGCCATTTTAGTCTGGCATAGGGTATGCTTTTGACATGGAAGTATGAGACCGACATATTCATTGATTTATCTTAGTTTCTTGCTATTTTGAGATTGATCTTCAAAAGGAATCATTTCTCGCTGTGGCCGTTTATTCTCTTTCTCGTCAAACAAGGATGCATGTTGTCACCCACACTTTAATTTAATATGACTTATCAGAACAGATGACTTATTAGACTTAGTAGAAATAGAAAATCTACCAATCAGCTGCCTTTTATATGCAGATGCTTTAGTCAAATACTGAAGGGTTACAAAATCAGCTACAGCACTTATCTAAGTTTGTAATACGTCCAAGATTAGTGTAAACTTAGATAAAACTTAGATATTAGACAATGGTAAAAGGTTGAATAATTACCAATTCTATTATAATATAAACATGAAACTGGAAAACGCAAAAACATATAAATATCTTGGTGTGATGTTCACCACACTAGTAACCTTTGATTTAGCAAGGCAAGAATTGAAGAAAATACCACTTAAAGCATTGTTTAAATTACGAAGAGATATGGGTATTTAGATCTGATATTACGTTGACGACCTCTTCCGGTTAGCTCAGTGATTTTAATTAAGCTCTGGTCTGTCGCGGGTTCAAATCCCTGCCGAACCAACACTTGTACTCCGCAGGGTCTTAAAATAACTGAGTAGAAGGTGCTGCCTTTGTGAAACAACTGCAAATGGTTAGGTCTTCTCGGATGAGGACGTAAAATCGTAGGTCCAGTAACGGAGGCAGGCCTAGAAAGGACCTTGAGTCCTATTGTTTGTCCTCCTGTGATCCGGCTCTGATCCGAATGTCTCAAATCAAATCAAATTAATTGACATACTTATTAAACCCATATTACTTTACGGTAGTGAAATATGGGCCGTAAATATAAAGAAAAAACAGTCAAAGATCCAGCTGAACTGGTGCACATTAAATTTTGTAAAGTATTACTTGGAGTCAACAACACAGCTACAAATAACGCATACAAAGCGGAACTAGGCAGATTCCCGGAAAACTGACGCAGTTCATACAAATATCAAATTCTGGTCAAAATTCATGATGTCAGTATTTTCCCGTCCGGCCCGATCTAACTCAGTCAATAGGTATTTTATCATATTGTTTTGTAGAACAAACCGCAAAACAGCAAAAAAAAATTGTGCAGGGCCGGACGGCTTTTTCCGGCCCGTTCACGCCATACACGTCCATGTAAATGGTTTTGAAAGGAAAGCGCGCGCGGGGCCGTACGGGTCATATGATAAAACAAAGTTTTCGGATCAGGTGATACTGGATTGTATTTATTGTAATCACAAGCTCAGCTGGACAGAAAAATCGTGAGAATGGCGTATGACTATATTTAGCATGAAAACAACAATTCAAACGCTTACTGATTGGAAAATAATTCTTAGACAGACGAAACAAAGATTGTGACATTGAAATTCAAACCGTTGGATTGAGGAAATTCACAATGATCAACGCAGAGATTCGACTTAGAACTTATCGAGTATTCAAAACAGACTACAAGCAAGAAGAATACCGGTACTTGTCAACATCTCTAACATTTAGCACAGAATAGCACTATCAAAACTTCATATGAGCAATCATTGTCTTCAAATTGAAACGGGTAGACACCAAAAGCCCTACCAAAAACCAGAAGAAAGAATTTGTCCACAGTGTTTTAACGAAAGGGAAAAAGCCATTAAAAGAAACGTAAAACACTTGAGTGACAAGGTATTCTTACTAATGAACAATCCTCCAGATATGATGCAAAAAATGATGGCAAAATTTATATTTACGAGTGTTGAAGCTAGAAACAAATAACTTAACCCGTGTTGCACGTTTTTAATATAAGTCGTACTTATAGTATCCATTATGGAACTATGGAACGATTATAGTCACCTCAAATTAATTAAGGTAATGTTAGTATTAGTTATTGTTTGGATATGTACCAATGTATTTCAATTTACAAGGTCCAAATAAAGTTGTCTTATGTCTAAGAAAACGCGATTAAATGTCGTTTTAAATGTTGGCATGAAATAGGGTGTTGGGTCTGAAATAGGGTCAGGGTTTTGATACCGGGTGACACATTTAAACATATTTATTCAATACAATTGCCCAGGAACAAGGCACTCCTCAAGGCGGTTTTGCGTTTTGCGTTTCCTTAGCTTTTCTATTGGCTGTGAAAAATGTTTTGTAATTATCAGCCAATCAAGTTCTAAACTAAAACCAGACATTGGTTTGGTTCGTCACGCAATCACGAATAACTCCAGTTCGTGATTGGCTCATTGGGTTTTTACTTGCTGCCGTGATTGGTTCTGTAATTACTTTACTCAAACCATAGTTAATAGAGTGGAATGGTTAGGAAACCCGGCAAACTTCAAAAGGGCTAACAAAGGCGCTGCGATTTAGGTTGGAAGGGGTAAGACAAAAGATTGTGCACGATCATAGTTCATTAGCGTTCCCTGAACGACTGAACTCACACGTTTCTATTGGCTGATTGATTAACATGTTGGAATTTCTATTGTGTTTTGTGCACGGTGGTGGTTGAAAAAAGCTAACAAAGACCTATAACAAAGAAGGTCCCTGAGTTTCCTAACCATTCCACTCTATTAACTATGCTCAAACGAAACCACTCTATGAACCAGTTATTGATATTTGTGTTGATAATTTTTTTTTGAAATTTAATTAATGTTAAGAAATCAATGGAAATAACTCTATTAGATTCATACGATTAGTAACTGTAACACAAATAGGATATACTTCTGCACGCTTTTTTTGCTTCTGCCTTTTGGTCGAGAGTCGAGGATCGAGTGTAGTATGTCGAGGGTCCCTTTTTCCCTCAATTTTCTTCCTAATATTACGAGGGCAATAAAATAAATACTAGAAATGTATTTTCACATTAATACGGTCAAGAGAACTTTGGAGTCTGTAATTATGAAACACGGTTATGACAGCTTAAATGTTTGCAAGTTGCATACGGTTTCAAGTTGCGGTATGAAGCTTTTCTTTTATAGTGGTGAGTCAAACTATAACATAATATATTCAGCTAATCTTAAACTGTCCAAAACTTTGGGAAGAGTGAATGGAATAATGCATACAAGCTGGTCCTAGCACTAGGGTAGCCTCTACCTCAGGAATTGTTCAAGCAAGTATAGGACCGCGAGAGAAAAAAAGAGAAAAAAGAAATGTCAATAGCCCACTTCCGTGATATGCTTTACTTGTACGCACAAAGGTTTCAATACGAGGCCCCGTGCTAAATTAAATTTATTCTTTTCACAGAGAAAAGAATAAATTTAATTTAGCACGGAGCCTCGTATTGAAACCTTTGTGCGTGACAAGTAAAGCATATCGCGGAAGTGGGCTATTGGGTTCAGGCCTGTGCCTGCGGAGGAGAGAAGAAGAGATTATCAGTCCCCTCCTCTTCTCTCGTATTACCACAGGAAACCCGATCTATATTATATAGGTCCTGCGGAGGAGGCTAATGAAACAAAACACCTCGACAGCACACAACTGAATTTGCTGACCGAAGCGAAAGCGAAACGTACAGACTGCGGGAATGCTGCCTAAGTTGCCATAGAAACATATGATTGACATCCACGAAAAACCATCCTGAACACAGGAAATTACTTCCCAACCTGCACGTGTGAATGAGAAGCGCTGTAACCAATGTGTCACAAAGCAAATTATTATCTGTGGCACTCAACCCAGCTCCCAAAATATCTCGTCTGGCGGCAATGTATTCACGACTGTCTGGACGTTAGGGCACAAGCTCTGAATAATAAGCAATGCCCTTTCCCTCTCAACAAATACGATATAGCAGTCATTATTTTTATTTCTTGCACCCTAACAATATTACTATTATTGGATAACTACGGATGTACAGTATTGTACAAAGCACCAATAAAAAACTTCTGTTTGTCTGTCTGTCCAATTTGTTCTATCGGCTCCATCTCAGCCAATAACCGCTGGAAATTGTTCGTGAGCGGCAGTAAATTGAAAATAACCGCGCTGTTATGTTTGTCGGCGTTAATTAATTTAAAAAAAGCTGAGTTGGAAAACAAGGAACATGATCACTACATGTCTACAGTATTATAAGTATAACTACATTCAATCAGTTGCAAGATTTGAAACTAAGTCAATAAAGTTCTGAACTCTGAATTTCTAACGAGACCTGAAACAACCATGGGGGCTGATCAAAGCCAGGTCCCGGCTAATCCACAGATCGAATTGCGATTTAGCGTTGTGTCTTTGATACCCGTGATAAGCTCATTTGTTGCTCAAACGTTGCTCTGGGTAGCAAAAGTTGTTCGAGGTTGCTCGCAACACAAAAAGTTGCTCAAAACTCCAAAAGTTGCTAAAACGTTGCCGAGTACAATCTATCCTGCCTAGTGATCCAGGGGATTAGTTCACTTTCGTAGCCAGTTTTTATCCCGGGACTTGGGGACTGGATGTTTTTTGCACTTTTTTGACCGCCGCACTACCCTGGAACCTAGCACCGAAACTCTAATTCGTTTAGCCGAGCACGTTCTTACTCTCAATTGCTTTTCATTTAGCTCGCCACTTTAACCTTCCTGGTCATTCTATTAATCACATCACTGTATGCGGCATTTCTCTTCATCAAGGTACTACCGACACCCGTAAACACGGTATTAATGAACGTTTTTCTATTCACTCACACTTAGATCAGCATGTTTCGTTAGTTTACTCATCAACACTCTTTATTATTCCTGTTACAGCTATTAGCATTTCTATTATTGACGCAATTTCCTTTGATCCCAATTGATCCGAGCACGTTTCCTCAACGGTAATCATGCATTCAAAACTTTAGAGCGGATTTCAATTGAGTGTCGGAAGTGTTTTGGTTTTGCGTTTACTAAGCTCTCCTATTGGCTGAGAAAGTAAACCAACCAATCAGAATCCAAAGTAAAACCAAACGCAAATTGGTTTTGGTTTTGCTTTGGTTTGTCATTGGCTCACAGGGAAGCCATTTATGAGTTACTTGTGATTACTCGCTCCTATGATTGGCTGGCTGTGGGTAATTTGCGTTTGGTTTTACTACACTCAACTGAAAACCGCTCTATCAACCCCCTCCGCACCCACAATTCTCTCTTTTGCTCTGACGAAGAGCAAGCGCTCGAAACGTCAGCTGCTACTCGCTTCCCACGGCGGTAAGCATACCTCAATCGAACTTTAGTTATACCATGGTAGCCTCGGATTCTTTTGTTCTCCGAGGCACATTTAAACCACTAATTTTCCCTGATGGCAGGGATATTTAGAAATATGCATTGTTTCGAAATTTCCCAGCGACAATGCATATTTCTAAATTTCCCCAGCATGCGTAATGAGGGAAAATTAGAAGAGAATGCAGGCTGGAAGTGAGAAGGTCAAAAGCATCAACTCCTGCTCCCCTCTGGCACGCACGCTCCCGGATGAAAAATACTGAATCCAAACTGACCTGTCTTCATCATAACCTTCAATGTAATACATGTGGGATGACCTATTTCAATCTGCATATTATTCTCTTAATTTCTCAAACCCGCTTCTTCCATGTGGGATACTTAAAACCATAAACGTGACGTAATTAAAATCCATTCATGCTCTTTGAATATTTAGTCAACCGCATAATTACATTGTATTTTAGTGTTATTCTTCTCAAAAACAACACGCTTTTCCCCAGGGGAAGCCAGGGTCGTTTAATCAATGGCGCTCAGTCAAGCATTAAACAAAACGTTTTCGAAAGCAACTCGACTGCGACGTCTTTAGTTTCGGCAGAGAAAACTAAACTTCTCAGAGATTTGTTCCGTTCCTCGTCGATCATGGTATAACTTATAATTCATTAGAGCAGTTTTCAGTTGAGTGTAATAAAACCAAACGCAAATTACCCACAGCCAGCCAATCTTAGGAAGGCCTAGTTTGGAGCCCAATGTCGCCTAATGTCACCTAAAGTTGCTCAATGTTGCCTGTAGTCGCATGATAATTGTTTATGATACTCAGTAATATATGTTTGCTTTCTACCTTATACTGGTCAGTAAATCACGAGTACAGTATTAATTAAATCCCCCGCATGACAAGAAAACCTACTCCTCCAAAACCTCCAATGTCGCCCAATGTCGCCTAATGTTGCCCATCGTCGCCAATTTTTTTTTGCCCTTTTTCAACAAAATTTGCCAATGTCGCCTGATGTTGCCTAATGTTGTACTGTGTCGCGGCGATATTGGGCCCCAAACTAGGCCTATAGGAGTGAGTAATCACAAGTAACTCATAAATGGCTTCCCTGTGAGCCAATGACAAACCAAAGCAAAGGTAAAACCAATTTGGTTTTACTTTGGATTTTGATTGGTTGGTTTACTTTCTCAGCCAATAGGAGAGCTTAGTAAACGCAAAACCAAAACACTTCCGACACTCAATTGAAATCCGCTCTATACCAGTGTTTATCTTCCCCGCGCGGCCGCCTACACAGAACACTAGTTTTTACACTAGTAGTTACCCATCGTCTCTGTTCAACAATCCTGCTCGCTCACCTGAAATACCCAGCTACGCTACAAACTACTTATTATTGAACGCTATAAATGCTAAAATATACATATACTATGGTTGACTCATTACGGTGGCTTGTTGGGGACATGTAAAAATAACAATTATTTTCTTAACTATGGATATTTTTTTCTTGGGGGTCACGTGGGCTAGCGCATGGTACCCAGTCGTTATTTAATAATCAAGAAAAAAGAGAAAAAAAGAAAAAAGTTGGCAGAGGGGACTTGGAACGAGTAATTACGAGGCGCGCGGGGCATTTTGGGATGGGAAGAAGGAAAAATAACGACTGGCAGATTTCGTACGCTACATGGCGGCAGTCAGTCAGCGCGAAGTTCACAGGGCCATAATAGGCACAAATTAGGGGGAAATTGCCTGCCCTCACAAGGATTGCACCGAAGGACGACATTTCTTCAAAGAAAATGGCATTTTGCAGCACTATCAGACAATTCATAGCGCAAACGTTTCGTCACTCAGCTTCTGTCCTTCTGGTCGACGCTAGAAAACTTACTGTAAAACTACATGGTAATGAACCAAGTCTATCAGATGCAGTTCCTCGAGGCGAGTCTGATATCTACTTCTTTATGTAACTTTGACGATTCAAATACCGGTTGCTCTAAACAACATGTCATTGATTTAAAGGAACAGTGCCACGGTAATGCGCACGCGTAACACGTGATTGTTAATAATGTCAAAGACAATGAAAAATCACGCTGTTACAGCGCTTCTCATTCACACGTGCAGGTTGGGAAGTAATGTGGTTTTTCGTGGATGTCAATCATGTGTTTCTATGGCAACTTAGGCAGCTTTCCCGCAGTCTGCACGTTTCGCTTTCGCTTCGGTCAGCAAATTCAGTTGTGTGCTATAGAGGTGTTTTGTGATGTTCGAAAATTTTCTGAGATTTCGCCGATGGGTAAAACACTGAAGACAGTCAATACGTCTATATGAAACGCCACTGACGGATGCTTGACTGACTCAACTGAATCGCAGCCAGATACGTCAGCATGACGAAGCCTTTCCCAAAATCTCTTAGATGGAAAATAATCATGCTAAAAGCCAGAGGCCTTCAAAACGGAGAAATTGCTGAAACTCTTAGTGTGAGTGAGCGTTTTGTGTATCAAGTCAATCTTATCGGGAGTGTTCTCTACACCTTAGATGCAATATTGTACATGAATTCAAGCTATGTACTGAAGTTTGTTGACGGCCGCTTCGGGCCTTTCATGCACCACATGTCTTTACAGTGTTGAGCAGTTCGTTCTCACTCTGTGCGATTTCCGTTTCCGGATTTCCGGTTTTTTTTGGCCAAATACATTATATATGCAAATATATGCAAATATATAAATGACGTCAGTGTTTACAAATAGTAAGTTTACAAACAGTAAGTATCGCTATATACATCAATGCAGCCATCTTGGTTGTGCAAGGCAGTTTTTTTTCTTTGATATTTTGCATTCCAGGGTTTTTATTTTGGACTACCCTTCTTCAGATTTCTGATGGTGTGTTCCCAATGAGATTGAAGATGAAATACACTATATATGTAATTTAATATTTTTGTTTTTCTCGTATGTAAATTAAAGAAGTTGACCTTTAATTTTACTGTAAACACTACTTATTCATGTAACACACGTTTACAATTTAGTCTGCTGTTCTATTATACTGCAGGTTCCGAGTACTAATAGATGATTGTCTCAAATGTATGTTTATATTTGTACCATATTATAAGTTGTATCCTGTCCACCCTGTGATGGAGCTATCACTATATTTCTCTACTGTTCTTTCTGCCCTGCGGCTCTTTAGTGCAGGTCGCTGCCTCGCGGCTCTTTCTCCGCGGCTGTTCTCTCTGGAGGTCATGTTAATTGTATTCGTGGTCAATTTGTGTTTATCTGCTGTTCGTGCTATATGTGATGAGCCATTACGAGTCCATCTTGGTATTTGTTGGATTAAAGATTATTAACTGAAATGCCTGTTCGTTATCTCTAATTAAAAGCTTCACCCTCATTCCCAAAACTTCAGTCTGCTCATTATATTACAGAACTATAAAGGGAATTGTTGGAAGCCTTTAATTTCTCGAACCAAAACCTCGGCCGTGAGAGGTTTCTTGTTTAAGTTTACCTTGAGAGTTGAATATTGCTTGGCTCATCATAAATTAATTCTGTGCTCAGTGTGTATTTCTGGCTTCGTGTTGGTGAGTGACATGTTGCTCTCACAGTTCAGGAGTTCAGATGTCTTCAGACTTCGATAGAGTATAGTAACCCATAGCTGCTCAACCACGGTATATGTATTTGCTAGTAAATCGCTCAGTATACTTCGCTATAAATCAGCTATTCAGTATACCGCCTGTACACAGGTCTCGATACGAGATCGGTAAACCAGCCAAAAACACGGTCGAAATTATTTTAGTGTTGGCCTACCGATCACGGTGTTTGCGCTGGTATGTATTATGACCGAGAGTAAAATGAAATGTGATGAAATGTGGCATCAAACCTACGAAACGTACCTCAAACAAGAATAGCGTCCGCAGAATCTTAAGATGGCGACTGGACTGGAGAGAAATCTATTAGCGCCAACAATTAATGCATAATTTAACGCATGCGCAGATATTTTGCTGCACAGAACAACAATAACGGCCTGCAGATTTAGGCTCGAGCCTGCCACAGGCAACCGGAGTAATTAACAACCTGACCTGGGAATCGTGACCTGTACTTTAAACCTGCCGCGAAATCTAGAGTTTATAGTTTGTGATTTGCATCAGTTGAGAAGTTCAGGATTTAGAATCACTGGACCAAGAAATAAATGCTTCGAAGATCTACATGTATGGTATTCGGGATAATAGTTTAGGAATCCACTCGGCAATGCCGACTCATGAACAAACAACGACTTCTGTGGGAATTATAATATTCCATTCTAAACTGCAGTTTCGCGAAGCGAAACTACGGGGAAACTAATGTTCTGACTTCATAGCTTTGTTTAGGATGAGTTGTTGTACAATTATAAGAGCACTTCCACTACAAAATCGGGGAAGAAAAGAGTTCGATTTTGCTAAATAGCGAGCTTGAAGTCGAACTGTACCGAGCGAAGGCCGTATTGACACTGCAATAAATACACGCGAACATTCAGCGTCTTAATACAAGCAGAGTAAATGTCCCCTCTTCCTTTAACACAGAAAAATGATGATCCTTCGTTCAGTGAATTCACAACTTCGTTCGAACTGCTTCATTTCATGATCAAAACATTTGTTAGAAAGGCCGACAAAGCCGCGAAAGCCATGGCATATTGCCTTCTCCACTACGATATTCTCAAAGCTTTTGCTTGTGGCCATGACTCTGGTGCACAAATCAGCGTTTCCAGCAAAGAATGAACGTTATACGTGACCACATGTGTGATAAGACGAAAATGTCACAAGTGCTTACAAATGTTATCGTTTCAGCAGTATTTTCCTATGTACTTTACCTTCAATGAACGGTCAAGACTGTCGACATCTTCTCGCGAACGTTCCCGCGAACTCGCCATTACAGAAACCGAAAATTATCGCAAAAATAAATACTTTAATACATAATAGTAGTAGGAGAGGCACCGAATTAAGCCCTTTTTTGAAGTGGAATCTCATTAAATGAAGTGGAAATTGAAGTGGAAGGTATGACGTTACGGTTGGTTGGCACAATTGGCAGCTGCAAAATCCAATAAGGGTTACGAGCGCCAAAAGTCGGCTTTGCAGAATCAACTCGAAACTTTCTTCTCATCCCTACCTGTGCCCAAGTGCTTGGCGTTCGCCTCCCCGTTCGACATCAGGAGGTTCCTTGTTTGGAAAGACAACTCGGGAAAGACTCCGGTCCACCGGTTATCCTGCCCTAGCTTGGGACAACGCCGAAAACCACTCTTGTGCTTGTTCGACTCGCCTGGCCGCAGGCACGGTTGATAGCCTCATCGGAAAGCTGAGCGCTATCGTTACTCAAGCTGGCCTGGGTGGCGAGTGGGACGACCGGTTGGGTATCGGCAATCCAGCCTCGCACCCCTCCATCAAAGCTTACTTAAAGTGTGTACGCGTAGGGCTAGTTTCTTCCCATAACTTAACTGCAGCCTGAGGTGAATGGGAGTGAGTGCCTCCAGTGAGAATCTATTACTATCCCAAACGATTTCAATAGAATAACTAAAGAATATATGAAGTGAACAATTAACGGATTCCCAAGAGTATTCACAGCAACCCAAAGAGATTTAATTTATTCATTTTGAACTTGTTGACTGGCCAAAAGCCTTCTCGTTTTACTCTCCTACTTCCTCGGAAACCATATTACAAACTGATAGCATGGTATTTCGGTTGATTAGCGATTAAATGTCCCTCAAGCCTCGGGAGGTTTAGGGAGTGTTCATTATTGTTTTTATTTTTTTGTTTTTTTTTGGGGGGGGGGGGTTCGGTTAAATCATGGGGGGGGGGGGCAAAAAGAGTTTTAAGTGCTTTTTTAGGGGAGTCATCAAAGATTTTACCTTCTCCTTGGGGGGGGGGGTCATCAAAGTTTTGACATACCTGTCATGTAAAATGAAATTGCTGTTGTAATGCTAAGCCAATGTTTAGTCTCCAGAACACAGGAAACCCGAGTGTTTTAGAGAGCAGTAAAATCTCAAAAATTTAGTCTCGGGCCTTCCGCCCTAGCAACATTTCAAAAATGTATTCTGCTTTGTTTTCTTTATACGCAGGATGGTATTCTCCAAGCTCATGATCAAAGGCACATCCCCGTAGGAGAGATAATGCATTGGTGTTCAGGAGATTAGCTTAATGCCAATGCTGAGCTCTTTTTCATTTATTTATTTATTTGAGACTAAGGAACAATGCAATATGATGCACTAGAATGCAATATAATGCACAAATTAACGGTACAATTTCAAGTACCCATCCGGGAAGGATGGCGAGATAGAGATTTTCAGAAGAATACATGTATTTATAGCCATAAATTATGAACACTCCCTTAGTACAAGTTTCAACAAAACCTCCCTCGGCTTTCGGGTACATTTAATCACTAATCAACCTCATGCCATGCTATTATTATAAGTAATACCATGACAAGAGGGAAATTAGTGATACAATTTCCCTCAAGTCGAGGGAGAGTTTGTGGAAGTCCCGAGGCCGCTTTTACAAACTCTCCCTCGACTTGAGGGGAAATTTAATCGCTAATTGGTATTACTTATGATTAAAGACTGGAAATTCTACTTTTACCGCAAAAGGAAGCCAGTCGCGAGACGTGAGGCAGCAAAATGGGAACTAGAGCGTGTTCACTGGGTTAGCCCGTAGCGATTTCGATCAATGTATCACTGATTTTGGATAGCACTAGTCGCGCTCCAGGGATGAATTGTTTTCAGTTTCTAACTGAAGGAACACATGAAGATCGTAATTTACTTTGTCATTGCCTGCACCATCAGAAATATAAACTACTAAGGGAAAGTATAAACGAAAAAAGTTCACCGTTATGTCGCCGAGTGTGCTGAATCACCTTAGTGGGATCTAATCAGCAAATATATACGGATACTAAGACAACTGAACACTGACATTTCGGTTGGCACGGACAACTTTTCTCATGCAGGGTATTGGGGATACACATGTAAGTATACATGTACAGGCAAGCTATTAAAATACAGAACTGTCTGTCGACACGTGCCAGGCCATGCGCTAGCCCACGTGGCACCCAAGAAAATTGTTTTTCATAGTTTTTCATAGCAAAAAAATACGTGTATAAATACAGAGACCCGATCCTTTGAAATATTCTCTTCAACAGTAAACAACAAAGATAGTTTTGATGCACTTCAAAGTGTTTATTGTGGTAGTTGTGTTCCATTTCTGGCGCATCGCCTCTCACTTATGTGGCCCGGATTCGATTCCTGATCGTGGTAAATCGCCCTTGCTCCGACGGTTTTTCGCCGGGTTCTTCCCTCCACAAAAACCAACACGCTAAACTCCAATTGGAACTGTTGTTTAGCCCCTGTGGTTGCTCGTGCGCGCGAACTCCGAAAAAAAAACGGGACCTCAGGCCTAGCCTTCATTGTATCCTGCCAACATATCCTCGTTCTAGAATTACCAATAATCAGTAATTGGCTTTTGCTCTTCAATTATCAATAATCGCTAATTCTGGAACACAAATTAAACAATGACATTCTTAAAACCAGTCAAGAACAAAGATAAACAATTGTCCAAATCCGAACGCTTAGTAGACGCGCTTAGTGTAGTGGTCGTGACGCCTGCACTGCCAAGCACAACACGCAAACGATTACGAGTTCAAGCCCGAGTAGGAGCGCTCAAAAAAATTTTTACTCTCGTTTACCTTCTCTTCTTGTTACCTGTGAACCCTAGCTCTAGTGAGTGAGAACCCGTCGTTTACCCGCGAACTCGTCCGATGGTTAGGGTTCGGGTTAGGATTTGTCGTAGTATTACCAATAATCGGTATTTCAAGCGTGTTTGCCATGTTAATACTGATTATTGGTAATTGTAGAGCGAGGATGCGTTGATCCTGCCGGCAGAACAACACAACCTCGATTAACTGTCAAATCACTTCAAAATAATGATAATCATTATTCTTAAAACCAGTCAATGATAAAGATAAACAATTGTCACATTCCGAACGGCGATAGACGTGCTTAGTGTAGTGGTCATGACGTCTCCACTGCCAAGCAATACACGCAAACGGTTACGAGTTCGAGCGCTCAAAAAACAATTCTCTCTCTTTACCTTCTCTTCTTGTTTACCTGTGAACCCTAGCTCTAGGTGAGTGAGAACCCGTCGAACTCGTTTTAGGGTTAGGGTTCGGTTTGTGGTTCGGTTTGTGGTTCGGTTTGTGGTTAGGGTTAGGGTTAGGTTTGTGGTTAGGGTTAGGATTTGTCTTAGAATTAACAACCTGACCTGTGACCTGTACTTTACACCCGCCGGAGAAATGGGTGTACAAATCTAGGTTACATTAGAATCTTTGGTTTTGTAAATTTGTTTAAAAGGTAATGAAATTTGCACTGGTGTTTCAATTTTTTGCACGTCTTATCAAATAAACTGCACTGCTCAGGCAAGCTAGCTTAGGCCCAGTTCAAACGTCAAACTTCTCATGAGTCGTACCCGTCGATCGACTGTTGATTCAGACGTCGAACCTAATTCAGTCGCTCCGAATGATATTTAGATGTGAAGCATAGAGGTCAGTGGTAAAAAGACAGTGAAACTATGGCGGACCGAATGGCCAACTCAAACACAACTAGAACAAGGGATTTTCTTCTGGGAATGAATTAACGAAATAGAAGAAGAAGAAGGATGATGCAAACTGCATTAAATTATGTTGTTAAAAGAAGGATGCTGCTAAATGTGTCTCATCACTGCGCTCTCGAGGTTTTCGGACAGCAATGAAACGCTAATCTACAATTCATGCAGTAGTATTTAATGGTCGCAAAACATGAACTCCACATGTCTTCATGGCCTATTTCTCTTCTCCAGGTAGCGATGTTTTTCTTTCACATCTTCTGCGCATGCATTTGAGGGGTGGAAAGGGATTGTGGGAATGAAAAACTATTATAATAATTTATACTACATTTAAATAATGTATGCATTAGGTACGGCTCATGAAAAGTTCGACGTTTGAATCAGAGTCGCTCCAAAGTCATAATTCCCGACTGCCCTTGTCGAACTGTACGACTGTGTCGATCTTAGTACAATTGTCGACCTTAATTGATACAAACGTCGTACTTCTCATGAATTTAATTCACGTATTAGGTTCGGCTCATGAGAAGATAGACTTTTGAACTGGGCCTAAGACAATCAGAATCTGGATGTAGATTTTCCACGAGATTTTTTTTCTGCATGAAAGCGAGACCAATGAACAAACCTGGTGCAGAGGTTGGATTTTAGTAGTGGTATTTCGCATAAATACCACGAGAGATTTCAAAATTCCTTGTAATTTCACGAGCCGCGTAGCTCAAGAGTGGTATTTATGCCAAATATTACGTACGAACCATGCTATTAAATGTTTATAATACGAGCTTAGAAATTTTCTGGGGCAATTCCTCCACTGTTTGATCGTGCTCCGCCCAAAACCAACGAACTCATGGAGTCATGCTCAGAGTCAGTCAGAAAAGGCATAACAATAAAACAGATTTCCTCGTATTCTTTTTAGTTCTTCGTGTGAATCCTTACTGGGGATCCCGCTGTGCTGACGATTTTCTGGTCAAACTTTGGCTCGTCCGAGGACCCGAAAACTAAACTGTGCTCGAGTCTTTGACAAAGATTTTGCAACAGGTATCTCAACATTGATTCTACACTTTTGTAAATTGTCAGTTCTGCATATTTGCTTGTTTTAAGCTTGCTTTTGCAAGATCTTCCTTCGCTCTTTCGGGTAAACATGTCCGCCATTTTTCAAGAACTATGTCAAACACGAATTGGAGTCTTTCGTCAGGGGTTCCAAATATTGAGAAAACAAATGAAACCCGAGAGGCGAAGCCTCGAGGGTTTTATTGTTTTCGAAGTATTTGGAATCTCCTGATGAAAGACGAACAATGAGTGTTTGACATGTCTTCTCATGCGAATGCAAAACCGACAATTTACATGCGTTTCTTTTCAAACTTCATTAGCAAGTATTGTTTACGGTTTGACTGTTGTATCTAATTATTCAATAGATGGCTTATTATTCTTTTTACTAGTAGTATAGTGGACAAGAGTTAGTACAAGCAGTCGGAAGGGTCGAGGTTCGAACTCCAGTGGAGGCAGACTTTTTCTTTCTATGTCATTCTTTATTTCTTTACTTCTTCCCTCCTTACTTGTAGTTTATCAGTATGCAATTAGTTAGTGGTTCATGAATATGATGATGTATTAGATAGTTTCTGAGGCACGCAGCAATATTAGATATATTGCAGTGACTGCAATATATCTAATATTGCTGCGTGCCGAAGAAACTCTAATATATTTACTATTCAGTAGCCCACCCCATTGTTCTCTCTCTTGCACAATAATCAGTGTTTTCATGAGAACAATAGGGTTATGAAATACTAAAAACACATCAGCCAATGTAAAAACGATAGATTTTTTCATGAATAGGCCTGATAATGCCTTTATTGCTTTTTTTCTCTTGGGATGTTATCAATACTTATATATTTACTATTGAGTAGCCCACGTCATTGTTCTCTCTCTGCACTCTCTAAGCGCAATTTAATAATTGGTATTGAACAACCCGGTTCCGACGCAGTTGAGTATAATGAGTTCACTTTTTTGGGAAGACGAGGACGAGTTGGCAATATTTATCACACAGAAAATTGCTGCCGAGAAAGAAGGTAAATATGAAACATATTTTTGTGTTCAAATCATGCTATGCAGCGTTAAAGGAAAATCTGCGCGCCTTACTGCGATCATGCGACACGGGGATAATAACGAAGTAAATGTTTATTTAAAACATGTTCAACTCTTGTTCTGTTTTAGATGATCAGCGCTTTAGGAAACTAGTGACCACGTCAGACCTAGACAAGTTTGGGAAAAGTTGGGTTGCTGATAATAGTCGGAAGAAGTGGATCTGGGTCTTGAGGTTGTACGAAGAATGGCGTGAGCGACGGAACGAAACTGTCAGTAGCTGATCCATACCTCGGAGAAGCTGTGGCCAATGAAGCGTTGAAAGCATGTCAGACGATGCAATGAGTTGGACGAAGTTCTGGCAAAGTCCGAAAGACAGACGGAGAAGAATACCCAGGGAAGACGCTGTATGAGATGGTCTGTTGTATTCAATCGTACTTACGAAACGTACAATTAATTTAGCTATGTGGTAAAGACACCTAGAAGTAGACTAGCTTCAAATATGATTAAATGGAGATTTTGTGTATTTGTCTGATTGTCTTTCTTTCAAATGTTACATTTGAAAGCAAAGGCTCTTAGAAAAACGGTAGCGGCAGATTTTTTGGTCAGAAAGGAAATTAGCAGGGGTAAACTTACACGCACTGTATTGGACACACAGCAATATTTTTAATATTGCAGTTCGCAGGCTGCAATATTTAATATTGCTGTGTGGTCAATTTAGTCGTATATGTTTACTAGTAAGAAAATTGGAAGGACCACAGACGAAATGATAAAAAACCGGATCTCCTCGGGTGTAGGGATCTGATCAGCAATATATATATAAATAGACAAGAAAGGAAAGGCTGATTCAACGGTAGAGAGTTGTTCTTCCAATATTTCGATCGGCACGGCCGATCTTCTTCGGGGAAAGAGGCTTACAATGTATCTAATAAACTAGAACCTTTACGAAATAATACATGAATTATGAATTGCACAATCTTATGATAAAACACATATAGACCAATGAAAAGAAGGTGGAGAGTGACATAATATGAAACAAAAATAAAAATAATAATAATAAAAAAGTGTGACGTGATGATGATTGTGAAATACAAGTTAAGTTTCATCACGTTTATTCATACCTAGAGGTTCAAGAGTTTGACCTCTATCGATAAGATACGCTTCTCGCGCTTTGCGTATACTGTCTCGTTGAGAAAAAACAAGTTCTAGTGGAATTAGCTGCATATCAGTAGGTGAATGATTGTTAGTTAGAAAATGTTCTGAAACGGCAGTAGGCTTGGATGTGTTAGAAGGATTATCTACTGTACGGCGGTGTTCGTTAAAGCGGTCTTTAAGGCGGCGTTTGGTTTCTCCGATATATTGAACGTTACAGCGTTTACATTGGACCATGTAAATTAGGTTTTTTGAATTACAGTTAATGCATGTGGTGTTTAATAGCTCTTAATTCGCCAGTAGAGTGGAAAGTGTAATTATTTAGACCATTGTCAATGTATTTACAGGTTAAACAATTAGTGCCACAACGAAAAGAACCGGGAGGATCGTTATTAGGTTTGTTAGTTGAGCTCTGACTAAAATATCACGAAGGTTATTATTACGTCGATAAGCGACTAGAGGTAGATGTAAATATATTTTTGCATCGATTAGAAGACAACAATATGTTAAAATGTTTGTGCATGATAGGAGAACAAGAAGGTAAAGCAGGGTTATAAGTTATAACGAGCGGTACTCGGTTAGATTGGTTGTTAGTTTGTTTGGGCTCTAGTGCTTCGGCGCGGGTTATGTTATTGACACGATCTATTTCTTTGTTAAGAAAATTACGGTTATATCCTCGTTTATTGAGATACGATTTAAGTTCATTAGTGCGTGAGATGAAAGTTTCATTAGAAGAACAGATGCGACGAAGTCTAAGAGCAAGGCTGAAAGGTATGGCGCGTTTGGTGTGGTTAGGATGGCATGAAGAGTGCAAGAGATATTGACGTTTATCAGTAGGTTTAGTATAGAGATCTGTAGCGATGTGACCGTTGTGAAGGCCGACATTCACGTCCAAAAAAGGAATGTTAGAAGAAGAGTGAGAGGAAGTAAATTTAATGGTGGCGTGGATGCCGTTGAGATAAGTGACAAATTCTGTAAGTTGGTCAAGCGTGTGGGTCCAGATTATGTCGTCAATGTATCTCCACCAACAGTAGGGCTGGTGGGGTGCGCGAGAGAGTGCGTTTACTCCTGTTAAGTTCTCTTCTGACAAAAAAGACCGCTCCCGTGTTTCTAAGAATGTTTGCTTTCAAAGGGTGTCACACAGCAATCAGCGATATAGTGCAGAGAGAGAACAATGGGGTGGGCTACTGAATAGTAAATATTAAGAAATATTGATCACTAGGGTTGGAAATCTGATCAAACACTAGTGCATTTGGAACTGGTGTTTCATTGGATGTCAAGATGCATCCACCTGACGAAGCTTCGAACAAGGGTTTTACCCGGTATCAAGACCCACGCATGTGACCAAATGCAGTTCCTCCATTGGATGACTATCTCATGAATTATTAATGAGTTTGAGAAGACAAGATCAAAACGACACTGGTTGTGTTTTCCAAATATGGAAAGAGCTACCATATATGGAAAGAGCTACTATACATGTAGGTATTACAAATTACGCTGAAATACCACTGCTCTCAACCAATCAAATGACAGAAATTTCTTAGCTTGTATTATAAAGACAAATACAATTCCGTGATGTGTAATGTAAGTTTCAAAATCCTTCACTCGTACTTCTTCCTAGACTTCTTCCGGATGACACACAATAATTTGTTGGTTTCTTTGCCTTTATTTGCTAATTTCAACGACTTTATTACTTTGACAAAACCCAAAAGGAAATGAACTAAACTCAAGCACTGTTTTATAATTACTGTTCGTCTTCCAATCCCATTGCCTGTAGCCAGTTCTGGCAATAATAATATTGCAGTGTGCAATATTCAACAGCCCTGCTCACTTGCATTAATTAAGAAAGGACTCGGCGCACTCTCAAACTGATAACTCATAATTGCGATGACCCCACGTGAGAGCACAAATAGAAAGTTTAACTCACTTTATGCCTACACATACGTCTCACAATTATGGGACCTCATTTTCTGCACTGTTCACCAACTGCGCATGTTAGTGATGCGACTGCCTGCTCATTGCGCGAAATTCAAATTAACACTTGAATATTATATTTCAGAGTAAGAGCTAGAGCCTATTTAATTGCACCTCCGGAGTTTATGCCTCTTTGTGTGATCAAACTAAAACACGAGGATTTTCTTTTCAATCAACACTTGTTCAACTGGTTCAAGACAAAAGTCATATAATGTGATCGTTACGGCCTGGTCAAACTAGTCCAACATTGTTTGATCCAATATATGTTAAACAATGTTTTATGACATCGCCAACGGAGTCTAACGACGTCAAACTTGTTTTATAAGACATTGATCCTAGGACCAAAAATCCTTTGAGTAATTACTTACAAAAAGACTAGGCTTAGCCTAGTGCGCGTGCGGGAATCCAACACTCGTTTGGCAAGGCCTTTTAAATAGCCCACCTTTTAAATAGCCCACTTCTAAATATATTCTTCAAAGAGAAAATAATTGATATAATTTAGCACGGGGCTTCGTATTGAAACCTTTGTGCCTGACAAGTAAAGCATATCCGGGAAGTGGGCTATTCAATTACCCTTTCGACTAAAACACTCAGTCCTGAAACACTAGGCTATGGGACTGACGGAAACACTTCCTACATGCACTGGTTTTGTCGAATGGTCTTTGCAGCATGTGTACAAACATGACCCATTAGGTAAGTTCCTGAACTTCCCAAACACTTTCGCACTTCTCCATTGTTCTCTCTGCGCTATATCAAAGATTGCAACCAGCGCACTTTAATTTATTATTACTGCAGCCAGAACTTACTCAAATTAAGAAAGCTCCTCATACTATTTAGCACCTAATTAACCCCGACGCTCCCTTCTGTTTCAAGCGCATGTTTAATTTCTTGTCAACTACCCGTACAGTTGGCTGCCGAACTAGAGCATGCTCATTAGATCTGAGGGTACCTTACCCGCGAACCATCTCCGGTAAGCAGCGCTGCAACTCTTTTTAACGCTCTGGATACTGATCTCAAGCAGCTGAAAACCAAGTTCCCAGGAATTCAAAGTTATATTTGGCTTTACATTAAGAGAAGTTGAGGAAAAGATGGAAATAAAAATCGGCGTACCAAGCGCGACTCGAACCATCAAACTTACGGCGTTACACTCCCGACTTCTAGTCCTCTCTCTACGCTATAGTCCTATCTCTCCCACTCACTACACTATCAGAAAAGTTCGTTAAAACGTGGAAGAGAAAATAACAATTGAAATCTTGGGACAATAACTGTATGCAACGAAATACCTGGAAAACAATGCTTCGTAATGATTCAAGAAAACAGGTATTAGTTTTATTGTACAGCAATTACAATATGGAAGGGGCGGCTATAATAGTTGATTATTATGCGAGAGAAAAATGAGACTGGGCAATGAATAGCAACTATACTTCGGCCAACAACAATATATTAGATATATTCGGGTTACACCCTCAGCTGACTACAATATATCTCATATTGCTGCTGACCTCAGTAACTATATATTGTTCTATCATTTTAGGTGGGAATTGCTGCACAATAAAACCATTGGGAAGCATTATTTGCCGGAAATTTTGTTGAATAACAGTTACTGATCCCACCCAAGGTTTCAATGATGTTCTCTTCCACATTTCAAAAGGCCCATTTCAAAGTATCTGATAGTTTAGTGGGTATAGGAGCGGACTACAAGTCTGGAGTGTTCACAAGGTCGATGGCTCGAGTCACACTCGGTACGCTGGATTTTATTGCCATTTTTCCCTTGACTTCCCCTACTGTAAAGCCAATGTATACCTTTGATCTCCCTGTTTAGTTACCGGTAGATACAATTCTGGCAGCAAACTGATATTAATAATAGTGCAGCTAGTCAACAAGTTCTGGCTGGAGTAATAATAAAATTAAAGTGCGCTGGTTGCAATTGTTGATATAGTGCAGAGAGAGAACAATGGGATTGGATGAGGAACAGTAACTATGTATTAGTGAAAGCGCAGCTTTAATCGTCGACATTCTATCCATAGGAATGGTAGGAATGACTGTATAAATTACTAATTAGCTCTAAATACCCTAAACCCTGGTGGAGAATTAGAGTTAGGTTTGGGGTCAGGATTACTTATATAAAGATGGGTCCGATCAATATAGCGCAGAGAGAACAGTGGGACTGTATAACGAACAATAACTATAATAGATTTTTACTTTGGCCAACAACAACATCGGGCTGTGCCATCAGCTGACTGCAATATTTTTAATATTTATCTAATAAATAACGTCTTTCAAAAGTGTGTTCGAACATGACAAGCTAGGCTGCTAGATTGAGTGCATACTTTTCACACTGCTTGCATTTAAACGGTTTTTCTCCAGTGTCTGTTCGAATATGGGCAGTTAGGTTACTAGAATAATGGAAATTCATTCCACACTGCTTACAATTATATGGCTTTTCACCAGTGTGTTCGAATATGGTTAGCTAGGTTATCAGAACGACTGAAACACTTACCGCACTGCTTGCATTTCAAATGGTTTTTCTTCAGTGTGTGTTCGAATATGGTGAACTAGGTTACTAGAAAAACGGAAATTCATTCCACACTGCTTGCAATTATATGGCTTTTCACGAGTGTGTGTTCGAATATGGCTAGCTAGGTTATCAGAACGACTGAAACACTTACTACACTGCGTGCATTTAAATGGTTTTTCATCAGTGTGTGTTCGAATATGGGCAGCCAGGTAACCTGATTGACTGAAACAGTTTTCGCACTGCTTGCATTTAAACGGTTTTTCTTCAGTGTGTGTTCGAACATGACGAACTAGGGTACCGGATTGACTGAAACACTTTCCGCACTGCTTACAATTATATGGTTTTTCTCCAGTGTGTGTTCGAATATGCCGAGCTAGGTTACTAGATTGACTGAAACACTTTCCGCACTGTTTACAATTATATGGTTCTTCTCCAGTGTGTGTTCGAACATGACGAGCTAGGGTACTGGAGTGACTGAAACACTTTCCGCACTGCTTACAATTATATGGTTTTTCTCTAGTGTGTGTTCGAATATGGTGAACTAGGGTACAAGGACGACTGAAATAATTTCCGCAATGGTCACAATTATATGTTTTTTCTTCAGTGTGTGTTCGAATATGGTCAGTTAGGTTACTAGAATAACGGAAATTCATTCCGCACTGTTTGCATTTAAATAGTTTATCGATAGTTTCTGTTGGCACATGCGATCTAACATGTACGTCTCTCAATTTGCTGTTTTTCTCATCGTTATGTTTACTGTAGTTGCTAAATTGCAATGGCTTATGCGATTCTGCTGATTTTGTTGAAACAGACAGACTAATTCTCTTCATTACCTTGGACTTACTCTTTGCAGTACAATCCTTTGTGTTACTATTACATTCTTCTTGTTGGCCTGTTGGTATTTCCCTGCATGATACAACATGTGTTGTCTCGCACTGTTCTGTTTTTTCAATGTGACTAATGTATTTTCGAAGTTCATTTTGACTCTTGTCGTATTGGCGAATATCCGTTCCATGAATCACATTGCCAGATCCTGATTTAGTACTATCCTGTAATTCTTTTATTTTATCCAAGTCGTTATCTTCTATGTTGTTTTCGTCAGGCGTAAATAGTTCGACAGTTGTGTTGTTAGATGCAGGTTCTTGCTCTATACCTTGCGTTTGTGTACGTCTTGATACCATTGTAGCAGTTTCATTGGGTAGACACAAGTGGTTTTGAGTCTCAATGTTTCCGACAGACGTTCTGGCTAATTTGTCTTCAGGAAGCTGTTCCTGTGTATTAAAGAATATCAGCTATTTCAATTAACGTTGTCTTGGAGAAGGGATAGGGCATTAGGATATTCACAGATTTAGTTGACTTAGCTTTGGATTTTTGAAATCGCCTTTTAGGCTGTTCGACATTTTAATGAAACTACAATATTGGACAAAATGATTTGGGACACTGGTCGCTTTTAGAAACTGTTCGTTTAAATTAACCAGAACTCCTCCCATCAATGTTGTTATAGGTACATGTTCAATCTGGAAATCATTCACGTCCAACATTGAATTGGGGCGAGGGGTTTGGGAAGCTGCAGCTGTTTTAACTTTGCATCTAGCATTTTTATTTTCATATAATAGTACTTTTTGTCGACTGTCCCAACATTTTTGTCCATGATTGTACTCTGCGAAAAGAAGGCTGTTCGAAAATGCCAGCTCGAGTTATATCACTAAACAGTTAATTATTTACACATGCATCGGTGTCTGGCTGAATTAATATCTCATATACTGTGTCACTGGATTCGACGGGAGTTTCAAAATCCGCGTGAAAAATCAAATAGCGTGTGCACATTATTGGCGTGAACGGGGCTAAAAACGACGTCTTGGATACAACTTATCGCATTTTTTAATGTAAACCAGCAGATCTTCGTTACTGTTTGAACATTGCAGCATGTGCTGTATGCTCCGCACCTGCTAAAACAGTTAATTATTTGCAATACTGATTCCCTAGGATTTGTAATGTTTAAATGTGTTTACTTCTTTTAAAAAGCCACTTCAAATTTTGTAGCGAGAATATTAGAGTACTACCATTTGTGTTAGGCATGTAACCCACCATCTCAAGTCTTTGCTGTATGGTGCTGGCATTTAAAAATTATCGAACAGGAAAATTAACTTAGCACTTTTCTATCGCCTAATGCAAATATTGGACCACAATTCAATTCGGTCTGGGAATACTTATCCCTTCTCCGAAACAAGTTGAACTGGTCTGGGAATACAAATCCCTTCTCCCAGACAAGTTGAATGTTAGTTGAAATAGCTGTAATCACAATGAATGAATAATCTGACTCAGCACCAATATCATGGATCTTAAATGTTACTGTAACATTTAAAAAAGAAAAAGTCTTGTTTTTAAGTATGCTTCCAAGAGGGACGTTTCTTTAAATAACATCAGTGCAACATTATCATTTGCTCATTTTGTTTAGCTCTGTAATAGTTTTTAGGCAACCATTGCATGTACAATGCTATAGTGCTGTCAGGAGTGTAAAGCGGGGACTGGCTGGCGTACGGCCGGTGATCTGTCTGTCAAGGGTTGAACCAGAAATGCAAATTATTACCGGGGGGAGGAGGCTTGGGTTCGTTTGGCACAACTTCGTTTTAGGCAAGACTTTTTTGGGGGGAGGACAATTTTTTTGGCGTGACTTTTTTTCATGGCTTTTTTGAGGCAAGACTTTTTTTGTCCCACCTTACAGGCCACCGTAGTAAATAGTCCAATATAGTTTTGATGCACTTCAAAGTGTTTATAGTGTGCTAGCTGTTTTCCAGAACTGAGAACCCTAGTGCTGGTTGTGGTCATGTATCGTTCGTTACCAAATGCACAATGCACCAATGTTTCTTCGGTCGTTTTAAATTATGTGTTCTTCATTCTACCACGGTCTGCAACAGCAAGGCTTACCCTAAAATTTGAGCAGATTCTAAAGCACTCTTGCTCTAAGGTTAGTAAAATTTATATCGAGTACACGGCAAGAAAACAGCCGTCAAGCCGTTCTACACTCGGGGAGCCGTGGTGACGCAGTGGTTAAGCGCTTCGCCTCTCACTTATGTGGCCCGGGTTCGATTCCTGATCGTGGCGCCATAGTCGTAGGTTTTTCTCCAGGTTCTCCAGTTTCCTTCCTCCACAAAAACGATAACTTCATGTGAAATTATCGCAAAAGCAGAGTAAGACTTCGAGAAAAATAAAGAAAATGATGTACATTGTATGGATTTGCTTATTGCATTCTAATACAAGGTCATTGCCTCCAGAACATATCGGCCAAATACAATTGCAATGTTTGGACGATCAAAACGGTACGCGAAGCCAAATGTAGAATTCTGGAAGCGTGAAATCTGATCCCATGCCAATGCTTTTTTTTTAACAACTGTGGCCTTTTTTTGTTCTTTTTGAAAATAATTCTATACAGTATCCACCTTAAATTTAAATACAGTGTTATGTGTAAGGTATAATTTGTGTTTGGTTGGTTGTTTCGAGTTTTTGTTTCTCAATAGTCCAAACAATGTTATGATTGTGCGTTGCTAACATTTTGTAGGGGTTTCGGTAAAATTTTGTCTTTAACAATCTTAGATCGCAATTAAATGAATTTTCTTCTACTTACTTTGCTGAAAATTTAGTTGTTTAACAGTTCATGTTTTTCAGTTGCATCACCAATATTCTTTGCTCCCTCTAACAGTGTAGGCATAGATACTTGCATGTTTTGGCCATAAAAGTGCTTTAATAGTGCCCCAACATTTCTTCCTACTGATTGAAGAACCTGCAGTCTGTTATTAAGAATTTCGTAATAATTCGCCTTTACCTTGCGAAGGAGTGCCGTTGTAAAACGTCTTCGTTGCCGGTATTTATCCCATGTAGATAGTCTTCTGTTTACAATAAACTTTAAACAATCTATTTCTTTTTCTCATTGCTTTTCGCACAGAGTTGTTCATCCAAGGAATTGTTACAATCCTATTAAAATTGTAGGTATTTGCGAAAAACAACATTTCGAAAAACAACGTACCATTGTCCGTAGTGTCAATATCTTCATAATGAAACACGATTCCGCTCCAATTAACATTTATAAGATCATCACATATTTTATTTGCATCGGCCATTGCAAAATCCCAAATGTGAAGCTTAAAACTCTTTTGTTTTGAGAAAGCACTATTCATGCACTCCTGGAGGACTTAGGGTTCCTCAACAAACAAAATACCCGACAATTTGTAATAATGAGGTCTAAAAGAGTTGCTTCCTGTTGTGTAATACGAGCTGGTTCATTAACAACTTATGTAAATTGTTGCATTAAGGGTCATAATGAGCGTTATATCACACTTGACACGGTTTTCTGTGTTCTTCATAGGGGTGAAACTCTGCTATAAACCCGTTCAACAATAGACTAATTTTTCAAATCATAAATCTGAGGTTTATAACTGTTACAGGGAGGTTTCTATTTCTTTCTATTTGAGAAAAAGTGTTTCCGGCTTTAAATAAATGTTGTCTACATATATTTGGAGATTTTCTAAGGAATCATTACGGGGGTGAACTGTAACAAATGCCGCACAAGAGATTGAGTGAATTGATTTTCATTTCAACTCATAACAATAACCCACTACTTTTTAGGCGACCATTGCGCATGCGCAATGTACCTTATGTAGTACTGAAGTTGGGGACTACGTTTCTATCTATCAATGTCTCGGTATCAACCGATAAAATGCACAATTTAACTCAGGGGGTACTGTTGAGTTAGGTATTAAAGTAAAACCGAAGAATAAAGATATTTATCTACTTAATTATTATTTAGTTAATATATTCGACAACAGAAATTAGTTTTATTGCAAGTAAAATGTTTTGTTGTGTTGGCGCTTTGTTGTTTCTGGAAAAAATGTTTTTAAAACAAAATCCCGAGGGACCCTACCGGTGAGCTAAAAACGTAATAAATAAATTATGGTATATCACCATGCACGTGGCCTTCGGTTTACCTTCGATCTTGGCGAGTGGATGGATGTGTTTCGACTTCGCAGAAGAATAAATGGTAAGTATTTTGTCCTGCTTTGCTTTTGAGTTTGTGTTCTTATATATTTTTAGACTTGATAAAACACGTGCTGTGAGTGTTTAAACAAACGGCTTCAAAAACGCTTTAAGAATGCAATGAAAGAAAGACGCACATCTCAAGGGAATAGTTACTAAATGAACCATTGAACCTTTGTATTCACAACGCCATGCAAAATATTCGAGTAATCACCGCCTGCAATTACGAACATCTCAAGGGAATGACATGAAGAAATTACCATACTATGTTGTTTGAAGCGGCGTTTCGCAATGCAAGAAGAACCTGCACTTGAAGGATTTGGTGTCGTGGTTTACCTCGATAAAGTTCAAGACTTGGAAAGCGATGTGACTGACATGACGGCAGACTCTAAATTTTTGACTCCGACACAAAATATGTAAGTTTCATGCACGTTTTTATTATTTTACGGCTTTGAGTTTGGTTTAATAATTGGAACTAAACAGTGGCTCGGTAAACAAGTAATGGTAGTTGGATAACTTCATTTTAAAAATATTATCTGTGTATCTCGGTAGTCTGCTGATATTAGTAAATTTAGTGCAACATTTATTATCTAGGTACCTTATGTTCCGTATACTTTTTGCTATCTTTGGGTCTTTATCAGTGAATTCTTAATTAGGATGAAACTTTACATAAAATTTCATGGTCATTAGTATTCTTTATATGAAACGTTCATCCTAATTAGCAATTCAATGAGAAAGCTGAAACATCAATAGAAATTCCATTGTCTCAATCATTAACCCAGTTTCCCTCTGGGACAGAATTCAAATCCCTCCGCGGGCCTTTTAGAATGATGAGATTTTATCAGGTATAAAGGAGCATGCACGTGACTGATTTGCTTCATCTGATTGGACAAAATGTCATTAATTATTCATGAGTTTTTGAAGTATTTTTATTATTATTATTGTTAAAGTTATATTGGCATAATAATAATGACTTTATTTCAGTATCAGAATTGATAGCAGTTTCCCATTAAATGAGGACACTATAAATAAATACAGAAATTAAAACTATGAACTATAAAATTCACTACCTAACCCCCGCCATGATTTTTTTATCTAAGATGATAGCTATTTACAATGTTGATTAAAGTACTAAATATTAAAAGGCTAAAAAGATAAATATTTACATTACATCTCACTGAAATTCAGGAAACACGTAAAATACAGTTCTGACAATCATTGCTAACCAATTGCTCAAGATCCAGTTTTCTGATGGCCCTTTTGAAAGCTTCTAGAGATGGTAAATTACGCACATTTCATTTCAGCTTAGACCAGAGTAATGGCCCGAAATATCTAAGGGAATGTTTGCCATAACTAACTGTATTGAATCTAGGAATCTGAAATTATTTGACTCTTCAGTTGTATGTTGTATTATTCAATGAAAATACATGTATATCACAGATATTATAACTTAGGGCAAAGGCAATTCTTAACTCTATACATCATATTAGCTATATCCTGCAATCTCCTGTTCTTTAAAGTGGGCAATTTAGCCCATATCAACAGTTGTTTATATGATGAACTCCCGCAGGCCTTTTTCTTGAACACTCTAATTTTCTGGCATCACTGGCTTTACAGAAATGCCAGACAGTATTACAATATGTAAAATATGGGAGAATTGCTGCTTTATATACATGTAACTGCCATTTTGTACTGGTTGGAATCAAGTTGCGCAGCATACATAGTCATAGAATTTCTGCGGTTTAGAGATGCAAGGCTCACACTAAATTCTTTGTGAGCTGTTTTGAACCGAGTCTTGTGTCCCTCTAGTCGGGCAGACAGTTTCACTGTTGTGTTGCCAGCCGGAAAAGTAAACTTGAAAGGCTTATAAAGAAATACAAAGAGACATAAAAGCTTATATAAAAGATATACAAAGAAACAAAGGAATATAAGGGAATATACACAAAACTGGTGTCAAACTGTGTGAACGAAACTTGCTTAATTGATGTATTTATTTTCAAGTGAAGCGAACTCCCGAACTGACGAAGGTATGTGTCAAACTGAATCAATATGGGAAATAGTCTAATGCAATATAGGGCTGTTATTGGAATTCATTCGTTTTGGAGTACTACATGTACATGTATGTTGTTACTGTTTTACATGGAAGCGATTTATCTTCTCGTACTCGCCTCTGGCTTACAGTTTTACAGCCCTGATTTAATATGGCTGGCAAATGATGTAGAAACCAACCCAGGGCCTTACACGATAAATATCGACCCTAGTAAAACTATGTGTGGCTTACTGTCAAAGAAATGCTGCTTTTGGAGAAAACGCAGGAAAACAGTGCGTAGCTACAATGTATGTCTCTTTCCTCGCTTGTTTATCGTCATTGTAAATCAATTAGTTCACCATCTGATTTGATTCAGGTTATGAATATTGGCAATACCTTGTACTCGATGCTTTCACAGTATACTGGTAACATGTTTATGCTTCTTACAGAATTGCCAACAATGGTTTCTATTTTTGATACAATTTACAATATAGTGAGAGCTTCGCTGGTAATATTCACACGCATTGGTGATGAACGTGCACTTGGATTCCAAATTATCAGACAAGTGTCTGTGCCTTTGAAATTTGCTCTGCGATCACTTTTCACAACTTTAAGCTTTACGTCATCTGTGATAACTATATCTAGCAATACAGTAGCGACATTCCTTGATTCAAATGGGAAATTCACATTATTTGATTCACATAGCAGAGACTCCTCTGGTAATGTTAGTACTACAGGAACATGTGTACTTTAATTTAGAAATCCCAACTATTACTGATTTAGTGCAGTATTTCAAAGATTTTTACTCCAGTCTATCAGTGGTACCTTTTGAAGTGGTGAAAATTACCAAAATGTTAACTGAATCTGCAAACTCGAATGTTCAACATGAAGAGACTGTCACAGAACAGAGTTACTGCACCCAGGAAAAGGCAAAGCAGTACCAATGAAACACCTGAAAAAAGATAAGCTAGATTGAGAAAACGTAGAGAACAGTACAGGTTCATTCCCAGGTTCTTGGCCACGTTAAACATGTTACAGATCCGGCAAGTGATCAAACTATGATCACAATAACTCGTTAACGAGTGACACTAGCAAATGAATAGCCATGCTGAAGTGTTAATGAAAGCCTTGTTGCAGTTACCAACATGGTGGCCTCTACATGCAGCTTAGAGTGATATTGAATCTAGACATTGGACTTCTCTGACTAGTTCGGTCTTGGGTTTGGTCATGAACTCAATTCTGTATATACAGTGTACATTGTAATAAATACTGTAATATATAATATACATGTATGTATGTAATGCCTAATAGTAGCATATTATAATATATAATACATGTACATCTATATATATAATAGATACATGTAGTACATTTGGCCAATGGTCTAGATAATGCAGAAGAAATACATGTACATGTAGGTTCATCAAGGGCTCAGCTTCGTCATTACCAATATACAATGTACATGTATACCGGTAAGGGCTACTATTGTTCAATACAAAAATTCAGCAATTGCACTGTAACAGCTTGCATTTTACTTGATGAACTTAATAGTTTCATTATTGGGATACCCCCGGTCCCCGTCCCTCCTAACTATCTGCTACAGTATGTGGCTTTAATGACGTTTTAGGACTCAATCTAGTAATTATTTTCATTGTAGTACCACAGGTAGCCCACTAAAAACCACAGGTAGTTCACTTTCAAGTATATTATGCAAAAACATTTTAGAACTACATGTATATAACAATTCAAAATCCCCAGCAATAGCAAAATCCATCTATCTATATACAGTTTTACATTTGGCATATCTTGTATATATCTTGAATACAGTTACATGTATATACTGCTCAAAACTTCAGAATATGCATCTGCTACGCATACCACTGAACTGTCCTCGATTCTTGGCCAGGGGAAGGAGTGGTAGATATTCCCCTGCTCTGATTTTCTAACTCTAGTTCTGCTGCGCATCCCTGGGTCACCACCATGCCTTGTACATTTACATGTAGTACATTCGGCCAATGGTCTAGAGCCATGCACAAGTATTGTCCAATACAGAGATACAATGTAGGTTGATGAAGGTCTCAGCTTCATCATTGCCATCTCTGAATTTTAATGGGATCTGAACAACCATAGGGGCTGATCAAAGTCAGACCTAGGCTAAGCAACAGATCAAATTGGAATTTAGCATGTTGATTTTTGTGGAGGGAGCAAAACGAGAGAAAACTGTGAATACTCATTGGAGCAAGGGTATAATACCAACAAACTCAACCTACATGGTGTCACAAATGGTAATCAAACGTGGGTCAGAGGTAAGAGGTGACACACTTACCAGTCACACCATCCCAGCTCCCCACCAATACACAAGGAGCTGCCATTGACCAATACATGTACATGTACAACATTCAGCATTTGCACTGTAGCTTCATTTACCCACCCGACCAATACCAGTCATGATTATGTTTCATGTAGTGTTTGTTCTGTCTGTCGTGGGTCAAATCTAGTTTTTTTCAGACGGTTAAGTTGATCCTCTTGTATTACAAATTATATACAAGTACCATATATACATTACAAATCTTGTGTCAATAAAGACTACCTGATCCCAAATGATGTATCCTAGCTGGTCTTGTGTTTAAAGAAGTTAAGCTGAATTTGTCACTATTATTATTAGTTTTTACTTTATACAGTACTGCCTGAAATTAAAATGGCACTTTATGGCCATTTGTGTGTTAAAACTGACTAAAACAACAAATGCTTTGGAATAAACTTCACAAGTCACGGTTCGCTACAACGGTCATTTGTGTGTTTACAGAAGTTAAGCTGATTTGGTCACTATTATTATTAGTTTTTACTTTATATCTGTTTAGTTGTCAATGATGGGGTTTCAAGTCTCCAATGTTAAATTGGCATGAATAGATGGATTTGTATGTCCTTGGGGAAACATGCTTACAATTCTGTCATAAAATTCAAAATCATTAAACTTCAGAACAATAATTATAAAACACCCTATCAGTGTGACCATCTCTGTTAAGACTTTCACTAACCATCTCTAGAATATATTAAAAGAACAGCTTTGTAGGACTTATAGTTTAGATTTTTAGCTATTTTTGATGATGTCACATACAGACCATCAACTGATACTCTTTACTAAAATACTACTTACATCAACAGAACAGTTATCCTGGTTTGGCCATCTACGTTCTCCAGTAACAGTGTTGTAGAAGAACAAAGTCTCACCAAACTTGCACTTGTATTCATACCACTTACAATCTTCAGTTACATGTACCATCTCCATAATCTGGAATGTATGCAACAAGAGATAATATGAGTTAGTTAAACAGGGTTTGAATTACAACAGATGTGGTACAATGAACAGCACATGCACAAGTTTACCTTTATGTTTGCAAGCACAGAACATGCATGAAGGAAAATAGAGGTAATCGGCTAATGCTATAGCCACCCAATTCAGTCTGATCATGTGATATGTAAACAGATGCTACTCTGGGGAATTATTCCTTTTTCATTCTAATCATAATGCAGTCATGCCTATCTGAATAAAATCAATTTTCAAAGAGTCAGTTCGATCTCCAGAGTAATGTGTGTTTACATCACATGATCTGAATTGGGTGGCAACAGCGTTGGCCGATTACCTCTATTACATGCATGCTGAAAGCCATTGACCTGCATGCACAGTGCATGTAAGTTCATGAGTATATGAACAGGTACATTTTTGTTTCTTCATTTTTGCAAATATCAAGGAGACTGAAAATCAGTTCAAAGTACTCAGCCATCACGATGTCCTCTGGATCTCTGCCAGTGGCTTAATTTGACCAACGTTTGAATGTAGACAGTCTCTAAATTTACAAGAGCAAACTTTGCAAGTCATGCCTCTATAATTTATACCAAAGCTCATTTTTTTACTATCAGATTATTTTAGCTCGAATCATAACCATGCGATTACCACAGAAAAATCCTCCCAAATAGCATTGCAGGGGAAGCCTGAGCCCTTGGCTTATAAGGTCAGTAGTACATGTACATTGTATGTAACTAATCAGGAGGAGGATTGAGTTAGCACTCTGGATTTCATTAAGGTGAATTGGCCCAGTAGACAATGGGTTAATAAAAGTGTAAGGAAACAAATGGAAACAAGATCTAATATCATCACTTGTACAAATCTCATCATAATTTTAAGCTTCTTGCTTTGACTTACAGATGTTGAAATAGTAAATAATTGTTGTCATGAATTTTAATTACATGTACACTGTACAAATGTACATGTATTAGTTGTAGATTTAAGACTACTTGAAAGGTTACAATGTAGATACATGTCTACATAATGGACTGTTGGTTATTTATGGCTAAAGGAGGTCTGGTAATTTATCAACCCAAGCACATATAAAAAATACTTGAATGTATAAAAAGTTAACCCCCATATATTTCCCCACTGTCAGACTGTATATCCCAAAAAATTACCCTAATTCCAAAATGATTTTCACCTACAGAGTTTTTGAGCACTTGCCAAAATCCTCTCTGGGGTTCGATTCCCAGATCTGACATCATACATATGTATATGAGTTGTCAGTTTGTTGGTATCGCACCTTTGTGTTGAAGGTTTTTCTCTGGATTCTCTAGTTTTCCTCCCTTCTAAAAAAAAACTTGGAGTTTGTTGGAATACTTAATCATAAGCCTATGGCTTGGGAGAACCAGCTGGTAATGGCTCCCTGTATCTTTCATGCAAAATTAATCATTTGGCATTGTACAGGTTATGTATAAAATGAAGTAAATAAAGACTGTGTAATGAACAAATTACCAGCCCAGTGAGAATTAAGGCCCTTACACACTTATTACTAACTTCCCCCAGCTGGTGATATGTGCATTAGTCTCACATTCATGTGAAAAGCTTTTCTGTGGCAATGTGAACACAAGGCTACCCATGGTTCGAGAGGTTAAATGTTTGAATAACCTTTTGTTGGTAAAAAGCATTTATGGCGAACACCAAAATTCAACCTCAGTGGGCCACTGGTCTGTTAATCTAATTTATTTATCTAAGTATGGAGATCAACAGCAATTGGCTATGTTCACAACAAGCTCTAAACTGGGTAATACCTATACCAACCACATGTCCAACACCACCTGTCATTATTTTAACTCTGCTTACTTTTCCCAACCACCATTCCTACTTTGCTGTTATTCAGGTTACTATAAGCATGTGCTCTGTTAAAAAAACGGATGATGGTTGCATGCAGCATGCAAAACTTATACATGTATGTAAGTGTTTTCAGATAACTTTTTTTGCAAAGCCATATGAACAATACAAATGGCACATTATTCACATAAGTTTCAGCAAGATTTCTATTGAAGCTCCCCCTCCTTCACTTTCCAAAGAAAACTAGCTGTCCATTAATTTGCTTGACATCTTCTCAGACTGTTATCTCCTCAAATGGTCCTTAAGTGTTGTTAAAGACCAAATTTGGTCTTGGAAGCCTTGTTATTTTGAAATAAAGTCATTCTCATTGAGTTCATGTGTAACTTCGGAGCTCACGCTCGATTGGATGTTCGAGAAAACTCTCAACCCATGCCAGGCAGCCTCCTCTCCTTGAAAATCCAAGATGGCGGACCACAAACTCAGACACTTGCTCATATAGTTTTTTCCAGAAAATCTTACTTTCTTGTGCGCTTAAAGGAATGAAGTTCTTCAAATATGTTGTTAGTTAATGGGGGAACAACAGCAGAAGAATTCTGAAGTGATTTAAAGACAGCAGGTTAAAATATACACAAGAATGGTAACCAATTTGTTGTTGCGATAACACTATTTTTGATGATGAAGTTTTGCTCAATTATGATATTTTTTTAACTCAAGCACAAGTCTACTCTTACTGAATTTTGTGGTCGGTGGCTAATACACAAGGTTTTTCCTTAAACCTTTTGGGAAAAACAGGCTTCTGTTTATCAGACTGAAGTTAGAGGTGCAGCTTATACATGAGGTGCGGCTTGTACATGATAAAATACTGGTACATGTCCGGTAGATCTTTTCCATTTTTTTTTCTGCATGAAAACGAGATGCAAACAAAAGTGGTCCTGAGGTTGGATATTTGCTGTCTCGCGCTTTAAATGTGATTTCCCAACAAAGGGCAAAACATTTAACCTCTGAAAGTGAAACCCAGGGTGACAGGTCTGCAAAATGCTCGCTCCTGCATGAATTTCACCAGGAAACTGTGCACGCTCATACACAGTAAAGTACAAGTTTAGATAAAATTTTAAGTCCTTTCATGAACCAGTCCCATATTTACGTTTTGTACATGTAATTGCTGGTTTTCACTTGACGTCATAGCCGCCATGTTGGTGCCCTTTAACAATAGATTCCTCGTTAGCTCTTTTGTTGGGGCACCAACATGGCCGCCATGTCCTTTGTCATTTGGATCTCTGGGGATTGAGTGAAAACCAGCAATTGGCTTGATGACTTAATATATATAAACCAGGGTTTGACATTAACTTTTTTCTCAAGGTGGCAGCTGGCGACTAAACATAAATATTTGGTTGCCAATTCATAATTTTTGGTTGCCAAGAACTCAAATCCATCTTCATTGGATCATTGAATCAAAATAAACAAGACACAAAAATGGAAGCACATTTTATTGGTATTTTGTTGACGAGAATTTTCAAATTTGCATATAGCACCCTTGCCAGTTTACAAAATCCATTGGGCTACTTGTGATTTCACACAAGAAAATGAGACCATGTGTGGCACCCCAGTTTCATTGTCAATGGGAAAGGCAAAACGTTCATTATTGAAACGTGGGAGCGATTGCAGAATACAACGTCAATTTTCAAGGTCTCCCAAAAAAAAACAGCTCCGCGGTTCCGCAGACCATAGCAAGCTAAAACGACACTGAGTAACACTTAAACTTAAGTTAAACCAGCTTTAACAGTAACACTAACACGAGACTTAGCCTATTATATTATTATAAAAGTCGTTATAGATTCCAAAAACGATGCCTGCACTGTCTATACCCTACCAATGCAAGGTTATATTTGAAGTGGCTCCGCGGCTCCGTAGTGATACAATTATAGATTCCAAACACGATACCTGTCTATACCCTACCAATGCAAGGTTATATTTGAAGTGGCTCGTCAGCTCCGTGGCTCCGTAGTGATACAATTATAGATTCCAAACACGATACCTGTCTATACCCTACCAATGCAAGGTTATATTTGAAGTGGCTCCGCGGCTCCGTAGTGAGACATTATAGATTCCAAACACGATACCTGTCTATACCCTACTGTAGTAGAACGAAGCAACATGTATTATGTCAACACTATATCATGGGATTCCTGTGTGTTTTGTTCATCCACGGAGCCGCGGAGCCATGACCTTTGCTTTCCTACTTTGTGATGATAATAAATTCAAAATGGAGGTTGTAAGACTTAGCTAATCCTAACCCCTTTGCCTAAGATTAACTACAAAATGACTTTCAATCGCTAATACAGTTAAGTACTATTTCAGTTCCTTAAAACGACTGCGCGGGCAACTACGGAGCCACGGAGCCACGGAGCCAGATATTTCTAAAGTGCTTCAAGAGTGCCACTGTATTCTGCAATTTAGCCGAAACGTGCTGTGCTGTGTGCATCGGTAAATTATTCTTTCTAACAGGGAAGTCAAGCTTGCAAGTGTCATGACCAGAGGTTATTTCTTCGCCGCTCAGTCGACGGTGTTTTCGGCGGGAAAATATTGTAACCTCTGCCTCTATCCCTTACATTAAACTGCTACCACACCAAGCCGGCTTACCCGGTGAATAAGATTGCATAGAAAAAACACCGCTCGGTTCAACTGAATCGGAAGAATTATACCGGGAGCCCGGTTCTCGTGTATATTTTTTGTAGTCATGTATGCACATCCTTATTAACTCCTCTCGAATACAAATAAACAAAAGTACAACAACAAATCAAATAACTAACCTGTGGGATACCTGCCGTCTCCAGTGTTTTGTCGCTCAGACTGTGTATTTTCAACAACGAACTTTTTACAAGAATCAAGACTCATGACAACCTCGTCCCCAGCGTCTTCTCGGTCAGATCCAAGATGGCGGCCGAGAAGACACTGGGGACGAGGTTGGACTCATGAACAACACATCCTCCCCGTTGAATTCACAACTATCCTTAAATGGAAAACACGCTTGAAATAACGATAATCGTATTTGTAATGACATTCTGAAACCAGTCAAGGATAAAGATAAACATTTGTTACATTCCGAACGGCGGTAGGCCGGCTTAATGTAGTAGTGATGACGTTTGCACTACACTGCAGTGCAGTACACGCAAAGGGCTACGAGTTCAAGTCTGAGTAGGAGCGCTCAAAAAATATTTTTCCTCTCTTTACCTTCTCTTCTTGTTTACCTGTGAACCCTAGCTCTAGGTGAGTGAGAACCCGTCGTTTACCCGTGAACTCGTCCGATGGTTAGGGTTTAGTTTGTGGTTCGGGTTAGGATTTGTCGTAGAATTAACGATTATCATTGTTCCAAGCGTGTTTGCCATTTCAGGATAATTGACAATTGTTAATTCAACGGGGAGAATGCGTTGTAATGAACCATATGGTTGAGCACGCAAGCATGCGTCAGCGGTCACTCTACAGAAAATGGCAGAGCGGGGGATGGGGTGAGGCGCGAGAGGAATGGGGGGAGAGGGTGGTCAAACGCAAAGACTGATATGATACAATAAAACGTCATAAGATGAATAATAATAACAACGGTTTAATCAGTGGCGTGGCATATCCACGAGGTGGCTTTCATCCACTGATGGGCCTACGAATTAACGTCCTTATCGGAGAAGACGTGAAGTTCTAACCATTTGCAGCTCGTGAACGAAATTCTTTCACAAAGGCAGCACCTTCTACTCAATTATTTTAAGACCCTGATGTCATAACTGAGCTCAGCCTAACTCGAAAGCCTTGACATTGTATTATTATTTTTAAACTAATGACCTCACTCCATTGTATTTTTTCATGCTACTCCTGTTATTTACGTTTTCGAATCAGTGTGAAATAAATTGTCTTGTCCTGTGTTGTCTTGTCATAATGCTCAGTCGTTGGTCCGGCCGGGGTTTGAACCCGCGACCTCCCGCACAACAGACCGGCGCTTTAGCTTAACCACTGAGCTAACCGGGAGGTGGTATTCTCCAACTCCCTCCCAAGAGCTTTTACTACTACAATAAAATCCCGTACGTTTCCATTGTGACATCACAAGAGGAATCAATCCCGCAATTCGGGTAGCATTTATTCTAGTTTAATTGCTGCTTCTGCCTCTCAAAGAAAACTAATTTAGACAACTTTTATGGCGCTACTTCACTTTAAAGAAAACTCATCGGGTTACCAAATTTTAACCCTTATACTTCATTAAGCCAGATACCAAAATTACCGGCAAGAAGAGCAGCTAAATACATATTTGATTGCCTTACACTGGACCAGTTCGCGGTTAGCCTGTTAATTCCGACATTTTGAAAGGGTACAAACATGGCGCGAAATACAGTGTTTGTAACTGCCAGAAATAACAATAGATGTCCTCTTCAATTGAACCGACTGTTCGTTACGCCTGATCTTGAGTTAACGATGTTTGCTAAAGCCAAAAGCCTATTCTGTCACTGTTCGGTTTTCGAAAAGATTTAGCGCGTAGTCAATTGTTTTACTGCTCACGATAGTCATCACTGGGCAGCAATTTAACCGAACAATCCTGTTGCCATTTCATCGTTTCAGAAATATTTTGTTTCAGAGTGCCAGTGCTATTTATGTTTTTTTTTTAAGTTCCACTTTCACTTTCCAACAGGATTTGCTTTGAATTCAACAGGCTTCACACGGCTGCTTAGATCTGAGTCAAGACGGCAAGGCAATTCCTTTCGTCCTTTGCTAGTTTGACTTCTACAGCAAACGAAAACATGAGAAACATCTCATTTTAAAGCTGAAGATATTCAAAATCCGTTTTGACATCTGTTTATGACGCGCCAGAGCTTTCTACGCTGTTCTGTTAGTTTTCATGTTCACTTTTCAAACGCTGGTTCTGAGTCAGTGAAGACAACAACTAGATTCTTTCTTTTGGTTGTTGACTTCTCAAGGGCACCCAACGAAGTTTTCGGTTAAAAAGCTGTTCGGGAGAGTAAGTTAGCCTAAAACTTTCGGATTGAAAAACAATTACCCTGGAAAATTGTTTTCTGAAATACTGGCTAGAAAATTTGTTTTCAATCCCTAGAAAATTATAGAAGAAAAGGGAGACTAAAAGGTTTCCCCTAAAATATTCGTACGTCCCAATTCGTCTGATCAATAGAGTCAGAACGATCCGAAAAAAAAACCATTGGTTGGAATGAAAAAAAAAACATCACAAATCATTTAGTGAAGCGGCCACCTAAAGTTTTCGAGAACACATTTTCATTCCCTAAGAAATTCTGACAACTAAAATCCGAAAGAATAAACCTTTAGCAAATGGAGGTCACCTAAAAGAATTGCCTAAAGGAAAAAAGAACCCCTAAACAATTCGTACCTCCAGAAAATTCTTGTTTATGTTCTAGGCTACTAACAAATTCGTAGGCCGGGAATATTTTGCCATAGTATTTTCGGTTGACGCGATTTCCACCTAGAAAATCCGAACAGTCAATAGCTTTCTAGAATACGTCAAAAGACGTAATAGGCGCCTTAAAATGGCTAGATGAGCATATACGCACCAGCGTACACTTTGAGACGAAAATTCCCTGTTTGGCCTTGTAATTTCTTTTACGAGAGGGGGCCCTTAAAACCGGTAGCTACTGCACTTGTGCGTAGAACTTGAAAATGCCTAGCTACGCCCCTGTCGAAGTGAGGCGTTCGGGTCAATACCGCTAAACTGCTATTCGTAGACGCCACTGTAATAGCGAGACTTTGTGTCGATGAACATTACAATTGTTATGCTAATGTCAACCATGACTTCAAAAGGCCACTTTATGTCAGGAACCAATGAATCTATGGTTGGCACATTAATGAAAATGGTGACGTGTAGTAAGTATCGCTATATCAGCTATTAGTATATACCACACCAGTGAATATGACTTTTCGCGCGCTCTGATTGGCTACTCAAACAGTGAATATGATTTCATATTCACCTCCGAGCAAAGCAGCGATCATCTCGCGCCAGTTTCTGTCCATTTGACAGAAAATAAAATAACTATTTGATGTTGGCTATTCACCTGGAGTGTGGTATATACCGAAGCGGCTCGGTAAATATCCACCACTATTCACCTCCACTCCGGTGAATAATTGTTAATTACTGTTCCTCTTCCAATCCCATTGTTCTCTCTCTGCACTATGTCACCGACTGCAGCTTGACATAGCCAGCACAGGACGCAGGGCACTCTCAAACTGACAGCAATGGCCCACGTGACAGAACAAATACAAAACTTTAAAGTGAGAGGCCATTATCAGCGATTCTCATATGAACTGACGAACCTCGCGCACATGTGGGGTGGTAAAAATCAAAGCAAATAATAAACTGTGTAAATATACAGTCTTCAAGTAAAATATTGAAAATACTTTAAGTCAAACATTGAAGGAGGGTAGTTTAACTCTTTGTAATACATTAAAAGCCAACAATCGAACATTGACTCCATACCTGCGTAGTACCATGACATAGCCCCTTTATCTCACTCACTTTATGCTTACGCAAACGTAACCCGAAGGAAGACGGGTTGAGAAAAGGAAAGGGAGCCTTCCTTTCTTTTTCCCATCTCCCCATTCTCCCTCTCCCCAACCAACTAGGCCTGATACTCAGGTCAACACAAACGTTCGCGATCGCTGCCATTTGTTCACATATAATCGCTGACAAGTTTACGCGCCAGTGCGTGTGAGTTGGATGGACTGTCAAGTTCCCGATTTCCCAGATTTGAAACTGACGCTTTGTGCTCGATGTGCACAGCAAGCCGGTCTAGATTCATAAACTCGACTGGCATGGGAACAGAATCTCTTCCTGAACCCAACAGAATGTGTTCTTTCTCCGTTTGAGCTATCTTCCATACGCAGTCCTAATATGTTTTCCTCTACAGCAGCCGGTGTAATGTTGAACTTTTCACTGATTTTCGTCCACACATTCAACTTCTTGGACTTGTCTTTATATTCTCTGCTGTATTTGTTATAAAGGCATTCGTATTTGCGCAGCTCTTCCATAAACTCTTCCGTACTGCAGCCCGCCATGTTCGAAGCTGAGTGAACACGTGAATGCACGAGCGACAACAACAAACCGTTGCCATGGCGTTGAAGTTTGGATCTAGGAAACATTGCATTGTGGGATGCCACAGGATCGCTCGATCGCCGAGAAGTGTTCTCAAATAATCGCTGACGATAGCCAACGATCGCTGGAGTAGAAGCTTGCTCTACTCCAGCGATCGTCAGCGATCGCGATCGCTAACGATCGCTGGATCACTAGAAGTGTTCACATATGATGGCTGACGATCGCTGGTCAAATTTTGGACGATCCGGCGATCGTCAGCGATCATATGAGAACCAGCCTTTAGTGTTGCGACTGACTGCTCATTGTGCGAAATACACTTGAATATTATATTTCAGAGTAAGAGCCTCCGGCACCTCCGCACTTATGCCTCTTTGTGTGAACAAACTAAAACACGAGCATCCCCCCCTCAAAACATCAAAATCAACACATGTTCAACTGGTTCTCGATAACACTGGAAACCAAATATTACAAATAACTTGACAAGACAAAAATCACGTTATCGTTACGGCCTGGCCAAACTACTCCAACATTGTTTCAAACAATATATGTTGGACAATGTATTACGGGATCGCGAACGGAGTCCAATAACGTCAAACATGTTTTACAAGACATTGATAGCAAGACCAAAAATCCTTTGCCTAATTATTTACAATGCTTGGTTTGCACATGAATTCACGGCGACTATGTTGGAGGAACATTAACAGAAGATTCCTCATTATTGTCTTTTGTTCAGACCTCCAACATGGCTGCCACGTCTTTGTCTTTTGGATCTCCAGGGATTGATTGCAACCCAAGAATAAGACTAGACGTGCGTGTGCAACACTCTTTCGACTGAAGCACTCTGTCCTGAAACACTGGGCTACTGGACTGACGGAACACTTCTTACACACACTGATTTTTGGATGGTCTGTGCAGAATGTGTACAAACATGACCCACTAGGTAAGTTCCTGGACTTACCAAAAACGTTCGCACTTCTTATGGTGAAATAGTTACTGTTCCTCATTCAACGCCATTGTTCTCTTTCTGTAATATATCAACGCTTGCAACCAGCGCACTTAAATGTTATTATTAGGTTTCCATTATTTTCCCTTCCATATTTCAACAAACGTGTCTGAGAATGTAGTGGGTAGAGGAGCAGACTACAAGTCGGGAACGTCCGTAAGGTTGATGGTTCGAGTCGCACTCGGTACGCTGGTTTTTATTTCCATCCTTTCCCTTACTTCTCTTAATGTATAAAGCCAATGTATACTTTTGATTTCCCTGTTGAGTTACCGGTAGATTAAATTCTGGCAGCAAAATGATATTAATAATAGTGCAGCTGGTCAACAAATTCTGGCTGCAGTAATAATAAAATTAAAGTGTGCTAGTTGCAATCATTGATATAGTGCAGAGAGAACAATGGGGTTGGATGAGGAAGATTAATGCTTTAATCGTTGATATAGCGTAGTGAAAGAACAAATGGGACTGTATAAGGAACATTAGCTCATGACACACCCTAAATCCTTTGTTGCAACCGATGGCATAAATCCCATATTCAACTGTCTAAAACCAGTCAAGTGGGCAGGGATTTTGAAGAGGGAAATTGTGGGGTAAAAATACTTATTAGTAAACAATAAACAGTGTGATAACTAGTTATCCCACTCTAATAACGGGTTATCCCACTATCCATACCAATAAGCACAGTAAGGAAACAAAAATATTGAATGGTTGCATGAATTTATTACTCAAACCAAAACTCAAGAATTACATACATTTGATATTATAAATACTTTAAATTGTTTTTAGATTTAATTGCAACTCGTTTTATACTACTCAGTTCTATGTCATTTCTGCTAAGGTAGTTCGGCTGATACTCAACCCAAAAGTCAACTACAACTGGAACTGGGCCCCGTTTCACAAAGCGCACAATTACGAGTGATCGTAAACAATTTTTAAAAGTAATGGTCCGCGCAAGAGCAAGGCATATGTTATGCATGGAATGTAGAGAGGTGCTAATTGTGGTATTGTTTCAATCTTCCACCTCATTGGCTTAGACATTAAAATCTATCTAAACTTAAAGAAGAATATTATTTTTTCTCATTTTGTAAACAGATTTGAATTGCATCTAGTGAAAACACTCATAACTTTTAATATGACGAATTTTCAATATGGTAAACATTTTTAAATTGAACGTTTTCTTGGTTATTGTTTTGGAATCTTCTGATTGGACGAAATGTTTTCACACAAAAGAAATGTACCTTTAAAATGCATTTTAAAAATGCATTTTAAATATGCATTTTTAGTGGATTTTATTTCAGAAATTTATCATAGAAGGGTTGATGAGTTGTCAGTATAAAAAACAGGAAATACTGAAGTGTGGAAAGCAAATTGCATCTGAACCATAGAATTGTGCCTACCTATTGCGCGGATGGTTACTTAATGGACTACGAAATCGCAGTGATCGAATGGTTTAGGTGCGAGTTTACGACCACTCGTAGCTTACGCGCGCTTTATTAAAATGGGCCTGATAATTACTCTACATATCAATAAATACCTTAATGTCATTAGAAATAACAGTTCTTCAAAGCACAAGTTGTCCATTGATTCCGGAACGATAAGGTCTTGAGTATCTATTCCAGCAAGATGATCATAGAACTCCACAGACTCCATGCCTTCCTCGAGTCAGGAAGTAATGACAGTAATTATTCAGCTTTTGCCGATTCATTGACAAAATCTTTCTTATTTGAATAAGAAAAAGCGTTAAATTGTACCAGGGACTATTGTACACAACATATTTGAATGGATCATTAATATTTTGATTAGAGAATAGCTCATGAATCAAAAGCTTGAGTTTACAAAGAAAATGGCTCATTAGGAAACAAAAACACAGCAAAAAACACCATTGTTTAAACACTGTCGAAAACAGTTCCTTTAACACGAAATTCCGGTACAAATAGGTTAGCCCCTCCTCTTTTCAGGCATGGCGAGCTCGAAATATAAAATTCAAATTGCTGAGCAGTGAAGAAAGCAAGCGAGCAAATCAGCCTGTCCTTTTAACTGCTAGATTTGTAAGGTTTAAAATTAAACAAGCCATAAAAAAGTGACCAGATGGAAGATTTTATGACTGTTTGCGAACTCTGTAGCCCTTACTCTGAAGTTAAAAAAATCTTTCATTTGAATTTCGCGCGATAAGCAATCAGTAGGGAGCACTCAAGCGGATCATCAAGCAGATGTTCACTCCACAAAGGCCGATTGACAACTGAAGGGTGACAAACCCCTGGGCTACCCTTTTTATACTGGAACTTCGTGTTGAAAACTATAAATACTGCGCTTTCTTTCAAGAACGGCAAGCTCTGTAGTAAACGTAAAAAAAGTTTCATTTTGAGTAAAATCATCAGCTAAGTTGGTTAATCAATGGCCACTCGTGTGATATGGAATTTAACATTGCTGGTAATGCTTAACGCCGCTCGCACTTCGCGCTCGTGGCGTTAATCATTACTCACGATGTTAAATCCCATATCACACGAGTGGCCATTGATTAACCCTTACATAACTATAATAGATAATTACTTTGGCCAACAACATTATTAAAAGTTTGCAGTCCGAGCTGCGCCCTCAGCTGCCTGCAAAATTTTTAATAATGCTGTCGGCTGAAATAATTAGAGCTTAAGCACCAGACGTTTTTGACAACACGGACGTCACAAGACCGAGAGAAGACTGGATTGAAAACGACGATAAAATGTTACTAACCTGTTGTTTCTGGGCAATCAGCACGGACAGGAAGACTCTTGATTTGACGCTTGTGACGTCACGTTACGCACGTGCTGAGCTGACGTCAAAATGCGCCAAAAAAGGAAAATATTACTTCCATTTGGGGTCCGTAACTCACATCTGGTGCTTAAGCTCTATTATTTAATACAGAACGTTTTTCTTTTCAAGTGTCTTCGAACATGACAAGCTTATTTGCTAGATTGACTGAAACACTTTCCGCACTGCTTACAATTATATGGTTTATCTCCAGTGTGTGTTCGAACATGCTGAGCTAGGTTACCAGATTGACTAAAATCTTTTCCGCATTGCTTGCAAATAAATGGCTTTTCTCCAGTGTGTGTTCGAACATGACGAGTTAGGTTACTGGATTGACTGAAACACTTTCCGCACTGCTTACAATTAAATGTTTTTTCTCCAGTGTGTGTTCGAACATGATGAGCTAGGTTGCCAGATTGACTGAAATCCTTTCCGCATTGCTTACAATTATACGGTTTTTCTCCAGTGTGTGTTCCAACATGCGTCGCTAGGTTGCTAGAATAACGGAAATTCATTCCGCACTGCTTACAATTATATGGTTTATCTCCAGTGTGTGTTCGAACATGCTGAGCTAGGTTACCAGATTGACTAAAATCTTTTCCGCATTGCTTGCAAATAAATGGCTTTTCTCCAGTGTGTGTTCGAACATGACGAGTTAGGTTACTGGATTGACTGAAACACTTTCCGCACTGCTTACAATTAAATGGTTTTTCTCCAGTGTGTGTTCGAACATGATGAGCTAGGTTGCCAGATTGACTGAAATCCTTTCCGCATTGCTTACAATTATACGGTTTTTCTCCAGTGTGTGTTCCAACATGCGTCGCTAGGTTGCTAGAATACGGAAATTCATTCCGCACTGCTTGCAATTATATGGCTTTTCCCCAGTGTCTTGTTGGTCTGTTGGTATTTCCCTGCATGACACAACATCTGCTGTCTCGATACTGTTCTCTTTTTGCAATGTGATAGCTGTATTTTCGCAGTTCATTTTGACCAAACTCTTGTCATTTTGGCGAATATACGCGCCATGAATCACGTTGCCAGATCCTGATTTGGTACTATCCTGTAATTCTTTTATTTTATCCAAGTTGTTATATTCTACGTCATCTTCATTAGGCGTAAAGAGTTCGACAGCTTTGTTGTTAGATGCAGGTTCTTGCTCTCTACCTTGTGTTTGTGTACGTCTAGATATCAATGTAGCAGTTTCATTGGGTAGACACAAGTAGTTTTGAGTCTCAATGCTTCTGAAAGACGTTCTGGCTAATTTGTCTTCAGGAAGTTGTTCCTATGTATTAAAATATAGAGCTATTTCAATTAACGTTATCGTGGAGAAGGGAATTAGGGTATTCTCAGACCAAAATGAATTATGGCTAGGAGTTACGACCTGGATGACTTAGTAGCCTTCGCTTTGTTTTTTTCATATCTCTTTTTAGCTGTGAACAGCCGTTCGACATTTTATCATTTTCGTAGTAACGGAAACTACAATATTCGACAAAATAATTGGGACATTTTTATCATTTTCGTAGTAACGGAAATTACAATATTCGACAAAATAATTGGGACATTGGTCGCTTTTAGAAACTGTTTTTTTTATTAACCCCAACTCCTTCCTTCAATGTTGTTGCTGCCAGCGAGTGAGCATTAGCGAACGAGCGAGGCAGCTTACTATTCGGGACAAGCTTTGAGAATTGCGGATTATCCTACCGGTTTGACTAGTTTTTGTAATTCAACCAATCATGAATGTAATTTGAACAAACCAGTTTTGCACATGAGCCAATATTAAATGGCAACGTCGCAGTGTTTTCCGGAAAACTGGTTTAAACTGGGTTAACCAAGGTAATGACGCAGCCAGATCACAGGCCGCTCAGGTATCGAAGCAGTGAATTACGAGGAGCTTACTTGAAGTTGTTTCGTCCTATTTGTGTTCAGGTCGCTAGAACGGTGTTTTATGGAAGTCTTGAGTCATAAGCGCTTTCTAGACTTCCATAAAACAACGTTCTAGCTACCTGAACACAAATAGGACGACAAAACAACTTCAAGTAAGCCTTCGTCCTTTATTTAGCTTGTATACAGAAGATCTGTAACTAAATTGACGTTATTATTCCGAGTTATCGGAAGAACTCCCATACAAACCTTGTAATTCACTGCTTCGATATACATAGCCAGAACTTGGGCGGCCGGTGGCCAGCTACAACACGGAAACGAGAGCGATAGACTTGAGAGGTAAGAGATTTACGTACTATATTATTATACGATTTCATCGTACGAGTGTTCATTAACCATGAGAGCTTTAATGGTTCTGAAACAACCATAGACCGATTCTAAAAATGGCGTCCAATTTAATTAACTATTGTTTAGAACTGACTAGCCTCGCTTACAAGTTCAAAAGATTTTGTGTGGACTGACTAGCCTCGTGTTCACGTTACCAGGACAATAGCTTTTGAAATTGGACGCCATTTTTCGAATGGGTCTGTAGGGGCTCATCAAAGTCAGACCCAGGCTAAGCCACAGATCGAATTGGAATTTAGCATGTTGATTTTTGTGGAGGGAAGAAAACCAGAGAAAACTGTGAAAACTCCTTGGAGCAAGGGCAAGTTACCAGCAAACGCAATCCACATGTGGTGTCACAAATGGTAATCCAACGTGGGTCACAGAGGTGAGAGGCAAAACACTTACGAATTACACCACCCCAGCTCCCCACCAATACATAAGAGGGGCGGTAAGGGGGGAGGGGGGAAATCTGCGCACGGTTTCACAACTAATAAAACTGGCAAATAACGAGTCACGGTAATTAATATTCTGATTTCACGAAAAATGACATTATATTACTGTTGATACAGCCTTCATATTGCATACGGTTTTTTGTAATCCGCTGTCAGGCAGCCTGTGCTTTCGTTTGTGAGTTAATCTTTTCTTACGCATATTTCAGAAACTGCTTTCTTCAAAATCTACTTTCTTTTCAGAATTTAAATATTATACTAAATGACCGAAAATGGAATATTTTGCGTACCTGAACGTGAGTTAAAATAGCTTGGAAGACACCTGGACAGTCCTTCTGCTCCTAGTTGTTACTGCGCGAAGAAAAGTCATTTCGTCTTCGTTGTGACTCTCTAGAACTGTAGGTTCGCATTCAGAATCAGTGTCATACTCTGATGGCTGGTCGTGCTCCAACCTTTCCCCTAAGATCTCTAACTGTACCTCATCATCTTGGTTTTTGTCAGCAGGAGGTTGCGCAGAGCTTCTATCTAACCTTATGTTCTCCTTTGGTACAACAGACGTAGCATACAAATTTAATGGTAGTGTACAAGCTTTAAACATCGTTGTTTCCTGGCGTACTGTACTTTGCCGGACATCTTAACCATTGTTTAATGCCCACTCTAGCATATGTAAATGTTAAGTTCCTTGATTTGCTGACTGAGATCTCGCAAACCCTTATGTATCATGCTGACTGAAGATAACGTTTGACTCAACACTGTCCCAATTGCGCCCGTGGGTTTACCAGGTTTTTGAAGGATTACAGTTACGTTTTCTGCGGACTCTTTCAAAACGTTGTCTACGATTTCCAGGTTCTTAATGGCTTCATTCAACGACAACGTTGGTACTATTTGGTACGTTAAATGGACAGATAATGCCTTATATAGAAGTCGCAAATGTCTCAGGAACTGTGCCACACCTTTTGATCGTAGTGATAACTTTGATAGATCCGGTTTGCACATCCGTTTCAAAAATGTTCTTGTCGAACTCAACGCAAATACCCATAGGCTGAGAAAAGGATGCGTGTCCCGCTTTTCCGTTCGTGTTTCCTTCTTTTCCACTTCCAGCGATAACGGTAACCTCTTCGCTACGGATCTTTGCCTTTATCTGGTGACCTTCTGTGTCAACAAAAACAATACCGTTTCTGTATGGAGCAACATGCCGGGCACTTTCGGTGCAATGCAAGGTACCATTCCTTAGAACCACATTAACCTTTAAGTCTGACATGTACATGTGTATGCCAGCCACACCACCAGGCATTCCTTTATGAGAAACATAGAGGAGATTATTGCTAATGCACATGGAAATCATCTTCTCGCAGCCATTTGGATAGTCGGAGAAAAAGGTAACTACTACTCCATTCATCTCCACCATGATCATGTATATGGCGTGTTCCACATCACTGGAGGTCACCAGAATAGTATCACTTGCCTTAGCAATACAAGTAGGTTCGATGTTGCGAGAGAGATGTACCTTTGTCACATCAACCTTCTGGTCTCTACATGTATATGACTTCTCTAAATCCTACAATGCTTAGGTCACCTGTTATGACTATCACGAAAATGTTGCAGGTTTTCTTATAAAGAATCACGCATATTGTAGAATTAAATTTAAGTTTCACGTATCACAATGATGTTATCGCATGTTACTCACGGTTCGCAGATTTTACTTTTTCCTGATCACAGATCACATAAAATCAATACACATGATCAGATTTCACGCGAAACCCCCTTACCGCCCCTCACATAAGGAGCTGATATTTCCCAATACATGCACAACATTCAGCATTTGCACTATAGCAGCTTCCATTTTTCTTGATGAGCTATAGTTTCATTTACATGTACCCACCCAACCTTACCCAGTCATGATTGTTTCATGTATAGTGTTCGTTCTGTCTCTGTCATGGGTCAAATCTAGTTTATTCAGATGATTAAGTTGATCCTCTTGTATTACAAATTATATGCCATATATACATTACAAATCTTGTGTCAATAACGACTGCCTGATCCCAAATGATGTATATACATACATACAGCTTTATTTAGGCACGCTGGCCCCAACAACAGAACGTACTCTGCTGGTTTCCACGAGGGGCGTGAAATATTTACAATATGTTAAAACTATTACAACTAATTAGAACTATATTCAGACTTAAAAATGTATTTACAAGGAGAGGTAAAAAGTAATATTTATAGGCTATTCAGTTGGTATTATTCAAATTACCTATTATAAAAACTAATAGTTATTTAAAAGTGATATGCACTATTTACAGAGCTATCAACGTGGCCCTACATCAGGCAATTTCTTTATTTCTCTCCGGAATTGTTGGAGTGATTCCGCTAGTTTAGCTTCGCGCGGAAGGGTATTCCATAGCATAGCACCATTATATTTAAAGCTTCTTTTCAAAAAATCTCTTTTAGGCTTTGGAAGTGCTAGGTTTGTTTCAGTTTCTTAAATTGTAGCTATTCTGACGATTGTTCAGAGTTATAAATGATTTTAAGGCATCTTACATCAAGTGTTTGCCAGCCTAGAGCATCGAGTATGTCAACAGATCTAATTTCATAGCTGGCACCAGTAATTACTCTTGCAGCACGGGCTTGGAATCTTTGTAGTTTATCCTTTAATACTTTTCCACAGTTATCCCACAAAGGGAACAATAATCGAAATAAGGGTTATAAATGAATTAAGGCCTTATAAATTGTTTCAAGGGAATCAAGTGGAACGGTTTGATTCGCCTAATGGCACCAATGCCCGTGCTGACTTTTTTGCATATCGTTTCGATATGATTTTCCCAGTTTAGGTTTTCATCAATTTCAACACCTAAGCATTTATATAAATTTGTCCTGGAAATTTTCACGTTATCAATGGAAACACGGTGGTCGCAAGTTTTGTTACTGAGATTATATGTAGACCCAATAAACACAAACTTTGTTTTGGATTAATGCAATCGCAACTTATTTGCCGAAAGCCAGTTACATACATTGTAAGTTATCGAGATCGGCATTTAGATTTGTAATGAGCTCTCCCGAGTCATGGGAAGAAGCACAAATTTGAGTATCATCTGCGTATAAGCAAGGGGTTGTCGACTTGAGACAGTTTGGTAGATCATTAATGTACAATAAAAACAGTAGGGGACCGAGGATTAAACTCTATGGAACTCCACAAAGAACCTCCCTTGGTGTGGACATCGATCCATTTATAAAACATTGTTGCTTTCTGTCAGTAAGATAGGAACGAAACCATTCTAGTTCCAAGCCAGAAATCCCATAGTGCTTCATTTTGTTTAGTAAAATCAGATGATTAATTGCCCTATATCATTATGACGTCAAATCAAAACAATATATTGTTTAAACGCTAAGGATCACGGTCGTGGGAGGGGGACAAAACAGCAACAACACAAAGGAAATCGCTATCAAATGCATTTTGTAGAACTTAGAATAGCGGTAACAGCCACCAAATACGGTAAATATTGTGGGATAAATATTGATACAGCTGATATCTGGAAACCAGACAATTCGAAGTTAAATTTTCCTCAGCAGAGCAGATTTAGTTCAAAATTCTATTGTTCATGTCGATTCTGTCCCCCTCATAAACAAGCCGTGACGTCATAATGATATAGGGCAATCGAATCGAAGGCTTTACGAATATCGAGAAATACGACCCCTATTAACTTGCCGTTATCCATGTTTTAAATTCATCACACATTCGGATTAGGGCTGATGTGGTTGAGTGTTGGGGACGGAAACCCGATTGAAATGTATTCTGTATCCTATGGTCTTGTGTTTAAAGAAGTTAAGCTGAGTTTGTCATTATTATTAGTTTTTGCTTTATTTCTGTTTAGTTTTCAATGCTGATGGGGTTAGTCTCCTATGTTAAATTGGCACGAATAGATGGGTTTGTATATATGCCCTTGGAGAAACATGCTTAGCCGTTCTGTCATCAAATTCAAAATCATTAAACTCCAGGGCCGGGTTGTTCAAAGCCCGATTAGTGTTAATCCTGGATTAACTCTGCACAGAACCTATTGGTTGTCATGGAAATTAACCCTAGATTAGCACTAATCGGGCTTTGAACAACCCGGCCCAGAACAATATAATTACAATGTATAAAACACCCTATCAGTGTGAACATCTCTGTTAAGACTTTCACTAACCTGCTCTAGAATATATTAAAAGAACAGCGTTGTAGGACGTCGACTTATAGTTTAGATTGTGTTATTTTTGATGATGTCACACACAGACCATCAATTGATACTACTTACATCAACAGAACAGTTATCCTGGTTTGGCCATCTACGTTCTCCAGTAACAGTGTTGTAGAAGAACAAAGTCTCACCAAATTTGCACTTGTATTCATACCACTTACAATCTTCAGTTTTCATCTCCATAACCTGGAACGTATGCAACAAGAGATAATAAGAGTTAGTTAAGCAGGGTTTAAATTACAACTATTATTTGTGACTGATGTTAAAATAGTAACTTGTTTAGTCATGAATTGTAACTACATGTACTAATGTACATATGTATATGAATTGAGTTTGTTGGTGATGCACCTTTGCTTTGAAGGTTTTTCTCCAGATTCTCTAGTTTTCCTCCCTTCTAAAAAAAACAACCTTATTTCCAATTAAACCTTGGAGCTTGTCGGAATACTTAATCATAAGCCTCTGGCTTGGGAGAACCAGCTGGTATAATGGCTCCCTGTATCTTTCATGCAAAATTAATCATTTGGCATTGTACATGTTATGTAAATGAAGTAAATAAACATAATTACCAAATTACCAGCCTAGTGCGAATTAAGACCCTTATGCACATATTATCAACTTCTTCCAGCTGGTAATACATGTACATGTATGTGCATCCGTCTCATATTCATGTGAAAAGCTTTTCCATGGCAATGTGAACGTGAGGCTGCCCAGGGTTCCAGAGGTTAAATGTTTAAGTAACCTTTTGTTGGTAAATAGCATTTACAGTGAGCACCAAAGGTGTTGATAGCAAAAATTCAACCTCTGGACCAGGTCTGTTTGAATCTAATTTATTTATCTAACTATGAAGATCAACAGCAATTGGCTACATTGTATGTTCACAACAAGCTCTAATTGGGTAATACCAATCACATGTTCAAAACCACTTATCATTATTTTAACTCTGCTTACTTTTCGCACCCACCAATAGGCCTTTTGCATCAATTGATCATGTGACGATTTTCCCATGGCAACGCCTTGTGTGGAGGGCAAGCCATTCTAACTTTCCTTGACAACAGAGAGAGCGTGGGAGACGCGAACGTGAAACCTCAATACTAAAAGTTCTGCCGGTTCCTTTGTTATTCGTTTTCAGCTCAAATTTATCATAACTATTTAGCTTTAAATCTTAAAGTTCAGTGTTAGAGGATTTTAAGAGCCGTAAGACGATCAGAAATAGCTTTCTGAAGCCAAAACCGAACCGGATTCTGCGAGTTTAATACTCGCAACACGATGGCGGCCTCAACAGACGGTAAGAACTGAGCTGACTTTGGGAATGTACTTTTCTTCCACGCTTTAAATCGTTTTTATGTTCTAGAAAAAATATCTGATGACAGGAGATGTATCTATTTAATACTCTACCATAGCCAAGGAGATGCTAGGAGACACTGGTGTTGTATAAACTGGAACGCGCTACCACTGTTGTGATAACGATGGACTTTCCTTTCATAGCAAAAATTCTCCGGTAAAGACATGGGATTAAGGTCTCAGTGGATCACCAAAATACGAAGTAACGAGGGGCTTTATTTCAAGATTACAGACTCTAGTGTTGCTGGTGATTTGAAAAAAAAGAGAACCTGTCACATAGGAAAACCAGCTCAGTACTCAACAACCTATAATATCAGGTTGTTATTCGTACATCAGTTTATAATATCTCTGTAGCCTGTAACGCGTTCAGATACATCATTCTCCTGTCATCACATAATTTTTCTAGAACATAAAGACGATTGAAAGCGTGGAAGAAAAGTACATTCCCGAAGTCAGCTTCTTACCGGCGCCAGCTGTTGTCTCATGTTGCGAGTAACTCACAGAGTCCGGTTCGGTTTTGGCTTCAGAAAGCTATTTCTGATCGTCTTACGGCTCTTAAAATCCTCTAACACTGAACTTTAATATTTAAAGCTAAATATTTCTGATAAATTTGGGCTGAAAACGAATAACAAAGGAACCGGTAGAAGGTTTCACGCTGGCGTCTCTCACGCTCTCTCTGTTGTCAAGGAATTTTAGAATGGCTTGCCCTCCACACAAGGCGTTGCTATGGGAAAATCGTCACGTGATCAATTGATGCAAAAGGCCTATCCTACTTTGCTGTTATTCAGGTAACTTTAAGCATGCGCTCTGTTCTATAGTTTGTTAATAATTACTCGGGCTGCCTGTGGCAGCACCGAGTCTTAAAATGCAAGTCGTTATTTTTTTTTTATTCCGTGTAGCACGCGGTCTGCGCATGCGTTAAAGGTCAAATTCACACCAATCAGATTGCACTGTGCTGGTCACGCAACAATCGCCAGGTTAATTTATTTACATAATTGAATACAGTAAAATCAAGATGGTGGACTTGACGGACGGCTGTACATAGCGGTCGAACATAGGCTAGTTTGAGGTACGTTTGGTAGGTTTTATGCCACATTTCATTTTACTTTCGGTCATAGTACATACCAGCGCAAACACCGTGATTGGTAGGCCCCCGGGGGGGGGGGGGGGGTACTTACATGAAAAATGGGTATGTATGTGAGGCCAAGAGGCTCAAACCCTGACCCTGTTTGACCCAATCCGAGCTCCAAAACCCTGATTGCCCCCTTTTTGGGGAAAAAAACCCTGAATGCCCCTTCTTTAAATTGTTTTCAAAACAAGGTCGGATATATATCCCGGCCGGTATACCGCGTACCGGGATTGCATGCAAAATATGGAACATTTCAAGTCGGGACGTGGCATTGGGTAAACAAATCAGCAGACGAAGTACATAGATAAGTACTGAAGTACGGGAACCTCAGTGCTTGCATGTGGGCAGGCGATCAAAATGCGGCAACAGAATGTCTTTTTTTGACATAGTAGCTAAAAAAAACCTACTGCCTAAAAAATACTGAACCCCGACCCTGACTGCACCCAAATTATACTCAAATCCTGACCCTGATCTGCCCAAATCAGGCCAAAACCCTGACCCTACCTGCCCAAACGGAGCTCAAAACCCTGACCCACCCGGGCGGCACATACATAATACGTCACAAACAGGAGTACCCCCTCCGGGTGGTAGGCCAACACTAAAATAATTTTGACCGCGTTTTTGGCAGGTTTACCGATCTCGTATCAAGACTTGTGTACGTTATACTATGCAAGTATACTGAATAGCTGATTTATAGCGAAATATAGCGATTTACTAGCAAATATATATACTGTGGTTGAGCAGTTATAGCTTGCTGTACTCTATCGAAGTCTGAAAACATCTGAATTCCTGAACTGTGAGAGCAACGTTAACAGTATACACGAAGGCAGAAATATACACATTCCGCACAGAATTATGATGAGACAAGCACTATTCAACTCTCAAGCCTCAAGGTAAACTTAAGTTTAAATTAAAGATCTACTTTGGTCTTTTATTGTGGATTACTGTGTATGATTGTAATGTGAGATATTCTAGTATTGTTTACGTTGTGTTTTGTAACAGCGATTATCTGTTTGAATTTGACGAAGCTTTGCCTGGGAATAATCTTAATGTTATGGGAAATGCAACTTGTATATATCTTAAATATCAACAAAACATCCGGATCGGAGGCTGAAGAAATGGTAAACATAAATTTATATGAACACAAAGTGGATAAACAGCTTAAAGAAGACTGTAGATCTCTAGCAGGTGGTCTGTACTACGGATGAGTTAATCGTGTTCTAGGTCACGTGGATAGTTACAGGAATGCTGTAACCAGTCGCTGGTGCCTCATAGCGGGTGCTGATTGGCTTAGCGGTTATGTTGACCTTAGTTCTGGCTCCGTGGGAAAATCCGAGCTCGATTCACTCTAGTTTGGAATTGTATTATTAAAGACGAATTGCTTTGTCATTTTGTGTCCAGTACTCGGTTAATATCGAGAAAAAAGTGATAAGAATATCGTTCATGGAACTGCTGCATTTCAAGTCTGGGAATAAATTATTTCTCTCGAATTTCAAGTAAAAAGTCTGCCTCAACATATATGCAGAAAGTGCCTAGCTAGGAAGTTTGAAAGAATTTTCAGGGAACAAACGAAATTCTTCTTCAGATATCGTCTAGTTATTCATGTTCAAGAGCTCTTTTTGCAAAGCGAATGGCTGTGGGAGACGATCAACCAGAAGCAATATCAATAGCCTCGGCGGTCAGGCGAATTGCTACGAGCGCGACTTCTCAAACCTCGAGTTCACGTGGTTCTCAAACTCACGAATCCATCCAATCTTCCACTTCCTCGAGGATAGAAAGATCTCCAAATCCCTTCTTTTGAATGGATTACGAAGGTCTGTGTATATAGGCTATCGAAGAAGGGAATTTATTTTATTTCCCACGCTTCCCAGCGCGTCCTTGCATTGCCGTTAACAATAGGAAATGAACAATCTGAAATCTACAATGTGTACCGTCTAGTGTTTCTCGGCCAATGGAAATCGATATGTAATTTATGCAAAATTATGTCGGAACACGATTAACTCATCCGTAGTACAGACCACCTTTTCCTTCCTTTGAAGGGATTACGGAGGTCTGTGTACAGGCTATAGATCTCGTACGCGTTTACATATAAATTCAACAGCGACACGAAGAAATATATATCTACGGCTTAGAAACGATCGAGGCTGAAATGATATGAACCGACCGGAGCTGAGTGCAAAGACTGTACGAAAAGTTAGATAAAACCTATCTTTGATGGCAAAACAACCTCATGAACTCAAATACGATGCCTTGTGAGCAATCTACGTACATATGAAGCTATAGAAGTTTATATTATCGACTACGTGAGTCTGCAAACATCGAACTGCTATGAAACCGCTTGTCAGTATTCGCACTTCGTGACAAGCGAACTTTTCTACTTTCGACACACGGTCGCTAAACTGTACGAAATCTCCAAGAATAAATCCCTAATGTCCAAACTAAAGGGAAAAACTGAAAGAGGAAATCCTTGTGAGCAATCGACGTACAAATGAAGCTATATAAGTTATCATCAACACGGTATTAGTTTCACGGACATTTGTGGCTTAACTGAACTCGCGCTACAGCATAGTTTGAAATACTGTACGAAAACTCCCGTTTAAAAATTTCCTGATGCCGAAAGGACCGTAGCATCTTAAACAAGATATCCTTCTGACCAATCCACATACATATTAAGCTGTGAAAGTATGTTTCCATTCCATAACAGCCGATAGTGCAAACTAGTAAACTGCCACTAGTAAATTAACCTTGCGTACTTCCGCGAGTACTGAACTTTCTAGCGTCAAATGCATGTGTTACGTTTCCAAACTTTAGGACAAGAAATCTTCCATAGAATGTTCTATTTTTTTACAGCTGAGAACTGTGTTATTAAACATAAGAAATAAAACAATGGTGCCATTTGAAGAATTATATCACGTCAAAAGTGCATAACGAAGAAATATAAATCTACGGACGCGAGCAGCTCGTTTCACTTTGGTCAAATTCGGACTGTTTACGACTGGAACCTGCAGTATAACAGAACAGCAGACTAAATTGTAAACGTAAGGTCAACTACTTTATTTACATACAAGAAAACAAAAATATTAAATTACATACATGTATATATACTAGGGGAGTAGTATATCACCGCGCTACCGGCCACTCCTAAAGACTGCTAATATTCAGCTAATAATTCTTCTAAGAGGATTTCAAATGAAAGTGTATTTCATCTTCAATCTCATGTGGCCCGAGTGAAAGCCCAGATGGGCTCTTGTTATTAGTATAATTAGTATCACATTTCTTTCTTCCTCTTAAAGATATACATTGTAATTTTATTTAGCTCTTAGCAAACGAAGAGCCACCAAGTGGATGTATTGTTAATAAATCATTATTATTATTATTATTATTATTATTATACCCTGTGAGTTCCTGTGAGTGAGTTCGTTTTCCCGTGTATGAGTCGATTGGTAACTTATCGACTCATATTCATATTTGAGTGGTGGCGAATCGACTAAATAAACTACACAGCACGCTTACTAGAATTACCGTGTATTCCTTTTCAAACGCTTACTTCCTGAACCATTTTCCCGTGTATGAGTCCATCGCCATCGGTACTTGAGTGGTGGCGAATCGACGTATCGGCTAAATAAACTACACAGCACGCTTACTAGAATTAGCATTTATTCCCTTTCAAATAAACTACGCTTACTACTATAAACACTATTTCAACCTCGATCGCTAACTTATCGAATCGACTGGTGGCGAAACGACTGGATTCCCTGCAGAATTAAACATCCCGGCCGTATGTTGACCGCCGATCCCTTACAGCCCCACCAAGCCGATTACCCGGTGATTGCATAGAAAAAACACCGCTCGGTTCAATAACCAGAAGAATACCGGGAGCCCGGTTCTCGTGTATAAATTTTGTAGAGTTAATTTTTCGTGTATTTGACAGTTTCACCGTCACTGTCAGTGTCAAGCTTGTGGCTCTTGTATGCACAGCCTTAACTCCTATCAGATACAAATAAACTAAAGTACAACAAGAAATCAAATACTAACCTGTGGCTGTGGGATACCTGCCGTCTCCTGTGTTTTGTCTCTCAGACTGTGTATTTTCAACCTCAAAGCAGCTCAGCACAACTGGTCACGATCGATCACGGATATTATTTAAACCATGTGGGTGAACACGCAAGCATGCGTCAGCGGTCACTCTACCGATAATGGCAGCGCGGGGGTGGGGTGAAGGGGTGTGAGGATATTAAAGGAAGACGCTTATACTTTGCAAGAAGAGAATAGCAGTTACTGTAAATACATATCTGATTGCCTTACACTAGACCAGTTCGCGGATAATTCCGACATTTTGAAAGGGGTGCAAACATGGCGCGAAATACAGTGTTTGTATGGGAATCCGATGCCGAATAATTTCTGTAAAATCGAATTTCTGAAATATTCAGTCTGCAATCTTAGGATACCAGGTAAAAGATTAACTAATCAAAATTTGAGGGATGAAGCTGTGCTGGGAAGTGTGCAATCGTGTTTTCAGGTTTCGATACATTGCCTGTAAATTATCCCGCGGATTTTGCTCGTTGGTCTCTGGCTGCGCCGTCCCTGGAGTGATTATAAAAGGGTTCGCCTGTCAGCTCTGTGACCCGGGTTCGATTCCCGAACGCTGCAGCGTGATGCGAGTCGAGTTTGTTGGTTTCTCGCCCTTGCTTCGTGGACTTTTCTCCGGGTTCTCCGGCTTTCTTTCCTCCTCAGAAACTAACCTAAATTCCAATTCAATCTTGGAATGTACGTGCACGTTTAAAACGAGCTACTTGGAGCTCCTAAATTAGGGACTGGTCAGAAATTAGCAGGGAGGAGGAGGTGAAAAATGAAATCAAAAAGTCTAAACAATATATAACCCTCCCCGGACAATAAGTATGAAATATTTTGGCCCTACCCCCTTTTGCCCCTTTCCCTTATAACCCCCTTTTTTCAGTTGTCGATTTTTTTATGGTTAAAAAAATTAGGACCCTCCCCCTTTCTCAACCCGCCCTCCCCTCCCCCGCTAATTTCTCACTAGTCCTTTATATAAAAATTATTGCTGCGAGCGTAGCGAGCAGCAACACTAAACTTGACGTTACAGCACAGGGTGACCACACGCATACCTTTTCGCAAGCATACCATTTCCTTGAATTCATGGTCACCGGTCGGTGATCGCCTCGCTTTGACGCCCTGGGTCTCAGAAAATATATCCCGGATGTACCAAACGGCACCAAATTTTTCGCGTTCGCCGATTTCAACTGGCGGAGTAAGTACCACTTTATCAAATTATCATGTCAAACTCCGCTTTATTCATAGCTAGAAGTATTCATCAGGGTTACAAACGTTTTAGTGATGTATCAAGAGGAAGGCAATGTTATTTTATGAGTTTTTCAGCGCTGTCGTGTGCCCAGTTCAGCAGTGGACCTCTGACAACAATACTTATCGAAGGAGACCAACTGTATCTCGATGCGCTTGGCAATCGACTCATCCCAGATGCAGTGACGTACGATATCGCCGAACTATCTGTACGTTGAGGCATGTTGCATGGTATATGGAGACTAACACTTACAAACTTCCGGGTAGCAAACAAATCGCCCAACGTGGCACAGATTGTTCACACATTTCAATAAAATATATATACTATTGGTTACACAATCATATTCAAATTTCTCCAACGCACTTGCCATAATCTATAATTACTCCTAGTTGATTAAAACTACAGAAACTTGCAAATCATTACTAATATATCACTAGACAGTAGCTCTATGCATCCCCTCGCAGCATTTCACTTTCTATTAGAAACTTCTAGTTATACGAAATCTTTGCGCGAGTGCGAGGAAAGTACGGTTCCCGTGCGGCGACCCTAAACCGTGGAACGGCGGAAAATCCTGAAAGGAGTAACGGCGGAATATCCTAAAAGGAGGAGTACAGAATTTTTTTTTCTTGTGTTTTTGTGTCAATAAAAGGCCGTTTAACGATTGCTGCTTCCAAAGCGAATTCCAGCAAGGAAGCGGTGATCATGAACCAAGAAACTGCATCCGGAAATTATAGTTCTTGTCAGCCAAATAAAACCATCTCCTTGATAAAACACCGAGCATATTAATTTTAAAAATCCGCCGCCAGTAAGGCAGGCATTGGAATTATTCGTTCTCTTTGCGCTTGCCAGTACACGCAGGACGGACGTGGGTTTTAACCCATGAAATATACAGAGTTTGATTCGGATGCATTTTGTTTCACTTACCATGGGTATACCAACAGCCAGGTGTTTTTTTTCGCAGCGGAGCGAAAATAACTTTTACAGTTCCAAACGCGACTTCGGTAATGTAACCTGTTATACTAATTACAATGTAAATAAGATGACCCAATAACAAGTCCAAATGACAAGTGTGTATGATGAATGTCATTGTAATTGACATAAATTAAGTGATAATATCGGTCTGTTTTCTCTCAGGAGTGTCGTCTATACTGACAAAGACGTCAATAATAGCATATTGCCTCGTATTTCACTACCTTGAAATATTTTTCCCGCTATGCAGCTTGGGAAAATGCGCTTTCAAATCCGAGCCTTGGAGCCGAACAACAGTTTGATTCTCACGACTCTTTCAGCGGCAGTTAATTCCCCATACAAGTGCGAGAAAAAGCACATCTCGGTGTAATTTGTTCAATTTGTTTAAATGTCTACATTATTCTGTGTTGTAAAATTACCATATATCCAAACTTAGTTTGTACATGTAAACAGCCTTTATTTTCTTCCTCTTCTCTCATTATAACCAACAGTCATACTTTTTAAAACCCTGTAAAGATACAATCAAGCCTATTCGTTTATTTATTCCTCCCCTCATTAACTTCAACATGCATGGTAGTGGTTAACTCGAAAGCTTTCGCTCCTTTGACCACTACACACTATCATCTAAAGATTGTAATTATTATCTACTATTTATTTTTCTCTTTCTTATGGCTTGTTATATTCAACCAATAACTGTAACCTATAAACAAGTGTGAATAAATTGAACTTGAACAAGTTGGAAACTGCTGCGAAGTTAACCCTCCTTCTGGAAAGGGAAATAACCGATGTAGATAAACTCTGTAAAAATAGAGTTGAGATAGAGGCTCTTCCCTAACCCGTGGGTGCAATGACAAACGGGTCATTTCGCTCAGCGACGAAGCTTTTTCAAAGCATGCAGCTAATGCATTGTCGTCACTAAGTGCTTACGCTCGCCTTTGCCGCGTTTTCATACTTCCGATGTTATAGAGACGACCGATACTAATCTCCAGGGTCGAGCTGAAGGCGAAGATGAATTGGAACTTCGAATTTTCCAATCCTACTATCTTGAGAACAAGAGCATCCCTATCTTCTCAGATAACATCAACGATCTCTCTAATGTGGACATTGTTACTCTGATAAATGACCTTCCAAATGACAAGGTTGCGTCCAAAGTTCCAGTTAAATGCCAAGAAAACTGTGTCTTCATTATCGACACCTTAGAGCGGATTTCAATTGAGTGTCGGAAGTGTTTTGGTTTTGCGTTTACTAAGCTCTCCTATTGGCTGAGAAAGTAAACCAACCAATCAGAATCCAAAGTAAAACCAAACGCAAATTAGTTCTAAGAAAAAGCCGGAGACAACTAGCCGTAATACTGTTATCTTGAAGACAACATTTACTGGAAACATGTTCTTCATCAAGATTTCCAGAGAAGAGCTTATGAGGTCCATCATTACGATGGTAATAAATTAAAGAAAGGACGGTTTGTTCAGGTCCAGTACAAATTCAGTGGAGAACAGCATGCCATACTTGGAAAGCGGCACGGTAATTCCAAGTCCGAAGGAACCGAGTTTGTCCGTTGCAAACCAGGAGTTTTGCAAAGCATCAAGGACAACATAAAAGCTAACGCACCACCTTCACTTGTGTATGATCAGCTGTTTGAGGAGGCAGGGGGGATGTTAAAGGTGCAAAGCATCTCTGAAGTTCCAAGAAATAGCAAAATATGGAAAATGCCAAATATGCTGGAAAAGAAGTTCGTAGTCAAGATGAACTGTACGACTTAACCATGAAATCAAAGCAAGAAGAGGAATCGGGGAAAATTTACATACGACGCCTTCAAGTGGCCCCAATCCCTGCTTGTGTCGTTGCTTCTGATAGGCAAGTAAACGATGTCCAGAGATTTTCTGCAAATACAACTGACACCTTTTCGGTGCTTTCCATTGACACTACATTTAATGTTGGCAATTTTTATCTCACGCCAACGACGTATACGGATTTCCTTCTAGAAGTTAGACGAACTGGAAAACCCCCACTTCTGATTGGTCCTACGTTGATCCACACCCGAAAGGACCAAGACACCTTTAGTTATTTTGGAGCAACATTAATTGGTCTTGAACCAGAACTAAAGAACACTCAATTTGTGGATTCAGATCGGGAGGTTGTTGTAGAAAAGGGTAATGATGAATCCTTACCTCAACATGGCAACGTGGCTTGCTTGCAAGCGTCACGTGGAGGAAGACTGCTGCCGAAAGCTCCATTCTCTCGGCATCTCATCGGCACATTGCACGTCATTCGTCCATGACATATTTCGGAGCGATGCAAGAAAAGAGAAAGGGCTAATCGATGCTGATGACTGTAACGAATTTGATGTGAAGCTTGAAACCTTACAAGATGTTTGGAATGAAAGAGAGAAGACGGCAAGAAATCTGTCTGAGCCGAATGAAGCAGAATTCTATAAGTATTTTGTTTCTTGTGTTTCTCAAAACATGAAAAAGAAAATGATTGCCCCTGTACGAAGGTGTGCTGGCCTTGGCGACAATTTTTTTCTTACAACAACGCAGCTGAATCGAAGCACCATCGCATCAAGGCCCAAAAATCGCACATCTATGGAGACCGTAAGCTGGCCTGGACAGAAACGGTCGATCTTGTCAAATCCATTACAGAAGAATAGGAAAGGAACATAGAACGAGCTATTATAGATGAGGGCCCTTACAAGGCTTGGCAATCATTTTGCTCGAAATTATAGGTGCGTTTTACAGATTATGTAAAGAAATCTCACGCGCAAAACTAAGAGAGAATCAACAGAAAGATTCACAGCTTGTCTGTCGAAGCGGCTTTGGCACAACAATCTCAGAGTGCGAGAAGTCTTCCTATGTCAAAGCAAAGGCAAGAAAAGAATTTGACAGCATGTGCCCACCTTAATGTTCCCATGTCGGTCTGGGGGAAACCAGGTGACTCAGAGAGGCGAAGAGATCGTTCAGTGGAGCCTACAGCAAGATCCACTGAGTACACACAGAGGGTACCTAAGCCGCTTAAACCGAAACTGGTCACATTTAAGGTGAAGTGGCTCAAGGGTACTCGAGTGTACCGATGTCACAGTTGTCGCTGAGACATTCGTCCCAAACCTCAATCAAAGGCTCTATATAAATATGAGCCAACTCATTCATGTATATAGCAAAACAGGATTGCTTAAAAGGATTTTTAAAGGGTCATAGTTGATAGTGTTAAACGAATTGTGTTCTCAGTTAACATATTGATCAGCTGAAGGCTAGCTTGCGCGACCGTCGAAACCTGATAGAGTTTTAGTGAGGTTCTAGGTCGCTTTAATTGCCGTGTATGTGCTGTATGTGCTGTATGTTTCAGAGCAAATGCAAAAAAGGCGAAGAAAGCAATCTTACTTACCAAATGAAGTCGAAATCCAGGGAAGTCGAGGAGCCCTCGTCAAAAAATGGGCTTTTATCGCACGGCGGCCATGTTGAGTCCCAGGGCCGGGTTGTTCAAAGCCCGATTAGTGTTAATCCTGGATTAACTCTGCATAGAACCTATTGGTTGTCATGGAAATTAACCCTGGATTAGCACTAATCGGGCTTTGAACAACCGGGCCCAGGAGAATAAAAACCTTTGTTTTCGTCCGGTAAACTCGTTCTGAAACCAACCAGTGCGAGGCTACCGGGGCCAAAACTATTGTTTTATCCAAGATGGCCGAACTGCGATAACAGCCCATGGCAGAAGGCAGAAACGTGGACCCATGATTCATAGCGAGCAATTGCTGTGTAACCTCGCCTTCTGTTCAGGCAAATTTCTGTGCACGCAGATTTCTGCTAACAGATTCTCGCTACTCCCAACAACTCATTCATTGCACATGCGTGCGTGCATGAGAGTTAAAAAGGAGAACCCGAAGTTATCCCCCCACCACCCTGGGATTTTGTGCTTGCAAGACAAATTCCTGACCCAAATGGAGGCTTGCGGATGTCCATTAAGCCTGAGCCAGTACATTACCACCCAAAGCTCAAATGCATTCGAAGTGCACATGGACAGAGGTACTATCCTCAGGTGGAAGTAACTCGCGCCGATCGAGAATTAATGGACACGCTACACCTCAACCTTCCAAGGAATGAGTTTGGTCTGTGAGGAATCAAGTGTAAGGACTGGGTCGAGTTTAACAAATTAATCCAAAATTAACCTAAATAAGATTTGAACCCCATCACAGGGTATAGCAAAATATAATTAGTAACACTTAAGATGTGTAAGTAAATAGAAACGGAATAGAAAGCTTTATAAATATAGAAACATTATCAGAGTTTTGTATGGTTTGAAGAGACACCGGTTCTCTCAATATTTTTCGAAAGGTCATCACTGGGGTCATTATTAAACCAATCTTTCTCAAACTCGGTAAACTTATCTATTTCAATGTGCTCTTTCTTGTGATGGGTTTCTTGTGATGGGGTTTTTAGGATTTTCCGCCATTCCACCGTTCCTCATTTTAGGATCTCCCGTTCCCGTGTCCCTACCGCTCACTGAAACAAAAGCAAAGTGTCTGAACCAGTGATTTCCAGAGATTATTCCACTTCTGTGCTCTATCACTGCGTTCCTTCGCACAGAAAACATTTATATTGTATATTCTACATAACAGACACAGTGTACAGGAGAGACGCATACCAGTTACGTTTATTGGAGACGATTAATAGAGATGATTACATAATTTACAAGTTCCAAGTTTAATATCTATGGTGTACAAGTTTCTAGTAGCTAAAGTAGATTCTATAGTAATTATGCATTGTAATACTGAATAAAATTAGGCTCGGTAGCAGAACAAAGTGAGTAATGTCAACTGTTAAGGTCAAGTGAATTCGTAATGTTATTACATGCTTAAATATTCCTAGGGGAGGTCCTTAGGGAATGCGCAAAACGCTGATTACGAATGCCCAATATAAACAGATATATTCTTATTCTGGAATATGGTCAATCGAACGCACCACAAATTACGACTACAAGACTCGATTTACGCCTTCCCAACATATGTTCCAAAAAATGTCTGTATATGAAAAATCCCCTATAGTTTTAGCTCGTCTATATATACCATCGTATATCAATGCATTTTTACGAGATCCAGTCTAGGAACTACAGCTCTATAATTAGCGAACATTTAAGATTTGATGCCCAGGCTGTCAGAAGTAAAACAAACGAGGAAGATTTTGGTTTTAACTCGCCCTAAAGTTAGCTTTCTAGTTCAAGTTCCCTAACAATCTAAAAACATCCGCTGCTCAGCCGGCGTAGGTTAGATTGTTTTTGCTCTCGCTTCGAGTTTTTCTACGGTTCCATCGAATGTTCTACCAACACCAAGTGACAAGGCGAGCAGATGGCTTTGTTACTGTTCGACCAAACTAATTCAAGAGCTATTCAGAAATCCGTTTCGTCATGTCCCTATTAAACTTTGATTTGCGGTTTCGCTTATATAATTCATGAACTGCTTTATTTTGTCTGTCGGTGATCTGGGTGATCTCAAGCCTGGTTCTACTTATACGAGTATAGCCGAGTACGGTAAGTGCGCCAAGTTTCTCACGATAATAGATATCGTCATTCTTGACTCCCTTAATTGGTTTGGATGCACGGTAAAACGTGTCAGGTGCTCCGTCACGTGACTTAGACCACGTAATCAGTAATCAAAAACGCGGCTCCGAGTTTAACAGAAACTGAGAATAATGAGTGAATGTGGTTAAGGTTAAAGCAGTTTACCTATTTCAGCTAGAAAAGATGACTATGTGGTCTTAAAAATCTTTTTTCATAAATTCCGTTTTTGGTTGAGGGAGGCAAAGTCTCGTATCGCAACCTCTTAGGTCAAATACCACCAAAAGTGTGCCTATTAGGGACGACGATTGAATGAGAATGTTCATTGAACGTTGAATATTTCATTGAATGTTGAATATCGGGTTGAATGTCGAACAAAGAGTTGAATGTTGAATATTGATTGTTGAAAAATAGTTGAACGTTGCACAATCCCTGAATGTTGAATAAGCCGTTTTGAATATTGCTACAGTTGGCTTGCCAGACTTCACCAGAGAAGTTGGGGACGATCAGTGGCAAATAACCAGCAACTCAAGCGACGACTTCATGTGAAATTATCGCAAAAGCAGACTTCGAGAAAAGTAACAAAATGATGTACATTGTATGGGATTTGCTTATTGCATTCTAAGCCAATGTCAGACCCATTCGAAAAATGGCGTCCAAAAAAACTATTGTCCTGGTAACATGAACACGAGGCTAGTCAGTCCACACAAAAGCTTTTGAACGTGCAAGCGAGGCTAGTCAGTCCTAAACAATAGTTAATTAAATTGGACGCCATTTTTCGAATGGGTCTATCAACTATGTGAGAAATGTGTGTACAAATATAGGTTACATTTACATTAGAATCTTTGGTTTTGCAAAACTGAAATTTGAACTGGTGTTTCAACTTTTAACACTTACTGCAGGCAAGCTAGCTTAGACAATGAGAATCTAGATATTTCCCCGATTTTTTTTTCTGCATGAAAACGAGATGTAAACAAACGGCCTGGTCCATAAATACCACGAGATTCAAAATCGAGCCGCGTAGCTCACGAGTGGTATTTATGCAAAACCATGCTATTAATAACCTAAGTACTAGACCGCCTCAAGAGCTTACGTCATCGAGCCATCACTTTTTAACCAATGAAATGTATTTCCGGTTTTCGGAGATTGACATAATTGCCATCACGAGCCTCGGCCATTTTAAGTTTTGAAATGTCGGCCGGATAATCAACGTTTTTCGATCTCTGTAAAGACATTAGTATGGTACTTGTATTTCATCCATTTCTTTGTTTTATGCGAAGCTTTTGAGTTAAGTTATGTTGCCGTGGGAATTGTTTTGTCTAAGGCTTACAAGGAAATATGTGAAGAAATTCAGTTTTGCTAGCACAGCTTTGATACCATTCGCTGCAAGCCGAGAAACTTGCCAGTGTGTTTTATCAGCTTCAGTGGACTGACGGCAACAATGATGGTCAGGTGACGATCTTTGTTTCTCCTGTTGTTCGGTTTCCAGAACTGTGAGATCAGTTGGGAAACAACTGGTATACAATTCCCGCCGGCAACACTCCGAGGACGTTCTTTCTTTCGAGAAGCAAGCCTTCGATATAACGTTTTTGTGCAGGCTTAAGACTAATATTTGGTAAGAACTGTAAAGCGCCTTCTAATGCTTTTATGAAATCCGTTTGTTCAGAGTAAGCTCGCGCGTACCTAGCATTTCACATCCGGTTTTGAGTCTGGTTTTTTTATCAGTCCAATCAGCACAACGTCCAGAATCTGCACGTTTGACACAAGTCATTGAATACTTTTGTGTCAGGCCTTCCTTTCTTGTTCCCCTCTTCCCATTCTCCTTCCCATTCTCCCTCTTCTTCTATCTTCGCGTAGTTTATTATTATTATTATTATTAGTATTATTATTATTATTAGTAGTAGTAGTAGTAGTAGTATTATTATCATTACTATTATGTTACTTAGTTTATTATTATTATTCTAATTTATATATTATTTAAACTCCCAGTATTAGTGAAAACTATCCCAGGGAGTATAACCATCTAAGTATCTAAGTATCTAAGTATCTTCTCCCCTCTCCTTCTCCCCTCCCCAACTAGGCCTGATACTCAGGTTATGCTTATAATATGAGCTAAGAAATGTTCATGGGGCAATTATCTCACTGCTTGGTCGTGCTCCGTCAAAAACCAACAAACTCATGGAATCTTGCTCAGAGTCCGTCATAAAAGGCATAACAATAAAAAAGATCTGAAAGAAAGAAAACTTACACATTTATGTGGTCCATTTCCTTGAATTTGTTTTACGTTCTTCGTGTGAAGGTCTTGTGTGATTCCTTACTGGGGATCCCGCTGTCTATGGGGATTGTCTGATCAAACTTCGGCTTGTTCGAGGACCCAAAAACTAAACTGTGCTCGAGTCTTTCACAAAGATTTTGTAGCATGTATCTCAACAAAATGATTCTATACTTTTGTAAATTGTCAGTTCTGCATATTTGCTTGTTGTAAGCTTGTTTTGCAAGATTTTCCCTTCGCTCTTTAGGGGAAACATGTCCGCCATTTTTCAAGAGACGATAAAAAGGACACTGGTTGTGTTTTCCAAATATGGAAAGAGCTACCATATATGGAAAGAGCTACTATAGCTGAAATACCACTGCTCTCAACCAATCAAATGCCAGACATTTCTTAGCTTGTATTATAAAGACAAATACAATTCCGTGATGTGTAATGTAAGTTTAAAAATCCTTCACTCATACTTCTTCCGGATAACACAATAATTTGTTGGTTTCTTTGCCTTTATTTACTAATTTTAACGACTTTATTACTTTGACAAAAAAAAGGACACCGTTTTATAATAGGCATTTTGCAGCTAACAGTCACGTGATGATATAATACTTCGTTAACGAATGAATTTAGCTCGTAATCCCCATGGGAAAGGCGCTGCTATGGATGGTGGATGGCAAGCCATCTTTAAAAACGCCGTTTTAGAAAGATCGACAATCGATTGGAAGTGAAAAATAGCATTTACAAACAGGTTTTTGCTAATAACAATACCGGTCACGTACAAGGCCTCTAAATAATATTTTTTGCCATCCAGTACAATCCTGACAATCACGTGAATGCCTAACTGCACAAGGCCCATTACTGTTCCTCTTCCAATCCCATTGTTCTCTCTTTGCACTATGTCACCGATTGCGTCTTCATATAGCCAAGACATTGCAAATAATATTGCAGCCTGTAGCCAGTTCTGGTTGCAATTATAACATTGCAGTGTACAATTGTCAACAGCCCTGCTCATCCGCATTAAATAAGACAAGACTCAGGGCACTCTAAAACTGATAGTCATAATTGCAATGACGTGAGAGTGCAAATGCAAAGCTTTAACTCACTTTATGCCTTAACATACGTCTCACAATTATGGGAGCTCATTTTCTGTACTATACACCAACTGTGTATGTTAGTGTTGCGACTGACTGCATTGCGCGAAATTCAAATTAACAGTTGAATATTATATTTCAGAGTAAGGGCTAGAGCCTATTGAACCTCCAGACTTATGCCTCTTTGTGTGATCAAACTAAAACACGAGCATTTTCTTTGCTCTCAAAACCTCAAAATCAACACATGTTCAACTAGTTCTCAATAACACTGGAAACCAAATATTACAAATAACAAGTCAAGAGAAAAATCACACGGATTGTTTCATCCAATATATATTGAACAATGTTTTACGGGATCTCCAACGGACTCCAACAACGTCAAACATGTTTTATAAGACATTGACCCTAAGACCAAAAATCCTTTGCGTAATTATTTACAATACGACTAGACTCATCCTAGTGCGCGTACGTGAATCCAACACTTGTTTGGCAAGGCCTTTTAAAACGCTCAGTCGTTCGCGAGAAGACTACAGCCATCCTGTGGTTTGTCACGAACGACTGAGCATTATGCACGGAGCCTCGCATTGATTCCTTTGTACGTAGGAAGTGAGGCATATCTCGGAAGTAGGCCATATTCAATTACTCTTTCGACTGAAACACTCAGTCCTAAAACACTAGGCTGCTGGACTTACGGAAACACTTCTTACACACACTGGTTTTGTCGAATGGTCTTTGCAGAATGTGTACAAACATGACCCTTAGGTAAGTTCCTGGACTTGACAAAAATGTTCGAACTTCTTATGTTTAAATAGTTAATGTTCGTCATCCAACTCCATTGTTCTCTCTGCACTATATCAACGATTGCGTCAGCGCACTTTAATGTTATTATTACTGCAGCCAGAACTTACTAGCAGCAGTATTATTAATATCAGTTGCTGCCAGAATTATATTTAAGTGCGCAGGAAATAAAGTTATATTTGGCTTTACATTAAGAGAAGCTAAGGCAAAGATGGAAATAAAAACCAGCGTACCGAGCGTGACTCAACCATCAACGTCATGACGTTACACTACCGACTTCTAGTCCTCTCTCCTACAGCTACAATATCAGACAAGAGAAAACAACAATGGAAACCTTGGGATCAATAACTGTATGCAACAAAATACCTAGAAAACAATGCTTCCTAATGACTCAGGAAAACAGGTACAGCAATTCCCACAAACGTGTTAATTTCATTGTTTTGTGTATGCCAGAACAATATGGAAGGCGGCTTTAATCGTTGATTATTTTGCAAGATTCAAAAATGAGACTACTTTGGCCAACAACAATACTTTCGCCTCAGCTGACTGCAATACATCTCATATTGCTGCCAGCCTCAGTAACTATATACATGTATTGATCGTGCATACACAAAACAATGAAATTAGTACATATTGTCTATCATTTCAGGTGGGAATTACTGAACAATAAAACCATTGAGAACCATTGTTGCCCGAAATTTTGTTGAAGTAAGGGTTAGATAATGGCACGAGAGTTCTATTTGATTTAGAGTGCCGAGCATTTAGATCTAAAAATATATATATCTAAAATGCGAGGCACTCTAAATCTCGTCTTACAATTTGGTCACCAGACATTTTTTCTGAAATTATTTGCAACTACTGTAAGAAGCTCTGAACATTTCGAAAAAAATATACAGGGTCTAGACTAGGGGAGTAATTAATATTCTCTATATACTAATAAGGCTATTGTTTTCTATTGTTTCATAGCCGTATTAGTATTTACTAATTACTTAACTATGGGATTTAGACAGCTGAAATGGGGAACCCTGATTGGTCGAGTGGGTGTGACCATGTTCTAAGTATTAGAGAAAGGGCGCCGTTCAAACTTATTAATAATGGCAAAAACAAAGAAAATCACCGACCGATAAGTGATCTTTAAATCTGATACAGATTTCGTCCTGATTTACATAAACTTTGGCTTCGATTTTCTCGGCCGAAATAAGTCGTATCGCCAAATTAACTGAAAACATGACTCTGCATCTAGACGTTTGATAAGATAAAGAATTCGCTTTCAGCTCGAGTTTGTAAATCGGATAAAGATCGGCCTCTCATTCTTTATCTATTACATATAGCGCAAGAGAGAAATATGGGACTGTAGGAACAATAACGATAATAGATAATCACTTTGGGCTGCGCCCTCAGCTGACTGCAATATTTTTAATAATGCTGTCGGCCGAAATAATTGGAGCTCAAACACCAGACGTTTTTGACAATACGGACGTCACAAGACCGAGAGAAGACTGGATTGAAAACATGGTATTTTTTTTTAGATAACCTGATACACGTTTCTCGGCGATCAGCACGGACAGGAAGACTCTTGATTTGATGCTTATGACATCACGTTACGCACGTGCTGAGCTGACGTAAAAATGCCCCGAAAATGGAAAATATTACTTCCGGTTGGCGTCCATGACTCACGTCTGGTGCTTGAGTTCTCTATTATCTAATAAATAACGTCTTTCAAAAATGTGTTCGGACATGACAAGCTAGGCTGCTAGATTGAATGAAACACTTTCCGCACTGCTTACAATTATGTGGTTTTTCTACAGTGTGTGTTTTAACATGCCTTGCTAGGCTACCAGGTTGACTGAAATCCTTTCCGCATTGCTTACAATTATATGGCTTTTCTCCAGTGTGTGTTCGAATATGGCAATCAAGGGTACTAGAACACCTGAAACACTTTCCGCATTGCTTGCAATTAAATGGTTTTTCTCTTGTGTGTGTTCGAATATGCTTTGCTAAGTTACTAGATTGACTGAAATCCTTTCCGCATTGCTTACAATTATATGGCTTTTCTCCAGTGTGTGTTCGAATATGGCTAGCTAGGCTACTAGAACACCTGAAATACTTTCCGCATTGCTTGCAATTAAGTGGTTTTTCTCCAGTGTGTGCTCGAATATGCCGAGCTAGGCTGCTAGATTGACTGAAGTCCTTTCTGCACTTCTTGCAATTAAATGGTTTTTCTCCAGTGTGTGTTCGAATATGCATCGCTAGGTTACTAGATTGACTGAAATCCTTTCCACATTGCTTACAACTATATGGCTTTTCTCCAGTGTGTGTTCGAATATGGTCAGTTAGGTTACCAGAATGACTGAAACACTTTCCGCATTGCATGCAATTAAATGGTTTTTCTCCAGTGTGTGCTCGAATATGCCTAGCTAGGCTGCTAGATTGACTGAAAGACTTGCCGCACTGCTTGCATTCAAATAGTTTAGCGATAGGTTCTGTTGGGTCATGCGATCTTACATGTACGTCTCTTAATTTGCTGTTCTTCTTATATCTTTGTTGCCACTGGGGTAATTTCTCATCGTTATGTTTACTATAGTTACTAAATTTTAATGGCTTAGATGATTCTGCTGATTTTGTTGAAACAGACCGACTAATTATCTTCACTACCTGGTATTTACTCTTTGCAGTACAATCCTTTGTGTTATTTAACATAGCATTAGATTCTTCTTGTTGGTCTGTTGGTATTTCCCTGCATGGTACAACATCTGCTGTCTCGGCACTGTTCTCTTCTTTCAATGTGACAGATGTACTTTCGCAGTTCATTTTGATCAAACTCTTGTCGTTTTGGCCAATATCCGCGCCATGAATCACGTTGCCAGATCGTGATTTTGTACTATCCTGTAATTCCTTTATTTTATCGAAGTCGTTATCTTCAGGCGTAAAGAGATCGACAGGTTTGTTGTTAGGTGCAGGTTCTTGCTCTCTATCTTGTGTTTGTGTACGTCTTGATACCATTGTTGCACTTTTATTGGGTAGACACAAGTGGTTTTGAGTCTCAATGTTTCTGACAGACGTTCTCGCTAATTGCTCTTCAGGAAGCTGTTGTTACATGTAGGTATTAAAGAATATACAGCTGTTTCAATTAACGTTGTCTTGGAGAAGGTTATTAGGGTATTCCCAGACCGAAATGAATTATGGTTACGAGTTACAACCTGGACGTCTTAGTAGCCTTAGCTATATTTCTTTAAATCACTTTTTAGGCTGTGAACAGCCGTTCGACATTTTAATCATTTTCGTAGTAACGGAAACGACAATATTGGACAAAATGATTTGGGACACTGGTCGCTTATAGAAACTGTTTCTTAATTAACCCCAACACCTCCCTGTAATGTTGTTATAGGTACATGTTTAGTCGGGAAATCATTCACGTCCAACATTGAAATGGGGGAAGGGGTTTGGAAACTGCAGCTGTTTTAACTTTTCATCTAGCATTTTTATTTTCATACAATAGTCGTTTTTTGTTGATTGTCCCAACATTTTTGTACATGATCATACTCTGCGAAAAGAAGGCTTTTCGATAATGCATCGTTGTGAATGCATTGGCTGAATTAATATTTCATATATTGTGTTGACAATGCTGAATGGGTTTCAAGTCTCCAATGTTAACTTAGCACGAATAGATGGATTTGTATGCCCTTGGGGAAACATGCTTAGCCGTTCTGTCATAAAATAATTCAAAATCATTAAACTATGCAACAATAATTATAAAACCTATCAGTGTAAACATCTCTGTTAAGCCTTTCACTAACCATCTCTAGAATATATTAAAAGAACAGCTTTCTTGGAGTTTAGTTTAGATTCTTGATGATGTTACATACAGACCATGAATTGATACTCAGTTTACTAAAAATACTACTTACATGTACATCAACAGAACAGTTATCCTGGTTTGGCCATCTACGTTCTCCAGTAACAGTGTTGTAAAAGAACAAAGTCTCACCAAACTTGCACTTGTATTCATACCACTTACAATCTTCAGTTACCATCTCCATAATCTGGAATGTATGCAACAAGAGATAATATGAGTAAGTTAAACAGGGTTTAAATTACAACAGACATGTTACAATGAACAGCACATGCACAAGTTTACATGCAGGTACAATTTAATGTATGTTTGCAAGCACAAGTTCAAATAATTTTTTTTGCACATGCACAGAACATGCATGAAGGAAATTGCATGATGTAGATACATGCAAAGCCATTGACCTACATGTACAGTACCTGTAAGGCCATGAGAATATGAACTACCAATAGAAATGTGATTGCATGAAATTAATGCTTTTTTAAACAAGTTTAGATGATAAAATCTGATTGTGCGAAAAAGATGACTTTACCCATTGACTCCTATGCCATCTTCCCCAATAAAATGCATCAATTCTAGAGGTGCTGAAACTCTGATAATGCAACATTATTTGAATGTACCAAAGGCTAAAGAATCCAAGATATAAGATTGATTGATAGACTCCACACTTTGGACAAAAATGTTTTTGTTTTGGCAAGAGGTTTTTGTTTCTTCAATTTTTGCAAATTTCGAGAAGCTGAAAATCAGTTCAAAATTTTCAGACTTCATGATGTCCTCTGGCTCTCTTCCAGTGGCTTAATTTGACCAAAATTTGAGACTGTGTCTACATTCAAACCCTACAAGAGCAAACTTTTCAAGTCATCACCATGCAATCACCACAGAAGAATCCTCCCAAATTGCATTGTGGGGAAAGCTTGATCCCTTGGCTTATAAGGTCAGTGGTATGTAACTAATCAAGGCTAGTCAAATTTGGACTGAGGGGGGAGGGTTGTCAGTTAGCACTCTAGATTTCACTAACTTAACCCTTTGGAACCCAGATGCATTTGACTCAATTGGTGAAATGCAGAGTGCTAACTCAACCCTCCCCCCTCAGTTCCAGTTTGGCTAGCCCGAGCTAGTTAAATACTGCTGACTTTTTAAACCAAGGGCTCAAACTTTCCCCATGATGCCATTCGGCAGAATTCTACGGACTCGGCGGCGGTGAGTATGGTTTCTTCCGTAGGTTTTCCAATGAAATGCGCTCTAATTTTGGACAAATAAGCCACTGTAAGAGAGCTAGAGGACATCATTAAGTCTGATGACGGCTTAAAAGTACTTGGTTTGCTTTTAGTAGGCCTTGGGTTTCACAGGATTTTTCTGTTGTGTTTCTGCTTTGAGACACATGAAATAATTCTTCACTGAAACCCTTGAAATTCTGCAGTTGGTTGTCTTTTCCCCCTGCTCAACCTATTAGGATGTGTTTTTGTCACTTTAAAGCAACGGCTTGAGTCCAAATCACCGCTCTTGGTTGTAGGGGTAAAAGACTTATAAAAAGTCCCAGAGGGGGTGTCCCCTTGTAATTTTTTTGTTGATTACCCAGCATGCAATTGGAGGTGGGAGCAGGAAAACATGGTGGAGAGAAGTGCAGCATTAAGAATAGCACGCTTCACAGTCGCAATGTGTGTGTTGTGCAAACAAACCTGGTGGTTCGAAAGATTAAAGAAGGTACTGTAACGACTGAGTGCTGATTTTGTGTTTGCTTTTGATTTCAAGGGCGAATGGGAAGGATTTTGGAGGCCGATTTTCAGCTCCTCAAAATTGGTAAAAATCGGAGAAACGAAAAACGATCTCCAAAACAAATGAGTTTTTCTCCAAAGTGGGAGAGTCAAGCGATCCCAGTTATAGCTGTGGCTTTGAAGTCATTCATCCCTTGAAATAATATCGCAACATTGTATTTCCAGCGTGTCTAGGTTTGATGCAATAATTTTCTCCAGGTACAAATGTACATGCTTGATATTGGCCGGTTACGGCCGGTTCGGGTGCGAAAGGGTTAAGGTGAATTGGCCGAGTAGACTATGGGTTAATAACAGTGTAAGGAAAAAAGTGGAAACATGATATATATGTACATTTGTAAACTCATCACATGTAAAAAGCTCTGCAGAATTTTAAGCTTCTTGTTTTGACTGACAAACATTTACTACCATATAATAACTTGTTTCCCCACTGTCAGACCGTATCCAAAACCATTACCCCTGTTTCAAAATGATTTTCACCTACTGTACATAGTTTTTGAGAACTTTCCTAAATCCTCTCTGTGTCCCAGGGTTCAATTCCCAGATCTGACATACATGTACATGTATATGAACATACTGTATGTATTTGAGTTGAGTGTGTTGGTTATGGCACCCTTGCTTTGAAGGTTTTTCTCTAGATTCTCTAGTTTTCCTCCCGATTCTCTAGTTTTCCTCCCTTCTCAAAAAAATAACCTTAACTCCAATTCAATCTTGGGAGTTTGTCGGAATACTTAATCATAAGCCTATGGCTTGGGAGACAAGCTGGTAATGGCTCCCTGTATCTTTCATATTATGTACATGTAAATGAAGTAAATAAAGACTGTGTTATGAACACAATTACCAGCATATTGTGAATTAGGGCCCCAGCTGGTGATATGTGCATTAGTCTCACATGTGAAAAGCTTTTGCGTGGCAATGTGAACATGAGGCTATACCCATGGTTTCAGAGGTTAAATGTTTAGAAAACCTTGTTGGTAAATACATGTAGCATTTACAGTGAGCACCAAAGGTGATGGAGGTGATAGCGAAAACTCAACCTCTGGATCAGGTCTGTTTGAATCTAATTTATTTATCTAAAATATGAAGATCAACAGCAATTGGCTACATTGTATGTTCACAACAAGCACTTAAATTGGGTAATACCAATCACATGTCCAAAACTACCTGTCATTACTTTAACTCTGCTTACTTTTCTCAACCACCATTCCTACTTTGCTGTTATTGGTTAGTTTAAGCATGAGCTCTGTTCAAAAATGACAATGATGCAGTGATGGTTGCATGCAGCAAAATTACACAAAAATTTCTACAGGCCTACCATCCTCCAGGTTTGTACCTCCAAATTGGTTTTGGGTTCCCTGTGGCTACGAATTGAAAGATTTATGAGAAATGATACAGTGTTAAATTTTCACTCCTCAAATGAAATTTTAGCGATACTGTGCTCTAAATCTACTCAAGAAATAAATATTAGAGTGTTGTATGGTGTTTTTTTTCGGGAAAAGTTTTCCATTTACGGAGTTTAGCGAATGAGAATTTTGGGTAGAGAGGGAGAAAAAATACAAGGCAGGCAATTCAATGGCAAAATTCAGCCTTAAGTCACTGCCGATCCTAACCAACCCAAAATAGAATTCCGGCTAAATTTCCAAACATTTCGCCAAATGGCAAAAGGCTACTCAGAGCCATAGTTTCACCATGTCTTGACTGAGTTGGGTTCAATCCCTCCAATTCCAAACGAGAAAAACGATTCTGAAGAATGCAATTAGGCCTTCTCTTGATGATCAAGCCAGAGATGGCGACAAAAGGAATTCTAAATATGTGGGTCGTTTTGAATCAGCCAATCAACATGTTGATCAAACCGAATGCCAATGGCATCGACGTGTTGAAATTGGAGGGATTGTCAACCCAAATTCGGTAAAGGCATGGCAAAGCTATGGCTCTATGAGATACCGTTAGCCGAAACGTTTGAAAATTTAGCCAGAATTCGAAATTTAGCACAGCATTTTGCAGACCTGTTACCCAGGGCAACACGAGACTAGGGTCTCCAGAACAATAACTATTTAAATTGGATGCCATTTATGCAATAGATTTTTGTCAACTGGTAGTGGTGTTTTGCAGAATGCTGAATGCAAATTAGAAAATCTGGTCAACAAAATACCATGAGCCATGAACCACATGCTCTAGTGACTAGTCATAATGCACTTGTCATTGGCTTTCCTGAGGGGGGACCCCAGGCTGTAGGTGGGGGAATTGGGGACTTTGTAGGGACTTCGCAATCCGTGCCCTTGGGGTGGGGGAAAAAGTGGGGACTTTGCTTGCAGTAATTTTCATGGTAATATTTTAATTGCATGCCGTGGGCTAGCTATATGAATATGAGCCTCCCGGTTAGCTCAGTGGTTAAGTGCCGGCCTGTTGGGCAGGAGGTCAACGGTTCAAACCCGGCCCGGACCAACACTCAGGATCTTAAAATAAATTAGTAGAAGGTGCTGCCTTTGTGAAACAATTTCGTTCACAAGCTGCAAATGGTTAGACCTTCACGTCTTCTTGGATAAGGACGTTAAACTGTAGGCCCATCAGTGGATGAAGAGCCATCTTGTGGATATGCCACTGATTAATCCCATTAATAATATTATTGATGGAACAAGTTGTGCTTTCAATCAAAGATGGCTCCCTTCGAAGGTGTTGCATTAAACCTGTGAGTTTTGAGCATAAAATAGGCCATATGTCAAACTACATTGTAGAGTATTTGTTGCCTGCTCCTTTCATTAGCTAGTTTATACTTTTTATTTCAAAGAACATAATTTTGCATGGGTTTAGAGTTAGCATATTTTTTTTATTAGAACTTCGTTTGTAGACAGTTTAACACATTTGTTGCATGGGTTAAGTAAGGGTTAATCAATGACCGCGAGTGTGATATGAGCAATGTTAAATCCCATATCACACAAGTGGCCATTGATTAACCAATTTAGCTGATGATTTTACTCAAAATTATTTTTTTCACGTTTACTACAGAGCTTGCAGTTCTCGAAAGAAAGCGCAGTATTTATAGTTTTAAAAAATTGTATTCGAAAATGGTGTTTTTTTTGCTGTGCTTTTGTTTCCTAATGAGCCATACTCAAGACCTTATTGTTGTAGTTGAATCTAATGACATTTATTTAACTAAAGGTATTTATTGATACATGTATGTAGAGTAATTATCAGGCCCATTTTCACAAAGCGCGCGTAAGCTACATGTACAAGTGGTCGTAAACTTGCATGTAAACCATCCTGTCACTGCAATTTCCTAGTCTGTTCAAGTTGTTTACGATCACTCGTAATTTACGTATGCTTTGTGAAATGGGGCCCAGTTCCAAATGTTGACTTTTGGGTTGAGTTTCAGCCAAACTGCCTAAGCAGAAATGACATAGAACTGAGTAGTATAAAACGAGTTGCATTTAAATCTAAAAACAATAATTTAACGTATTTATAATATCAAAAGTACATGTACATGTATATAATCCTTTTTTTGTTTTGGTTTGAGTAATAAATTCATGCAATCATTCAATATTTTTGTTTCCTTGCTGTATATATTAAATGCTCATTAGTATGGATAGTGAGATAACCAGTTATTAGAGTGGGATAACTGGTTATCACACTGTTTATTGTTTACTAAATAAATGAGTATTTATTACCTGGCCACAATTTCCCTCTCTTCAAAAGCCCTGCCCGCTTGACTGGTGTTAGACAGTTGAATATGGGATTTATGCCATCAGTTCCAACAAAGGATATACATTGTAGGGTGTGTCATGAGCTAACTCCTGTTGGGGGCTTACCTTGCCCCACTACATGTAGTACTGGAGACTTTGCTGAAAAAAAGTGCCCCACATGTGGGGAAATATAGGGGCTTTGCAATACAAAATTAGCAAAGTTCCCACATTTGCCAGGAATCCCCCCCCACAGGTAAGCTGATGACAAGTGCAAAAACACCCTAAATTGGCTTTACTGAGGTTAGTTTCTTTTTGTTGGGTTAGGGTTTGGCTTACACATGTACATGTACATGTACATATAGTTAACAGGGCCATTAAATGAACAACAAAGATATGTTGACCACCTTCTGTCAATAAACATACATGTATGAACTAATCCAAACCCTAACCCAACATTTAAGAAAAACCTAACCTCAGTATTATTGTAAACCCAGATGCACACGTACTTCCACTAACCGGATTTTCTAATCTGCTGGCTATCACATCGACTGGTGAGTTCTGGGCCAAGCCGACCTGAATAATTACACTTTCAAGCTTCTTCCCTGTTAGTGTTAGGAAAGGAAATCATCGATTTAGATCATGTTTCAAATAAGATTTGTTATCAGTGCAAAGGCTGTATTAAAGTAGACTTGAAGTAGAGAAATTAAAATAAATTAAACTTTCCTTCAGGGGACTTGTATGATGTTCCAGACAAGAAAATGAACTACTGTACATGTACATGACTGTATACATGTGTGGCACCTCAGTTGCATACTGTATTTGTCAATATGGGAAAGGGAAACATTCATTATTAAAAGTACATGCTGACTGCATTGGTAATTTCCTTTTCTAAGGTAGCCTGAAAAACCAGCAGACTCTCACCGCTCCCCCACTTGCAAAAGAGACGTTTGGGAAACAAGGCAGAAAATTCCATACTGATGACATAGCAGATTGCCATTTCACAATGCATAAATTAGTTGCAATTCTCAGAAGCCAAATGCAAATAATAGAGTTATTTTCAAGATAAATTATATAAAGTTCTACTGAGGCTGTTCGTTTGCTTGGCAGTGGATCACCATCATGAACAACCACGAAATTCAAGCCTATTTAGCATGTGTCAGTAGCTAGTTTGCTTCGTTCTTTCAGTACGTGGCTCGGCCCGGTCAAGCGAATTTGTCCTACGACTGTCAAAACATAATAGTTGATTATAATTTCAAAACCTACACACAGCACGCACAGAGCTAGCAAGAAGTTACCTGACCTGCAGTTTTAAATGCTTTTGTAGGGGGATCATCAAAGATTTTACCTACATGTACTCCTTGGGGGATCATGAAAATTTAGATGTACCTGTCATGTAAAATGTAATGAAATTACCAGTGTTTTATAGAGCAGTAAAATGTCAGAAATTTGGCTAGGGCCTTTGGCCCTTCCAACATTTTAATGCAGTCTGCTTTGTTTCCTTCATACACAGGGTAATATTCTCTAAGCTCATAATCAAAGGCACATCCCCATAGGACAGATAATGCATTGGTGTCCAGGAGATTAGTTATGCCTTTTTTTATTGGAGGGGGGGGGGGGGGCAATAAAGTTTTGAGCAATTTTATAGGGGGTCATCTAAGTTTTATTTTTTTCATAGGGAGGTCATAAAAGTTTTAACAAGAGAACCAGATGAAATGCCCATTCCCCCCCCCCCCCCCCCCCCCTCCCCCCACCCAAAGCCACAAATAATGAACACTCCCTAGGCCTAACAGGGAAGAAGCTTGGAAGTGTCATGACCAGCGGGTTTTTTTCGCCGCTCGAAAATATAACCTCTCAGCCGTATGTTGACCGACGGTCCCTTACATTTAACTGCTGCTCCACCAAGCCGGATTACCCGGTGAATAAGAACACCGCTCGGTTCAATAATCGAAAGAATACCGGTAGCCCGGTTCTCGTGTATAATGTTTGTAGTGTTGATTTTTGGTGTATTTCACTGTCACTGTCAAGTTTGTGGCTCTCGAGTCTTGTATGCACAGCGTTAACTCAACTCAGATACGAATAAACTAAAGTAAAACAAGAAATCAAACACTAACCTGTGGAATACCTGCAGTCTCCAGTGTTTTGTCTCTCAGTTTCGCTGTTTTGAGGTTGAAAATACACAGACTCACGTGTACCGATATACATGTATTATTTAAACCATATTGGGTGAGCACGCAAGCATGCGTCAGCGGTAACTCTACAGAAAATGGCAGAGCTGGTACATGGTGGGGGTGGAGTGAGGAGAGGAAAGGCGCCAGGTGATCGGGGGAGGGCCTAGGGGGAGTTTACGATGTTCAAAGGAAAAATATTTTCCATTTATTTGGAGGGGATCAAATGAAAATCAAAATAAACAGAATGATGCCTGATGAAGTATTCATACATCCCAGCCACTTTTTGGACAAATTTGATAGGAAATATAGGCTGTGCAAGTTCTAAATATAGGAAAATATAGGATTTTTTTCCAAAATATAGGCACTTTATAAGAGCTAAAATAGCTTTCAAACAATAAATAGTAAACAATAACACACAATTTTTAAAACATGTGAACTTTTAATGTGTTTGATCAAACCTGCTTTTGTTAATTCACAACAAAAATGCTAAAAAGTGCAAAATATAAATGTATCACTCAGCATACATCCTATTTATATGAAATATAGGAGGATTTCTTGAAATATAGGCTCTTTATAGGATCCTATACAAATTATAGGATATATAGGAAATATAGGAGGTCTGGGATGACTGGGTATTTTTACTAATCATAGCATTCTATGATTATTTTTTATTCATTGATATATCTTGTCTTTTAGGGAAATTTATTTGGGCTATTGCCAATGTACACATTGGTATAAGGCTCCAAATAAAATCATGTCTGTATGTCTGTCTGTTCAAATCCAAAATTGGCATAGTGAGCTATTGGATGATAATAAAGATGTTATCATCGAACATTCAAAAACTTGAAAGTTATCTGGTAATCGGTACTCCTGCTGTTAAATATTATGAACGTTGAGCATCGAAGTTGTGAATAAGTTGGCTGGTATTTTGTCTGAGTGGGTTAATGGGATCCCTGTGGTTTGCACTGCTTATGACGTTACCGCTCACTGTTACCAGAATTTGTATGGGAATCCGATGCCAAATAAGTTTCTGTGAAATCGAATTTCTGAAATATTCACTGTCTGCAAACTAAAGATACTAGGCGAAAGATTAACTGATCAAAATTTGAGGGTTGCATGTAGCTGTGATGAGAAACGTGCAATCGTGTTTTCAGGTTTCGATACATTTGTCTGTAAATTTTCCCGCGGACTTTGACTCGTTTTTACAGACGAATGTATGGAACTGAAAACACGATGCAATAGACCCTTCGCAGCTGACAAATCCGGCACGTGGTTGTACTGGAGAGCAAAACCGATTCTGACATCATTTATTTAAAGGCCTTGTACGAGATCGGTATTGATATTAGCAAAACCTGTTTGTAAATGCTATTTTCCACCTCCAATCGATTGTCGATCTTTCTAAAACAGCGTTTTTAAAGATAGCTTGCTCTCCAGCATCCATGGCAACGCCTTAATTCATTCGTTAACGAAGTATTATATCAGCACGTGACTGTTAGCTGCAAAGGGCCTATCGCTTCCCAGTAGAGCTGCATGCATCCTTTGTATCAGCTAATCCTTTACCTGGTATCTTCAGTTTACAGCCAGGGAATATTTCAGACATTTGATTTTACGGAAATTATTTGAAATCGGTTCCCATACAAACACCGCTGTATTTCGCACAATGTTTGCACCCCTTTCAAAATGGCGGAATTAACCGCGAACTGGTCTACTGTCATGGTTGCCACAGAGATGAGACTTAAAAATTCCTTGACTTTTCCCTGACTCAACTTAAATTTTCCCTGCCCAAATACACGAAGAAATCACATATAACAACAGCCGTCCTTTCCATCCATTTATTACCAAGTTGATATGTGATTCTTTTCTTCAGCCTTTCCTTCTAACAATACTCTCAAAATTTCCGACATATATTATAGAAAACTTTCAGTTGTGCGTTAAAGACATCATGGACTGGAATATATGCAACATGGTTAAGTGTAATCCAACTAAAACAGATATTGTATTCTAATCACTTCGTGAACCGAATACAAATCATTTCATACCTAACTTTCCAGACAATGAAGATCACAACAATATCAGGAAGGGGCATCTCGTTCATTAGCCGATTGAAAAAATGCCTACAAACATTTAATGTATGAAAAATAAAGTTTAGTTTATGAATGGCTTTAGAGATGCCTTCGGTGGCAACTCAATTAATCTCTGTTCTTATATACTAGTCCTAATTACCTGACATAGCACCTAAACACAAACAGTTCATTCCTTAATGTTCGAGGTTACATAACCATACTAAAACAACTAATATAATTGCATTAAGATGCAATAAACTGTCTTAAGAGACCGGAACTAAATATATTTCATTTTAGATCCAGAGTTCCAACATCAACCCTATTTGCGCGCAAGCGCAGAACGAGTTATTAGGGTTATAGTGGGACCAAGCTAATTTATTCATCGTTTTACGGTGTGTTTCTGTGTACATCGGAGACTCTCCGTTGGCTGTCCAAATAGTCCGAATAGTGTTCCATTTTCCGATGATATATTGACGGAGTTTTATGTAATGTACTGAATGCAAGGACCAATTCGGACGAAGTGCAGGAACCGGATCACCTTGGATGGGATCTAATCAGCAAAAATATACGAATATCAAGACAAGATATTCGTATTCCACAATTTGTTGACTTTCATCTTAAACTTTTGGTTACTAATACTCTATCTTTCATGAAGGACATTTCTCACTTTCTTAATAAATTACAACTGAACTTGGAAAACTCCCCAGTCACGCTCTTCTTGTCACGCTGGACGTTTCTTCTTTATATACCAACATACCTCACAACGAAGGCATTGAGTCTTGTCGTCATTTTCTTAACACTCGCACCACATCTACTGTACGGACAGAAACTCTTCGTGATCTTATTAGAATGATTTTAACCATGAACAACTTCGAATTTAACAACGAACACTACATACCACAACATGGTACTGCTATGGGTACAAGAATGGCACCCTCATATGCCAACTTGTTCCTAGCCAAATTTGACGCACTCAATCAAGCACCGCACCAGGCGTCATATGATTTGGACTCAATTTCATCCTACTATCAAATTCACTCATTCATAGCTGATATTGATTTTAAGAATTCAAAACAGGTATGGAAAAAGCTTCGCAAGCTTTTCAACTTCACTAAGTAATAAACAACAAATTGATATAGATAAAGCACGGGAATTTCACGAGCACTTTAAACAACAGAATTATATTAGTGATAGTGAAAACATATAATATTCGAACATTACAGAGAAACGTTGATATAGAGTTAGATTTTGACTCCTATATTAGAATGGACCTTCAGCGACACTGTGCTCTAAATATACTCAAGAAATAAAAAAGTGTCCCATTTAGCCAGTTTAGCGAACGATAATTTCAGGGAGAGAAAAGGGATAATGTGTACTGTACGCAATATCGGCCGAAGTATCGATAATGTCGACGTAGGCGACACATGTCGGTAGAGGTTCGGCCGACTGTTGGCCATTAGCAGCCGAAGGTGGGCCGAGAGTCAAATGAATGTTGACCGCTACTCGACCGATACGTGACTATTCTATTTTTCGGGTGACATGGTGGATGTGTTGCTGGGTGCCGTACTGTATCGAAGTACAACGACTACGGAGGTCGAGATCTCAGTTGTAGTGGACTTGTTTTATTCTCAGCTTCTCTCACTTCTACATGTCGTCTCAGTGCAACACTTGCAACACACACACAAGGAGAACTTGGGGCGCTCCTTATATATAGAGCCACCTTAAAGAGTTTTCCGCTGAGTGACACTTATCAATCACTATTACAATTTGATTGGTTAAGAACAAATGTAGAGCTAATATAATATGATGTAACTAGACTCATTAGCTGAGTGTAAACAATTGACAAAAGTAAGTTAAGTTATGAAAACAAGTATATCAATAATACACCAAGACCTGGTTTGCACTATTGAGACATGGCCTTTGTGGCTCCGATATAATACTAGAGTCTTAAACGATTAAACTAATAGTAAAGTATCTATTAAACTGAGCCAAAGGTCAACGCGAATAATCATGAACAACGCCTTAATCAAACAGTACAAAGAGGATCAAGGACTGCCTCCTTTTCTCAATATCTGTTCGAAAGCATATGGTTACATCTGTTGATGGTTTACCAAACCTCAAAACGTCGATGCAAAATAGCACTAATTAAATTGTACTTTATGTTATTAGTTTTGTTTCTTGTTTATATTGCATGGTCACGACACAAGGTCGCCAAAGATCACATAAAACATATCCAATTAAAATAAGAACTGTGCGGTTCCTCCTTAATCTGATTCTGATATGTTTGTAATTATTTCCTTGTCATCGTGGTTTTGAGTCTTAAACCTTTATTTTGAAGCTTTTTATGTCGTAACAGATGATTCATCGACAGTCAGTCGACTGATCACCGACACTCTATCGACAGTTTAACGACAGTCGATCGGCGGATACATCGGCGGACGTATCGGCCGACTGCGGAACGGTCGAGGGTTGACCGAAGCTATACAGTTTACCGATGCCCGATACTTTTACAGAAACTAGTTTCAATTCCAGTTTAATTTCAAAGAAGAAACACTCTTTAAAGAGTACAACAATAAATATCAGAGCATGTACATGTAGACTGTTTGTGTCACATAATTTCATCGCGCTGACGCAAAACCGGCGAACGAATGGGGTTAACTGCCTACTGACAAACGGCCTAAAAAATAACTGACAAATGACGATATTTTACTGACAACTGACAACCGAAAAATAACTGACAACTGACAAATTTGGTTTTTGTGGGTCAAACATTGTAAATTTTCTCTAGTAATGATTAACTAGGGCTAACTGACAACTGACAAATGGGCAAAATTTTAACTGACAACTGACATGTAGACCCCCCCATTCAGACCCTCTTAGTTTGCTGCATTGAATTCTCTGAAAATGTTTGGTCGATTGAAGATAGCCTGAATTTCAGCCGTCTCCTCTGGTTCGTTCCTCCCCAGAGAGACGTCTGAATCCAATAGCCGATAATGCCGTCCAGTGACGTCACTACCAGAAAACCTGGTAGTGATCTTTGATTGGTTCATATTCTACAATTTCGCATAATTATCATAATTAGCTCATCCGAGAAGACGGCAGGATTCACTTTGGACGATTGTTGATCGTTGAGTTTCAGTGGAGTGATTGTCTTTGAGAAAGACCTTGAATTCGTAAGGAAAACATCTGGAAATGGATTGAAAGTGTCCTGCACAATTACCGGCCGACTGTCATTTTATCCCGTCGCGTCCGCGACGTCGTTGATAATCGATTATTTGTTCACACTCGCAGTGGTAAAGAATGTTGCTACTCTCTTCAAGGAACTGTTCTTTCCCGTAAAAGCTAAGAGTCTTCGTATTTCTTCGAAAATTCGCCATTATCCTTTTATGTTTTTTCTACTTTTCTGTTGCATCATTTACATAGGTAATATCTCGTAGCTGTGTCGATTCGAACGGCAGATCGCGAGGCAACTTTGCCTCCAAATATAATATAACGATTTGTTGCTTTGAAAAGGTTTTCACAACATAAGAGGCACTTGAGAAGCAAATGGGATGGATATATATATAGGTAAGGCTTTTATTTTGGTCGACATGATCACAAATAATTTCTCAAGGCGAGCGATGGCTTTGTTTTTGTGACCCACAAACTCTTACTCCCGCCGTGACAGTTTTATTTGCATAAATTAAATTGTTAATCCGCCTTGACGTCACTGGACGGCATTATCGGCTATTGGATTCAGACGTCTCTCTCGGGAGGAACGAACCAGAGGAGACGGCTGAAATTCAGGCTAGATTGAAGATAGCAATTTTGCTGCTCGATTCTTTGTCTTCGATGATTCTAACTTACTGGAACTAGAGTATAAATTCCTCTAACCACTGTTTGTCCTAATAGCTTTACACCTGCTGCCAAATTTACTCAAAATTGTCTTCTTCTTTTTTTGAATACTACCAAGAACGATCAAATTTTACTCTTTTTGGCATGGCATTAACGTAGAAATATTTACAAAACGAAACGTAGCGCAGAACATCACAGGATAGCGAGAATGAAATAACACGCCTAGCGAATGACAGCAGCTGTCAATCATTATTCGCTTTAAAACTAATATTTTAGTTTGAGTTTATTTGTTATGCTAGATTAGGGCTTTTAGATCTAGAATTTGCGAAAAAAACGTATTTTCGAAACTTTTCCATTTTGACACTTTATCGAGTTAAATCGCTAACCCGAGGTTAAATTGCACATATTATAATTATAAATTTAGCACTATTCTAGGTATAAAATTACCCTTGCTTTCAACAACCCGGGCCAGGTTGTTTACCTTTGTATCACACACACAAATAATTAGTCGCTTGACTAAACATCTCCTGTCCCCTCCCTTCACAAAAATATAGAACATGACCACCAAGTCAAGACCATGTTACCAAAATAACTATTTTAAAGAGCTTCCCGAACTTGGAACACACTTCCACACGAACTGCGTAATTCAGATATCTCTTTACCTAAGTTTAGATCATTACTAATTAAATATTACGTGTCTGCCATCACTTCTGTATTTCACATCGAGAACCCTAGGTCTTGGAAGTCTGTAGGTCTGAAATGTTACCAGGCATTTAGGTTGAATTAAGTATTGTAATTAGATCATTTATTGTAATTATATTTTTCATAGGAAACCAACGTAATTCGCTAACGCTGTGTTGGTTCTCCTGTCCTCTATGTTTTGTTTGTTGTATACTTTATTCTATTTTGTACCTTTTATTATGGCCAAAGTAAATTAAATAAATAAAAATAAAGTGATAATACCTCGGTGATTGGTTAATAGTGTAATTACTCACCTGACGTATCTGACAGCTGGTAACTGCATGAAACGGTGAGATTCAGTACCAACCGATACCAGGTTTCATTGACGATATCCTCTCTGCTTCGCATCTCGCCGACAACGCTTCACGGCTTAACTTTAGAAGACGCCTGGGACTGTACTAGCGTACGAATTAAGACTAAAATACAATTCTGTGGATTTGTAATGTAAGTTTCAAAATCCTTCACTCATACTTCAGGATGGCACACAACAATTGTTGGTTTCTTTGTCTTTATTTACTAATTTCAACGACTATTACTCAGACAAAACCCAAGAGAGCATGAACTAAACTCAAGCACTGTTTTATTGCGTTCGACGAAGGAGCATGCATACTAATCTTGCATGGGGCTCCCTGTTGTGATGTGTGGGCTCCCTGTGCGTTTCCAGGCGGAAGCCAATCGAATTTTTTTGGACTATGTCATTCTCGTTCCCAGTGCCTCCTCCGACTAATGTATGTCGAAGAACCTCGTTCTGGGGCACATATGCGCACGCAGGTATGTACGGTCTCGTGGCAAGTTCTTCGGCGCGGTGACATCAAATAAACTCGCCATAATTTATACACAACCGAGTGAATTCTGTTGGTTGCTCGTTGTACTGTATTCTGCTTTTCGCTGTACATACAGATACCGAAATCACAAACAGTAAGATGGCCTGGCTTTAGAGAAATCTAGGTCTTTTTCTAGTTACCCGTAATCGCCGTATCTAATAGCCCACTTCCGCGATATGCTTTACTTGTCACGCACAAAGGTTTCAATACGAGTCCCCGTGCTAAATTAAATTTATTCTTTTCTCTGTGAAAAGAATTAATTTAATTTAACACGGGGCCTCGTATTGAAACCTGTGCGTGACAAGTAAAGCATATCGCGGAAGTGGGCTATTGTGTGAGTTGCGACACTGTGTACATCTTGGTTATACAAATTAACGGATTCAAATTAACACTACATTCAGGCAGAGTTAATCTATAACGACACTTTGATGGAATATCAACACAGTACAAGGTGAGGGAAATTTAAAGTACCGAGTTCATTGCTGTGTTCCCTAATCAATTAATCTACACTAATTAATCTACCTGAAACAAGGCTGATCAAAGCCAAGACCCGGCAGCTAACAATGGCGCTCAATATTCTGCAGCCAACCTTGTTCTCACTTGAAAAATACCCGGGGGAAATAATGTGAATGATCTGAACGAACTGCATGCGGTGTACTTTATACACATGCATATATGTATGTTCTAGGAACTGGAATGCAGTTTATACACATCAGAATAGCCGTAGCTAGCTTGTAATATTTATTTATACGTACTTTATATATCCTGTAATATAGTGTCCCCAATTACCTTTACAGCTAAATACTATTGACACTCAAATATAGTTCATGTATGCATGTAAATGTGTGTATCTACAGGGTTGATTTGTGTTCTACACTAACTTCAATTATTGCTTTACACTGTATACCACACAGCAAAATGTGCTACAAATTCTCAAATCAATGCCATAACCATATAAAACACACATGCATGTATACAAAAAGCCACATAAGCATCGCATCCAATGATTTAATGTTACACAAAGATAATTACAGTTTTATACCCAGATGCATCCCCTTGTATATTAACTTATAAGTCAAGACATCAAAATTTACACATTAGTTAAAAACAAGCATTTTGATCAGGATTACTTACACCGTGTACATTATTGCAGCAATTTTTCAGTCTTTTGTGTTACAACAGTCCTTTCTCTTTCAAAAAAATGTGTCGAACACACTTTGATTACTTCTAGTATATTAGTGACGTCTACGAATAGCAGGTTCAGCAGTATTGACCCGAACGCCGCACTTCGTTGAAGTGAAGCGCTATTCAAACTGTATCGGCTACATTAGTCATGCTTTAAGGTGTTGGTGTCATGCAAGACTGATGGTTTCAATGGCGCTTCATTACAACGAAGTGAGGCATTCGGGTCAATACCGCTATTCGTAGACTCCACTGTAATATCAGCTGTTATTTCATACTTGACACGGTTTTCTTTGTTCTTCGCGAGGCTTTAATTTCCATACATACCTCATTATAAATGCAAGGGATGTATGAGAAAAGTTCCCGGGATGTATCCAGATACATCCCGGGAACTTTTCTCATACATCCCTTGCATTTATAACGAGCAATTCAATACAATTCAACGATATTTTGTTGTTTCTAGCTTATTATTTTCTCCAAGGAATTCATTCACCTTGGCTTCAGCCAAACTTACTAAATATCCCTATAATGATTTAGAACCTTTTCTCCGTCTTGGTACTCGCCCAAAATCTACCTAAAAAGAGCAACATCAATGAAAATTTTGCGAAAACCTCGTCAAGTATGAAATAAGACACTTAAATACCTCGAACATCGGCAATAAGCCATATACATTCTCGGTATTTAACTCTTCCTTACTGTTCCTCTTCCAATCCCACAGTTTTCTCTCTGCACTATAATATGTCACCGATTGCAGCTTGACTGATATCCAGCACAAGACTCAGAGCACTCTCAAACGGATAGTAATAATTGCAATGACCCCACGTGAGAGAACAATTACAAAGCTTTAAAAGGAATGCCACGGTGAGAGACCATTACATTAGATGTGCGGACCGGACACAGTCATTATCAGCGATTCTCATATGAACTGACGAACCTCGCGCACATGTGGGATGGTAAAATCAAAGTAAAATATTGAAAATACTTTCAATCAAGCATTACGAAGGAGGGAAATTTAACTGTTTGTAATACATTAACAGCCACCAATCAAACACTGACTCCATACATGCGTAGTAACCATGAAATAGCCCCTTAAACTCACTCACTTTGTCTACACACACGTCTCACAATTATGGGAGCTCATTTTCTGTGCTGTACACCACTAACTGTGCATGTTAGTGATGCGACTGACGGCTCATTGCGCGAAATTCAAATTACCACTTGAATATTATATTTCAGAGTAAGAGCAAGTGCCTATTGCACCTCGGCACTTATGTCTCTTTGTGTGATCAAACTAAAACACGAGTATTTTCTTTCCTCTGAAAACATCAAAATCAACACTTGTTCAACTGGTTCTCGATAACACTGGAAGCCAAAAAGATTGCAAATAACAAGACAAGAAAAAAATCACATAATGTTATCGTTGCGACCTGGCCATGTTGGACAATGTATTACGTGATCGCCAACGGAGTCCAACAACGTCAAACATTGAACCTAAAACCTTTGCGTAATTATTTACAATAAGACTAGACTCAGCCAGGAGCCCATAACCCTGTTTATTGTACAGCAATTCCCACAATGTGTGTTAATTACATTGTTTTTTGTATAGAAGAACAATATGGAAGGGGCGGCTTTAATCGTTCATTATTGTGGAAGATAGAAAAATCAGACTACTTTGGCCAACAGCAATATGAGATATATTGCAGTCAGCTTTGGGCTACGCCCTCAGCCGACTGCAATATATCTCATATTGCTGTCAGCCTCAGTAACTATATATTGTTCTTGAATGCATACACACAACAATGAAATTAGTACATATTGTCTATCATTTTAGGTGAGAATTGCTGCGCAATAAAACCATTGGAAACAACAACAACTTTTATTCACACTTATTTCGAATTACATTTCTAATTTTAAATTAAATATTAATGAGCATTTTGTCCAATCAGATGAAGCAAATCAGTCACGTGCATGCTCCTTCATACCTGTAAAATCTCATTCTAAAAAGCCCGCGGAGGGATTTGAATTCTGTCCCAGGGGAAACGGGGTTAATGATTGAGACAATGGATAAGCACCTTGCAACTCTTGGAATTTCTATTGATGTTTCAGCTTTCTCATTGAAATGTTAATTATGATGAAATTTTATATAAATTAAGAATTCACTGATAAAGACCCAAAGATAGCAAAAAGTACACGGAACATAAGGTACCTAGATAATAAATTTTGCACTAAATTTACTAATATCAGCAGACTACCGAGATACACAGATAATATTTTAAAAATGAAGTTATCCAACTACCATTACTTCTTTACCGAGCCACTGTTTAGTTCAATTATTAAACCAAACTCAAAGCCGTAAAATAATATAAACGTGCATTAAACTTACAAACATCCTCTTCATATTTTGTGCCGGAGTCAAAAATTTAGAGTCTGCCGTCATGTCAGTCACATCGCTTTCGAAGTCTTGAACTTTATCGATTTCAACCACGACACCAAATCCTTCAAGTGCACATTATTCTTTCATCATTGCGAAACGCCGCTTCAAACAACATAGTATGGTAATTTCTTCATGTCAATCCCTTGAGACGTTCGTAATCGCAGGCGGTGATTACTCGAATATTTTGCATGGCGTTGTGAATACAAAGGTTCAATGGTTCATTAAGTAACCATTATAAGTTTTTGAAGCCGTTTAATAAACTTGCAGCACGTGTTTTATCAGGTCTAAAACTGCGCCCTCGAGTTTTAAACATGATAAAACAGTGCTGCTCGTTTATTAAACAGTACTTAATATTTATTTGTATTAAGCAGACAGAACTGTATAATGAGAGATTATAAGTGACTAGAGGCTAATGTAACTGGTAGGTTTTCTAGTTAGCCTCTAGATGTCAGTATAAGTAAATTCGAATTATGAAACTATGTCATGAAAAAGAATTAGGACAAGAGAAATGATAAAACCAAATGAATTAGATAGTGAAGTATGTTTGTATTGTCCAGCCAGTAAATAATTCTTAAGCTGTTTTGGAAAAGAGAAAATATTGCATTGTTTGCCCGAAATTTTATAGTTAATGATCCCAAGGTTCCCATTATTTTCCCTTCCACATTTCAACAAACGTGTCTGAACTGTAGAGGAGCGGACTACAAGTCGGGAACGTTCATAAAGTTGATGGTTCAAGTGACACTCGGTACGCTGGTTTTCATTTCCATCTTTTCCTTAACTTCTCCTAATGTATAAAGCCAATGTATACCTTTGATTTCCCTGTTGAGTTACCGGTAGATTAAATTCTGGCAGCAAACTGATATTAATAATAGTACAGCTAGTCAACAAGTTCTGGCTGAAGTAATAATAAAATTAAAGTGCGCTGGTTGCAATTGTTGATATAGTGCAGAGAACAATGGGGTTGGATGAGGAACAGCAACTATGCTGAGAAAGCGTGCCTTTAATCGTTGATATAGTTGATGGGACTGTATAAGGAACAATAACTATACTTAATTTGGCCAACAACATCATTAACATTTTGCAGACCGGGCTGCACCCTCAGCTGCCTGCTATATTTTTAATAATGCTGTCGGCCGAAATAATTTGAGCTTTAGCACCAGACGTTTTTGACAACACGGCGTCACAAGACCGAGAGAAGACTGGATTGAAAACGACGGTAAAATGTTACTAACCTGGTTAACGTTTCTAGGCGATCAGCACGGACATGAAGACTCTTGATTTGACGTTTGTGACGTCACGTTACGCACATGCTAAGCTGATGTCAAAATGCACCATAAAAAGAAAATAGTACGTCCGGTTGGCGTCCGTGACTGGTGCTTAAGCTCTCTATTATTAACGTTTTTTAAGTGTCTTCGAACATGACAACTAGTTTGCTAGATTGACTGAAACACTTTCCGCACTGCTTGCATTTAAATAGTTTTTCTCCACATTGTGTGTTCGAACATGACGAGTTAGGTTACCGGTTTGACTGAAACACTTTCCGCACTGCTTGCAATTACATGGTTTTTGTCCAGTGTGTGTTCGAATATGGCGAACTAGGTTACCAGAAAGACTGAAATCTTTTCCGCATTGCTTACAATTATATGGTTTTTCTCCAGTGTGTGTTCGAATATGGTCTGCTAGGTTACAAGAATAATGGAAATTCATTCCACACTGCTTACAATTATATGGTTTTTCTCTAGTGTGTATTCGAATATGACCAGCCAAGTTATCAGATCGACTGAAACACTTTCCACACCACTTGCAATTAAATAGTTTTTCTCCAGTGTGCGTTTTAACATGCTTAGCTAGGTTACCAGATTCACTGAAACACTTTCCACATTGCTTACAATTATATGGTTTTTCTCCAGTGTGTGTTCGAACATGACGAGCTAGGCTACCAGAAAGACTGAAATCCTTTCCGCATTGCTTACAATTATATGGTTTTTCTCCAGTATGTGTTCGAATATGGTCTGCTAGGTTACCAGGATAATGGAAATTCATTCCACACTGCTTACAATTATATGGTTTTTCTCCAGTGTGTGTTCGAATATGCTTTGCTAGGGTACGAGAACGACTGTAACACTTTCCACACTGCTTGCATTTAAATACTTTATCGATAGTTTCTGTTGGGGCATGCGATCTTGCATGTACGTCTCTTATTTTGCTGTTTTTCTTGTTTCTTTGTTTCCACTGGGGTAATTTCTCGTTGTGTTTACTGCAGTTGCTGAATTTCAATGGCTTATGCAATTCTGCTGATTTTGTTGAAACAGACCGACTAATTCTCTTCATTACCTTGGATTTACACTTTGCAGTACAATCCTTTGTGTTATTTAATATATCATTAGATTCTTCTCGTTGGTCTGTTGGTATTTCCCTGCATGATACAATATCTGATGTCTCGGCACTGTTCTCGTTTTCCAATGTGACTGATGTATCTTTGCAGTTCACTTTGACCAAACTCTTGTCGTTTAGGCGAATATCCGCTCCATGAATCACGTTGCCAGATCCTGATTTGGTACTATCCCGTAATTCTTTTATTTTATCCAAGTCGTTATCTTCTATGTCATTTTCATCAGGCGTAACGAGTTCGACAGCTTTGTTGTTAGGTACAGGTTCTTGCTCTCTACCTTGTGTTTGTGTACGTCTTGATACCATTGTAGCAGTTTCATTGGGTACACACAAGTTGTTTTGAGTCTCAATGTTTCTGACAGACGTTCTGGCTAATTTGTCTTCAAGAAGCTGTTCCTATATATTAAAGAATATGCAGCTATTTCAATTAACGTTGTTTTGGAGAAGGGAATAGGGCATTAGGGTATTCTCAGACCAAAACACATTATGGTTACGAGTTACGTCCTGGACGACTTAGTCGACCTAGCTTTGGATTTTAAAAATCGCTGTTTAGACTGTGTACAGCCGTTTGACCTTTTAATACAATATCGGACAAAATATTTTGGGACACTGCTCGCTTTTAGAAACTCTTCCTTTAAATTAACCCCAACTCCTCCCTTCAATGTACATTTCAATCTGGAAATCATTTACGTGAAACATTGAAATGGGGTGAGGGGTTTGGAAGCTGCTGCTGTTTTAACGTTGCATCTACCATTTGTATTTTCATATAATAGTACTTTTTGTAGACTGTCCCAACATTTTTGTCGATGATTGTACTCTGCGAAAAGAAGGCTTTTCGAAAATGCGTCTGGCTGGATTAATATTTCACATACTGTGTCACTGGATTCGAAGTAATGTTTCAATGCCTCAAATTCGGACTGGACGGGGTTTCAAAGTCAGCACAATTAGTTCCAGTCCGAGGCGCAGGTGAGGACTGGAACTAATTGCGAGGATTTTTAAACCCCGTGCAGTCCAAATTGGAGGCCTACTTAATAATTACCTACTTAATAATTTCAGGCTTGTTTCGTTGTTGTGGGGAAAACAACAAAATGATTTTTTTAAACTTAATGCGTTTAGAGTTTCGATGTTTTAGGCTTGTAGGTTTTACTTGCGTATTTACATACAGTTGCTTTGTTTGACTTAAGTAATCAAACGTCCATTGTTAATGAAAATAAGGATTGTTTTGCAGTGTCAGGGCAGTGTGCAAAAAACTGGTCCCACATTGGAGTGACGGTCTGTATGCATCAAGACAGGTATTGTACCTTGACATTTTTTACCACTTGGGGAAGTCGGTGGTCAATCGTGAGCCCCCCTTTGTTAAAGGTATTTGCCTACAGTCCTTCGAAATTATTTTCTAAGTCCAAGGACTATGAATATTCATAGTTCAAAGTCCTTGGATTTAGAAAAGGATTGCAAAGTACCGTAGAGAGTACTTTAACGGGGTTTCGAAGTACTGCACGTGATACAAATCGAGACCTCTGGCATGAATTATTAAGTAGTATCCTAAGGGGGTTTCAAACTCCGCGTGAAAAATAAAATGGCGAGTGCGCATTATTGGCGTGAACGGGGCTCAAAACGACGTCTTGGATACAACTTATTGCATTTTTGAATGTAAACCAGCAGATCTGTGTTACTGTTACCAGTTTCCCGCCTAAACTAAAAGAAAACCGTTTAATATATTTTATTCAAGTGTGGCTTATTTTTGGTTCTCTTTTAAATGAATTCTACGATGAAGCTATACAGTGTCCACCTTAAATTTAATGTGTAAAGTGTAATTTGTGTTTGTTTGGAGTTTTTGTTTCTCAATAGGCCAAACAATGTTTTGATTGTGCTTTGTAAATGTTAAGAATAATGCTAACATTGTGTAGGGGTTTCAGGAAAATTTTCTCTTTAATAACCTTAGGCCTACGGCAAACGTCGAACTTAAGTCGCGCCGATCCTATTTAAAAATAGGTTCGGTAGAAGATCGACTTAGGGCCGACGTGGCAGCAAACGTCGAACTGTTATGTTGATCTTAATTCACTTGCGCCTAATTAAATCACGGGAACTAACACGTTTCCTGGCGCATTTCACTTTTCGCCCGCGTTTAGTGATTTGGTGAAATACAGCACTCCGTCGAATATATTAAAGAAAGGCCTTTCTGTGGAAAATGATTGTACAAAACAGAAACAGAATGGCGTTTTACACAGCACTCGGTGCCGTGTATAGGAGACGATGGTTGTCACTGCAAGTGGCGTTATTGGCCATGTTTCTAGCGGTTGCGATTCGCACATTGAAACCTCTGTTAATAGTCGATCATGCCGCAGTTTTCAACGACATTCTGGATGGTTTGACTTTACTCGCAATACCCAATGCTTCTACCGGCATTCCAGCCAGACACGTCTTCGTTACTTTCGAATACTGAGCATTTATTGCAAAAGGGCATTTCGCATTTAAGGCAAATGTATTTTGTGACGTTAAAGCACGAACTACACATTTCCGGCAGAGCGTCATGCGGCAATCACTTCCGATAGGCCGCCATTTCGCCTTCGAAATCGCATTTGTACAGCGCATGCTCACCAGGGGAGATCAGTGTTTGGGAGATGTTGTTTTCACGGTTTTGGCACAATCCAAACTATTAGCATGATTTATTTATTATTTTACATCATTTATGAATTTAGTTCGGCGTGTGTTAATAATGGGGCTATGTTATGGTACTGCGCATGTATCGAGTAATCGCTCGTTTAGTGGCTGTTAATCTCGTACCCAGATCCCATTTGTTTCTTACTGCGCATGCTCGACGAAAAAATAGGGCTCTGGAATAATCCGATTCCGGAAGTCCGCGAATCACGGACTTCCGTTCACTCTGCGCATGCTTATCATTACGTCACCCTGAGAAATCGTTTCTTTGGGTTCGATTCTCGCACAGCGCCTCAGGCCTAGGTTTTGGTTTGGATTTGGACGTTCACCCGGTATCTTGATAGTGATCGTTTGCTTGCTAGTGTCAGGGCAAGCCTTAGGGAGTCTCTTTCATCTTCTGCCGTTTTTAGGTTGGATTTTAAGGCTTTATTTTCATGCATTTGGCTCGTGTTTCTTTATCGTGCGATGGATATCAGACATCACAGATTCCCGAGTGCACAAGAGGATTCATGGGATCGACAACATCGCCTTACCTGAACCAGATGACCACAAAAACAGCAACTGAATACACGGTAGAAGGAAGTCAAGGCATTTTTACTTACGATTCTCTCGTATTTTAGCTCCTTGAAAGCTGGACTTCGTTACATTCCCATACAAACGCTTATATTTAAGCGATCAGCGCCTGTTCACAAGTTTACGAAATCGGAAAACGCCACTTCTGCCTATAGAGCACTTACGAACATTGTTGTTAATATGGGAATGTATAGTATTACCTATCTGTTACGGTAAATCCATCGGCTACATCCAGTTGAGTTCGATTTTCGAATTCTGAGAATTCATGTACTGTGTGCGATGTGTATGTGCCATGAAGTGATATGAACTCCCGAGTGGATACAAGCAAATATCTAAGAATCCCTGATTTTTTTTAGCGGCATCCATTTAGGTAAAATCCAACGGTTTTTAGCGTTTAGATAACCCGGCCCTAATTGCCAATGCCTTTGTCCAAATAAATCAACCCTCCAGAAATGCTTTATGTTTGACTTCCGGTGAAATTACATTGTTCAGAACAGCCAATCAGAATATACGAAAATCGGATTATTCTAGAGCCCTATTTTTTCGTCGAGCATGCGCAGTAAGAAACAAATGGGGTCTGGGTACGAGATTGAGTGGCTGTTAATTGAATACAAACAGTTAAACTTCCCTTCCTCAATTCTTGATTGAAGAATTTTCAATATTTTCCCTGGAGACTGTTTATATCACTGTTTGTTAGTCATTTTTGCATATTTGCTTTCATTTTAAGCATCCCACACGGCCGAGAGGTTCGTTAGTTCATATCAAAATCGGTGGAAATAGCTCTTTCCGGGCCGGAAAAACGAATTTAAAGTATTACCGTGACACAGCCCCTTTAAGAACGACGTTTGCCGTAAAGTCGCACCAGAGTTGTAATTCCCGACTTGGCTACTCGAACCTCGTGCTGGACTCGTACCTATTGAATAGGTCGATCTCAATTGCGGCAAACGCAAATGCAGTCGTTCGTGACTGACTACAAAAGTGCTGTAGTCTTGTCACGAACGACTGAGCATTAGCACGGAGCCTCGTATTGATTCCTTTGTATGTAGGAAGGCATATCTCGGAAGTGGGCTATAGATGGGTTGCACATGACGTCACGGCGGCCATGTTGGTGTACCTTTAACAATAGATTCTTCGTTAGCTTCTTTTGTTAGGTACACCAACATGGCCGCCATGCCCTTTCAATTGCTTTCGAACACTATGGTATATGTGGACAGGTCGAATAAGATGGATCAAAAGTTACTTTAATAATCGAAAGCAATTTGTACAAGTCAATGATACTATGTCTTCTGAGCATAACATCACATGTGGTGTACCACAATCGATCCATACTGGGACCATTATTTTTTATCATTTATATTAACGATCTTCCTAACGCCTCCAAGCTAATAGACTCTACTCTTTGCGGATGACAAGTATTTTTTATTCCCACAAAGATCCTAATCTATTTAAATCCTTTTTAAAGCAACAGGGCCATGCTTAGTGCGCATGCGCGAATGTTTGAATTTTGGTTGGGTTGTCCAGAAATCAAAAGATGGGGAGAGATTTGATACGCGAAAGAAATCCTCTTCCATCGGCTTTGCCTGAGTTTCATTTGACCTTATACCTAATTAGAATAGTAATTTAGTTTAGTATCCTAGGATTTAAGATGGTATTTCGTTCGTCTCTGTAATATTTGCGAGGGAGACAATGAACGGCCTAGGAAACTTGGAGACAGTGAGAATGTAGGGAAGACATTTACTCTGCTTGTAAATCGCTGAATGTACTATGATTCCTGTGTATTTATTGAAGTGTCAACACGACCGTCGCTCGGTACCGTTCAAGGCCTCGCTATTTAGCAAAATCGAACTCTTTTCTTCCCCAATTTTGTAGTGGAAGCGCTCTTATAATTGTACAACAGCTCATCCCAAAATCACAAAGCCCCAAAGCTATGAAGTCAGAACGTTAGTTTCTCCGTAGTTTCGCTTTCACTTCGCGAAACTGCAGTAGAATGGAATATTATAATTCACACAGAAGTTGTTGTTTGTTAATGAGTCGGCATTGCCGAGTGGATTCCTATACTATTATCCCGAATACCAAACATGTAGATCTTCGAAGCACTATCTGATGATCCAGTGGAAAGTTTATACAATTCAAAATTCTGAACTTCTCAACAGATGCAAATTACAAAACTATTAACTCTAGATTTCGTGCTGGCGAGAATTCCAAAGGTCGTTCCAGATCAGTTGAGTTTTGACGTGACGTGACATTAACAGCGTGATTTTCCATTGTCTTTCTCATTATTAACAATCACGTGTTACGCGTGCGCATTACCGTGGCACTGTTCCTTTAATTAGTGAACTAAAACAGATAGATGACTGGTTAAAAACAAATAAACTGTCAATATAAAGAAAACCAATTATATCCTTTTCAAACTTAGACAAAAGCACTTTTCGTGCAATGTTCCCCTCCTATTTAATGACCACCAGCTAGAAGAACAAAAGCCAGTTACAAAATTCCTAGCAGTATTTATTGATGAAAACTTCACTTGGAAAACTCAAATAAGCCATGTTTGTAAGAAAATTTCCAAATCTAAAAGGTATTATTTACAAATCTCGATTTTATCTGTCTTCTAAATCTAAATTATCTCTTTACTATACACTAGTTTACCCATACCTGTCCTACTGTAATATTGTCTGGTCAAACACATATCCCTCAAACTTAAACAGAGTATTTCTTCTTCAAAAGCGTGCTGTACGAATTCTAGCCTCTGTCGATTATCGTGCCCATACTGCACCAATTTTTGTCAGCTTAAAAATACTAGACATTTTTACCTTGAACAGTTTCAACAATGCTAAATTTATGTTCTCCTATCATAATCAACTACTTCCCCCTCTATTCTCATACTTATTTCCTAGAAATGATCAGATACACAGTTATAGTACCAGAATTGCAACTAATTACCGATCACACTCTTGTTGTATTAATATCAAACAATTTACTATTCTTCATCAAGGACCACAAAATATGGAACTCTCTGCCCCTCTACATAACTAAGTCTTTAACACTACCCAAATTCAAAAACCCTTTTTCCACCACATTGCTACTAACAAATAAAACCTCATTATTTACGCTTTCACATCTCTAATTATCTTTAATTACATTGTTGTTTGCAATTGCCAACTCATTTTATTATAATTATGAATCTTATGAGGAGGTCTCTATGTTGTGGTTCAATTTTATATTTGGTTTAATTTTATTAAACTGGTTTATTTTTTTTAAACTGGTTTAATATTTCAAGATAGTAAGTACTAATTATCACTGATGTTAGAGTTTACTGTATATTTAAATATTGAATTAGGGTTTGGATTAGTTGACACAAGACCATTGAAGAAGTATTTTTCTGTGTTGTTTAGTGACTTAGCCCTAAAAATATCAAATTAGTGACTACAGTAGCTCTAAACACCCTAAATTAGTAAGCATTCGTTGTGGATGGTTAGGGTGTTTTTCAATGTAGGGGTAGGGTTTGAATTAGTTCACAGGACCATTGAAGAAGTATTTTTCTGTGTTGTTTACTGTAGTGAGTTAGCCCTAAAACCCAAAGAAGAAGAAAGGGTAAAGGGAAAAAAGAATAAAAAGGAAGAAAAAAGAAAATTATTAAAAAATATTTATAGGAATCTTTTTGGATTGACTTACATGTAGTAAAATACATGTATATATATATATTACCTTTTACTGCATTTATGCAAATTTTGATAAGATTGTGAGGGACTGGGTACTAGTAGCACTATCATATATAGTAAATAAGTACAGGGGTTTCACATCGATCACTTGGTGGTCCAGTGGTTAAGGCTCTGGCCAACAGATCTGGTATGGTAATTCAGTATGGTAATTAGAATAGTTAATTAAAGCAATGTAGCACTGCATGTATGGAGACTTGTGGAGAGAGGGATGGGGGAAGGAAGTGATAAGGGAAGAGAGAGGTAGGAAAAGACAGGGGGAGGGGAGGGTGGATATATTTTTAGAATCTTGATAATTAAATTAGTTTTTTTTTTATTTAACCAAGTACAAAATGAAACCACATCTACTCTATAAGCCCAGATGCCTCCTCGCCATAATTGCTTAAACTTCCACTTATTTAACTTGTAACTAATAGTAACTGTTCATTGTATTTAACACAATATTCATAGTCAAATCAATTGTCAATAGTAGTTAGTTAATATCTCTGTATGAGAAATTTATTGTAACTTACGTCAACAGAACAGTTATTCTGGTTTGGCCATCTACGTTCTCCAGTAACAGTGTTGTAGAAGAACAAAGTCTCACCAAACTTGCACTTGTATTCATACCACTTACAATCTTCAGTTCTCATCTCCATAATCTGGAATGTACATGTATGCAACAAAAGATAATACAAGTTAGTTAAAGAGGGTTTGAATTACAACAGACATGTGGTACAAGGAACAGCACATGTTTACATGCAGGCCAGTACATGTATGTTTACAAGCACAGAACATGCATGAAGGAAAATTGCATGCATGCAGAGCCATTGGCACATATTAAAAATACTTGAATATACCAAACACTTAACCCTATACATGTATATTTCCCCACTGTCAGACTGTGTTTCCAAAAAAATACCACCATTTCAAAATTATTTTCACCTACAGAGTTTTTGAGCATGCATGCACTTACCTAAATCCTCTCTGTGCCCTGGGGTTTGATTCCCACATCTGACACCATATGCATGTACATTTGTACATACAGTATGTATGAGTTTGTTGGTGACGCACCCTTGCTTTGAAGGATTTTATCCAGATTCTCTAGTTTTCCTCCCTTCTAAAAAAAAAAAACCTTAACTCCAATTCAATCTTGAAGTTTGTTGTAATACTTAATCATAAGCCTATGGCTTGGGAGACCTGAGCTGGTAATGGCTCCCTGTATTTTTCATGCAAAATCAATCATTTGGTATTTTACATGTTATGTATAAAATGAAGTAAATAAGGACTGTAATGAACAAACTTACCAGCCTAGAGTGAATTAAGGCCATTTACACACATATTACCAACTTCCCCCAGCTGGTGATATGTGCATTAGTCTCATATTCATGTGAAAAGCTTTTCCATGGCAATGTGAACACGAGGCTACCCACGGTTCCAGAAGTTAAGTGTTTAGATAACCTTTTGTTGCTAAATAGCATTTACAGCAAGCACCAAAGCAAGGAGTTGATAGCAAAACTTCAACTTCTGGATCAGGTCTGTTTGAATCTAATTTATTTATCTGAACTATGAAGATCAACAACAATAATTATTGGCTATGTTCACAACAAGTTCTAATTGGGTAATACATATGTACATTGTACCAACCACATGTCCAAAAACCACCTGTCATTATTTTAACTCGATCTGCTTACTTTTCCTGCTCACCATAATTATTGGTTACTGTAAGAATGTGCTCTGTTCAAAAATAGAATGCAGTGATGGTTACATGCAGCATGTGCAACTTAAAATTGAAAACATTTCACCCAAATCGGGTGAAAATTTCTACAGGTTTCCCCTTAATTTCTCTGCAGTTTTCTTTATCAACTATGTGAGAAATATGTGTACAAATCTAGTTACATTTACATCAGAATAATTGGTTTTGCAAAAGTTTCAACTTTTTAAATTTGTCTTTCAAACTTCGACATTGGTTTTTCAAATAAACTGCACTGCTCTTAGACAATCAGAATTTAAGCTGCACCTTTTTTGACTTTGAGCTTTTGAAAGTAACAACAAATTGTGGCAAAGTTAAGGGTGCAACTTATATGTGAGTGTTTTCAGAAATATTTTTTTGCAAAGCCATATGAACAATACAAATGGCTAATTATTCACAGAATATGAGTGTCAGTAAGATTTCTATTCAAGCTCCCCAGCCTCTTTGCTTTCCAAAGAAAACTAGCTGTCCATTTGCTTGTCATCTGTGCTACATGTATCTCCTCAAATGGTGCTTGTGCTGTTAAAGAGCAAAATTGGTCTTGGAAGCCTGTTATTTTCAAATAAAGTATCATTCTCATTGAGTTCATGTTCAACTTCAGAGCTCACGCTCGATCAAATGTTTGAGAAAACTCTCGCCCCAGGCTCCTCTCCTTGAAAATCCAAGATTGTGGACCATGGACTCTTACAGTTTTCGCCAGAAAATCTTACTTTCTTGTGTGCTTAAAGGAATGAAGTTCAGTAGTATAGTCGGCGTCAGTTAAATACCACTTTTTCTTGTACAACAAAACTCAAAAGGTTGTGAATGTTATGGACGCCTTGTTTTCTTGCACAAGGGGCGTCATAAAGTGAATTCAGAAATCCACTTCATAACGCCCCTTGTGCAAGAAAAAAGGCGTCCATAACATTCACAACCTTTTGAGTTTTGTTGCACAAGAAAAAGTTGTATTTAACTGACGCCGACTATACTACTATGGGGTAACTAAGGGTCATTCAAAGTGTCCCTAGACATTCTTGTACGTAAAATCCAACTTGATAATCCTATTAGAGATATGATTACATATAGTTATATCGATCTCTTCCACTATGGATTATATATCGTGCCTCCCTCTAGAAATTCTGACTAAGATCGTAGAGCATGCAGATCCTTGGTCATTCGCAAGCCTCTCAAGGACATCGAAACGCCTAAACGATGCCGCATCTCTCGCGCGCTACAAAAACGTAGACCAAGTGTTCCGTAAACTAGCACTATGCTTTGGTTTGAGGTCTACTCATAGTGACGACGATCGAGACGAATTGGCTCGAACTTTCGGTATTTCCGCAAGCCCCATCGACGATAGCTTTTCTCTTCTCTACGCCAGCGAATATGGTGATCTTAATGCTGTTAAGTGGCTCATCAAGCACTTACGTTTTGATATGATGGACAGACACGCCAATCACGTTCTACGCGCTGCCCTTGAGCATGGTCATCTTGGTATCGCTAAGTGGCTCATTAAGCACTTCCAGTTCACCAAAGAGGATAAGGCCGTCAGTTTTGCTATATTAGGTGCCAGTAGGAATGGGCATCTTAATAACGTTAAGTGGCTCATGCGACGTTTTCAGATAACCCTAGAGTATGAATGCATTGATCTTGCTATAGAATACGCCTGTAACAATGGTCATCTTGATATCGCTAAATGGTTCGTTAAGTGGCAGTACTCCCAGCTCACAGAGGACGAAAGGGTTCTACTACGCAACTACATGGATGCTCATTCTGCCACGTAGGAAGCCAAAGTGTCACTAGATATTCGCGCACCTAAGAAATCCAAACTTGAAGTATATGTTAAAGGAATGATTACTATACTGTATATTACCACTAAATGGTATTAGTATATATTCTTTATTCCACAATACTAGCTTACGTTGTTATCTTAGTACGCATTAACACCATACAGATCAAACATGTCGAAGAAGAACTCAAATGTAGACGCCGCAATAACTTGTGATTGGTTGATGAGAGGGAAGGACTCAAAATGTCCAAAGAAGATTTCGAAGACAACGAAGTTCTGTTCCCAGCATAACTACCAAATCTCAAAAGGCTGTGCCCCATATGTACCATGCTTGAAGTGCGGTAAAGGATGTCGTACTGATTACGAGCTTTGCTCAAGATGCGACCGTCTCACCATCAAGGTGAAGTCTTCCGGTGTCTACATAAGACGCGCTAAGAAGTCCAGCAAGAAGCTAGAGGATCCAAGAAAGGAGGAGCCAAACATGGTGGAACCGGAGGTAGCATTGCCCGCTGAACCAAGAGTGCTGGAACCAGTGGAAGGTCTTGGAGAGTCTCTCAACCATGCGCTCAACGAGGTGTTGGCTGCCTTGAGGAACGAGAAGGACGCTTAGGAATAGCCACGAAAAAAGAAAAAAGGAAGAATGAAGAAGGTCGTTGCGTGGCCCTCTTCATTCCTCTTCTTTTTTTTTTTTCTATTGAACGTACGACATCTATAGTTGTATCATGGACGAGCTAGTCAGATTGTTTGGTCCTGGAATTTGTAGAAGCCTGAATATCAAACCACAAGTGGAACGTATTAACACCAGTGAAACATGTTCTGATTGTCTCTGTCCCTTGGAAGTACAAGGAACGGAATTCGTGTGTCCCACATGTGGTCTTGTTTCCGAGGTTGAACCATGTACAGAAACTAAGATCGACATTATTACTACTCGACTGCATATAGTAGGTCCGGACGGGTTTCAGTATCAAAGTGATCTAGACCGCGCAAAACCAAAGCAAAGCGATGATGACATAGAACTGAAACGACGAACGCTACTACAAGAACTACGAGCATACGACACTATTTACAAACAAAGTTATGATTTATCGTTCCCTATGAACGCGTTAGAAATCGTAGCCGACGCATTCACCCAAGTAATGAAAGTTTGTCTCAAGCGTAGTGATGCTAAGAAAAATATTTTAGCTGCTCTACTCTACCATGCATGCATACAATGTGGATTCGTCCGATCTAAAGGTGAGGTCGCTCGCTTCATGCAACTAAGAAACGAAGGCATCCATAATGGAGAGGTCTTCATACGTTCTCTGTGTGACGACGATAAGATTGATGTAGACTTGGATGCTGAGCGCATAGTTCCTCACATTGCGACGACTTTCCTACAACTAGATCTTGTAGGAGTACCTAGGGACGTTCAACAAATAGTCCACGAGGTCGTTACTAAGGCAATGGAAAACAATATAGGCCCCAAATCAATGCTTAAGACGAAAGTCGTTGGAGCAAGTTACGAGGTGCTACGTCGCTCCGGATCGTCTATGTCTTTTAAGGATGTCGTTAAGCGATGTGGCATATTTGGAAATGCGGTCAAGCGTTTTGTCAAGGAGTTGTCTTCTTACCATTCCCACTTCGAACCAATCTACGCTAGACATGGGCTAACTAGCAGTAGGACTTGGCAAAGTGAAAGTGAGAGCCATGTTCGTTCCTTTCATAGGAAACGTTGATTCTTACATTCCAAGTTTTTCTCGCATTTCCTTTTGCACTTCTTGCTTGAGTTCGGCTCGAACCCGATCCGTGCTTTTTTCACCTATGGAAGCCTTGCGACGAATTTCAGATCTCATGATCTCATACTTATTCGCTTCGTTCAGGATGAGACTGTATTCGGAGTCGGATATGTTTTCATCACGTAGTGCCTTCGATACTAGATCGCGAATCGTATTGATTTTCGCTTTTGCTAACATAGTTGTCTTTTCATGCTTAGAAACCTTCGTTCCTAACTTCTTAGCTCCAACGGTTGTAGATGCTGAAATTAATCCACATAGCCCACCAATAACTCCAAGTGGTAGACCAATCACTATTCCAACCCCAGTCAACGCTGCGCCCAATCCAGATCCAGATAAGATCACAGATAGACCTCCAGTTGCCACTGCGATTCCATGAACTATTCCTTGAGAACGTGCATATTTCTTGCGCACACCTTCGTAGTGTCTTTCTTGAACTTCAATGTCCGAAAGCGTGTCTCGGATCGTTTGTAGTCTAAAGTTCTTTCCAGTGTCACTAGCAATCTGTGGATAGATACTTGGTGCTGAGGGAAACGGTTGAATCGAGTCGCCTTCCATTGTACGTTATACATATAACTTAATCAAGCTTCAACACGTATCGTATCGGTTGACCACGGAAGTCTACCACATTACCTTTCTCATCACGAATCGTAAGGTTAAGACTATTTTGCATTGTCCCTATAGCTTGTAGGACTTGGGGATTCGTTATAGTATAGGTTATCCTTGAAAGCCAAAGACCTCGGACCTCTATGCTAGCCAAGACTTTCGATCGTTTTCCCTCTAGAAGTGAGAAACCAGAATCCACCACATCGCAACGGACATACACTGTGTGGATATCTTTGATCCTAATAGGGTAAGTACCAACTTTTAGCAGGAACTCGTTATTCTCTTCTTCTCCACCTTCGACACCTAATAGTGTGTAGAGACTTTTATTGAACTTGATTGGTTTCTTAACTACTATAGCGTTGTCCTCCCTAATGAGGGGGATATCTCTCTCAAATTCCACGATACCAGCACTACTTGCAGGCTTTAAGGCTTTCTTGACTTTCCTAAAGTTGTAAGATCCTACAGCAACGTCGTGTGGGAACATAATACTATCACCATTCCACCAGAAAGAGCCCACCTCTGTTAGGTTCCACCAAGTGTTCTCGAAAGTGACCTCGACTAGTGAAATGTTCCGTATAAGAATAGGGTCGTCGAAGTAGACAGTATGGTCGGCCAAGGTTGTGGTGACAGTAAGGATCGTCATTATATGTTGAAGGTATAACTATATATACGTATAGCTTCAACATGAGGAGGTCCGGAGGTCCTTTCAGTTACCATTACGACGGGAAAGACGAAGAGGAAGAGGTCCCAACGCTGAATGCTAATATACGGTCAAAGGCTGAGAATCGAGCTAGGAGAGAGAAGCAAGCTCGGATAGATAGGGAAGATGTGGAAAGTAGAGAGGTCGCAACGTTGAATGCCGATCTGTTGGCGAAGTTCAAGAAGAAATACCCACATGCAGATCTTCACAAGTTCTATATCTCTACAGAAGTGAACGGTCCAGGTAAATATTCGACGAGTATTTGGTTTCGAGATGGAGATTCTAGCTATGTCGTTTACGGCAATGACGTCTCGAAGTTACCTACTACGATTCAAAAGCGCATCGATAATGCGTTGTGGGATGTGCATAAAGGTTTCCCATCTACGTTGACCCTAGATAGGAGTGCGAAATATCCTATTACAGCAGTTCCTTCTACTGAACTGGCACAAGATATTGATCTCACTAATCTATGGATATATGCCACCTCAACGAAGAAGTTCAAAGCTGGCGTTCCAAATATATTCAAGGAGACCGTCGTAAAGCATATGACAGCAAATGAGTCCTACCATTGGTTACATGGTCCAGATTTCAAGTACTGGCCTCAACAATTGAATTTCGCAACGTGGTGTGCGACTTCTGGATGTGGAGTGTCATTGTTTGATCCTATTTTCAAAACGCATCCACCAGTCGTTCAGGGGTTCCTACGATTCCATGTTTATTTCACGATACGAAGAATTCTACGTGAACTTGGTGGTACTCATGGAGTTCCTTTACCTGGTAACTCTCATTTCAAGCAAATGGATAACCTCTATAACAAAGCAGCTCTTGAGAAATTGTGCATTGAATTTGGTATATCTCGAACAACAGATTTCCCACCAGACTTCCGATGGCATGGAGGTAGGAATAATGGATTAGGAGATGTATTCCTGTTATACCAGGGATCAACTGGCTACGTAAACGGATATGTAACTGCCCATGGTCGAAGTTACGACAAAGCAACCACATGGCCCGCGGCCTCTACTTTATTTAAAGACCAAGGAGGTAAGGAGGACACTCTGATAGCTTTTATTAGGAACGATGAACACGAAGGGAAACAATACAATTGGTTTACGCCACCAATCGGAAAGGGTTTGACAGATGTTGGATTGGGTAGGTTGAATAGATCTGTCGAGGCTTTTGGACATTGCATACTTGGCGCTCAAGCCGACTTGAACGAATCCATCTTAGATAGCCATAACGTCAAAGAAAAGTTTAAGAGCTTAGTCGAAGACGCTATTCTCGAAAACGATTTAGTGGTGAGCTACAAAAACTATCTTACTGCTATAACAGCAACACATAAGAGGCTCGATCTAGCGATAGCTATAGGCGTACGATTATTGCCAAGCGATCTAGAGTACTCTCTTAGTGAGAAAGATGGTTATAAGAATCCAATCCCGAAAGCTACGAAAGATATGGTGCTAGGCACTAACGACATCAATGCAGAAGGCAAAGGACGCTCACCTCTTCCTATGGAAGGACCACCAGATAAGAAATCGGTGCAGCCTCTCGAGAAACAAGATCCTGTACTAAAGGTTGTCACGCACAAGAAACAAGATCCTGTACAAAAGGCTGCCCCACAACATGAGATTAATCTCGCAGTGACATCCATTGCCGCAGCTGGAATTGCATGGATGTTGTTTCGTTAACGTCGTTTGTATTGCTCTATCGTGATCACCACTATTGCTACGATGAATAACCAAACGTTCTGTGCTAGTACTCCCAGAGCTTTACCAGCCATAGTAAATATGAAACTCGCAATCGATCCAATCATTCCAGGTAGGATCTGTCCAAGTTTCTTTCCCATTTCTTTCAACAACCCCCCAGTCGTTTGCAATCCCTTCTTTACTGCATCTGCTGCTTTATCAATACCAGTCTTTATTGGTTTCGGTACGGATTTCGACAACAGGGAAACTATCGTACTAACGATAGCGCCAATAGAAGTTACTACTGCAAGAACGGTCATTCCATGCTTTCTGAAAATGTATTTGATCCTTTCACGTAGCGACATACGTTCTAGTATGGCTTCTTCTTGACGTTCGAGTAATTCTATTTCGTTATGGATGTGTACTTTCTCTTCCTTAGCCGCTTCCTTCTGATCCTCAGTTGACGTTGAGTCTAGAAGTATGCTATCTTCTACTTTGAGATGTTCGGTGGCCTTTTCTTGACCTTGGATGACTTGTTCTTCTCTTTCTACATCCGTAGGGCCTAGGGTAAATTTGAGATCTTTACCCATACTTTGATATCTTTCACCCTTCACTGTGGTCAAAGGTATGGGCTTCTCTTTACTTCCAAGTACGTGAAGATAGATTCTACCCAGTTCCTTATTGGCCTCCCATATTCCAGTTATCTCAAGGACTCCTCCACGAATCCCTACATCCGCATAGTGTTTCCATACAGTATCAAATAGCATTTGTTTCAGTTCATCCGATGTGCCTGCTTTGAAGACTACGCGGCGATTGCTAAATTTCGGATGTTTGATTCTATCCTCATCCTCCGCAACGAGTTCGTCGAAGTAATCGTTATCTTCTTTAGAAAACGAGGTTTCCCGATTCTTTGGTCGAGCACCTTCCTTGGAGAAGTCGCGTCTAGTTTTCAGGTTTAATGATTCACTCGGATCCACATTCGTAGAGTCTGACGCCAATTTCCGTGCTTCTTCATTGACAGTATCATCGTTGTCGTAGTCTCTTCCTCTTTCAGCTTCATCAGTTCTTTCATCATACCTACCCTCAGAGGCCATGTTAAACATATCTACATATATAGTTATATTCAACATGATCTCATCAAAGTTGGATCCCACACAAGTACGAAGAGAGCCTCGTGCACTCAAGGCTCCACGAGACTTGTATAGGAAAACTTTCACTCGATCATCTGCCAATCCAGGTGAGACTCTATACGTAGAAGTCCCAAAGCTAGCAGAAGGTGTAGTACTAGTACCTGGCAGCCTAGCGCTATTGGGCGACATCGTACTATCTGGTGGACATGCGAATAACAGAGTCGTTTCGAACATTGGACGCTGTTTGGTCATGCGTAGAATCTGTAGGATGGGAGCTGAAACAGTAGAAGACCTTGTCAGGCCAGACCTCCTACAAACATACTCCGATATATACCTATCTACGCAGGAGAGAGAGTCTAGAATACAACAAGGCATTCAATCAGAGAACTTGAATAAGCTACGATCGAAAGCTGGTGACGCAAGTACTTCATCTGCTGCAGACAACGCGCTCCTAACTGCATGTGGTTCTAAGTATAGGATTCCCTTAGATGTTGACATTCTGACACAACATGGAGTTCTATATCCACATGCCTTAGAAAGTACCATTACGTTCGAGTTAACTCTAGCGTCTGCCAACGAGGTTGTAATTGGATCGGATACGACGAAGATAGGTACGTACCAACTTACCAACATCCAACTAGAATACGAAGCAATCAGGAACGAAACGCTGGCTAGTAGTGCACTTCACAAATATGAAATAGGTACTGCATTCCTATACAACTACGCTGTTCACTTCAAAACAGTAGATATCGCTAAAACGTCCGATACTTTGATATCTCAAAACATCAATGTTCCACGACGATCCTTTGCTGGACTGCTTCTACTATTCATAGATCCACCTACCATTGGCACGCGAGATAGTGAAGCATTCTCGAATCCAGATATCTTGAAGGTAGAAGTAGATGTCAATGGGATTCCCAACAGACTCTTTCCAAGCGGGATGCTTCCCCTAGATTTCTGGGAGGCTGCAAGAAGCTGGTTTGGTACACCCAATACTTCTATGACTCCAAAGAAGTTCTTTGAAAATAGATTCTCTATTCTAATCGATTGTCGCACAGCAAAAGATTCCACCGTTCATGGTGATGGCTTGGCACAAACCGGCAGTGGAAAGGACATCGACATTCGCATACATAGAACTGCAAAGGGAAGTGGAAATGTGAAAATGCACATCTATGTCCTTGCGGATGCTCAGGTCACGATATTGAACAGATCTCTGCAAAGTATATTATACTGATGGATTCTCTCGTAGAGCACGTACCGTTCAACGCACTCATAGTCGGTCCAACGAATTGTGGGAAGACTGCGTTTCTCATAGAACAACTTCGTGGAGCATTTCGTGGTAAGTTCGATTACATAGTACTGATTTGTCCTACGTATGCCCACAACAAAACTTATCGTGGATTTGCAAATCGAGATCCTCGTTTCTTCGTCATATCACCACCGCAGGATGCCATCGATGCTACTTTGAGTATTTGCGCAACATTTTGGTTAGGTACCAATACTCTATTGATTCTTGACGATTGCGCCGCATCGAAGGACGTAAAGAAACGAACTGACAAGCTAGTGGACTTAGCCTTTTCTGCACGACATATAGGGATTTCCGTTTGGGTGCTGTCCCAACAACTAACGAGCATATGTAAACCCTTCCGTGAGAACGTAGCTATCGTAGTAGCGTTCCATACAGCATCGGCCGTAGATGGTAAAAGGATATTTGAGGATTATGGAGGCTCTCAAGAATGTAAAGAGTTACGAATGATACTTGGATCCCATAAGTTTGCTCGCATGTGCTTCTGTCTCCGCCATCCTTTCGAGGTAGTGTTAGAGCTCCCAGCATCTATAACATATTATGACTGATAAGGAAATACTCGAGATATTCGGTGAGGACGTAACAGGTCCACCACCAACCGATCTAGACGTTACGTCAGACAATCGCGAATCACTTTCGATCTTAGCCGCAACAGGCGTAACAAAAGAATACTTAGGTAAGAACTTCTCCCTAGGAGACATCTCTAGACTTCCTGAGAAAGAAGTAAACAAGTTGTATAGGAGGTATCAGGCCGTCCTAGCTCAGCAAGTAACGAAAGGCTTAGTCGACGGTGTGACGCGTCTAGCTACCCGCCTAGTTGCCTACCTAGTACCAATAGATTCTCAAGAAGCCCTGATCAAGGACCTACAAGAAGACCCTCTAGTCCGCAACGAAATCAGTGCTGCGACTGGTCTACTATCGCTCAAAGCAGGTCGCCTTGTAGCTCTAGCTAGCGTCCTATTCCACATATCTGGTCACGTAGTCATTCCTGGTACAACTGTTGAACCTTCACATATATCTACTATATCGAATCAAGATGGAAGAAGCGGACCAGATAACTGCGAATCCTCCGACGACTGCACCAACTAAGATAAAAAACCCAAAGCGCGTCGCAGCTGGAAAAGCACTAGCGTTAAGCAACAAACTCGCTAAAGAAGCTCAAAAGAGAGAGTTGATGCGCGAAAGCGAATCATGTAAAGAAGTCGACGTAGAGAAAGGTCGGTTCGAAAGCCTGACTATCCTCGCAGTCATTGGTACTGGCGCTACATTGTTTGGCACGTACTTTGCGTACAAGAAGTATGTAGATGGTAATAAGCGTGTTGCCACCGTTAGCACGACACAACCTGCAGCTCCGGCAAAGCCAACGGCACTAGACATGGAGTAACACTTAAAGACTCGAGATCATAGTAGTATATATCTAGATGGAGAAGGAATTGACGAAGACGGCAACCGATGCAGTCAAAATCGTTGGACTCGCTGCTGGTATTGGGTGGATCGTAAAAAAGACTACCAAGGAATCTATGCTTAGCGATCCTTCTTCTTCCATAGTGAATTACGCAAAGTGGACTGCCGTGATAGTTGGTAGCTTATACGCAAAGGAATATCTTGAGAAACAACTTGAGAAAGAAAGAAAAGCCCAAACCTAAATCTTGAGAAACAAAAGATCATACCATAATGGCGACAGCAATTGGAATGGCCTTTCTCGGGGCTATATTGAATGCAACGGCATTTACTGGTGGTGGCATACTAGCTAGAATGCTTGGAAAGGCTGGTGATGTAGATGCAGAACGAGAGAGACACGATAGGGCCACCGAAAAACTAGAACGTGAAATGAAAGCGTATAGAATCAAACGTCAAAGCTTATATGACTATGCACAAGAGCAGGAAGGTCTTGAACGCAAAGCACACAACGATCAAAGAGATACCAACGAAGCCTTAGTGCGATCCGATAAGTTACGTAAGGCGCTTAAACATCTCAAAGAGATGAAAGAACCCCGCTTATCTGACTACTACAAACCCTCAAACAATCAGAAGACTGGTGAGTTGCTCTACGTTGGGGGTGGAATGCTAGGCGTTGGATACGCTATTAGTAAATGGATATAGATACTACTACTAGCTACTAGTAAGTTACCTAAGCTACTAGTAAGTTACCTAAGCTACTAGTAAGTTACCCTAAGCTACTGGTGAGTTGCCCTAAGCTACTAGTAAGCTACTAGTAAGTTACCCTAAGCTACTGGTGAGTTGCCCTAAGCTACTAGTAAGCTACTAGTAAGTTACCCTAAGCTACTGGTGAGTTGCCCTAAGCTACTAGTAAGCTACTAGTAAGTTACCTAAGCTACTAGTAAGCTACTTAAGCTACTACTAAGCTACTACTAAAAAAAAAAGGAAGAATGAAGAGGGTCACGCAACGACTTTCTTCATTCTTCCTTTTTTTTTTTTTTCATCTGTTGAAGGTTAGAATGTATAGATGTATGATGGATTCTAAACTTGCGAATATCTTCTATGGTCCTATGGGCTATTGGAAAGGTCACTCTGCAATTGGCAAGCTATCGGTAGCAGCGAAAGCATCAGAAGACGTAGCTAGGAGTTGGTTGGAAAAGCAATCTATGTGGCAAATATATCTACCACCACCAAAACACATTCCACGACCACATTGGACTGTATCGAAACCAAATGAAGTCCACCAAGCTGATTTGATATTTCTACCACACGATCGACCTGGGCGTGGACGGAAGCTATACAAGTACGCATTGGTAGTAATCGACGTAGCTTCTCGATACAAAGAAGCCGAACCTTTGGCATCTAAAGATAGTGGTGAAGTTGCTGCGGCATTCGAACGAATCTATAAACGTAGTCCACTAGAATGGCCAAAGACTTTGCAAGTAGATCCTGGTAGAGAATTCATGGGACGTATGTCTGAAACGCTAGAACTACATGGTACGAAAGTTCAACGAGGTGAGGCTGGTAATCATAGAGCGCAAAGTTTTGTTGAAAGAGCAAATAGGACTCTAGCTGAGAGATTATTTGGGTATCAGTATGCACAAGAGATGGTGCTTACTTCGGAAGGATCAGATGAGCGTAGTAGAGAATGGGTAATTCGTTTACCAATGGTTATCAAAGCCATGAACAGTGAGGTGACTCGGTTGACTGGTAAAGAGCCTTCGAATTCTGTAGTGGCGCAACAAGTAGATCTGAAGACTCCTACATATTCGCGCACGGTTGGATTGAGAGAAGAGCGTCTACCATTCGACGTTCTAGTTCGATATCTTTATGCACCAGGAGAATTGGAAGGAGGTGAAAAACGTAGAGCTACTGATCCTGTGTGGAGTTTGCAAATATACACCATTTCACGAAGTGTAGTATCTTCGGGACAGCCTGTGCTGTACTACCTTGCGAAGGAGAAGGATGCACCCAAACGTGGATTCGTTCGTGAAGAGCTACAAGTCGTTCCTAGGGATACAGAACTACCACCAAAAGGAATTCTGTTTGTACCTAGACGCTAAACAGCGTACTCTATTGGCTCGGTGTGGATTCCATCGGGAAGAACGCGTCTTTTGTCGTAGTAAGCCGATAGCCCAAGCTTCCGTTGTTCGTAGGTTGCTATGCCTTCTGGCGATAGTCGGAAGCCTCGGTTTTCCGCCATGTCGATACTACCCTGGAGGGCTGCTTTGAATCGTTCCCACGAAATGTCGTTGTGCCGTCTAGACATACCTTTAGCGGAATACTTCTTGCTGCCACCTGTATCGACGTAGTAGGCTTTCGAGCATAGGGCAATGGCGCGATGTCCTTCGAATTCGAGTTTGAAGAGTCCTGGTGTACGACTGCTCCATTCGTCCCAAGCTAGCCATTCATTCCTTTCGGCTTCGAAATCTTCTCGCAGTTCCGGTCTTACAACCTCATCGAGGCTATTTCCCGAGATGGCAATGTAGGCACTGTCTGTGTCCATCTGTATATATTCGAAATCATTGCGATCGATGTACTTGTCGATGAAGTCATAGTAGAACTCAAGCATACGCAGCTTTGCGAGCTGGTACACAGCGATACCTACTTGGAAAGGGCGTTTGATTTGGATCTGGTCCTTTCGGCTCTCGAGTTCATATGCATCACCAATCTCTTCCAGGTCTTCGAACCAAACACTTCGCAATGCTTTGTCCACAACCTTCTCATCTTTTGTATAGGTGACCTTTGTTTGGCGTCCCAAGTCTTCGAGCAACTTTCCATAGGCGCTGTTTCCTAGTAGCTTGAACACATCTGCCAGCAAAGCCTCACCTTTGTCTTCATCTCCCAGGCGTCGCGCCTCAGTGACTTGGTCCACGAACCATCCGAAGATTTCTTTGGGTTCGTAATCTATCGTGCGGTAGACAGCAGTGATCACTGCGCCGTGATCTACATACCAAAGTAGAAGAGGAGCATAGAGTAGCAACTTCTTTCCAGAGAGACTTCCAACTAACTTCTTTTCCTCGCTGAGCTTTCTACCTGTCTTTGTGAGGTAGGCCAACATTTCTGGAGGGATTGCTTCTTTGGGGATTTTCTTGTTGTAGAAGAAGGGTGGCATCTCCTCAAATTCCTTCCACAATTTCTTTGGTATCTCGATGTCTACTTCTGCATATCCAAACCACGTTCCACCAAGTAGACATTCAACGAATCCTTCAGTGGCTGGACCTGGATCGTCATAGTGCACAACCTTTTCTTTTCCACAAGGCATTTCGAATTCCATGGTAGAAAGATATAGGGCGTTGGCATCGTATCCAAGAATCTTACGACAAGTCTTAGTTCCTCCCTGATGACTACGAATCTTAGTCACTCCTGCTTCGTGGAGTCTGGTGAACACTATGCTTGGACCTCCCACGACAGCGTCTTTCAGCATGCGGTAGGCTTCCTTACTTGGAGCGTACATCTCAGCTCCCCTTTCTACACTACCTCGAAGTAGGAACTGTAGTGAGACTCCTGGAATGGACACTGCGTCTTTCAGCATGTCTACTCCTTTCTCGTGATAGAAATCTCGCATCTTTTCGAGTGCCTCTAGGAATGGAACTACATCTAGGTCGTTGTAGTATCGTAGCCAGTCTGCAAAGGTTTCCATTCCTTTGTCGAGAAAGGTGCACTCACAGTCTTCGAACTCTGACATAGATAGTAGATGTTCTCTTTTCAACTTTGAACCCCACTCTGGATAGTCTGGTAATCCAATGTGATCCAACTTGTCTGGAGAATCGAACCACTCATATGGGAAGAAACTCTTTTGCAACTCACAGCCATAGGCAGCGACCCAACGTTCATAAGAAGTTCCAGGTCCAAGGTAGTTGATCACATCTAGGAAACGGAAATCTGGGGTCAATAGGAACATAGTGGAATTGGCTTTCTTTGCTACCAAGATCTTTGAACAGGTGTCAGCAATGATTCCTACGAAGTGCTCCCTGATCAGATTGAGATCGTACCTGCCAGAGTTGAATCCCACTACTGGAACTTGGCGGATCCATTCGTCGATCTTCGCTTGTTGTTTCTTTGGTAGGGTGTCAAAAGAGAATTCAGGTGTCTTGGGGCAGAACTGTTCTGCAATGACTTCTTGGATCACTTTCGCTCTTTGCTGGAGTTCTTCGACGAAGGCTTCGATGAGTTCTTTTGGATTGCGTCGACAGATGTGGGTTGACTTTCGATTGTACGTGTCGGCAATTGATACTGCTATTGGGACATGGACGTTTTCGATGGTCAGGTGGTCTGTTGGTTGTCTTCCTTTTGTCGTGTCGAGATAGGCTTCGAAATCGTAAACTATGAAGTGTGGGTAGACAGTTTGTGTTGGTGTGGGGACCGGTTTGTTTTTCTTCTTTGTAGAGCAACCCCAAGCTTCCACTACTGTATAACCAGCTCCTTGTAGCTTTGCCGTTCTTTCACAGGTCTTGAGATAGAGCCTCCTTTCCCTAGGGAAGCATTTCGGGCAGCCATGGAAATAGCATCCATGAAATTGAAAGATGGTTTTCGAAATAGGTTCGTAGCCGTCGACCGGCGCTCCTTCTATCCAATGCTCTCCACCATGCCCACAAGCTGCATGATGAATGTGTTGTCCAATCCTTTTGGTTTCGCGTTCCAACCAGCATAGAGCGACTTTGCTGGCTGTGCTCTCTGGCCAGAAGGCTTTTTCGTATGCCGACTGGGGTACTGTGATTACTTTTCCAGGGCAAACAATCTTTGTTTCTCCACGCCTGCAACGATCTGCATGACGGTGAAGGTCTGAGGCTTTCGTGAACCGTTGCTTACAATCGTTACATACGTAGATGTGCCCTAGCTTGTTGATGTTCTTGATGTAGAAGGCATGTCCGTCGTATATCCCAATCGTCATCGTATGCTTGTAGTGAGCTGCATGTCGCGTCAGATGCCAAGCGCCGTCCTCCGTGGGTTCATACACCCGAATACCGATTCCAAAGTGCAACTCGACTTCCTCCAGCTGGTCTAAGGAAGTTCTGGGAACGTCTTGTGTGGGTGCTGTCAGGCGATAGAAGTTCTGGGCAAGTTTTCGAGCTTTGACGCAACACCTATCTACTCTTGCTCCTTCATGCATGGCAATGCAGCGCCAAAGACATAGGTTGTCGCCATATCGATCAAGGGCAAGCATTCCTTTCTTAAGGCGAAGCCATTGGGGCAGTGGACCTGTTCCCAACAAAAGCTGACGATCGATCACGACTTTGACATCTACGTAGATCCAACGAACGAAGGCCCATTGGGTATTTGGTCGAGTGATGTTGTCGGGATTCAATCGAGCTGTCTCCTTGCTATTGATCCACTCTTCTGCATCTTCTAGGATGTTCACCCATGGAGAGCCTGGGACAGTCTTGGAGAATAGAATCACGCGTCCGTCATTGACATTTCGAATGCGATAGGTGTAGCTGTATCGCAGGTAAAAGCTGGTGGTTACCTTTGCAACTAACTTTTCCATGATCCTAGGAGTCAAGTCTCCTGCCACACCTTGGAAGAAGCGCCATCGGATAGTACGGCGACCTATCTCCATCCCCTCGAGCATTCCATCTCTCTCCTCTAGAATAGCACCTGCCTCTCGAGCTAGACTCCGTGGAAGTGGTTCACTACGTGGTCTCACCATTCTCCCTTCGATATAACTATGTGTTAGGATAGCTTTAACAGGCACTCGAATTTGGATTTTATGTGTAAGGACGTTGCAGCGATATAACTATATGTAATTATATCTCTAATAGGATTATCAAGTTGGATTTTATGTACAAGCAATCGATGTCGATATAACTATATGTAATCATATCTCTAATAGGATTATCAAATTGGATTTTATGTACAAGAATGTCTAGGGACACTTTGAATGACCCTTAGTTACCCCATAGTAGTATAGTCGGCGTCAGTTAAATACAACTTTTTCTTGTGCAACAAAACTCAAAAGGTTGTGAATGTTATGGACGCCTTTTTTCTTGCACAAGGGGCGTTATGAAGTGGATTTCTGAATTCACTTTATGACGCCCCTTGTGCAAGAAAACAAGGCGTCCATAACATTCACAACCTTTTGAGTTTTGTTGTACAAGAAAAAGTGGTATTTAACTGACGCCGACTATACTACTAGTTCCTTAAATATATTGTTAGTTAATGGGGGAACAACAACATAATAACTCTGAAGTGATTTAAAGGCAGCAGGTTAAAATATAGACAAGAAAGGTAACCAATTCATTGCTGTGATACGACTATTTCTGATGAACAAGTCTACTCTTACTGAATTTTGTGGTGTGCCTTATACACAAGGTTTTTCCTTAAACCTTTCAGGAAAAACAGGCTTCTGTTTATCAAGCTGAAGTTAGGGGTGCAGGTTATACATGAGGTTCAGCTTGTACATGATAAAATATGGTACATGTAGATTTTTTCCTGAGTTTTTTTTCTGCATGAAAACGAGATGTAAACAAACCTTGTCCAGAGGTTGGATTTTTGACGTCTTACTTGCCTAACTCAAACTACCTTAGGCAGTCGCTTTAAATGTGATTTCCAAACAAAGAGCAAAACATTTACAATGTAACCTCTGAAAGTGAAACCCAGGGTGACATATGTCTGCAAAATGCTTGCTCATGCATGAATTTCAACAGGAAACCATGCATGCTCATGTACAGAAAAGTACAAGCTTAGATTTTAAGTCCTTTCATGAACCAGTCCCATATTTAATTGGCTTGATGACTAAACCAGGGCTTGACATTAACTTTCTTCTCAAGGTTCCAGCTGGCGACTAAACATAAATATTTGGTTGCCAAATCATAACTTTTGGTTGCCAAGAACTCAAATCCATCTTCATTGGATCATTAAATCAAAACAAACATGGCACGAAAATGGAAGCACATGTTGATACAAGCTATGCCTGCAGTTCTTCTAAAAAAGGCTGATTCAAAGTTGCACCCACGCCACTTTTTGAAGAGAAACCACAAAAACAAAATGCCACCTAGCAGAACATGGCAATCAATTACAAGCCCATTGGAACTTCATTTGGAACAATTCTTTAAAAAAACCTGGCTATGGAGTTGCAGTCAATGAATACGGGTTGAAAGGGTAAGTCGCCAGCTTGCAACCAGTTTTGAAAATTTGGTTGCCAGGGCAAAAATGTTAGTTGCATTGGCGAAAAACTGGTCACAATGTCAAGCCCTGGAAACTGATCAAACTTTCGACTCTTTCAATTTTCCCTTTAAGCCCAGGTCTTTTTTGCAGTCAATGAAGGTTTTTAAACTGAAATCATTTATATGTACATGTAGGGGCATTTAGAGCTGCTCCTGTCATTTCTACTGCTTACTGGACATGCACAGCATTTTGCAGAGCTGTCATCTAGGGCAACACGAGACTAGAGTCTCCAGAACAAATACCTAATTAAATTGGTGCCATTTATGCAATGTATTTTTGTCAACTGGTGGGGGTGTTTTGCAGAATTCTGAATGTAAATTAGAAAATCTGGTCAAGATACCATGAGCTGTGAACCCTATACTCTATAGTGACTTAAGTCATATTATGGACTTGTCAACAGCTTTCCTGAGGGGGACCCCAGGCTGTTGGTGGGGGAATAGGGGCCTTTGTAGGGACTTCACAACAAATCTGTGCCCTTGGGGGCGGGGGAACATGTGGGGACTTTGCTTACAGTAATTTTCATGGAAATATTTTAATTATGGGCTAGCTATATGAAAATGAGCCTCCCAGTTAGCTCAGTGGTTAAGTGCTGGTCTGTTGTGCAGGAGATTGATGGTTCAAACCCCACTTGAACCAACACTCAGGATCTTAAAATAAATGAGAAGGTACTGCCTTTGTGAAACAATTTCGTTCACAAGCTGCAAATGGTTAGACCTTCACGTCTTCTCGGATAAGGACGTTAAATCATAGGCCCATCAGTGGATGAAGAGCCACCTCGTGGATATGCCACTGATTAATCCCATTATTATTATTATTATTGATGGAACGAGTTGTGTTTTCAATCAAAGATGGCTCCCTTCAAAGGTGTTGAAAAGGTTACCATGTGCATTAAACCTGTGAGTTTTGTGCATAAAATACAATGTAGGCCATCTGTCAAACTACATGTAGGGCATTTGTTGCCTGCTCATTTCATTAGTTTATACCGGTACTTTTTATTTCAAAGAACAATTTTGCATGGTTTTATAGAGTTAGCGTACACGAGTGTGATATGAGCAGTGTTAAATCCCATATCACATGAGTGGCTATTGAGTAACCAACTTAGCTGATGATTTTACTCAAAATGAAACGTTTATTTTTTACGTTTACTACAGAGCTTGCAGTTCTTGAAAGAAAGCACCGTATTTATAATTTTAAGAAATTGAGGAATTGTGTCCTAATGAGCCATTTTCTTTGTAAACTCAAGCTTTTGATTCATGAGCTATAATCTCTAATCAAAATATTAATGATCCATTCAAACATGTTGTGTACAATAATTATAGTCCCTGGTACAATTTATGTAATGCTTTTTCTTATTAAAATACTGTAAGGAAGATTTTGTCAATGAATCGGCAAAAGGCTGAATAATTATGGTCAGTACTTCCTGATTCGAGGAAGGCATGAAGTTTGTGGAGTTCTATTATGATCTTGCTGGAATAGATACTCAAGACCTTATTGCTGTAGCTGAATCTAATGATATTAAAGTATTTATTGATACAATGTATGTAGAGTAAATTATCAGGCCCATTTTCACAAAGCATGCATAAGCTATGGGTGATTGTAAACTTGCATGTAAACCATCCGGTCACTGCAATTTCGTAGTCCATTCAAGTTCTTTATGATCACTCATAATTTACTTGCACTTTGTGAAATGGGGCCCAGTTCCAAATGTAGACTTTTGGGTTGAGTATCAACCGAACTGCCTAAGCAGAAATGACATAGACCTGAGTAGTATAAAACGAGTTGCAGTTAAATCTAAAAACAATTTAAAGTATATATAATATCAAATGTAAGTAATTCTTGAGTTTTGATTTGAGTAATAAATTCATGCAATCATTCAATATTTTTGTTTCCTTACTGTATATATTAAATGTCATTAGTATGGATAGTGGGATAACCAGTTATTAGAGTGGGCTAACTAGTTATCACACTGTTTATTGATTACTAATGAGTATTTTTACCCCACAATTTTCCTCTCTTCAATAGCCCTGCCTGCTTGACTGGTTTTAGACAGTTGAATATGGGATTTATGCCATCAGTTGCAACAAAGGATTTAGGGTGTGTCATGAGCTAACTCCTGTTGGGGGCTTGCCTTTCCCCACTACATGTAGTACTGGAGCCTTTGAAAAAAATGGCGAAACATAGCCCGGGCTTTAATTGCAATACAAAATTAGCAAAGTCCCCACATTTGCCAGGGATCCCCCCCCCAAACGGGGAAGCTGATGACCCTAAATTGGCTTTACTGAGGTTAGATTCTTTTTGTTGGGTTAGGGTTTGTTTCACACATGTACATGTAGTTAACAGGACCATTAAATGAACAACATAGATATGCCACCTTCTGTCAATAAACATACATGTATGAACTAATCCAAACCATAACCCAACATTTAAGAAAAACCTAACCTCGGTATTCTCGTAATCCCAGATGCGCATGTACATTTGTACTTCCACTATATAACCAGATTTTCTAATCTGCTGGCTATCACATCAACTGGTGAGTTCTGGGCCAAGCCGACCTGAATAATTACACTTCCAAGCTTCTTCCCTGTAATAGTGCTAGGAAAGGAAATTATTGATTCAGATCACGTTTCAAATAAGATTTGTTATTAGTGCAAAGGCTGTACTAAAGTAGACTTGAAGTAGAGAAATTTAAAAAAATTAAACTTTCCTGCAGGCGACTTGTATGTTGTTGGAATTCCAGACAAGAAAATGAACTACTGTACATGTACATGTGTGGCACCTCAGTTGCATACTGTTTTTGTCAATATGGGAAAGGGAAAACGTTCATTATTGAAACATGCTGTGCATCGGTAATTTCCTTTTTTTAAGGGAGTGTTCATTATTTATGGCTTTGGGGGGGGGGTCGGTTAAATCATAGGGGGGGGGGGGCAAAAAAAGTTTTAAGTGCTTTTGTAGGGGGTCATCAAAGATTTTACCTACTCCTTGGGGGGTCATCAAAGTTGACGTACCTGTCATGTAAAATGTAATGAAATTGTTGTTGTGATGCTAAGCCAATGTTTAGTCTACATAACACTGCCAGGAAACCAGTGTATTAGAGAGCAGATTGCTCAGGCTAGAAAATTTTATCCATTTGGATTTTTTCCTAGCCTGTTTAAACGTTTGGTGAAAATCGTTTAAACGATCCACTCAGTCCGTTCGAACATATCACATGGCTGTTCGAATGCCACAAGCAATCCATTCGAACGCCACAAGCACTCTGTTCGAACGCTACAAGCAATCCGTTCGAATGTTGTACTCAACCGTTTGAACGATGTACAGCCGTTCAAATACTCAATCGAAGCCGCTTTCACTAAGGCTAATTTTAATCAATATAAATTTAATCAAAATAAGTATATTTTAATCAGTGTAATTACCATCTATGTGAATACTTATATTAGCGTAATTATTATATATTATCAATTATTGTAAACTTATTTTAGTTTTTAAACACAGCTTCAATGGAAATCAGTGTAAACTGTTTGAATTCTGTGTATAATAAAGTTTATTATTATTATTATTATTATTAATTAAAAAATAACCCAAATCGCTAAAGATATTCATCCCTGTTGGTCTGTTCTGCATTCTTCATCATTCGGTTCCACGTGTTGACATCTATTTGTTATATCGGGGTACATTTTACGATTGGGCTGCCGGATTGTGTTCGTTTAATATAACGAGGATTTTGTTATATCGAGGTTCGTTATATCGAGGTTCTGTTACATACATTTCACTTGTAATTTTGCCGGGATGAAGAATATCGTTCGTTATACTGAGGGACTTCGTTATAGAGGTTTGCTAAATCGAGATTCCACTGTATTTCTCTTTTATGTAATATTTCTTGTTACGGTAAATGTACTTCTAACTCTAAGCTGTAATGTGGCAACAATGTCTTCAAATTCGCTGAGGTGCAGTTGAAGCTTTCAAATTGATCTCAAAGTTCGACGGAATTCAATGCCTGTAGTCGTGTAAGAATCCTCGTGTAAGAATCCTCGTGTACACATTAATGCGAAAGCGTTTGAATGCTTATGTTTAACATTTATGTAGGGCAATTGCAAGTCGTTCAAACGTTTAGGACAAGTCGTTCGAACATTTAGGGCAAGTCGGTTCGAACGACTTGCCCTGGCCGTTCGAACGGTCAGGGCAAGTCGTTCGAACGGTCAGGACAATCCGTTCGAGTTTTAAATCAGGCCGTTTTAACGCTTACATCAAGCCGTTCGATCGTTCGAAAATTTAGCGTACCCGTTCGATTTTTTTACTGACCGTTCGAACGCTTTGAGAAACCGTTCTAACGTTTTTTTAAAGCGTTTATTGGCCGTTCGTTGCCCGTTTATTTTGCCGTTCGAACGGACTTTCGTTAAGGTACGTTTTCCCGTGTGTGGTCACATACATGTATTTAACTGCTGCTCCACTCGTGTATAAATAATGTTTGTAGAGTTGATTTTTGGTGTACTTGATTTCACTAAGTTTGTGGCTCTTGAGTCTTGTATGCACAGCCTTAACTCAACTCAGATACGAATAAACTAAAGTAAAACAAGAAATCAAACACTAACCTGTGGAATACCTGCAGTGTTTTGTCTCTCAGACTGTGTATTTTCAACCTCAAAGAAGCGGAACAACCAACAAAGACGCACCTGTGCCGATATATTTACAGTAAATTTGGTGAGCACGCAAGCATGCGTCAGCGGTAACTCTAAAGAAAATGGATGATCGGGGTAGGGAAAAAAAACATCTGTCTGTCTGTTCAAATTCAAGCTATTGAATGGTAATAACCGAAAAAAACAACCAAGGTAACAAATTAAGATATTACGAACGTTCAAAAATTATCTGGTAATCGGTGCTCCTGCTGTTAAATATTATGAACGTGGAGCATCTAAGTTGAGAATAAGTTGGCTGGTATTTTGTCTGAGTGGGTTAATGGGATCCCTGTGGTTTGTACTGTTATGACGTTACCGCTCACTGCTACCAGAATTTTTGACCTGTGGCAACCCTTATTGTTGCGAGTTGTCATGAGCTTGTACTCGCATTTCTAAACATCTAATCGTGTTTTGCGAGTGTGCGAGCCTAATTTCAATGTCACAACTACATATAATTTCAGTAAACCCTGTGAGGTACCAAGAATACTGAGGAAAGCAGATCGTCAACACCAACATGGCATGTTAATTTTATCCGGCTGCAAGTCTTCGCTATGCTTTCTAGATCTATGGCAAAGTCTCGTTTCTTCAAAACTGAAACAGAAACTTTGGCTCTAACCAAGGACTAGCGCTCCAATAGAGATCTTACGGATATATTTGTCCCAACTCTGTAATTTGATTGGATCAAAAGACGAAAACAATAGTTATCCATTGTAGAAACAAGGGTGGCCCCCCAAGCGGTTCAAGCGTTCCGCCTCTCACCGTTTGTGACCCGGATTCGATTCACAGACTCGGCGTCATATGCGAGTTGAGTGCGTTGGTATCCTTCTCTTGTTTCGAAGGTTTTTCTCCGGGTTCTCCGGCTTTCCTTCCTCCTCATAAACCAGCCTAAATTGTAATTCGATCTCGGAATGCACGTGTACGTTTAAAACGAGCTACTTGAAGCTCCTAAGTGCTATGTGGATCCAGCTAATCGTGTTTGGGATTGATCTCAAAGCGCATTTCAAGTTACCCTATCCACTAAATCCACAGCCTAGTCCTAGGCCTTCTGGCTTGGTATTTTGTCTGAGTGGGTTAATGGGATCCCTGTTGGTCAGTGACGTCACAAGCCATTACAAACCACAGGGATCCCATTAACCCACTCAGAAGGCCAAGGGACTAGGCGGCAATGTTTCTCAAGTACGTTTCTCAAGTGAGGCTCAAAGGAAAAAAATTAAGGATCTGCCTTTTTAACCAACTACACCAAATTATGCACACTCACATAACTCGTCTACTTCGATATTTTGAAGACCGCCCCCCTCCACTGCTTTTGGTTTCATATAAAATTTTAATAGCAAATGGAGTAGAGTATTCTTGTAACGCCAAGGTACACAGTTTTCCTGTTTCTCGGATGCCTTCCTTTAATAATCTGCCCTCACAGTATATATATTTTTTTATCTATAGGGCCGGCTATTGAGCAAAACAGGTCACGTGACCTTGTACTCGATTTATTGATCAGCGGTTTTCTCCTTACCAATAAATTGAGGGCAGATTGATGTGCGTCTCCAAGTCCCCATTTAAAGCCAAAACGCAACCTACGTTTGGGCTGCCGGATTGTGTTCGTTATAACGAGGATTTCGTTATATCGAGGTTCTCTTACATACATTTTACTAGTAATTTTGCCGGGCTGAAGAATATCATTTGTTATACCGAGGACTTCGTTATTTTGAGGTTTGTTAAATCGAGGTTCCACTGTATTTCTCTTTTATATAATATTTCTTGTTACGGTAGATGTACTTCTAAGCTGTAATGTGGCAACAATGTCTTCAAATTCGCTGGGGTGCAGTTGAAGCTTTCAAATTGATCTCAAAGTTCGACGGAATTCAATGCCTTTGTTAAAGTTTGGTAGAATTCATACCGTTCTTTAGTCGTGTAAACATTAATGCGAAAGCGTTTGAATGCTTATGTTGAACTCTTCGAACATTTAGGGCAAGTCGTTCAAACGTTTAGGACAAGTCGTTCGAACATTTGGGGCAAGTCGTTCAAGTCGTGATTGCCCTGACCCTTCAAACTGATTGCCCTGAACGTTCGAACGTAACGGTCAGGGCAATCCGTTCGAGTTTAACTGAATCAGGCCGTTTGAACGCTTATGTTTCGAAGGCTGCGCCTACCCGGATTCCTCCGCCAATTGTTTCGAAGGGAGAAACTCTCTTTAGTTTCCCCCTTTTCCGGGGACCGGGATCGTTATTCCATAAAGAGCAGACGAGCTTGAGTTGGATGTCGTTTTGCTTTATTCGTATTCCGCGGAAGGCTCCGCGACAACCAACTCCGTGCGGTCCTCCCGCACCAACCAACTCTCTCTATACCGTTCTCTCTCTTTTTCTCTCTAAATTCAGAATGCTACTCCTTAAGTAGTAAAAGACATACACGCATGTGAAAGCTTGCAAATTATGCTGGGAAAACAAGTTAATTAGAAACCTGTCTTACCAGAAATACAGTTTCATGACGTAACGTAAAATCGTACGCCCAAATGAACCTTAAAACGAATTTTAGAGTATTTTAGAATGATGAAACTATCCAAATTTAACGATGTTCGTTTTAAGACAGTAAGACCTAACTGTCCAAGAAGAAATATCTAGGTTAAAATCGAAAACAAGTGAATTCAAGAAGGTGAAAGTTCTCTCTAGTCAATGACTAAATAAACAAAATGACATAAGCTCAAGGAGGTGCTTATTCGCTATCGCGTGAATTTGCACAACCTTCACAGGCAGAAGTTCTACTAAATCTGTACGTGTTATCAGAAGATAATAACAGGATACAAAACTACATTAAGATTAAGATTAATTGACAAGCCAGTAATTACTAAGCTAATATTACCTTGGGAAAGAGACCAACTGCTGCCAGGTAAAATGTCGTCAAAAACACATTTAGAATATAAAAACAACTCAGTTGAAAGGCACAAGATAAAAGTGCATTGATTTAAAGAGGAATTTCCTCGGTAAAAACAGTAAAACCGAACTTTAACTTAGGTTAAAGACTAAGTATAGGTTTTTGTGAGAACGCCCTATTCAAATAATATATGTTGAAACATAAGGAGAACATCCGTAGGATTTACGATTCTGACCACAATATAATCAGACATGTCACTATTTTTAATCCCTTAGTCCCATTAACTTTATCTTCCAAGAAGGCCATCAGGACGCTTTGACGCCATAATGACAGCTTTCTTTGCAACAAGACCTGCGGTGTCACTTAGTTTCGCTAATCTCGAGCGCCGATAATTACGTATCCAATTAGGAAACATATATTTTTAAATTTTCCTTTGATTAGTATTTAATTTGAGGAACTGATATGTTCTCGGAACATTACTAGCGAATCCTCAGGACTGGATTTCTAAATCCAACCGTGAAAATTGACTTTATAACTCTACCTCTCCTATTAATTATATTTTGAATATATATAATCTAACTGTGAGCTGCTAGCTTGCTACGTTTGGCCGAACGAATGGATGCAGCCCGGGGATGCAGTCGCTGTCCAGTATCCGTCAAACTAACCGCAAATGTCAATAATGACATTTGTGTCAGAAAAGGAAACTCCACAGTAATTACCCTAGGGGCCAATATATTGATTACATGTATATATTAAGAAAACCACTATTCCTTGGCTTTAATAACGCCAATTTTACACTGAAAGAGAAACGACAAAAGTTGTTTTTATTTCCTTTTTTATCGTGTAACACTTACATCAAGCCGTTCGAACGAACGTTTTTTTTAAAGTGTTTGTTGGCCGTTCGTTGCCCGTTTATTTTGCCGTTCGAATGGATTTTCGTTAAGGTACGTTTTCCCGTGTGTGGTCACAAATACATGTATAACCTCTCAGGGAACCACGGTAGCATTCTGCAAAACACCCCCGCCGTATGTTGACCGACGGTCCCTTACATTTAACTGCTGCTCCACCAAGCCGGATTACCCGGTGAATAAGAACACCGCTCGGTTCAATAATCGAGAGAATAGCGGGAGCACGGTGTTTGTAGAGTTGATTTTTGGTGTATTTCACTGTCAATGTCAAGTTTGTGGCTCTTGGGTCTCAACTCAACTCAGATACGAATAAACTAAGGTAAAACAAGAAATGAAACACTAACCTGTGGAATACCTGCAGTCTCCAGTGTTTTGTCTCTCAGACCTCAAAACAGCGGAACAACCAACACGTGTGCCGATATATTAAACCATATTGGGTGAGCACGCAAGCATGCGTCAGCGGTAACGCTACAGAAAATGGCAGAGATAGGGTGGAGCAGAGTAGTTACTGGGTTACAACGTGCGGAACGGGTGGGGGTGGAGTGAGGAGAGAAAAGGCGCCAGGTGATCGGGGGAGGGGGGAATCAAAGCTGTTCAAAGGAAAAATCTTTTCGATTTATTTGGAGGGGATCAAATGAAAATCAAAATAAACAAAATAAACCCTCCAAACAAAGATAGAGCTGTGCAAAAACAAATTGCCAAATTTATCTATGAAAGCGTGAAAGAAAAAAAGAAAAGGACAACTTCATAACATTCTCTGATTACTTTTTATTTATTGATATATCTTTTAATAGGGAAATTTATTTGGGCTATTGCAAATGTACACATTAGTATAAGGCTCCAAATAAAATCATGTCTGTCTGTCTGTCTGTTCAAATCCAAATTTGGCATAGTGAGCTATTCAAACCTCATTGAATATTCATGATCCCTTGTAATGACGTCATTAATGCGTCTGTGTCAGTTAAGCTAACAAGTCACGGAGTCAACAACTCGCTACTCTATAGCAGACCAGTCGCGACCTATTCCGGTCAACAACGAAGAAGTTGTGGAAATTGTACAGGCTTTACGGCCCAACGTGGATAATGCGACGAATAATCCTGACTCTGAGGCGGCTTCAGCTTCTTCAGGCCCGGCGAACTCTCAACAGGACTCGGCGGCTTCGCGACAAGATTCTGTTAATTCACAAGCCCCGGTAAACTATGAGAAAACTTGCGAAACTAACAAGGCAGAAGGAACTTTGGAGGTGAGAATTATAGCTTAATTCTTCTAGTTGCTCTTTATTCGTTGGGTTATAACGAGCTTGTTGTAGGCGTAATATTTATCGGATTGTTGGTCGTTTCTTTCGCAAGCACATGGTTGGTAATTTATGCAAGGATGCTCATTCTGGAATGATGGTCTAGTATTATGTCTTAGCTCTTTTATGGAACTACTTTGGCGAGCTACACCCCTATTTTCATTTTCCGGACGCGACTAGTCTTCTTGAATTTTATTTGTGCTTTGCTCATACACTCTTATATTGCATTCGTTTTCTTTTAGACTGCTGAGCTGTTGTCAGAGAACAGAGAGAGGATCTGGATATACGACCAACGGAATCGAAGGGGGTGAAGCTTTTAGGTATAGAGTATAGGGTGTGGCTGTGTACCCACCCAATAGGTGTGGCTGTGTACCCACTCAAAGAGGTGTGGCTGCGTGCCCACCGAAGAGATGTGGCTATGTGCCTACCAAAGAGGTGTGACTGTGTGTCCACTAAAGTGTGTGGCTGTGTGCCCACCCAAGAGGTGTGGTTGTGTGTACACCTAGAAGTGTGGTTGGGTGCCCACAAAAATGTGTGGACGTGTGCTCACAAAAGCCGGGGTTGGGTGCCCACAAATATGTTTGGCAGTGTGTCCACAGAGGTGTGACTGTGTGCCCACAAAGGAGATGTGGCTGTATGCTTACCAGGGGCGTGGCAGTGCGCCACACAAGGGATAACGATGCAAATAGCTCTTGTGGCATTAGAGTTGAAGTTAAGAGTAACCCTCTGATGAGGCTGGAAGCTAGGCGTGGCAGTTAGATAGAGACCTGGAACTCGAAGTCCCTAGAGTGAAACCAGAATATGGAGGGAATCTGGGGTCCTGTTTATGGAATAAATGTTGGCTGATATTAATTATGCAAATTTAGATGAGTTGATTTCAGCCTAAAGCAATGGGGTGCAATTTTCTGTTATTCCCAGGTGAACGAGCAACTGTTGCAGTTGAGAAAGGAGTTGCAAGAAATGAAACAGTCGGCGGATGCTGAAATGGTTAAAACCACCTTGGCGAGTCTACAGTTCCTCATTGCGAAGCCCTCGGGGCTGTTCGACCAGTACGCTTCGCTGGCGGCCTTGGAGCACCTAGTAACGGTGGCGAAAGAAAAGAAAGACCCCCAGTCGGAGAAGTACTCAATTGTCCTCCGCCAATGCCGCCCCTTAGTCGGAAGCAAGGCGTTACAGGGTGTTCTTGTAAAATTAGTAGCGTCGAAACAAGAAGCAGAGGTTGCAAAAGTCATCGAGAAGACACTGAAGGCGGAAAGATGGGCCATATAGCCAAGTTCTGTCCGTTTGGGCAGGCTTCACCGGGTTCTAGCGTAAGAAAAGAGAACGTAGCTTAGAGTACTGAATAATTCAATTCAATTCAATTTTTATTTACACTATTTATAAGCACTAGTTTCATAGACATACGGTAAACATACAGCAGAGTAAATAAAATAAAATGATATACAGAGGTTATAAAAGGTAAGTGTGCAGCAGCCAAAGTAGCATAAGCTTTCGAGTTGGCTGCCGCAATGTTTGTGTAGTAATCAGACTTAGCTCAAATAGTAAGTGTTAATAGATGTTGGAGAAGCAAAGAAAACAAAGGAAAACAAAAAGACAAAATGGGAGGAAGAAAAAGAAGAATAGAGAAAAGCTGGCAGGTACTGGAGTAAAAAGATAAAGAGAATTAATTTCTGTCTACTAATCAGTATTTTTTTGCATTGTTTTTTAAACGAATAAAAAGAAAAAGATTTTATGGATAAAGGTATGGTTTCCCAAATTTCTGAGGCAAAATATTTGAAAGTAAATTTACCATAGTTGGTTCTAACGTTTGGCCTATAAAAGTTGTCATTGGCTGCATATCTTGTATTGTAAGAATGTATATTAGATACAGGTACCAGGAATTCAGAAAAAAGTTCAGGACTATTTATAGAATGACTTCTTATTTGATGTATAAGTATAGCTATTTTCATTTTTACTATGTTCTCGATCTTCAGAATCCCGAGCAATTTGTAATACGGATTAAGATCCTCATGCCTACTTGCAAAAAAAATAAGGGTATAGTAAAAGTTTGTTATCATACGTAAGTTGAGATATCTCCTTAATTTGTACAGAATACCTAAATTTTTAGCAACTTTATTATTGACGTGTGAAATTTGGTTATGCCATTGAAGATATTCATCAATATAAACTCCCAAATATTTAATACAGCTTTTGCGTGAAATATTAGGGATATCGATTGTTGCATTTTTTCTTTGAGGTGATGTAATTAGCATATAATTAGTCTTCTTAAAATTTATTGAGAGCTTATTTGCTGAGCAGTATTGATAGACTTTTTCTAATTCATCATTTATAACATTTTGAAGTTCGATAAAAGTTTTAGAAGAATAAAAAATGTTAGTATCATCAGCAAAGATTCTTAAACTTAAAATGTTAGATGAATTTCGCTGCGTTAAGAGAGATATTAAGGGGGACTCCTACTGTCCCAATTAAAACGTTGCAAAGGTTCATGGGGAAAGGTATTTCGTTTTCCCTGGCATTCCCAGGCGCGAAGTTTTTCATACGTGAGATGGCAGCAGCGATTGGTTCAGCATCGTCACTTGGGGCGGTGAGAATGACTTCAGCACTTAGCGAGGAGCTCGCCTTTTGGAGATTCTTCGACAACTGGACTGGCCATGTCCCGTGGCGGATGGAAAAACACGTGGCAGTCACAATCTCGACTGACGCGTCACAATCGAGATGGGCAGGCGTCATTCACCGACAACCTACAGACATCGTGTTAGGAGACTTTTGGGAAGGTTACGTGGCCTCGGAAGGTATCAACGTGAAGGCGTTCTGGGCGGTTGCTAAGGTATTAGAAGCTCTGCCTAGAGATATACGTGATTGTCGAATTAATGTCCAGGTGCATGAACAATCAAGCGGTCATACACACTTGGATGGGCCGCGGAGGTCGCGCGAAAAATATATATCCAATAGCCAAGAGGATCTTTCATTTGACACAGGAAAGGAACCTCCAATTAACTATGACCTACGTTCCTTCGGAGTGCAACCCGGCGGACGGGTTCTCTCGGAAACTAACTGCTACGGACTCCATGCTGGCACCCCAATGTTGGGATAAAGTCCAGGAGCTGTTTGGCGGAAGTCGTGGTCACAGCCTCGACTTGATGTCGCTCGATTCGAATGCTCAACGAGATCGAGACGGCAAGCCTTTACCTCATTTCACACCTTATCCCACCCCAGGTTCTGCAGGGGTAGATGTATTCAGCCAGGACCTCCAAAACTGTGACGGGATGGACGCATATTGTTTCCCCCCGTTTGCGTTACTACACGCGCTGCTTTGTTTCCTTCAATCCCAGAAGGCAATCGCGACTATGGTGGTCCCCGGTCAGTCCCCTCGTCCAGCTTGGTGGCCGACTATAGTAGCTATGTAGTAGTAGGTATGATCCTGGCTAAAAAAGGCGCCTGGGATGCTCTATTGACGCCCACGAAACATGGTTTTAGACCGATAAGACTACTATTTGACTTGTGGGTTTTTCGAGTCGATAGGTTCTAATATGCGAGACTGTTCTCTAGGCGCTGCCCATTGTTACAAAGCTATACGTACCATCAGTGGGATGCCCCCGGTGCGTCTACCCTAATGACGAGAGTTTCAAGTTTTGTCAGCATTGTGGATATCAGAGAACACTCTTCAGGAAAACACCACTCACCTTAAAGGCACCTATTAATATTCAGGACATTAAAGCTAGAAAGTCGAATTTATTTGGTCGGAGGCAGGCCACCCCGTATGTAAAGCAAAAATCACGGGGTTTTTGGCGGGCCTTGTCCCGCCATTCGATATCCAATCAGCAACCCCGGACGCAGTTGTGGACTTCCTTATATGGAAGGATAACTTCGGAAAAACGAAAGTGCACCAGGAAGGTTGTCGTTTCTCTGGACAAAAGGGGAATTCCCAGTGCACTTGTCCCAAGAGATTAGCCTACGGCACGGTCGATTCTTTAATAGGGAAACTCCGCTCTATATTTTGTTTGCACGGTAGGGGTTCAGATGAATCTCCAATACCTGGGTTGGCAACCCAGCAGCCTCGAAAACTGTCAAAGAATATCTGACCATGATTCGAGAAGAACAGTCCCGGGCTAGGATTACCCCTACCCAGGCTCAACCTTTTTTCATTGCGGATTTGTTGGCTCTTGGGTCGTATATCGTTAAGCGGCTAATGGAAGGTGATCTCTTATCTAAAGAAATATATGTTTTCGCAAGCGATCAGGCCTATTTCAGGACGTTTTTTTGCGGGTGATCGGGCCGGAGATCTCGGGAGGATGAAAACTGAGGAAATGTTGTACTTCCCAAATAAGGAGGGCCTGCTGTTTAACCATGTCCTGACTAAGTCACCGAGGGATGGGACCTCGAACCTGTTTTCTTTAAAACGCTACTGTAAGAATGTGGCGCTCTGCCCGGTCACGGCAATTGAAACATATATCGCTATCATAAAAATACCAATACGCCAAGGCTACCTGTTTAGACCCCTTTCTCCCCAAAGGTATGTTCAGCCATTACCGTTTGACTCATCGGCGGCGCAAGGCCGGCTACTTTTTTATGTAGAAAGACTTCCGCATATATTTGGAAACAGGAAGGTAACCTTGCATGGACTGCGCAATGATGCGCCATATCCGCCAGGGAGCAGACATCCAGACCGTAATGGATCATGTGGATTGGAAGACTTCCTCTATGGCCCGCCACTACATCAAGTTGAACCATGTATTCGGATCGGGCGGTGCGGGGGACTTGTTATCTACGATGCCAGTGGACATAACAGACAACTACCGTAGACAAAACGAGCTGCTGGGTTTTTCTCAAGCCTTCTAAGGTTTGTTTGGAAATTTATATAGTAACCTCCATGCATTTTGAATGACCAATAAACGTGAACTCATTCTAGCTCGTTTGTATGGGATTGCAGATTTTAAGATTTTGGGAGTAAAGATTTGGGGGTAAGGATTGGGATAGATTTGATATTTAGTTGTTGTGGTAGGGTGGTCGCTTTAGGAGGGCTTCCCCAACCGGGTGAGACAGGGAGGACTTCCCCATACCTTAATGCTGATGAGGCAGCAAGAGGGATAATGACCTATTCAAACCTCATTGAATATTCATGACCCGTCGTAAAGATGTCATTAACATTATGTAAGCAACTTAATGATATGCGTCTGTGTCAGTTAAGCTAACAAGTCACGGGGAATACAACTCGCCCCACCCTCCCTCCCTCACGTTGCCTCTCTAGCACTTCGTGCTTCTCTCCGTCGTTAACTCGACAGGGAGGACTTCCCCCTTAATGCTAATGAGGCAGCAAGAGGAATAATGAACTATTGAATGATAATAACCGAAAAAACAACCAAGGTAACAAATTAAGATGTTATCGAACGTTCAAAAACTTGAACATTATCTGGTAATCGGTGCTCTAGGCTCGGTTTCAGCCGTTAGGGTGTCGTCTCTCCAAAACGGCTGGGCGCGCGGTCAACACACCATGTCCGTGACGTCATTTAATTAACTTCAATATTATTCATTTATGGTTCGATTCCGCGTAAACTTTCAAAACACATTGCAATTTAATTCGACGTAGGTAAAGGTTTTATTTAATACCTGTTATTATTAGCTCTCATGTTCACAGTCCAAGTTTTCAAGGAAAGCCCGGCTGTTGAGAAACCAGGCTACTTTATTGGTTACTCTTTAATATTTAAGTGCCGATCAAGACACTCGCTGACAGTGAATAAAAGACGAAATTTATACGGGGATAAAAATTAAGTTCAGATGTTATCTCGGAACTCTGAGCTAGAGTCGGGTACTTGTGTAGAGTATGTCTTGGAGACATAAATTGTACAAACTTGGTACATAGGATTTGAAGAATTGTAAAACTCATTTGATGCAGCGATTTTCAAGTGAATTGTGATTGCAGAGTTAAACGCGTAAACATGGCCTGCGTCAGGGGGCGGTCTTCACCTCCTCGGAACGTGGAATAGTACTGGCTATCCAAACAATGCCTAACCCCGAAATAATACAAACCCTAACCCTAAAACAATGCAATTCTTCGTCAGTGCAGTTCAAATGGGGTCCAATAAAATGCAAGGTTTTGAGAGGTGAAGGGTTGCTGTGCGGCAGACGTGATTTCCTCTCTTCTATAAACTCTTTTAATATGGACTCGTCCGTCTCTTCTTCTCCGATAAAGGCACTAATTTTCTTTGAAGTAAGAATAGCCGGACCTTGGTCTTGCATCGGTAACTTTAAATGAGAAATGACTGAACATTACGAGCTTCGCGATCTTTGAGCTGACGGTTTCTCAAGTGACTTCCAGAGCCAGTGCGTTTACTGACAAAGTGTCTTCACCCGAAAACTAACTCTCTTTTTAATACTGCTTCTTTGTGTGAATCCTTGAATTCGTCGAAACCAAACTTTTCCAGAGCAAATTTAAACGCATTTTGGAACAGCAATCGAAAGCCTTTGGTCCGGCTTTCAAAAGTTTACAATGTAAATTATGCAAATCAATTCAGCGACAGGAATTTAGTGGCAAGTTTTTGATTGGCTAAAACCCGACAATGTCTCAGCTCGCGCGCCCAGCCGTGAGTGGCGAGAAGATCGCGGGCTCACCGAAACCCCCACGACTGGAAACCGAGCCTATCGGTGCTCCTGCTGTTAAATATTATGAACGTGGAGCATCAAAGTTGAGAATAAGTTGGCTGGTATTTTGTCTCAGTGGGTTAATGGGATCCCTGTGGTTTGTACTGCTTGTGACGTTACCGCTCTCTGCTACCAGAATTTATGACCTGTGGCAACCCCGATTGTTGCGAGTTGTCATGAGCTTGTACTCGCATTTCTAAACATCTACTCGTGTTTTGCGAGTGCGCGAGCCTAATTTCAGTAAACCCTGTGAGGTACCAAGAATACTGAGGAAAGCAGATAGTCAACACCAACATGGCATGTTAACTTTATCCGGCTGCAAGTCTTCGCTATGCTTTCTATAGCAGTCTCGTTTCTTCAAAACTGAAACAGAAACTTTCGCTCTAACGAAGGACTAGCGCTCGAATAGAGATCTTACGGATATATTTGTCCCAACTCTGCAATTTGATTGGATCAAAAGACGAAAACAATAGTTATCCATTGTAGAAACAAGGGTGGCCCCCAAGCGGTTCAAGCGTTCACCTCTCACCTGTGTGACCCGGATTCGATTCACAGACTCGGCGTCATATGCGAGTTGGGTTCGTTGGTATCCTTCTCTTGTTTCGAAGGTTTTTCTCCGGGTTCTCCGGCTTTCTTCCCTCCTCATAAACCAACCTAAATTGTAATTCGATCTCGGAATGCGCGTGCACGTTTAAAAGGAGCTACTTGAAGCTCCTAAGTGCTATGTGGATTCAGCTAATCGTGTTTGGGATTGACCTCAAAGCACATTTCAAGTTACCCTATCTACTAAATCCACAGCCTAGTCCTAGGCCTTCTGGCTTGGTATTTTGTCTGAGTGGGTTAATGGGATCCCTGTTGGTCAGTGACGTCACAAGCAGTTGGTCAGTGACGTCACAAGCCATTACAAACCATAGGGATTCTATTAACCCACTCAGAAGGCCTAGGGACTAGGCTGCTAAATCCAGTTACGTGGTTCGACATTGCAGCTGGAAATAAAATAACGAATAACTCAAGCATGTTAAGGCATGGTTTTTGAGCAGTTCTGATAAAACATTCAAAATTCGCTATCTTTGTTATTTATGTTTGAAATACCCTATAACTTTGGAATAACACGGTAATCGTGTGTCTTAGCATTCAAGTATCGGTATTTTGGTGTTTTGAAGGTCACGTGACCTTAAGGCTGATAAAACAAAGAAATCAAAATGGGGTGGCGGAAGTTATTGTTTTGTTTCAGATTTTCGGTTGGAAATGTTACGCTTGTTATGGGAAATGAGACTGTGTCCGGAATGGTTGACTTTTTTATCACTGAAGACGATATAAATGGCGAAAAATGGTTCCAAGAATAGGTCACGTGACCTGTTTTCTATATTTTCGCCTTAACAGTCTATCAGGGTCAACCATTCCGAACTGATCTTTAAAGTCAACCACAAGTGTAAACAGATAAACACAAAATCGTTACTTAAAACTGATACAATGCACCACCCCGTTTTTAGTTTAATTTTCAACTTTTTGTGATCACGTGGTTGGTCACGTGATATACATTTTACCAAAATTTTATATTAGGACGACTAAAAACGCTGAGATTAGTTATAACGACTATTGTTCTAGGATTTGAGCAAATTCAAGTGACTCTATTCAACAAAATAGCTGTAGCCTCGGTTTCATGTTCAAACCATGCCTTAACATGCTTGAGAATAATAAAAAATAAATAGTTTCTTTGATATAAATGTTTCTCAAGTAGGTTTCTAAAGTGAGGCTCAAAGGATAATTTTTAAGGATGTGCCTTTTTAACCAACTACACCAAATTATGCAGACGTCCACTTCGATATTTTGAATACAGCCCCCCCCCCTCCCTCCCTCCACTGCTTTTGGTCCTATATAAAATTTTAATAGCAAATGGAGTAGAGTATTCTTGTAACGTCAAGGTACACAGTTTTCCTGTTTCTCTGATGTCTTCCTTTAATAATCTGCCATATTTTATATCGAAGAAGAGGGAGAGCCAAGCACTATTTGTCATCTAGAGTGAGCCGCTATCCAAATTCGTACTCTACCTTCCAGCTTGTGAAACTAACTACAAGTGGTGATATAAGCTCCAACCCTGGTCCGAGCAATGTGAGTGAAACAACTTCAACGAAATGTCCCGTCTGTGAACGAACTATCGCCCGAAATCACAGGGCTCTACTCTGTAACACCTGCGAAACTAGGAACCATATCAAATGTGTTAATGTCAAACCGAAGCAGTTTGGACAGATGCTACCGATAGAGATACTAAACTGGAACTGTCATGCTTGTATTAAAACAAGAAATGCGGAGCGAGCTACAACTCTGAGTGATTTGCCACTCAATGGAACATTGGGATTCTTTGAAGACCGCTCGAATGACTGCTCTCTTGTGTACGCAGAAGTAAGCAAAGACTGCTATCTTAAGGAGCTTGTCACAAGTCTTGAGTCTTCAGCTAAACATTTACGTGTGGCGCAATTAAATATCTGTAGTCTCCGAAACAAAATGGACGAACTGAAAATTCTTCAAAAGTCCTGCAACTTTGATATCATAGGAATCACAGAAAGCCATCTCGATAAAACGATCCCAGATTCACACGTACATTTAGACGGTCTTAAGATGTTACGTAAAGATAGATCAAGTCGTAAGGGTGGAGGCTGCGTGCTTTACTTTGCTGAACATTTACGTGTTGTACACCGTAAAGACCTGTATACAAAAGATTTAGAAGCGATTTGGATTGAAGTTAAGTTTCCCTCCACCTCCGCACTGTTTTCAGTTGTTCATAGACCGCCTGATAACAGGGAATTTTTCCAGTAATTGAGCTCAACACTGGAAAAGGCATGGCTCAAAACGGGAAATATATTTCTAATGGGAGATTTGAACTGTGATTTCTCCAATATCATGAGTTAAGCCACAAATACAGAAGTTCAATCGAACTCCACAAAATTAAACGATATGTTTGAAATGTTTAACATGCGTAATGTTATTACGAAACCCACCCGGGTTACAACCAAGTCAAGCTCCTTGATTGACTTAATTGTTACCACTAGAGAGGATTTGGTTTGTAAATCAGGTACTTTCCCTCTGGGGATCTCGGACCATCGGGGTGCCAGACTCGATTAGTTTAATTTAAGCTACTTCTGGCATCCCAGCACTCTAATTTTAGCAAACTGTTTTTCACTGTAAATTCCTATTTGTTAAAAGAGTGTGAATAAATTGTTGTTGTTGTTGTTGTTGTAGTATATGCTTTGTTACGCCTCAAGCACAAAAGAGCTCCACCAAAGATAATTAGCATAAGAGACTTCAAGCAAATGAATAAGGAGTGTTTTAAAGCTGATATGGAATCTGCTCCGTTTCAAATCGCGGACATTTTTGACGACCCCGACGATTCACTCTGGGCCTGGAATAGCCTACGTGTAGCCGTTACAACGGCTACACGTAGGCTAGGCCTGGAACTGGCTGTTCGAAGACGTCGCCAAAAGACACGCGCCGCACAAAACGATAAAGGTACGAAGTCGTTCTTCGCCCTGGATGACTTCAGAGATACGTTTAAAAATGAACCGGAGATTCAAGCTTTTTAAGAAAGCAATCAGTACTAGGGATGAGGAAACATGGGTTGAATATAAGAAGTTAAGGAATGAAATTACGATGGACATTAGAAGAGCCAAGAAGCTCTTCTTTAAGAATCAAATCGCCGAGGTGAAAAATACGCGTGACTACTGGAACTTACTCAATAAGGCAACTCGTCCAAAGGTGCGGAAAACAATCGGGCCTTTGAAGCGGGAGGATGGAAGTTTAGCGGTAGACGACAGTGAAAAAGCGAAAATACTGAACACATATTTCGCCACAATAGGAGAGAACTTATCGAGAAGCCTACCAGATCCAGTTATTTCATGTTCGGAGGAAGTAGAGAAGCCAGATGTTCCCGTCCTATCTAGTGTCTGCTTACGAGAAAGTGATATCAAGAGGAAAGTTGAGGCATTGAAGTCCAACAAGTGCACTGGACCTGATGGAATATCTCCTAAACTAATAAAGTTATCCGGCTCAGCAATAAGCTCACCTCTGACTAATTTATTTACATTGAGCGCAAACTCCGGTACTGTTTTCAATGCCTGGAAGATAGCGAGGTTATCGCCAATCCACAAACAAGAAGATGAATCAGAACGAGAGAATTACAGGCCAATCTCTATTCTAAGTGTGCCAAGTAAAATTATGGAGTCCTGCGTGGCTGACGCTCTAATTAGGCATGTTTTTGAAGACAACAGTCTTATCACAGATAAGCAGTGGGCATACCGAAAGGGTTATTCAACTGAGTTGATATTAGCACATCTAACTGAAATCTGGAGAAGGGCAATTGATGAGCATTCAGTCGGAGGAGTAGCCTTCGTAGACTTTAAGAAGGCTTTTGACTGTATATCGCACTCTAAATTAATACATAAATTACACAATAATTTCGGGATAAGTGGATCTCTTCTATCATGGATTACAAATTATCTTAAGAACAGAATGCAATATACGATAATTAATGACAGACAATCAAATGTAGCACACATTACGTGTGGAATTCCACAAGGTTCGGTCCTAGGACCAATATTATTTAGTTTGTACACCAGTGATATGCCTAGGGTTATCACATCACGGTCCATTAAATACATTAACAATAGGCGTTAATAGAGTTAAGTGGGTCACAAGTACCCGCCTACTGGGTATTTATGTAGACAATAAGCTGGACTGGTCTAAGCACGTTTCAGATGTTAGGAAAAGATTTGCTAACAAACTGTGTCTTCTCAAAAGAAGTCGCTTTTTACCAAGACATATGCTAATGAGTCTATATTTTAGGGTAATACTACCATCGATCACGTACGCGTTACCAGTATGGGGAGGCTGTCCGAGTAAGGATCAATTTAATACACTAGAAATTTTGCACACTAGGGCAGCAAGAATTATCTGTAATTTTCCCCGCGATATGCCTACGGTAGATGTACGTATTAAGTCAGGATGGGAATCACTCTTTGCCACATATAAACTGCACTTAGTTAAGTTGGTTTACAAAATGTATAATGACCAGGTTCCACCATCCATGTCCACTATAATAACGAAACGCAATAATAGTAGAGGTTTAAGAGGTAAATATAGAATTACTGTTCCTAGCTTTAACACCTATTATATGAAGCACTCTATTTCACATAGAGGTGCAATCGTCTGGAACGCTTTGGCCGATAATTATGACCCCTCCGCTAGTGTTAAGGCCATTTTGTAATATGGCAAGAAAGGCTGAAGCACTGTATGACATTAACTTTAATGCAGTATCGGTACAAAATTTGCATAAGGGTAATGATGCTTTTATATTTTATTGATCGCGCTGTTTCTCGTAGGATTTCGTATATAGTAATGTTATTATTCATTAATTTTAAACATAGATTTAGATTCATTTACAGTCAATATATACTTTAGTTATTTAGCAGATTCCTCATATATAAATATTATTGTAAAATATAGATTTTTAGGCAACATATATTTTAGAACCAATTGATATATTAAGTTCTTTTACATTCTTCTGTTGTACACGACCCCACAAGCACTTGTGCTTTAAATATTTATCGTGTTTAAATAAAAGTTATTATTATTATTACCAATAAATAAAAGTCATGGTGTGAGGGCAGATTGATGTGCGTCTCCAAGTCCTATTTAAAGCCAACACGCAACCTCGTCCCCAGTGTCTTCTCGGTCAGATCCAAGATGGCGGCTACACCGAGAGAAGACCCTGGTAAACGCTGGATCACGTGATTAAATACTCCCAGATTTTGGGAGTTTTGGCGATCTAAGATGGCGGCCAATATCCCAATCCGGAGTGAGCGAGATGCGATTAACGGTATTTCGTTAATGCCCGCGATGGGATTCCGGAACCGAGAGGAAATTGAGGCAGTCTTGACAAAACGCGAAAAGGCTGGACTTCAACAAAGTTCTGTTTTTGGCCGAAAAGAAGAGCCGAGAAACAGCCCGATAAAAGGTTTTCGATTAATTTCACGGTTGACTATGAGGTCCAATCTCATTAACTTTAGCCAATCAAAGCGATTCATGTTGTGTAAAGTGTCTCGGCCGATTATAAAGTTTAGACGAGCTGGTTCAGAACACAGGCTTGACTAAGAGATAAAGCTACATGTATACACTTTACCCTTGCTTTCAACAACCCATGCAGGCCAGGTTGTTTACCTTTGTATCAAATACTCAAATAATTAGTCGCTTGACTATCTCCTGTTCCCTCCCTACACAAAAATATGGAATATGACCACCAAGTGATAATACCTCGGTGATTGGTTAATAGACCATTTTCTCAAGTATGCGCACGCAACAGGCTTGACGGGCCGGTAAATACTTCACCTCCCTATTATTTCAACCAATACTAAATCCAAGCTTTTTTGCTCTGACGAAGGGCTAACGCTCGAAACGTCACCTGCTACTCGCTTTCCACGGCGGTTAGCATACCTCAATCGACTTTAGTTGATTACATACCAGTCTAAATCCAAGCTGCCTACATGAAGTATTTCTTGGCGGGCCGTGAGTTTTGTTAGCTTTTGTTAGACTCGTTCTGATGCGACAGCCTTTGTTATTAAAATTATCGGTTTTCGTTCAAAAATTGGCGGCTATTGTTCAAAAAGCGATTTGGCGGGCCAATTTGCGTGCGCATACCTGAGAAAATGGTCTATAGTGTAATTACTCACCTGACATATCTGACAGCTGTCAACTGCATGAAAGTAAGATTCAGTACCAGGTTTACTTGACGATATCCTCGCTGCTTCGCATCTCGCCGACAACGCCGCACGGCTTAACTTTAGAAGACGCCTGGGACTAGCGTACGAATTCAGACTAAAATACAATTCTGTTGATTTGTAATGTAAGTTTCAAAATCCTTCACTCATACTTCTTCAGGATGACACACAATTGTTGGTTTCTTTGCCTTTATTATCTATTTTCAACGACTATTACTTAGACAAAACCCAAAAGAGCATGAACTAAACTCAGCACGTTTTATAATAGCAGATATTACAGTGACGCCTACGAATAGCAGGTTTAGTGGTATTGACCCGAACGCCTCACTTCGATGTAGTGAAGCGCCATTCAAACTGTATCAAAATTAGTTGTGCTTGTTTAAAGTGCCACTACGACGAAAATTTACCATTTCGATTTGCCACTTTTTCAGTGTCTATAGGTCAATCAGTATTAGAAATATCCGAAAAAGTAAAAAATATTCCCAAATGGGCATGTTAAACCACAACTTTTAGGAGAGTTTACCGGTAAAATCCTGTCCGCCATTACTGGAAGCCGTTCCCTTTGTTCAGCTTTAAACAAAGGTTTATTCACCGGAAGTGATGTCATACACTTAACACGACAACCTCGTGGCGCGAAATAGTGTGCATAAAAAAGTAGCCAACCTCGCAAAGATAAATATAACTTTCTTCTTATGTACGTGAAGACGTTTTTAGTAGAAATATGCCTCCAGGCGTTGTGTTCTGCAGGAGAGCGTTAAGTGTATGACATCACTTCCGGTGAATAAACCTTTGTTTAAAGCTGAACAAAGGAACGGCTTCCAGTAATGGCGGACGTGTAAATTCAATATTCGGAGCTAAAAAAATAAGACTTCCTGTCATTGTATCGAAAAACAATTTGAACTGGTAATAATATATGAACTCTACTTTATGAATATGCAAAAACATTGATATGTCAAAATTTGATCGTAGCGGCACTTTAAGAGGGTGTTGGTGTCATGAAAGACTGATGGATTCAATGGCGCTTCGTTACATCGAAGTGAGGCGTTCGGGTCAATATCTCTAAACTGCTATTCGTAGACGCCACTAATATCAGCTATTACGTACTGTTCCTTTTCCACTCCCATCTCTGCACTATGTCACCGATTGCAGCTTGATATAGCCAGCACAAGACTCAGAGCACTCTCAAACGGATAGTAGTAATTGCAATGACCCCACGTGAGAGAACAATTACAAAGCTTTAAAAGGACTGTTTCACGGTATGAGACCGTTTTATTAGATGTCCGGACCGGACACAGTCATTATCAGCGATTCTCATATGAACTGACGAACCTCGCGCACATGTGGGATGGTAAAAATCAAAGCAAATAATAAACTGTACCTTCAAGTAAAATATTGAAAATACTTCCAATCAAGCATTGAAGGAGAGGAGTTTAACTGTTTGTAATAAATTAACAGCCACCAATCGAACACTGACTCTATAGATGCGTAGTACCATGATATAGCCCCTTTAACTCACTTCACTTTATGCCTACACATACGACTCACAATTATGGGACCTCATTTTCTGTACTGTTCTCCAACTGCGCATGTTAGTGATGCGACTGACTGCTCACTGCGCGAAATTCAAATTAACACTTGAATATTATATTTCCATACTTGTCCAATACTCTGACAAATTTATGCATGGCATTGTTTTGTATGTTATTGTATTGCATCGTTCTACTATTGTTTGTATTGATAAACTATTGTTATGTCGATATAATACAATACAATGCTATGCATAAATTTGTCAGAGTATTGGACAACCCTCACGGAGTCCAACAACGTCAAACATGTTAGACATTGAACCTAAAACCAATAATCCTTTGCATAATTATTTACAATAAGATTAGACTCAGTCTAGTGCACGTGGGTAAATCCAACACTCGTTTGGCAAGGCTTTTAAATTCAATAACTCTTCCGACTGAAACCACTACGCTATTGGATTGACGGAAACACTTCTTACACACACACTGGTTTTTGAATGGTCTTTGCAGAATGTCTACAAATATGACCCATTAGCTAAGTTCCTGGACTTTCCAAAAACGTTCTCACTTATTATGTTTAAGTAATGGTCCAGATAAGAACTGTAGTGTATACGGCAAGGAATGTTAAAAGGTGTTAATTTTCTATTATTCTTTCTCGTAATTTCATTGGTTGATACTTATAAATTCAATAGAAACCCATCGAAATAATGCATTTTCATTCGATATTATTTTGTGGTTTGAATTTATTTTTGATCAAACTAACTGTTTTAATTTCGAAGAATATCGTGTGTGGGGAAAGTTCTCAAATTTGCGATTGAAAAATCCTTTGTTTTCTCTGTATCCGATTGGCTGGATGGTGGCTTCTCTGCGTTTTCATAGAAAAAGAGCCAATAGCATAATAAAATAATTTATTTTCGAGACGTAGTTTGGAATGTAGATACCTCCTAAAGCACTTAAGGCATATTCAAGCAAAATCGTATGTGGGGGAGGCTCATTGCCACAGAACAATGGATTCTACTACAGTTCTTATCTGGACCATTACCTAAATAGTTAGTTCCTCATCAAACCCAATTGTTCTCTGCACTATATCAATGATTGCAACCAGCGCATTTGTTAAAATTGTATTATTACTGCAGCCAGAACTTACTGACTAGCTGTAGTATTATTAATATCAGTTGCTGTCAGAATTATAACTAAGTGTCCAGGAAATCAAAGTTATATTTGGCTTTACACTAAAAGAAGCTAAGGAAAAGATGGAAATAGAAACCAGCGTACCGAAAGTGACTCGAACCATCAACCTGATGACGTTACACTCCCAACTTCTAGTCCTCTCTCCTACCACTATACAATCAGACAAGTTGGTTGAAACGTTAAGAGAATATGACAATGGAAACATTGGAATCAATAACTGGATGCAACAAAATACCTGGAAAACAATACTTACTAATGATTCAAGAAAACAGGTATTAGTTTTATTGTACAGCAATTCCCACAATGTGTGTTAATTTCATTGTTTTGGAATGCAAGAGCAATATAGAAGGGGTGGCTTTAATCGTTGATTTTGTGCAAGATGAGAAAATGAGACTAAACTTTGGCCAACAGCAATATTAGATATATTGCAGTCCACTGCAATATATCTCATATTACTGCCGTCCTCAGTAACTATATGTTGTTCTTGCATACAAAAACAATGAAATTAGTACATATTGTCTATCATTTCAGGTGGTGGGAATTCCTGTACAATAAAACCATTGTTTGCCTGAAATTTTGTTGAATAACAGTTATTGATCCCACGGTTCTTATTATTTTCCCTTCCACATTTCAACAAACGTGTCTGATACTGTAGTGGGTAGAGGAGTGGACTTCAAATCGGGAATGTTCATAAAGTTGATGGTTCAAGTGACACTCGGTACGCTGGTTTTTATGTCCATCTTTTCCTTAACTTCTCTTAATGTATAAAGCCAATATATACCTTTGATTTCCCTGTTGAGTTACTGGTAGATAAATTGATATTAATAATATTGCAGCTAGTCAACAGGTTCTGGCTGCAGTATTAATAAAATTAATGTATGCTGGTTGCAATCGTTGATATAGTGGAGAGAGAGAACAATGGGGTGGCATGAGGAACAGTAACTATGTATTAGACAAAGTGCGGCTTTAATCGTTAATATAGCGTAGAGAGAGGACAATGGGACTGTATAAGGAACAATAACTATAATAGATAATTACTTTGGCCAACAGCATTATTAAAGTATTGCTGCGGGCTGCGCCCTCGGCTGACTGCAATATTTTTAATAATGCTGTCGTCCGAAATAATTAGAGCTCAAACACCAGACGTTTTTGACAATACGGACGTCACAAGACCAAGAGAAGACTGGATTGTAAAATGTTACTAACCTGGTTAACGTTTCTGGGCGATCAGCACGGTCAGTAAGACTCTTTATTTGATGTTTGTGAGGTCACGTCACGCATGTGCTGAGCTGACGTCAAAATGCACCAAAAAAGGACAATATTACTTCCGGTTGCCGCCAGTGACTCACGTCTGGTGCTTTAGCTTTCTATTATCTTATAAATAACGTCTTTCAAAAGTGTGTTCGAACATGACAAGCTAGGCTGCTAGATTGACTGAAACACTTTCATAACTTTCGTGTGTTCGAATATAGTCAGCTAGATGACCAGATTGACTGAAATACTTTCCTCACTGCTTGCAATTGTTTTTTCTCTAGTGTGTGTGTTCGAATATGCTTTGCTAGGTTACCAGATTCACTGAAACACTTTCCGCATTGCTTGCATTTCAATGAATTTTCTCCAGTGTGTCTTCGAATATGCCTTGCTAGGTAACCAGATAAACTGAAACACTTTCCGCATTGCTTACAATTATATGGTTTTTCGCCAGTCTGTGTTCAAATATGTTTAACTAGGTTACCAGAACGACTGAAGTACTTTCCGCATTGCTCACAATTATAGTTTTTTTTCTCCAGTGTGTCTTCGAATATGCTTTGCTAGGTAACCAGATAAACTGAAACACTTTCCGCATTGCTTACAATTATATGTTTTTTTGCCAGTGTGGGTACGAATATGCTTAGCTAGGCCACGAGGTTTACTGAAAACCTTTCCACACTGTTTACAATTATATGACTTTTCTACAGTGTGTGTACGAATGTGGTTAGCTAGGTTACCAGAATGACTGAAGTCCTTTCCACATTGCTTACAATTATATAGTTTTTCTCCAGTATGTATTCGAATATGGGCAGCTAGGTTATGAGATCGAATGAAATCCTTTCCGCATAGCTTACAATTATATGTTTTTTCTCCAGTATGTGTTCGAATATGCAGAGCTAGGTAACCAGATAAACTGAAACACTTTCCGCACTGCCTACAAATATATGGCTTTTCTCCAGTGTGTGTTCTAACATGCTTTGCTAGGTAACCAGATAAACTGAAACACTTTCCGCACTGCCTACAATTATATGGTTTTTCTCCAGTGTGTGTTCGAATATGGTCAGCTAGGTGATTAGATTGACTGAAATACTTTCCACACTGCTTGCAATTAAATGGTTTTTCTCCAGTGTGTGTTTTAATATGCTTTGCTAGGTTACCAGAATGACTGAAATGCTTCCCGCATTGCTTACAATTATATGGTTTTTCTCCAGTGTGTGTTCGAATATGGTTATCTAGGTTACCAGAACGACTGAAACACTTTCCGCACTTCTTGCATTTAAATAGTTTATGTTTACTGTAGTTGCTGAACTTCAATGATTTTGTTGAAACAGACCGACTAATACTCTTCATTACCTTGGACTTACTCTTTGCAGTACAATGCTTTGTGTTATTTAAGATAGCATTAGATTTTTCTTGTTGGCCTGTTGGTATTTCCCTGCATGATACAACATCTGATGTCTCGGCACTGTTCTGTTTTTCCAATGTGACTGATGTATTTTCGTAGTTCATTTTGACCAAACTCTCGTCGTTTTGGCGAATATCCGTTCCATGAATCACATTGCCAGATCCTGATTTGGTACTCTCCTGTAATTCTTTTATTTTATCCAAGTCGTTATCTTCTATGTCATTTTCGTCAGGCGTAAAGAGTTCGACAACTTTGTTGTTAGATGCAGGTTCTTGCTCTCTACCTTGTGTTTGTGTACATCTTGATGCCATTGTAGCAGTTTCATTGGGTACACACACGTTGTTTTGAGTCTCAATGTTTCTGACAGACTTACTGGCTAATTTATCTTGAGTAAGCTGTTCCTATGTATTAAAGAATATACAGCTATTTCAATTAACGTTGTCTTGGAGAAGGGAATAGAGCATTAGGGTATTCTCAGACCGAAATGAATTATGGTTACGAGTTACGTCCTGGACGACTTAATCGACTTAGCTTTGGTTTTTTAAATTGCTTTTTAGGCTGTGTACAGCCGTTCGACATTTTAGTCACTTTCGTAGTAACGGAAACTACAATATTGGACAAAATGATTTGGGACACTGGTCTCTTTTAAAAACTGTTCGTTTAGATTAACCCCAACTCCTCCCATCAATGTTGTTATAGGTACATGTTCAATCTGGAAATCATTCGCGTCCAACATTGAAATGGGGCGAGGGAAAGCTGCAGCTGTTGTAACTTTGCATCCAGCATTTTCATTTTCATACAATAGTACTTTTTGTCAACTGTCCCAACATTTTTGTCCATGATTGTACTCTGCGAAAAAAATGCTTTTCGAAAATGCCAGCTCGAGTTATATCACTAAACAGTTATGTATCGGTGCCTGGCGGAATTAATATTTCGTATACTGTGTCACTGGATTCGACGGAGGTTTCCAAATTCGCGTTAAAATCAAATGGCGAGTTCATATTATTGGCGTGAACGGGGCTAAAAAGTGCAACTAATCCCTTTTGAGTTTTGAGTACTTCTGTGAAGAAATGTTTGGCTTACAAAGAATACTCTATGTTCTAGGCTTGTTTGAAATGGTAAAAAAATGACCTTTCTTGACCCGTGACCGCGTATAAAAAAGCCTGGGTCGATTCTGTTTCTTACGTCACGTCATTAATGCATTATTCTCTATGGCGCCTTTCCATCACAACAACATCGATATATAGAGAATTTATACAGTATGTGAGTTGGTAGTAAAGAAAACAGTTATTTTAGACAAAATGCTCAATATTTATCCAACGGGACTGGCTGGCGTATGGCAGGGGATCTGTCTGTCGAGGGTTGAACCAGATTTGCAAAAACTATTACTGGGGATGGGGGAGGCTTGGGTTTGCAAAGGAAATACGTGAATAAATACAGAGACACGATTCTTTGAAAAAATATTTCCTTCAAATAGTAAAATGTCAAAGATAGTTTTGATGCACTTCAAAGTGTTTATAGTGTGACAGCTGTTTTCCATTTCTTGATAAACGTATTGAAAAGTAAACCCCAACTGATAACCCAAGCACTGGTTGAGGTCATGTATCGTTCGCTGCCAAATGCACCAAAGTTTGATCAGTCGTTTTAAATTATGTGTTCTTCATTCTACCACGGCCTGTAACAACAAGGCTTACCCTAATATTTGAGCAGATGTTAAAACACACTTGCTCTAGGTTAGTGAACTTTCTATAGAGTACTCAGCAAGAAAACAGCCGTCAAGCCATTTTACACTTTGGGAGCCGGGGCGGTGCAGAGGTTAAGTGCTTCGCCTGTCACTTATGTAATAGTAATAGTTTTTAGGCAGCCATTGCGCGATGTGCAATTCTGTAGTGCTGTCAGTAGTGTAAAGCGGGTACTGGCTTTCATATGGCTGGGGATTTGTCTGTCGAGGGTTCAGCCAGAATTGCAAAATATTACTTGGGGGGAGGCTTGAGTTCGCAAAGGAAATATGTATATGAATACAGAGACACGATTCTTTGAAATATTATTCCCTTCAAACAGCAAACAGTCAATTATAGTTTTGATTCACTTCAAATTGCTTATAGTGTGGTACACGTAGCTGTTTTCCATGTCTTGACAAAAGTATTGAAAAGCCCAACTTAGGACTTGTGGTTAGGTATCATTCGTTGCCAAATGCACAATGCACCAAAGTTTGTTCGGTCGTTTTAAATTATGTGCTCTTCATTCTACCACAACAAGGCTTACCTTAAAATTTGAGCAGATTCTAAAGCACTCTTGCTCTAGGTTAGTGAAATCTATATAGAGTACTAGGCAAGAAAACAGCCGTCATGCTGTTCTACACTTGGGGAGCCGGGGTGGTGCAGTAGTTAAGCACCTCGCCTCTCACTAATATGGCCCGGGTTCGGTTCCTGATCGTGATAACATATCTGGGTTACATGTAAGTTGTAAGTTTGGACGGTGGCATCTCAGCATTTGTCCGAGGGTTTTTCTCCGGTTTCCTCCCTCCACAAAAACTAACACGCTAACTTCCAATTGGAACTGTGGTTTAGACATGTCCTGACTTTTGTCAGCTCCTATGGTTGTTTGAGGTCCCATTTTTCCGAGTTCGCATGCACAGGCCTAGCCTTCATTTTATCCACCCAGGAGAAGAGAGGTGAATATAATGTACACATAGGCTAACACAGATCACAGCGTCCGTAGCTAGATGTTCTAGCTTGGGGTTAAGAGTTTAATTTTGGTACTTAGTGACCAAATGATTGGTCATATCCAAGACAATCCAAGCAGCGATGAACAAATTGAAGTCGGGGACGATCAGTGTCAAAGAATGGGCAAATAACCAGCAACTCAAGCAACGACTTTATGTGAAATTATCACAAAAGCAGAGTCACAACTATCGTATACCCTGCCATTTCACTTCAAACTGTGCTAAATTCTCCATTATAGTGCATGTGTACATGTCTGTACATTTTTGTAGAGTCGCTCTATGCTTTTTGGTCGAAAATTGTTGTCTTTTTTTTTTTAATTCAATAGAAGGTCTGTATGAAAATTTGAGAAAATGAATTATTAATGATCCAAGTTTCGGGGTATTCTATAATTATTCCAAGAAAAGTAAAGGAAGTAATGTACATTGTATGGATTTGCTTATTGCATTCTAAGCCAAGGTCATTGCCTCAAGAACATATTGGACAAATATAATTGCAATATTCCAACGAGCAAAATGGTAAGCAAAGTGGAATTCTGGTGGTGTGAAATTTGATCCTATGCCTCAATACATGTACAACATTCAGCATTTTTGCAGCTTTTACTTGACGAACTATAGTTTCTTTTACCCACCCGGCCAACCCCAGTCATGATTGATGTTTCATGTAGTATTTGTTCTGTCTCTGTTGTGGGTCAAATCTAGTTTTGTCAGATGATTACATGCAAATTAAAATTATATACTAGATAATTATACATTACAAATCTTGTATCAATAAAGACTGCCTGATCCCAAATGATGTATCCTGTGGTCTTGTGTTAGAGAAGTTAAGCTGATTTTGTTATTATTATTATTGTTGTTGTTGTTGTTGTTGTTATTATTATTAGTTTTTGCTTTAGTTCTGTTTAGTTATTAATGCAGATGGGGTTTCAAGTCTTCAGTGTTAAATTAACACGAACAGATGGGTTTGTATGCCCTTGGGCAAACATGCTTAGCCGTTCTGTCGTAAAATTCAAAATCCGGAACTCCAATTTATCCGGAACAATAATTATAAAACGACCTACAAATGTATCAGTGTTAACATCACTGTTAAGACTTTCACTAACCATCTCTAGAATAATTATATTAAAAGAACAGCTTTGTAGGACTTATAGTTTACATTGTTGATGATGTCATATGCAAACCATCAATTGATACTCTTTACTAAAAATACTACTTACATGTACATCAACAGAACAGTAATCCTGGTTTGGCCATCTACGTTCTCCAGTAACAGTGTTGTAGAAGAACAAAGTCTCACCCAACTTGCACTTGTATTCATACCACTTACAATCTTCAGTTGCCATCTCCATAATCTGGAATGTATGCAACAAGAAATAATGAGAGTTAGTTAAAGTGTATATAAGGTCAAATATTTTTATCATTAATATCGATTCTATGTCAAGTGAATAGTTGAATAGTAAAATATTTCCTGATTTGAGTGTTGCGTCTCTGAATTATAGAGGTTTCTATTTCCAATATGCTAATGAGTGACGTAAATTTGACGTAAATTCGGGACATTTCTTTTTCCTTGTGAATGAAACCGTTTACTGATTTTGACAAAATATTTGGTATAATCACTGATGTAACCTTCAAATAAAACGAATGTTTACAAAAGGTCATTTATCTCTACCAGTATGTTTGTGTATAATAAATGAAGACCGAATTTACGTCAACGGCTTGAATATATTATAAATAGAAACCTCTATAACTCATACAATGTAGATGCGTCACTCAAATCGAGAAATATATTCTACTATTCACTTGATGTAGAATCGATATTAATGATAAAAATATTTGACCTTATATACACTTTAAACAGGGATTAAATTACAACACACGTGGTACAATAAACAGCACATGCACAAGTTTACATGCAGGGTTCGTGTATTTTTGCACAGAACATGAATGAAGGAAAATTACATGCATGTAGATGCATGCAAAGCCATTATGTAAGGCCATGAGTATATGAACATTCAGGTACAATAATTTATACATTATACGTCAAATACATATAATGATGTGTACCGTCAATACATCTTCTCTAGCATGACCAAATCTTTTCGAAACCTTGGAATGGTGAGTTGTTGAGTCACAGAAAAATAAAACGAATAACTTATCTTGTATCCACCTAAACCCAATAACTTGTTCTGCACATGCGTGCATCCACAAGTTAAATTACTATTGTGTGTGGAATAAACAACCTATTCATAGCTTGATTACATCTAGAACCTTCGCTTGATAATGGCTAATTGTGTTGACGCATGCAGTCTAAGTAGTTCTGGAACTTCCAATCTGAACAAGGATTATGTGACAAAGTTATTATTTAGTGTACAGTGTAGCTAAATCAAAATGGCCCACTGAACTTTGAAATCACATATCGAAGAGATTAAAACAAGTTTTTATCCGATCCACATTGGTGCAGAATTGAGTTTTTGGGAATCTAATGCTAGCCAAATGTAACTGGCAAATGTTTTATCAAATATAAACAATGCATGACCCGGAGGTCAACTGGCTGGAAGATCAAAGAAAACACATGTTTTTTAGGATGCAACCTATGTGAATATATTTTGTTATTTCAGTTCATTTTCTCATTCGAGAATTCCAAATACAGAATTTCGAATTCAGGAATACTCATGATTGACTTTCAAACACTTTGCTTATAAACTGGCCATCTCTATCAACACTCACGCCATTCTGTTCAGCTGAGCTAAGAAAAACGCCGGTATATACTTCATGGTAGTGTTCCATTCCATATAGTCTCCCTGCATAATACTGTAAAACGTACAGTAGAGAAAATGATTATGCAGGGAGACTATATATGGAACGGAATACTACCATGAAGTATATATGCCAAAACGCCATTGGAGAGTCCTCGATACACAGAAAATCGTCCGAAGTACACAACATAAAACGATGATAAATTAGCTCGAACCCCCTAACCCCAATAACTCGTTCTGTGCTTGCGCGCATCCACGAGTTAAAAACAGTTAGTTTTGAAGATAGGGGTAATGCTGAGTATGAAGAAGCAAGCAGTGACACTAGCAAATGAATAGCCATGCTGAAGTTGTTAATGAAAGCCTTGTTGCAGTTACCAACACAGTGGCCACTACAGCTATATATTGATCACTGATTAATTTGAATCTAGACATTGGACTTCTCTGACTAGTTCGGTCTTGGCTGGGTTTGGTCATGAACTCAATTACATTGTAGATATTCTAGCTGTAATATATAATGTATACATGCATGATACATTTGTATGTAACATACAATCATGTATAATAAAATTATTTCTCAAACTCATCAATAATTCATGACTTTTTAGTCAATCAGAGGACTGCATTTGGTCAGGTGGATGAGTTTGGATACCCAATGAAATACTAGATGAACATCACTAGTGAGTGATTTGAATATCCAAATCACCAGTGATGTTCATCTGTGCTCTCATTGGGTATCAAGATTCATGCTTGTGATGGACCTAATATAGTCCAGTAAACTTACCACTCAACCTGTAACAAATTGCAACAGAAGGTTTTTCTTCATAATATTGTTCCAGATACTCTTTAGAACATCTGGAGAAAAATCGGCAAAAATCGGAGCATGCGAAAACCGTGAAAATCGCATTATTTTAGAAAGCCTGAAACACGAGCTCTGGTGTGACATGAAAACGAGGCTAGAACCGGAAGTAGTTTTATTTCTCTGATATAGTGCCACATTTTTGTACTTTTTTGCCCTGTGATATAAAAATAATGTATCAGGGATTAGTTGTATGCTTTTATGTACAATCTAAGATGTGCTACGGCTATTTACATGACATTTCTTTCAGGATACAGAGGATACAAGCAAGGCGGTCAATTCGACTCGTTCCCGGAATTGTAACGTTTCTTATTTGAGCTATCATGATGATATAGATTATCTATGAAAGCTCTAGAGAGTTTCCAATAATCACAAGAAATTTCGTTTTGATACTGAACACCTTCAAAACAGACCCGACCTCTGTTCATGTATATATAGTATTGGAATACGAGTAAAGCTGATAATAGAATGGCCGCAATGCCAATGGCTCGAGAAGTCAAGTGCCAAACGACCCGTGAAGCTAGATTGCGTGATAAATATCACTGATTATCACAATTTCTACTAAATGGCAACAAATGCCGCTAGTTGGGTGCTAAAAGAAGTAATCAGTATCTATTATCACTATTTAGATGTACGGGTATATTGTTTGCACTCTAATTCGTGCAATAATAATAATATAACTGTACGAGTGTTCTGGTTCTTTTTTAACAAGTTCTCAAAAATGTCAGAATATTCCTTTAGTAAATAAACAACGCTGTTAATCATTTATTTAGAGACTTTCATCTGGCTCGCTAAACATATTTCTGTGTAGCATATATGTTTAGCGAGCCAGATGAAAGTATCTAAATAAATAAATTTAACCGGACACTTCGTCATCTTCGGGCTCCTGCGGGGTGGAGTTGGTGCAGCTGTCGCCTCTGCAGTGGCCGCACGCGGGAGAGCAATCAAGGCCATTTTTACGGCATGTGCATCGTAGGGTGTTGCAGTCTGAAGAACAGTTGCATCTGATGATGCACAGCAGATACTCCGGAGCAGCAGGCTTGTCTAACATGACGGGCAGCAGCTGATCCTGGGCCGCTTTCCACCCCCATCGTTGCGCTTCATCCGTGTCGCACTCGTTGCCCTTCCATTGTCTCACCTGAACATAAACTCTCATGAAGTGAAACTTGGCTGCTGATGATGTAGGAGGGAGACTTTGGGGCTGAACATGAGCTTTCCTGCTGGCAAGTTTCTCGCAGTACTTCTTGTGCCTGAGCTGATCAAGGTTGTCTCCTCTGTTGCCACTGTAAAGCATCACGAGTGCGTTCTCGCCGGCTTCGGCCACGTCAGAAACTGATGCGTCATCACGATCGAAACCAGCAGCTTGCTCTCGGAAATATGCGCTCTCTGCGAATTTCTTGATCGCGGCGCCCTTTCCTAGCCCGTAGACTCGAGACGTGGTGTCGCACCCTAGCAGCGTGTGAAGGAACAGAAGATTATTGCACAATTCATCCCCGAGTTTGTTCTTCACATGCTTCATCGTCCAGATGCGGCTTCGGGTGTTGGCTTTTGGCTCAGGTCGGAAGATGAGATCGCAGTGTGTCACATCGTAATAGTAGCACAGTAGGACGATAAGGTCAGTGTCATCTCCCACCAGTGTAGTATGCTCGGTCTTAGATTTCTCCACTACCGTCTTAACAATTAACACATCTGCATCTTCGTCAGCCTGGAGAGTGGTGCACCCATTCTCGGACAGCTTCTGACGTAACAACTCAATTAGCTGCTGCTTATTCTTTGAGTTAGCGAGGAATTGCTCCTTTTTCATGGTCACTTTCATGTAAGATGTAAGGGTCACCGTCGCTCCTTTCTTGTTTCCTGCCCGTCTCTGTTGTGTCATGCTCTTGGTCGTAAGTGTATTGTAGCCATCAAACACAATGGAGGGCCGGCCATATTTCCGCTTGACATATCTGCAGTAGAGCTGGCAAATCTCATCGTACGTTGCCGTTCCTGGTTTTGGCCAACACATCTGTGGATGAGGGCTCCGCCGTCTAGCACATACTGCGTGCTCTCGTCCTGCAGTGGAGTCTCGTGTACTCCTCCTACCAGTGACCACAGTGCATCAGCAAGAGCTGGCTTGTTGGCCGGGCGCCGGCATTAGGTTGGGAGCTTCAAATAACGCCGTCGGGTATGTGCATAGCTCATATTGGAACACTTGCTCCATATCCCCTACGTTGTTACAAGCAAGAACAAGCCGCTGGAACAGTAATTGAGGATCGACTTGGACTTGTTCGTTGTCTACACGAACAGAAGACGTGGCGCCAAGGGTGATCGCGAGTGCCTTGCGTCTAAACGTGTACTCCGTCGCTGGCTACCTCACCATCGATGTGAGTATTTCTTTGCCAATCGCGTGCGCGTGATCCACGTTGACTTGGGCCTCAGCGTTGACATTCATGATACTCCTCAGCGACCCCGGAGTAGGCGCGAAAGGGTTCTTATCAGCCAAGACACGCAGAATCGTGATTGTGTCCTTCGTGTTACGTTCTTGTCTTCCTGTGAATACGTCTTTGTTCTGTTCACCAGAGTTATACACAACACCCGTGTACTCTTGCATGGCATTACTGGTCTCAGCGCAGGCCGGTCTGGATAATAACCATGTCGGCAAACGTTAGCGCTCTGTCATGCCCCTCCCCCTTGTTAGTCCTCCTGTGGTCTTCAGGCTCAGCATTAGCACTTGTTCGATGACCAAGTCTGTAGAGAGGCCTGCCCAATAGCGGTCGCTGCGTCTAACCACATGGTAGCCTCTCATAAGCTCTTCGTGAATTTGCCACTCGTACAATAAAATTGTCATTTTCGCGCAAAGTAAAGAACTTGAAATGCTCATTTTTGGTAGAGATAAAATCTAAATGACTATCTTTCACCGAGATAAAAAAATATTAGCATTCATTTTAATTTCGGAATTTGACTACAATTGCGAAACTTGATATATTTTAGTCTAGTTATTCCTTATTTCGTCCAGTTAGATAAAGCATACAATATTGCCTTGTAATTGGCTTGTTTTAAAATTGTATGCTTTCTTCGAAACCTGTTATCGAATTACGTCTTCGGTTTAAAGTATTTGAACTAATTTGTATTGTTTGCCTCACGCACGTAAAATTAAACAAATGAAAAGCCTTAATTGCACTGACTACAATGCGGACCACCTTGAAGTGAAATGTACCAATAACGGCAACGAGCGATCGGGATGTAAACACCAAGTCAGTTCTCATCGTGGGCGCAATCGTTGTCAAACAGGGGTCCCAATATATATTATTCTTCACTCTGAATATTTCGACAATTAATCACAGAAGTTTCTAGTTGAAATAAGACGAAAAATAACGGGAAAATAAGGCCAAATCATGGAGAGGCGAACCGGACGGAATTAGGGCTAATTTCGAGATCACTGCTTTAATTGTAATATAAGTTATAATGATTAACGCAAAAACCGGACGGGATTGGGGCAATGTACTGTATTTGTTGAATTTCTATTAACCAAAAATAATTCAAATGTTGGAATATAATAGCCTGGTCGCTCGGCTCCGGTCGCTCGGCCTTCGGCCTCGGTTGGCTACACTCTGAATATATCCCAGAGAGCCTGCTAACGCAGGCTAGGAATATAATATCACTGTGTGTCTTTGCACATTCTGCATAATTCTGACAGCTGCTCACAATCAATTTATCAAGTACTATGAACAAAGTAGATTTAACTTTACTTACTTGATCAAGCTCAATGTTGTACGAATGTGGAGCTTTTTAAAGGAGTAGAAGATCAGAATCCAGAATCAGCCTTGAACATATGGAGTCGGCAATTACCCTATATCATTATGACGTCACGGCTTGTTTATGAGGGGGACAGAATCGACTTGAACAATAGAATTTTGAACTAAATCTGCTCTGCTGAGGAAAATTTAACTTCGAATTGTCTGGTTTCCAGATATCAGCTGTATCAATGACAATGTTGATCTCACAATATTTACCATATTTGGTGGCTGTTTTCGCTATTCTACGTTCTACAAAATGCATTTGATAGCGATTTCCTTTGTGTTGTTGCTGTTTTGTCCCCCTCCCACGACCGTGATCCTTAGCGTTTAAACAATAGATTGTTTTGATTTGACGTCATAATGATATAGGTCAATTGATTTACACTTGGCGCGTCACTAAAAACACCTTTGTTCCTCTATTGTTTATTTCATGTCTGTACAAGAATTCATCTATTTATTTCAGTCTATTTATGTAGACGTGAATTTGAATGACATTACAAGATACCAATCTTTATTTCTTTTATATTCCAATTATATATATTAACACTCTACGTTTGCACTAATACAAGTACCGTAATTTTCTCACGGTCGCGAGCTTCATATACAGGCGGTATCAGAGATTCGTATAAAATGTTTTATTTTCGAGTTTTGAAATTATCATTTGAATTTTTTTTATTCTAGTTCATATTAAATATAAGCTCAAGATGATACTTGAGAGTTATTTTGAATAAAAAAAGGTATTATTTAATGTTAAAGGTCTTTAATCGAATTTTGGTTCAGCCTCGTTTTCATGCAGTGCAAAATATGTCACATCTTAACCGTCGTATTTTGGCACTTTCGCATGGACCGATTTTTGCCGATTTTGGATATGTTATAGACGATAGTTAACACTACCCGAATCCGTTGAAACATCTTCTGTTGCAATTTGTTTCAGGTTGACCTAATTTTCGACCTAAAATTACTGGACTAATAGGCCTTTTGCATCAATTGATCACGTGACGATTTTCCCATAGCAACGCCTGTGGTGGAGGGCAAGCCATTCTAACATTCCTTGACAACAGAGAGAGCGTGAGAGACGCCAGCGTGAAACCTCAATACTAGAAGTTCTTCCAGTTCCTTTGTTATTCGTTTTCAGCCAAAATTTATCAGAACTATTTAGCTATAAATCTTAAAGTTCAGTGTTAGAGGATTTTAAGGGCCGTAAAGACGATCACAAATAACTTCCTGAAGCCAAAACCGAACCGGACTCTGCGAGTTACTTGCAACATGATGGCGGCCCCAACAGACGGTAAGAAGCTGACTTCGGGAATGTACTTTTCTCCCACGCTTTAAATCGTTTTTATGTTCTAGAAAAAATATCTGATGACAGGAGATGTATCTATTTAATATTCTACTACATAGCCGAGGAGATGCTAGGAGACGCTGGTGTTGTATAAACTGGAATGCGCTACCACTGTTGTGTGCCACAAATATGCAGTGGTGATTTACGCTACAACGATGGACTTTCCTTTCGTTGCAAAAATTCCCCGGTAAAGACATGGGATTAAGGTCTCAGTGAATCACCAAAATTCGAAATAACGAGGGGCTTTATTTCAAGATTACAGACTCTAGTGTTGCTGGTGATTTGAAAAAAAAAGAGAACCTGTCACATAGGAAAACCAGCTACTCAACAACCTATGTCAAGTTGTTATTCGTACATCAGTTTATAATATCCCTGTAGCCTGTAACGCGTTCGAATTCATACAACACCAGCGTCTCCTCGGCTATGGTAGAGTAACAGATACACCATTCTCCTGTCATCACATATTTTTTCTAGAACATAAATTTAAGATGATTTAAAGCGTAGAAGAAAAGTAACTCGCAGAGTCCGGTTCGGTTCTGGCTTCAGAAAGCTATTTGTGATCGTCTTACGGACCTTAAAATCCTGTAACACTGAACTTTAAGATTTATAGCTAAATATAGTTCTGATAAATTTGGGCTGAAAACGAATAATGAAGGAACTGGCAGAACTTCTAGTATTGAGGTTTCACGCTGGCGTCTCTCACGCTCTCTCCGTTGTCAAGGAATGTTAGAATGGCTTGCCCTCCACTACAGGCGTTGCTATGGGAAATCGTCACGTGATCAATTAATGCAAAAGGCCTATTAAGCTACACTATTACAGCATAAGTATGACTTTACATGGAGAAGTGAAGGAGAAGACGGAAATACAAATTGGTGTCCAGTGTGACTAGAACCATCATCCTCATGGCTGCTCTTGACTACTAGTCTGCTGCCTTGCCCACTATGCTACATTGTATCTGGCCGTTTGTTGAAATGACCGTGACAAAATAACAATCATAACCCTTGTAGTCTAATTCCATGCAATAAATTTACAGGCAAACAATTTCTTTCTAATGGTTTACGAATGCAAGTGTTGTTTTCACTTGCTTGAGAAGTCATATAAAAAACTCGAGCTTCGTGTTTCACCAGAGAATCCAAACACCTCGAGATAATAAAAGCACTCGGCCAAAGTGGTCTTGTGCTTTCATCTTTCTCGGTGTTTGGATCCCCTGGTAAAACACTAGCTCTCGTTTTTTATATATTATTACATAATACATGTATACTATAGATACATGTACATGTACCGTGAAGACCTGCATGTCTATAAGCCGCACCCCCAGGCTTGAAGCTCGAATTTAGGAAAAACATTTTCCTTATCAACACACAAGCACATACAGGTACATGTACATGTATGTGGTGGAATGGTTCTAATCAGCTAGCCCCAGTCTACTTTATTTACTTTACATCCAGCTTTAATACCTAAAATTAGACATTATATTTTAATCAGATCAGAACCAGGATAACTGAATAATCCTTAAACACATTCCCTTATAAACATGATGCTCATTACATATTCAACTAATCTAGCGAAATCTGATTGGCTGGCACTTGACAGCACACACGATAGACAGTGTTTCCTTTCAATTAGGAACTACATGTACATTGTACATGCAATTTCTCTTTTCCTTCGTGCACTTCGCTACGCTTGTTTACTCATAAATAATTGTTTATTCATAAACGCTTGTACTTGATGCTAAACTTCTTCCAAAAAAAAGAATAATTATTATTTTGTTAGAGTTTACAAATGCTCAAACTTGAAGCAAAACTTCTTCAGATTGTCATAAACTTTTTTGTGTATACATGTTTTAACCTGCAGTCTTTAAATCACTTCAGAATTCTTCTGCTTTTATTCCCCCATAAACTAACATTTCCAAGGAAACTCTTTCCTTTAATCGCTAGAGCAACGACGGTTTTCTGGCAAAACTATACTTGCACAAGTACACTGTAGGTCTGATGTCAGCCATTTGGAATTTCATCATATCCATGTGTGCCTGGTTGTTTGACACAGCATGCATCTAGCATGTTTTAGAAGGTAAATAAGCTTATAATCATGTTTAAATATTCATGAAATTCTAATATATTAGGTCTTAGAAGAGTTTTTGCTTCAATTCTTTCAAATTGCATATTTTTTTCAATGATTATGCTTAAAATGCACTACATGTATATTCCACAATTGGATGCGATTTGAACCTGACTGTAATATATGCACCATCGCATAATAAAAGCTTCATACAGGTTCATGATATATTGTATTAAAATATATTTTAATGTTGGGTCTCCTTTCTAGGTGTTCCCGTAGATGAGCTGCATCCTCCATTTTGAACGAAAATTTGGGGTAAAAAAGTGTGGCTAATATACACAGGTATTTACGGTACATTATATTTGGCCAATGGTCTAGAGCCATGCACAAGAATTGTGCAATACAGAGATACATGTAGGTTGATGACGGTTTCAGCTTCGTCATTGCCAACTCTGAATTTTAATGTAATCTCAAACAACCATAGGGGCTAATCAAAGTTAGACCCTGGCTAAGCCACAGATCGAATTGGAATTTAGCATGTTGATTTTCATGGAGGGAGGAAAACCAGAGAAACCTGTGAAAAATCCTTGGAGCAAGGGCTAGATACATTTGTATGTACATGTACCAACAAATACAACCCACATGTGGCGTCACGAATGGTAATCGAATGCAGGTCACAGAGGTGAGAGGCGAAACACTTACATGTACATGTAGCAGTTGTACCACCCCAGCTACCCACCAATATATACATGTAAGGAGCTGCCATTGTCCAATACAGTACATGTACAACATTCAGCATTTGCACTGTTACAGCTTGCATTTTTCTAGACAAACTACCCACCCGGCCAACCCCAGTCATGATTGATGTTTCATGTATGTAGTGTTTGTTCAGTCTCTGTTGTGAGTCAAATCTAGTTTTATCAGATGATTACATGTACATGTCAGTTGATCAGGCTCTTTTATTACAAATTATATACCATATATACATGTACATTACAAATCTTGTGTCAATAAAGACTGCCTGACCCTGGTCTTGTGTTTAGAGAAGTAAATAAGCTGATTTTGTAATTAATATTATTATTAGTTTTTGCTTTATTTCGGTTTAGTTGTCAATGCTGATGGGCCGGGTTTCAAGTCTCCAATGTTAAATTGGCACGAATAGATGTACTGTAGATTTGTAAACGTATGCCCTTGGGGAAAATGCTTAGCCATTGTCATAAAATTCAAAATCATTAAATTCTGGAACAATAATTATAAAACACGCTATCAATGTCAACATCTCTGTTAAGACTTTCACTAAGCATCTCTAGAATATAAAATTATTAAAAGAACAGCTTTGTAGGACGTATAGTTTAGATTTTTAATTAGTTTTGATGATGTCACATACAGACCATCAATTGATACTCTTTACTGGGTCAAGAATACTACGTGTACTGTACTTACATGTACATCAACAGAACAGTTATCCTGGTTTGGCCATCTACGTTCTCCAGTAACAGTGTTGTAAAAGAACAAAGTCTCACCCAACTTGCACTTGTATTCATACCACTTACAATCTTCAGTTTCCATCTCCATAATCTGGAATGTATGCAACAAGAAATAATATGAGTTAGTTAAAGTGTAAAAGGGATAGTTAAAAGGATTAAATTACAACACATGGTACAATTAACAGCACATGCACAAGTTTACATGCAGGTCATGACTGTTTGCAAGCACAGAACATGCATGATCAAGGAAAACTGTATGCAGGTAGATGCATACAAAGCCACTGGCCTGCATGTACAGTGCATGTAGAGGTAAGGCTCCAAGTATATGAACAGGTACAGGCAATATACCAATAGAAATGTGATTGCCTGAAGTTATTTTTTTACAAGTTTAGATCATGATAAAATTTGATTGTTCCAAAAAGATGACTTTATATACCCATTGACTCATAAATTACATGTATGTCATCTTCCCCGATAAAATGCATCAAATCTAGAGGTGCTGAAATTCTGGTAATGCAACATTATTCGAACGGACGATGGCTAAAGAAACTAAGATATAACATTGATTGATGGACTCCAAACTTTGGAGAAAAATGTTTTGCCAACATTAGTGTTTGTTTCTTCGATTTTTACAAATTTTGAGCAGCTGAAAATCAGTTCAAAGTTTTCAGCCTTCATGATGTCCTCTGGCTGCAATGAGGGGAAGCTTGAGCCCATTGATTGGTACACTGTATATATGTAACTTATCAGGGCTAGGCAAACTTGGACCAAGGGGGGATCAGGGTTGAGTTAGCACTCTGGATGCGAATTGGCCAGACGGGCAGTAGAAAATGGGTTAATAACAGTGTAAGGAAAAAAGTGGAAACAAGATACACCATCATCACAACACAAATCTCAGCATACAGTGTAATTGTAAGCTTCTTGCTTTGACTGAAAGATGTTAATATAGCCAATTGTTTAGTCATGAATTACATGTACTGTAGTAGTACATGTAGATCCTGCAGGATCCTATTACACCAGGGCTTACAATGCAGATACATGTACATAAATAACCAAGGGAAGTCTGCATTTGTACATATAGCAGATAAGTCTAGCACAAGGGTAACCAGTTGAATTGATATTCATACGATAATTGTAAAAAATGAGAATAAATATATTCATTATTCATTTGTGTTTACTAGTCCATTTCCTCTAGACGCAATCAGACAAAAGGGAATGATGTAAAAAATAAAAATTAGAAGAGGTATATTTTTTCGGTACTTTCCTTGGTTCACCAAACGAATACATTTCTAAAATCTGAATGAAATTTATATTACTTCAAAATATGATTCTTTTCGAACGAACGCACTTCCTAACTGATAGTTACTCTAGTATATATTATATATCTCCACTTTAGTTCAGGTGTATTTAGATTCGTTCTATGAATGATGTTGGGTCGAAATGGTTAGTTTTTTTTTATTATTTCAGGGTTAGGTTCTTAGAAGGTTTGTATGAAAAAGTTGAGAAATGAATTATTAATGAACCACTGGAGGGGGTATTCTGCAATAATTGCAATTAATTATTACTCTTTTTTTTCGCTGCTCTGTGTTTTCGGCGGGAAAATATAACCTCTGGCGGCTCTGGAACCACGGTAGCATTCTGCAAAACACCGAGAAAGCACCGCTGCCCCACCAAGCCGGATTACCCAGTGAATAAGACTGTATAAAAAAACACCGCTCGGTACAATTATCAGAAGAATACCGGGAGCACGTTCACGTTTAAATAAAACGCTTTCGATACGTCGTTAAATAAACTACTACTAATACTACTAGCCTGGTTCTCGTGTATAATTTTTGTAGAGTTGATTGTTGGTGTGTTCCACTGTGTCGGTGTCAAGTTTGTGGTTCTTGACGCTTGTAAGGGCGTATCTACATGTAGCCTATAGCGATGTTTCGTGTGTCGTCATCTATTGTCATTGATGTGCCAACCAGAGATCCATTGGTTCCTAACACAAAGTGGCCTTTACAAATCATGGTTGGCACATTAGCATAACAATTGCAATGTTTATCAACACGAAACATCGCTATAGGCCCGTAGGCCCGGGCCTACACGTTTTACAGCCTACTTGTCTTATTACAAATGAATGTTGGGCTTGGGGACCTGTCGAAATACACAAAACATGACCTGGAAGTGCAGCAGAAGGCATTTGCGAAAGTCTAAATCTAAAAATTTAGCTCCCGGACCCCTCAAGAAGCGACCCTTGCACTTACAGAGCGGTTGGGCCTACAAATTTTAAAAACCTGGCTACGCCACTGGCTTGTATCTACAGCCTAAACTCCTCTCAGATGCAAATAAACTAAAGTCAAACAAGAAATCAAACACTAACCTGTGGAATACCTGCCGTCTCCAGCGTTTTGTGTCTCGAAATGTGTATTTTCAACCTCAACAGCGCAACACTCCAACAGCAACTTTACCAAAACCGTATGGGTGAACACGCAAGCAAGCAGCGGTCACTCTACCGTCTGCTTGCGCACACAGCGGTCAAACGTCTGCTTGAGAACTTTTTTGGTAAATTACGAAAACATTTGGTAAACTCACAGTTTGAAGTTTGTTCAATTTCCCGTCCACTGTGAAAATAAAAAGCTTAACTTTCACGTATTTTTCTTAACTTTTGGGGGTAGAAGTTCACTGTAATATGTTTTAAGGTAAATTTTGCGCGGGAAGCACCAGACTGACCGTAATACGCACGCGCAGACGTTTGACCGCTGTGTGCTGCTTGCGTGCTCACCCTTATTCCCTTAATACGGTTTTACTTGTGCAGTGCAGTGCGTGGTTATTACATTCTGTGAGGCAAACACTGAAGACTGCAGGATATCTCTCAGGTTAGTGTTTGATTTCTTGTTTTACTTTAGTTGATTTGTATCTGAGAGGAGTCAAGGTTGTGCATGAACGAGCCATAAATTGTTGCCCGTCGCGTGCGCCACTGGCTAGCTAAACTCTAGAACTTAGAATGTTTACTCCCAACTAGTGTGAACTAATGCACCTATCAATGTCAACCCCCAGGGGGGGAGGCCGGGCAGATGTGGGGCATTTGACTTTTTGGGAGAATTTTTGGTCAAAATCCCCGCCCTGGGGACTAAATTCTGAGTCAAAACGGATCAAATCCCCCACCCTTGTATGAAATTGATTTACACAAATTCAAGAAGTATTTGGAATGATCTATAGTAAATAGGAATGAAGCGTTCAAGTATTAAATAAATTTATATTTTTAATGTGAACTGGACGGTATATAAACTGGCCGACAAACATGAGGCACCGATATTTAGTACCAGTCCCTCTCTTTCAAAAGTCAAATGTCCCCACCCTGGGGTCCAGGCTCCTGTTCAAATTCCCCAGGGTGGGGATACCAAGAACGGTCAAATGCCCCACATCTGCCCAGCCTCCCCCTCCCCCCCCCCCCCCCTGGGGGTTGACATTGATAGGTGCATAATACTGGGATAGTGCAAGTGCGAGTGAGTGCAATAAATTAAATGAGTGAAATCGCTCTAAAAATGGCGTTAAAGTAGACTAAACTTAATAATACTAATAGTGCAAGTGTAGTTGAAATTAAAGAAAATGAAAAGTAATGGTAGATGCTAGTCGATGCAAGGACCACTGGCTCAGTAAGTTTGTTCCAAACACGAATGGCTCGAACAAAAGGAGAGTACATGTACATGTAGCTTACAGCACAGGCAGCCCAGACTCGACATATGTTTCCCGCTTATTGGTCTGTTGGGTTACCTGTGTTATATAATTGCTCCTTGTGAATTCTCTTTAACGATTCCTATGAAATAAATCTTCTAAAATAAAAGATTGATACTTAATGAAGTTGTGTGAGTGGTTTGTGGGCGATTTTGGGACTTCTAAAGCAGTTTATTAGGCCTCAAAGTTTTGATGGTAGGCCGAGTGTCTGCCTCATAGACACAAATATACACCTGGTATGCAGCTTTGAGGCGCTTTTCATCGATGTGACCTCACTCACCACCGAAATTCGACAATAAATTCAAATATATTTCACCTCTGCTTTTGGCACACAAATCTAGAGATGTGTAAGCACTTCTCATCCACGTTTCAAGCCAAACAACATGAAAATGGGCTGAAAAATAAATCCCAAATTCAAAATATATCAATCGGTATATGATCTGCAACTTGATCGGTCCACAAATTAGTGGTAGACTTTGCAGGTGGTGCTTTCAAGATGCTTGGGCATGGCAACTGAAACTTTTTGAAAATACCCCTCCTCACTAAGAAGAGTTGTCATGTACATGTACTTCAAGCAGAACAGAGGTGCATAACATTTCTCCTTATTGGGGTGGGGTAGTTTAGTTTCAAAAGGCATCACCTGCACTGTCTACCACTGATTTGTGGACAGATCAACTTGCAGGTCATATATGGATGGATATATTTTGAATTTGGGATTTGTTTTCCAGGCCGTTTTCACGTCATTTGGCCTGAAACGTGGATGAGAAGTGCTTACACATCTCTGGATTTGTGTGCCGAAAGCAGAGGCAAAATTGATTTGAATTTCTTGTCAAATTTTGGCAGCGAGTGAGGTCACATCGATGAAAAGCACCTCAAAGCTGCATACATGTACCTTGTGTATATTTGTGTCTATGAGGTAGACATGCGGCCAACCATCAAAACTTTGAGGCCTAATAAACTGCTTTAGAAGTCCCAAAATCGCCCCAAAACCACTCACACAACTTCATTAAGTATCAATCTTTTATTTTTGAAGATTTATTTTGTAGGAATCGGAAAAGAGAATTCACAAGGAGCAATTATATAAACTCTTCCAAGATTGCTTACGAAACATACCACAGGTAACCCAACAGACTAATAAGCGGGAAACATATGTCGAGTCTGGGCTGCCTGTGCTGTAAGCTAGTACGTTTACAAGAGGTTGGAGATTAGCATAGGGCTTGCATGATCTACATGTAGATGACTGTTTTACACATACATGTAATGGCATCTCTATGTCAACTAAACCAAAACGTCTACAGTCTGTTTATAGATATTCATCAAAAGCCATTATCTTTTTCGTTGAAAGAAAGTGTTTAAAATGGAACTTAGCTCCAAAGAAACAATTTACATATTTATCAAGCGTGAGAGAGAAAAATTGGTAGCTAAAAAAAATATGCAAGAAAGAAACAAAATGCTACTAATGTCTTAGTGATGCTGACAGCATACTTTAAATATATAATATGCACCAGTCAAATTATGTAAATCAACACCCCCAACCCCTGGACCCCCTAGAGTTCTTATGGCCTTTGGCTATACTTAATTGCAACCAACTACATTGGCTAGAAATGGGTATTTTTAAGGGCCACACACAGATTTAGGCTTAAAATTAAGTACAGCTTAATCATAATTTAAAGTGCCACCACGATGACAATTTACCATTTCGATTTGCCACTTTTTCAGCATCAATAGGTCATTCAGTGTTAGCAATATCCGAAATAGTAAAAAATATTCCCAAATGGGCAAGTTAAACCACAAAATTTTAGGAGAGATAACCGGTAAAATCCTGTCCACCATTACTGGAAGCCTTTCCATTATTCAGCGGAAGTGATGTCATACATGTACGTTCAACACAACAACCATGTCACGTGAAATTCATTGTAGTGTGCATAAAAAAGTAGCCAACCTTACAAAGATAAATATAACTTTCTTCTTGTGTATGTGTAGACGTTTTTAATAGAAATATGCCTCCAAGACTTGTGTTGTGCAAGCGAGCATTGAGTGTATGACATCACTTTGACATCACTTCTGCTGAATAGCCCTACAAGCTGAACATAAGGGAATTATACAGCCTCCAGTAATGGTGGACGTTTAGATTCAATATTCGGAGTTAAGAAAATATGACTTCCTGTCGTCATATCGAAAAACGATTTGAACTGGTAATAATATACCAACTCTATGTTATGAATGTGCAAAAATATGCAAAAACATTGATATGTCAAAATTTTATCCGTGGGGCACTTGAACTCCGTAGTGTGACCTCGGCCACTGAAACACACCCAAAATTCACTCTAAATTACATGTTAACCAGGCTCCCGGTATTGTCCAATTATTAAACTGAGCTGTGTTTTTGCTATGTAGACATATTCACCGGGGTAATCCGACTGTTGACATAAATCCATAATTGGCATAATTGGCATCCAATTTAAGAGCGGATGTCAGTAAAAATCGAGAATACTGTGACAGAAGTGAAAAATCAGATTCCATTTTATTTTACCAAAAGAACACAATTGGTAAACTATTTTCGAAAATCACATTTAAAAGTTCCACTGCATTTTGATTTTTGAAAAAAATACCGGTAGATCAGTTCAAAATACCGCAGACGATGGCTGGGGCGTAATTGGAAATTTAGAAATATTGAGCATTTTGAGCAAGCTTGTGCATAATAAAGGCAATTCTTCCAGTATGTTTTATTCTAATTTTCTGTCTTCAAATATCTATTTTGGCCTGCAAAAAGCCTGCTGTTCAGAATCAAAACTGTCTAACGTATTTTGACCAATTCCGCAGGTAGTCCACTACATGCCGGTTGTCACGCTAAACCGTCAAGTTTCACTAGATTAGAAATTGACCATTTCCTTTTCTGCACAGCTCTGTTTCAGTTTTCATGTTCAGTTATTTTCAATAGCACTACATCAGCTGAAGATAAAATAAATTTGCATAAGACGATCCAAACTACAAGGTCGACAGGTCAGCCACCGGTCACACAACAAGAGAAGAAGAAATGTTTTTTTACATCCAGCTTCATGCAGTTACAATATTTTTTTCACAAAACTGATTAATTATTTTTGATTTACTACTTTTATTCAATTTTCTCGAATTTTGAGCTTAACCTTAGATCTCATTATATGGATCAATTCAAACACACAGCTGTCAAGGTCGGCAAAATAATTGAAAACACCCTGAATCCAAGTTAACAGTATAAAGTTTTGTACATGTACATGTACATGTAGGATACTTAAAATGATCAGAAACAAGTACATTTGCTCTTCAAGTCCACCAAAGAAATCAAGTATCTTAGTTTGTGAAATTGAAATTGATGTTTGCATTTCATCAATGACGATTTTAGTTATATTTTTGAATCACTCAACCATAGTGGGATTGACATAAAGTAATACATGTACATGCAGTTTTATAGAATATCTCAAGTTGTCTCACTTGAATTACGCGTTGTGCTTCCTCACGTCTAATGATTCTTTTGCCATGATTTCGAAACAGGAATTTTTTTAAATTATACTCATCTTATTCAGTTTAAAACATTACGACCACAACATGTTGACACAAATCTGTGACCATAACGAATGTAATTTGAGTTAGGGAAGCATGACGAATGGCGCATCACAGTCTTCTGTCATATTAAAGGAGCAGGCAAAGAAATCACTACAAACAGACTTAATTCTCGAAATACATTGGGGAATGTCAGGGGAGGGCTTACTTGAAGGCTGTATAGAGGAATCTTCATTTCCAAAGACTGCAGTGAAATCATTTCCCCTTTTTTGCCATCGCCGAAATAACATGGGCTCCAGCGCACTATGACGTCATGAGCTACGCTATAGGGTAAAATGTGGTGGTGGTAAAAGGAGGAATAACTTGCGGAATGGTACACTTGTAGTGCAGAATGACCGTGGAATAAAATATATGGGCCGCGTCAGGCAAAAAGGGCCCGGACGACATAATATGTAAATATATTTTGAAATTGTACCATGTTTTTTATCCTTGTGGTGTGATTACAATATGAATCGCAAGTGCCACATTGTGCTACCAACAAGTAATGTTGATTTCATGAAATTGATCAGTGAAATCAAAGACTAAATTTATGATATTTTTACATGAGGGTGTGATCACAATTTTAGCAGGCGCAAATGATTCCTTATCATCAGATGATTGTTTCAAGGTGTAACTTGTACTATTGCTAAAATCATATTATGAGCTACGGGGAGTAGAATAACTTAGAAAATAACTTTTTTGGCCAAATAGGGATCATCTTGTTCATATTATTTATTTTTTACTCTTTAACGCCAGCAGGTATAAATTAATGTCATATATCAAAATCATCCCCTCTGACAGGATTCCTAATTTTTGTGGTCATATTTGTAATCGGACCCTTGCATCAAAATCACGTAAATTTCACCCCTGATTTTTGTTGTCAATTTCATGAAACTGACATTTATTGTTTGGAATGAAATGTAGCGCTTCTCGTCAAGAATACAATCCAATCTTCAACCTGTTATTAGGAACACTGATGTAGGAATTATTTTACTTGAATGTCGTCCGGGCCCTTTTTGCCTGATGCGGCCCATATATTTTCTCGCCATTTTCCCCACTTTTTAGTTTAGCCCTTGTTTCGTATCTCCTACTCTGCAGTGATAACTCATTGCTCTTTATCCTGATCCTAAGGATGCCCTGTTTACATGAAAATTTGAAAATTTGCAAAATTCATTCATGTAAACATTCGCTCCACTGACCCTGGGCGAGATAAAAGAAATGTGTCAATATTAATAGAGCATGCACAAACATACTAATTATATCAACCGGCCGGATAAGGTGGCGCCCAGACAAACGCTGACCCAGGTCAGCCCAGGCCTCGAACGACAGGCCCATCGATCGACTGACCAACCGTCCATTTTATTTTTTATTTTTTTTAAAAGCAAAAAAAATGAAATCTTGAAGACTGACCCAATATTTTGGAAAGAGTAAAAAGATGTAACTACACCACTTTTCCAAGCTCTCTACATTTTAGTTTCTTGCCGTTCTCATTTAAATTGTCAAGAAAAAGCAGTCGAGGAATACATTAAAAATATGCAAGTCTTCAAGACGTGAGTCTTCCAGACCCCCTAACTGTTTTTTTTTAACCAACCGACCGACCCACCAACACGAGCCAGATGAAACATTTTATTGGGATGGCCTAAGTAAACCCCCTTTCACTCATTCCAACATCAAGTGGCCTGGGTTTTTCCAGTTTGGCCCGCATTGTTTAGAATTGTAGCCATATGCATAGCTATCAACCTCGGTTCAGTGTCAGTTGATATGCATGCGCTGTCTATCTTAGCAGTTGATCAACCCTTTAAACCTCATGCATGTAACAAATGTGTTTAACACTAAACCCCCTTAACCGTCGGTTAGAGTTAGGGTTTAGTTTGAGGTTAAGGTTAGTAGTTATGGTTGGTAGGAATATGATTTCTGAGTCTTTATGTTATGTATTTCGTAGTAGGTCTGAAAATATTGTTCCTTAAAATGCCAAAAATAGGTAGCATTTCTGAAGTTTCAAAAATTCAAAATGTTTCGGATGAGCATGTCCCTTCCCCTTCTCCCCGGAACCGGTAATGCTCTTGTGTGTATCAAGTTCTCTATCCCACCAAAGTTATCTTCTCCCTTCCCCTCCTTTTGCGATTTCATGCAAATGAGGACACTGACTGAACATCTTCGGGATTTTTCCAGTTTGGCCCGCATGGTTTAGAGTCTTAAAGTAAGGATGAATAACTACAATGCCATTTTAGTCGACAAACAAAAGCATAGTGCGTCAATTGTTCTTGTGATACATGTATATGTAATCTCAAATAGGGGGAATAAGCAGATGGCATATAAGTTTGGAAATGAATATTCCTATACATGTATATAAAGCCAAAATGTTTTTTATGTAATTAGACACCCCCCCTCCCCTCCCCCCCGTTCCCCTCAACTGTATTTCGAGAATAGAGTATAGAAACAGTTGATGAGGGTGTAAAGTCGAGTCCGTTCGTAGAGATTTCTTTGCACACTTCCAGGCCAGTGTACTACTCAGTGGTGCTAGGTAAACACATTCACATCATGCTGTCTTTTCCCTGAATGAAATTATATTCGTTATGGTAAGTTGCACAGGTGGTCACAGACTCGTGTCAACATGTTGTGGTCGTAATGTTCTGTTTTAAACTGATGAATATTATTTACACATTTTCCTGTTCGGAAACCATGCCAATATCATTAGACGTGTGGAAGTACAACGCGTTCAGGTTAGAAAATCTAAGATATATATTCTATAAATAAAACTTCAGGTTGAGAGATTCAAAAATATATCTCACCAATTCTTCATCGATGAAATGCCAACCGACCAATTTCACAAAGATGTGGACTTGAAGAGCAAATTTACTTGTTTCTGATCATTTTAAGTATCCTACATGTACATGTACAAAGCTTTATACTTTATTAACTTGGATTTCAGAGTGTTTTGAATTATTTGCCAAATCATGACAGCCGTGTGTTTGAATTGATCAATATAAAGAGATCTACATTGTAAGTTTAGGCTTGAAATTCGAGAAAATAGAATAAAAGTAGTAAATCAATAATAATAAATAAAAAACTTTTCTTGTTCTCTTGTTGTGTGACCGGCGGCTGACCTATTGACCTCGTAGTTTGGATCGTCTTGTGCAAATTTATTTTATCTTGAGCTGATGTAGTGTTATTGAAAATAACTGAACATGAAAACTGCGACAGAACTGTGCAGAAAAGGAAATGGTCAATTTCTAATCTAGTGAAACTTGACGGTTTAGCGTGACAACCGGCATGTAGTGGACTACCTGCGGAATTGGTGAAAATATGCTAGACAGTTTTGATTCTGAACGGCAGGCTTTTTGCAGGCCAAAATAGATATTTGAAGACAGAAAATTAGAATGGTTCAGCTTTAAGGACTCAGCTTATTTTGTTGAGAAATACATATACCAGAGGAGATTGTCCCTAATTTCATCTTGAACACGACTAATCAAAGGTAGTGTATTCAACAGGTCTGTACGCAGATCCAAAATAGGAATTCTAACATTTTTTTATGCCCTAAGATAGGGGAAAGGATGGTAAATTCAGTACCAAAATAAAAGAAAGCTGAAAGAATTGCCGTTATTGCACACAAGCTTGCTCAAAATCCACAATATTTCCAAATTTCCAATGACTGCCAGCAAATGTCAGTGGTATTTTGAACTGATCTATTTTTTTTCAAAAATCAAAACGCAGTGGAACTTTTAAATGTGATTTTTGAAAATAGTTTACCAATTGTGTTCTTTTGGTAAGATAAAATGGAATCTGATTTTTCACTTCTGTCACACAATTCTCGATATTTACTGACATCCGCTCTTAAACCGGTATTGTCCTGGAGACTCTAGCCTTGTGTTCACATTGCCACATAAAAGTGTTTTAAAATGAATTTGAGACTAAAGATTACTAAACAATGGTTATTTAAATTGGATGCCATTTATGGAGTACAAATCTACTAATGCCCTCCATCGATCAAGTGTTCCATCCCCTCCCTCCAGGCATTTGTGGGGCATTTGACATTTTGGTATCAAAACATTGCAAATGCTCCACCATGAGGTGGGGCATTTGCATAGCTTTCATGTAGCTGACGTGCAAATCTGTTATAAACATTGATGTCAAATTTGCTGCCTTTGACTCTTTTAGACAAAATAATTCCCTTGGGGGTGGGGCATTTGCCAAACTGAGTTGTCAAAATGCCCCACGAATGCTCGGGGGTATGCTTGTTTGGAATCGATAGACATAATTTAAAAGATTGTGTGACTTCAGGTTTTAATTACACAGTAATTGTATACAATTGTAGGTTGAAAAGGGAAATCAGTTTTTCCTTTCCTCATGCACTTTATTGTTGAATGCTAAATGACATTAATTTTGTTCTTCAAAATTAAAAGTTATGTAATTTTGTACAAGAAAAATAATTCTGAGTCTAAATCGTTCTTTATATTAAGCACCCCCTTGAACATGAAATTTAATATAATTACCCTTAATGGAGGATCAAACACAGTGTTTTCTGTGCTGTTCTTATCCTGTGGCAGACTACATGTTAATGTATCTCCCTAATTCCCTAATTTTTCTTTGTCACTTTTATGGTACATGTATTTCTTTGTGTTGAACTAGATAGATAAATTGATAGAGCTTTAAATTCATACCTGAGTGAGTTTTTGAACAGTACAATGTACATAATGTCATAATTTAATTTCCCCCATAAATTAGGTAAAATGAACTGTTTAATTGTTTCAATGTCTAATCAGTTCTGTTAGAATTTCTTAATGCAACTGCATGTTCATTATTTATGGCTCTGAGGGGAGGGAGGAGGGTAAAATTTTCAAAATCATTTTGAAATGGAGGTAATTTTTTGGATACTCACTCATGCAACTGTTTTAATAATTGTTTCAATGTCTAATCAGTTCTGTTAGAATTTCTTAAAGTACCTCTATGTTCAAATTTTGAGATACTGAAATTTTTACGTATTTGTAAAGTAAAGTTGCTATATTTTTTGCATGTCCAAACCATTTTTCGATATGACGATGGGAAGTCTTACTTTTTGGGGTCCGAAACTTTGGGTTTTTATGTCTGTGTTACAGGTCAAAATTAACATCAGGTCATTTCTTTTTAACCTATATTGTAGGTCATTTTGTTTTTCAACCTAGGAATTTTTTTTAAAAACCTAAATCATTTTTTTTAAACCTAGGTCATTTTTAAGGTACCTATCAATCATTCTAAAAAGGGATTTTTCAATTTTTGGGATTATAAAAAGAAAAATATTCCACCCATCCCTCCCCCTGCAAAATATTTTGACTACTCTCTCCTCCCTCTATGGTACTTAACGTTCCCCTCCCCTAACCCCTTTTCCTTTCTCTAACCCCCACAACCAACTTAGTAAATCACTCATTAATGACACCTCAATTACTACTTACTTTTGTTTCACTTTTTCGTTCCTGCAACCCTTCGCTTAGAAGAATGCATTGGAAGACCAAAGCTTTATCAACTGCGCCACAGAGACTTGCATTGGAAATCCAGTCACGTTTTTGGAATACAGTCGAAGCTCTCGTAAGCGACCACCTCGGGAATCGAAAATTTTGGTCGTTAACGGAGCTGGTCGCTTACGAGAATGCGCTCTCGTAGGCGACCACGCATGCGAACAATAGATGTTGGTCGCTTACGAGAGCTTTTTACATTAAAGAAAATCGTTAACTGTAGTGACCACTAAAGGTATATTATTTTATATTATTTTATCCGCTACACGTGCCACTAGTTTTATAAATAGGACGCTAATTGTAGTGTATTCTCATGTCAAAAGGATTACTCTTGCTAGTAAATGCCGCGGAATGTAAGTTTTATCAGGTGTTGACTGATGTTTTGAAGACGCATTTCAGACTGGTCGCTTACGAGAGCTTAAAAACAAAGGAAAATCACGTTTGGTGATCTCCAAAATTGGTCGCTAACGGAGCTGGTCGCTTCTGAGACTTGGTCGCTTACGAGAGCTTTTCATTACAGAGTTTGAGTGACAATTCAAACCGAAATTAAAAATCTTAATCGTTATCGGAGCTGGTCGCTTACGAGAGCGGTCGCTATAGAGCTTCGACTGTAATCTAGCTTTCCTTATGGAAATTAGTTACTAGTTCCCTCTCGGCCACTTAATGTTATTCAACACATGCGCACTACTAACAAAGTCGGATTTGGAAAACATCGCCGAGTTGCATGATTAGAAACCAAACAGACTTTAAAAGTGAACTAAAAGAAAGCCAGAGAATATGATTTCACCTCTCACTTTATATTTAGAAGAAAGTTTATATGGAAGAGTGAAGCAATATCTGTAAAAAGCGATGAAAGAATATAATCTCGGACACTGTTTGATATAGACTGCAGAAATCTCGTCTCGACGATTCGCGTTGGTGTTTGACAAGAAAATTATGGAAGTAAACCATCTTCTCTTAAATCTCACATCAAAGAAGTTATGCAGAAAAGGAATGATTTTCAAACTGGGAGCAACTATACAATACCCGGCCATTTGGGTCAATAACTAATTCTCTCAAATTTTCATACAAACCTTCTATAAACGTAATCCACCAAAAAGGCAATTTTAAAAAACCCAAACCATTTTCGACCCCAAATCATTCATAGAACGACTCTACATACACCTGCACTATAATAGAGAATTTACCACAGTTTAACCTGCACTATAATAGAGAATTTACCACAGTTTAACCTGCACTATAATAGATAATTTACCACAATTTAACCTGCACTATAATAGAGAATTTACCACAGTTTAACCTGCACTATAATAGAGAATTTACCACAGTTTAACCTGCGCTATAATAGAGAATTTACCACAGTTTAACCTGCACTATAATAGAGAATTTACCACAATTTAACCTGCACTATAATAGAGAATTTACCACAGTTTAACCTGCACTATAATAGAGAATGTACCACAGTTTAACCTGCACTATAATAGAGAATTTACCACAGTTTAACCTGCACTATAATAGAGAATTTACCACAGTTTAACCTGCACTATAATAGAGAGTGGCTGGAGAAAAGGGAGCTAGCTATTATGTCCTACATGTCATCAGAGTCTAGAGAATAGACCAGTTCGCGTTAAATTCCGACATTTTGAAAGGGATGCAAACATGGTGCGAAATACAGTGTTTGTATGGGAATCCGATGCCCAATAAAATCCGTAAAATTCATGCGGAACTTGACTCGTTTTTACAGACAATGTATGGAAAACTGAAAACACGATTGCACGCTTCCCAGCACAGCTACATCCCTCAAATTTCGATATGTTAATCTTTTACCTGGTATCTTACGTTTGTATCTGAAGAATATTTCAGAAATCGATTTTACGGATTTTATTTGGCATCGGATTCCCATTGATTCCCATACAAACACTGTATTTCGCACCATGTTTGCACCCCTTTCAAAATGTCAGAATTTACCGCGAACTGGTCTATTATATACCTCATGAAGGACAAGAAAAAGTGCCAAAAATGCAGGTACTCAAAACGTTATCAACTGTCACGGTGTTAGTTTGTTGCATTATTCCGTTCTCATGACCATCAATAAAATGATTACAAGCATATACTATTATAGTAAATAAAATTCACCGGCAAGCACCATAATGTCCCTAAATAACATTGATAATGTTCAGTGGAATTAAGTGGATCTTAATTACAGATTTCCGCAATATTGTCAGTAATTACGTGAACAAAAACATGGGTGAACTGTACACCTACTACACGATTATTTCCCTGCACAAGGCTTATTTTTTATTAAGTACAATAAAGTCAAAGTAACAAAAAATGCTGGGGCAACTGCAGAATACCCTACGCAAGCACTATATGCTTCAACTGTCCTGTGAATTGATAGAAACCCTACCCCTACATTTAAAAACACCCTAACCGTCGACAACGGGTGCTCGCTAATTTAGGGTGTTTAGAGTTAGTAATAAATAACAGAGACTGTAATCTTCTTCAATGGTCCTGCATGAGAACTAATCCAAAACACCCTAACCCTACATTTTAAAAATACCCTAACCATCAGTAAACATAAGTTCCCAGGTAAGCCAAACCAAACCACTAAAGAAATTAACAACACAGACAATTAGGTAAGGTACATGTATTTTTATTGCAAAATATTTCTGACATTAAAATTTGATATCTTTTTAAGGTTACCGGATACCTTCGCGGGTCTCTCTTGTTAATATTTTTGTACGCGCGTTGTTTTAAAGAAAACTATAGAAACCTATATACCTCTGTAAAGCTTATGAACTGTAGAATACGCTGAATGGTTTGTTTAAAAATATATTTTATTGTAAAGGAAAGCTAAGCCAACAAACGCAAAACTGACAAGGTTTATAAAAGTGAATTAGCAGCCTTCGGGTTAACGCATAAGAACAATTCAACTGCATAATGTTAATCAGCATATGACAGCCTAAAAAAGGGTGTGAGCATTTGTAAATATTTTACTTCATTCAAATGCAATTCATTCCTAAAGTTTTAGTCTTCAATAATGTCCGAGTCACATCATGCGGGATACTCTACGAGGAAAAATACTTTGAATATTGCTAAACGCTCACACCCTTTTCTTTGTCAGTAACTTATCTGTCTTTTGGCGGAGTTTTATCAAAATCTGGCAAGTCTGCATACCCTATTAATTCGTTCAAAGAGAGGGGATACGAAGAAAAACGTGTAAAGTTTTGTGAACATTTCACACCTCATCAAGGCAAATGTCAACACTTCGAACCAACTAGCCAATGACTACGCAAGGAACCCTGGAGCTTCAAAGCAGTAGTGAAATTCGCGGGAAATTATAGACTCCGATGTGAGTCTCTTCAAATGACTTGCTAGTTCCTGGTAAGCCAAACGACAGTTTAAGCCTGCTGGCGCTGCTTATATTTGGAGTTGACCCTGAAGTTGAAGGTTGTTATTCGCTGCCTTTCGCACGTTCTTCGAACCACGAGCCTTTGTCGCTGTCCGCGAGCTCAATCCGGCTCGTTTTACCGATTTCCTCCTTATCGCCGGTTTCCTTTCTTTTTCGGTCCAGGGTTCGCTTTATGTTTTACTCAAGGACTCTGCTTTTCTCTTTTGGATTTCCCCATACAAACGATTGATAAAAGACTCTAAATGCACGTTTGTTATTTCGAAGAAGGGAAGCTACAACAACAGTATGCAAATTACGGTACTCGGATAACAGCTCCCGCTAAAAGACAACGGGGTGCCCGTGGCTCGTAAAGGGATTACAACGCCTCGGTGATTTATTTAGTTTCCTTCTAAATACGTTTTTTCTAAATATCTCGCAAGCTTTTATATCTTTTGAAATAAATTTTCCTTCTAAATTGTAGAACAATCCATAAACTTTCCAAATAATCAATAATATTTTTTTTTAAAAAAACATGCCTTGAAGGTATCCGGTAACCTTAAATTGCTGCAATGCCATCCTCGACCAAAACACAAGGAACTAGGAAAAAGTCGTACTTGTTTAGGAATTTTGAAAGGTTGAGTTTGATTTGACCTAAGTTGATTCAATTTGACCTAGGTTGTAAAACAAAATTACCTAGATTGAAAAAAATGACTTAGGTTAAAATAAATTTGACCTGTAACATCTACACTGAGCCCAATCCATTCCTTGACAGCTACATTGTAATTTTCAGTGGAAGTGACATCATTTTCTCAACTCAACAATATGTGAGGCTACGTTTCATACAAACCTCCGCATGGATTTATAATTAAAGTACAATGTCTTACTATTTTTGCCACAAAGGAAAGAAATGAACGAAGTTTGGTATAGAAATATGCTTTTAGAAGAGCAATGCGTTGAGAAAATGGCGTCACAACAGCAAACCACAGGACGAAAATCGAGAACTATTTGGAACACACTTAAGTAATGGCAGACATGATTTTGACGGTGAACTCTCCGCAAAATTCATAATGTGGTCCTTTTACAGTATTTTTCACTGATTTCGATATTTCTGCCACTATGTGCCAAGTGCTGAAGCTTACCCCACAATGCCACATGGGAGGATTCTTTTATGGGGATCGTACCACATTTTGTTGTAATTTAATCCTTGTTTAACTAACTTATATTATCTCTTGTCCCATACATTACAGATTATGGAGATAGAAACTGAAGATTGTAAGTGGTATGCATACAAGTGCAAGTTTGGTGAGACTTTGTTCTTCTACAACACTGTTACTGGAGAACGTAGATGGCCAAACCAGGATAACTATTCTGTTGATGTAAGTAGTAATTTTAGTAAACAGGGTCCAAAATTGCACATTATTTGGCGGCAATGCGACTAAATTTTGAGTGTTGGTGACCAAAAGTTCAGAGTTAGTCACCAGGTAGTGACTTGCCTAAAGTCTTCACAATGTTTTCACAATGTGTAGTTCCAGAAAATATCCATACACTCCGGAGTTAAAGAGGGTTGTATTTTATGACAGAACTACTATGCCTGTTTGCCGAAGGGCATAAGAATCCATCTATTCGTGCCATTGTTGGATCAGTCCTGGAATATGCATCAAGTATGAAACAATACTGGAATATGCATCCAGCATGAAACAATATAACTGAGTATGTTATTAACTTAGTCGATTCCTTACAAAAGAAGGCCTTACGCATTATTTTCCCCTCCCTTGCTAATCGTTGGACTAAAGCCTGTAAGAATGTGACTGATAAGTTTAGATCCTCTGGCTTTTTGAGTCATCTACTTCATAGCCAGATTGTGGTCTATCACGGTTTACACTTGTTGCGCTCTGGTTCCACTAGGCGCCAGGATATTTGCACATGAACAAATATATTAAACAATTTTGTCACATGGCTATCGATAATATTTTGTCATATCGACATATTAATCATTTGCTGAGTATTCTATGTGTAATGTAGTGTACACTATAGCTGACCCCTTGTAATTTAGCACAAAAAGGCTTAATAAACCAACAATTAAATCTTTGACTTTGTGTCCTTTCTAAATCTGTCGTATACTACGTCATAAATTCCAAAAATACACTAAATCCAACACTAAGTCTGCGCCGTGGTGTTCGAGACCAAAACTCGGAATTTGTCGATATTCAAGGATTTTTTTAAATTACGAATCCCCAAACCAGAAAATTAACTTTGACCATCGAATCTCCATACCTTTTAAGATGTATTTAAAATAGGTATATTTTAGGGTACAGTTCTCCTTTAAAGATGCTTGCCTCTTGGAAGTGTTCTCGACTTCTACATTTTTGGCCGTGGCCAAGAAATTTATTTTTCCCTTAAAGAAAAGTTTGTTTTCATTATCAACGATACTGTTTGTTTAAGTCCTGATCTATTGTCTACGAGATATTTGTCTCTTAAAATGTTACTGTTAACATTTTAAATAAGGATAATATAAGTCCATAATACTGGTGCTGGTCGAATGATTCATTCATACTATATATTTCTTTAATATACATAGGAACAGTTTCTTCCTCAAGATAAATTAGCCAGATCGTCTGCCAGAAGCATTGAGACTCAAACTGACTTGTGTCTTCCCCGTGTAACCGCTGTCATGGTGTCAAAATATACACAAACAGAAGGAACAGAGCAAGAATCTGCATCTAACAACAAAGTTGTCGAGCTCTTTATGCCTGATGAAAATGACATAGAAGATAATGACTTCGATAAAATAGAGGAATTACAGGAAAGTACCAAATTGGGAATTGGCAACATGATTCATGGTCCAGATATTTGTCAAAACAAGAGGAGTTCGGTCAGAAGGAACTGCGGAAATACTTCAGGCACGTTGGAAAAAGAGAACAATGCAAATGTATCATGCAGGGAAATGCCAACAGACCAACAAGAAGAAACTAATGACGTGTTAAATAACACAAGGGATTGTACTTCAAAGAGTAAGTCCAAGGTAATGAAGAGAATTAGTCTGTCTGTTCCAACAAACTCAGCAGAATCCCTTAAGCCATTGGAATTCACCCGCTGCAGTAAACATTATAACGACGAGAAATTACCCCAGTGTAAAGAAAGAAACAAGAACAATAGTAAATTAAGAGATGTACATGTAAGTTCGAATCTCCCAACAGGTACTTTTCGTAAACTATTCAAATGCAAGCACTGCGGAAAGTATTTCAGTCGTTCTGGTAACCTAGCTAAGCATGTTCGAATACACACTGGAGAAAAACCATTTAAATGCAAGCAGTGCGGAAAGTGCTGTAGTCAGTCTAGTAACCTAGCCGCACACGTTCGAACACACACTGAAGAAAAACCATTTAAATGCAAGCAATGCGGAAAGTGTTTCAGTTGTTCTAGTTCCGTAGCTATGCATATTCGAACACACACTGGAGAAAAACCGTTTAAATGCAAGCAATGCGGAAAGTGCTTTAGTCAATCTGGTGGCCTAGCTATGCATGTTCGAACACACACTGGAGAAAAACCATTTAATTGCAAGCAATGCGGAAAGTGTTTCAGTTGTTCTGGTACCCTAGCTAGGCATCTTCGAACACACACTGGAGAAAAATCATTTAATTGCAAGCAATGCGGAAAGTGTTTCAGTTGTTCTAGTTCCGTAGCTAAGCATGTTCGAATACACACTGGAGAAAAACCATTTAAATGCAAGCAGTGCGGAAAGTGCTTTAGTCAATCTGGTATCCTAGCTACGCATGTTCGAACACACACTGGAGAAAAACCATTTAATTGCAAGCAATGCGGAAAGTGTTTCAGTTGTTCTGGTAACCTAACCGTCCATGTTCGAAGACACTGAATAAAAAATAATAATTGCAAGCAGTGCGGCTAGTGTTTTAGTTATTCTGGTATCCTAGCTATCATGTTCGAACACGCTTGAAAAACGTTATTTACACAAAGTACGAAATTGTTTAGGAAGTCATTCAAAATCCAGGGTGTAATAAGTGTTTACGTCAGTCCAACAGTCTAAAGCCTTGGCTAAACGGACTCGCAAGTCGACACAAGTCAACTTTAGTGTCGAAATCAAAACGCATGTTAGGTCGCAAGTTTAGCCGTAAACAACTTCGGTAGTCTTTAGTTAAAATCCCCTATAAATTTCACAAATTTCATTGAAAAATGGGTATATTCTCGGAATAAGAAACCCCGAATTTGTAGAATTCTCTGAAAGTACAAACTAAAGCGACACTTAGAATTTTGGATGCACTCACGCGGACTATGCTGAGCATAGTCTTTTTCGTAAATAATTACCCAAAGGAATTTTGTTCTGACAATCATTGTCTTATCAAACATGTTTCACGTTGTTGGACTCCGTTGGAAATCTTGTAGAAAATCTTCCAACATTGTTTGGATGAAATAATGTTGGACGAATGCGATTCCATTTGGCCAGGGCTTAACAGAACGTGTTTCAGTCGGAAGATTAACTGAATTTAAAAGGCCTGACCTGACTAGTTCAACATTATTGGATTCACGTATGCGCACTAGGCTGCACTACTGCAATCAAATTACACTTTCCTGTTCTTTTTAGCTTCGGAAAGTAAAAGTACTAAATAATTACGGTTAAAATCTTAGGTCAAAATTCCTACGGGAAGTCTGGCGTTTTAGCTATATTTTTTTGTCCGTCATTACTCGGTTTAGAATTGAATGACGACATCTGAGAAACCGAACAAAATAAGTATGCAGACGAAACGGGTCATGTCGAGTCCTTAATTTGCCAATATATTTGATTGATACAGGCAAACTGTTCTTTCTTAGGTTCTACAGGACTGGGTTTAAAATAATGCAATTTACAACTTCAAGATAAATAGTATTTTAACGGTAACGAAATACTAAAAAAATTGTAAATTTGGCATTTGAAAGAGTGTTGCATGAGTTTTGTTCATGTTCTTTTGGTTTTGTGAAGTAAGTTGATATGAGTAAATAAAGCCAAAGAAACCAACAAATTGTTTGTCATTCTGAAGAAATATGAGTGAAGGATTTTGAAATATTACGAATCCACGGAATCGTATTTTAAAGCCTGAATTCGTGCTTGTCATTACATCACAAAATGTAGATGTAATTTTGCCGTGTTTGCGCGTTGTGTAATTAGCTGGAATTTTCCTCGTGGTTTCGTTCTAAAAGTGTTTTAGATCGATCTGTCAAAATGACCAAAACATCTCGAAAACTATTTCCTATTTATGGGGCGTCGTAATACCCTGTAGCCTTTTGAGCTTTGCATCAGGTTACAGCAAATATACATATATAGCCTCACTTCCATGCAACCGGAAGTAGGAAGTTAGCTTTTATTAAAGGAGAACTGTACCCTGCAATTGACCTATTTGAAATAAATGTAAAAATATTTTTTTGAACTGATTACGAAACGCAACACGAGATATCGATTCTCTACCTTTAAGATTTATTTTAAAATATGTATATTTTAGGATGCAGTTTTACTTTAAACTTTCTATGCAATAGTCCTTTGCATAAGATGGGTTCCTACATGTACTTCCCGTTGCATGAAAGTGTCTATGCATGGCTTCGTTTACTGTTTTGACAAAGACAAGCGTCCCCCAAAATTGGGGTTGGGGGGGGGGGGGGGGGGGGAGTGGTGACTTGGGGAAGTGCGTCGTCCCTTTAGAACCAGACTCTGTTTTGGGATACAAAGATGGTTAAAACCCGAATTTTCAGGTTTTTGCGGAAACAAACCCGGTTAAAGTTGAAGCGAAAGGCAGTTCATCTATAATAATTTATAATACAACCCAGATAGTACGAGCGCTCTATGGTCTATTGTGCCGGTAAACACAGAAATCGGCACGCCTGCTTGCATTGTGTCGTAGTTATATCATAAAAGCAATAGACGACACATTTCCATGTGTTTACTGCCGAAATAAAGCACTTGGGATGTTGGGAGAACACTTGAAATGCTTGAAAATCATAAGCCATAGGTGCGTGATTTTCAAGCATTTCTTGTGTTCTCCCAACATCCCAAGTGCTTTATTTCGCCAGTAAACACAAGGAAATGGTATACCTCCAGAATACACTGGTGCAATCAACTAAAAGTCGACAAAGGTATGCTAATCGCCGTGGGAAGCATGTAGCAGCTGACATTTCGAGCGAAAGCCTTTTTCAGAGGAAACGAGCCGGCACGAGTCATAAATCGCAAGTGGATATTGTACCGCGTGTTTACTCAATACGTGACAGGGTCAACTAATCAGATTCGAAATCGCTCGGTATTCTGCGCGTATTTACAAAACTACAAGATGGCGAGAGAAGTCCGTCGTGACTCGTAGGAAATTTCTCTCAAATTTCCTATCTCTCAAATGTCCCATCTCTCAAATGTAAACAGCTTAATTTTAAGTCTAGTGCCAATCGCTACAAGCCTCGCACTCCGCAAGGTCGAACAACAAGGCCAAATAAAAGTCGAGAATACAACTAACGCTGCTTATTTACACCGATCGATGCGACATTTGAGAGTATAAGCTTCTGTGCGTGTCCTCCTTTACACCTCTACTTTAGGGATAATCAAGAAGGTGGTATTTTGTTGCTTCGATTTACTTGTCGATTGTTTTTCTAAATCAAGTATCGAGTGCTACAAGCCTATGAAGCTACACTCTACCTCCCTCCCGAAGTTGTTTAGTGTTATTGATATCGTGTGTGATAATAAACAATTTTGTTGTTTGTATATATTTCTCACGTTTCTTTTTCATTTTTTCGTATTAGCTTGACCCATATTATACTGTATATATAAATCTATTTCGGGATACCAGACTCGATTAGTATTATTTTTCTCCTAAGCTACTTCTGGTATCCCAATACTCGAACTATGGCAATTATATTTATATTATATTTATTTACACTTCATGTAACTTCAAGACAGAGTATGAATAAAAGACTTGTTGCTACAAGCGTATATACAGAACTCGCACTCCGGCATGATCGAAAAGCGCTTCGATACAAACAGCAGTTAAATTATGTTCAGCTTGGATATTATTTCAGTGTTTTTTGCATTCTAAGTTAACCTGTGTTTCTTTATACTGCTAGAAAGCTTCTGTGCATGTCCTCCTTTACTCCCCTACTTCTTTAGGGATCATTGAGAAGAAAGTGATAAGGTATTATTGTGTTGCTTCGATTCACTTGTCGATTGTTTTTCTAAATCAAGTACGAAGCTACAAGCGTACATACAGAACTCGGACTACGGCATGAGGCCATCCCCGTTTTTTTTTCGTTTCCCATCGCCCGACCGACCCTGATTTTTTTAAAAGCAAAAAAAAATAGAAAAGAAGACCAAAAGTAAAATAAAACAGCGTCAACGTCTTCTTAGGACATCTAAATGTATTTTACTTGACGTGTTCTCTCAAAATACCACATCGTGACTACAGCACCTGAAACAAACAACCACTACTTCATTGGCGAGTTCGCGCTGCCGCTATCACTGGTTCTCGATTTTCTCTGCGTACGCCAGGCACTAGGTTTACAATTTTGCATGACATAAAAGGAATGAAACAAAAATGTCAAAGTCGTACTAGTTAGGAAGGCCTACTTCTTTCGCGCCAGTTTTGGCAATGCAACTACTGGCTTCTCGCCTTTCTCTGAAACAGTATCCTATTGTTATTGAACCAGCCCAGTTTTATGAATGACCTTTTCTTGTCTACATAAATACTAATTATTTGTGCCTCATAATTGGTAAGTAAGTGAGTAGGTAACTAAGTGGTTTTAAATAACAGCCTCGATGTGTCTAATCAGCGCGGGTCGCGGGTAAAATGTCGCGGGTACAAAAATGGCAGAAGAGGACGGGTTATTATTTTTGGGGAACTTTTGCACTATTATTTCGTAATGGATATACACTAGACTAAAAGTGTTAATGGATATACTGGACTAATGTTTACAAAGGCAAACCACTCTCTTTGAAGGTTGCTATTGCGTCACTAAGTGAGCTGTCCACTCAGATTATGTCGGGTGGTTTTAAATTAGTCCAAGGTGGGGCATTGCTAATACATGGGTGTTTGGGACAAAAATAAAACGTTTCCGTAGCGAAATTCTGTTCGTAGGGAACGTAAAGCCCTTTGAACAGTGACGGTAAAATCTATTTTGTAATGCTCTGCATGCTCAACTTCTCGGTGTTACTCCTCTTTTCTTTTTCACGCTTAACTTCCAAAGTCCATACTTGCTCGTTCTTATTTCGGGGGACTTTTTGAAGAAGTTCCTGCATGATTTCTTTTCTTGTTTTGGTGATATTTTTGTTATATAGTATATATTTTGCGTGAGTTCCCATCGACAGACAATGCGTGGACATAATCTGAGTGGACATATCCGACATAAGTATGTATAAATGACATAATCTGAGTGGACAGCTCACTTAGTGACGCAATAGCAACCTTCAAAGAGAGTGGTTTGCCTTTGTGAGTTTCCATTATGAGTTCCCATCGACAGACAATGCCTCATCTGTCAAAAAAAGTTGCTGCAACAAATCCGTTACTGTTCTCTGGCAGTCTGCAGTTGAGCATTGTCCATATGATATGTTTACATAACTCCGAAATCTTCACAATCGCACGAGGGCTGTTTTCCGATTTCTACTTTATAGTTTGATTTTTTCCCCACAGATTACTAGGGTGTAGGTAGACTGTCGAGGAGTGCAGTGATTTTATTTTGAGTTCTTCCTTCACTCGTTTGGCTGTTTGCAGTCTGTCGATAAATGCTTTGCCACGAGTAGGTCTGTAACGGCCTTCTCGATTTCCGGAATATTTTCTCGTTTGATTGACACTAGCATTATGCCGATCGTAGTGATTGGATTTATTTTCCGAGCCACCGTACCAGAAAAGGAAGAGCTGAGACGGCTTGCAAATCTGTACGAACGACGAACAAGATTTACAAGCTTTTGCACTGAGCTTTTGGATCCTGAAACATTCAGAAAGGACGGACAAAAAAAAAAGACTACGCCCTGTTCAATCTCGATATTTAGAGGTAAAGAGACAGCATTTTTGATTATTAAAAAAATCCAGACGAGTTTTATGTGCTAATTAAAAGAAACCACAATGGTTTATTTGGTATAAACTAAACTTATTTAAAGGTATATGACCAGTCGAGTCGACAACCGCCGAAGAGCCAGAGGTGTACAGAGTAAACCTCATTAAAACGTTCTCTAGTGTCTATTAATGCAAACTACAGAATAATGAATAAGCTCCACATTTACTGAGTTCATTTTACGAGATAATTTTACTGCCACTTTTGTATGTGAAAGTAATTAAACTTACAATTTTACAGAACAACAAACAAACTTACTTATGCACCTATCAGCCGCCATCTCCTGGGGGGGGAGGACCCCGGGCTGACAAGGATTGTCAGGGGGACTTTATGGGGGTTTTGCTGAAGAACTTTTCCCAGAGGTCGGGAAAATATGGGGGATTTGTATCTTCGAACCTTACACCATGGAGAATACAGGGAATTAAGACTGAAGGAAATCGACTGCAGATCGGGATTCTGAGAGTATCCTGTGTTAAATAAAATGAGAAAATATTATGGTATGTGTTTAAGTTAGAAGTCCCTGTGGCATGGGGAGAGATGTCAAAGGTATACAAAACTATCTCCAGTCTACGAAACGGCTGAAAGAGAGGCCAGATCAGGACTAAGTTATCTCGTGATCACGATCGCTTGTTATGAACATGGAGGTCGGAGTGAGTTGAACCATTTGCATCTTATGTCATGCTTCCTTGGCACTTTAGATAATTATAGCTGAGTGTTCTAGAAACATTAGTCTTCCATATATTAAGCAACATTTTGTGCCAATGTTCTTGACTTCGTTGCCAAAAAAATCATTATAAATTTACCTGAATATTTTGTACCCCAGGGGGGGAGGGGGAAATTCTTATATTTTACTGGTCGTCTTCCCCTAGAGCTAGGTGGGAGAAATCACAATGTTTGCAAAGGGTCTTTGACAAAGTCCCCTGATCTCAAAGGAAACATGAAAGAACTACAGTACTAAAACACCTAGACTTTCTCAAAGTCCTTCTTAGCCCCCCGCACGAAGGACTTTTCCCACTTGCAGCGCACCAAATTTACCGGTTGATTTTGCAACCGGAGGCGTGGCCTATGACGTACTAAGATTTGCCCAATCACAAAGCGTCAATTCTTCAGGTGTTGTATGTTGACGTGTCAAGTCAGTCGACCGTGGATGTGGTATTTACAGTTTGATTCTACTCGGAAAGAGTTTGTGAAAGGCGCGAAATGTAAGCTCCGCCCCTGAAACGTATTTTCGCGCCAAAACATAATCCCCCGATTCAATTTCCTGCAAGTGAAAAAAGTCGAACTCGCCTCTCGCTTCGATTCTCGCGCTCGATTTTTGACCCAGTAATCGCTTACCTTAGTGACTCGGCGAGTTCAACTTGGAGCAAGTCTATAAAACACCGACCTCCCCGTCTCAGCCCCTTCCCGCAACAACGTTGATATGTATGCATTTGTACTTTGCATTGGACGGATTACACTAACGACCGAACCTACCAATCAATGATCAGTGCTGAACAGACCCGGGGGGGGTACTTACATGAAAAATGGGTATGTATGTGAGGCCAAGAGGCTCAAACCCTGACCCTGTTTGACCCAATCCGAGCTCCAAAACCCTGATTGCCCCCTTTTTGGGAAAAAAAAAACCTGATTGCCCCTTCTTTAAATTGTTTTCAAAACACGGTCGGATATATATCCTGTCTGGTATACCGCGTACCGGGATTTCATGCAAAATACGGAACATTTCAAGTCGGGACGTGGCATTGGGTAAACAAATCAGCAGATGAAGTACATAGATAAACTTGTACTGAAGTACGAATTAGCGGCGTCACGATGTATGGGAACCTCAGTGCTTGCATGTGGGCAGGCGATCAAAACGCGGCAACAGAATGTCTTTTTTTGACATAGTAGCTAAAAAAACTGAACCCTAACTGCCTAAAAAATACTGAACCCCGACCCTGACTGCACCCAAATTATACTCCAATCCTGACCCTGATCTGCCCAAATCAGGTCAAAACCCTGACCCTACCTGCCCAAACTGAGCTCAAAACCCTGACCCACCCGGGCGGCACATACATAATACGTCACAAACAGGAGTACCCCCCCCGGGTGAACAGAGCATTGCCTAGGAATTGTTGATCCCAAACATTGTATTGATAAAACAATATATAGAGGTTATAAAACATTAGTATATACCACACCTGACAGTGAATATCACTTTTCGCGCGCTCTGATTGGCTACTCAAACAGTGAATATGATTTCATATTCACCTCCGAGCAAAGCAGCGACATCTCGCGCGAGTTTTTGTCCATTTGACAGAAAATAAAATAACTACTTGGTGCTGGACTCAGCCTCGCCGAAGCAGCTCGGTAAATATTCACCTCCACTTCGGTCAATAATTGTTAAATATACAGTGGAACCTCCTCTAACGGACACTTCCCGTAAGCAGACACCATTTGACAGACCCAAAATACCATTTACCCAGTCAAACACTGCATTTTTACATTCCCGTAACGCTTACCAAAACGGGACACATTTTTTCGTGCCCGCGACATTTTTTTCGTATCCGCGACATTTTACCCGCGACCCGCGCTGATTAGACAATCTCGTGAAACTAGTGCTTTGTATGCCAGCGTCAAGCTCAGTTTGGTGAATGAAGACATCAAGTACGCGACACCACCCAGCTTGGGATTAATTTGCAACGAGCGTGGCCATTTATTCAAGTATCGCGATAATCACTAATCCATTTACCTCAATGAGGTGTTGAGAAATAAATGTCATTCAACCAAGGTGGGAACAGACAACCGCCACAAGTCACACTTTGTGACAGCCGAAGCCGCGGGCACGCAAAGCACTTGAAAACCCCGAGACTAAAGACATCCGTCTTTCGCTCACCCGCTATATAGCTAGTGAGAGCAGGACAGACGTCTAAAACTAAATTGTACCCGGGACGAGAAATACGAGGAATCAGCCCCTGTCCGGAATTGCTCGTATTTCTACCCCGAAACCGTTCGACTAGTACTAATGTTACGCAATGGACCAAATTAACGGGTCCGAAAATAATAATATCAGGAGAAACTGGCAACTTCTCGTATTTCCACATCCACTGATGAATCCAAGAACGTGAAAATTGAATCATGCATAGACTGATTAGGTACTTATAGTGTCTTAATTAAACAGATTTAAAGAGAAATAGGTGAAACTAGCCCTTGTCTACAATTTTATCTATTTCCGATCCATAAACTCGGCCCATGTCCTACCAATATTTCCGATCCTTAAAATGCAATTAATGCAGGCTCCGTTTGCACAATATCGTAGACCCGTGGTTGTGGTTTTGGTTATTCCGTTCGTAAAATGACGTGCGGAATGTTGCTTGAAACATTGTACCGTGAATAATTGGTGTGCAATTCCATGCCTTGAATAACTAATTAATCGGCACATCTACATGCCACATAAGAGGATGTCAGGGAGGCCAGAAAAAACCCTTTGGGAGAAAAAAGATAGGAAATCTTGGTGGAGCCAAGACATAACTCTAGTCCCTCCACAGGACAAGAAACGAGAAACAAGAAACTTATTGTTGTAATTAACGTCGAGTTAGAAAACAGTCTCCACTTGCAAACTGACAGTGTAGGGGGAACGGAAGGTAGTGCTGACAGAAGAGACACTACCTGTGGAATTGCCTGTGAAACAGCAGATACTGGTTGCTAGCCATCAGATGTCTGTACAATGGGGAAGTCGAGGCATTTTTTCCTAGACACCAGCCCAGTGTTTCATCCTCGACTGATTTGCTGATGCCGAGGTGCCAAGGCCATATAGAAATAGATAAAGGTACACAGACATGATTACATTATACAACCCAATGATATACTTAATGGGTAACAAAAAAACACAAGGTAAGTATGACCGACTTTACCACACAGGTCACCGCAATTACAAATGTTGACTTAATAAAATAAAATAAAATAAATAAAAATAATATTTGTTATAGCAGGCTGAGTATTACAGCTTAAAGCTGGTGGGGGCCTGCTTTTACTCCTCACACACTCCCCACTACATTAACTGTACTCGACTCAAGGTTGATTTTTACTAATGGTAACGAAAAATAATAAAGTTTGTGGGCATACTGCAAACAGCGTAGAAAAAGCTGTTCCAGCTTATATGATACTCTGAAACAGTAACCTGTGTGCTTCCCCGAGTCTTGAGTTTGCCTCAGCATGTGTCTTACTTTTTTTCAATGGCGCAAGTGGGAATATTACAGTGCTCTCGATGTGAGACGAATTAGTTTCTCACACGGCTATCGCGCCGACGCGTCAGACGTATAGTTTTGCACGGCTCCAGCTGATGTTACCCACTTATGTGTGACACTTCAGATTTGCATTTTTTGGCGACCATTGCGCCTAATAATACGTATACGGTTGGCATCAACCACATTCGTAAACTTTTACTCGGCGGGACTTTTAAGTTTCGTAAGGAAACTTGTATAATACAGACAAAATATTCTTTCATCAATGTAAACTTGTGCGCATGCGCAATGTAGCCAATGCTGTTGAACTGACGACTGATGATGAGGAGGGGTTCAAAAATAAAGCCGACTGAGAATCCCAGCGTTGGTTGTGTTCTGTGTTATTGTATTCCGCCAGAGATCACACAATTCCTGCTGGTACTGATCACTTCAATAACCAATGAATTGCGCTCGTGATCGGCCCATGGGAAACGCTTTACTGGACGGCAAACATACTTTTTAACGCTGTTTTATAAAGATCGACAATCGATTGGAGGTGGAAAATAGCATTTACAAACAGGTTTTGCTAAAAAATACTATCGATGTATGAAGTCAAATTGTTTTGCCATCCAGTACAACGGGTAGGTACAAAACACTGACTCCCGGTCCATGGACCCCTTCGTGGACCCGGGCCCATGGACCCTGTATAAGATTTTCTCAAATTCTAAAAAAACACATAATTTTGCGAAATGTACGAATAAACAGCATGTAGACGTGACTTTATACTCTGTCGACATGTCACTTTGCTTATGGCAGCTCAATGGAAGAACAACACTTTTTGGGGGCCAAACGTCCTGCAATTATGTTACAATGGGAACCTTTTCAAGCTTAGTTTTCCTCTATAATTTATCGTGAAAATGTCTAAAACGCAATGTATCGCAGTAGCCCACAAGTTAACGGCAAACGTTTGTTGGATGTCATGGCAAATCCCACGGCAAGACGAAAATGATTTAGTGAATAATCAAGTGAAGTATGAAGAGTAATGGGAATACTTGTTTTTTCCCCCATAACTCTCAAATTCGGCCTATCTGGCTCAAAAACGTCATACAGAACCAAAGTACAATACAACAAATACATATATGTAAGCAAGGAAAGTCTGATACTTTTGCCGTGATAGATGTCTTCAAACTTTTGCCATGAAGTTCACTAATTTTGCCGTGGAATTTGCGCTGAAGTTCTTACACACTTGGGCCACTGTGACGAGCCGTGCTAAATGATTAAGTTATTATGGCCTTCAAATGTCATGTGAGTCAGTGTGCCAACTCGCAACTCCCCACAATAGTCACAGCAAAGAAGCACCGCTCTGTTCCAATCAAAATAACATGTTTCTCACGATCACATCATCCCTTGTGCAAAAGAAAGGCTTATCGCATTTCATCGTCAGACTTATTTGTCAGCATGACCTTAGTTTTTCTTCGAAACATTTTCACCGAAGCGAAAATTGTAAGAAAAGGATAACGTACAGTACATTTCGTAAAATATTTTTTTTTTTTTTAGAATTTGAGAACATTTTATAGGGGGTCCAAGGCCGGGGGGGAGGGGGTCCATGGACCGGGTCCACGGGGAGGTCCATCATGGGGTACCTGTGCTTTCTCTGATGCTATAAAGTTGCTGCTGCAGTAAACCAAACACGGCCTCAAAAATGCCTCTGGAACTATAAAGAAGCACCACAAAAGCATTCCCATCAATCGCCTAGTTCAAGAATTGCTTCCATTCTATGTTCACATGCGTTCATATTAATGATGTAAGGCCGTTGTTTAAGTATTAAGCCTCACCTGGTCTTGGGACGACGACAGTCCATACGAGGGCGACGCCATGTTGAAAAGTAACGTAACGTCAGTAACGTAACGTCACGCCACGTGATACGCAGTGGAAAAAGTACAGTGCGACATTGGAAAAAAGTAAGACATTGAAAAAAAGTACTAGCCTGAATGTCAGCCGTCTCCTCTGGTTCGTAGTACGACTTTGAAAAAAAAGTGCGACTTTGAAAAAAAAGTGCGATAATTTTGTAGTAGAAAAAAATGCATGTTGTGAGCCGTGTGGGGCTCCGTAAAGAACAGCTTTCTAAGAGTTATAGTTTAGATTGTAGGTTTTTGATGACGTCACGTGCCCTAATTCCTCTCTTACTCCCCCCACCCAACCCCTCTTCCTGCTGTGCCATTTTATGTCACACAGCGGTCAAACGTCTGCGCGTGGGCGGCCGCGCGAATTTCCCGCGCAAAATTTACCTTAAAACATATTACAGTGAACTTCTACCCACAAAAGTTAAGAAAAATACGTGAAAGTTAAGCTTTTTATTTTCACAGTCGACGGGAAATTGAACAAACTTCAAACTGCGAGTTTACCAAATTGTTTCGTAATTTACCAAAGAAGTTCTCAAGGTTTGAAAGCGGGTTTGTGAACAGTGACGGCCGCCGACTAGCTTCGAATTTGTTTTGGAATAGGTTGTTGTTGCAAGACTTTTGACACATGCGCAGACGTTTGACCCTGTGTGATTTTATGTGGTAGATACTTCGTGTAACGTACCACATATAGTATTGCTACATCACTATACACCCCTATACAGGCCTATACAGCACTATACAGCACTATACACCCCTATACAGGCCTATAGACCCCTATACAGCACTATACACCCCTATACAGCGCTATACACCCCTATACAGGCCTATACAGCACTATACACCCCTATACAGGCCTATACAGCCCTATACAGCCCCATACAGCACTATACAGGGCTATACAGGCCTATACAGCACTATACAGCCATATACAGGCCTATACAGCCCTATACACCCCTATACAGGCCTATACAGCACTATACAGCCCTACACAGGCCTATACAGGCCTATACAGGCCTATACAGGCCTATACACCCCTATACATCACTATACACCCCTATACAGGCCTATACAGCACTATACAGCACTATACACCCCTATACAGGCCTATAGACCCCTATACAGCACTATACACCCCTATACAGCACTATACACCCCTATACAGGCCTATACAGTCCTATACACCCCTATACCGGCCTATAGACCCCTATACAGGCCTATACAGCACTATACAGCCCTACACAGGCCTATACAGGCCTATACACCCCTATACATCACTATACACCCCTATACAGGCCTATACAGCACTATACAGAACTATACACCCCTATACAGGCCTATAGACCCCTATACAGCACTATACACCCCTATACAGCACTATACACCCCTATACAGGCCTATACAGTCCTATACACCCCTATACCGGCCTATAGACCCCTATACAGGCCTATACAGCACTATACAGCCCTACACAGGCCTATACAGGCCTATACAGGCCAATACAGGCCTATACAGGCCTATACAGGCCTATACAGCCCTACACAGGCCTATACACCCCTAAACAGGCCTATACAGGCCTACACAGGCCTACACAGGCCTATATACAGCCCTATACAGCCCTATACAGGCCTATACAGCACTATACAGCCCTATACACCCCTATACAACACTATACACCCCTATACACCCCTATACGGCACTATACAGGCCTATACAGGCCTATACACCCCTATACAACCCTATACAGCAGTATACAGGCCTATACAGCCCTATACACATCTATACAACCCTATACAGCACTACACAGGCCTATACAAGCCTATACAGCACTATACAGCACTATACAGCCCTATACACCCCTATACAGCCCTATACAGCCCTATACAGCCCTATACACGCCTATACAGGCCTATACAGGCATATACAGCACTATACACCCCTATACAGCACTATACAGCACTATACATCACTATACACCCCTATACAGGCCTATACAGTACTATACAGCACTATACACCTCTATACAGGCCTATAGATCCCTATACAGCACTATACACCCCTATACAGGCCTATACAGCTCTATACAGCGCTATACAGCACTATACAGGGCTATACAGCCCTATACAGCCCTATTCAGCACTATACAGCCATATACAGGCCTATACAGCCCTATACACCCCTATACAGGCCTATACAAGCCTATACAGTCCTATACAGCCCTATACAGCCCCATACACCCATATACAGGCCTATACAGGCCTATACAGCACTATAGACCCCTATAGACCCCTATACAGGCCTATACAGCACTATACAAGCCTATACAGCACTATGCATCCCTATACAGCACTGTATATAGCCCTATACAGCCCATACAGCCCATACAGCCCATACAGCCCTATACAGGCCTATAAAGCCCTATACAGGCCTATAAAGCCCTATAGAGACCTCTAAAGCCCTATACAGACCTATAAAGCCCTATAAACACCTATACAGCCCTATGCATATATGTACAATTTTGTATCTACATGTAGGTAAAAGGCCGAATACAGTCACTAGAAATATATTTACACTTGTAAGCGAAATAAACTGAGAGTTATTCCTAGGCGGAAGTAGATGCGCTAACTTGAGGTCAGGATTTGTGCTGATTTCTGTGAATAACTTATTGCACGCATGCCTGTGCCTGTCACTAAGGGAAATCAAGTGCGAGACATAGATGTAATGGTCAGAACCCTCTTGTTTACACGTTCTATATATAGTGTTTGAAAGGTATTCTCCCTACGTCAACTACACTAAATAAATTATTATATTGTATTGTATCCTATTTGTATTGTATTGGCAAGGCGTAGTGATATCATTGTCAGAAATCTATTCCATTGTGGGCGGGGCGTAAAAATATGCAATAGCGCCTGTCAATCATATATCTCTATTTCTCAGGCTCTCTAGCGCTTTAATTATTGCCATCCATTCAGTACATATTCAGACAAGTATCGCAGAAGTCGGCTGCCATCATGGAATGAGCTAGCTAAAGAATAACAATTTCACCGGACCGAGAACTGTTATTTACCGGGAACACTGACACTCGAGTTTTTTTTTCATTTTTCCCCCTATTGTTTGTGCTTTAGCTGTTAAGTGATAATAATAATAACACTTACCCAAACTGTTCTAAGCGCTTTATAATAATTAAAATTATAGTAACACTCTGAAGTTTAAAAAAAGTTATAAAAATCTAACTAATCTAATAAAAGCACAAAATATAATATAGCAAATGAAATTCAGTTAACGGCCTGCAGAAACAACGACCTCTATTCGGCCCAAAGCCGCAAAAGTGCAAACTCGGAGAGCTTTGCACTTTTAGACGCCTCTCTCGGGGTATGTATTTTTGTTTGTCCTGAACTTTCGCAGGCTAACATATTTCTCACCCCTTAACAATTAATACACAGAAACATAAACACAATGTGATAAGAGAAAGCCTTGTGGCGTTCAGGTCCTCCACAGGGCATCAATCCAGTGCCCTGCTGCCTTCTTTCTTTGACTATTATGAAATACTACTGCTGCGTATTACAGATTTGGTTTTTCATCCCATTTTGATACAAACCAGGTCACGAAAAATAATTTCAAAATTCCCCCGACACAGTATTTGAGAACGGCTGTTTTCTACGCGAAAAGGCTGGACTTAGCTTCAAGAAAGTTCTGCATGTTTTTGGCCGAAAAGAAGATCCGAGAGATAATGTTTTTTTCGATTCATTTTCAGGGTTGACTATCAAAGAAGTCTCTCAGTGTTCAGTCTCGGCCGATTAAAATGCATGCAGAACCGCAGAGAAAGCTTAATACAGTTTACCGATGCTCGATATTTCTACAGAAAGTAGCTAGCTATAGTTTCGATTCCAGTTTAATTTCAAGAAGAAACAATATTTTAGGAGTACAGAAAAATGGCACCACAGTAAGCAAACAGGGAAAACCATTGAAGCGCTGCTCAATCCACACCATGTACACCGGCTGAAACATTACAAAACCGGCAAAACTTAGCTTCCTGCATTGAACTCTATTTAAATGTTTGGCCCATTGAAGATAACAAACCTCGATCGTCGATGATTCTAACTACTTGGAACTTGAGTATGAAAACCCTCCAGCCATATTTTCTTCAACTTTTTTTAAACGGCACCAAGAACGATCTACTTTTACACTTTTGCGCAATGCATTATAAACGTAAAAATCTTTACGAACGAAAAGCACGATAGCGAGAAAATAACAGCCCAGTGAATAGACCAGTTCGCGGTTAATTCCGACATTTTGAAAGGGGTGCAAACATGGCGCGAAATAGAGTGTTTGTGTGGGAATTCGATGCCAAATAAAATCCGTAAAATCGAATTTCTGAAATATTCTTCAATACAAACTTAAGATACCAGGTAAAACACTAATGTACCGATCAATTCCAAACATCAAATGTTATGAAAGAATATCGCGCGATACTGCTTTACTATCGCGCGATAAAGTGTTACTATCGATTTATCACGCGATACTGTTTTATTATCACGCGATAGTGTTTAATATCGCGCGATAATATGTTATTTTAAAATACGTACATTACTTAGCTAGACAACATGGTGGCGAACATGCTACGTGATCATGATAATGCTTTTCTCCTTTATATATTTCTTTTACTTCCGACAACGAATTTGGCTTTACCCGAACTGCATTAGTCGAGAAATACTAGCCATCTAAATGCCATATGAAGTTAGGCCCTGGTGCAAAATAATACCTGCGCTTTAATCTGTGTCTCGCTACCGTCTTTCAACTCCTTCATCAAAGCGTATCTAACAGTTTCCTTGCTAATTTAATACCAGCGAATATTTGTTCCTTAACAAGTGGTGCATTTGACTGTAGCCTAGACAGCTCCCACTTCCCTGGAGTTCCATTTCTATGGCGTCAATTATTTCATCTGAACTACTGTAGTCCTTTCTCCTTCATAAATTCTTGCTTCTCAGAACACGTTTAAGCTGGCGAAGACTCATCTTGATGGCGTTATATTTATATATAAATTAAAAGAAAAGCCTAAGCGTCTTAAGAACATGCCCACTTTCTTTCGTGTTTTTGTGTGCATTCTGTGCCACTGATTGGCCACTTTGGAAACGAGTAGGGACTGAAGCCGAGTGTAAAAAATTAATCTGATAACAAAAATTAACCCCAAATAGGCCTGTATAGGCCTGTATAGGCGTGTATAGGCGTGTATAGGGCTGTATAGGGCTGTATAGGGCTGTATAGGGCTGTATAGGCCTGTATAGCGTGTATAGCGCGTATAGGGCTGTATAGGGCTGTATAGGGCTGTATAGGGCTGTATAGGCGTGTATAGGGCTGTATAGGGCTGTATAGGGCTGTATAGGGCTGTATAGGGCTGTATAGGGCTGTATAGGGCTGTATTGGGCTGTATAGGGGTGTATAGTGCTGTATAGGGGTGTATAGGCCTGTATAGTGATGTATAGTGCTGTATAGGGGTGTATAGTGCTGTATAGTGCTGTATAGTGGGGTGTATACTGGTATTACTATATGTGGTATACTATATGTGGTATTATCGGTAGGTAAATAGTATATAGTATACCAGTACCACCCCTCCCCCAATACTATATGACGGAGGACCGCTGACGCATGCTTGCGTGCTCACCCATATGGTTCTGTCAGTGTGACCAAAACACTGAAGACTGCAGGATAGACCTATCCCTCAGGTTAGTGTTTGATTTCGGTTTTACTTTAGTTTATTTGTATCTGAGAGGAGTTAAGGCTGTACATGTACATGCAAGAGCCATAAATTGTTGCCCGCTGGCTATAGCTAAAATATAAAAGGCGGGAAATATTTGTTTACCAAAACAGGCAAAAGGCAAAACGTCTAGATCTTTATCCAAAGCCATTTATATCTTTTTTCGTTGAAAGAAAGCATTTAAAATGGAACCAGCTCCAAAGAAACAATTTACATCGTTGTCAATCGTGTGTGTGAGAGAGAGAAATTGGTAGCTAAAAAATGCAAGAAAGAAACAAAACGCTACTCGACGCTGACAGCAAGTGAGTTTTGTTTCGCTCGACTGGCGTCTCGGGAAACAACGAGATTCTTGGGAAACAACGAGATTCTTGGGAAACAACGAGATTCTTGGGAAACAATACTCACTGTTTCCCTCGGGGCCAGTTTACAAGGAGATAGGGTTATCCTAGTGCTGGGTCATTTCCTCTTATTTATAGCGATAAGTTCACAAGCTGGCGGGACAACTCAACTGGGCTGCCCGGGTTACCCAAGCGCTTACTGGGTTAGACCCTGTCTGAGAGCTAGGTGACAGCCGGGGTGACAGCACAAATCCATTTAAAACATTTTCCGGTGGGGCATGCCCCTGGATCCCCTGGAGTGCTCATGGGCTTTGGCCACTTGCAACTTCTCCCCCAAACACATAATCCTAGAGAGAACCCTGTCAATTAGTCAATTTGCAGTCCATAACCTCCTCCCCACTTCTGGTCTCAGAAATAGCCATGTAAATGTATTTATAATATAGATACGATAGTACGCGCGCTCTGATTGGCTAAGAAGCCATGTTTTATCAGAGTATATAACATGGTTAGCCGTGTTATATAGTTTTCAACTGGCGGTTTCCTTTCATCGTGCGCGTAAATCTATATTATAAAACAGATAAAGAAGCCTTAAATCCATGTTTTATACTATCTTCAAAAACTCATGAATAATTAATGAGCATTTTGGCCAATCAGATGAAGCAAATCAGTCACGTGCATGCTCCTTTATACCTGATAAAATCTCATCATTCTAAAAGGCCCGCGGAGGGATTTGAATTCTGTCCCAGAGGGAAACGGGGTTAATGATTGAGACAATGGAATTTCTATTGATGTTTCAGCTTTCTCACTGAATTGCTAATTAGGATGAACGTTTTATATAAAGAATATTAATGAACATGAAATTTTATATAAAGTTTCATCCTAATTAAGAATTCACTGATAAAGACCCAAAGATAGCAAAAAGTACACGGAACATAAGGTACCTAGATAATAAATTTTGCACTAAATTTACTAATATCAGCAGACTACCGAGATACACAGATAATATTTTTAAAATGAATTTATCCAACTACCATTACTTGTTTACCGAGCCACTGTTTAGTTCCAATTATTAAACCAAACTCAAAGCCGTAAAATTATAAAACCGTGCATTAAACTTACATATTGCCGTCATGTCAGTCACATCGCTTTCCAAGTCTTGAACTTTATCGAGGTAAACCACGACACCAAATCCTTCAAGTGCAGATTATTATTGCATTGCGAAACGCCGCTTCAAACAACATAGTATGCTAATTTCTTCATGTCATTCCCTTGAGATATTCGTAATTGCAGGCGGTGATTACTCGAATATTTTGCATGGCGTTGTGAATACAAAGGTTCAATGGTTCATTAAGTAACCATTCCCTTGAGATGTGCGTCTTCTTTCATTGCATTCTTAAAGCGTTTTTGAAGCCGTTTAAAACACTCACAGCACGTGTTTTCTCAAGTCTAAAAATTCTCGGGCTTCGCCCTCGAATTTTTAAACTTGAGAAAACACTGCTGTTCGTGTTTTAAACAGTACATAAAACACTCTGGTCATTTGAGAACACTCTAGAAATGTTGAAAGCACGCGCCTTCGGCTTGTGCTTTAACATTTCTCTCATGTTCTCAAATGCCCATCGTGTTTTATGATAGTATAAAACATGGCTAAGGCTTCTTTATTTGTTAAATATAATAAATTTCTTATTAACCTTGTCTGCTCAGTCCGATGTGGATCCACATTTCCCCCCTTTTTATGGTCCACATGCTTAATGCGCTTGGTCAATAAAAAAGAGGAAAAAATTGGCCCATATCTTATGGTACAGGACTCACACTCAGTTACATGTACCAAGAGATACATGTATGAATGGTAGGAGATACATGTACATGTAAGAATGATTGCATTATGCTAAATTGCCAGGACTACATTTGTAGCTGTTGACATATATGTATATCCTGTGTCATGAACTCACATACATGTATGATTGGTTCCAATATAGAGATTTAGATAAAGTCTGTCACTGATAAATCCTACTATTTTGGATGATTTACATGTAGATGGACAGTTATTTATTTGAACTGTGTCACTAAATTTGGTATCAATTACATTCAATTTGGCATCTGGTGTGCTCTAGAAATGGGTATTTTTAGGGCCACACACATATTTAGGTTTAATCATGATTAAGCATGGCTTAACCACAATTTAAGTGACTAAACAATGCATGGTTATTTAAATTGGATGCCATTTATGGAGTATGGATCGACTAATGCCCTCCATCAATCAAGTGCCCCATCCTCCCAGGCATTTGTGGGGTGTTTGACGTTTTTTTAATCAAAACATTGCAAATGCTCCACCATGAGGTGGGGCATTATTTTGCATAGCTTAGCTAACCCTGTGGCTTTGGAATGTGTGCAAATCTCTTATAAACATTGCTGTAAAATTTGTTGCCTTTGTCTCTTTTGGACAAATTCCCTTGGGGGTGGGGCATTTGCCAAACTGAGTTCTCAAAATGCCCCACATACATTGTATGCTCGTTGGGGGAGGGGGTGAGGGGTGAGCTGGTTTGAAATTGATACAGACAATTAAAGGAGCAGTGTCACAATTCTGATTGGTTGTTATAGACAATGGCAGAATCACGCTATGTCATGCGCTGCTGCAAACTTCCCTTTCGATTGAAATAAATAAAATGCTGCTTTATAAAAATATAACACCAAACCTAACCACATAATACTGAAGTATAGTTTTAAAGCAATTTCGGCTCGAGATATCATGCAAATACGCCGATGCAAGCGGATCACTCACGGACTTCTACTTCTGCCACATCTTTTGATTTCTTGTCCGCCTGACACATTTTCAAAACTTTGGGCATGAATACTAATCGCTCCTTTAAAAGATGGTGTTCCTGCTTTCCACGAGTGCTGTGATTTAAAATCTTAAATCTAAAAATAGCTACAAGGAGAAATTGGACAAGTCAGCAACTAACTTTCTTGTTGAATGTCAAAAGAGATTTCTCGTTTCGTAAGGAAGGCTGTAACTCAAAACCGCTCCACGGTAGCTAAAGGTTCATTTGCAGTAATTTGTATGTGGATGTGGAACAGTAAGCTTATTGGAAGAATCTCTGAGATTATAATTTGTCAGTTCATTGCGAGGTATGAATTTGGACAAGAGGTATTCTGGAGTTAAACCATTGAGGGACTTAAAAACCATCATTACCAAATGAAGGGATTTGTGCAAAAAGGGCATAAGTGATTCTTGATCACGTTCTAAATTCTTCCTTTGAAAACAAAGATATTGAAGGATAATTTAGAATGTGATCAAGAGTCATTTATGCCCTTTTTGCACACAGCCCTTCAAATGAGCTTGATGCTGGGTTTTGAGATTCTTCCAACCTAACTTTTGGAATAATTGCTCGGCATTGGAGTCATGAAGTGCTCAATAGAACTTGTGCTGCATGATTCTGGAGTTTCTGTAATTTATCTATCAGACCTTTGTTAAAATTTTCCCACACTTGTCAACAATAATCAAAGTGTGGCTTTATTAAAGCATTATGTACATTGTTCTTATCCTGTGACAGACTACATGTTAAGTTATCTCCCTAATTCCCTAATTTTTCTTTGTCACTTATGGTATTTGTTTGTGTTGAACTAGATAAATAAATTGATAGCACTTAAAATTCATACCTGCAAGAGTTTTTGAACAATACATAATTTTTTTTTTTCCATAAATTAGGTGAAATGAACTGTTTAATTGTTTCAATGTCTAATGAGTTCTGTTAGAATTTCTTAAGGGACTTAGGGACTGTTCGTTATTTATGGCTAAGAGGGGAGGGAGGAGGGTACAATTTTCAAAATCATTTTGAAATGGAGGTATGTTTTGGGTACACAGTCAGTGGGGAATTACGGGGGTAGGTTTTTGATCTATTCAAGTATTGGCTTGGGTTGATAAATACCCCTTTCTCAGTTCCTTATAAATAGTTTTAAATCCACCACTAATAGATGTACATGTAATTAAAATTAATGCATGACTAAACAATTTGCTATTTTAACAAGTGTAATTCAAAGCAAGAAGCTCAGTTATACTGATATATGTACATGTCAATATGATGATATTACATGTACTGGTATGTCTTGTTTCCTGTTTCCCCTTACACTGTTATTAACCCATTATCTACTGGGTGAATTTGCCTTAAGTTGATGAAATCCAGAGTGCAAACTCAACCCTCCCCCTCAGTTCAAGTTTGGCTAGCTCTGATTAGTTACATACTACTGACCTTATAAGCCAAGGGCTGAAGCTTACCCCACATTGCCACATGGGAGGATTCTTCTATGGGGATAGTAATGATTTGCAAAGATTGGTCTTGTACAAAGCTCCAGGAACTCCAGAGGGGTGACCCATTTTTGAATGTTTTTCCATTACCAGTGAATAGCATGCCATTGGAGGTGGGTATAGGGAAATGTAACCAGAGAAATGCAGGGTTAAGAATGGCATATTAATTCACTGTTGTTTGCTGCATTTTGTGTAAACAAACCTGGTAGTTGGAGAGATTAAAGAAGGCAACTATAATGCATGAGTGCATATTTTGTTTGCAGGAAGGGGTTTTGCCCCTTGAAATTCGTGAAAATCAAAGAAACAGTTACCAACTTGTTGCCAAAACAAACACGTTTCTCCAAATTGTGGAGTCCAACAATCAATGTTTTAGCTTGGTTTATTTAGCCATCCGTCCATTGAAATAGTGTTATATTATCAGTCCAGCACTCTTGGTTTAATGCATTTTTGGGGTTGCGTAGGAATCAATCATCTTTTTGGCACAATCAAATTGTACCATCTAAAACTTCCTAAAAGCTACCTTGAACTGCATGCAATCTCATTTCCATTTGGACATTCCCTGTAGTCATATTGTACATGCACACATACATTGTACAATGTACTGGCTGAGTGTGCATATACATGTATCATGTCCTTGCATGCAGGCCAATGACTTTGCATGTATCTGCAATGTTTACATACATGCAAGTTCCCTTCATGAACGTGCTGTACATGCAAACATACCTGCATGTGGTGTGCATTGTACCATATTCTGTTGTAATTTAATCCTTGTTTAACTAACTCATATCTCTTGTCCCATACATTCCAGATTATGGAGATGGGAACTGAAGACTGTAAGTGGTATGAATACAAGTGCAAGTTTGGTGAGACTTTGTTCTTCTACAACACTGTTACTAGAGAACGTAGATGGCCAAACCAGGATAACTATTCTGTTGATGTAAGTAGTAAATTTAATAAACAGGGTCCGAAATTGCACCTTATTTGGTGCCAATGCAACTACATTTTGAGTGTTGGTGACCAAAATTTCAGAGTTAGTCGCCAGCTTCCCTTTAACCTAAAGTCTCAATTATGTCCCAAAGTCACATGATGTTCTAAGTAAATTTAGCCAATAAAACATGCCAGAAAATGTTCTATGTCACTTGAAGCTTGGAATGTGGCAACCACAATTGGTCTTTTGGCGACTAAAACGTTTGGCTAGTAGCCAGTTGGTGCCTATGTGAAAAAGTTAATTTCAGACCCTGGTAATAAGTATCAATTAATAGTTTACATGTGACATGACATCCCAAATAATCAAAAATCTAATCTATAATTCCTAAAGGGCTGTCCTTTAATCATATATACTCAAGAAATGGATAGTAAAAGTCTTCACCAAACATTTTACGTTGATAATGATAAAGAGTTAAAGAGTGTTGTATTTTATGACATAATGGCTATGCCTGTTTCCCAAAGGGCATAAGAATCCATCTATTCGTGCCAGTTTAACATTGGAGGCTTGAAAACCCATCAGCATTGACAACGAAACAGATATAAAGGGAAAGCTAATAACAAGAGTGGCAAAATCAGATTGTATGCCTCTCAAGGTTGAGGTCACCCAGGAGACAAGTAGTTATTTAATGCGACTATCAATGTTAAGTCCGAGGGGGGCAAAGGATGGGGATTTGACAGGCAGGGCTACCCTGAGGATGGTGATTTTGACATAAGATGCCTGCCTCAGGGTGGGGTTATTTATAGGAAACATAAGAAATATAGGGCAGATATTTGTGACCAAATGTATTGTCAGAAAATGTCAAATCCACACCCCAGCTTGCTCCCCCCAAATGATATTCGCACAAAACATGGTTATTTTGAGTCAGGAAATTGTTTTTGCATTTGAAATTTTCTTTTTTGAAAACCGTAACTTCTCCATTCCGTTTTTTTCGGGAGAAATTGCTTTCTGGACTTGTATCACGGTATACAAATTTTAACAAAAGAACTCAGATATAGTTGAGGTCAAGTGTGGAGTTCCACGTAGTTCATACATGGGCCTCTGTTATTCTTAATATACATTAATGATCTACCAAACATTCTACTAAATATTCTACTAAATACTCCACCCCAGACCTATATGCTGATGATACACAAATCACAGCTGCAGCTTCGGACATTACAACTGTTCAAGATATGCTAAATGACAATCTATCTAAGGTGAAAGACTGGCTTATGGCCAACAATTTAAGTGCAAACGTAACTAAAACAGAGTATATGCTACTAGGATCAAGCCAGCGATTAAAGTCTATTACTAATGACCCCAAAATTTACCTGGGTAACCATAATCTGAAGCGAGTTTCCAAATCTCGAATTCTAGGGGGTAAACATTGATGAAAATCTAAATATGGTGAGCATATTGATGTCATAATTGAGAAGGTCACAAATAACTTAAAACGTATGAAACGGGTTCGACATCTGATGGATAAAGACAGTCTCTAATTAGTTTATCGTTCATTGGATGCTCATTACTTTGATCACTGTAGTGAAATCCAGGGACCAGCAATATAACCATGAGCGCATTTAATGCTCCGTCTGCTCTAGTTCGCAATGATCTCGGATGGATAACATATAACACCAAAAAAGACAAAAACAGTTAGCAATACATTGTATGTATGTTTAAAACCATGAATGACCTCAGTCCAAAATATCTTGGAGTTGTTTTCTAAAACATAAATTATCATAATTACATACTGCGAAACATCAATATAGTTCCACCCAAACCTTCGACAAATTTCCTTAAATCTAGTTTTTAATATAGCGGAGCAGTCCTCTGGAACTCTCTCCCCAGAGAGATTCGATGTTCTTCCTCTATAACTCAATTGCGTCGAAAGCTGGATGGTTAAACATTTTATTTTTAGTTTTTAGTCATTCATTATCTAACAATCATTTATTTAATTGTTAGTATTTTATAGTTCTTAAATTAGGTTATTGTAGGATAATTATTAGTGATTATTGATTAGTTCATTACATGTAGTTACTATCTTAGTGCACGTTGATCAGGAATAGCACATATTGTGATGAACATACGTGATTATTCTACTCTCCTGCATAGCGGTGGAAGGGGGGAAGGGGAGAAGGAAAGATGGAAAGGAGCGCCTGCAGTCACTCTTTTTCATTGCATCCCCTAATTAAATATGCACAACCATTTGTCTGTGGAATGTTGAGCTGTGAAAAATTCTCCCGGTTTGCTATGCGTAAGATGTCGAGTAAATGCGGTCTTACTAATTGCCAAAATGGTGAAAATCGAAAGGAAATTGGCCGTGTGTTGTCCCAATATGCCTTTTGCAGGAAACAGTCACGTGCTGATATAAAACTTCGTTAACGAATGAATTGAGCTCGTAATCCCAATGGGAAAGCCGTTGCCATGGATGCTGGGTGGCAAGCTAACTTTAAAAACAAAAATAGCATTTACAAACAGGTTTTGCTAATAACACTACCGATCTCGTACAAGTGCATACATACATCAACTTTATTTATACACGGTAAGATCCTCAGTTATTACAAATATATATACATGTAGATGTACAGTGCCGCTCGAAAGTAAGTGTGCGGGCAGACCGCAGCCAGTCCGCAGACAGTCCGCAGGCAGTCTACAGGTGTCCATATTCAAATATACAGTGCAATGTGGAGAGCATAAACTAAACTTGCATCGTATATTTACGATGTGCAAGAGCAAACCAAACGTGTAAAAGTTATATCTTCGTATCACGGTTTCGTCAAACGTTGAAATAACCTATTTTTACACCAAGCCATTACACGAAATAAGTGTACAATGTATGTCTACTTGCAAATTCGCGTTCACATGTTTACCTACCGGCGAAACACCAACTACAATTCTGTAATCAAGAATTAGAATAGAATTCGGTAGGCTGAGAAAGGAGAAAAAATAACACCATCAAGTTGATGTTTCGATTTGATCGGTACATAAGTAGAATTGCCATTAGGTAAACACTGCGGCATCCCCTTGGAGTTGTGTGACGATCTGGCTAGGGTTGTCCACATTATGCTCGAATTTGTCACTATTATGCTAATTCTTTATGCTCAATTTCAATATTACACTCGAAAGCCATCACTATTATGCTCCATTATGCCCAGAAAAAGAAGTCAAATAAAAAAGACCGAAATGCTAGCGCTTATTGTACTGAAGCAAAAAAACAAGCCTGGTTGGCGCGGAAGGCCAATTCTACAATGAGAAAACCCAGCTGAAGCAATATTACTGTTTTACATGATTGCCGTATGGGAGTCCGATACGGAAAATATTTTATCGATATCCCTGCTAAAGCCCCCAAGAGAATCACGATTTCATGTCTCATTGTACATACATACATACATATACTTTATTTTTATACGCCAGCCACTACAACTACAACACTGAATGTTGACCCACGAGCTGATTTCCAAGCGGGGCGTACAAAGATTGGTGTATATATATATATACAAGATTCGTGAATGGTATGAATTAACGATGGCTCATGTTAAGCTTACAAATATTTTTTTAAAAGACTGACGAATAAAAATGAAAATAATCAGCATAACTCAGTGTCAGGCATGGAGGCAATATTACGTTTAAACTGAGCTAATGTATTTGCCTTCTTAGCCTTATCCGGTAGGCTGTTCCAAAGCATAGCACCGCTGTATTTGAAGCTGCGCTTTAGATAGTTGGTGTTTGGCTTTGGAAGTGCTAGGTCCGTGTCAAGGTTTCTTAGATTATATTGAATTTTACTTTCAGAAAGTCTTATAAATGATTCTCTTAAATAAGGTGCAGATTGCTTATTCAGGGTTTTATACATTAATGTCGATTTAATTTGAATTTGTCTTTCTTGGAGAGTTTTCCAGTCTAAGCAATCAAGTATATCTCCTGAGCGAGTTTCATAGCCTGCACCAGTAATTACTCTTGCCGCACGAGATTGCAATTTCTGTATTCTATCTTTAAGGCCTTTGCCGCAGGTATCCCACAAAGGGGAGCAGTAATCAAAATATGGTTGTACTAGGGCTTTGTATATGCATTCAAGTGAAGTGATTGGCACGAAGGGCTTAATTCGCCTCAAGGCACCAATCCCTGCACTCGCCTTCTTACAAATGCTATCAATGTGATTTTGAAAGGTTAGTCTCATCAATTTCTACTCCAAGACATTTGTGTGAGCCCATCCGAGCGACTCCAGCATTGTCTATAAATACATTGTTTGATATTTCCTCGATTTTGTTAGTAAGATTAAATGCAGAGCCAATAATCATCAGCTTCGTCTTTGAAGGATGAAACTGTAGTTTGTTTACAGCAAGCCAATCACATATATTATCAATATCTGAATTTAAGTTAGAGGCAAGATCAGCTTCATTAAACGAAGATGTAAAGATTTGGGTGTCGTCTGCATATAGACCGGTAGTGGTAGAGGTAAGGCACTTTGGCAGGTCATTTATATATAACAAAAATAGGAGCGGTCCTAGGATTGAGTATGGGGAACACCGCAAAGTATTTCTTTTGGAGATGACAGAGACCCATTAACAAAGCACTGTTGTTGCCTGCATTTAAGATAGGAAACGAACCATTTCAGCTCACAACCCGAAACGCCGTAGTGTTTCATTTTCTGAAGCAAGATTGAATGGTTTATTGAATCAAAGGCTTTTCGTATGTCTAAAAATACCACACCTGTCAACATTCCCTTATCCATACTTTCAAGCCACTTGTCGCACATCTGTATTAATGCTGATACCGTTGAATGTAGCGGACGGAAGCCGGATTGAAATTTTGAAAGTATAGAGTTTTCCATAAGATACCCATATAATTGTCGAAATATTTCTTTCTCGAACACTTTACTTATTATCGGTAGGATTGAGATGGGTCTATAATTACCAGTTTCTCGGCGGTCATCCGCTTTGTAAATTGTACTTACGCGCGCATGTTTCCAATCATCAATGAAAATCCCGGTAGAAAGGGAAAGGTTAAAAATTGTTGTCAAAGAAGGGGCAATTATGTATGCAGCAAGTTTGAGTATTTTTGCTGGGATTTTATCGAGTCCAGTACTCTTTGACGTCTTCAGGTTCTTTAGCGTTGGTTCCACATTTTCTACTGGGATATCAGAGAAATTAAAACCGGCCAAATTCCTTTCACTGCTATTTAGATAGCTGTTAATATTACTTAGTGGCGTTCTCGTTAATTCGTCAGCTAATTTGGGTCCGATGTTAACAAAAAACTCATTAAAAGCCTCAGAGATGTCTCCAGCATCTGAGACTATATTCTCATTAATGCAAAGCTCATTCACGTGACTGGATTTACAATTTCTACCCAAAAGGGAGTTGATCACTTTCCATGTCTTTTTCGGATCAGTGTGTTTGCACGTTTCTATTTTATTTCGATAATAATCGGACTTTGCTTTCCGCATTTCAATATTCGCCTTATTCCTTGCGGATTGGTATAGCTCCCAGTGATATTGACTTTTAAATTTTATAGCACGTTTTTTGTGATAATCTCTATTTGTCATGGTTTGTTTAATTTGTGGCGTCAGCCAAGGGACGGAGAATGATCTTATTCTTTTATGTCTGAAAGGTGCATGTTGATCTAAACTTTCACAGAATTCAGTTTTCCATGCTTTCCAGGCGTCGTTCGGATTTTCAAAATTCTCGACGGTGTCCCAATCGACGCTTTTTAAATCATTCATAAAATCGTCTTCAACAAAATTCTTAAAGTTGCGCACTTCCTTTATTGTTGGCCTTGATTTAGGAAAAGTAAACTTTCTCACTGCATAGATCAAACTGTGGTCAGACATTCCGAAAGGAATGACCCCGGATTTCGAAATGTTTTCTTTTGTGTTTGTCAAAATAAGATAATTAGTGTGGCCGATGATTTCGTGACCCTAGTTGGCACTTTTATCAATTGTTCCAGTTGGTAAACAGAACACAGAAATTGCAATTCCTTAGTGTGGGTCTCAATAGGCAATTTAGTATAATCGCAATTTAAATCACCCATTACAATTAATTCTTTATTTTCGGCATCACATTTCGCAATAAATTTATCGACATCATTGAAAATATTCATATTAGAGTTTGGTGGCCTGTACCAACAACCAAGCAAAATTGATTTACTATGTGGGAGATTCATCTCAACACAAATTAGCTCAATTGAATCGGGTACTAAATCTGCCCTTTTATGTAAATAGCAACACCGCCACCAAATCTATTACGGTCTTTTCGAATTAAATTATAACCTGAAATATGGATCTCTCCATCGGCAATAGAATCATCAAGTTTGCTTTCATTAATGGCTAGCACTTCCAAAGGCGAATCAATCAATAAGTAACGGATTTCATCGATATGTTTCATCAAGCTGTTGACATTAATACAAGCGAGCTTCAAACCTTTAGAGTTAGCAATGCTATGCAATGGAGATTGGATATTGTTACCTGTCACTGAGTTAAGCTGACTTGTGAAAATTTTCCATAAAAGGGTCCCACTATAACTAAAGCTACGCTTTAAGTAATGGTCCAAATAAGAACTGCAGTGCTCTACAGCAAGGAATGTTAAAAGTGTTAATTTTCTATTATTCTTTCTCGTAATTTCATTGGTTGATACTTATAAATTCAATAGAAACCCATCGAAATAATGCATTTTCATTCGATATTATTTTGTGGTTTGAATTTGTTTTTGATCAAACTAACTATGGTTTAATTTCGAAGAATATCGTGTGTGGGGAAAGTCCTCAAATTTGCGATTGAAAAATCCTTTGTTTTCTCTATATCCGATTGGCTGGATGGTGGCTTCTCTGTGTTTTCACAGAAAAAAGAGCCACTGTAGATATGTCCTAAAGCACTTAAGGCGTATTCAAGCAAAATCGTATGTGGGGGAGGCTCATTGCCGCAGAACAATTGATTCTACTACAGTTCTTATCTGGACCATTACTTAAGTAGGCAGTTCGTGGTGTAGGTAGTGTTAATTTAGTTTCTTAGTTTCTTAGGTTGTAATCTGTGCTTCGGGGAGAAAGCTTGTGGAGCTTTTGAAGTGCTAGTTATAAAATGAATGGCCGTGTTATATCGGTAGATGCATCCATTCGGTTAAATCGGTAGAGATAAAGAAAACGTTATCAGTTGCAGTGCTAAACAACGAAAAATAAACAAGCCATATGTTTGTGTGTTTTGTTAATAAATGTAATACCGGTGTATCAGCGATTTCGCTCCCCCGTGAATTGGCCCCTATTATTACTGCATTGTATTGGACGTGGAGGATAGTGATGCAAAAAGTTATGTGCAATTCAATTTTATTCTTAAATTCACGCTTCGTGTTGGTATTCATGACTTCTTCAAAACTCTAAGATTTAAACTATAAGTCCTACAAAGCTATTCTTTGTATATGTTCTAGACATCGATAATAAAAGTCTACACAGAATGTTTCACGTCGATAGGGTGTATTGTTCCGGAGTAAATAAATTTTGAATTTATGACAGAACGACCCAGCGTGTTTTTAGAAGGCATAAAAATCCATGCAATTGTGTCAATTTCTGTTTTTTAACTCGATAAATCTTTAAAAGTTGCATTCAAAGAGTTTTGAAGTGAAACCCAGTGATTTTGATGGGAAATTAAGCTTTATTTGTAATTTATTTTTATGGACGCCAACTTTGTAACTTTGTGAGCCTGAGAGGGACACAAAGATGGCGGCCGCATACAAAGTACTGTAAAATTGTCGTACATTCATTGGCCCACAGCTCAGTTAGGAAATAATCTAATGTTCCAAAATTGGGGCTATAAGTGTATTTTTGGTAGTTCTACAAGGACCAAGATGTTTTATTTGATTTCATAAATGCAAACCAATTTTGTGATCACGTGTCATGACGATGAAAACCGGGGATGAAAACCACCAATACGTAGCTACGGTAAATGCTGCAATTTTTATTCGAGCGAACAGTGCAACAAGGAACTCGACAAGGAATGATTAGCTGTTAGTATTTCATGCCTGAAGCCAACACGTAGATGATGTAATTATTGTGGGTACGTAAAGGTTTTGATAACCCGTAAATCCGCCTACTTTGAAAAGACTTTGCCGAATAAAGAAGTGTGCTTTGTTCTGTTTTCAATTGAACACTTTTAAAAGAAAACGTCCTGAATAAACAAGCTAATCAACTGATTAAGATCTAAAATGGCGGGAAGTTTTAAAACTTACCTTAGCTTGTAGCGAGTGGAACTCATATTTGGAAGCAACTGCCAGATAGCCTGATATTTTTTACATGCATGAGGGAAACCATAATAAAGGCGACGTTATTGTGGTATGTGAGTTTTGATAACCCGTAATTCTCTCGAGTTCCTAAGGAGAGGAATCGCTCACTTAATGAATTCCTGAAACGACCATATAAACTAACATAAATTAGCAGTGGTTTTAAAATTTACAAATTTGACAGCAATTGAGCGACGATGGTTGTTTAGTGTAGTGGATGCGACGTTTGCCTTATGAGTAGGCGGGAGCGGGGTCCGAGTTCCGGAAAGTCTCTAAAAAGAATTTACCTCACCATTTTCTTGAGAAGTTTTTCTTGAGAACCCTAGCTCTAGGTGGGTAAGATCTTGTTTACTGACCGCTTAGGTTTTTGTTTATTTTTCAGGGTAGGATTTCAGGTAGTTTATATTGTCATTTCATGAATTAATTAAGTGAGCGATTCCTCTCCTTAGGAGCTCGTGTAATTCTCGCGTCGATCCATTTACTTTGAAAGAACTTTGCCGAATAAAGGAAGTGTTATCGACTCGCGTGCTTTGTTCTATTTTCAAGCTAATCAATTCTTAACTTATTAGAAGCTTAAAAAGAATGTGTAAGCGACTCGCGTGCTTTGTTTTTATCGGTAATCGGATCAACATTCTAACAAAGAAAACCTTTCTGAATAAACAGCTTATTTATAACCAATGCGAAGTTAAAATGGCGGTAAGTTTATATAACTTTATAACAAGTTCTAACAGTGTAAAAGTGTCAAATTGATGTAACTTATGTTCACTTTATCAAGCCATTAGTAAATACTTGTAACTAATACATGTATTTCATTTGACAACTGTACAAAATAAATGAAATATGATAATTATTCTGCTGGAACTAGGTCAGTTTTGTTTGCGGATGATACCAAGTACTATCGCTCACAGAGGTCCCAACAAGACCATCTTGCACTCCAATATGACCTGAATGGCCTGGTCAGCTGGAGTGAGGATTGGGACCTCAATTCAAAGAAATGCGACGTACTAAAGATTACTAGGAAACGCAATCCACCTTTTCGGAGTTACAACATAGGGTCTGACCTGCTAAACGAGTCCAGTTCACTAAAGGACTTGGGCATTATTATCTCAACGGATCTGTCTTGGCATAACCATGAAGTATCGATAGTTGCCAAATCAAACAAGGTGCTAGGGTTTCTCAATTCCAATCTTCGTTGTGCGCTATACACTAGTTTCGTGCGCTCGGTTCTGTGCTACGGCAGCCAAGTGTGGGCCCCACAGTCGAGTACGCGGGATCTCCTGCTAATCGAGCGCGTGCAGCGCCGAGCCACCAAGTTTATTCTCGGATTCAGTCTACGCGATCTTTCCTATAGGGACAGGTTAGTTAGGCTAAATTTACTTCCTGTCTCCTACTGGCTAGAATACTTAGACCTGGTATACTTTTGTAAATGCCGCCTCAATCTCTGTAGCTTAGATATAACTAGTTACGTTATTCCCTATTCCCAGTCATCAAGAGTCACCCGAAACACTTCCGCTAGTTCTGGCTACAAACCTAATTTATATAAACTTTTACTTTTAGAGATTCATATTTTAATCGTATCGTGCTTCTATGGAACTCCTTGCCACCTGAAATTCAAACCAGCACCTCTATAGCTTCTTTCAAGAAATTACTTCGCGCGCACAACTGTTCGCTTCTGCTATCAACGTTTGACCCAGACCGCATCAGAACTTATAAGACTATCTGTTCCAAATGTCGTTCTACAAACATAAGGTCAGTTTGCTGCCGCTAACTTTAACTTAGTGCTAAATCCACATTATCATCTACATTTAACATGTACTTCAAATATTTTTCTAATTATATATATATATAATATGTAATTTTTTAGGAACAGTTTCTTCCTCCAGACAAATTAGCCAGGACGTCTGCCAGGAGCATTGAGACTCAAACCGACTTGTGTCTACCCCGTGTAACTTCTGCCATGGTGTCACGATATACACAAACAGAAGGAACAGAGCAAGAAGCTGCATCTAACAACAAAGTTGTCGACATAGAAGATAATGACTTGGATAAAATAGAGGAATTACAGGAAAGTACCAAATCGGGACTTGACAACTTGATTCATGGTCCAGATATTCGCTCAAACAAGAAGAGTTCGGTCAGAAGGAACTGCGGAAATACTTCAGTCACGTTGGAAAAAGAGAACACTGCAAATGCTGTATCATGCAGGGAAATGCCAACAGACCAACAAAAAGAATCTAATGACGTGCCAAGTAACACAAGGGATTGTACTTCAAAGAGTAATTCCAAGGTAATGAAGAGAATTAGTTTGTCTGTTCCAACAAACTCAGCAAAATCCCTTAAGCCATTGAAATTCAGCCACTGCAGTAAACGTTATAACGATAAGAAATTTCCCCAGTCGAAACAAAGAAAGAAGAAAAACAGGAAATTAAGAGACATACATGTAAGATCGCATGTACCAAAAGAAACTATCGATAAACTATTTAAATGCAAGCAGTGTGCAAAGTGTTTTAGTCGTTCTTGTAACCTGGCTAGGCATGTTCGAACACACACTGGAGAAAAACGATTTAAATGCAAGCAGTGCGGGAAGTGCTTTAGTCAGTCTGGTAACCTAACTAAGCATGTTCGAATACACACTGGAGAAAAAACATTTAAATGCAAGGAGTGCAGAAAGTGCTTTAGTCAATTTGCTAACCTAGCTACGCATGTTCGAATACACACTGGAGAAAAACCATTTAAATGCAAGCAGTGTGCAAAGTGTTTTAGTCGTTCTTGTAACCTGGCTAGGCATGTTCGAACACACACTGGAGAAAAACGATTTAAATGCAAGCAGTGCGGGAAGTGCTTTAGTCAGTCTGGTAACCTAACTAAGCATGTTCGAATACACACTGGAGAAAAACCATTTAAATGCAAGGAGTGCAGAAAGTGCTTTAGTCAATTTGCTAACCTAGCTACGCATGTTCGAATACACACTGGAGAAAAACCATTTAAATGCAAGCAGTGCGCAAAGTGTTTCAGTCATTCTAGTACCCTAGTTATGCATGTTCGAACACACACTGGAGAAAAACCATTTAATTGCAAGCAATGCGGAAAGTGTTTCAGTTGTTCTAGTTCCGTAGCTAAGCATGTTCGAATACACACTGGAGAAAAACCATTTAAATGCCAGCAATGCGGAAAGTGTTTCAGTTGTTCTAGTAACCTAGCTAAGCATGTTCGAATACACACTGGAGAAAAACCATTTAAATGCAAGCAGTGCGGAAAGTGTTTCAGTCATTCTGGGAACCTAGCTCTGCATGTTCGAACACACTCTTGAAAGAGTTTATTTACACATAGAAGTGCGAAAGTGTTTAGGAAGTCGAGGAACTTACCTAATGGGTCATGTTTTATACGCATTCTGCGAAGACCATTCAAAATCCAGTGTGTAAGAAGTGTTTCCGTCTGTCTAATAGTCTAAAGCCTTGGCTAAACGGACTCGCAAGTCGACACAAGTCAACTTAAGTGTCGAAATCAAAACGCATGTTAGGTCGCAAGTTTAGCCGTGAAAAAACGTTCGCATATTTAATTGAGAAATGCATTTCCTTACCGCTTTTGACTTGCAGTCAACTTGCGTTGGGTGGCCAAGTGGTGACAACGTGGGTCGACTTGCGTGCGAATTTGAGCTCGATCGAAGTCGACGCAAGTAATCGCAAGTCCATGCATAGCCGTTTTCGTAAATAATGACGCAAAGGAGTTTTGTGCTTGCAATCAATGTCTTATAAAACATGTTTGACGTTGTTGGACTGTTGGCCAGAGCTTAACAGAACGTGTTTCAGTCGGAAGATTAACTGAATTTTAAAGAGTCCAACATTGTTGGATTCACGTATGCACACTAGACTGAGCGTAGTCTTTTTGTAAATAGTAACGCACATAATGTTTGGTCTTAGAATCAATGTGTTATAAAACATGTTTTACGTTGATGGACTCCCGTTAGCGATCCTGTAGAACAGCCGTAACCATAACACTACGTATCACGTGCTTTTAGAACAGTTGAGAATTGTAAAATCCTGAATAAATTGTCAAATAGGCTGAAAATAGGTTGTTTAGGTGTACAGTTATTCGTTGATCAGGGAATATGTTTTTTTGAAGTGAATTATCAATTTGGTGGAAACGTAGAACGCATACGTTCCTAGACCCTAGTTAATTATCTTGTACGACATGGTTAACAAAAGAACCAGAGCTTATGTGTGTTGTTCAATAAAGGATTTCAAATTCAATGTGCCCCAGTTAACTTAACCAAAGCTTATGTGTGTTGTTCGATAAAGGATTTCAAATTCAAATTTGTTCAATATGGATATTTCAGTTGAAATCACCAACTCGATATGAACTTACAAGTTCACTTTCTGTATGTGCTACTGAACCTCTAGGTGTAATAAAGATTATAGGTTATTTAGGTATACAGTCTTTCATTGATCAGGGAATAAGGTTTTTAAAGTAAATTATCAATTTGGTGGAAACGTAGAACGCATACGTTCGTAGACCCTAGTTAATTATCTTGTACGACATGGTTAACAAAAGAACCAGAGCTTATGTGTGTTGTTCAATAAAGGATTTCAAATTAAGTGCTCCAGTTAACTTTCCGATTTACGAAGAAATCTACCATCAAATCGCCTAATTTTTCGCCCGATACTACTGTATTTCGGTCAAGTTCTTTATCGAACAACACACATAAGCTCTGGTTCTTTTGTTAACCATGTCGTACAAGATAATTAACTAGGGTCTGGGAACGTATGCGTCCTACGTTTCCACCAAATTTATAATTTACTTTAAAAACCTTATTCCCGGATCAATGAATGACTATATACCTAAACAACCTATAAAGAGGTTATTGGCTTGACAATAAAAGTTTGATGTCCTACCCGTATTGGTAATGTATTACTGTTCTAAAAGCACGTGATACGTAGTGATAAGATTATATGATATTTTCTTGTCCTGTTATTTGTAATATTTTTATTTCCAGGGTTAGCGAGAACCCGTTGAATATGTGTTGATTTAAAGTGCTACTGCGATCAAATTACACTTTCCTGTTTTCTTCAGCTTCGGAAAGTAAAAGTACTAAATAATTACGATTAAAGTCTTAAGTCAACATTCCTACGGGAAGTCTGTCTTTTTAGCTATTGCTGGCTTGCAACCAATCCCCAGAGATTCAAATAACAAAGCCGTGGCGGCCATGTTAGTGGAACTAACAAGAGAAGCTAACGAGGAATCTTTTGTTGACGTCCACCAACATGGCGGCGATGACGTAACGTGCAAGCAATAATTTCTGTCCGTCATCACTCGGTTCATAATTGAATGACGAAATCTAAGCAACCCAACAAAATAGACGTAGCTACTTCAGTATCAAGACGAAACGGTTCATATTTAAATAGGAACGTCGAGAGAGCTTGTACCTTATAAAATGCATTTTAGTCTCTGTGCCGCGTACATGTCGTCGTGTAGCTCTTGCTTAGATGGCGTCACGAAAAGACCGCCAAACAAAGGATTACTCGTTTGTAATCCGAGCAATGGCGGTCAATCTGAGCTCCAACTTATGGCTAAGTAACTTTTGCTTTTCAAAGCTGAAAAAAAACCAGGAAAAGTGTACTTTGATCGCAGTAGCACTTTAAAGGTTGCACATTTCGGCAAAAACTGATTTTGTTGATTTGGTAAGAAAGTCGTAGGGAAAGATATGTGATGAATAATCTTCTCTGTGTTTTGCCTAGACTTGCTTGTATTGCCTTATAGATATTGTATTTGATATGTGTCAGTTCTTATTAAGTTGTGTCGCAAAATGGCGTTCCGTCTCGAAAAACATCTGAAACAGTCCCAGCGCCTTATATTTAGCGACCTTTCTTATTTACAAAAACGTGGTCTACGCTGATAAGGAGATGCAAATCGCCTTTCAAAAGAAATGTGTTATTGCTGGGAACAATATCAAGCTGTTTGTGTACTTGATAGTCTCGATGGATATCGGCTTAGGGAATCACTATGTGTTGTCATAAAAGAGTGCTTAATTTGGCAATATATATCATTCATACAGGAAAACTGTTCTTTATTAGGTTCTACAGGACTGGGTTTAAAATAATGCAACTTACACCTTCAAGATAAGTAGTATTTAACGCTGGCGAAATACTAAAAGTATGTAAATTTGGCATTTGAAGGAATATTGCACGAGTTTTGTTCATGTTCTTTTGGCAATAAAGTCGTTGAAATTAGTAAATAAAGCCAAAGAAACCAACAAAGAGTTCGAATGCAGTGAATGGATATCGAATTGATCGTGTTGTGCCGTAAACTAACCAAATTTACTCATCTATTCTCCTTCCAGGGACACAAAATTACTTGAAAATACAAGAGTGCTTGTAGTCAGAGCGTATTACATGTAAAGGGAGCAAATATAAGCGCGGGAATGAACAACCGAAGCAAACACTGGCTGGAAACTCGGTACTGTAATTTGTAAACTCGAATATCCAGAACGGTGTCTGAAAGTCGTCTCAGACTTCGTAAATGTTCCAGAAAAGATATATACTCTTGTGGGCCTTCCTGACACGTTCTCCACTTTGCTTTCGGGCTGTGTAAAACCTTTCTGTGCGTGGCCACATTTGTTTCCTTCGTCCACCATGGCCAGTTGGCAGGTATTTTATACTCCGGCGCTGCATGGTGGGCTGTTTTTGAAACTACAAACAACTATAAAGTCAAGCGTGTGTTGGCAATACCTGCTTCGTTGGAAAGGAAAAGCAAAGCGATCGAGGATTAACAGTTTTGCTGTCTTCAGACCCATAAAGAGTTCCCGCCCTTTACGTCTATAGTAGCCTGTAATTCAAGTGTGTCACAATGACTTTACACTTCGTGTTATAATAGAGTACACTTCGTGCTATAATAGCTTAGGCTTCACGTCTGTCACAATGACTTACGCTTCACGTATGTCAGTATGACTTACGCTTCACGTATGTCAGTATGACTTACGCTTCACGTGTGTCAGAATGACTTACACTTCGTGTTATAATACGTTCTAAATCACGTTTGTCACAATGATTTACACTGACGTGCTATAATAGCTTATAATTACAATTCACGTGCGTCACAATGACTTGCACTCACGTGCTATAATAGCTTACAATTACAATTCACGTGTGTCACAATGACTTACACTTACGTGCTATAATAGCTTGCACTTCTCGTGCTATAATAGCTTACACTTCACGTGTGTCACAAAGACTTACACTTCACGTGTGTCACAGTGACTTACACTTCGCATGTGTCAATGACGTACACTTCACGTGTATTACAACAGCTTACACTTCACGTGTATTGCAACAGCGTACACTTCACGTGTATTGCAACAGTTTACACTTCACGTGTGTCCAAGACTTACACTTCACGTGTATCAATGACTTACACTTCACGTGTATCCTAACAGCTTTACGCTATTCGTGTGTCCAACGACACACACTTTGAGTCTATATTAGTTTAACACCTTGTGTGTCCAATGAGGTTACATTTCACCTATGTCTACAATAACTATGCACTTCACGTGTGTCCACAATTACTTGTTCACAATGACTTACGTGTCCACAATGATTTTAATTACGTGTATGTGTATCTATAATAGCTATGCAGAATGACTTACATATACATGTATCGATAATAGATGTACATAACGTGTCTACAAAGACTTGCACTCCACGTGTATCTAAAACAGCTTTACACTTACATGTGTCCACAAAGACTTACACTCACATGGATATATAATAGCATAACACCTTGTGTGTCTATGCACAATGATTTACATGTGTCCAGAATTACTTTACGCGTGTCCACAATGACTATTACGTACGAGTACATGTATCTATAATAGCTGTAACCGGCTTACGTGTGTCCAGAACGATTTACACACCACGTGTATCTATAATAGCTTACAGCCTGCGTGTGTCTGTGCATAATGACAATATGTGTACCACACTGACTTACACTGTGATGCATCTATAATAGCTTCACACTTTACGTGTGTGTCTATGCACAATAACTATACGTGTGTCTACAATGACTTTTTACGGCACTCCACATGTATCTATAATAGCTTTACACCTTAGGTGTGTCTGCACAAAGACTTAATCGTGTCGATAATGACTACATGCATCACAATAGCTTACAGTGTACATGTGTCCACGTAACTGTATAATAGTAAGTTTTACAGTCCTAGAGTGTCAAATGACTTCACACGTAACTGTATAATAGTACGTTTTACAGTCCTAGAGTGTCAAATGACTTAACACGTAACTATATAATAGTAAGTTTTACAGTCCTAGAGTGTCCAATGACTTAACACTAATGAATTCACACTTACGTGTTTTATACTATAATAAGTTTACATCGGTAAGATTGTCTAATGGAAATAACATATAATCTAAAAACGTGCTCCGCCCGATACGAAAAACCCAGAGATAAAAACCTTTAGGCAAAAAACCTCTGGGAAACGTATTCCTCGATCGAATGCAGTAGCACAGGGTCTCGGGGATTAAGACCTTAAAATAATTCTCTAGCAAATAATTACAAGTTGAATAAAATTTGCCTTCCGAATGCTGCACGAACGGCGAGAGATGAATTACTCTCAAGTTGCCCGTTTATATACATGCATCATTGCATGTCGGCCTCTTGTCACCAATGACATGCCAAATATAAACAAAACTACGACACCTTACTACAATGATGCTCTTAAGCCGTTATGAATACGCTTTCCGACTTCACCTGTTCCGTCGGAAAGCTTCAACCCCTGCGTACATGCGTAGGTGTACTACCTACAAATTAGGATGGGGGTGTGCCGTTAAGCCCTTGGAACCCTAACCCTGTTCCAGGCCAAGAAATTGTATTTTTGCGACCCCTGTTGCAGACAAAATGGTAAAAAGATATCCTTTTCCAGACCAGGCTAGCGTCTGATATGATACGCGGGAGACGTTGCGCTCCACTCGAATCCTAAACAGATAAACGGATTCTGCGTTTGCAGCGGCAAGGGACCGCGAATAGCTCAAACCGTCCTGAGGCCCTTCCAAAACATTACGGCCCTGTTCCAGGCTAAGTATTGTCAAAAACCATACCCTGTCGAGCGGCACGTACCCGTATAGTCTATATATATCGGAGTAACCCCACCCCCCGGGCATTGACCTCGGCTAAGTAAAAGAGATGTTAGAACTAACAGCAAGGATCTCGCCAAACCTGTAGCTCGTCACTTTAACCTTCCTGGTCATTGCATTGATCACATCACTGTATGCGGCATTTCTCTGCATCAAGGTACTACCGACACTCGTAAACGCAAAGAACAGAACTTTATTTTCAAATTAGGAACTTTGTCACCTCACGGTATTAATGAACGCTTTTCGTTCATTTAATTTCAGAATTCATGTATTCACTCACACTTAGATCAGCATGTTTCCTTAGTTTACTCATCCACACTTGCTGTTACAACTATTAGCATTTCTATTGTTGGCGCACTTTTCTTTGATCACTATTGATCCGAGCACATGTTTCCTTAGCGGTAATCATGCATTGGCGCAATTTCCTTTGATCCCAATTGATCCGAGTACATGTTTCCTCAGCGGTAAGCATGCACTCGACACTATAAACCATTTCCCCACCCACAATTCCCTCTTTTGCTCTGACGAAGGGCTAGCGCTCGAAACGTCAGCTGCTACTCGCTTTCCACGGCGGTAAGCATACCTCAATCGACATTAGTTGATTACATACCATTGTTTATCTTCCCTGCCGACGCAGACCAAAACTAGTTTTTACAGGAACTAGTTGCCTATCATAAGTAAAAGAGAGACTATCTTAAGCTTTCGGGAACCGAATCGGCTTGGAACACAAAAAAGGCTTTCATTCACACATTTTATCGTCAGTTCACGTTCGTCGGGACAAATAGATAATAAAGAAACAGTGATTCAGCTTTCAAACAATTGCAAAGTCGATTTGAAAAAAACCGATCTCAGTTAAAGGATAACTGAACTCTAAAATCAACCCAACGTCTATACAAAGATGTTTTCAAAAGACAAGTTCTGCTATTTTATTTTTCTGCGCGTCTTTGAAGAGAAAATTAGTTTTCATGTTCGATTCTCCGCTGATAAATCTAGATTGTGTGGTGGCTCAATTCAGTACAAATTTCCCCATATCTACCTTCAGCACAAAGAAAACACAACGGTTCGCAATTAGGAGCCGTTTTGAATATCCAGCTTTTGAATGGCGGGGATTGACGTCACAAAATACAAGACTTGAGCCGTCTGAGCGGAAGCTGTGAGGAAGGCTTCAAGGACTCTTAACATAGAAAAATTAAATAGCACAATATATTAATTTCGAATACATCTTTGCATAGACATTGGGTTGATTTTAGGGTTTAGTTCCCCATAAAAGGTGTGTACAGCTTCTAATTACTCTGGCGCTGCTACGTGATACGACTGTGCGTACATACTTTCGCATCTAATTGTCCAATCCAATTTGACTGATTGTGCGTGTGTACTTATAGTGATCAGGCTGTGTACAAACTAATAGCGATGTGAACACGGGTAGCCCGATAATACAAAGAGGGTACCTTACTAAAAACACAGATAACCCGACACAACTGAGCCAAGCTAGGATAGCACCACACCGCGGCAAAACGGTATGCTATCAAATACAAATTACCGAGAGTTTCAACTTTTTTAGTAAATAATTTTATAACTTAGTAAACTCACAGTGAATTACAAATTAAGAAAACTTCAACCTGTTAAAGTCTTAGGCTTAGCTTTTAAGTAGTTTTCTTATTTTTTGACAAAACAGTTCATAAATGGTGCTTTTAAGCAGAAATTTTAAAATCACGGGTATGTGCCTGTTGTTTCATTTCAGTTTTCGCGGGAAACTTGGAGCAGCCGCGCGCAGACAAGAAATAGCAAATACGCATGCGCGTAACGTTTTGCCGCGGTGTGGGATAGCACAAGTATCCCGGAAATATAAAGAGGGTACCGCACTGATAACACAGGTAACCCGGAACAATTAAGACTATAAAACATTTATTATATATATATATATATATTTGTTAATTAAATTATGAAGTACTGTGCAGTCGTGTTCACTCGTGTGGAGTGTTAGATTAGATCAAAAAACGGTTCTTAAAGGAATTGTCCTCATTGCCCCACTTGCAGTTGAACGTTCACACGAGGAAGGATCAGGAGTTTCCTTTGTGAACCCCTCACCCCTTCTGAGTAATATTTTGGTTCGTCCATCGTCAGTCGTCAGTTCAACAGCATTGGCTACATTGTACATGCGCACTGATCGCCTAAAAACTTGGAATGCATGAAGCTGTTTATTATTTTGATGAAAGAATATTTTAAAGAATCCTGTGTCTGTATTCCACGAGTTTCCTTACGAAACTGAAGTATAAACATTAGACTACATTACGCATGCGCAATGGTCGCCTAAAAATGAAAATATGAAGTTTCACACATAAGTGGGTAACGTTTCTGGAGCCGTGCAAAACTATAAACTCGCCTTGCTTCACTTTGCCGTTCTAACGAAGCCGGTAGTTAGTGCAACGAAACCGCGGGAAACTCACCGCTATTTTTCGGTTGCAATCATTAATAATTCATGAACTTTTTAGTCAATCAGAGGACTGTATTTGGTCAGGTGGATGAGTTTGGAAACCCAATGAAACACCAGTTGAAAATCACTAGTGTTTCAACTGATTTTCATCCCAAGTCGTCTACAGAAGGTTCTCAATACTGCTGAAAGAGTGACATGCTTTAATACCGAGATTTGCCCATATCACTCCTGTCTTGATTCACCTCCACTGGTTGCCTGTTAAGTATAGGGTTGAGTTCAAGATCGCTCTTCTTGCATACAAGCGTCTGTATGGCATGGCGCCATTCTACTATTAAGTAAGCCTGTCAGCTCATATCATTTAAGATCAGATGATAGGCATCTACCCTTGGATCCTCGAACAAAATGCAAGACCTTTGGCGACAGGGCGTTTGCCCATGCAGGCACTGTAGTATGGAATTCTCTACCCCTGACTATTAGACTCTGCAGTACCATTGACTCTTTCAAGATCCAATTGAAGACCTATCTTTTTAAGAAAGCATTTGATCGTCATTTTTGAACTTTTTAATATTTTTAACTTTTTAAATATCTTTTTCTTTCAATACGGATTTACATTATGGATTTGTATGTCAGTCGTAGTAATTATGTTTGGTCGCCTTAATTGGTTGTACTACATATGCTGCGACTGACATATAAATCCTATTATCAATCATTATTATATTTAATTCGTAGCACTATAATAGCATACATTCTATCCGTTTTAAACTTTTACCTTTTTAGCCTGCTTGTGTCTACATACAAATATTTAATCTCCTTTAACTTAACTGTAAAGCTCTTTTGAATATCTTACATAATTTAATTTATACATTATTATTATAATTAATGAAACTGTTCTTAATCATCATATTCATGAACTACTTATGTACTGTTTAATAAACGAGCAGCATCAAGTTTTAGACCTGATAAAACAAGTGCTGCGAGTTAATTAAACGGCTTCAAAAACTTATAATGGTTACTTAATGAACCATTGAACATTTGTATTTACAACGCCATGCAAAATATTCAAGTAATCACCGCCTGCGATTACGAACATCTCAAGGGATGACATGAAGAAATTACCATACTATGTTGTTTGAAGCTGCGTTTCGCAATGCTGAAAGCATTATGCGGCAAAGAACAAGCTTGGGCACTTCAAGGATTTGGTGTCGTGGTTGACATCGATAAAGTCCAAGACTTGGAAAGCGACGTGACTGACATGACGGCAGAATATGAAGAGGATGTTTGTAAGTTTAATGCACGTCTTTAATATTTTACGGCTTTGAGTTTGGTTTAATAATTGGAACTAAACAGTGGCTCGGTAAACAAGTAATGGTATAGTTGGGTATTTTCTCGGTGTAAGAAACCCAAACTCGTAGGGTTCCTGAAAGTACAAATTAAAGCGACAAAAATTTTTTAGAACAAAAATACTCACAAGTGCGCCACCCTCAACTATATAACAAATATTTAGCGTTTGGGTAGAATCGAAAGAAACCCTAACCCTGATTTGAAACCAAACCACCTACACCACTACGCCACGAGGGATTTCGCTGCCGATGACAGCTTTTTTAGAACTTTTATCTTGCTTTTCTCATTAGCATACACTAATTATTATTATTGCATTGTATGTATTGTATTCTTAAACACGGCTGAAAATGATTTGCAATTCAAATATTAGGGTTTCTTACACCGAGAAAGAACCTATAGTTGGATAACTTCATTTAAGAAATATTATCTGTGTATTTCGGTAGTCTGCTGATATTAGTAAATTTAGTGCAAAATTTATTATCGAGGTACCTTATGTTCCGTGTACTTTTTGCTATCTTTGGGTCTTTATTAGTGAATTCTTAATTAGGATGAAAATTTATATCAAATTTCATGTTCATTAGTATTCTTTATATAAAGCGTTCATCCTAATTAGCAATTCAATGAGAAAGCTGAAACATCAATAGAAATTCCAAGAGTTGCAAGGTGCTTATACATTGTCTCACTCATTAACCCCGTTTCCCCCTAGGACGGAATTGAAATCCCTCCGCGGGCTCTTTAGAATGATGAGATTTTATCAGGTATAAAGGAGCATGCACGTGACTCATTTTACTTCATCTGATTGGACAAAATGATTATTAATTATTCATGAGTTTTTTTGAAATACAGATAAACTACAACTAACGAGTAAAGAACTAGAGAAAAGACATAGAAAGAAAAAGTGCGCCTCCACTGGAGTTCGAACCTCGACCCTTCCAAGTACTTGTACTAACTCTTCACCACTACACTACTGGTACGCTAGTTGAAATCACTGCTAGTAATAAGCCATCTATTGAACAATTATATACAATAGTCCGAACGGTAAACAATACTTGCTAATGATGATTGAAAAGAAGCGTATGTAAATTTTCGGTTTAGCCATTCGCATGAGAAGTAATTTCATTCACTCATTGTTCGTGTTTCATCAGGGGATCCAAATATTTCGAAAACAATGGCCGTTTTTATACTACAGACGTCTAAGACGTCTAGACGCATTAAACGTCTGACCGTTAAGTGCGACTGATATAAAAACGAGACGCATAAGTTTGGAGTGCGACACATAAAATACCACGATTTTCTTAAAAAGAAACTGGGTACTATTCTCGGAAGAGACTGGATACTACCGGACGACTGACGCGAAAAAATAATGAATGATCGTGAATGTCACTGATAATGGCGGAACCATCACTGCAGTTTTGGAAGTCTTTTTCACAGAGTCGACGAGAACTGAGAGGAAAAAAATGAATGAAAAAAATATCTTCTAGAGAATATAGACAAGGATATGGAACTGGCGAAAACTCTTTTCTTGTGTGATGTGTCCGTAACCCAAAACACATGGCAAAAAGGAAACCCAGATGAACAAGTGATGCTGGAGAAATGGTTACCGCTTTCATAAATCGTTTTTCCAATAAGCCCTGACTGGCTAAGTGCGTCCAAGTTTAGTGCGTCTCGTTTTTATACTACACGGCTTAGACGTCTTAGACGTCTGCTAAGTGCGTCGTTCGGTCGCACTTAGCAGACGAAGATAAATTTAACTACGTCTGTCTTATTTCCCGTTTTTACACTAGACGTCTTAGACGTCCGAGACGTCTAAGCGGTCTCCAGACGACTTAAACGTCTCTAGTATAAAAACGGCCAATAAGACACTCGAGGCTACGCCTCTCGGGTTTCAATTTTTTCTCAATATTTGGACCCCTGATAAAACACTACAATTCGTGTTTGAAAAAGTACTTGGTAAAACTAACAACCACCCGACACAAGGTATTTTAAAGTGATAATCAATTGTGATCACGTGACCAGAAAAGTTGAGCATGAAAACGAGGCTGAAATTTATCTGAACTAATATCAAGTACTAATATTATCAAGTAAATATAATATAAACTAATTCCGATTTTGAGACGCCGATACCGAATTATATTGCCGGCCAGTTGTGAGAAAATATATCTCGTATTGGGCGGAGTGGCGCAATACGAAGAATATATTTTCTTCCAAAGCCGGAAATATAATTCGGTATCGGCGTCTCAAAATCGCAATTAGTTTTGTATCGCGATTCAACAATTGTTAGAAGAAAGAAGAGAATGAAGCACCAAACTCATGCTGATCGTAATTTCAATTCCCTAAAGGCGCCTTAGTATATCAATGGCAACGGTTTCACGGCTTGAGACTTCAGTGGAGAAAACTTTCGCGACGTGTTTTGAAATCTCTTCAATTATTGTCAAATAAACATCAGTTTCAAAAATGATAAGTGATTTCGAATTTAAGGGTTATCTAATTTTAAAAGAAGTGGGTTTTTTCTTTGAAAGACAGGCTTTTTGCTTTGACTTTGAGGCTTGATTTGAACGACTTTTGCAATTTTACTGCTTTGAGACGGTGAAATTTGTACTTTTAGCGGATACGAGTGTTAGATTTCTGACGAAAACTACAATGCCAACCTTATCTTGTAATTTGCAACGATTTGAAGGTGAAATTGTAGAAATCTTGCCACGACGCGCTCAATACATGCTGTTGCAAAATGACTTCTGAACTTGACCGGGAACCCATGTAACTGCAAGGGCTCGCGCAAGAGCCAATCAGAGGCTGGTAATCTGAGACCCCAATACCATGTTAATTATTGGCGTCTCAAAAGTAAACAAAATGACCAGCGAATCGTGATACAGATTTGGATTTTCAATATACTAATGATGTGATGTCATCACCGACATTTTCTGAATTTTTTGTCCTTGTGAATTAAGCTATTTTCTAATTTAGAATATTTTTTGTGTGTAAAATCACTTTGATATTAAAGCTTCAAACATAACTCAGAATTTAAAATTAGATAATTTGTCTCTACCAGCATGCTTTTGTATAATAAGTGATGTCGGTGATGACATCACAAATTAGCATATTCGAAATATGAAATGTTATATCTCGTAGACGCAAATCAAATCAAGAAATATTCTACCGTTCGACTAGTCACTTCATCTACAATCGATAATCAAAGATAACTGCCTATTGCTAGGGCTTATATGCACTTTAAGGTTGGAAACCCACAGCAAAACCCGTGTACAATCAATCCTGCCAGACGTTGGATCAAAAAACAGATCTTGATCAGCAAGAAGAAGAAAATATAACGATAAAGTGTCCGACGACTACTGCAATGCTGATCATATACAACGTTTGTCGAGGTTTATACGATGATATTTCGGCAGGCCAATGCCAGCCTTCTTCAGATGTATTTTACAGTGGAGGTCACAAATGGATACAAAGTTCATTACGTAATGAGCGAAAATTACTAAATCGATGACATGTTTTATATAGTAGTAACACACCAAATGAAATTACGAAATAGGTTTAAAAAGATTATGCAGATATGAATAACAGCCGACAATAAAGGACCGAACAGTGAAATTCCATTTCATCACGTCTATTCATTCCGCCGGAGTGGCTCGAGGGTCTTAGCTTTACAGATGAAATATGATTCTTTTACACTGACAATGGTTTGTTGTGCATAGTCGTGTGACGCACCACACTAGTTACTACATGAAGAACTGCATCTGGTGCTTACACGATGATAGAGTTGTCATCACTGGCAGCCATAGCCTTGTGGCGATGGTGGCTCAGGACTGACAACTCTGTCTTTTTCCCATACCATTGCTTGGTAGATTGTGTAGGTGCTAGCCTTTCAGATTGTGTCTGCTTTTTCCTGAACAGCCACAATCTAACCTCCTTTACCTTGGTATACTGTGTCTTGGTTGTTTCCGTTGGAGTTGCAGTTGTGCCTTATAAGATCTGTAAGGGCATCATTGACATCCTGACTACTTTCCTCGAACATTTTCCAGCATGCTAGCTTTCCTTTTCCAGCAAAGCTACCTGTGTTGTCAGCTCCAGTCAGGGCGTGGAATCCTGGTAGAGCTGCTGGTCTATCGGGGCCGAGGGCTTCGACAATGGGCCTCAATGGAATCACTCGGTGCCTCTGCCCTACTCCATGTAGTCACAAAGGAAGTGTCCTGGCAGAATTCTGGATATTTACGTTTTTAATGAGGGGGAGTGGGCTGGAGTGTTTGGGGAGGAGGGTCATCGATAAAAATGTAATGTCTCTGAAGGGTCATCCCAATTTTTTTTATTTTAGGGAGAGGGTCACCATTTTTTATTTTAAACCCGTCTTGACCAAATTATTGTCACTGCTCAACCATGGGTGTCTTTATTGTAATCCATATTTATTAAATTCCATTCTTTCACAATGAATAAAGATATTCTGTAGTTGCATGTAGCTGTTGTATCATCCGGATATGTAATAATCAACAGGAAATGTAATACTAACCGGATATGTAATAAAAATGAACAGGATCTGTAATAACAACAGGATATGTAATAAAAATTAACAGGATTTGTAATAAAAAGTTAACAGGAAATGTAATACATTTTTAACCGGAAATGTAATAAAATAGTTAACAGGAAATGTAATAACAATCAACAGGAAATGTTATTGTAATAACACTACTTGGTTGAGGTAGCGTATCAATCACTCTAGCAGTGAACAAACAACACCTACCAATTACGTGAATGACGTCATCAGTCACGTGAATCATTTAGTCAGTGATCACAATAAGCTTCTCAACCTGTACAACGTCACAGATCACGTGATCAGCGCTGCGAACGTCACGTGAGCTATTCTCTGTCTTAAGTCTCCAGTTTTGCAGTCGTACCACTAGCTAAGACTCTTCATTTCGGTTTTTCTCTTCCTTCTAACGCTAATTATAGAGGCAAAACATGACAGCGGGAAAAAGCAAATCTGCCACAGCCTATGTCAAGGGACGTTTGAAGTCGGCCTACATAATATTTTGGTGAAACGAGGAGTCTTTTTGCGTGAAGAAAAGAAAACAGTAAAAAGTCATGTGCTTATAAGGATAAGCCTATGTGACGTGTTTCTATGACGTCATACAATTTGCTTGTTTTGTTCCAAGGGTAGATATTTGTGTTCACAGAATTACTCACGCGACGTTCCCAGCGCTGATCACGTGATCTTTGATGTGCATGTTGAGAAGCTGATTGTGATCACTAAATGACTCACATGACTGATGACGTCATTCATTGGTAGGTGTTGTTTGTTCACTGCTAGAGTGATTGATGATACACTACATCGACCAAGTAGTGTTATTACATTTCCCGTTGATTGTTATTACATTTCCTGTTAACTATTTTATTATATTTCCGGTTAAAAATGTATTACATTTCCTGTTAACTTTTTATTACAAATCCTGTTGATTTTTATTACATATCCTGTTGTTATTACAGATCCTGTTCATTTTTATTACATATCCGGTTAGTATTACATTTCCTGTTGATTATTACATATCCGGGTGATACAGCTGTCATGTTTGCCTTAACATTACTGCAAAAGTTGTCTTTATCAGGCAAACTGGCTCTTGCATTCTTATGTACATGTAATCCACAAGGCGACCAGATTTGATGTTGCTATTGAACTGGTTGGGTTGTCTAACATTAACCTAATCTTTTCCTGAAACCCTTGTACAAAATAGAGCTTAGTTCTATAAACAATATGAAGGCCATTGAAGAGGTTACCAGTGTGAGTTCCGTTTACATCTCAATATTTTGCCATGAAACAAAACTGTAATTACACACACTTTTTTTTCTTCGTCCATATCGCGATGTAGTTGGATTATCTTCAGAGATCCTATCTGGTGGCGAGGCTACAGGTGCTTCATCCTCACTTGATGAATCAGCTGATTAAATTGTTAGATATGGTTGCCTCGTAGAGTTTAAGATTAAAATCTTCTGCTCGATTGTCCGAAGTTAGAAACATTATTTCTCGTTTAGCGTCTTTATCGATTCTTTTATCTGCCGTTGCCGCTTCCTTTCATTTATGAAGTGTTGCCGAAACGTGTCTTGGAAAGGGGAGCTCAACTGGCCAGTATGCATAAAAAAACTTGGGCAAAATACTGTTTGAGTACTGCGTGTAATCACCCTTTGGTGCAGGGATTCATCTTCCTATTTTGGCCTTGAAGCTCCCGGCTTGGAGGTGCACTGGTTGTCATCTACTGCTGGTTCCTTCACAGTTTCGCAATTGTTCGCGTGGCGCAATGGAGGGCATCCACAATAACCACAACCACTGGTTTCTCCCATCTCAAAATCCTCGCACTCGCCGCAAACACACTTGCCCCTATCTAGCTACTCCACGCGAATCTAAACCCGTCTAATATAAAGCTGTATCACAGTGCTATAAAAGACAGAGTACTACTGCGGATTTGAGAATTTATCTGTTTTAGATTCTTTATATAGCTAATTGTGATCATTTTACTGTTTGCGATGAGCTAAGACAAACAATAGCTAGGTGTTAGAATTTAATTTATCAACATAACCAAAGCCGTGCTGTCACGTTCATCGAGCCATGGGGAGCCGGTGTAGTAGGATGTTGGTTCCTACTCGATTTGGTTCCGGCCGGAACCGTTTTCCTAGGAAACTGGGTCCAGATTCACGAAGGTGTCTTAGGACACAAGAGCCTCCTAAGATAGACTTTAGGACAAAAGTGTTATTCACGAACACCTCCTAAGTCAGTCTTATGACGTGTCCCACATTTAAGAGGTCAAAATCGATGTCTTAACTTTTAGTATATGTCTTAAACACAAAAATGGCGGCCAAGTTATTGGCGCTCCAACGTCGGCGAGTCTTTCGAGATCTCGCCAATCCCTTGGATTTGGAAGAGGAAGTTCTGTTGAGGCTGTATTGCTTCACCCATAACATTTATGATTTTCTCCCCTATTTCCTTAAGTTGTGACGGTAGATGACCGCCCCTAGTAAATAAAAATAAAACAAATATTTTATTTGTTATAGCAGGCTGAGTATTACAGCTTACAGCTGGTGGGGACCTGTTTTTACTACTCACACACTCTCCACTACATTAACTGTTTTGGACACACTACACTCGACTCACAGTCTTCCTTGTTTCTTTGCGGCTTGAAGCCGCCTCATTTTTTGTTTCGCTCTTCAAGGTCATCCATTTCTTCCGTACTTCATCCACCGACCGATTGTTGCCAGACTCAACCCTCACCTCTTCGCTTAACCTCTCCGATGCGCGTTTCTTCTAATAATAATAATAATAATAATATGTCTTTATTACTAATGATAAATTACATACCAATAGTTACAATGTTATCATAAATTGACAATCAGATAAAAAAGTACTAAATCTACATACAAATCTAATAATTATTTAATAATACAATATTTAAAAAGCTAAGTTATATTTAAAAACACACCTATTTATAAAACTATTTTTAAAACGTTCCGTATTTACCCTTGGCCATAAGCTTCCTTGTCTCCGTAGTTTTAAAGTTGAGTCCTTGATGCGAGGCAACAATTCACTAAGTGGATGAGAATTAATTTTACTGATCTTTTTACATATAGAGCGATCAGTGGTTTCCAAAAGGGAAGTTATATTTACATGAGAGGATATGTATCTACGTTTATGACAGCGAGTTAAAAAAGCTTGGATAGTATTTAGTTCAGGCGGAGAAGCGGCATATACTGGCAAACCATAGTTAACTTTAGGGAGTACTATAGATGTAAAAAGATGATCGATTTCTTTCTGACTGTAACCTTCTTGCCTTAGACATCTTAAAATATATAAACACTTATTGGCTTCATTAATTTTGGTACGCACATGGTCGTAAAATCTACAGTTCGATTGAAATGTAACTCCTAAAATTTTAAGAGTTGAACATTGAGGAATATTGTCAAAGCACGGATAAGTGCCCGTCGAGGATTTCTTCATAAAAATAAGTTCCTTGCACTTTGACGTGTTAAAAGACATTTCATTAACATGAGACCAATGTTTAAATTGACTTATAGCTTCTGCTGTAGTATCTTTACAATTCTTAAAAACTTTGACAAGGATCGTAGAGTCGTCAGCATATTTAGTTAATGTCGATCTTTCACAGGTTATATCTAAATTGTTGATAAATAAACTGAAAAGATAAGGTCCGCTGACACTTCCCTGAGTTGTTCCCATATTCACACTTTTCCAGTCATAGTAAGTTCCTCTAAAAGCAAGTCTCTGTTTTCGTTCTTTCAGAAAGCTAATGTACCAGTTAATAATAAAAGGGTTAAGCGGTAAAGATATAAGTTTTTCTACTAAAAGATTGTGTTTAACTTTATCAAAAGCTTTCGAAAAATCCATTGCGAACATTCGTACTGCAATACAGTCGGGGTCGTCTAGAGCCTTCAGTGATTCATGCTGTATCCTAATTAGCGCATCTGTGCAGTTTCCACCCGTGCGATAAGCAAACTGCTTCTGAACATTTGTATCCGCGTGTCATTTAAGGAGTTAAATAAAATATATTTCCTACTTCGTACGGCTTCTACCAAAACTGCTGTTTTTTGTTTGGTAAAAGTGAGTTTTCGGCTCTTTGCGTCCGCCGCCATAACGACTAATTTCGCGAATGACTAATTGAAATACATAAATATTAATTAGGCCATATATAAGGCCAGCGCTGAATGGCGTTTTCATTGTAATCGATAATTTCACGGAGGCTGGAAACTTAAGAGATGTCTTAGCCGAGAACATATTAGAAGTACTCTAGGACAGAGTTGCTGAATCGCATTTACGACATCTCTTAGGACAGTCGCAAATTTTATATCTTATGACATGTTTTAGGAAAAGTTTCGTGAATCTGGCCCCTAGTTCCAATCTCCTGGCCAGAACCGATCTACTGTTACACCGGCTCTAAGTGACCTGAGAAATGAAAACGAGGTTCGGTTAATTACGCACTCGCTAAGCCTGGATCGCGAGACGAGAGATTAACTTCTGGCAAGATTTGTCGGTAGGTGAGCGGAGATTCTTCCATACAGCCTGCTCTGACAGTCTATCATTATGACACGGAAGAATTGTGTCGCATTAACGTATTTGGGGATGGTCATCCCTTTTTCTCCAATTAACCTCAAGTGAAGGGCCATGGAGTTTTTTTAAGAAGCAAGGGGGAGGGCTAAGGTTTTCCCTTGTATCTGTAACAAAAAAGCTCCAGTCCATCCCCCTCATTAAAAACGTACACTCCCTAACGTCTAAGCCTACAAATACAGCCGTCTCGCATCGGGAACCACAATCAAAACATGGCTCCCGAGAGAGACGTCTGCATCTTGAGACGGAAAATTCCATACTGATGACGTCTCGCGACCAGATCTGTCCGCGAAACGTCATCAGTATGGAATTTTCCGTCTCAAGATGCAGACGTCTCTCTCGAGAGCCATGTTTTGATTGTGGTTCCCGATGCGAGACGGCTGTATCCGCAGGCTACTAACGTCTACGTGGATCCGGATTCTGGCAGTACCATATCCTCACTGCATGCTCATTATCCCATCGCGCAAAGTTAAGTTATGGGAAGAGTTCGCGACTGCAGAGCTAATGTGCATATAATGAGGATAAGACTAGGGCCTGTCAACCTCAACAGGGGAGGTGGGTGGGTCGCAATAAATGCGTCTGTTTCCGGAGTACCGTTGAAGTGACCCCGATCTGGGAGTGGCAGCTGAATTTATGCGCAGGGGGCGTAAAGCATCATAGCCACAACAGGCATGTGAGATCCCGCTGGTATTTGAGAAGTTACGTAACTTTTCGCTATGAGCTAATTAATTATGCAGTGAGAATAGTACCAAACAAACATACTCCCAACGAATACCCGAAATTCAATTCTCAAACAGAGAGAAATGTGACCACCCGAAGGTTGGGTCTAGAATATGCACTGAATATTGCTAGGGTGAGAAACTGGTGTGTGGTCGAGGGAACCGTCATTCGACTGGGCTCTCTCTCTAAGAGAAGAGGTACTAGCCGTACATGACACCCTAGTGTAGTCTTTTACCGTACTGCTACTACGCCATCCTAGATGGCGGGATATCTCCTCGTGTGAGCAACCTAGCATGTTAAGGGTGTTGGACAGACCCACCCTGAAACTATGAGGTGTCTCTCCACAGTTGATTTTCGCCTCTGTAAGATGTTTCCTTAAATGATTATTAACCGCAGAGCCCCAAAAGGGTCTCTGGCTGACGGCATACAAAGCGGTCGAGGAAGATTAATGATTTTCCAAAGCCCGTAGCTAGTAGATTCATAAACATCGATCGCGATATCGATAGCGCTTCCTATCAGATTTTCCCGGTACACGTCTGAGGACAACATGTTTCTCCACGTTCTGTTTCTGTAAGTTTGAAGCTGTAAAACATATTCTGCAGTGCATGAAAGAGCCGTGATTCTGGCGATCTGTAGAAGTTGTAGAAGGCTACATAATTTCTCCTCTCTCGATTCTCGACCTGGTCGTCGCCTTATAGATGCAGCTGTGGTAGCAAAGGTCCTTCCGGGAAACGAAGTATAATAATGGATTTCTCTGTTCGGGAAATAATTCAGAAATGTCGAAAGTTTCGCACGCATTCTCCAAAGCCATATCAAGTCCGTTTGTATCGTCCGCCATTTGGCTTCACCTTCATGCAGGCTGCACTAGACATTCCACGCATACCTCAGTTCTCTAAAAATAAAACTTCGCTCTGATTGGTCGAAATGAAACAATGGCCAGAACACGGTTTATGCCGAAGTCCATCAGTCTGGGAGGTGGGAGGAAGTGAGCGGACGACCTCAACAGGTTGAAAATCAGGCTATCTTCAGTAGTCTCCGCTGTCGTTGGTTTCACAGACTGAATACTTCGATAGTTTTTCTTCGTTTATTTCTACGTCCTCACCCCATTACAATCTGTGCGTTCTCATCTAGCTGTGCTGTATTACAAGCTTTCTTTGTATTCGATTCCTTTGTTCTTAAAAGTTAATAATGCGATTACAGTACTTGTCAATCAAGATTAAGTTTACAACAATTAATTACTTACTTACTAATCCAATAGCCCAAGCTTCTACAATTTACCGCTTCTGTATCATAACAATAGCTTATCGCGTCATTTCCTGGGCTATTTTACCATCCGAGCGTTTTCAATTAATTAAGGTACGTTCATTATGGTAATTATTACCGGTATAAATTAACTACCTGATAGTTTCACAACACCGTTGAATTAACAATTATCCTTAATTGGCAAACATGCTTGGAATAATACCAGTCCCACCCAGTATATTACTAACTCCCCATCTACAAGTTTCATTCTATCCTCTGTTACAGAATCACAAGTGTCTTCTTTGTTTGCTGCCTTAGATGAAACAAAAGCATATATTGATATCCCAATAAAATTAATTAAACTTGCAAGTGCCTCACTATCTGCCCCTTTTACACAACTATACAATGAGTCTATTTCAACTGGCATAGTTCCTGAAATTTTTAACATTTCTAGAGTAACCCCTATATATAAGAGTAATATCGTTACTGAATTAGGGAATTACCGCCCCATTGCTATTATCTCCCCATTTTGTAAAGTCTTAGAACGCTTAGTCTATAACCAATTAATCTTTTTCATTGAAAAGCATAATATATTATACAACTATCAATTTGGCTTTAGAAAGGGCTACTCGACTGAATATGCTATTTTAGAAACAATAGAAAAATTTAAGACGGCAATAGATTACTTGTGGTATTTTTTGGACTTTTCCAAAGCATTTGACACCATTAAACATGAAATACTGTTAGCAAAATTGTATAAGAATATTATTCGTGGACTTCCTAATGCATGGTTTTCAAGCTATCTAAGTAACCGTAAGCAATATGTTAAAGTTAATAATTCTGAATCAAGTTTACGAAATATAATATGTGGCATCCCACAGGCTCAACCCTAGGTCCCCTATTATTCTTATTGTATATAAATGATCTCCCAAATTGTTCCAACAAATTTTTATTCAGAATATTTGCAGATGATACAAATACATTTTATTCATCAGATAATCTGAATGATTTGGAAACAGTTGTAAATGAGGAACTAAACAATGTGCTAAAGTATTGCTCAGTAAATAAACTTTCAATAAACTTTAAAAAAAACACTATATGCTTATAACTTCCCCAAAGAAAAAAGCTAGTATAAAAATAACCTCATGCAATATAGAACAAAAAAACACAGATTAAATATTTAGGAGTGTTTATTGATGAAAACTTACAATGGGAAGCTCAAGTTAAACATATAAGCAGTAAAATAGCAAAGAATAGCAAAGATAGGACCGACGGTTATAATTATGTGCAAATAAATAATGATAAACGTTAATTCTACGACAAATCCTAACCCTAACCATCGGACGAGTTCACGGGTAAACGACGGGTTCTCACTCCCCTAGAGCTAGGGTTCACAGGTAAACAAGAAGAGAAGGTAAAGAGAGGAAAAATTATTTTCGAGCGCTCCTACTCGGACTCGTAGCACTTTGCGTGTTTGCATTGTAGTGCAGACGTCTTCACGACTACACTAAGCCGGTCTACCGCCGTTCGGAATGTAACAAATGTTTATCTTTATCCTTGACTGGTTTAAGAATGTCATTAGAATTAACGATTGTCATTATTCCAAGCGTGTTTTCCATTTAAGGATAGTTGTTAATTCAACGGGGAGGCTGTGTTGGCCCAGACCCCAAGGAATAAGAGAAGGGTCTGGGGTCGAGAATGACCCATATGGTTTTATTTGTGGTTGCGCGCGCTGGTTGAAAATACATTCAATCACTACGGCCTACTACTGGTACCAGGGTTCAGTTCGGATGCGACGCAGGCTACCTACTGGAGACTGCAGGATATTCCTCAGGTTAGACTGTTTGATTTCTTGTTTTACTTTAGTTTATTTGTATCTGAGAGGAGGTAAGGCTGTGCATACAAGAGCCGCCGTAAATTGTTGCCCGCTGGTGTCGCGGAAATATTTGTTTACCGAAACGTCTAGATCTTCATCAAAAGCCATTATCTTTTTCGTTGAAAGAAAGCGTTTAAAATGGAACTTAGCTCCAAAGAAACAATGTGCATCTTTATCAAGCGTGAGAGAGAAATTGGTAGCTAAAAAAGATGCAAGAAAGAAACAAAACGTATGTCGTTGCGACGCTGACAGCATATTTTGTTTCGAAAAGCAGCTTCGAAATTACCTCGCTTGTATCAGGTAGTAAAACTTACGTCTATAGAACAAAAACACTTAAAGTGCCTATCACCCTTTTGCAATTTTGATAGCTTATGAACCTCCGAAAAGTTTTGAGTACTTCTGTGAAGAAGGTTTTGGTTTAAAGTGAATACTTTATGTTCTACGCTTGTTTGAAACCGTGTAAATGTGACCTTTCCTGACCCATGACCGCGTAAGTAAAAGCCTGGGTCGAAACCTGGGTAGACGTCATCTTGACGTCATATAATTAATTCGGCTTTGCAATCATTTGAAGAAATACTTAACATGTTGACTAAAATAACTTTTTTCTTTTCTAACAACTCAAAAACTGTGTACATATTCTATGCATCGATGTTGTTGTGATAAAAAGGCGCCATGGAGAATAATGCATTAATGAGATGACGTCTACCCAGGTTTCAACCCAGTCTTTTACTTACGCGGTCATGGGTCAGGAAAGGTCACATTTACACGATTTCAAACAAGCGTAGAACATAAAGTATTCACTTCAAACCAAAACTTTCTTCACAGAAGTACTCAAAACTTTTCGGAGGTTCATAAGCTATCAAAATTGCAAAAGGGTGATAGGCACTTTAATGACTGGGCCCTCGGGAAACCATTGTTTTTTCCCTCAACTGGCATCTCAGAAAAAGCGAGATTCTTGGGTTAACAAAACTCACTGTTTCCCCGGGGCTTGAGTCATTAATATTACATATATATATATACTCAATCTGCAGACAGTACTGTTTCGCTCTTTGTGAGCTCAACAGTGCAGAACAGAGATTTCAGACTGAACCTTAGCTATGAAGCAAGCAAGCTTGCAACAAGGCAGTTTAAAAGGTTCACTGTACCATGCCAAAGTGCTCAAACTACAGAGTAGTGGGCCAGCATTAATGCAAACAGCAATGGTACAATCTGAAAAAGAGTGCTCAACAAAACCAAAGTTAAGGAGCTATAATACTGATGGAGGCGGGCCTAGAAGAGACCTTGATAATACTCATAGCGAGCTATGAGTATGATCGATTATCTAGAGGGGTTGAGGGACGGGTATAGCTTCCGTCCCAAACAGCCCAGCTTGTCCCCCAAAAAGGTTGTGATCATTACAGTTTATATAAATAAATATATCACTAACAAACAATAGTGATACTTCATGTTGATAAACATCACAATTATTATGCTAAAGTGCCAACCATGATTTCAAAAGGCCACTTCATGCCAGGAGCCAATGGATCTATGGTTGGCACATTAATGACAATGGATGATGTGGCAGTATCGCTAATGATATAAAAATAGTATTACTGTGAAAATATGTTGTGTCTCAAAATGCACCAGATTGCATCTCGGCACAAATCCATTTAAAACTTTTTTTTGGGGGGGGGGGGGGTCATGCCCCTGGACCCCCTAGAGTGCTCATGGCCTTCTCCCAAAACACAAAATCCTAGATAGTACCCTGTCAATTAGTCAATTTGTGGTCCATAACTTCTCGTATAGACCTATTGCCCACTTCTGGTCTCAGAAATAGTCATGTAAATGTATATATAATAAACCTGTTATTAACGTCGTCTGCTCAGTCCGATGTGGATCCACATTTCCTACCTTTTTATGGTCCACATGCTTAATGCGCTTGGGCAATAAAAAAGGGGAAAAACTTGGCCCATAACTTATGGTACAGGACTCACACTCAATTACATGTACCAAGAGATACATGTATGAATGGTAGGAGATACATGTACATGTAAGAATGATTGCATTATGCTAAATTGCCAGGACTACATTTGTAGCTGTTAACATATATGTATATCCTGTGTCATGAGCTCACATACATGTATGATTGGTTCCAATATAGAGATTTAGATAAAGTCTGTCACTGATAAATCCTACTATTTTAGATGATTTACATGTAGATGGACAGTTATTTATTTGAACTGTACGTGTCGCTAAATTTGGTATCAATTACATTCAATGTGGCATCTGGTGTGCTCTAGAAATGGGCATTTTTAGGGCCACACACAGATTTAGGTTTAATCATGATTAAGCACGGCTTAATCACAATTTAAGTGACTAAACAATTAAATTGGATGCCATTTATGGAGTATGGATCGACTAATGCCCTCCATCAATCAAGTGCCCCATCCTCCCAGGCATTTGTGGGGTATTTGACATTTTTTTAATCAAAACATTGCAAATTAATGCTCCACCATGAGGTGGGGCATTATTTTGCATAGCTTAGCTAATCCTGTGGCTTTGGAACATGTGCAAATCTCATAAAAATTGCTGTAAAATTTGCTGCCTTTGACTCTTTTGGACAAATTCCCTTGGGGGTGGAGCATTTGCCAAACTGAGTTCTCAAAATGCCCCACATACATTGTACACATGCTCGTTGGGGGAGGGGGTGGGGGTGAGCTGGTTTGAAATTGATATCTAGAGACAATTAAAAGATGGTATTCCTGCTTTCCACGAGTGCTGTGATTTAAAATCTAAAATCTAAAAATAGCTACAAGGAGAAATTGGACAAGTCATAGCAACTAACTTTCTTTTTGAATGTCAAAAGAGATTTCTCGTTTCGTAAGGAAGGCTGTAACTCAAAACCGCTCCACGATAGCTAAAGGTTCATTTGCAGTAATTTGTATGTGGATGTGGAACAGCAAGCTTATTGGAAGAATCTCTGAGATTATAATTTGTCAGTTCATTGCGAGGTATGAATTTGGACAAGAGGTATTCTGGAGTTAAACCATTGAGGGACTTAAAAACCATCATTACCAAATGAAGGGACGTGTGCAAAAAGGGCATAAGTGATTCTCGATCACGTTCTAAATTCTTCCTTTGAAAACAAAGATATTGAAGGATAATTTAGAATGTGATCAAGAGTCAATTATGCCCTTTTTGCACACAGCCCTTCAAATGAGCTTGATGCTGGGTTTTGAGATTCTTCCAACCCAGCGGCATGATTCTGGAGTTTCTGTAATTTATCTATCAGACCTTTGTTAAAAATTTTCCACACTTGTCAACAATAATCAAAGTGTGGCTTTATTAAAGCATTATGTACATTGTACTGTTAACATAATGTTGTAGAGCTGGATGCATCAGGTCTGATACGTTTCAAAGGCTACACAGTAATTGTGTAGGTTAAAAAGGGAGATCATCTCCTTTTAGTGGAGGAATCAGTGTTCTCTGGGCTGTTCTTATCCTGTGACAGACTACATGTTAAGTTATCTCCCTAATTCCCTAATTTTTCTTTGTCACTTATGGTATTTGTTTGTGTTGAACTAGATAAATAAATTGATAGCACTTAAAATTCATACCTGCGAGAGGTTTTGAACAATACATAATTTAATTTAATTCAATAAATTAGGTGAAATGAACTGTTTAATTGTTTCAATGTCTAATCAGTTCTGTTAGAATTTCTTAAAGTGCCCCTACGATCAAATTTTGACATATCAACGTTTTTGCATATTCATAAAGTAGAGTTCATATATTATTACCAGTTCAAATTGTTTTTCGATACAACGACAGGAAGTCTTATTTTTTTAGCTCCGAATATTGAATCTACACGTCCGCCATTACTGGAAGCCGTGCCCTTTGTTCAGCTTTAAACAAAGGTTTATTCACCGGAAATGATGTCATACACTTAACGCTCGCCTGCAGAACACAACGCCTGGAGGCATATTTCTACTAAAAACGTCTTCACGTACATAAGAAGAAAGTTATATTTATCTTTGCGAGGTTGGCTACTTTTTTATGCACGCTATTTCGCGCCACGAGGTTGTCGTGTTAAGTGTATGACATCACTTCCGGTGAATAAACCTTTGTTTAAAGCTGAACAAAGGGCACGGCTTCCAGCAATGGCGGACAGGATTTTACCGGTAAACTCTCCTAAAATTTGTGGTTTAAGATGCCCATTTGGGAATATTTTTTACTATTTCGGATATTTCTAATACTGATTGACCTATAGACACTGAAAAAGTGGCAAATCGAAATGGTAAATTTTCGTCGTAGTGGCACTTTAAGGGACTTAGGGACTGTTAGTTATTCATGGCTAAGAGGGGAGGGAGGAGGGTACAATTTTCAAAATCATTTTGAAATGGAGGTATTTTTTGGGTACACAGTCAGTGGGGAATTACAGGGGTAGGTTTTTGATCTATTCAAGTATTGGCTTGGGTTGATAAATACCCCTTTCTCAGTTCCTTATAAATAGTTTTAAATCCACCACTAATAGATGTACATGTAATTAAAATTAATGCATGACTAAACAATTTGCTGTTTTAACAAGTGTAATTCAAAGCAAGAAGCTCAGTTATACTGATATACGTACATGTCAATATGATGATATTACATGTACTGGTATGTCTTGTTTCCTGTTTCCCCTTATACTGTTATTAACCCATTGTCTACTGGGTGAATGTGCCTTAAGTTAATGAAATCCAGAGTGCAAACTCAACCCTCCCCCTCAGTCCAAGTTTGGCTAGCTCTGATTAGTTACATACTTCTGACCTTATAAGCCAAGGGCTGAAGCTTACCCCACATTGCCACATGGGAGGATTCTTCTATGGGGATAGTAATGATTTGCAAAGATTGGTCTTGTACAAAGCTCCAGGAACTCCAGAGGGGGGACCCGTATTTGAATGTTTTTCCATTACCAGTGAGTAGCATGCCATTGGAGGTGGGTATAGGGAAATGTAACCAGAGAAATGCAGGGTTAAGAATGGCATATTAATTCACTGTTGTTTGCTGCATTTTGTGTAAACAAACCTGGTAGATTAAAAAGGCACTATAATGCATGAGTGCAGATTTTATTTGCAGGAAGGGGTTTTAAAACCGATTTTTGCCCCTTGAAATTCGTGAAAATCAAAGAAACAGTTAACAACTTGTTGCCAAAACAAACACATGTTTCTCCAAATTGTGGAGTCCAATAATCAATGTTTTAGTTTGGTTTATTTAGCCATCCGTCCTTTGAAATAGTGTTATATTATCAGTCCAGCACTCTTGGTTTAATGCATTTTTTGGGTTGCATAGGAATCAATCATCTTGTTGGCACAATCAAATTGTACCATCTAAAACTTCCTAAAAGCTACCTTGAACTGCATGCAATCACATTTCCATTTGGACATTCCCTGTAGTCAAATTGTACATGCACACATACATTGTACAATGTACTGGCTGAGTGTTCATACATATACATGTATCATGTCCTTGCATGCAGGCCAATGACTTTGCATGTATCTGTAACGTTTACATACATGCAAGTTCCCTTCATGAATGTGCTGTACATGCAAACATACCTGCATGTAAACTTGTGCATGTGGTGTGCATTGTACCATATTCTGTTGTAATTTAAACCTTGTTTAACTAACTCATTATCTCTTGTCCCATACATTCCAGATTATGGAGATGAAAACTGAAGATTGTAAGTGGTATGAATACAAGTGCAAGTTTGGTGAGACTTTGTTCTTCTACAACACTGTTACTGGAGAACATAGATGGCCAAACCAGGGTAACTATTCTGTTGATGTAAGTAGTGATTTTAGTAAACAGGGTCCGAAATTGCACCTTATTTAGCACCAATGCGACTACATTTTGAGTGTTGGTGACCAAAATTTCAGAGTTAGTCGCCATCTGGTGACTTTAACCTAAAGTGTTCACAATGTTTTCACAATTATGTCCCAAAGTCACAATGTTCTAAGTAAATTTAGCCAATAAAACATGTCTCGAAACTTGAAACTGGATGTGACATCATCCCAAATAATCAAAAATATAAACTAAGTCCTAAAGAGCTGTTCTTTTAATATACTCAAGAAATGGATAGTAAAAGTCTTGACCAAAAATTTCACGTTGATAATCATAGGGTGTTTTGTTCCAGAGTTAAAGAGTGTTGTATTTTATGAGAGAATGACTATGCCTGTTTCCCGAAGGGCATAAGAATCCATCTATTCATGCCAGTTTAACAGATTGTATGGCGCTCAAGGTTGAGGTCACCAAGTAGTTATTTAATGTACCTATCAATGTTAAGCCAGAGGGGGGGCAAAGGGTGGGGATTTATAAAGGCAGGGCTACCCCGAGGATGGTGATTTTGAGATACGCTGCCTGCCTCAGGGTGGGGTTATTTATAGGAAACATAAAAAAGATAGGGCAGATATTTGTGACCAATGTATTGTCCCGAGGGTGAGGAATTTGACATTTGTTTGAGAGACAGACAGACAGACAGACAGAAGAGGTTTATTGGCACTTTGCAGACATTAATGTTTACATCAGTGTTGAATCCAATAATAATATAAGATGACTAAATAGATGAATACTAAGTCTTGTTGTAGGGTAATATATATGACATTAATTTATTGTGGAAACAGGTGGCAAGTTACTTATAATGTGGGATCTAATTGTAAGGCAATCAGATATGTATTTGGCTGCTCTTCTTGCAATTTTGGTATCTGGCTTAAGTATAAGGGTTAAAATTTGGTCATCATTTGTTTTTTTTAGAGATCTTTTCAATGTATTTTCCAATGAAGCATAGAATTCCTTTCTCGGCACTTGGTAGTATGTGCATCTAATTATAAAGTGCCGTTCATCCTCAACTTCGGCTTTACAAAGAGGACAAAGCCTCTCGTTGGGTGGTTTATATGGGCGCTCATATCTGCCCCTCTCAATTTGTAGCTCATGATTACTTATTCTCAACTTCGTTAGCGCAATTCGATGCTTCACGTTCTTAATATTTAACAGATAATTTTCAAGTTCGTGTTTATATTTGAATGTTCGGTAAAATCTTAATTTGTTACCTTGGTTGTTTTTTCGGTTATTATCGTTGAATAGCTCACTATGCCAATTTTGGATTTGAATATCTACTAGTCTTTGTTTTAAATTATTAATAATTGTGTTTGGGTGTTCGATTTCTTCCTGGAAAAACCAGAGTTCACCGAAACCTAGTCGAAACAGATGGTTTTTTACTCTTTGGCACCACATTGTGGGCTTCCCTATCTGTCTCGATTCAGCTACAGCGTCTTGCGCTAATTCAGTGATATTATGATTTTGTTTTTTTAGCCAGTATTTTAGGCTTCTTAGGGTGGAGTCCATGCTTATTGGTAATTTACCTAATTCGGCCCTACAAGCATTATTAGTGGCGGTCCTGCTTACACCCAGTAACCATTTACAGAATTTTAACTGTACACTTTCTATTGGGTCATTGTTTGGTACTTTATCCATACCCCATATTTCACTACCGTAAAGAAGTATGGGTTTGATTAGACTATCGAATAGTTTGAGCGTAAGTTTAACATCAGTCCTAAAATGACAACCCATTGTTTTCCGTAATTTGTAAAGTGCTTTTAATGCGACTTTTTTTAGCTCGATCTTTGCCGTAGTAAAGTTACCATAAGTACTGAAACAGAGGCCTAGATATTTAAATACTCGCATATTTTCTATTGGTTGGTTAGAATAAGTGAAAGCATAATTGTTCATTCTTCTACCTGAGTTGTTGAAAATCATTGCTTTCGTTTTTTCGATATTTACCTCTAATTCGGAGTTGATGGTATATTCTTTAAGCCTACAAAGTAGCTGCTGTAACCCTTTAGCAGACCTGGAAAGTATAACTAAATCGTCCGCGTATGCCAGACAGCTAATTGTCTTATTTTTTAGCTCCACAAAATCTGCCCCTTTTGTTTGATCAAGGAACTCAGGAAGGTCGCTTAAAAATATATTGAAGAGGGTGGGGCTTAGCATGCAGCCTTGTTTTATTCCTATTTCACATGGGAATTCTTCAGTAATTGTATTTCCGACTTTAACCGCGGCAGAGTCGTTTGAGTATATCGATCGTAATATTGAATAGAATTTACCCGTTATTCCAATTTTCCTAACTTTCTCAAAGAGTTTGTCTCTTGGTATGCTATCAAACGCTTTCCTGAAATCTACGAAGCATCCAAAGAGGAGGTTGTTTTTCTTACATGGTTTAGCTTTGACGTATTTTTCAATCAAAGTTGTCAGTATGAACATACTGTCTACCGTACTATGGTGTTTTCTAAAGCCGCCTTGTTCCCGTTTGAGGATCCCTTTGTCTATTAGATAATCATAAAGCCTAGTGTTGAGTATAGAGGTAAATAGTTTACCAAGGGTAGAGAGCAGCGAGATTCCGCGGTAATTGTCAGTAACAGATTTGTCACCTTTTTTGTGAATGGGCACGATGAGCGCTGTACTCCATTCTTGCGGGAACTCGCCGGATTTCAGTATTGCGTTAAATAGTTGCTTTAAGAACGGTGTTAATTGATCTTTGCCATATTTAATTACTTCATTTAGTATATTGTCCTTGCCCGGAGATTTATTGACTTTCGATTTCTTAATTGCTAATTCAATTTCTTGTATGCAGATTTCGTCATCTAACGCATCGCTGTCATGGACGAGCGTGTTTTCGCAGCCAGTATCTACGTGTACAGGCTGTTCGTTGATTACATCGTGTTTTTCGTTTAAATGTTTAAAGTGCTTGAGGAAATCACCTATTTCAATCGGACACGGGTTACGTCCCCGTTTTTTGTTAAAGTTAAACAGTTTTTCAATTTGTTTCCAAGCGTTTCGCGGATTGCCAAGATCAATTTGATTTATTCGTTGCTGCATGTTAAGATATTTTTTCCTTCTGCATAATTTCCTGAATTATTTTTTTCTATTGTGGAGCATTGCCCTAAGCGGTTGATTATTTGGGTCCTTGCACACCTTACGTCCAAGTGATTTTAAATGTTCTTTGTCCTGATTGCACTCTACGTCGAACCAGTGCTTATTATTATCTTGGTTTGGACTGGGCCGCCTTTGATAGCGTAAGCCTGCCATTTTGCTTATATTAATAATTTCTTTGGAGAACTCATAATGTCAAATCCATACCCCTTCCCCCCCCCCCCCCCAATGATATTTGCACAAAAGGTGGTTATTTTTGGTCAGGAAATTGTTTTTGCATTTGACATTTTCTTTTTTGAAAACCGTTTTGAAAAGAAAAAAAATTTGAAAAACGTTTCCAATCCGTTTTTCCGGGAACGATCACTTTCTGGACTTGTATCACGGTATACAAATTTTAACAAAAGAACTCGGATATAGTTGAGGTCAAGTGTGGAGTTCCACATAGTCCATACATGGGCCTCTGTTATTCTTAATATACATTAATTGTCTACCAAATATTCTACTAAATACTCCACCCCAGACCTATATGCTGATGATACACAAATCACAGCTGCAGCTTCAGATATTACAACTGTTCAACCCTGGTGAAAAACTTTAGATATGCTAAATGACGATCTATCTGAAGTGAAAGACTGGCTCATGGCCGGCACCAACAAAACCTGGATCGGATAGGATCGGACCGGATCGGATCGGACCGGATCGGATCGGATCGGATCGGATCACATTTACGGTTGAATTATATTTTCCCGCCACAACAATTACGACCCGTTTCGTTTATATTTCACGTTTTATTGTTTTGCTTTGTCTGCTAAGTATAAAATACATATGTTTATCTTTATATTTTGTCCTTTGACAGTCATTTCCTCCGGCATTTCCCCCGAATTTCAAGCGAAACCTTTCGTGGTGTGAGTCAGTAGTTCAATTCTTATGAAGCTTAGTCGGGCGTGTCGATTTCATTGACACAGAAATGCGACCTAAACAATTTTCGAAGGCTATGAAAGGGCTCCAAACAGTTTAATTCTTCCAAAGAAAAGAGAAAATCATGGATAATGCACAATATTGTCTTCCCTGAACTGGTTCCCTTTTTGTTTGGCCGTTTCCTAGCCCTGCTAAACTCGAGTACTGACTCGTTTGAATACAACCTCCGCGCTTTTGCTGGGGTCTGTACAATGTGCGAGCCAGCGAGCCAGCGAGCCATGCGAGTATGCGAGCCAGCGATGCGAGCCATGCCAAAAAATATAATTAATCAAAAACAAAATTTAGCCAGACAAATTAAAGTTCAATCGATTCTTTCCAGTACTGATGATGAAACACTCATACAAATCCTTATTCAGATGACCGGGGATACGATAGGGAAAGTGCGAGTTGAAAAGTGGGTGTTGCGAGTTGAAATGTTACAGGGAAAAATGGCGGGAAAAAGACGATCTATCGCAGTGCAGAGTGGAACTGAGCCAAGTCCAAGAGAATTTGACTTTCTTTCCGATTAACGATATAAAGCAAGTATTTTTTTGACGACCTTTTGGAATCAGTATTCTCCAGATACAGAACCGAGATGAACAGACCGAAATAAACAGAATAGAAATTTAAAGAGCCGAGAAGTTCAGAACCGAAGCGAACTGGAGAACAGAGTCTGAACTGAACCCGGACTAGAGTGGACATGGACATGATTAGATTTGAACCAAGAAAACTGAGCTGAGTGCATGAATAGAATAAATAGAACTGGAAACCGAACCCGATCTTGAAACTGTTTGACGCCCATACACAAAGAAATTGAGAAAATTGAACTGACCGAAACCGAACAGAACAATTGGCTTTATGGACTAGTCAATTGAAACCCCGACCCCCCGACCCCCGGGACATAGCGGGGCATTAACGGGGACATGGCCGTGGAATAACGCAAAAGTAGTTAATTTAAACAAGTCCTGGGTGTTTATACTGAGTTAAGTCACGATTAGTCGACCAGGAAGTGTTTATTATTGCACACTCTTTGTTACATGTATTTGCGCGTCACGGCAAAATATCAAATTTTAAAAATATATTTAAACGCAGCTGCATGACATTTCCTTTATATTCCTTTGTCGCATTGTTGTTGTTTTTTGTTGACAGACAACGGTTTCTGATAAACAAGACAATGGTGGAGACTGTAAAACTGCGGAAAACATGTATAGTAATAGAAAATGTACAGGGGCGGATCCAGGATTTTGTGAAAGGGGGGTTTGCAAAAGGATTTTTTTAAATCTAGAGATTTAAAAAATGAATTTACAGTGATTTACAGGAATCAAGTGGGTGTTGCAACCCCCGAAACCCCTCCCCTGGTTCCGCTAGTGATGTGCTACAGACAATGTATTTTTTTCAAATAATGGAACAACAGATTTAAGCTTATGTATATTCAATTTTTCCGCCCAGAATGGGCTTTGTTAGTGGGACACTTTGAGATTTTGGAATGCATTAAGGTCAGCTAATTATAATATTAATGAGTTAAAGGATTGCCCTACGATTGGTTTAAATAAATGAGCTTTGGGAGTTGCTTGTCCCTAGCCGATCTCAAATGGAACGAGCTTTGGGAGTTGCTAGTCCCAAGCCGATCTCAAGTGTGAAAGTCAATTCAATAGAAGTTCGTAAAATGGATGAAAGAGCGAAACAATAGTTTATCCACATGCAAAACGACAAAGCCCTTCGGCTTAAACCTCATGCTCTCATTTTTTTACAGCGTGTTCACAACGCATCGCAAATAAGTCTAAATACAGATTCTAGGAAGCTGTAGCTTTAAAATGAGATGTCATTCAAGCTTATCCGTGCCCTAGAAGTCAAACAAAATCACCAAATGAAACTGAACTGAGTATACTTTTGTTTAGCTTGCGTCGAAGCGGTAAAAATAGCCGGTCCGCAATTCCAACTGAGCTAGTTGTGTTCATGCAACTCACGTAGAAGCGGGAAAAAAGCCGGTCGGCAAAACGGCAAACAGTGTTACAAGCCGTTCTCAATTTTCTCCTAGTCGTTTTCATATCGCATCGCAAATAAGTCTGAATATACAAATTATAGGAAGCTGTAGCTTTAAAACGATACTTCATTCAAGCTTACTACCTGCCCTTGAAGTCAAACAAAATCACCCAATGAAACTGAACTAGTGAGTACTGAGTTGTGTTCAACTCGCGTTGAAGGTCTTGAAGCGGGTAAAAAAAGCCGGTCTGCAATTCCAACTCGTTTTCAATTGTCTCCCAATCGTGCTCAAATCGCATCGCAAATAATTCTGAATACAGATTCTAGGAAGCTGTAGCTTTAAAATGAGATGTTATTCAAGCTTATCCTAGAAGTCAAACAAAATCGAATCCACAAAATCACCCACACAGAAACTGAGCTAATAAGTTGCCGAAGCTGTAAAAAAGCCGGTCGGCAAAATGGCTAACAGTGTTCCAAGCCGTTCTCAATTTTCTCCCAGTCGTTGATTCGTGACCCTTTGGCTGCTTTAAAACTCCCGCTCGCTTCGCTTCACAACACCTCCCGGCACGGGCCTCAACACATTGATCATTGCTCGATAATTGTCTATTTTGAAAATCCCGCTCGCTTCGCTCCACTTGTTAAACACTCCCAAGGGACTCAACACTCTGATACTCAATTAAGAGTTCAATTCATCTGGTGGCCAGAAATGCCGTATTATTTAACTTTTTCAAGTTTTTTATCCAAGGTACACGGTTTTTTGTGACCGTTTGGAGAGCTTGAGGTCTCATTTTAAGTTATTTTTAGGGCTACAAGAAGCCGCGTGTAAGCCATTTCTGTGTCTTATATTTCTAGTTGTAAATCGACCATGAATATTGTCCCGAGCAACTTTCCATACAAAATTCGCTCAAAACTCGCCAAGATTCAGAAGGCTAAGGTACAGGGGTTTTTGAAAGATACAACTAAAGTAAATAGCCCAACTGTTTTGTGTGACCCTTAGCTATAATAAGCCGCGTGTAAGCCATTTTTCTGTCCAAAAACCATAATATGAGAGCGCTTCAAAGGTATGCTGGTGAAGAGGTTTTCGCCGTTTTCTCTGTATTTGAATCTCCCGCTGCCTCATTAACCAGCAATGGTTCAATGATTTTCGGGTCTCTAATGAGATTCAGGGCTGAATATGTCCACTGATTCTGGGCGATGCGGCGGCAATGCCTCGTCCCAAATGAAAATTCTGAAGCACATGCCGGGGCCATAGGGGCGGGTATTGTAACAGTCAACTGTCCCCGATGGGCGGTGAAAAGATCAAAATGTAACACTGAATAAATGTTACATTCCCCGCTATGTCCCGGGGGTCGGGGGGGCCGGAGTTTCAATTGACTAGTGCATTATACGGATATGAATCGAATATACAGAACTGAATAAACTACTTTTCGGATTGCAAAAACAATTTATCGAACTGCAAATGACATGAACGAACTAGTAGGATAAAGAAGAAAAGTACTAAACCAAAAAAAAAGATAGAACAAGAAAAACGAGCGAAACTGAACTCTGAGAGGAAATTAATTATAAAATTGGCCGGACCCTTGTGGAAACATCAACAAAAGGTGACTTTTTTCGATTCTCGCTGGAAAATCGATGGAAACAATGGTTGTCACGGAAATGATGATTGTTATAGGTTTTAGTTTATTTAGAAGTCGCATGTGTGTTACAAAACTGTTGATGTTAACGTTTCATGGGTTTAGCGCTATGGATTCGGGAACGCACTGAAATATGGCTACGATACAGCTACGTAGAGCGGCTATATCGAATGTATATTGGAACAAAAGCCCACTGGGCTTTCACTCGGGCCACTATATATATCTATTAATGCAGCCACACTCTTTAAGGTGAGAACACACCAGGAGACATTTTGCATGTCCCCGTAGTGTATGTCCCACCTTTATGGAGGAAGAGGTACTCCCATAAAGAAATTGTTTTCAGTGTCCAAGGGAGGCACATTAGAAATGTAGAGGGGGGAGGTAGGACTTCCTCAAGATGCACATTGCTTTCGTCGCTGGAATCAGAGATAGAAGAAAGGGAATAGTTAAACTAAGTAATATATTGAACTGAATTGTGGTTGCAATCGAAATATTGTAAATTAGAATTAGAAAGGACTTAGCTCTGAATAACTGTGAGGGTAAAGTGAACAAAATAAACGTCCAGCGAGGTATACGCTGGTTCATTTTTCTAGGGATCCAGAAGGGGGGGTCCACGTTTCGTCGACTGACTCGGAGTTCCTGTATACGGAAAATTTGTTTTTTCCATCTCAAAAAGCATTTACCATTGCAGGAACTCTAATCTCATTTTTCTTACTTTTTCTTGCAACTCGCATTTTTCAACTCGCATTACTCCCATTCTCCAGTACATTGGCCGACAACCGGTAAGCAAAGCACACACTGGCGGAAGCTGAATTACTTACCTTCTCGCATGCATTTGCAACCAAAACCCTAGCCATGAAAACACATGTTAACTCGAGCCACTGATGATGAGCCAACAGCTAACAGGTATAAATATCAATAGCGCTAGCAAAGCTTTTTGCAACAGTTGGGAGTTACATTGTACAACGTGTCTGCGATTGGTGAATGCGATTGGTGAATGCGATTGGTGAATGCGATTGGTGCCTGTACCAAGCATTTTGGCCGAGTGTTTGGTCCGCGGACCCAAAAGTTTTCGGCACAACTATTTTTGTCGTGTACATATTAACATTTCTGGGTCCGTGGACCATAAATCTCGGTGCGCCTGGTTGGAGTAGCCTCCTGTGCAGCCGTCCTTAGTATCGTCACTCAGACGACACTAAGGACGGCTGCACAGGAGGCTAGGTTGGAGAGCCGTGCTTGAGAATTATAGCAAGTCATATACACAATATAATTATTACCTCAAATAAAGCCGTTTTCAAATATAACAAAGGTAATAAGAGTTTTATTATATGGCTATTTTGAAATCTAAAATAAAAGATAAAGGCAGGGAATTTATTTTAAATTTGCATTGCTACAGCGTGCGTGTAACACTCAAATGGCTTCTCCAGTATTTTTACTGAATCACAAGAAACTACGCTTGGGATTTTGAAAACGATCGAGAGTATCGTTGTTTTTAGGCATGAAATCTAACGAGTCTTGGTAAAGTGCGAGTCAGCGAGTCAGGGTGCGAGTTAAAAAAAATCACCGAACACAACTAAATAAACTATTTACAGTGCGTGATGTGCATCATGAAACGCATGACCCCGGTTTTGACTCTATGAACGAGTGATATAGTACAGCATTAACGGTTTTGTTTTGTTTGGCTATGGTTTCTAGGTTCGACTCTGTTCGTTTTTCTCCGTTCTTTCGGAATCAGTATTCTCCAAATACAGAACAGAACCGAGATGGTCATGAACAGAACCGAGATGAACAGAACCGAGATGAACAGAACCGAGAAGTTTAGAAATGAGCGAACTGGAGAACAGAAGAGAGTCTGAGCTGAACCCGACAACAACAAGTCTTTATTCATACTCTGTCTTGTATTTACATGGAGTCTAGTAAATGTAATTGCCATAAGGAGAAAAAAAAATCGTCTGGTATCCCGAAATATATTTTTATAGACATTATAATATGGGTCAAACTAATAGCGAAAAAAATAAAGAAAACATAATATATATATATATATATAACATACAACACAATTGTATATTATCACACTCGATATCAATAACACTAAACACTAAATGACGATGAAACTACACACAGGTATTAAAGGCTGAATCTGAATAACTTTGCTTCGAGAGGACCGGGAATTTGGAAATTAAATACCTCCCTATTGAAGGAGAATGAATACGTTATCGAAATTGAAAACTTGATTGAGGAAATCAAAGATTAAAAAGATAACTTCGAAACCCAGGGAATGTGGTGGGATTACTTAAAACTAAATGTTAAGAAGAAATCAATTGAGTTCAGTAAGAGGATAAAAAGAGAATTAATTCGCGAACGCAATAGAATAACAAAACAATTGATAAAAGCTAAAACCAGACTAGCTAGAGGCGACGCGACAGCGAGCCGTGACATTTTGACCCTGGGAAGCCAGTTAAGTGCTATCGAAAAACAACAACTCGAGGGGGTCAAGATTAGAAGCCGATCCAAATGGATCGAAGAAGGGGAAAAAACCACCCGGTATTTCTTCAACCTAGAGAAAGGACACAGAGATAATAATCACGTAGGTTCATGTTTCGACAAAAACAATAAAGAAGTCAATTCCACCGAAGAAATATTAACTACCTTGCACGGGTTTTTAAACTTTGGGAGGGAGGTAGGGAGATGCAAATACAAGAGTTAGAAGAGAAGATGGAATATAAGAAAAAAAATATGAAATTAGTAGTTCTCTATGAGCTATTTTTTGAGTCTAGGTTTGAAGAGTTCAGTTCCTTGACTGAATTGTCTTACTTTCTTCGGAAAGTGAGTTCCAGATTACAGCACCTTTACATCTTAAACTGAATTTACTGAACCCGGACTAGCGTATGGACATGATTAGAAATGAACCGAGAAAACTGAACTGAGTGCACGAATAGAAGAAATAGAACAAGAATCCGAACCCGATGTTGAAACTGTTTGACGCCCATACACAAAAAACTGAACCGAGTATAAAATAGTATTTATCGAACTGGAAATGACATGAACCAACTAGGAGGGCAAAGAAGAAAAGTATTGTATCAGGAAAAAAAATGACAGAACAAGAAAAACGAGCGAAACTGAACTCTGAGAGGAAATTATAAAACTGACCGGACCCCTGTGGAAACATCAACAAAGCGACTTTCATTGGTTCTCGCTGAAAAATCGATGGAAACAACGGGAAAGAACTTAAATAGTCAAGAAGAAAATAATTAAGCTTGCAAAAGAAAAGGAATAGCGCTTAGCCGGACCGCAATGAAGAACCGGTGTCACAACGGACCGCGTGAAGAACCGGAATTGTCGAATTTGAACTGTCGCCGGATAGCATACAAATTTCGTTAGGGCATCTTAGTTCTCGCACCGGTCTATCCGGAGGGGCCGATGTGAGAGTTCTATGGCTTATAAACCAAAGAGTCGCCATAGAGAAATATGCCATACCTGAAAATGTCGCCATACAAAATGTCGCCATACCTGAAAATCCGGGATTTAGCACGTCAAATGGTTGTTTAATTGAAAGAGTTAAATCCTACAAAGACCCTCCTACAAATGTCTAGGCGTCCACGCTGATTTTAAATCTAGAGGTACAGGAGCTTCGAATACATGCTACAAAACGTGCATTTATAACGCCGTGAAAAATGGTTTCAAAGTTTCCTGGCATCCCACTGAACTTTGTTGACACAATTAACTTATCTGTCATTAAGAATGTCATTTTTCCATTATTTGATGTTGAGCAGTAGGTATGGTGAAACACGATGCCATGCTGTTCACGGATTTTGCGCGCTTCAGTGAAGGACTACGCAGACCACGATAGTTAACTCTTCAGTGCGATCAGTATATGAGTATATCGAAGTAGACAAGTTCAATTTTAGCGTTACCATTGTCATGGTATTTCACAGAAATCATGAGTGCACAGAGAAGGCAGCGTAAAGAAACAGACCAAACCTGTGCAATAACAAGAGGAAAGCCTAAGCAAAAAGAGTTTTCAAAAGTTAACAGTGTTCATTTAAAATGAGATAAATCAAACATCTTTCATCACTAAAGCGGCGCTATTTGTGTCCAGACTGGGAATTCACCAGATCTTCATCAACTACTAGCTTTGATAGGAATTCGCAGCAATTATATGTGAGTATTTTATTAATTTTTTGTATGTGATTTTATTTTTTCATGGCTCGCATGGCTCGCATGTTGTCCACACTCCGTTTGCTGTCTAGACCAGTCGCGCTGTTAACACTCCTGGATCGATTCCCCTGTAATGTGGAGAAAAAAATAAACATTTAGAAACTTAAACTGTAACTCACATTGTAAAAATTCCTGTTAAATTATCATCGAAGCTTTAAATGTATGCGAATGTATGCTGGTACACTGATCCGTTTCGCCATGTCCATGATACACTTTGATTTATGGCCGGGTTTCGTTTATGTATCTTCACGATCGAACCACTTCTTTTGTCGGTCGGTGATCTGGGTGATGAGACATAAATCTCCACGACAGTATGCGAGTACACTTAAACCCTAAAGCCTGACTCGAAATTCCGACTTTAAATCTTGACTTGAAGGATAGGTAAACCCTCGAGCAAAATACCGAGAGAAATCATAATATATGTGTTCCGATCCGATCCGATCCGTGATCCGGGCCGGTCCGATCCGATCCGTTCCGATCCGATCCAGGTTTTGTTGGTGCCGGCTCATGGCCAACAATTTAAGTCCAAACTTAACTAAAACAGAGTATATGCTACTAGCATCAAGCCAGCGCGATTAAAGTTACCTGGGTAACCATAGTCTGAAGCAAGTTGATGAAAATCTAAATATGGTGAGCATATTGATGTCATAATTGAGAAGGTCACAAATAACTTAAACTTATGAAACGGGTTATGTGATGGATACAGACACTCTCCAATTAGTTTATCGTTCATTGGATGCTCATTACCTTGATCACTGGAGTGAAATCCGGGCAATACCTCCAAGAGTCTAGTAGATAAACTACAAATACTTTAAAACAGAGCGGCCAGAATGATAACCATCGGCACATTTAATGCTCTGTCCGCTCTAGTTCACAATGGTGTTCTGAAGCTACCAGGAGATTATTTGCCAGAAATCCAAGATTTTTTGCCTACCCGGTCTGGCCCAAAAAATCTAGATTTGACCATTTTTGAAGGTGTTGATTTTTTTGTTCAATTCTTTCTCCAACTTAATCCATTCATGTCTGGAAACTGTCAGCAGATTATTTGAGAACATTTTGAAACATATTGAGTGGTTTTTTGTTTTTAGTTTGAAATCCAAGATTTTTTGCCTACCCGGTCTGGCCCCAAAAATATAGATTTGACCATTTTTGAAGATATAGATTTTTTTGTTCAATTCTTTCTCCAACTTAATCCATTCATGTCTGGAAACTGTCAGCAGATTATTTGAGAACATTTTGAAGCATATTGAGTGTTTTTTTGTTTTTAGTTTGAAATCCAAGATTTTTTGCCTAGCCGGTCTGGCCCAAAAAATCTAGATTTGACCATTTTTGAAGGTGTTGATTTTTTTGTTCAATTCTTTCTCCAACTTAATCCATTCATGTCTGGAAACTGTCAGCAGATTATTTGAGAACATTTTGAAGCATATTGAGTGTTTTTTTGTTTTTAGTTTGAAATCCAAGATTTTTTGCCTAGCCGGTCTGGCCCAAAAAATCTAGATTTGACCATTTTTGAAGATGTTGATTTTTTTGTTCAATTCTTTCTCCAACTTAATCCATTCATGTCTGGAAACTGTCAGCAGATTATTTGAGAACATTTTGAAGCATATTGAGTGGTTTTTTGTTTTTAGTTTGAAATCCAAGATTTTTTGCCTACCCGGTCTGGCCCAAAAAATATAGATTTGACCATTTTTGAAGATATAGATTTTTTTGTTCAATTCTTTCTCCAACTTAATCCATTCATGTCTGGAAACTGTCAGCAGATTATTTGAGAACATTTTGAAGCATATTGAGTGTTTTTTTGTTTTTAGTTTGAAATCCAAGATTTTTTGCCTACCCGGTCTGGCCCAAAAAATCTAGATTTGACCATTTTTGAAGATGTTGATTTTTTTGTTCAATTCTTTCTCCAACTTAATCCATTCATGTCTGGAAACTGTCAGCAGATTATTTGAGAACATTTTGAAGCATATTGAGTGTTTTTTTGTTTTTAGTTTGAAATCCAAGATTTTTTGCCTACCCGGTCTGGCCCCAAAAATATAGATTTGACCATTTTTGAAGATATAGATTTTTTTTGTTCAATTCTTTCTCCAACTTAATCCATTCATGTCTGGAAACTGTCAACAGATTATTTGAGAACATTTTGAAGCATATTGAGTGTTTTTTTGTTTTTAGTTTGAAATCCAAGATTTTTTGCCTAGCCGGTCTGGCCCAAAAAATCTAGATTTGACCATTTTTGAAGGTGTTGATTTTTTTGTTCAATTCTTTCTCCAACTTAATCCATTCATGTCTGGAAACTGTCAGCAGATTATTTGAGAACATTTTGAAACATATTGAGTGGTTTTTTGTTTTTAGTTTGAAATCCAAGATTTTTTGCCTACCCGGTCTGGCCCCAAAAATATAGATTTGACCATTTTTGAAGATATAGATTTTTTTGTTCAATTCTTTCTCCAACTTAATCCATTCATGTCTGGAAACTGTCAGCAGATTATTTGAGAACATTTTGAAGCATATTGAGTGTTTTTTTGTTTTTAGTTTGAAATCCCAGATTTTTTGCCTAGCCGGTCTGACCCAAAAAATCTAGATTTGACCATTTTTGAAGATGTTGATTTTTTTGTTCAATTCTTTCTCCAACTTAATCCATTCATGTCTGGAAACTGTCAGCAGATTATTTGAGAACATTTTGAGGCATATTGAGTGTTTTTTTGTTTTTAGTTTGAAATCCCAGATTTTTTGCCTAGCCGGTCTGACCCAAAAAATCTAGATTTGACCATTTTTGAAGATGTTGATTTTTTTGTTCAATTCTTTCTCCAACTTAATCCATTCATGTCTGGAAACTGTCAGCAGATTGTTTGAGATCATTTTGAAGCCTATTGATTGGGTTTTAGTTTTTTGTCAGAAATCCAAGATTTTTTGCCTAACCGGTCTCTACTAATTATCATAATGGTCGGTACCTTAAATGCAGAATAAACTTCTAAACGATATCGATATCTCGACAGGATATGTACCTACTGGCCATGGAGTTCCTGGGACCTGACAACGTAAGTCATCTAAACAAGATAGACACTGCTTCTGATGTGTGGAGACAGGAAGATATTCAGGTATGTGTTATGAAGGATAGATAGACACTGGCTAAAAATTCCAGATTTGACCATTTTTGAAGATGTTGATTTTTTTGTTCAATTCTTTCTCCAACTTAATCCATTCATGTCTGGAAACTGTCAGCAGATTATTTGAGAACATTTTGAAGCATATTGAGTGTTTTTTTGTTTTTAGTTTGAAATCCAAGATTTTTTGCCTACCCGGTCTGGCCCAAAAAATCTAGATTTGACCATTTTTGAAGATGTTGATTTTTTTGTTCAATTCTTTCTCCAACTTAATCCATTCATGTCTGGAAACTGTCAGCAGATTATTTGAGAACATTTTGAAGCATATTAAGTGTTTTTTTGTTTTTAGTTTGAAATCCAAGATATTTTGCCTACCCGGTCTGGCCCAAAAAATCTAGATTTGACCATTTTTGAAGATGTTGATTTTTTTGTTCAATTCTTTCTCCAACTTAATCCATTCATGTCTGGAAACTGTCAGCAGATTGTTTGAGATCATTTTTGAAGCCTATTGATTGGGTTTTAGTTTTTTGTCAGAAATCCAAGATTTTTTGCCTAACCGGTCTCTAGTAATTATCATAATGGTCGGTACCTTAAATGCAGAATAAACTTCTAAACGATATCGATATCTCGACAGGATATGTACCTACTGGCCATGGAGTTCCTGGGACCTGACAACGTAAGTCATCTAAACAAGATAGACACTGCTTCTGATGTGTGGAGACAGGAAGATATTCAGGTATGTGTTATGAAGGATAGATAGACACTGGCTAAAAATTCCAGATTTGACCATTTTTGAAGATGTTGATTTTTTTGTTCAATTCTTTCTCCAACTTAATCCATTCATGTCTGGAAATTGTCAGCAGATTATTTGAGAACATTTTGAAGCATATTGAGTGTTTTTTTGTTTTTAGTATGAAATCCAAGATTTTTTGCCTACCCGGTCTGGCCCAAAAAATCTAGATTTGACCATTTTTGAAGATGTTGATTTTTTTGTTCAATTCTTTCTCCAACTTAATCCATTCATGTCTGGAAACTGTCAGCAGATTATTTGAGAACATTTTGAAGCATATTGAGTGGTTTTTTGTTTTTAGTTTGAAATCCAAGATATTTTGCCTACCCGGTCTGGCCCAAAAAATCTAGATTTGACCATTTTTGAAGATGTTGATTTTTTTGTTCAATTCTTTCTCCAACTTAATCCATTCATGTCTGGAAACTGTCAGCAGATTATTTGAGAACATTTTGAAGCATATTAAGTGTTTTTTTGTTTTTTGTTTGAAATCCAAGATATTTTGCCTACCCGGTCTGGCCCAAAAAATCTAGATTTGACCATTTTTGAAGATGTTGATTTTTTTGTTCAATTCTTTCTCCAACTTAATCCATTCATGTCTGGAAACTGTCAGCAGATTGTTTGAGATCATTTTGAAGCCTATTGATTGGGTTTTAGTTTTTTGTCAGAAATCCAAGATTTTTTGCCTAACCGGTCTCTACTAATTATCATAATGGTCGGTACCTTAAATGCAGAATAAACTTCTAAACGATATCGATATCTCGACAGGATATGTACCTACTGGCCATGGAGTTCCTGGGACCTGACAACGTAAGTCATCTAAACAAGATAGACACTGCTTCTGATGTGTGGAGACAGGAAGATATTCAGGTATGTGTTATGAAGGATAGATAGACACTGGCTAAAAAATCCAGATTTGACCATTTTTGAAGATGTTGATTTTTACTTCAATTCTTTCGCCAACTTAATCCATTCATGTCTGGAAACTGTCAGCAGATTATTTGAGAACATTTTGAAGCATATTGAGTGTTTTTTTGTTTTTAGTTTGAAATCCAAGATTTTTTGCCTACCCGGTCTGGCCCAAAAAATCTAGATTTGACCATTTTTGAAGATGTTGACTATTAGTCTCTACTAATTATCATAATGGTCGGTACCTTAAATGCAGAATAAACTTCTAAACGATATCGATATCTCGACAGGATATGTACCTACTGGCCATGGAGTTCCTGGGACCTGACAACGTAAGTCATCTAAACAAGATAGACACTGCTTCTGATGTGTGGAGACAGGAAGATATTCAGGTATGTGTTATGAAGGATAGATAGACACTGGCTAAAAATTCCAGATTTGACCATTTTTGAAGATGTTGATTTTTTTGTTCAATTCTTTCTCCAACTTAATCCATTCATGTCTGGAAATTGTCAGCAGATTATTTGAGAACATTTTGAAGCATATTGAGTGTTTTTTTGTTTTTAGTTTGAAATCCAAGATTTTTTGCCTACCCGGTCTGGCCCAAAAAATCTAGATTTGACCATTTTTGAAGATGTTGATTTTTTTGTTCAATTCTTTCTCCAACTTAATCCATTCATGTCTGGAAACTGTCAGCAGATTATTTGAGAACATTTTGAAGCATATTGAGTGGTTTTTTGTTTTTAGTTTGAAATCCAAGATATTTTGCCTACCCGGTCTGGCCCAAAAAATCTAGATTTGACCATTTTTGAAGATGTTGATTTTTTTGTTCAATTCTTTCTCCAACTTAATCCATTCATGTCTGGAAACTGTCAGCAGATTATTTGAGAACATTTTGAAGCATATTAAGTGTTTTTTTGTTTTTTGTTTGAAATCCAAGATATTTTGCCTACCCGGTCTGGCCCAAAAAATCTAGATTTGACCATTTTTGAAGATGTTGATTTTTTTGTTCAATTCTTTCTCCAACTTAATCCATTCATGTCTGGAAACTGTCAGCAGATTGTTTGAGATCATTTTGAAGCCTATTGATTGGGTTTTAGTTTTTTGTCAGAAATCCAAGATTTTTTGCCTAACCGGTCTCTACTAATTATCATAATGGTCGGTACCTTAAATGCAGAATAAACTTCTAAACGATATCGATATCTCGACAGGATATGTACCTACTGGCCATGGAGTTCCTGGGACCTGACAACGTAAGTCATCTAAACAAGATAGACACTGCTTCTGATGTGTGGAGACAGGAAGATATTCAGGTATGTGTTATGAAGGATAGATAGACACTGGCTAAAAAATCCAGATTTGACCATTTTTGAAGATGTTGATTTTTACTTCAATTCTTTCGCCAACTTAATCCATTCATGTCTGGAAACTGTCAGCAGATTATTTGAGAACATTTTGAAGCATATTGAGTGTTTTTTTGTTTTTAGTTTGAAATCCAAGATTTTTTGCCTACCCGGTCTGGCCCAAAAAATCTAGATTTGACCATTTTTGAAGATGTTGATTTTTTTGTTCAATTCTTTCTCCAACTTAATCCATTCATGTCTGGAAACTGTCAGCAGATTGTTTGAGATCATTTTGAAGCCTATTGATTGGGTTTTAGTTTTTTGTCAGAAATCCAAGATTTTTTGCCTAACCGGTCTCTACTAATTATCATAATGGTCGGTACCTTAAATGCAGAATAAACTTCTAAACGATATCGATATCTCGACAGGATATGTACCTACTGGCCATGGAGTTCCTGGGACCTGACAACGTAAGTCATCTAAACAAGATAGACACTGCTTCTGATGTGTGGAGACAGGAAGATATTCAGGTATGTGTTATGAAGGATAGATAGACACTGGCTAAAAATTCCAGATTTGACCATTTTTGAAGATGTTGATTTTTTTGTTCAATTCTTTCTCCAACTTAATCCATTCATGTCTGGAAACTGTCAGCAGATTATTTGAGAACATTTTGAAGCATATTGAGTGTTTTTTTGTTTTTAGTTTGAAATCCAAGATTTTTTGCCTACCCGGTCTGGCCCAAAAAATCTAGATTTGACCATTTTTGAAGATGTTGATTTTTTTGTTCAATTCTTTCTCCAACTTAATCCATTCATGTCTGGAAACTGTCAGCAGATTATTTGAGAACATTTTGAAGCATATTGAGTGGTTTTTTGTTTTTAGTTTGAAATCCAAGATATTTTGCCTACCCGGTCTGGCCCAAAAAATCTAGATTTGACCATTTTTGAAGATGTTGATTTTTTTGTTCAATTCTTTCTCCAACTTAATCCATTCATGTCTGGAAACTGTCAGCAGATTATTTGAGAACATTTTGAAGCATATTAAGTGTTTTTTTGTTTTTAGTTTGAAATCCAAGATATTTTGCCTACCCGGTCTGGCCCAAAAAATCTAGATTTGACCATTTTTGAAGATGTTGATTTTTTTGTTCAATTCTTTCTCCAACTTAATCCATTCATGTCTGGAAACTGTCAGCAGATTGTTTGAGATCATTTTTGAAGCCTATTGATTGGGTTTTAGTTTTTTGTCAGAAATCCAAGATTTTTTGCCTAACCGGTCTCTACTAATTATCATAATGGTCGGTACCTTAAATGCAGAATAAACTTCTAAACGATATCGATATCTCGACAGGATATGTACCTACTGGCCATGGAGTTCCTGGGACCTGACAACGTAAGTCATCTAAACAAGATAGACACTGCTTCTGATGTGTGGAGACAGGAAGATATTCAGGTATGTGTTATGAAGGATAGATAGACACTGGCTAAAAAATCCAGATTTGACCATTTTTGAAGATGTTGATTTTTACTTCAATTCTTTCTCCAACTTAATCCATTCATGTCTGGGAACTGTCAGCAGATTACTTGAGAACATTTTGAAGCATATTGAGTGTTTTTTTGTTTTTAGTTTGAAATCCAAGATTTTTTGCCTACCCGGTCTGGCCCAAAAAATCTAGATTTGACCATTTTTGAAGATGTTGATTTTTTTGTTCAATTCTTTCTCCAACTTAATCCATTCATGTCTGGAAACTGTCAGCAGATTGTTTGAGATCATTTTGAAGCCTATTGATTGGGTTTTAGTTTTTTGTCAGAAATCCAAGATTTTTTGCCTAACCGGTCTCTACTAATTATCATAATGGTCGGTACCTTAAATGCAGAATAAACTTCTAAACGATATCGATATCTCGACAGGATATGTACCTACTGGCCATGGAGTTCCTGGGACCTGACAACGTAAGTCATCTAAACAAGATAGACACTGCTTCTGATGTGTGGAGACAGGAAGATATTCAGGTATGTGTTATGAAGGATAGATAGACACTGGCTAAAAAATCCAGATTTGACCATTTTTGAAGATGTTGATTTTTACTTCAATTCTTTCTCCAACTTAATCCATTCATGTCTGGAAACTGTCAGCAGATTATTTGAGAACATTTTGAAGCATATTGAGTGTTTTTTTGTTTTTAGTTTGAAATCCAAGATTTTTTGCCTACCCGGTCTGGCCCAAAAAATCTAGATTTGACCATTTTTGAAGATGTTGATTTTTTTGTTCAATTCTTTCTCCAACTTAATCCATTCATGTCTGGAAACTGTCAGCAGATTGTTTGAGAACATTTTGAAGCCTATTGATTGGGTTTTTGTTTTTTGTCAGAAATCCAAGATTTTTTGCCTAACCGGTCTCTAGTAATTATCATAATGGTCGGTACCTTAAATGCAGAATAAACTTCTAAACGATATCGATATCTCGACAGGATATGTACCTACTGGCCATGGAGTTCCTGGGACCTGACAACGTAAGTCATCTAAACAAGATAGACACTGCTTCTGATGTGTGGAGACAGGAAGATATTCAGGTATGTGTTATGAAGGATAGATAGACACTGGCTAAAAAATCCAGATTTGACCATTTTTGAAGATGTTGATTTTTTTGTTCAATTCTTTCTCCAACTTAATCCATTCATGTCTGGAAACTGTCAGCAGATTATTTGAGAACATTTTGAAGGATATTGAGTGTTTTTTTTGTTTGAAATCCAAGATTTTTTGCCTACCCGGTCTGGCCCAAAAAATATAGATTTGACCATTTTTGAAGATATATATTTTTTTTGTTCAATTCTTTCTCCAACTTAATCCATTCATGTCTGGAAACTGTCAGCAGATTATATGAGAACATTTTGAAGGATATTGAGTGTTTTTTTGTTTGAAATCCAAGATTTTTTGCCTACCCGGTCTGGCCCAAAAATCTAGATTTGACCATTTTTGAAGATGTTGATTTGTTTTGTTCAATTCTTTCTCCAACTTAATCCATTCATGTCTGGAAACTGTCAGCAGATTATTTGAGAACATTTTGAAGCATATTGAGTGGTTTTTTGTTTTTAGTTTGAAATCCAAGATTTTTTGCCTACCCGGTCTGGCCCAAAAAATATAGATTTGACCATTTTTGAAGATATAGATTTTTTTGTTCAATTCTTTCTCCAACTTAATCCATTCATGTCTGGAAACTGTCAGCAGATTATTTGAGAACATTTTGAAGCATATTGAGTGTTTTTTTGTTTTTAGTTTGAAATCCAAGATTTTTTGCCTACCCGGTCTGGCCCAAAAAATCTAGATTTGACCATTTTTGAAGATATATATTTTTTTTGTTCAATTCTTTCTCCAACTTAATCCATTCATGTCTGGAAACTGTCAGCAGATTATTTGAGAACATTTTGAAGGATATTGAGTGTTTTTTTGTTTGAAATCCAATATTTTTTGCCTACCCGGTCTGGCCCAAAAATCTAGATTTGACCATTTTTGAAGATGTTGATTTGTTTTGTTCAATTCTTTCTCCAACTTAATCCATTCATGTCTGGAAACTGTCAGCAGATTATTTGAGAACATTTTGAAGCATATTGAGTGGTTTTTTGTTTTTAGTTTGAAATCCAAGATTTTTTGCCTACCCGGTCTGGCCCAAAAAATCTAGATTTGACCATTTTTGAAGATGTTGATTTTTTTGTTCAATTCTTTCTCCAACTTAATCCATTCATGTCTGGAAACTGTCAGCAGATTATTTGAGAACATTTTGAGGCATATTGAGTGGTTTTTTGTTTTTTGTTTGAAATCCAAGATTTTTTGCCTACCCGGTCTGGCCCAAAAAATATAGATTTGACCATTTTTGAAGATGTTGATTTTTTTGTTCAATTCTTTCTCCAACTTAATCCATTCATGTCTGGAAACTGTCAGCAGATTGTTTGAGATCATTTTGAAGCCTATTGATTGGGTTTTAGTTTTTTGTCAGAAATCCAAGATTTTTTGCCTAACCGGTCTCTACTAATTATCATAATGGTCGGTACCTTAAATGCAGAATAAACTTCTAAACGATATCGATATCTCGACAGGATATGTACCTACTGGCCATGGAGTTCCTGGGACCTGACAACGTAAGTCATCTAAACAAGATAGACACTGCTTCTGATGTGTGGAGACAGGAAGATATTCAGGTATGTGTTATGAAGGATAGATAGACACTGGCCCAAAAAATATAGATTTGACCATTTTTGAAGATATAGATTTTTTTGTTCAATTCTTTCTCCAACTTAATCCATTCATGTCTGGAAACTGTCAGCAGATTATTTGAGAACATTTTGAGGCATATTGAGTGGTTTTTTGTTTTTTGTTTGAAATCCAAGATTTTTTGCCTACCCGGTCTGGCCCTAGGCTCGGTTTCCAGCCGTGGGGGTTTCGGTGAGCCCGCGATCCTCAACCCACTCACGGCTGGGCGCGCGAGCTGAGGCATTGTTGGTTTTTAGCCAATCAAAACCTTGCCACTCAAATCCTGTCGCTGAATTGATTTGCATAATTTACATTGTAAACTTTTGAAAGCCGGACGAAAGGCTTTCGATTGCTGTTCCAAAATGCGTTTAAATTTGCTCTGGAAAAGTTTGGTTTCGAAGAATTCAAGGATTCGCACAAAGAAGCAGTAAGAGAGTTAGTTTTCGGGTGAAGACACTATGTCAGTAAACGCACTGGCTCTGGAAGTCACTTGGGAAACCGTCAGCTCAAAGGTCGCGAAGCTCGTAATGTTCAGTCATTTCTCATTTAACTTTACCGATGCAAGACCAAGGTAGCCCGGCTATTCTTACTTCAAAGAAAATTACTGCTGCCTTTATCGGAGAAGAAAAGACGGACGAGTCCATATTAAAAGAGTTTATAGAAGAGAGGAAATCACGTCTGACGCAGGCCATGTTTATGCGTTTAACTCTGCAATCACAATTCACTTGAAAATCGCTGCATCAAATGAGTTTTACAATTCTTCAATCCTATGTACTAAGTTTGTACAATTTATGTATCCAAGACATACTCTACACAAGTACTAAGCGGGAATACTCGACTCTAGCTCAGAGTTCCGAGATGGCATCTGAACTTAATTTTTATCCCCGTATAAAATTTCGGCTATTAATTCCTGTCATCTAGTGTCAACAAATAGCCTGGTTTCAACAGCCGGGCTTTCTTTGAAAACTTGGACTGTGAACATGAGAGCTAATAATAACAGGTATCAAATAAAACCATTACCTACGTCGAATTAATTTCACACTTGGAAGTTTTAGTTTAAAGAATTCCAATGTGTTTTGAAAGTTTACGCGGAATCGAACCATAAATGAATAATATTGAAGTTAATCAGATGACGTCACGGACACATCGTGTTGACCGCGCGCCCAGCCGTTAGTGGGGGGAGGCTTTGGAGAAACGACACCCCAACGGCTGAAACCGAGCCTAGTCTGGCCCAAAAATTCTAGATTTGACCATTTTTGAAGATGTTGATTTTTTTTCAATTCTTTCTCCAACTTAATCCATTCATGTCTGGAAACTGTCAGCAGATTATTTGAGATCATTTTGAAGCATATTGAGTGTATTATGTGTATTTGTTTGAAATCCAAGATTTTTTGCCTACCCGGTCTGGCCCAAAAAATATAGATTTGACCATTTTTGAAGATATATATTTTGTTTGTTCAATTCTTTCTCCAACTTAATCCATTCATGTCTGGAAACTGTCAGCAGATTATTTGAGAACATTTTGAAGGATATTGAGTGTTTTTTTGTTTGAAATCCAAGATTTTTTGCCTACCCGGTCTGGCCCAAAAATCTAGATTTGACCATTTTTGAAGATATATTTTTTTTTTGTTCAATTCTTTCTCCAACTTAATCCATTCATGTCTGGAAACTGTCAGCAGATTATTTGAGAACATTTTGAGGCATATTGAGTGTCTTTTTGTTTTTTGTTTGAAATCCAAGATTTTTTTCCTACCCGGTCTGGCCCAAAAAATATAGATTTGACCATTTTTGAAGATATAGATTTTTTTGTTCAATTCTTTCTCCAACTTAATCCATTCATGTCTGGAAACTGTCAGCAGATTGTTTGAGATCATTTTGAAGCCTATTGATTGGGTTTTAGTTTTTTGTCAGAAATCCAAGATTTTTTGCCTAACCGGTCTCTACTAATTATCATAATGGTCGGTACCTTAAATGCAGAATAAACTTCTAAACGATATCGATATCTCGACAGGATATGTACCTACTGGCCATGGAGTTCCTGGGACCTGACAACGTAAGTCATCTAAACAAGATAGACACTGCTTCTGATGTGTGGAGACAGGAAGATATTCAGGTATGTGTTATGAAGGATAGATAGACACTGGCTAAAAAATCCAGATTTGACCATTTTTGAAGATGTTGATTTTTTTGTTCAATTCTTTCTCCAACTTAATCCATTCATGTCTGGAAACTGTCAGCAGATTATTTGAGAACATTTTGAAGCATATTGAGTGGTTTTTTGTTTTTTGTTTGAAATCCAAGATTTTTTGCCTACCCGGTCTGGCCCAAAAAATATAGATTTGACCATTTTTGAAGATATATATTTTTTTTGTTCAATTCTTTCTCCAACTTAATCCATTCATGTCTGGAAACTGTCAGCAGATTATTTGAGAACATTTTGAGGCATATTGAGTGGTTTTTTGTTTTTTGTTTGAAATCCAAGATTTTTTGCCTACCCGGTCTGGCCCAAAAAATCTAGATTTGACCATTTTTGAAGATATAGATTTTTTTTGTTCAATTCTTTCTCCAACTTAATCCATTCATGTCTGGAAACTGTCAGCAGATTATTTGAGAACATTTTGAAGCATATTGAGTGTTTTTTTTGTTTTTAGTTTGAAATCCAAGATTTTTTGCCTACCCGGTCTGGCCCAAAAAATCTAGATTTGACCATTTTTGAAGATGTTGATTTATTTGTTCAATTCTTTCTCCAACTTAATCCATTCATGTCTGGAAACTGTCAGCAGATTATTTGAGAACATTTTGAAGCATATTGAGTGTTTTTTTGTTTTTAGTTTGAAATCCAAGATTTTTTGCCTACCCGGTCTGGCCCAAAAAATATAGATTTGACCATTTTTGAAGATGTTGATTTTTTTGTTCAATTCTTTCTCCAACTTAATCCATTCATGTCTGGAAACTGTCAGCAGATTATTTGAGAACATTTTGAGGCATATTGAGTGTCTTTTTGTTTTTTGTTTGAAATCCAAGATTTTTTTCCTACCCGGTCTGGCCCAAAAAATCTAGATTTGACCATTTTTGAAGATATAGATTTTTTTGTTCAATTCTTTCTCCAACTTAATCCATTCATGTCTGGAAACTGTCAGCAGATTGTTTGAGATCATTTTGAAGCCTATTGATTGGGTTTTAGTTTTTTGTCAGAAATCCAAGATTTTTTGCCTAACCGGTCTCTACTAATTATCATAATGGTCGGTACCTTAAATGCAGAATAAACTTCTAAACGATATCGATATCTCGACAGGATATGTACCTACTGGCCATGGAGTTCCTGGGACCTGACAACGTAAGTCATCTAAACAAGATAGACACTGCTTCTGATGTGTGGAGACAGGAAGATATTCAGGTATGTGTTATGAAGGATAGATAGACACTGGCTAAAAAATCCAGATTTGACCATTTTTGAAGATGTTGATTTTTTTGTTCAATTCTTTCTCCAACTTAATCCATTCATGTCTGGAAACTGTCAGCAGATTATTTGAGAACATTTTGAAGCATATTGAGTGGTTTTTTGTTTTTTGTTTGAAATCCAAGATTTTTTGCCTACCCGGTCTGGCCCAAAAAATATAGATTTGACCATTTTTGAAGATATATATTTTTTTTGTTCAATTCTTTCTCCAACTTAATCCATTCATGTCTGGAAACTGTCAGCAGATTATTTGAGAACATTTTGAGGCATATTGAGTGGTTTTTTGTTTTTTGTTTGAAATCCAAGATTTTTTGCCTACCCGGTCTGGCCCAAAAAATCTAGATTTGACCATTTTTGAAGATATAGATTTTTTTTGTTCAATTCTTTCTCCAACTTAATCCATTCATGTCTGGAAACTGTCAGCAGATTATTTGAGAACATTTTGAAGCATATTGAGTGTTTTTTTTGTTTTTAGTTTGAAATCCAAGATTTTTTGCCTACCCGGTCTGGCCCAAAAAATCTAGATTTGACCATTTTTGAAGATGTTGATTTATTTGTTCAATTCTTTCTCCAACTTAATCCATTCATGTCTGGAAACTGTCAGCAGATTATTTGAGAACATTTTGAAGCATATTGAGTGTTTTTTTGTTTTTAGTTTGAAATCCAAGATTTTTTGCCTACCCGGTCTGGCCCAAAAAATATAGATTTGACCATTTTGAAGATGTTGATTTTTTTGTTCAATTCTTTCTCCAACTTAATCCATTCATGTCTGGAAACTGTCAGCAGATTATTTGAGATCATTTTGAAGCATATTGAGTGTTTTTTTGTTTTTAGTTTGAAATCCAAGATTTTTTGCCTACCCGGTCTGGCCCAAAAAATCTAGATTTGACCATTTTTGAAGATGTTGATTTTTTTGTTCAATTCTTTCTCCAACTTAATCCATTCATGTCTGGAAACTGTCAGCAGATTATTTGAGAACATTTTGAAGCATATTGAGTGTTTTTTTGTTTTTAGTTTGAAATCCAAGATTTTTTGCCTACCCGGTCTGGCCCAAAAAATCTAGATTTGACCATTTTTGAAGATGTTGATTTTTTTGTTCAATTCTTTCTCCAACTTAATCCATTCATGTCTGGAAACTGTCAGCAGATTATTTGAGATCATTTTGAAGCATATTGAGTGTTTTTTTGTTTTTAGTTTGAAATCCAAGATTTTTTGCCTACCCGGTCTGGCCCAAAAAATCTAGATTTGACCATTTTTGAAGATGTTGATTTTTTTGTTCAATTCTTTCTCCAACTTAATCCATTCATGTCTGGAAACTGTCAGCAGATTGTTTGAGATCATTTTGAAGCCTATTGATTGGGTTTTAGTTTTTTGTCAGAAATCCAAGATTTTTTGCCTAACCGGTCTCTACTAATTATCATAATGGTCGGTACCTTAAATGCAGAATAAACTTCTAAACGATATCGATATCTCGACAGGATATGTACCTACTGGCCATGGAGTTCCTGGGACCTGACAACGTAAGTCATCTAAACAAGATAGACACTGCTTCTGATGTGTGGAGACAGGAAGATATTCAGGTATGTGTTATGAAGGATAGATAGACACTGGCTAAAAAATCCAGATTTGACCATTTTTGAAGATGTTGATTTTTTTGTTCAATTCTTTCTCCAACTTAATCCATTCATGTCTGGAAACTGTCAGCAGATTATTTGAGAACATTTTGAAGCATATTGAGTGTTTTTTTTGTTTTTAGTTTGAAATCCAAGATTTTTTGCCTACCCGGTCTGGCCCAAAAAATCTAGATTTGACCATTTTGAAGATGTTGATTTTTTTGTTCAATTCTTTCTCCAACTTAATCCATTCATGTCTGGAAACTGTCAGCAGATTATTTGAGAACATTTTGAAGCATATTGAGTGTTTTTTTGTTTTTAGTTTGAAATCCAAGATTTTTTGCCTACCCGGTCTGGCCCAAAAAATATAGATTTGACCATTTTTGAAGATATAGATTTTTTTTGTTCAATTCTTTCTCCAACTTAATCCATTCATGTCTGGAAACTGTCAGCAGATTATTTGAGAACATTTTGAAGCACATTGAGTGTTTTTTTGTTTTTAGTTTGAAATCCAAGATTTTTTGCCTACCCGGTCTGGCCCAAAAAATCTAGATTTGACCATTTTTGAAGATGTTGATTTTTTTGTTCAATTCTTTCTCCAACTTAATCCATTCATGTCTGGAAACTGTCAGCAGATTATTTGAGATCATTTTGAAGCATATTGAGTGTTTTTTTGTTTTTAGTTTGAAATCCAAGATTTTTTGCCTACCCGGTCTGGCCCAAAAAATCTAGATTTGACCATTTTTGAAGATGTTGATTTTTTTGTTCAATTCTTTCTCCAACTTAATCCATTCATGTCTGGAAACTGTCAGCAGATTATTTGAGAACATTTTGAAGCATATTGAGTGTTTTTTTGTTTTTAGTTTGAAATCCAAGATTTTTTGCCTACCCGGTCTGGCCCAAAAAATCTAGATTTGACCATTTTTGAAGATGTTGATTTTTTTGTTCAATTCTTTCTCCAACTTAATCCATTCATGTCTGGAAACTGTCAGCAGATTATTTGAGATCATTTTGAAGCATATTGAGTGTTTTTTTGTTTTTAGTTTGAAATCCAAGATTTTTTGCCTACCCGGTCTGGCCCAAAAAATCTAGATTTGACCATTTTTGAAGATATATATTTTTTTTGTTCAATTCTTTCTCCAACTTAATCCATTCATGTCTGGAAACTGTCAGCAGATTATTTGAGAACATTTTGAAGGATATTGAGTGTTTTTTTGTTTGAAATCCAATATTTTTTGCCTACCCGGTCTGGCCCAAAAATCTAGATTTGACCATTTTTGAAGATGTTGATTTGTTTTGTTCAATTCTTTCTCCAACTTAATCCATTCATGTCTGGAAACTGTCAGCAGATTATTTGAGAACATTTTGAAGCATATTGAGTGGTTTTTTGTTTTTAGTTTGAAATCCAAGATTTTTTGCCTACCCGGTCTGGCCCAAAAAATCTAGATTTGACCATTTTTGAAGATGTTGATTTTTTTGTTCAATTCTTTCTCCAACTTAATCCATTCATGTCTGGAAACTGTCAGCAGATTATTTGAGAACATTTTGAGGCATATTGAGTGGTTTTTTGTTTTTTGTTTGAAATCCAAGATTTTTTGCCTACCCGGTCTGGCCCAAAAAATATAGATTTGACCATTTTTGAAGATGTTGATTTTTTTGTTCAATTCTTTCTCCAACTTAATCCATTCATGTCTGGAAACTGTCAGCAGATTGTTTGAGATCATTTTGAAGCCTATTGATTGGGTTTTAGTTTTTTGTCAGAAATCCAAGATTTTTTGCCTAACCGGTCTCTACTAATTATCATAATGGTCGGTACCTTAAATGCAGAATAAACTTCTAAACGATATCGATATCTCGACAGGATATGTACCTACTGGCCATGGAGTTCCTGGGACCTGACAACGTAAGTCATCTAAACAAGATAGACACTGCTTCTGATGTGTGGAGACAGGAAGATATTCAGGTATGTGTTATGAAGGATAGATAGACACTGGCCCAAAAAATATAGATTTGACCATTTTTGAAGATATAGATTTTTTTGTTCAATTCTTTCTCCAACTTAATCCATTCATGTCTGGAAACTGTCAGCAGATTATTTGAGAACATTTTGAGGCATATTGAGTGGTTTTTTGTTTTTTGTTTGAAATCCAAGATTTTTTGCCTACCCGGTCTGGCCCTAGGCTCGGTTTCCAGCCGTGGGGGTTTCGGTGAGCCCGCGATCCTCAACCCACTCACGGCTGGGCGCGCGAGCTGAGGCATTGTTGGTTTTTAGCCAATCAAAACCTTGCCACTCAAATCCTGTCGCTGAATTGATTTGCATAATTTACATTGTAAACTTTTGAAAGCCGGACGAAAGGCTTTCGATTGCTGTTCCAAAATGCGTTTAAATTTGCTCTGGAAAAGTTTGGTTTCGAAGAATTCAAGGATTCGCACAAAGAAGCAGTAAGAGAGTTAGTTTTCGGGTGAAGACACTATGTCAGTAAACGCACTGGCTCTGGAAGTCACTTGGGAAACCGTCAGCTCAAAGGTCGCGAAGCTCGTAATGTTCAGTCATTTCTCATTTAACTTTACCGATGCAAGACCAAGGTAGCCCGGCTATTCTTACTTCAAAGAAAATTACTGCTGCCTTTATCGGAGAAGAAAAGACGGACGAGTCCATATTAAAAGAGTTTATAGAAGAGAGGAAATCACGTCTGACGCAGGCCATGTTTATGCGTTTAACTCTGCAATCACAATTCACTTGAAAATCGCTGCATCAAATGAGTTTTACAATTCTTCAATCCTATGTACTAAGTTTGTACAATTTATGTATCCAAGACATACTCTACACAAGTACTAAGCGGGAATACTCGACTCTAGCTCAGAGTTCCGAGATGGCATCTGAACTTAATTTTTATCCCCGTATAAAATTTCGGCTATTAATTCCTGTCATCTAGTGTCAACAAATAGCCTGGTTTCAACAGCCGGGCTTTCTTTGAAAACTTGGACTGTGAACATGAGAGCTAATAATAACAGGTATCAAATAAAACCATTACCTACGTCGAATTAATTTCACACTTGGAAGTTTTAGTTTAAAGAATTCCAATGTGTTTTGAAAGTTTACGCGGAATCGAACCATAAATGAATAATATTGAAGTTAATCAGATGACGTCACGGACACATCGTGTTGACCGCGCGCCCAGCCGTTAGTGGGGGGAGGCTTTGGAGAAACGACACCCCAACGGCTGAAACCGAGCCTAGTCTGGCCCAAAAATTCTAGATTTGACCATTTTTGAAGATGTTGATTTTTTTTCAATTCTTTCTCCAACTTAATCCATTCATGTCTGGAAACTGTCAGCAGATTATTTGAGATCATTTTGAAGCATATTGAGTGTATTATGTGTATTTGTTTGAAATCCAAGATTTTTTGCCTACCCGGTCTGGCCCAAAAAATATAGATTTGACCATTTTTGAAGATATATATTTTGTTTGTTCAATTCTTTCTCCAACTTAATCCATTCATGTCTGGAAACTGTCAGCAGATTATTTGAGAACATTTTGAAGGATATTGAGTGTTTTTTTGTTTGAAATCCAAGATTTTTTGCCTACCCGGTCTGGCCCAAAAATCTAGATTTGACCATTTTTGAAGATGTTGATTTGTTTTGTTCAATTCTTTCTCCAACTTTATCCATTCATGTCTGGAAACTGTCAGCAGATTATTTGAGAACATTTTGAAGCATATTGAGTGGTTTTTTGTTTTTAGTTTGAAATCCAAGATTTTTTGCCTACCCGGTCTGGCCCAAAAAATATAGATTTGACCATTTTTGAAGATATAGATTTTTTTGTTCAATTCTTTCTCCAACTTAATCCATTCATATCTGGAAACTGTCAGCAGATTATTTGAGAACATTTTGAAGCATATTGTGTGTTTTTTTGTTTTTAGTTTGAAATCCAAGATTTTTTGCCTACCCGGTCTGGCCCAAAAAATCTAGATTTGACCATTTTTGAAGATATATATTTTTTTTGTTCAATTCTTTCTCCAACTTAATCCATTCATGTCTGGAAACTGTCAGCAGATTATTTGAGAACATTTTGAGGCATATTGAGTGTCTTTTTGTTTTTTGTTTGAAATCCAAGATTTTTTGCCTACCCGGTCTGGCCCAAAAAATATAGATTTGACCATTTTTGAAGATATAGATTTTTTTGTTCAATTCTTTCTCCAACTTAATCCATTCATGTCTGGAAACTGTCAGCAGATTGTTTGAGATCATTTTGAAGCCTATTGATTGGGTTTTAGTTTTTTGTCAGAAATCCAAGATTTTTTGCCTAACCGGTCTCTACTAATTATCATAATGGTCGGTACCTTAAATGCAGAATAAACTTCTAAACGATATCGATATCTCGACAGGATATGTACCTACTGGCCATGGAGTTCCTGGGACCTGACAACGTAAGTCATCTAAACAAGATAGACACTGCTTCTGATGTGTGGAGACAGGAAGATATTCAGGTATGTGTTATGAAGGATAGATAGACACTGGCCCAAAAAATATAGATTTGACCATTTTTGAAGATATAGATTTTTTTGTTCAATTCTTTCTCCAACTTAATCCATTCATGTCTGGAAACTGTCAGCAGATTATTTGAGAACATTTTGAGGCATATTGAGTGGTTTTTTGTTTTTTGTTTGAAATCCAAGATTTTTTGCCTACCCGGTCTGGCCCTAGGCTCGGTTTCCAGCCGTGGGGGTTTCGGTGAGCCCGCGATACTCAACCCACTCACGGCTGGGCGCGCGAGCTGAGGCATTGTTGGTTTTTAGCCAATCAAAACCTTGCCACTCAAATCCTGTCGCTGAATTGATTTGCATAATTTACATTGTAAACTTTTGAAAGCCGGACGAAAGGCTTTCGATTGCTGTTCCAAAATGCGTTTAAATTTGCTCTGGAAAAGTTTGGTTTCGAAGAATTCAAGGATTCGCACAAAGAAGCAGTAAGAGAGTTAGTTTTCGGGTGAAGACACTATGTCAGTAAACGCACTGGCTCTGGAAGTCACTTGGGAAACCGTCAGCTCAAAGGTCGCGAAGCTCGTAATGTTCAGTCATTTCTCATTTAACTTTACCGATGCAAGACCAAGGTAGCCCGGCTATTCTTACTTCAAAGAAAATTACTGCTGCCTTTATCGGAGAAGAAAAGACGGACGAGTCCATATTAAAAGAGTTTATAGAAGAGAGGAAATCACGTCTGACGCAGGCCATGTTTATGCGTTTAACTCTGCAATCACAATTCACTTGAAAATCGCTGCATCAAATGAGTTTTACAATTCTTCAATCCTATGTACTAAGTTTGTACAATTTATGTATCCAAGACATACTCTACACAAGTACTAAGCGGGAATACTCGACTCTAGCTCAGAGTTCCGAGATGGCATCTGAACTTAATTTTTATCCCCGTATAAAATTTCGGCTATTAATTCCTGTCATCTAGTGTCAACAAATAGCCTGGTTTCAACAGCCGGGCTTTCTTTGAAAACTTGGACTGTGAACATGAGAGCTAATAATAACAGGTATCAAATAAAACCATTACCTACGTCGAATTAATTTCACACTTGGAAGTTTTAGTTTAAAGAATTCCAATGTGTTTTGAAAGTTTACGCGGAATCGAACCATAAATGAATAATATTGAAGTTAATCAGATGACGTCACGGACACATCGTGTTGACCGCGCGCCCAGCCGTTAGTGGGGGGAGGCTTTGGAGAAACGACACCCCAACGGCTGAAACCGAGCCTAGTCTGGCCCAAAAATTCTAGATTTGACCATTTTTGAAGATGTTGATTTTTTTTCAATTCTTTCTCCAACTTAATCCATTCATGTCTGGAAACTGTCAGCAGATTATTTGAGATCATTTTGAAGCATATTGAGTGTATTATGTGTATTTGTTTGAAATCCAAGATTTTTTGCCTACCCGGTCTGGCCCAAAAAATATAGATTTGACCATTTTTGAAGATATATATTTTGTTTGTTCAATTCTTTCTCCAACTTAATCCATTCATGTCTGGAAACTGTCAGCAGATTATTTGAGAACATTTTGAAGGATATTGAGTGTTTTTTTGTTTGAAATCCAAGATTTTTTGCCTACCCGGTCTGGCCCAAAAATCTAGATTTGACCATTTTTGAAGATGTTGATTTGTTTTGTTCAATTCTTTCTCCAACTTTATCCATTCATGTCTGGAAACTGTCAGCAGATTATTTGAGAACATTTTGAAGCATATTGAGTGGTTTTTTGTTTTTAGTTTGAAATCCAAGATTTTTTGCCTACCCGGTCTGGCCCAAAAAATATAGATTTGACCATTTTTGAAGATGTTGATTTTTTTGTTCAATTCTTTCTCCAACTTAATCCATTCATGTCTGGAAACTGTCAGCAGATTGTTTGAGATCATTTTGAAGCCTATTGATTGGGTTTTAGTTTTTTGTCAGAAATCCAAGATTTTTTGCCTAACCGGTCTCTACTAATTATCATAATGGTCGGTACCTTAAATGCAGAATAAACTTCTAAACGATATCGATATCTCGACAGGATATGTACCTACTGGCCATGGAGTTCCTGGGACCTGACAACGTAAGTCATCTAAACAAGATAGACACTGCTTCTGATGTGTGGAGACAGGAAGATATTCAGGTATGTGTTATGAAGGATAGATAGACACTGGCTAAAAAATCCAGATTTGACCATTTTTGAAGATGTTGATTTTTTTGTTCAATTCTTTCTCCAACTTAATCCATTCATGTCTGGAAACTGTCAGCAGATTATTTGAGAACATTTTGAAGCATATTGAGTGGTTTTTTGTTTCTTGTTTGAAATCCAAGATTTTTTGCCTACCCGGTCTGGCCCAAAAAATATAGATTTGACCATTTTTGAAGATATATATTTTTTTTGTTCAATTCTTTCTCCAACTTAATCCATTCATGTCTGGAAACTGTCAGCAGATTATTTGAGAACATTTTGAGGCATATTGAGTGGTTTTTTGTTTTTTGTTTGAAATCCAAGATTTTTTGCCTACCCGGTCTGGCCCAAAAAATCTAGATTTGACCATTTTTGAAGATATAGATTTTTTTTGTTCAATTCTTTCTCCAACTTAATCCATTCATGTCTGGAAACTGTCAGCAGATTATTTGAGAACATTTTGAAGCATATTGAGTGTTTTTTTTGTTTTTAGTTTGAAATCCAAGATTTTTTGCCTACCCGGTCTGGCCCAAAAAATCTAGATTTGACCATTTTTGAAGATGTTGATTTATTTGTTCAATTCTTTCTCCAACTTAATCCATTCATGTCTGGAAACTGTCAGCAGATTATTTGAGAACATTTTGAAGCATATTGAGTGTTTTTTTGTTTTTAGTTTGAAATCCAAGATTTTTTGCCTACCCGGTCTGGCCCAAAAAATATAGATTTGACCATTTTTGAAGATGTTGATTTTTTTGTTCAATTCTTTCTCCAACTTAATCCATTCATGTCTGGAAACTGTCAGCAGATTATTTGAGATCATTTTGAAGCATATTGAGTGTTTTTTTGTTTTTAGTTTGAAATCCAAGATTTTTTGCCTACCCGGTCTGGCCCAAAAAATCTAGATTTGACCATTTTTGAAGATGTTGATTTTTTTGTTCAATTCTTTCTCCAACTTAATCCATTCATGTCTGGAAACTGTCAGCAGATTATTTGAGAACATTTTGAAGCATATTGAGTGTTTTTTTGTTTTTAGTTTGAAATCCAAGATTTTTTGCCTACCCGGTCTGGCCCAAAAAATCTAGATTTGACCATTTTTGAAGATGTTGATTTTTTTGTTCAATTCTTTCTCCAACTTAATCCATTCATGTCTGGAAACTGTCAGCAGATTATTTGAGATCATTTTGAAGCATATTGAGTGTTTTTTTGTTTTTAGTTTGAAATCCAAGATTTTTTGCCTACCCGGTCTGGCCCAAAAAATATAGATTTGACCATTTTTGAAGATGTTGATTTTTTTGTTCAATTCTTTCTCCAACTTAATCCATTCATGTCTGGAAACTGTCAGCAGATTGTTTGAGATCATTTTGAAGCCTATTGATTGGGTTTTAGTTTTTTGTCAGAAATCCAAGATTTTTTGCCTAACCGGTCTCTACTAATTATCATAATGGTCGGTACCTTAAATGCAGAATAAACTTCTAAACGATATCGATATCTCGACAGGATATGTACCTACTGGCCATGGAGTTCCTGGGACCTGACAACGTAAGTCATCTAAACAAGATAGACACTGCTTCTGATGTGTGGAGACAGGAAGATATTCAGGTATGTGTTATGAAGGATAGATAGACACTGGCTAAAAAATCCAGATTTGACCATTTTTGAAGATGTTGATTTTTTTGTTCAATTCTTTCTCCAACTTAATCCATTCATGTCTGGAAACTGTCAGCAGATTATTTGAGAACATTTTGAAGCATATTGAGTGTTTTGTTTGTTTTTAGTTTGAAATCCAAGATTTTTTACCTACCCGGTCTGGCCCAAAAAATCTAGATTTGACCATTTTGAAGATGTTGATTTTTTTGTTCAATTCTTTCTCCAACTTAATCCATTCATGTCTGGAAACTGTCAGCAGATTATTTGAGAACATTTTGAAGCATATTGAGTGTTTTTTTGTTTTTAGTTTGAAATCCAAGATTTTTTGCATACCCGGTCTGGCCCAAAAAATATAGATTTGACCATTTTTGAAGATATAGATTTTTTTTGTTCAATTCTTTCTCCAACTTAATCCATTCATGTCTGGAAACTGTCAGCAGATTATTTGAGAACATTTTGAAGCACATTGAGTGTTTTTTTGTTTTTAGTTTGAAATCCAAGATTTTTTGCATACCCGGTCTGGCCCAAAAAATATAGATTTGACCATTTTTGAAGATATAGATTTTTTTTGTTCAATTCTTTCTCCAACTTAATCCATTCATGTCTGGAAACTGTCAGCAGATTATTTGAGAACATTTTGAAGCACATTGAGTGTTTTTTTGTTTTTAGTTTGAAATCCAAGATTTTTTGCCTACCCGGTCTGGCCCAAAAAATATAGATTTGACCATTTTTGAAGATATAGATTTTTTTTGTTCAATTCTTTCTCCAACTTAATCCATTCATGTCTGGAAACTGTCAGCAGATTATTTGAGAACATTTTGAAGCATATTGAGTGTTTTTTTTGTTTTTAGTTTGAAATCCAAGATTTTTTGCCTACCCGGTCTGGCCCAAAAAATCTAGATTTGACCATTTTTGAAGATGTTGATTTATTTGTTCAATTCTTTCTCCAACTTAATCCATTCATGTCTGGAAACTGTCAGCAGATTATTTGAGAACATTTTGAAGCATATTGAGTGTTTTTTTGTTTTTAGTTTGAAATCCAAGATTTTTTGCCTACCCGGTCTGGCCCAAAAAATATAGATTTGACCATTTTTGAAGATGTTGATTTTTTTGTTCAATTCTTTCTCCAACTTAATCCATTCATGTCTGGAAACTGTCAGCAGATTATTTGAGAACATTTTGAGGCATATTGAGTGTCTTTTTGTTTTTTGTTTGAAATCCAAGATTTTTTTCCTACCCGGTCTGGCCCAAAAAATCTAGATTTGACCATTTTTGAAGATATAGATTTTTTTGTTCAATTCTTTCTCCAACTTAATCCATTCATGTCTGGAAACTGTCAGCAGATTGTTTGAGATCATTTTGAAGCCTATTGATTGGGTTTTAGTTTTTTGTCAGAAATCCAAGATTTTTTGCCTAACCGGTCTCTACTAATTATCATAATGGTCGGTACCTTAAATGCAGAATAAACTTCTAAACGATATCGATATCTCGACAGGATATGTACCTACTGGCCATGGAGTTCCTGGGACCTGACAACGTAAGTCATCTAAACAAGATAGACACTGCTTCTGATGTGTGGAGACAGGAAGATATTCAGGTATGTGTTATGAAGGATAGATAGACACTGGCTAAAAAATCCAGATTTGACCATTTTTGAAGATGTTGATTTTTTTGTTCAATTCTTTCTCCAACTTAATCCATTCATGTCTGGAAACTGTCAGCAGATTATTTGAGAACATTTTGAAGCATATTGAGTGGTTTTTTGTTTTTTGTTTGAAATCCAAGATTTTTTGCCTACCCGGTCTGGCCCAAAAAATATAGATTTGACCATTTTTGAAGATATATATTTTTTTTGTTCAATTCTTTCTCCAACTTAATCCATTCATGTCTGGAAACTGTCAGCAGATTATTTGAGAACATTTTGAGGCATATTGAGTGGTTTTTTGTTTTTTGTTTGAAATCCAAGATTTTTTGCCTACCCGGTCTGGCCCAAAAAATCTAGATTTGACCATTTTTGAAGATATAGATTTTTTTTGTTCAATTCTTTCTCCAACTTAATCCATTCATGTCTGGAAACTGTCAGCAGATTATTTGAGAACATTTTGAAGCATATTGAGTGTTTTTTTGTTTTTAGTTTGAAATCCAAGATTTTTTGCCTACCCGGTCTGGCCCAAAAAATATAGATTTGACCATTTTTGAAGATGTTGATTTTTTTGTTCAATTCTTTCTCCAACTTAATCCATTCATGTCTGGAAACTGTCAGCAGATTATTTGAGATCATTTTGAAGCATATTGAGTGTTTTTTTGTTTTTAGTTTGAAATCCAAGATTTTTTGCCTACCCGGTCTGGCCCAAAAAATCTAGATTTGACCATTTTTGAAGATGTTGATTTTTTTGTTCAATTCTTTCTCCAACTTAATCCATTCATGTCTGGAAACTGTCAGCAGATTATTTGAGAACATTTTGAAGCATATTGAGTGTTTTTTTGTTTTTAGTTTGAAATCCAAGATTTTTTGCCTACCCGGTCTGGCCCAAAAAATCTAGATTTGACCATTTTTGAAGATGTTGATTTTTTTGTTCAATTCTTTCTCCAACTTAATCCATTCATGTCTGGAAACTGTCAGCAGATTATTTGAGATCATTTTGAAGCATATTGAGTGTTTTTTTTGTTTTTAGTTTGAAATCCAAGATTTTTTGCCTACCCGGTCTGGCCCAAAAAATCTAGATTTGACCATTTTTGAAGATGTTGATTTTTTTGTTCAATTCTTTCTCCAACTTAATCCATTCATGTCTGGAAACTGTCAGCAGATTGTTTGAGATCATTTTGAAGCCTATTGATTGGGTTTTAGTTTTTTGTCAGAAATCCAAGATTTTTTGCCTAACCGGTCTCTACTAATTATCATAATGGTCGGTACCTTAAATGCAGAATAAACTTCTAAACGATATCGATATCTCGACAGGATATGTACCTACTGGCCATGGAGTTCCTGGGACCTGACAACGTAAGTCATCTAAACAAGATAGACACTGCTTCTGATGTGTGGAGACAGGAAGATATTCAGGTATGTGTTATGAAGGATAGATAGACACTGGCTAAAAAATCCAGATTTGACCATTTTTGAAGATGTTGATTTTTTTGTTCAATTCTTTCTCCAACTTAATCCATTCATGTCTGGAAACTGTCAGCAGATTATTTGAGAACATTTTGAAGCATATTGAGTGTTTTTTTTGTTTTTAGTTTGAAATCCAAGATTTTTTGCCTACCCGGTCTGGCCCAAAAAATCTAGATTTGACCATTTTGAAGATGTTGATTTTTTTGTTCAATTCTTTCTCCAACTTAATCCATTCATGTCTGGAAACTGTCAGCAGATTATTTGAGAACATTTTGAAGCATATTGAGTGTTTTTTTGTTTTTAGTTTGAAATCCAAGATTTTTTGCCTACCCGGTCTGGCCCAAAAAATATAGATTTGACCATTTTTGAAGATATAGATTTTTTTTGTTCAATTCTTTCTCCAACTTAATCCATTCATGTCTGGAAACTGTCAGCAGATTATTTGAGAACATTTTGAAGCACATTGAGTGTTTTTTTGTTTTTAGTTTGAAATCCAAGATTTTTTGCCTACCCGGTCTGGCCCAAAAAATCTAGATTTGACCATTTTTGAAGATGTTGATTTTTTTGTTCAATTCTTTCTCCAACTTAATCCATTCATGTCTGGAAACTGTCAGCAGATTATTTGAGATCATTTTGAAGCATATTGAGTGTTTTTTTGTTTTTAGTTTGAAATCCAAGATTTTTTGCCTACCCGGTCTGGCCCAAAAAATCTAGATTTGACCATTTTTGAAGATGTTGATTTTTTTGTTCAATTCTTTCTCCAACTTAATCCATTCATGTCTGGAAACTGTCAGCAGATTATTTGAGAACATTTTGAAGCATATTGAGTGTTTTTTTGTTTTTAGTTTGAAATCCAAGATTTTTTGCCTACCCGGTCTGGCCCAAAAAATCTAGATTTGACCATTTTTGAAGATGTTGATTTTTTTGTTCAATTCTTTCTCCAACTTAATCCATTCATGTCTGGAAACTGTCAGCAGATTATTTGAGATCATTTTGAAGCATATTGAGTGTTTTTTTGTTTTTAGTTTGAAATCCAAGATTTTTTGCCTACCCGGTCTGGCCCAAAAAATCTAGATTTGACCATTTTTGAAGATATATATTTTTTTTGTTCAATTCTTTCTCCAACTTAATCCATTCATGTCTGGAAACTGTCAGCAGATTATTTGAGAACATTTTGAAGGATATTGAGTGTTTTTTTGTTTGAAATCCAATATTTTTTGCCTACCCGGTCTGGCCCAAAAATCTAGATTTGACCATTTTTGAAGATGTTGATTTGTTTTGTTCAATTCTTTCTCCAACTTAATCCATTCATGTCTGGAAACTGTCAGCAGATTATTTGAGAACATTTTGAAGCATATTGAGTGGTTTTTTGTTTTTAGTTTGAAATCCAAGATTTTTTGCCTACCCGGTCTGGCCCAAAAAATCTAGATTTGACCATTTTTGAAGATGTTGATTTTTTTGTTCAATTCTTTCTCCAACTTAATCCATTCATGTCTGGAAACTGTCAGCAGATTATTTGAGAACATTTTGAGGCATATTGAGTGGTTTTTTGTTTTTTGTTTGAAATCCAAGATTTTTTGCCTACCCGGTCTGGCCCAAAAAATATAGATTTGACCATTTTTGAAGATGTTGATTTTTTTGTTCAATTCTTTCTCCAACTTAATCCATTCATGTCTGGAAACTGTCAGCAGATTGTTTGAGATCATTTTGAAGCCTATTGATTGGGTTTTAGTTTTTTGTCAGAAATCCAAGATTTTTTGCCTAACCGGTCTCTACTAATTATCATAATGGTCGGTACCTTAAATGCAGAATAAACTTCTAAACGATATCGATATCTCGACAGGATATGTACCTACTGGCCATGGAGTTCCTGGGACCTGACAACGTAAGTCATCTAAACAAGATAGACACTGCTTCTGATGTGTGGAGACAGGAAGATATTCAGGTATGTGTTATGAAGGATAGATAGACACTGGCCCAAAAAATATAGATTTGACCATTTTTGAAGATATAGATTTTTTTGTTCAATTCTTTCTCCAACTTAATCCATTCATGTCTGGAAACTGTCAGCAGATTATTTGAGAACATTTTGAGGCATATTGAGTGGTTTTTTGTTTTTTGTTTGAAATCCAAGATTTTTTGCCTACCCGGTCTGGCCCTAGGCTCGGTTTCCAGCCGTGGGGGTTTCGGTGAGCCCGCGATCCTCAACCCACTCACGGCTGGGCGCGCGAGCTGAGGCATTGTTGGTTTTTAGCCAATCAAAACCTTGCCACTCAAATCCTGTCGCTGAATTGATTTGCATAATTTACATTGTAAACTTTTGAAAGCCGGACGAAAGGCTTTCGATTGCTGTTCCAAAATGCGTTTAAATTTGCTCTGGAAAAGTTTGGTTTCGAAGAATTCAAGGATTCGCACAAAGAAGCAGTAAGAGAGTTAGTTTTCGGGTGAAGACACTATGTCAGTAAACGCACTGGCTCTGGAAGTCACTTGGGAAACCGTCAGCTCAAAGGTCGCGAAGCTCGTAATGTTCAGTCATTTCTCATTTAACTTTACCGATGCAAGACCAAGGTAGCCCGGCTATTCTTACTTCAAAGAAAATTACTGCTGCCTTTATCGGAGAAGAAAAGACGGACGAGTCCATATTAAAAGAGTTTATAGAAGAGAGGAAATCACGTCTGACGCAGGCCATGTTTATGCGTTTAACTCTGCAATCACAATTCACTTGAAAATCGCTGCATCAAATGAGTTTTACAATTCTTCAATCCTATGTACTAAGTTTGTACAATTTATGTATCCAAGACATACTCTACACAAGTACTAAGCGGGAATACTCGACTCTAGCTCAGAGTTCCGAGATGGCATCTGAACTTAATTTTTATCCCCGTATAAAATTTCGGCTATTAATTCCTGTCATCTAGTGTCAACAAATAGCCTGGTTTCAACAGCCGGGCTTTCTTTGAAAACTTGGACTGTGAACATGAGAGCTAATAATAACAGGTATCAAATAAAACCATTACCTACGTCGAATTAATTTCACACTTGGAAGTTTTAGTTTAAAGAATTCCAATGTGTTTTGAAAGTTTACGCGGAATCGAACCATAAATGAATAATATTGAAGTTAATCAGATGACGTCACGGACACATCGTGTTGACCGCGCGCCCAGCCGTTAGTGGGGGGAGGCTTTGGAGAAACGACACCCCAACGGCTGAAACCGAGCCTAGTCTGGCCCAAAAATTCTAGATTTGACCATTTTTGAAGATGTTGATTTTTTTTCAATTCTTTCTCCAACTTAATCCATTCATGTCTGGAAACTGTCAGCAGATTATTTGAGATCATTTTGAAGCATATTGAGTGTATTATGTGTATTTGTTTGAAATCCAAGATTTTTTGCCTACCCGGTCTGGCCCAAAAAATATAGATTTGACCATTTTTGAAGATATATATTTTGTTTGTTCAATTCTTTCTCCAACTTAATCCATTCATGTCTGGAAACTGTCAGCAGATTATTTGAGAACATTTTGAAGGATATTGAGTGTTTTTTTGTTTGAAATCCAAGATTTTTTGCCTACCCGGTCTGGCCCAAAAATCTAGATTTGACCATTTTTGAAGATGTTGATTTGTTTTGTTCAATTCTTTCTCCAACTTTATCCATTCATGTCTGGAAACTGTCAGCAGATTATTTGAGAACATTTTGAAGCATATTGAGTGGTTTTTTGTTTTTAGTTTGAAATCCAAGATTTTTTGCCTACCCGGTCTGGCCCAAAAAATATAGATTTGACCATTTTTGAAGATATAGATTTTTTTGTTCAATTCTTTCTCCAACTTAATCCATTCATATCTGGAAACTGTCAGCAGATTATTTGAGAACATTTTGAAGCATATTGTGTGTTTTTTTGTTTTTAGTTTGAAATCCAAGATTTTTTGCCTACCCGGTCTGGCCCAAAAAATCTAGATTTGACCATTTTTGAAGATATATATTTTTTTTGTTCAATTCTTTCTCCAACTTAATCCATTCATGTCTGGAAACTGTCAGCAGATTATTTGAGAACATTTTGAGGCATATTGAGTGTCTTTTTGTTTTTTGTTTGAAATCCAAGATTTTTTGCCTACCCGGTCTGGCCCAAAAAATATAGATTTGACCATTTTTGAAGATATAGATTTTTTTGTTCAATTCTTTCTCCAACTTAATCCATTCATGTCTGGAAACTGTCAGCAGATTGTTTGAGATCATTTTGAAGCCTATTGATTGGGTTTTAGTTTTTTGTCAGAAATCCAAGATTTTTTGCCTAACCGGTCTCTACTAATTATCATAATGGTCGGTACCTTAAATGCAGAATAAACTTCTAAACGATATCGATATCTCGACAGGATATGTACCTACTGGCCATGGAGTTCCTGGGACCTGACAACGTAAGTCATCTAAACAAGATAGACACTGCTTCTGATGTGTGGAGACAGGAAGATATTCAGGTATGTGTTATGAAGGATAGATAGACACTGGCCCAAAAAATATAGATTTGACCATTTTTGAAGATATAGATTTTTTTGTTCAATTCTTTCTCCAACTTAATCCATTCATGTCTGGAAACTGTCAGCAGATTATTTGAGAACATTTTGAGGCATATTGAGTGGTTTTTTGTTTTTTGTTTGAAATCCAAGATTTTTTGCCTACCCGGTCTGGCCCTAGGCTCGGTTTCCAGCCGTGGGGGTTTCGGTGAGCCCGCGATACTCAACCCACTCACGGCTGGGCGCGCGAGCTGAGGCATTGTTGGTTTTTAGCCAATCAAAACCTTGCCACTCAAATCCTGTCGCTGAATTGGTTTGCATAATTTACATTGTAAACTTTTGAAAGCCGGACGAAAGGCTTTCGATTGCTGTTCCAAAATGCGTTTAAATTTGCTCTGGAAAAGTTTGGTTTCGAAGAATTCAAGGATTCGCACAAAGAAGCAGTAAGAGAGTTAGTTTTCGGGTGAAGACACTATGTCAGTAAACGCACTGGCTCTGGAAGTCACTTGGGAAACCGTCAGCTCAAAGGTCGCGAAGCTCGTAATGTTCAGTCATTTCTCATTTAACTTTACCGATGCAAGACCAAGGTAGCCCGGCTATTCTTACTTCAAAGAAAATTACTGCTGCCTTTATCGGAGAAGAAAAGACGGACGAGTCCATATTAAAAGAGTTTATAGAAGAGAGGAAATCACGTCTGACGCAGGCCATGTTTATGCGTTTAACTCTGCAATCACAATTCACTTGAAAATCGCTGCATCAAATGAGTTTTACAATTCTTCAATCCTATGTACTAAGTTTGTACAATTTATGTATCCAAGACATACTCTACACAAGTACTAAGCGGGAATACTCGACTCTAGCTCAGAGTTCCGAGATGGCATCTGAACTTAATTTTTATCCCCGTATAAAATTTCGGCTATTAATTCCTGTCATCTAGTGTCAACAAATAGCCTGGTTTCAACAGCCGGGCTTTCTTTGAAAACTTGGACTGTGAACATGAGAGCTAATAATAACAGGTATCAAATAAAACCATTACCTACGTCGAATTAATTTCACACTTGGAAGTTTTAGTTTAAAGAATTCCAATGTGTTTTGAAAGTTTACGCGGAATCGAACCATAAATGAATAATATTGAAGTTAATCAGATGACGTCACGGACACATCGTGTTGACCGCGCGCCCAGCCGTTAGTGGGGGGAGGCTTTGGAGAAACGACACCCCAACGGCTGAAACCGAGCCTAGTCTGGCCCAAAAATTCTAGATTTGACCATTTTTGAAGATGTTGATTTTTTTTCAATTCTTTCTCCAACTTAATCCATTCATGTCTGGAAACTGTCAGCAGATTATTTGAGATCATTTTGAAGCATATTGAGTGTATTATGTGTATTTGTTTGAAATCCAAGATTTTTTGCCTACCCGGTCTGGCCCAAAAAATATAGATTTGACCATTTTTGAAGATATATATTTTGTTTGTTCAATTCTTTCTCCAACTTAATCCATTCATGTCTGGAAACTGTCAGCAGATTATTTGAGAACATTTTGAAGGATATTGAGTGTTTTTTTGTTTGAAATCCAAGATTTTTTGCCTACCCGGTCTGGCCCAAAAATCTAGATTTGACCATTTTTGAAGATGTTGATTTGTTTTGTTCAATTCTTTCTCCAACTTTATCCATTCATGTCTGGAAACTGTCAGCAGATTATTTGAGAACATTTTGAAGCATATTGAGTGGTTTTTTGTTTTTAGTTTGAAATCCAAGATTTTTTGCCTACCCGGTCTGGCCCAAAAAATATAGATTTGACCATTTTTGAAGATGTTGATTTTTTTGTTCAATTCTTTCTCCAACTTAATCCATTCATGTCTGGAAACTGTCAGCAGATTGTTTGAGATCATTTTGAAGCCTATTGATTGGGTTTTAGTTTTTTGTCAGAAATCCAAGATTTTTTGCCTAACCGGTCTCTACTAATTATCATAATGGTCGGTACCTTAAATGCAGAATAAACTTCTAAACGATATCGATATCTCGACAGGATATGTACCTACTGGCCATGGAGTTCCTGGGACCTGACAACGTAAGTCATCTAAACAAGATAGACACTGCTTCTGATGTGTGGAGACAGGAAGATATTCAGGTATGTGTTATGAAGGATAGATAGACACTGGCTAAAAAATCCAGATTTGACATTTTTGAAGATGTTGATTTTTTTGTTCAATTCTTTCTCCAACTTAATCCATTCATGTCTGGAAACTGTCAGCAGATTATTTGAGAACATTTTGAAGCATATTGAGTGGTTTTTTGTTTTTTGTTTGAAATCCAAGATTTTTTGCCTACCCGGTCTGGCCCAAAAAATATAGATTTGACCATTTTTGAAGATATAGATTTTTTTTGTTCAATTCTTTCTCCAACTTAATCCATTCATGTCTGGAAACTGTCAGCAGATTATTTGAGAACATTTTGAGGCATATTGAGTGGTTTTTTTGTTTTTTGTTTGAAATCCAAGATTTTTTGCCTACCCGGTCTGGCCCAAAAAATCTAGATTTGACCATTTTTGAAGATATAGATTTTTTTTGTTCAATTCTTTCTCCAACTTAATCCATTCATGTCTGGAAACTGTCAGCAGATTATTTGAGAACATTTTGAAGCATATTGAGTGTTTTTTTTTGTTTTTAGTTTGAAATCCAAGATTTTTTGCCTACCCGGTCTGGCCCAAAAAATCTAGATTTGACCATTTTTGAAGATGTTGATTTATTTGTTCAATTCTTTCTCCAACTTAATCCATTCATGTCTGGAAACTGTCAGCAGATTATTTGAGAACATTTTGAAGCATATTGAGTGTTTTTTTGTTTTTAGTTTGAAATCCAAGATTTTTTGCCCCGGTCTGGCCCAAAAAATATAGATTTGACCATTTTTGAAGATGTTGATTTTTTTGTTCAATTCTTTCTCCAACTTAATCCATTCATGTCTGGAAACTGTCAGCAGATTATTTGAGATCATTTTGAAGCATATTGAGTGTTTTTTTTGTTTTTAGTTTGAAATCCAAGATTTTTTGCCTACCCGGTCTGGCCCAAAAAATCTAGATTTGACCATTTTTGAAGATGTTGATTTTTTTGTTCAATTCTTTCTCCAACTTAATCCATTCATGTCTGGAAACTGTCAGCAGATTATTTGAGAACATTTTGAAGCATATTGAGTGTTTTTTTTGTTTTTAGTTTGAAATCCAAGATTTTTTGCCTCTACCCGGTCTGGCCCAAAAAATCTAGATTTGACCATTTTTGAAGATGTTGATTTTTTTGTTCAATTCTTTCTCCAACTTAATCCATTCATGTCTGGAAACTGTCAGCAGATTATTTGAGATCATTTTGAAGCATATTGAGTGTTTTTTTGTTTTTAGTTTGAAATCCAAGATTTTTTGCCTACCCGGTCTGGCCCAAAAAATATAGATTTGACCATTTTTGAAGATGTTGATTTTTTTGTTCAATTCTTTCTCCAACTTAATCCATTCATGTCTGGAAACTGTCAGCAGATTGTTTGAGATCATTTTGAAGCCTATTGATTGGGTTTTAGTTTTTTGTCAGAAATCCAAGATTTTTTGCCTAACCGGTCTCTACTAATTATCATAATGGTCGGTACCTTAAATGCAGAATAAACTTCTAAACGATATCGATATCTCGACAGGATATGTACCTACTGGCCATGGAGTTCCTGGGACCTGACAACGTAAGTCATCTAAACAAGATAGACACTGCTTCTGATGTGTGGAGACAGGAAGATATTCAGGTATGTGTTATGAAGGATAGATAGACACTGGCTAAAAAATCCAGATTTGACCATTTTTGAAGATGTTGATTTTTTTGTTCAATTCTTTCTCCAACTTAATCCATTCATGTCTGGAAACTGTCAGCAGATTATTTGAGAACATTTTGAAGCATATTGAGTGTTTTGTTTGTTTTTAGTTTGAAATCCAAGATTTTTTACCTACCCGGTCTGGCCCAAAAAATCTAGATTTGACCATTTTGAAGATGTTGATTTTTTTGTTCAATTCTTTCTCCAACTTAATCCATTCATGTCTGGAAACTGTCAGCAGATTATTTGAGAACATTTTGAAGCATATTGAGTGTTTTTTTTGTTTTTAGTTTGAAATCCAAGATTTTTTGCATACCCGGTCTGGCCCAAAAAATATAGATTTGACCATTTTTGAAGATATAGATTTTTTTTGTTCAATTCTTTCTCCAACTTAATCCATTCATGTCTGGAAACTGTCAGCAGATTATTTGAGAACATTTTGAAGCACATTGAGTGTTTTTTTGTTTTTAGTTTGAAATCCAAGATTTTTTGCATACCCGGTCTGGCCCAAAAAATATAGATTTGACCATTTTTGAAGATATAGATTTTTTTTTGTTCAATTCTTTCTCCAACTTAATCCATTCATGTCTGGAAACTGTCAGCAGATTATTTGAGAACATTTTGAAGCACATTGAGTGTTTTTTTTGTTTTTAGTTTGAAATCCAAGATTTTTTGCCTACCCGGTCTGGCCCAAAAAATCTAGATTTGACCATTTTTGAAGATGTTGATTTTTTTTGTTCAATTCTTTCTCCAACTTAATCCATTCATGTCTGGAAACTGTCAGCAGATTATTTGAGAACATTTTGAAGCATATTGAGTGTTTTTTTGTTTTTAGTTTGAAATCCAAGATTTTTTGCCTACCCGGTCTGGCCCAAAAAATCTAGATTTGACCATTTTTGAAGATGTTGATTTTTTTGTTCAATTCTTTCTCCAACTTAATCCATTCATGTCTGGAAACTGTCAGCAGATTATTTGAGAACATTTTGAAGCATATTGAGTGTTTTTTTGTTTTTAGTTTGAAATCCAAGATTTTTTGCCTACCCGGTCTGGCCCAAAAAATCTAGATTTGACCATTTTTGAAGATGTTGATTTTTTTGTTCAATTCTTTCTCCAACTTAATCCATTCATGTCTGGAAACTGTCAGCAGATTATTTGAGAACATTTTGAAGCATATTGAGTGTTTTTTTGTTTTTAGTTTGAAATCCAAGATTTTTTGCCTACCCGGTCTGGCCCAAAAAATATAGATTTGACCATTTTTGAAGATGTTGATTTTTTTGTTCAATTCTTTCTCCAACTTAATCCATTCATGTCTGGAAACTGTCAGCAGATTGTTTGAGATCATTTTGAAGCCTATTGATTGGGTTTTAGTTTTTTGTCAGAAATCCAAGATTTTTTGCCTAACCGGTCTCTACTAATTATCATAATGGTCGGTACCTTAAATGCAGAATAAACTTCTAAACGATATCGATATCTCGACAGGATATGTACCTACTGGCCATGGAGTTCCTGGGACCTGACAACGTAAGTCATCTAAACAAGATAGACACTGCTTCTGATGTGTGGAGACAGGAAGATATTCAGGTATGTGTTATGAAGGATAGATAGACACTGGCTAAAAAATCCAGATTTGACCATTTTTGAAGATGTTGATTTTTTTGTTCAATTCTTTCTCCAACTTAATCCATTCATGTCTGGAAACTGTCAGCAGATTATTTGAGAACATTTTGAAGCATATTGAGTGGTTTTTTGTTTTTTGTTTGAAATCCAAGATTTTTTGCCTACCCGGTCTGGCCCAAAAAATATAGATTTGACCATTTTTGAAGATATATATTTTTTTTTGTTCAATTCTTTCTCCAACTTAATCCATTCATGTCTGGAAACTGTCAGCAGATTATTTGAGAACATTTTGAGGCATATTGAGTGGTTTTTTGTTTTTTTGTTTGAAATCCAAGATTTTTTGCCTACCCGGTCTGGCCCAAAAAATCTAGATTTGACCATTTTTGAAGATATAGATTTTTTTTGTTCAATTCTTTCTCCAACTTAATCCATTCATGTCTGGAAACTGTCAGCAGATTATTTGAGAACATTTTGAAGCATATTGAGTGTTTTTTTTGTTTTTAGTTTGAAATCCAAGATTTTTTGCCTACCCGGTCTGGCCCAAAAAATCTAGATTTGACCATTTTTGAAGATGTTGATTTATTTGTTCAATTCTTTCTCCAACTTAATCCATTCATGTCTGGAAACTGTCAGCAGATTATTTGAGAACATTTTGAAGCATATTGAGTGTTTTTTTGTTTTTAGTTTGAAATCCAAGATTTTTTGCCTACCCGGTCTGGCCCAAAAAATATAGATTTGACCATTTTTGAAGATGTTGATTTTTTTGTTCAATTCTTTCTCCAACTTAATCCATTCATGTCTGGAAACTGTCAGCAGATTATTTGAGATCATTTTGAAGCGTATTGAGTGTTTTTTTGTTTTTAGTTTGAAATCCAAGATTTTTTGCCTACCCGGTCTGGCCCAAAAAATCTAGATTTGACCATTTTTGAAGATGTTGATTTTTTTGTTCAATTCTTTCTCCAACTTAATCCATTCATGTCTGGAAACTGTCAGCAGATTATTTGAGAACATTTTGAAGCATATTGAGTGTTTTTTTGTTTTTAGTTTGAAATCCAAGATTTTTTGCCTACCCGGTCTGGCCCAAAAAATCTAGATTTGACCATTTTTGAAGATGTTGATTTTTTTGTTCAATTCTTTCTCCAACTTAATCCATTCATGTCTGGAAACTGTCAGCAGATTATTTGAGATCATTTTGAAGCATATTGAGTGTTTTTTTGTTTTTAGTTTGAAATCCAAGATTTTTTGCCTACCCGGTCTGGCCCAAAAAATATAGATTTGACCATTTTTGAAGATGTTGATTTTTTTGTTCAATTCTTTCTCCAACTTAATCCATTCATGTCTGGAAACTGTCAGCAGATTGTTTGAGATCATTTTGAAGCCTATTGATTGGGTTTTAGTTTTTTGTCAGAAATCCAAGATTTTTTGCCTAACCGGTCTCTACTAATTATCATAATGGTCGGTACCTTAAATGCAGAATAAACTTCTAAACGATATCGATATCTCGACAGGATATGTACCTACTGGCCATGGAGTTCCTGGGACCTGACAACGTAAGTCATCTAAACAAGATAGACACTGCTTCTGATGTGTGGAGACAGGAAGATATTCAGGTATGTGTTATGAAGGATAGATAGACACTGGCTAAAAAATCCAGATTTGACCATTTTTGAAGATGTTGATTTTTTTGTTCAATTCTTTCTCCAACTTAATCCATTCATGTCTGGAAACTGTCAGCAGATTATTTGAGAACATTTTGAAGCATATTGAGTGTTTTTTTTGTTTTTAGTTTGAAATCCAAGATTTTTTACCTACCCGGTCTGGCCCAAAAAATCTAGATTTGACCATTTTGAAGATGTTGATTTTTTTGTTCAATTCTTTCTCCAACTTAATCCATTCATGTCTGGAAACTGTCAGCAGATTATTTGAGAACATTTTGAAGCATATTGAGTGTTTTTTTGTTTTTAGTTTGAAATCCAAGATTTTTTGCCTACCCGGTCTGGCCCAAAAAATATAGATTTGACCATTTTTGAAGATATAGATTTTTTTTGTTCAATTCTTTCTCCAACTTAATCCATTCATGTCTGGAAACTGTCAGCAGATTATTTGAGAACATTTTGAAGCACATTGAGTGTTTTTTTGTTTTTAGTTTGAAATCCAAGATTTTTTGCCTACCCGGTCTGGCCCAAAAAATCTAGATTTGACCATTTTTGAAGATGTTGATTTTTTTGTTCAATTCTTTCTCCAACTTAATCCATTCATGTCTGGAAACTGTCAGCAGATTATTTGAGATCATTTTGAAGCATATTGAGTGTTTTTTTGTTTTTAGTTTGAAATCCAAGATTTTTTGCCTACCCGGTCTGGCCCAAAAAATCTAGATTTGACCATTTTTGAAGATGTTGATTTTTTTGTTCAATTCTTTCTCCAACTTAATCCATTCATGTCTGGAAACTGTCAGCAGATTATTTGAGAACATTTTGAAGCATATTGAGTGTTTTTTTGTTTTTAGTTTGAAATCCAAGATTTTTTGCCTACCCGGTCTGGCCCAAAAAATCTAGATTTGACCATTTTTGAAGATGTTGATTTTTTTGTTCAATTCTTTCTCCAACTTAATCCATTCATGTCTGGAAACTGTCAGCAGATTATTTGAGATCATTTTGAAGCATATTGAGTGTTTTTTTGTTTTTAGTTTGAAATCCAAGATTTTTTGCCTACCCGGTCTGGCCCAAAAAATCTAGATTTGACCATTTTTGAAGATGTTGATTTTTTTGTTCAATTCTTTCTCCAACTTAATCCATTCATGTCTGGAAACTGTCAGCAGATTATTTGAGAACATTTTGAAGCATATTGAGTGTTTTTTTGTTTTTAGTTTGAAATCCAAGATTTTTTGCCTACCCGGTCTGGCCCAAAAAATCTAGATTTGACCATTTTTGAAGATGTTGATTTTTTTGTTCAATTCTTTCTCCAACTTAATCCATTCATGTCTGGAAACTGTCAGCAGATTATTTGAGAACATTTTGAAGCATATTGAGTGTTTTTTTGTTTTTAGTTTGAAATCCAAGATTTTTTGCCTACCCGGTCTGGCCCAAAAAATCTAGATTTGACCATTTTTGAAGATGTTGATTTTTTTGTTCAATTCTTTCTCCAACTTAATCCATTCATGTCTGGAAACTGTCAGCAGATTATTTGAGAACATTTTGAAGCATATTGAGTGTTTTTTTGTTTTTAGTTTGAAATCCAAGATTTTTTGCCTACCCGGTCTGGCCCAAAAAATATAGATTTGACCATTTTTGAAGATGTTGATTTTTTTGTTCAATTCTTTCTCCAACTTAATCCATTCATGTCTGGAAACTGTCAGCAGATTGTTTGAGATCATTTTGAAGCCTATTGATTGGGTTTTAGTTTTTTGTCAGAAATCCAAGATATTTTGCCTTCCCGGTCTCTACTAATTATCATAATGGTCGGTACCTTAAATGCAGAATAAACTTCTAAACGATATCGATATCTCGACAGGATATGTACCTACTGGCCATGGAGTTCCTGGGACCTGACAACGTAAGTCATCTAAACAAGATAGACACTGCTTCTGATGTGTGGAGACAGGAAGATATTCAGGTATGTGTTATGAAGGATAGATAGACACTGGCTAAAAAATCCAGATTTGACCATTTTTGAAGATGTTGATTTTTTTGTTCAATTCTTTCTCCAACTTAATCCATTCATGTCTGGAAACTGTCAGCAGATTATTTGAGAACATTTTGAAGCATATTGAGTGGTTTTTTGTTTTTTGTTTGAAATCCAAGATTTTTTGCCTACCCGGTCTGGCCCAAAAAATATAGATTTGACCATTTTTGAAGATATATATTTTTTTTGTTCAATTCTTTCTCCAACTTAATCCATTCATGTCTGGAAACTGTCAGCAGATTATTTGAGAACATTTTGAGGCATATTGAGTGGTTTTTTGTTTTTTGTTTGAAATCCAAGATTTTTTGCCTACCCGGTCTGGCCCAAAAAATCTAGATTTGACCATTTTTGAAGATATAGATTTTTTTTGTTCAATTCTTTCTCCAACTTAATCCATTCATGTCTGGAAACTGTCAGCAGATTATTTGAGAACATTTTGAAGCATATTGAGTGTTTTTTTTGTTTTTAGTTTGAAATCCAAGATTTTTTGCCTACCCGGTCTGGCCCAAAAAATCTAGATTTGACCATTTTTGAAGATGTTCATTTTTCTTTCCAATTCTTTCTCTAACTTAGTCCATTGATGTTATGAATTTACCAGCAGATTGTTTGAGATCATTTTGAAGCATATTAAGTGTTTTTTTTTGTCAGAAATCCAAGATATTTTGCCTACCCGGACTGGCTAAAAAATCCAGATTTGACCATTTTTGAAGATGTTGATTTTTTTGTTCAATTCTTTCTCCAACTTAATCCATTCATGTCTGGAAACTGTCAGCAGATTATTTGAGATCATTTTGAAGCATATTGAGTGGTTTTTTGTTTTTTGTTTGAAATCCAATATTTTTTGCCTACCAGGTCTGGCCCAAAAAATCTAGATTTGACCATTTTTGAAGATGTTGATTTTTTTGTTCAATTCTTTCTCCAACTTAATCCATTCATGTCTGCAAACTGTCAGCAGATTATTTGAGAACATTTTGAAGGATATTGAGCGTTTTTTGTTTTTAGTTTGAAATCCAAGATTTTTTACCTACCCGGTCTGGCCCCAAAAATCTAGATTTGACCATTTATGAAGATGTTGATTTTTTTGTTCAATTCTTTCTCCAACTTAATCCATTCATGTCTGGAAACTGTCAGCAGATTATTTGAGATCATTTTGAAGCATATTGAGTGGTTTTTTGTTTTTTGTTTGAAATCCAAGATTTTTTGCCTACCCGGTCTGGCCCAAAAAATCTAGATTTGACCATTTTTGAAGATGTTGATTTTTTGGTTCAATTCTTTCTCCAACTTAATCCATTCATGTCTGGAAACTGTCAGCAGATTATTTGAGAACATTTTGAAGCATATTGAGTGGCTTTTTGTTTGAAATCCAAGATTTTTTGCCTACCCGGTCTGGCTAAAAAATCCAGATTTGACCATTTTTGAATTATGTTGATTTTTATTTAAATCCTTTCTCCAACTTAATCCATTGATGTTCTGAAGCTACCAGGAGATTGTTTGAGATTATTTTGAAGCATATTAAGTGTTGTTTTGCTTTTGTCAGAAATCCAAGATATTTTGCCTTCCCGGTCTCTACTAATTATCATAATGGGTACCTTAAATGCAGAATAAACTTCTAAACGATATCGATATCTCGACAGGATATGTACCTACTGGCCATGGAGTTCCAGGGACCAGACAACGTGACTCATCTAAACAAGATAGACACTGCTTCTGATGAGTGGAGAGAGGAAGATATTCAGGTACGTGTTATGAAGGTGTTGAGAAAGGAAGCGGATATTTAGGTATGTGTTATGAAGGATAGACACTGGCTAAAAAATCCAGATTTGACCATTTTTGAATTATGTTAATTTTTTTCTTCAATCCTTTCTCCAACTTAATCCATTGATGTTCTGAAGCTACCAGGAGATTGTTTGAGATCATTTTGAAGCATATTAAGTGTTTTTTATTTTTTTGTCAGAAATCCAAGATATTTTGCCTACCCGGTCTGGCTAAAAAATCCAGATTTGACCATGTTTGAATTATGTTGATTTTTATTTAAATCCTTTCTCCAACTTAATCCATTGATGTTCTGAAGCTACCAGGAGATTGTTTGAGATCATTTTGAAGCATATTAAGTGTTTTTTTATTTTTGTCAGAAAACCAAGATATTTTGCCTACCCGGTTTGGCCGAAAAAATCCAGATTTGACCATTTTTGAAGATGTTGATTTTTTTGTTCAATTCTTTCTCCAACTTAATCCATTCATGTCTGCAAACTGTCAGCAGATGATTTGAGAACATTTTGAAGGATATTGAGCGTTTTTTTGTTTTTAGTTTGAAATCCAAGATTTTTTGCCTACCCGGTCTGGCCCAAAAAATCCAGATTTGACCATTTTTGAAATATGTTGATTTTTATTTAAATCCTTTCTCCAACTTAATCCATTGATGTTCTGAAGCTACCAGGAGATTGTTTGAGATTATTTTGAAGCATATTGAGTGGCTTTTAGTTTTTGTCAGAAATCCCAGATTTTTTGCCTACCCGGTCTGGCAAAAAAATCCAGATTTGACCATTTTTTAATATGTTCATTTTTCTTTCCAATTCTTTCTCTAACTTAGTCCATTGATGTTATGAATTTACCAGCAGATTGTTTGAGATCATTTTGAAGCATATTAAGTGTTTTTTTTTGTCAGAAATCCAAGATATTTTGCCTACCCGGACTGGCTAAAAAATCCAGATTTGACCATTTTTGAAGATGTTGATTTTTTTGTTCAATTCTTTCTCCAACTTAATCCATTCATGTCTGGAAACTGTCAGCAGATTATTTGAGATCATTTTGAAGCATATTGAGTGGTTTTTTGTTTTTTGTTTGAAATCCAATATTTTTTGCCTACCAGGTCTGGCCCAAAAAATCTAGATTTGACCATTTTTGAAGATGTTGATTTTTTTGTTCAATTCTTTCTCCAACTTAATCCATTCATGTCTGCAAACTGTCAGCAGATTATTTGAGAACATTTTGAAGGATATTGAGCGTTTTTTGTTTTTAGTTTGAAATCCAAGATTTTTTGCCTACCCGGTCTGGCCCCAAAAATCTAGATTTGACCATTTATGAAGATGTTGATTTTTTTGTTCAATTCTTTCTCCAACTTAATCCATTCATGTCTGGAAACTGTCAGCAGATTATTTGAGATCATTTTGAAGCATATTGAGTGGTTTTTTGTTTTTTGTTTGAAATCCAAGATTTTTTGCCTACCCGGTCTGGCCCAAAAAATCTAGATTTGACCATTTTTGAAGATGTTGATTTTTTGGTTCAATTCTTTCTCCAACTTAATCCATTCATGTCTGGAAACTGTCAGCAGATTATTTGAGAACATTTTGAAGCATATTGAGTGGCTTTTTGTTTGAAATCCAAGATTTTTTGCCTACCCGGTCTGGCTAAAAAATCCAGATTTGACCATTTTTGAATTATGTTGATTTTTATTTAAATCCTTTCTCCAACTTAATCCATTGATGTTCTGAAGCTACCAGGAGATTGTTTGAGATTATTTTGAAGCATATTAAGTGTTGTTTTGCTTTTGTCAGAAATCCAAGATATTTTGCCTTCCCGGTCTCTACTAATTATCATAATGGTCGGTACCTTAAATGCAGAATAAACTTCTAAACGATATCGATATCTCGACAGGATATGTACCTACTGGCCATGGAGTTCCTGGGACCAGACAACGTAACTCATCTAAACAAGATAGACACTGCTTCTGATGTGTGGAGAGAGGAAGATATTCAGGTACGTGTTATGAAGGTGTTGAGAAAGGAAGCGGATATTCAGGTCTGTGTTATGAAGGATAGACACTGGCTAAAAAATCCAGATTTGACCATTTTTGAATTATGTTGATTTTTACTTCAATCCTTTCTCCAAGTTAATCCATTGATGTTCTGAAGCTACCAGGAGATTGTTTGAGATCATTTTGAAGCATATTAAGTGTTTTTTATTTTTTTGTCAGAAATCCAAGATATTTTGCCTACCCGGTCTGGCTAAAAAATCCAGATTTAACCATTTTTTGAATTATGTTGATTTTTAATTGAATCCTTTCTCCAACTTAATCCATTGATGTTCTGAAGCTACCAGGAGATTGTTTGAGATCATTTTGAAGCATATTGAGTGGCTTTTAGTTTTTGTCAGAAATCCCAGATTTTTTTGCCTACCCGGTCTGGCAAAAAAAATCCAGATTTGACCATTTTTGAATATGTTCATTTTTCTTTCCAATTCTTTCTCTAACTTAGTCCATTGATGTTATGAATTTACCAGGAGATTGTTTGAGATCATTTTGAAGCATATTAAGTGTTTTTTTATTTTTTGTCAGAAATCCAAGATATTTTGCCTACCCGGTCTGGCTAAAAAATCCAGATTTGACCATTTTTTAATATGTTCATTTTTCTTTCCAATTCTTTCTCTAACTTAGTCCATTGATGTTATGAATTTACCAGGAGATTGTTTGAGATCATTTTGAAGCATATTGAGTGGTTTTTTGTTTTTTGTTTGAAATCCAATATTTTTTGCCTACCAGGTCTGGCCCAAAAAATCTAGATTTGACCATTTTTGAAGATGTTGATTTTTTTGTTCAATTCTTTCTCCAACTTAATCCATTCATGTCTGCAAACTGTCAGCAGATTATTTGAGAACATTTTGAAGGATATTGAGCGTTTTTTGCCTACCCGGTCTGGCCCCAAAAATCTAGATTTGACCATTTATGAAGATATAGATTTTTTTGTTCAATTCTTTCTCCAACTTAATCCATTCATGTCTGGAAACTGTAAGCAGATTATTTGAGAACATTTTGAAGGATATTGAGCGTTTTTTGTTTTTAATTTGAAATCCAAGATTTTTTGCCTACCCGGTCTGGCCCCAAAAATCTAGATTTGACCATTTATGAAGATATAGATTTTTTTGTTCAATTCTTTCTCCAACTTAATCCATTCATGTCTGGAAACTGTCAGCAGATTATTTGAGAACATTTTGAAGCATATTGAGTGGCTTTTTGTTTGAAATCCAAGATTTTTTGCCTACCCGCTCTGGCCCAAAAAATCCAGATTTGACCATTTTTGAAGATGTTGATTTTTTTGTTCAATTCTTTCTCCAACTTAATCCATTCATGTCTGGAAACTGTCAGCAGATTATTTGAGATCATTTTGAAGCATATTGAGTGGTTTTTTGTTTTTTGTTTGAAATCCAAGATTTTTTGCCTACCCGGTCTGGCCCAAAAAATCTAGATTTGACCATTTTTGAAGATGTTGATTTTTTGGTTCAATTCTTTCTCCAACTTAATCCATTCATGTCTGGAAACTGTCAGCAGATTATTTGAGAACATTTTGAAGCATATTGAGTGGCTTTTTGTTTGAAATCCAAGATTTTTTGCCTACCCGGTCTGGCTAAAAAATCCAGATTTGACCATTTTTGAATTATGTTGATTTTTATTTAAATCCTTTCTCCAACTTAATCCATTGATGTTCTGAAGCTACCAGGAGATTGTTTGAGATTATTTTGAAGCATATTAAGTGTTGTTTTGCTTTTGTCAGAAATCCAAGATATTTTGCCTTCCCGGTCTCTACTAATTATCATAATGGGTACCTTAAATGCAGAATAAACTTCTAAACGATATCGATATCTCGACAGGATATGTACCTACTGGCCATGGAGTTCCAGGGACCAGACAACGTAAGTCATCTAAACAAGATAGACACTGCTTCTGATGTGTGGAGACAGGAAGATATTCAGGTATGTGTTATGAAGGATAGATAGACACTGGCTAAAAAATCCAGATTTGACCATTTTTGAAGATGTTGATTTTTTTGTTCAATTCTTTCTCCAACTTAATCCATTCATGTCTGGAAACTGTCAGCAGATTATTTGAGAACATTTTGAAGCATATTGAGTGTTTTTTTTGTTTTTAGTTTGAAATCCAAGATTTTTTACCTACCCGGTCTGGCCCAAAAAAATCTAGATTTGACCATTTTGAAGATGTTGATTTTTTTGTTCAATTCTTTCTCCAACTTAATCCATTCATGTCTGGAAACTGTCAGCAGATTATTTGAGAACATTTTGAAGCATATTGAGTGTTTTTTTGTTTTTAGTTTGAAATCCAAGATTTTTTGCCTACCCGGTCTGGCCCAAAAAATATAGATTTGACCATTTTTGAAGATATAGATTTTTTTTGTTCAATTCTTTCTCCAACTTAATCCATTCATGTCTGGAAACTGTCAGCAGATTATTTGAGAACATTTTGAAGCACATTGAGTGTTTTTTTGTTTTTAGTTTGAAATCCAAGATTTTTTGCCTACCCGGTCTGGCCCAAAAAATCTAGATTTGACCATTTTTGAAGATGTTGATTTTTTTGTTCAATTCTTTCTCCAACTTAATCCATTCATGTCTGGAAACTGTCAGCAGATTATTTGAGATCATTTTGAAGCATATTGAGTGTTTTTTTGTTTTTAGTTTGAAATCCAAGATTTTTTGCCTACCCGGTCTGGCCCAAAAAATCTAGATTTGACCATTTTTGAAGATGTTGATTTTTTTGTTCAATTCTTTCTCCAACTTAATCCATTCATGTCTGGAAACTGTCAGCAGATTATTTGAGAACATTTTGAAGCATATTGAGTGTTTTTTTGTTTTTAGTTTGAAATCCAAGATTTTTTGCCTACCCGGTCTGGCCCAAAAAATCTAGATTTGACCATTTTTGAAGATGTTGATTTTTTTGTTCAATTCTTTCTCCAACTTAATCCATTCATGTCTGGAAACTGTCAGCAGATTATTTGAGATCATTTTGAAGCATATTGAGTGTTTTTTTGTTTTTAGTTTGAAATCCAAGATTTTTTGCCTACCCGGTCTGGCCCAAAAAATCTAGATTTGACCATTTTTGAAGATGTTGATTTTTTTGTTCAATTCTTTCTCCAACTTAATCCATTCATGTCTGGAAACTGTCAGCAGATTATTTGAGAACATTTTGAAGCATATTGAGTGTTTTTTTGTTTTTAGTTTGAAATCCAAGATTTTTTGCCTACCCGGTCTGGCCCAAAAAATCTAGATTTGACCATTTTTGAAGATGTTGATTTTTTTGTTCAATTCTTTCTCCAACTTAATCCATTCATGTCTGGAAACTGTCAGCAGATTATTTGAGATCATTTTGAAGCATATTGAGTGTTTTTTTGTTTTTAGTTTGAAATCCAAGATTTTTTGCCTACCCGGTCTGGCCCAAAAAATCTAGATTTGACCATTTTTGAAGATGTTGATTTTTTTGTTCAATTCTTTCTCCAACTTAATCCATTCATGTCTGGAAACTGTCAGCAGATTGTTTGAGATCATTTTGAAGCCTATTGATTGGGTTTTAGTTTTTTGTCAGAAATCCAAGATTTTTTGCCTAACCGGTCTCTACTAATTATCATAATGGTCGGTACCTTAAATGCAGAATAAACTTCTAAACGATATCGATATCTCGACAGGATATGTACCTACTGGCCATGGAGTTCCTGGGACCTGACAACGTAAGTCATCTAAACAAGATAGACACTGCTTCTGATGTGTGGAGACAGGAAGATATTCAGGTATGTGTTATGAAGGATAGATAGACACTGGCTAAAAAATCCAGATTTGACCATTTTTGAAGATGTTGATTTTTTTGTTCAATTCTTTCTCCAACTTAATCCATTCATGTCTGGAAACTGTCAGCAGATTATTTGAGAACATTTTGAAGCATATTGAGTGTTTTTTTTGTTTTTAGTTTGAAATCCAAGATTTTTTACCTACCCGGTCTGGCCCAAAAAATCTAGATTTGACCATTTTGAAGATGTTGATTTTTTTGTTCAATTCTTTCTCCAACTTAATCCATTCATGTCTGGAAACTGTCAGCAGATTATTTGAGAACATTTTGAAGCATATTGAGTGTTTTTTTGTTTTTAGTTTGAAATCCAAGATTTTTTGCCTACCCGGTCTGGCCCAAAAAATATAGATTTGACCATTTTTGAAGATATAGATTTTTTTTGTTCAATTCTTTCTCCAACTTAATCCATTCATGTCTGGAAACTGTCAGCAGATTATTTGAGAACATTTTGAAGCACATTGAGTGTTTTTTTGTTTTTAGTTTGAAATCCAAGATTTTTTGCCTACCCGGTCTGGCCCAAAAAATCTAGATTTGACCATTTTTGAAGATGTTGATTTTTTTGTTCAATTCTTTCTCCAACTTAATCCATTCATGTCTGGAAACTGTCAGCAGATTGTTTGAGATCATTTTGAAGCCTATTGATTGGGTTTTAGTTTTTTGTCAGAAATCCAAGATTTTTTGCCTAACCGGTCTCTACTAATTATCATAATGGTCGGTACCTTAAATGCAGAATAAACTTCTAAACGATATCGATATCTCGACAGGATATGTACCTACTGGCCATGGAGTTCCTGGGACCTGACAACGTAAGTCATCTAAACAAGATAGACACTGCTTCTGATGTGTGGAGACAGGAAGATATTCAGGTATGTGTTATGAAGGATAGATAGACACTGGCTAAAAAATCCAGATTTGACCATTTTTGAAGATGTTGATTTTTTTGTTCAATTCTTTCTCCAACTTAATCCATTCATGTCTGGAAACTGTCAGCAGATTATTTGAGAACATTTTGAAGCATATTGAGTGTTTTTTTTGTTTTTAGTTTGAAATCCAAGATTTTTTACCTACCCGGTCTGGCCCAAAAAATCTAGATTTGACCATTTTGAAGATGTTGATTTTTTTGTTCAATTCTTTCTCCAACTTAATCCATTCATGTCTGGAAACTGTCAGCAGATTATTTGAGAACATTTTGAAGCATATTGAGTGTTTTTTTGTTTTTAGTTTGAAATCCAAGATTTTTTGCCTACCCGGTCTGGCCCAAAAAATATAGATTTGACCATTTTTGAAGATATAGATTTTTTTTGTTCAATTCTTTCTCCAACTTAATCCATTCATGTCTGGAAACTGTCAGCAGATTATTTGAGAACATTTTGAAGCACATTGAGTGTTTTTTTGTTTTTAGTTTGAAATCCAAGATTTTTTGCCTACCCGGTCTGGCCCAAAAAATCTAGATTTGACCATTTTTGAAGATGTTGATTTTTTTGTTCAATTCTTTCTCCAACTTAATCCATTCATGTCTGGAAACTGTCAGCAGATTATTTGAGATCATTTTGAAGCATATTGAGTGTTTTTTTGTTTTTAGTTTGAAATCCAAGATTTTTTGCCTACCCGGTCTGGCCCAAAAAATCTAGATTTGACCATTTTTGAAGATGTTGATTTTTTTGTTCAATTCTTTCTCCAACTTAATCCATTCATGTCTGGAAACTGTCAGCAGATTATTTGAGATTATTTTGAAGCATATTAAGTGTTGTTTTGCTTTTGTCAGAAATCCAAGATATTTTGCATTCCCGGTCTCTACTAATTATCATAATGGGTACCTTAAATGCAGAATAAACTTCTAAACGATATCGATATCTCGACAGGATATGTACCTACTGGCCATGGAGTTCCAGGGACCAGACAACGTAACTCATCTAAACAAGATAGACACTGCTTCTGATGAGTGGAGAGAGGAAGATATTTAGGTATGTCTTATGAAGGATAGACACTGGCTAAAAAATCCAGATTTGACCATTTTTGAATTATGTTCATTTTTTTCTTCAATCCTTTCTCCAACTTAATCCATTGATGTTCTGAAGCTACCAGGAGATTGTTTGAGATCATTTTGAAGCATATTAAGTGTTTTTTATTTTTTTGTCAGAAATCCAAGATATTTTGCCTACCCGGTCTGGCTAAAAAATCCAGATTTGACCATTTGTGAATTATGTTGATTTTTATTTAAATCCTTTCTCCAACTTAATCCATTGATGTTCTGAAGCTACCAGGAGATTGTTTGAGATCATTTTGAAGCATATTAAGTGTTTTTTTATTTTTGTCAGAAATCCAAGATATTTTGCCTACCCGGTTTGGCCCAAAAAATCCAGATTTGACCATTTTTGAAGATGTTGATTTTTTTTGTTCAATTCTTTCTCCAACTTAATCCATTCATGTCTGCAAACTGTCAGCAGATTATTTGAGAACATTTTGAAGGATATTGAGGGTTTTTTTGTTTTTAGTTTGAAATCCAAGTTTTTTTTGCCTACCCGGTCTGGCCCAAAAAATCTAGATTTGACCATTTTTGAAGATATAGATTTTTTTGTTCAATTCTTTCTCCAACTTAATCCATACATGTCTGGAAACTGTCAGCAGATTATTTGAGATCATTTTGAAGCATATTGAGTGGTTTTTTGTTTTTAGTTTGAAATCCAAGATTTTTTGCCTACCCGGTCTGGCCCAAAAAATCTAGATTTGACCATTTTTGAAGATATAGATTTTTTTGTTCAATTCTTTCTCCAACTTAATCCATTCATGTCTGGAAACTGTCAGCAGATTATTTGAGAACATTTTGAAGCATATTGAGTGGCTTTTTGTTTGAAATCCAAGATTTTTTGCCTACCCGGTCTGGCCCAAAAAATCTAGATTTGACCATTTTTGAAGATATAGATTTTTTTGTTCAATTCTTTCTCCAACATAAACCATTCATGTCTGGAAACTGTCAGCAGATTATTTGAGAACATTTTGAAGCATATTGAGTGGCTTTTTGTTTGAAATCCAAGATTTTTTGCCTACCCGGTCTGGCGCAAAAAATCTTGATTTGACCATTTTTGAAGATGTTGATTTTTTTGTTCAAATCTTTCTCCAACTTAATCCATTCATGTCTGGAAACTGTCAGCAGATTATTTGAGATCATTTTGAAGCATATTGAGTGTATTTTGTATTTTTGTTTGAAATCCAAATTTGGAGATTGTTTGAGATCATTTTGAAGCATATTAAGTGTTTTTTATTTTTTTTGTCAGAAATCCAAGATATTTTGCCTACCCGGTCTGGCTAAAAAATCCAGATTTGACCATTTTTGAATTATGTTGATTTTTATTTAAATCCTTTCTCCAACTTAATCCATTGATGTTCTGAAGCTACCAGGAGATTGTTTGAGATTATTTTGAAGCATATTAAGTGTTGTATTGCTTTTGTCAGAAATCCAAGATATTTTGCATTCCCGGTCTCTACTAATTATCATAATGGGTACCTTAAATGCAGAATAAACTTCTAAACGATATCGATATCTCGACAGGATATGTACCTACTGGCCATGGAGTTCCAGGGACCAGACAACGTAACTCATCTAAACAAGATAGACACTGCTTCTGATGAGTGGAGAGAGGAAGATATTTAGGTATGTCTTATGAAGGATAGACACTGGCTAAAAAATCCAGATTTGACCATTTTTGAATTATGTTCATTTTTTTCTTCAATCCTTTCTCCAACTTAATCCATTGATGTTCTGAAGCTACCAGGAGATTGTTTGAGATCATTTTGAAGCATATTAAGTGTTTTTTATTTTTTTGTCAGAAATCCAAGATATTTTGCCTACCCGGTCTGGCTAAAAAATCCAGATTTGACCATTTGTGAATTATGTTGATTTTTATTTAAATCCTTTCTCCAACTTAATCCATTGATGTTCTGAAGCTACCAGGAGATTGTTTGAGATCATTTTGAAGCATATTAAGTGTTTTTTTATTTTTGTCAGAAATCCAAGATATTTTGCCTACCCGGTTTGGCCCAAAAAATCCAGATTTGACCATTTTTGAAGATGTTGATTTTTTTGTTCAATTCTTTCTCCAACTTAATCCATTCATGTCTGCAAACTGTCAGCAGATTATTTGAGAACATTTTGAAGGATATTGAGGGTTTTTTTGTTTTTAGTTTGAAATCCAAGTTTTTTTTGCCTACCCGGTCTGGCCCAAAAAATCTAGATTTGATCATTTTTGAAGATATAGATTTTTTTGTTCAATTCTTTCTCCAACTTAATCCATACATGTCTGGAAACTGTCAGCAGATTATTTGAGATCATTTTGAAGCATATTGAGTGGTTTTTTGTTTTTAGTTTGAAATCCAAGATTTTTTGCCTACCCGGTCTGGCCCCAAAAATCTAGATTTGACCATTTTTGAAGATATAGATTTTTTTGTTCAATTCTTTCTCCAACTTAATCCATTCATGTCTGGAAACTGTCAGCAGATTATTTGAGAACATTTTGAAGCATATTGAGTGGCTTTTTGTTTGAAATCCAAGATTTTTTGCCTACCCGGTCTGGCCCAAAAAATCTAGATTTGACCATTTTTGAAGATATAGATTTTTTTGTTCAATTCTTTCTCCAACATAAACCATTCATGTCTGGAAACTGTCAGCAGATTATTTGAGAACATTTTGAAGCATATTGAGTGGCTTTTTGTTTGAAATCCAAGATTTTTTGCCTACCCGGTCTGGCGCAAAAAATCTTGATTTGACCATTTTTGAAGATGTTGATTTTTTTGTTCAAATCTTTCTCCAACTTAATCCATTCATGTCTGGAAACTGTCAGCAGATTATTTGAGATCATTTTGAAGCATATTGAGTGTATTTTGTATTTTTGTTTGAAATCCAAATTTTTTTGTCTACCCGGTCTGGCAAAAAAATCCAGATTTGACCGTTTCTGAATATGTTCATTTTTCTTTCTAATTCTTTCTCTAACTTAGTCCATTGATGTTATGAATTTACCAGGAGATTGTTTGAGATCATTTTGAAGCATATTAAGTGTTTTTTAATTTTTTTGTCAGAAATCCAAGATATTTTGCCTACCCGGTCTGGCTAAAAAATCCAGATTTGACCATTTTTGAATTATGTTGATTTTTATTTAAATCCTTTCTCCAACTTAATCCATTGATGTTCTGAAGCTACCAGGAGATTGTTTGAGATTATTTTGAAGCATATTAAGTGTTTTTTTGTTTTTTGTTTGAAATCCAAGATTTTTTGCCTACCCGGTCTGGCCCAAAAAATCTAGATTTGACCATTTTTGAAGATATAGATTTTTTTGTTCAATCCTTTCTCCAACTTAATCCATTCATGTCTGGAAACTGTCAGCAGATTATTTGAGAACATTTTGAAGCATATTGAGTGGCTTTTTGTTTGAAATCCAAGATTTTTTGCCTACCCGCTCTGGCCCAAAAAAATCCAGATTTGACCATTTTTGAAGATGTTGATTTTTTGGTTCAATTATTTCTCCAACTTAATCCATTCATGTCTGGAAACTGTCAGCAGATTATTTGAGATCATTTTGAAGCATATTGAGTGTATTTTGTGTTTTTGTTTGAAATTCAAGATTTGACCATTTTTGAAGATGTTGATTTTTTTGTTCAATTCTTTCTCCAACTTAATCCATTCATGTCTGGAAACTGTCAGCAGATTGTTTGAGATTATTTTGAAGCATATTAAGTGTTTTTTTGCTTTTTGTTTGAAATCCAAGATTTTTTGCCTACCCGGTCTGGCCCAAAAAAATTCAGATTTGACCATTTTTGAAGATGTTGATTTTTTTGTTCAATTCTTTCTCCAACTTAATCCATTCATGTCTGGAAACTGTCAGCAGATTGTTTGAGATTATTTTGAAGCATATTAAGTGTTTTTTTGCTTTTTGTTTGAAATCCAAGATTTTTTGCCTACCCGGTCTGGCCCAAAAAAATTCAGATTTGACCATTTTTGAATTATGTTGATTTTTTTGTTCAATTCTTTCTCCAACTTAATCCATTGATGTTCTGAAGCTACCAGGAGATTGTTTGAGATTATTTTGAAGCATATTAAGTGTTGTTTTGCTTTTGTCAGAAATCCAAGATATTTTGCCTTCCCGGTCTCTACTAATTATCATAATGGTCGGTACCTTAAATGCAGAATAAACTTCTAAACGATATCGATATCTCGACAGGATATGTACCTACTGGCCATGGAGTTCCTGGGACCAGACAACGTAACTCATCTAAACAAGATAGACACTGCTTCTGATGTGTGGAGAGAGGAAGATATTCAGGTACGTGTTATGAAGGTGTTGAGAAAGGAAGCGGATATTCAGGTCTGTGTTATGAAGGATAGACACTGGCTAAAAAATCCAGATTTGACCATTTTTGAATTATGTTGATTTTTACTTCAATCCTTTCTCCAACTTAGTCCATTGATGTTCTGAAGCTACCAGGAGATTGTTTGAGACCATTTTGAAGCATATTAAGTGTGTTTTATTTTTTGTCAGAAATCCAAGATATTTTGCCTACCCGGTCTGGCTAAAAAATCCAGATTTGACCATTTTTGAAATATGTTGATTTTTATTTAAATCCTTTCTCCAACTTAATCCATTGATGTTCTGAAGCTACCAGGAGATTGTTTGAGATTATTTTGAAGCATATTGAGTGGCTTTTAGTTTTTGTCAGAAATCCCAGATTTTTTGCCTACCCGGTCTGGCAAAAAAATCCAGATTTGACCATTTTTTAATATGTTCATTTTTCTTTCCAATTCTTTCTCTAACTTAGTCCATTGATGTTATGAATTTACCAGCAGATTGTTTGAGATCATTTTGAAGCATATTAAGTGTTTTTTTATTTTTTGTCAGAAATCCAAGATATTTTGCCTACCCGGACTGGCTAAAAAATCCAGATTTGACCATTTTTGAAGATGTTGATTTTTTTGTTCAATTCTTTCTCCAACTTAATCCATTCATGTCTGGAAACTGTCAGCAGATTATTTGAGATCATTTTGAAGCATATTGAGTGGTTTTTTTTTTTTTTTTTTAAATCCAAGATTTTTTGCCTACCAGGTCTGGCCCAAAAAATCTAGATTTGACCATTTTTGAAGATGTTGATTTTTTTGTTCAATTCTTTCTCCAACTTAATCCATTCATGTCTGCAAACTGTCAGCAGATTATTTGAGAACATTTTGAAGGATATTGAGCGTTTTTTGTTTTTAGTTTGAAATCCAAGATTTTTTGCCTACCCGGTCTGGCCCCAAAAATCTAGATTTGACCATTTATGAAGATATAGATTTTTTTGTTCAATTCTTTCTCCAACTTAATCCATTCATGTCTGGAAACTGTCAGCAGATTATTTGAGAACATTTTGAAGCATATTGAGTGGCTTTTTGTTTGAAATCCAAGATTTTTTGCCTACCCGGTCTGGCTAAAAAATCCAGATTTGACCATTTTTGAATTATGTTGATTTTTATTTAAATCCTTTCTCCAACTTAATCCATTGATGTTCTGAAGCTACCAGGAGATTGTTTGAGATTATTTTGAAGCATATTAAGTGTTGTTTTGCTTTTTTCAGAAATCCAAGATATTTTGCCTTCCCGGTCTCTACTAATTATCATAATGGTCGGTACCTTAAATGCAGAATAAACTTCTAAACGATATCGATATCTCGACAGGATATGTACCTACTGGCCATGGAGTTCCTGGGACCAGACAACGTAACTCATCTAAACAAGATAGACACTGCTTCTGATGTGTGGAGAGAGGAAGATATTCAGGTACGTGTTATGAAGGTGTTGAGAAAGGAAGCGGATATTCAGGTCTGTGTTATGAAGGATAGACACTGGCTAAAAAATCCAGATTTGACCATTTTTGAATTATGTTGATTTTTACTTCAATCCTTTCTCCAACTTAGTCCATTGATGTTCTGAAGCTACCAGGAGATTGTTTGAGACCATTTTGAAGCATATTAAGTGTGTTTTATTTTTTGTCAGAAATCCAAGATATTTTGCCTACCCGGTCTGGCTAAAAAATCCAGATTTGACCATTTTTGAAATATGTTGATTTTTATTTAAATCCTTTCTCCAACTTAATCCATTGATGTTCTGAAGCTACCAGGAGATTGTTTGAGATTATTTTGAAGCATATTAAGTGTTTTTTTGTTTTTTGTTTGAAATCCAAGATTTTTTGCCTACCCGGTCTGGCCCAAAAAATCTAGATTTGACCATTTTTGAAGATATAGATTTTTTTGTTCAATCCTTTCTCCAACTTAATCCATTCATGTCTGGAAACTGTCAGCAGATTATTTGAGAACATTTTGAAGCATATTGAGTGGCTTTTTGTTTGAAATCCAAGATTTTTTGCCTACCCGCTCTGGCCCAAAAAAATCCAGATTTGACCATTTTTGAAGATGTTGATTTTTTGGTTCAATTATTTCTCCAACTTAATCCATTCATGTCTGGAAACTGTCAGCAGATTATTTGAGATCATTTTGAAGCATATTGAGTGTATTTTGTGTTTTTGTTTGAAATTCAAGATTTGACCATTTTTGAAGATGTTGATTTTTTTGTTCAATTCTTTCTCCAACTTAATCCATTCATGTCTGGAAACTGTCAGCAGATTGTTTGAGATTATTTTGAAGCATATTAAGTGTTTTTTTGCTTTTTGTTTGAAATCCAAGATTTTTTGCCTACCCGGTCTGGCCCAAAAAAATTCAGATTTGACCATTTTTGAAGATGTTGATTTTTTTGTTCAATTCTTTCTCCAACTTAATCCATTCATGTCTGGAAACTGTCAGCAGATTGTTTGAGATTATTTTGAAGCATATTAAGTGTTTTTTTGCTTTTTGTTTGAAATCCAAGATTTTTTGCCTACCCGGTCTGGCCCAAAAAAATTCAGATTTGACCATTTTTGAATTATGTTGATTTTTTTGTTCAATTCTTTCTCCAACTTAATCCATTGATGTTCTGAAGCTACCAGGAGATTGTTTGAGATTATTTTGAAGCATATTAAGTGTTGTTTTGCTTTTGTCAGAAATCCAAGATATTTTGCCTTCCCGGTCTCTACTAATTATCATAATGGTCGGTACCTTAAATGCAGAATAAACTTCTAAACGATATCGATATCTCGACAGGATATGTACCTACTGGCCATGGAGTTCCTGGGACCAGACAACGTAACTCATCTAAACAAGATAGACACTGCTTCTGATGTGTGGAGAGAGGAAGATATTCAGGTACGTGTTATGAAGGTGTTGAGAAAGGAAGCGGATATTCAGGTCTGTGTTATGAAGGATAGACACTGGCTAAAAAATCCAGATTTGACCATTTTTGAATTATGTTGATTTTTACTTCAATCCTTTCTCCAACTTAGTCCATTGATGTTCTGAAGCTACCAGGAGATTGTTTGAGACCATTTTGAAGCATATTAAGTGTGTTTTATTTTTTGTCAGAAATCCAAGATATTTTGCCTACCCGGTCTGGCTAAAAAATCCAGATTTGACCATTTTTGAAATATGTTGATTTTTATTTAAATCCTTTCTCCAACTTAATCCATTGATGTTCTGAAGCTACCAGGAGATTGTTTGAGATTATTTTGAAGCATATTGAGTGGCTTTTAGTTTTTGTCAGAAATCCCAGATTTTTTGCCTACCCGGTCTGGCAAAAAAATCCAGATTTGACCATTTTTTAATATGTTCATTTTTCTTTCCAATTCTTTCTCTAACTTAGTCCATTGATGTTATGAATTTACCAGCAGATTGTTTGAGATCATTTTGAAGCATATTAAGTGTTTTTTTATTTTTTGTCAGAAATCCAAGATATTTTGCCTACCCGGACTGGCTAAAAAATCCAGATTTGACCATTTTTGAAGATGTTGATTTTTTTGTTCAATTCTTTCTCCAACTTAATCCATTCATGTCTGGAAACTGTCAGCAGATTATTTGAGATCATTTTGAAGCATATTGAGTGGTTTTTTTTTTTTTTTTTTAAATCCAAGATTTTTTGCCTACCAGGTCTGGCCCAAAAAATCTAGATTTGACCATTTTTGAAGATGTTGATTTTTTTGTTCAATTCTTTCTCCAACTTAATCCATTCATGTCTGCAAACTGTCAGCAGATTATTTGAGAACATTTTGAAGGATATTGAGCGTTTTTTGTTTTTAGTTTGAAATCCAAGATTTTTGCCTACCCGGTCTGGCCCCAAAAATCTAGATTTGACCATTTATGAAGATATAGATTTTTTTGTTCAATTCTTTCTCCAACTTAATCCATTCATGTCTGGAAACTGTCAGCAGATTATTTGAGAACATTTTGAAGCATATTGAGTGGCTTTTTGTTTGAAATCCAAGATTTTTTGCCTACCCGGTCTGGCTAAAAAATCCAGATTTGACCATTTTTGAATTATGTTGATTTTTATTTAAATCCTTTCTCCAACTTAATCCATTGATGTTCTGAAGCTACCAGGAGATTGTTTGAGATTATTTTGAAGCATATTAAGTGTTGTTTTGCTTTTTTCAGAAATCCAAGATATTTTGCCTTCCCGGTCTCTACTAATTATCATAATGGTCGGTACCTTAAATGCAGAATAAACTTCTAAACGATATCGATATCTCGACAGGATATGTACCTACTGGCCATGGAGTTCCTGGGACCAGACAACGTAACTCATCTAAACAAGATAGACACTGCTTCTGATGTGTGGAGAGAGGAAGATATTCAGGTACGTGTTATGAAGGTGTTGAGAAAGGAAGCGGATATTCAGGTCTGTGTTATGAAGGATAGACACTGGCTAAAAAATCCAGATTTGACCATTTTTGAATTATGTTGATTTTTACTTCAATCCTTTCTCCAACTTAGTCCATTGATGTTCTGAAGCTACCAGGAGATTGTTTGAGACCATTTTGAAGCATATTAAGTGTGTTTTATTTTTTGTCAGAAATCCAAGATATTTTGCCTACCCGGTCTGGCTAAAAAATCCAGATTTGACCATTTTTGAAATATGTTGATTTTTATTTAAATCCTTTCTCCAACTTAATCCATTGATGTTCTGAAGCTACCAGGAGATTGTTTGAGATTATTTTGAAGCATATTGAGTGGCTTTTAGTTTTTGTCAGAAATCCCAGATTTTTTGCCTACCCGGTCTGGCAAAAAAAATCCAGATTTGACCATTTTTTAATATGTTCATTTTTCTTTCCAATTCTTTCTCTAACTTAGTCCATTGATGTTATGAATTTACCAGCAGATTGTTTGAGATCATTTTGAAGCATATTAAGTGTTTTTTTTTGTCAGAAATCCAAGATATTTTGCCTACCCGGACTGGCTAAAAAATCCAGATTTGACCATTTTTGAAGATGTTGATTTTTTTGTTCAATTCTTTCTCCAACTTAATCCATTCATGTCTGGAAACTGTCAGCAGATTATTTGAGATCATTTTGAAGCATATTGAGTGGTTTTTTGTTTTTTGTTTGAAATCCAATATTTTTTGCCTACCAGGTCTGGCCCAAAAAATCTAGATTTGACCATTTTTGAAGATGTTGATTTTTTTGTTCAATTCTTTCTCCAACTTAATCCATTCATGTCTGCAAACTGTCAGCAGATTATTTGAGAACATTTTGAAGGATATTGAGCGTTTTTTGCCTACCCGGTCTGGCCCCAAAAATCTAGATTTGACCATTTATGAAGATATAGATTTTTTTGTTCAATTCTTTCTCCAACTTAATCCATTCATGTCTGGAAACTGTAAGCAGATTATTTGAGAACATTTTGAAGGATATTGAGCGTTTTTTGTTTTTAATTTGAAATCCAAGATTTTTTGCCTACCCGGTCTGGCCCCAAAAATCTAGATTTGACCATTTATGAAGATATAGATTTTTTTGTTCAATTCTTTCTCCAACTTAATCCATTCATGTCTGGAAACTGTCAGCAGATTATTTGAGAACATTTTGAAGCATATTGAGTGGCTTTTTGTTTGAAATCCAAGATTTTTTGCCTACCCGCTCTGGCCCAAAAAATCCAGATTTGACCATTTTTGAAGATGTTGATTTTTTTGTTCAATTCTTTCTCCAACTTAATCCATTCATGTCTGGAAACTGTCAGCAGATTATTTGAGATCATTTTGAAGCATATTGAGTGGTTTTTTGTTTTTTGTTTGAAATCCAAGATTTTTTGCCTACCCGGTCTGGCCCAAAAAATCTAGATTTGACCATTTTTGAAGATGTTGATTTTTTGGTTCAATTCTTTCTCCAACTTAATCCATTCATGTCTGGAAACTGTCAGCAGATTATTTGAGAACATTTTGAAGCATATTGAGTGGCTTTTTGTTTGAAATCCAAGATTTTTTGCCTACCCGGTCTGGCTAAAAAATCCAGATTTGACCATTTTTGAATTATGTTGATTTTTATTTAAATCCTTTCTCCAACTTAATCCATTGATGTTCTGAAGCTACCAGGAGATTGTTTGAGATTATTTTGAAGCATATTAAGTGTTGTTTTGCTTTTGTCAGAAATCCAAGATATTTTGCCTTCCCGGTCTCTACTAATTATCATAATGGGTACCTTAAATGCAGAATAAACTTCTAAACGATATCGATATCTCGACAGGATATGTACCTACTGGCCATGGAGTTCCAGGGACCAGACAACGTGACTCATCTAAACAAGATAGACACTGCTTCTGATGAGTGGAGAGAGGAAGATATTCAGGTACGTGTTATGAAGGTGTTGAGAAAGGAAGCGGATATTTAGGTATGTGTTATGAAGGATAGACACTGGCTAAAAAATCCAGATTTGACCATTTTTGAATTATGTTAATTTTTTTCTTCAATCCTTTCTCCAACTTAATCCATTGATGTTCTGAAGCTACCAGGAGATTGTTTGAGATCATTTTGAAGCATATTAAGTGTTTTTTATTTTTTTGTCAGAAATCCAAGATATTTTGCCTACCCGGTCTGGCTAAAAAATCCAGATTTGACCATGTTTGAATTATGTTGATTTTTATTTAAATCCTTTCTCCAACTTAATCCATTGATGTTCTGAAGCTACCAGGAGATTGTTTGAGATCATTTTGAAGCATATTAAGTGTTTTTTTATTTTTGTCAGAAATCCAAGATATTTTGCCTACCCGGTTTGGCCGAAAAAATCCAGATTTGACCATTTTTGAAGATGTTGATTTTTTTGTTCAATTCTTTCTCCAACTTAATCCATTCATGTCTGCAAACTGTCAGCAGATGATTTGAGAACATTTTGAAGGATATTGAGCGTTTTTTTGTTTTTAGTTTGAAATCCAAGATTTTTTGCCTACCCGGTCTGGCCCAAAAAATCTAGATTTGACCATTTTTGAAGATATATATTTTTTTGTTCAATTCTTTCTCCAACTTAATCCATTCATGTCTGGAAACTGTCAGCAGATTATTTGAGACCATTTTGAAGCATATTGAGTGGTTTTTTTGTTTTTAGTTTGAAATCCAAGATTTTTTGCCTACCCGGTCTGGCCCAAAAAATCTAGATTTGACCATTTTTGAAGATATAGATTTTTTTTGTTCAATTCTTTCTCCAACTTAATCCATTCATGTCTGGAAACTGTCAGCAGATTATTTGAGAACATTTTGAAGCATATTGAGTGGCTTTTTGTTTGAAATCCAAGATTTTTTGCCTACCCGGTCTGGCTAAAAAATCCAGATTTGACCATTTTTGAATTATGTTGATTTTTATTTAAATCCTTTCTCCAACTTAATCCATTGATGTTCTGAAGCTACCAGGAGATTGTTTGAGATTATTTTGAAGCATATTAAGTGTTGTTTTGCTTTTGTCAGAAATCCAAGATATTTTGCCTTCCCGGTCTCTACTAATTATCATAATGGGTACCTTAAATGCAGAATAAACTTCTAAACGATATCGATATCTCGACAGGATATGTACCTACTGGCCATGGAGTTCCAGGGACCAGACAACGTAACTCATCTAACAAGATAGACACTGCTTCTGATGAGTGGAGAGAGGAAGATATTCAGGTATGTGTTATGAAGGTGTTGAGAAAGGAAGCGGATATTTAGGTATGTGTTATGAAGGATAGACACTGGCTAAAAAATCCAGATTTGACCATTTTTGAATTATGTTAATGTTTTTCTTCAATCCTTTCTCCAACTTAATCCATTGATGTTCTGAATCTACCAGGAGATTGTTTGAGATCATTTTGAAGCATATTAAGTGTTTTTTATTTTTTTGTCAGAAATCCAAGATATTTTGCCTACCCGGTCTGGCTAAAAAATCCAGATTTGACCATTTTTGAATTATGTTGATTTTTATTTAAATCCTTTCTCCAACTTAATCCATTGATGTTCTGAAGCTACCAGGAGATTGTTTGAGATCATTTTGAAGCATATTAAGTGTTTTTTTATTTTTGTCAGAAATCCCAGATATTTTGCCTACCCGGTCTGGCAAAAAAAATCCAGATTTGACCATTTTTGAATATGTTCATTTTTCTTTCCAATTCTTTCTCTAACTTAGTCCATTGATGTTATGAATTTACCAGGAGATTGTTTGAGATCATTTTGAAGCATATTAAGAGAGGGTCCATGTGAAAACCATGCAGACGAGTCTACAGTGCACCTCTCCGATTTCCTTTAAACTTGGCACACATTTATATCTTAACTAGCTAATGTCCCATGTGAAATAGTTTGGCTGAAATGTAAAAGGCCTTTGAGATATGACAATCAAACTGTTTGACCCCCTGAAATGCTCAAAATCAGAGCAAAATATACCTTATGTTGTAACATGTCGCAATCGCAAATGATTTTAAGTAGAAAGATAATATTGTTACCTGCTTTAGTACTAAGTCCCGTCAGCATATTAAAACCAAAATCAACTAATTTTATTTATATTTTGTCGCTTCTGTCGAATTTTTATTTAACGCTACTTTAATAGGTCTTTTTAAAACCCGATAAATGCTGTCTGGCAATGGCCGTTTGCAGAGTTGCGGCCTTCTTTTCTTTGAATTTAGAAATATTCCTAGATTGACTTACAATAGATCTTTGCATCTGGTAAAAAAAATCTCTGTAAAGTTAATGCTGGGTTAGAGATTACGCACTCTCAAAATCCGCAATGTTCAGTTATTAAACGAACGACGATATGGCGACACGGCGATTTTTTTCCGATTAAAATCGAAAATACGGTGAACTTAACAGATTTTCTGCCAATAATTGCTTTAAGAATTCGAATGCACATTCATTTTCAATATTATTTTAGTTTTGAAGGGTGACCAAGTCCATCACCCGATATGCAGATGTCTAAAGTGACTGAATTATTGTCGAGTTTGACGGAGTCAAAGCTGAAAAATAGGTACTCATAGTTTATGGCAGTATCTTCGTTTAAAATTGTTTGATTGGATCAAAGACAATGAATTTTCTTTGAATATGATATATAGAGGATTTCAAACTACGCTACGCTTTAAATACAGCTTCTAATCCGGCGAGTCACTCTGAATTTTGCGAGCCTCTGTAGCGGGGTGAATGAGTGACAAGTAGAAAATGCACGTACAGTCGTATTTAGGTTCTTCAGCCGATTCTCTATTCAAGTTTTTAGTTTTTATTCTGTAAAGAAACGATGTTTTCTTTTCATAATAAAAAAACCCTAATGGTTTCGTTTTCTTGGAAGCCCTTTATTATATGCTCATCGAATAGTTGGCCAAGTTAGAACCGTTTAGATTCAGCAACGGGAAGCCATTCTGATGTCGTTACTACCTTGTTACGGACTCAATTTGTTTCAATCTTGTGCATAATATTCTGTTCGTTCCGTTGAAATACCAAAATGTGTGTATAATCCATGAAATCAAATGTGGTATCACCGAAATAGATGAAATCACGTCAGTGATATGATATCTCAAGAATTGCGTGACAGGAACTGCGTGTAACGTCTGCACGTGTATTTCCCGCCCTATCCACGAGATGGATTTGGACTTGATCAAGTGCTCATTTTGTGTATATTCAACGAGGGAATGTGGCATATCTTCTCGGCGTTACCAGGGAAAAACAACTATATTACCGTTGAAGGCATGTCCCGACCCCCTTACTAAGAATTGTATGAAATGCCTTGGCACTTGGCGCGGATGTTGTTGATGGCGCGTGTCAAGTAAAATTATCATAAAATCTATAAATATTTTCACCTGTACTGTACTGTCTAGACAGGGTATTTTATTCATTTTTGATTTTAGGTAATGCACTAGTCAAAGTAACCCCCCCCCTCCTCCTTCCCCAACCCGGGACAGGGTGGGAGGGGGAGGGGGGGGTGGGGGTTGATTTAGACTAGTGCATAATGGCTCACTCTCTGCTTAAAGCTGCCTGTGATACACTTGTATGCGATTTGTTACTGTCGTCCTCGTATCTCTTTATAGCGGAGCTCGTTGCATAAAAAAACAAAGAAAATCAATATGGAAAACAAAAGATAAAAGAACAACCCACACAAATGAAAAAAAAATCACGCCGCGCGCCTCGCCCGCTCGCAGACGTAAAGGTCGGTACACACGAAGGGACAAGTCACGTGTCCTGATATCCTGTTCCCCGCGGACACCGGACATCCTACAGCTGAGAAACTACAAACCTCGTACACAAAGAATAACGTATTTCTTTACAGTTTTAAGGTAATAGACCAGTTCGCGGTTTATTATAATTCCGACATTTTGAAAGGGGTGTAAACATGGCGCGAAATACAGTGTTTGTATGGGAATCCGATGACAAATAAAATCCGTAAAATCGAATTTCTGAAATATTCTTCAGATACAAACTTAAGATACCAGGTAAAAGATTAATTGATCGAAATTTGAGGGATGTAGCTGTGCTGGGAAGCATGCAATCGTGGATTTAGTTTTCCATACATTTGTCTGTAAAAACGAGGCAAAGTCCGCGGGAAAATTTACGCAAAAAAATCAATCTTCCAGGAAGGAAAACATTTTTCTGAAGCATTTCAAAGACATTTTTTTGTTTCGATGAGGCAAAATTTGCTTCCGCAACAATGTTTTCACGTTGGCTATAGAGGAAAACAATGTTTACTAGGCTCCAGTGACACACAGCATATGTGTTTCTTAGCAACACAAACCCAGACCCCACCGGCAAGACAATTTGACACAGTGCGCATTCGTTAGTTTTTTTTCGGCAACAACGTTTCCTCGTATATCCACCCGTGCAGCAAAACATTTGTATGCTTCCTGCTCGTTCAATTAGCCACCCAGGCAACATTAAGAGAAACAGAGAAGCGCAGTGTTCGCGCCTACGCCTTTTCGATCCCTCGTGCCTCGATCGGATGATCACGTAAAATGGCGGTCCCGTCTCACGCAATCTCGTTTTCATAACCCGCGATCTTTTGGCCAGTATCTTGGCGCTGGTCAAATGATCGCGGGCTCTGGGAACGAGATTGCATCTCACGACGCTCGTATTCATCAGCAGCTGTGTATCACAGGACGCTAAGGAACCACTTTGGACATTAAACAAATATCTGGCAGTGACCACCCTCAGTGCTTGTTGGTCAGCCGCATTAATGGGAAGATAACTAACATAACTACTCATGCTTGTAAACTGCGTGGCTTACCGTGTGTCTGAACAAGCGCCCCGCACATACATGTATATGTAAATCCAGCGTAATTCAGGTCTGGATCGGATAAAGTCTGTCACGATCCACACAATATGTTTCATCGTTCACCCAGATGTTTTCTGAACCCTTTTCTAAGATAGTTTGTAGCAATAGCAACATACGTCAGACATTTCTGAACTTCGCTTTCCAGGATGGCACTGCGCTCCAGTTCGGCACCGACACAGCTGATTAGGCCATCCCAATAAAATGCAAATACGTAGAGAGCTAGGAAAAGAGGTGTAGTATGAAAGTATGTTCTTCAATTTTTTTTTTTAACTTTTCCCAAAAATTGGGTCAATGTTAAGCTTTGTATTTTTGTTAACTTTTCCAAAAAAAATTGGGTCGGTCTGGCGATTGGAAACGGAACATTTTATTGGGATTGCCGTATGTGGGTCGTGTGAATATACAGGATATATGCACGGGATGTTAGAAATCATTTATAATTCATTGTTGTGACCTTGTGTATGAATGTATGCAAACATTTGACCCCATAACAGTTACATATATCAGGTGCATCATGGGTAATTTTAACCTATAATCAGCTTGAAAAAAATAAAGTTTTGCAAACAAAATTATGTAGATGTATTAAGTAGTGCATTATGATTATTTTCAGTTCTGTTTCATGAGATTCATAAATATTTCAATATAAATTACCCACTCTGGTATATATGTTGGGCACCACAGACGAAATGATAAAACACCGGATCTCCTAGCGTGTAGGGATCTGATCAGCAATATATATATATAAATAGACAAGAAAGGAAAGGCTGATTCAACGGTAGAGAGTTTTTTCTTCCAATATTCCACATGGAATGTACACATATGTGTTCGGGCTACCTGTGGTACACAACAGCAGACTGGGTTCTAGTCCTAAATAAAATGGCGGATGCTACAAAGCCATCTGTATAAACTATAATGGGTAAATGTTCTTTCAGTGTAAAATCGACAAGAAGATAATTATCGTAAGTTGTGGCTTCGAGACCATGACAGAGCTGGGGAGGAGAGCACAAATAAGGCTAGAATCAGGTATGCATTTATCGCTGATTCATCCTTCGTATTACTAATTTCTCTTATTTTGAAGTTGATTGTTAATTAGTTGTTGTTTATTGCAAAACCATAGGCATAAGTGACAAATAAATTTATCACCCAGTTATTTTAGGGCTATGTTTCTCATTCCTGTCCGTTATTTGTCCCGTTATTCTGCACACGATACAGATTGCATCTGGCGTTGATTGTTTATTTACGTTGGACCCGGGCGTTGGGAGTATGTTACTTTGGCCTCACTGCTCCTAAGCTGAATAAACTTTACAAACTTTTTAGTCCCCAGTTGTATTTCCAAATGACTGATCTACAAAATAATAACTCTCTCATCTTCTACAATTTCGCCGCATCGATAGTATTCGAATGTCATTTTACCCTAAAATTTGACTTTTTGAAAAATAATTTCGGAAGTCACTTGTACATGAAAGCCTTACTCCTTGAATACTGAATATTTGTTGGCACTTATATCATAATTAAATTGCAATTGGTCGTGTTTATGCTGTAGAAACGTTTTGTGTATATAGCTTATATGGTTTGTTCAAAAATATTCTGTAAACATGACTAAAAATACATAGTGGAAATACCCCTCAAACCGAGGCAGTTCGTACTGACCCCCATATCTCTTACAGTTTTTGGAATTTTTCCAAAATATTCTACCAAGTCTAATGCCAGGCCAATAGTAACATATGTGCAAAATATGAACAAAATCTGAGATGTACCATGTAGACTCATATTTTCAGGGTGCATGGTTTTCACATGGATGCCCTCTTAAATATGAAAAAGAAGTCTCGTGCAGGTAAATAATCGTGTAGTCAGGTGTACAGTTCACTCCTGTTTTGGTCACGTATCGTGGAGCGGAGGTTTGGCAAAACAACAAGAGTTTGGTCAACAGGAACTTCGGAAATACATCAGTCACACTGGGAAAAGAGAAGAGTGCGAAGACAACAGATATTGTATCATGCATGGGAATGGCAACAGAACAACAAGATGAATCTAATGATGTGTTAAATAACACAAAGGATTTAAATAACACAAAGGATTGTACTGCCAAGAATAAGTCCAAGGTAATGAAGATAATTAGTCTGTCTGTTCCAACAAAATCGGCAGCAACACTTAATCCATTGAAATTCAGCCACCGCAGTAAACATAATGATGAAAAATTATCCCAGTGCAAACAAAGAAACAAGAACATTAGTAAATTAAGAGATGTACATGTACATGTAAGATCGCATGTCCCGACTGAAACTATAGATAAACTATTTAAATGCAAGCAGTGCGGAAAATGTTTCAGTCATTCTGGTAACCTAGCGAAGCATATTCGAACACACACTGGAGAAAAACCATATAAGTGTAAGCTATGCGGAAAAGATTTCAGTCAATCTTGTGACCTAGCTAAGCATATTCGTACCCACACTGGAGAAAAACCATATAATTGTAAGCTATGCGGAAAGGATTTCAGTCAATCTGGTGACCTAGCTAAGCATATCCGAATACATACTGGAGAAAAACCATATAATTGTAAGCAATGTGGAAAGGATTTCAGTCGATCTGGTAACCTAGCTGCACATATTCGAATACATACTGGAGAAAAACCATATAATTGTAAGCTATGCGGAAAGGATTTCAGTCATTCTGGTAACCTAGCTAAGCATATTCGAATACATACTGGAGAAAAACCGTATAATTGTAAGCTATGCGGAAAGGATTTCAGTCGATCTGATGCCCTAATTATGCATATTCGAACACACACTGGAGAAAAACCATATAGTTGTAAGCAATGTGGAAAGGATTTCAGTCATTCTGGTAACCTAGCTAACCATATTCGAACACACACTGGGGAAAAACCATATAATTGTAAGGAATGTGGAAAGGATTTCAGTCGATCTGATGCCCTGGCTAAGCATATTCGAATACATACTGGAGAAAAACCATATAATTGTAAGCAATGTGGAAAGGATTTCAGTCGATCTCATAACCTAGCTGCCCATATTCGAATACATACTGGAGAAAAACCATATAATTGTAAACAATGTGGAAAGGATTTCAGTCATTCTGGTATCCTAGCTAACCATATTCGAACACACACTGGGGAAAAACCATATAATTGTAAGGAATGCGGAAAGAATTTCTGTCGATCTGGTGCCCTGGCTAAGCATTTTCGAATACATACTGGAGAAAAACCATATAATTGTAAGCAATGTGGAAAGGATTTCAGTCATTCTGGTATCCTAGCTAACCATATTCGAACACACACTGGGAAAAAACCATATAATTGTAAGGAATGCGGAAAGGATTTCTGTCGATCTGGTGCCCTGGCTAAGCATATTCGAATACATACTGGAGAAAAACCATATAATTGTAAGCAATGTGGAAAGGATTTCAGTCATTCTGGTAACCTAGCTAACCATATTCGAACACACACTGGGGAAAAACCATATAATTGTAAGGAATGTGGAAAGGATTACAGTCGATCTGATGCCCTGGCTAAGCATATTCGAATACATACTGGACAAAAACCATAGAATTGTAAGCAAAGTGGAAAGGATTTCAGTCGATCTCATAACCTAGCTGCCCGTATTCGAATACACACTGGAGAAAAATAACGTAATTGTAAGCAATGTGGAAAGGATTTCAGTCAATCTAGCCACCTAGCTAAGCATATTCAAACACACATTGGGGAAAAACCATATAATTGTAGGGAATGTGGAAAGGATTTCAGTCGATGTGATGCCCTGGGTAAGCATATTGGAATACATACTGGAGAAAAACCGTATAATTTTAAGCAATGTCGAAAGGATTTCAGTCATTCTGGTAACCTAGCTAACCATATTCGAACACACGCTGGGGAAAAACCATATAATTGTAGGGAATGTGGAAAGGATTTCAGTCGATCTGATGCCCTGGGTAAGCATATTCGAATACATACTGGAGAAAAACCATATAATTGTAAGCAATGTGGAAAGGATTTCAGTCATTCTGGTATCCTAGCTAACCATATTCGAACACACACTGGGGAAAAACCATATAATTGTAAGGAATGCGGAAAGGATTTCTGTCGTTCTGGTGCCCTGGCTAAGCATATTCGAACACACACTGGGGAAAAACCATATAATTGTAACGAATGCGGAAAGGATTTCAGTCGATCTGTTGCCCTAGTTAAGCATATTCGAATACATACTGGAGAAAAACCATATAATTGTAAGCTATGCGGAAAGGATTTCAGTCATTCTGGTAACCTAGCTAAGCATATTCGAATACATACTGTAGAAAAGCCATATAATTGTAAGCTATTTGGAAAGGATTTCAGTCGATCTGTTGCCCTAGCTAAGCATATTAGAACACATACTGGAGAAAAAAACCATATAATTGTAAGCAATGTGTAAAGGATTTCAGTGAGTCTAGCAGGCTAGCTCGTGCTGTTCATATTGATATTGCATGCAAACAAACTCTTGAAAGACGTTATTTAAAGGAGCTGATTCAACCAAGATGCATTGCGAGTCACTGTTATTGTTTTCATACGGGAAACTACTTGAAATCGGGTAGCTGCCAATCAGAAAATGTGATATCGGGCTTTTTATAAATAGAGTTTACGAGTTGAACTGAATGGCCGAGATCGGCGGGGAGATCGGTTGCCTTTATACTTGAAGAAATATAATAGAATGAGCGGAATTACTACGGTTCTCAAAAATTCCTCGATGTGATGCTAGCAATCGATCTCATGCTCGATCTAGCGAACCAACTTGTCCAACTTCTGGACCAAGTTCCAGCGATGCAGATCGTGTGGATCAAGCCAATGTAGAAAGGCCCTGGTTTGGATAAACTGTAGGAATTACGATCAAACAGTCGGCTAACTCCAGTACAGGCTCTAATAATAATAACATTGACCAAAGGCGACTCCAGAGTACGTTCAATACTTCCCCTGGCAGGTGAAAATTCGGAAATCTATGACTGAACACAAAAGCTAATAAATAAGGAACATTTTCCCCTATAAGTAATCAACTGGTATGCCCCTGTGAGACCGATGGAATAGGATTTGTTTCAAGAAGCCCTCCAGAGCCATTATCGGGGGCCCCGAAAATGGCGGTTCGAGAAATTTGAGCTCGCAATGCATCTTGGTTGAATGAGCTCCTTTAAACATAAGAAGTGCGTAAGTGTTTGCAAAGTTCAGAAACTTAGCTGTACATCTTTACTTGCTTCTAGCACGGCCGTTTCGCGTTGTTAATTTAGTCTGAGCATGCGCACTGCATAAATATTTAAATTGCGTCATTCGAGAGCGTGCTTGTTCGCGAGTATATCCAACGCCAACTTAACGATTACCATGAAACTTCGTATGCAGAAACCTGAAGCATGAACAGAGCTATGTGACTTTTAATTCGTTGAGATAGGGCTACTGATCAGTGTATTTTAGGCAGGAAAATCACTTAATTCGAATACAGAGATTGGAAAGACTCGCGATAATTGCCGTTCTTCATGGTGCACCGTAGGAATCGCAAGGTTTTCTCATAGGAATGGCAATGTTTAAAGCCCCAATTAGTTGAAATGGAATACTAGTTCATAAAATAGCGAAAAAAACATCTAAAAACTCAAAATGGCGGACAAATGTACATTCAAACCGAGGGAGCCTGGATCATCAATGTTCCTCTTCTGTAGTAACGTGTTCACCATATATGGGAGCGCGCCTATATGTGCGCTTGGGAGTCAAAGGGATAAAGAAGCTTGTCTCCAGTGACAGCTTCACAAGTGGGCGGAAGAGATGTACTTCCCCCTCTACATGTTTGGCCAAGACATGATCCCTTGTCTACAATAAATTTTCACTTAAAAATGTTACTGTTAACATTTTAAATAAGGACGAGGTACGTCCTTGATATTGGTGCTGAATCAGATGATTCATTCATTGTATCTGTATTCTTTAATACATAGGAACTGTTTCTTCCTGAAAACAAATTAGTCAGAACGTCTTGTCTACACCATGTAACTGCAACGCTGGTATCAAGATGTGCGCCAACAGAAAGTATAGAGCACAAACCTACATCTAATAACAAAGCTGTCGAACTCAAAGAAGAATGGTAAAAGGTGGTTTCAAACGCCAAAATGCAGCGAAGAATAAAAAAGATAACAGTATTCCACAGGAAATAGATTGGGCGTATAAAATTAGCAACGAGAAACTGAGGAAGATAACGAAAACTGAAGAAGTGAAGAACTTTTGCACAATACAACATCTAAAATATATTGCGCATATCACTCGTCATGGAAATTGTCTTCAGAAACACTTCTGTTTTGTATATCTGATAATCCTTACGGTAGTTGGAGAAAGTTATCATCAGCGATTGGTATTGACGAGAGTCTATTACGAGAGACGATGATGAATAAGAAAGAATTTAATGAACTGATGGTCATGTTTTCTAAACGTGTATCTTTGCAGAAGCGCCTCAAGAGAACTGAGTTCTCGCGATAGGAAATATGATGATGATGATGATGAGGGCATTTGACTGGCACTTCAAAAGTTGTTTAAGGTTACTGGATACCTTCAAAACGAAAAAGATGGTGAATTTTTTTTTTCGCACAGAAATATAGTTTTAGTAGCAGTGTTTCATATACTAAAAACTCCGTTCAAAAAATAATAATATTGACGGAGAAATACCAAAAGGAAGTTTTTAACCGGAAGTAAAAGGTTCTGTTTGATTGACAGCAGATCAATTAACACATGACAAGTGCTCACTCGCCCGTATCGAAAGTGCGGGAAGCTAGCGCATAAATTCATTTCATAGTACACCAATGTTTACGTTTATTGCGAAACGTTTTTCCACACACGATTCCGTAATTCCATCGGTTGTTGGCCTTATGTCTTCCAAAAAGCAAGCAGGATCAGCAGGATACCCTTAGCTTGGAACAAAGAAAAATGAAAAGCAAACAAGGCCAAACAACGCATACGACTTCGAGCCAAATAGAAGTCCTTGCAAAACCCAACAAGGGTTCGTATTTTCACTTGCGTGCCGAGTGATCCACATCTGAACATAAAGAAGAATTGATAGGAGACAGCCGAGATAATATTTGTTTCCAAGAAAGCTAAGATGGAAACGTAAAGTCTGACGGTTCACCTTTTTTTCTTTTTTCTTTTCAAGTCAAACAAGCCGGCTATAGATACGGCGCGTACCTTCGATCGGAAATCAACATGCAATATTCATCTCGGCAAATATATATATTTCTTTACTTCCTATATTACAATATCCTCTGGAACCCACATATTAAAACAAGAGACTACAAGGAGAACTATGGCTTGTAATTATATTTACATATTGAAACTCTACCATTTAGTTTTTCCCGCGGAATTTTGGGAGACTCCAGGAGGTTGCTTCTGATTGGAGAATGGGTGTCGAGCCGGAAAGCCGCTCTAAGTAGGTGTGAATCAGTTGCTGAACTTCTAATGCCGATTTCTAGGCTACAATTTTTCAACGTTTCTGCAGTCTTCAAGTGAATTGATTGCATATAAGAATTTACCGGAAATCTTTGAAATTTCGTCCAGTGATTCTACGATAACTAATCTCCAAAAGCGTGTGTGCTTTTTTCCGATTTGTTTTTAGTTTTAAAGATATCGTTCCAAGCGTGATGGCTTGGCAAAAATAATCAATGACTCGACTTTAAACTGCAATAATTTCGCATAGAAAATAGATATCAAAAATCGCACACACTCTTTTGGAGATCAATGAACGCTTAACTTGACACAAGTGTAATTACTTCGTAAGTATAAAAACCCGTTGCTGGTAATTCGCGTTTATAAACGTCTTCGATATCGGGTTAAAGTGACTGTAGTTTTAAATCTAGAGTAATTCCGTATAAAATAACCTTTTACTGGTATTCTTCAGTTATCAACCTTTCCATTGATATATAGGTTCCCATATTTTGTTCTCTGAGCGCCCGCGTAAACGCATTTTTGCGGAAATCACTTTTGAAGGTATCCAGTAACCTTAACGCCCCGCACCCCGTGGCAGTTTTTGGTTCTAATGGAAATAAATGCCCCCGCTCAAATTCCCTGCGCTTTCGTTTGGAAGAAACAAAACAAAGATACAAACAAAGACAGTAACTGTTTCAATATTGAAAATGGTGATAATCGTGATTCCTACACGTGGATAGTGGATTGAACATATTCAATAGGACATTGTTCGTTGTCACACGCAATCATATCACCAAACTCTGGTTGCTGACAAATGCAGTAGACGCCCTTCCTCTTTATTTTCGTTTCCTAATAAAACGATTACTTGTAATTACAATATGAAAACAGTTGGTTGAGTAGAAAAGCACAATAAACAACGGACAGAAAACTGAAATACAAATGTAACGTAGCAAATGTTGAGAGGTGCAATTAATAATTGTATTTCAAATTTACAAGGGTTCAGTTTTAGGGCTCAATTAAAGAAAGTGACCATAGTCTAGTCTGGTGCCTGCTGCTGCACCCTATTTCTGCTGTCATGTGTGTTAATATTCACAAGATATCCTAACATCCATACCTTTCTTTTGGGCTCTTTGTTTCCTCCTCTTGTTAATATCCTGCAAATGCTTAATCCAAAATTAAACTTCTTCAACTGGAAGGAGAGTTTGTCTTGCCAACTCTCTAATCTTCTTATCAGTTACTTGAGCTTTTAGCTTTAGGAGTCTGTTGAATTCCTCTTTGAAAAACATTTGTACCTGTCTCCCCTCCGTCGGAATAGAATGTCCCGCTCCATGTCCCGGCTGATTTTTGTATGCAGTTCTAAACCTTTCAAAACCGGTCCTTTTTGTCGTCAAATCACTGCAAATTCCCCGCTAATGCCCGCTATGTTCCGGCCCGGTTGGGGTGGGGTGGGGGTTAAGCGGGGAGGGGGGTGCGGGGGCTTACATTGACTAATACATTACCATAAAACTTCGTATGCACTAACCTGAAGCATGAACAGAGCTATGTGACTCTGAATTCGTTGAGAGCTATTGATCAGTCCATTTTTAGGCAGGAAAATCACTTAATTCGAATACAGAGATTGGAAAGACTCACGGTAATCGCCGTTCTTCATGGTGCGCGGTAGGAATCGCCAAGTTTTCTCAAAGGAATGGCAATGTTGGAGATAAATTTCACCACACTTTACACAAGATGGCCGATGTTTCTTCTTGATTTCTCCCAAGGTAAATTTCAATCCAAAGCTTAAAATGGTCAAAGGTAGTTTTGTATTCTTATAAACGATCGGTACTGGCACAACGCTGGGCCAGGCATTTGTCCGCCCGAGTCAAGATTCGCAAGTGTTTTTTATCATTTTAAAATAATATTTTTGTGTTTCGAGTTAGCTTAACACGTGACACGATCAACCAATCAGATTCGATACAGCTATGGATGCACGTGGTTTCCCGGGACGGTCGCGGGTAATTCTGTGAAAGATTTCTACAAAGTTATGACGAGTGGAAAATATGTATTTCAGCAGAACTTTGAGTTTTTGTACATCCTAAGTTAGAATATAACAACGTAACAGCGCCGTTTTAGTCCATCCAAAGGTTGCTTCGACCGAAATGCCAAATATAAGACCAATATGTTGGTTGAGTACTTGTGTAGAGCTGACTAACGATTTTGGATGGAAATTTCTCACATTTTGCGAATGGGGATCCCGACTCCCCGGTCAACGCATTCATGTTATATTTGGGTCTTCTGGCGCTCCGAAACGCAGTCTGTAGTAACCGACGTTTGTAAGTAAATAACTCAACTAAACTTACAAGTGCAGTGTTGTTGTTTTTATATTCATTCCGACTAAGTTCTTGGATCTAATGGGAGTGCATGTAGTTGATGAGTTTTGATCGTACTATGTCCGAGAGAAGTTTATAAGCTTATTAGGATCTTTTCTAATTGAAGGTAATTGACTGTAATGGTCTTTGTGGCCTGTCGTTGTTGAAATTAAAGATACACCGTTTGGACTCAGTCTGTTATTTTTGTACATGTATAAGATCTAAGTTAGTACAGTTACATGTGTGATATATATATTTATAATATCTTTGGCTGAGGCCACACTGGGATGTTAATTGTAGTAAAATAGTTAAGCATTATTAGTGTAATAAAATAGTAAGCCTGATTTTCTCGGCTGAAATATGATGGATTCCAAATGTGTGTTGACAGTTCAACCACACACTGGAATTACCTCGAACATGAAGAGATCACAAACTGTCAACTAAGTCAATATGTTTAGATAAGGTAACTATATAGTGAGGCCCTGCTAGGGGTTTTAGGGATAAGGATAACTAGAACAATTATTATAGTGAGAAGGGGCAACTGCCCTTGGTATTATAGGGATAGGCTGGATAATCAGTCAGGGAGGGGGTACTCCCTTATATGGGCTATACGGGTATGTGCCGCCCCAAAGGGTATGTTTTCCAGCTGCCGAGGTCTGGGATAGGGTATCCTCTTTACGGTGTTGGCCTGGGAAAGGGTATGGATTTGATTTACTTGTCGTTAACGCCATGCTTAGTGCTCTATCGACCACGCTACAGCTTAAAATACCATATTAAAACAAAACAACAGCTTTCGTAGTGTACTTGAGTACGAATCTATGGTTTGGATCTCGGATAGGGTATAGAGTTTTTGCTTCAAATGAGGAATAGGGTATATATTTTTTGCTTCAAGTCTGGGATAGGGTATGGTAAAGGCAGCATTTTAAGGTCTGGGATAGGGTCAGGGTTTTGAGGGCCTTGTGGCACACTCCTACCCAAAAATCTTCTGAGTACCCCTCCCCCAGGATAATCAGTTAGTTTTAGGGATAATATACATAATTGCATGGATACTTTTAGGGATAAGTGTTTGGGCCTGTTCCGGCCGAACTGTTTAGATAATTGAAAACTATTTTACTTTGACATTGTGCGCGGGCTGCCTGTGGCCGAAAGTCACGTGATTTACGGCACATGGTCTGAGATTCTTGAATGCATGTTTTGCAGAGCCAGTTTCCAGGAGTCTGTTCTGGGCACAATTTCAGTTTGTAATTCATTGAATTTATGTCTTTGTTTGGGCGTTCTAGTTTTCACCGTACGCTTGTAATCCGCTGTTGTTGTTATCAAGATAAAGGAGTGAAATTTATAGTGCGACGAGTTGAAATATCTGTGCCCTGGTTCGGGGCCCACAATAAGGGATACCTATCCTTGAAATTATAGGAATCAGCAGTACCCTCTAACAGGGCCTCTACAGTTAACTTTTCTTTCTTTCTTGCCACCATTGTCCGCACAGTTTTGTTTACCACAGTAAACTTCAAAATGCAGGTCATAGTGGTAGTCTTCTATCTTTTCGTCTCCTCCCTTGGTGCCAATATACAGACACACATATGTAGTAGTAAATAGAATAAACCCATCTATATGTATTTACACACTCGAGCTGAAAGCGTTAGTTTGTAAATCGGATAAAGATCGGATACGAATTCTTTATCTTACTTATCAAACGTCTAGATGTTGGGAGTCTTGTTTTCAGTTATTTTGGCTTGGTGATACGACGTATTTTGGCCGAGAAACCGGTTTATGTAAATCAGGACGAAATCTTTCAGATTTAAAAACTACTTATCGGTCGGTGGTTTCCTTTGTTTTTGCTTCATGAATTATTAATGAGTTTGATAAATATTATATAAATAGCTAGAATTAGAAGTGAAAGAGAAAATGTGCACTGAATGGATACAAATCCCATTCATTCATAAATATAGTATGCTAAATCTAGTAGGTGGTAGCAAACTACATAAAACATAATTATGACCGCTGCCTTAAATTCATTGTTTTAAAATAGGTGGGTAAATAAAGCATGTATGAGTGGCTTACCCCAGGAGTCGACCCCTGGGAAACCCATGAGAATCCAGGGAAATTTGTCAGATGCTTGTTGTCCATCGGTGAGGGCTGTCTGGTAAAAGCTCACTTTGGTTCATGGATCAAGGACCGTATCCATGACAATTTGATAGGGTTTGATTGGGAATTTGGAGAAATCCCCAAGGTCCCAACAAACAAGAAATAGTCAAGTGGCAGAGCTTCTTGAAAATGAGGAAAATGTTTGGTGGAAATTGATTCTTGCGCGAGCGATGATGCAATCCGTAGTATGTCCTCTTATTTCCAATGGTAATAACCCAATCAGAACATTAAACGAGAAACTGCGCAGTTGTTGTAAAATATCTGATCCCCCGAAACTGCTGTTACATTTTCATTCTTCCCTTCACACCTCTTCCTCGCCCTCCTCAATGTCCCAACTAATCATCCCTCAACCCCATTCTTAACACACAAATACGTCAGTTTATGCTCTTTCACTGGATGCCGGTATATTGTTGAACTATAAAACAATTACCAAAAGGAGACGTCCATGTTCAGTTAGGTTATTTTAAACAATGAGAAACCAAACAGAGCTTTGATAATACTATTGGTGGGACAGAGAACATGATGCGTTACCAGTAAGGAGCCCTGGAAAATATTGTGTGAGGAGCGTCAGAAAAATTAGGATATCTACAATTCATCCAGAATCAAACAAGTCTTCGATATACTACCTGCTTCATAAATTGTGCACTCACCTCTAACGTGTACTGCTTTGAATGATCCCCGTTTTGCATGGTTGAAATAAATAATGTCCCGTCTCTTAATGGCAAAAAAAGAAAACTATGTACGACACGATTAAAGCAATTTATAAAGGTTGCTACCTAGCCTAGCATTTGATATCATGATCAGTGTTAAGCACCGTTTATATAAACGGCCCCAAAAATTGGAAAACCATGATTGATTTGTTAATGCCTATTTTTAGCACCTCTGAAAACGAAAGATTTTAAAATAAGTGCTCAATCGATAGTCTGACCAGAATAAGCGAGGGACCACCGCAACCCCGACACTCGGATATATGCGTTGACTAATATAAGGCCATCCTAATAAAATGTCCCAACCGACCAATTTTTTTGGAAAAAGAAAATTAAAAAAATGAGCGATGGTAATAGCCTCCTCCGCAGGCATCTCTATTTTTTGAGGAAATCAGATTATGGGCTCCCTGTGGCAGGTGAAGAAAAGAGAGGGAGAGAGAAAAGAGAGTTTGGAATTATTCCGTAGTTTGGAATTATTTGGAGTGAGCGAAGTGTGATTTTCGTGGCAAAGTTTACAGGTTATACATCATATATTTGTCGGTTGTTTCCAGCCTTTTCATTATATTAGGAGGTGAGGGAAAGAGGTTCGAAAAAAACTCAGCGGAAACGACCCTAGAAGAGCTCAGAGGTATGAATAACCACAACTGAAACATTGTAGGGTGAAGTCGTGTATTTATTTGTCTAACATACGTGTTTTGGAAGGATTTATAACATGAACTATTCAAGCGATATTTGTAAGCGTATAAATACACAAATCTTGAGATTGGGCTGCCTGTACTCTTCTGAGATCGTTATGAAACTAATCGATAAACCACAGGTAACCCAACAGACTAATAAGCGGGAAATATACGTCGAGTCTGGGAAGCCTGTGGTGCAACTTCGAAAGAACCGCCAACACGTTGATCGTATTGTAGCAGTTTAAAGGTCTCAAAACTATAACGAGAGTGCAATCCAAATCGAAGAACATTTAGCAAATGATTTAACCTATGAATTGGATGTTGTGATGTTGAAATACGTCGAAAGTCAGACTAAGATTGTTGTTCAACCATTGACAGCTTGTAGTGTGATTGGAAGTTATAAATAGGCAACTGAAGAGAACGACAAAAGAATCACACAGAAACAGTCTCCGCATCTGATTTCTACAACAAATAAGGTTAGAACTTTCAAAAATGGCCTTTTTAGTGTATTTTCTGAACCTCTAATTTGTTAAGAAGCGGCGTGAAATAGGCATAAATGCGCTGGACCCGTTGATCTGTCAAGGTCAAATATGCAAGGCACATGACGTCATTCTTTCCCTCTCTTGGATATTTGTTAAACTAGTATACCTAACAGGTAGTGAATGCTGCTCCGCTCAGTTAGGGAAGTGTATTAGAAGAGAACCTACAGTAGCACTTTGATAGGAAAAATAGATTACTGGGTGATAAAAATGCCAAGGCCGGTTTAGATGAATGATGTTTTGGGGCTATCGTGCGACTGAATCCTGTTTGAACTGTGGTGTGTATTTCAAATGTCGCGATTTATTTTCATTTTATCCCGACATATCAACGATCTCCCGGTAAATTCCCTGAGCCTACTAATTGCCGACATTTTCTTAAGATTCCCGGCACAAAAAAACTGCTGTTCTCCCCGGTGAAATTTAAACACCGGAAATCAACTAATTTTAAATGCTACAGTGGAACCTCTCTGTGCGACCACCTCTCTTAAGCGACCACTTACCAAAAGCTTCCTGTGGTGGTTACTCGTAAGCGACCACCTCTCGTAAGCGACCACTTTTCCAGGTCCCGAGGGTGGACGCTTACGGGAGGTTGAACTGTAATAGTATTTAGAACCGGCTACTTGACTAGAAGAAAATTATTTGCTGCTCACCATCTTGATAACTGGAGAGATCTTGCTCTTTGGAAACTGATAGTCCACACAGAGTTAGAAAGAGTTCGCCTACACGTCTACACTTCAACAAATTCATGGTTACACAAGGATCGCATACACAGAAATGCATCAAAGAACGTAGTTCGCTCCAACAATGCAGATTCCACCTCGTGTAATGTCAGGTGACGATCAGGTCCGTGCAAAGCAGTGTGGTAAAAAAAGACAGAAGTGATGCATTGTGGTAAAAAAAAGAAATCGAGATTTGGACCCGCTTATATATTAAAACTGCTGCCTTGCTCGCTCGCTTCAGGCTCGCTCGCTGCGGCAGCAAAAACACCAAATGACGTCACGTGTGTTTAGTATGGTGATACACCAGCACAAGAGGAAGACCCGTTTCCCAATAAGTCTCGAGTCGTTGTCCCACTGTTCCAGGATAACGGGACAATAATGCTAAGTCTCGAGTCATTGTCCCACTGTCCCAGGATAACGGGACAATAATGCTAAGTCTCGAGGAGTCGTCCCACTCTCCCAGGATAACGGGACAATAATGCTAAGTCTCGAGTCGTTGTCCCACTGTCCCAGGATAACGGGACAATAATGCTAAGTCTCAAGTCGTTGTCCCACTGATCCGGGACAACAAAATTGTATGCATACTAATGAATATAGCTGAGAGGCCGGTACAACGGGACAACCACTTCGACGAAATAATTCTAAGTACGAAATCTGCTCTAGCTGGAAACCGGAATTGGTGTGGTGTGGAGGAGGAACACAAGTTCACACTAACGGCTGGTAATCGAGCCTAGTGCTTTTTATATGATGGTGCGTTTGTCGTTACCAAAGTTTTCTTAATAAAGCGCGTGAAAGTTTATATAAGCTTAAACCTCTTCAGCTGCCTCCTACTATATACTATACTCGCTACTCGATCGCGAGGTTTTGTTAATAGTTTTCCAATTACACAATTACACGGGGTATATTAAGCAATTATTCGTGAACTTAGATGACATTCAAAATACCTACCAGAAAGAGTGGAGAGATTTTGCCATTTCCACGCCGCCAAAATTTTATGCTATTAGTTTGGCAATCGGATTTTAAGCTAAACTTCCCGAGCTCGCATTTGCATGCTAAGTTTGAGGCGCTCCTACTAACTCCTAACAGCTGTTTACAACACTTACTTTGCATTAGTTCTATCGGGTTACGACTGTCTGGTAGAATTTTATCAATTCCCCAGACGTCGCTTCCGTAAAGAAGAATGGGTTTTATTAGTGAGACAAATAGTATTAGGGAGATTTCAACGTTAAATCTAATATTTGCCCCCATTTCTTTTCTTATCTTGTATAGAGTTTTCATAGCAGTTATTTTCAGATCTTGTTTGGCTACAGAAAACGAACTACAGCCACTAAAAGTTAGACCTAGATATCTATAAGTGGTAGAGGTTTTGATAGTTTGTCCATTGATTTCAAATATATATCTGCTCAACTTTTTCTCAGACTTGTTTAAAAACTGCAACCTGTTTTTTAAATGGATCAGTCATCTCATTTGTTCTGAAAGGCGCGCAAGCTTTATTTCAGCTCTGAAGTTTGGATGATATCAAGGTACATGTAACTTTCATTACCTATCCTGAAAGTTGTCACATCATCAACAGTACATCTCATTGTTACACCAAATAGCATGAAAGCTAAATGGCAATATGAACTTCACTACTAACAACAAAGTTACAGATTACATGGCTCCTGTTCATTCCAAGCATAATGGACCAGTGTTGTATACTTTTCAGATGAAGGCTTTTCTTAGCAATCCACTACTGACTTCGTCACCACATCCACGAGTTCACCATTGGGTGCCTATGTTTTAACATATTTTCTGTCGAGCTATTCCGCCGTCAACCAATCCGAAAGCACTGTGCGTGCACGTGGACAGGGCAAACTTTGTGGAGTGGGGGACTGGACACTGACAGATTTCGCAAATACGAAATTGTTTTGGGCCATTTGTAGCTGTTATTTTGCTAAAACCAAATGTTTCTTCGATTGAAATGCTAAGATGTTGAGTTTTTCTAGGGCTGACAAAAGTTTTACGGACTTTCGAGGGACATTTTACGACAGGATAACTGGCGCTCCTGAACGCACGTGGACCAGTAATAATGGACATACGTAAGTAAACAAATATATAAACTTTATTACCATCTTGTAGTAGTGTAGTGTTTATTCGTGCCTTTTAAAAGTAATGGCTTAAAATATATAGTAAATGGCCCAATTTACGAGCTAAGCTTACATGTATATAGTTACGACTCCATCGTCAAATGGAGTTGTAAACTTGACACGATCCCTCATCAGTTCTTTGATCTGAAGCCTCTCGGTAGCATCTTCTTGTGTAATATTCGTTTTTGTTAAGAGTAATGGCATCAAATATAGCAGTACGTAGCCCGATTCCTGTTGTTGTAGGCCATGGCTAGCGTCGGTATTTTCACTCGGTCATTTCATGACATACACGTAGTGAGAATACGGGAAAGCCGACCCCAGTGATCGAAAAGAAAACGAGTGGAAATTACGCTTCGTTATAAATTTCAGCCTCCCGCAAGATGTATAAAATGAACACTAGCCCTAATATTTGAAAAGTCACCACTCTACTCGAAAATAGAACTGAACGAAATAGAACGAAACAGCTGTCTATGGCTGTAATCTAGTCCGAGCACTTTTCGTGTCAGGCCTAGCTAACCGTAGTGCTTTGTGTTAGAATTTTACGTTGTATATCAGCTTTGCTGTATAGTCTTCGCACATTTCATTCTTAATTGTCAAATAGTCATTTCGACTGAATTTAGTTAATTGCATTTTCTTCGAAATAAAAATATATTTTCCCTAAAAAAAGTTTACAGTGCTATAGGTTTTAACTTAGGCTATCTGACTTCGAAATATGAAAGAAATCGTATTTTCGACCCTTGCCGCAAAATTTTAAATTTATCTGGTTTTCCCTGACATCCGCTCTTAAGGCCTGGTTCAGCTATCAAATTTTGGGTAAAAACGGTTTTCCTTATTTGAGCACAGCAGAGTACGGTAAATGTGCCAAGTTCCTCACGATAAGAGATATAATCATTCTTGACTCCCTTTTGCTTTTTTTTATTTCTTTGATATAATTCCTCTGGAATCTTTTTCCTCAATTTCTCCTCTGCACTTTTTCCTATTTATATAATTCTTCTTTGTTTTTTTCCTCACTATTATACCTATGGTAGTGATAACTCGAAAGCCTAGCGACTACTTTGACCACTACGCACATTTAACCTAGCTCATTAAATTTAATAGCTTATATTATCATTCCTTTTTTCCTACATATTTGTAAATTTTATTTTAAAAAAGGAAGAAATAGTGCAAAATAAAATGAATCTGAATCATAAGTGGTTTGTGTACAGCAAAATGCGCCAAGTTCTTCACGATAAGAGATATAGTCATTCTTGACTCCCTTAAGTGGTTTGTGTGCAGCAAAATGGCCAAGTTCCTCACGATAAGAGATATATTCATTCTTGACTCCCTTAAGTGGTTTGTGTGCAGCAAAATGGCCAAGTTCTTCACGATAAGAGATATATTCATTCTTGACTCTCTTAAGTGGTTTGTGTGCAGCAAAATGCTCAAGTTCTTCACGATAAGAGATATAATCATTCTTGACTCCCTTAAGTGGTTTATATATGTGCAGCAAAATGCGCCAAGTTCTTCACGATAACAGATATATTCATTCTTGACTCTCTTAAGTGGTTTGTGTACAGCAAAATGCGCCAAGTTCTTCACGATAAGAGATATAGTCATTCTTGTGCGCCAAGTTCCTCACGATAAGAGATATAATCATTCTTGACTCCCTTAAGTGGTTTGTGTGCAGCAAAATGCGCCAAGTTCTTCACGATAACAGATATATTCATTCTTGACTCTCTTAAGTGATTTGTGTGCAGCAAAATGCGCCAAGTTCTTCACGATAAGAGATATATTCATTCTTGACTCTCTTAAGTGGTTTGTGTGCAGCAAAATGCGCCAAGTTCTTCACGATAAGAGATATAATCATTCTTGACTCCCTTAAGTGGTTTGTGTGCAGCAAAAAGTGGTCTGTCACGTGACTTAGACCAGGAAATCAGGAAATCAGAAACGCGGCTCCGAGTTGAACAGAAACAGTAAGGGTAATGAGTGGATGTGGTTATGATTAAATCTTAGAAAAGATGACTATAATATTTCGTTAACGAGTTATTATGGCGAAAATATGCAAAATAGGTCACGTGATTAAATGATGTTCTCCAATTATGACGTCATCGAACACGTGATACGACAATTTAAGGAATTATGGTGTGATTAGATTTTGTTTAAACTGTTGTTCCTGTTAGAAACATTTATTTACTATAAATATATTTTCCTTTAAATGAACCAGGCCTTAACCGTTGCTTGAGATAATTGCCCACTTCCGCGATATGCTTTACTTGTCACGCACAAAGGTTTCAATTCTTTCACAGAGAAAATAATTAATTTAATTTAGCACGGAGGCTCGTATTGAAACCTTTGTGCGTGACAAGTAAAGCATATCGCGGAAGTGGGCTATTATAAGCTCTTCTGAGACTAATTGGTAAACCACAGGTAACCCAACGGACTAATAAGCCGGAAATATACGTCGAGTCTGGGAAGCTTGTGGTCTTATTCAATTAAATTCGGCAGAAATGCGACAGTTTATTTCATACGGCAAAGAGGAGACATTAAATTCGACGTATAAATAAACTGTCGCATTTCTGCCGAACTCGTTCTGCAAACAAGACGTGACATCCCGGGGGAGGGACTCCCATATAAAAGGGGTAGGGATGCTCGTCGGACATTTTCGATTTGACCCCAAAGAGGTACTAAAATGGGCGTAGCTGAAGCTTATTTTGACCCCAAAAAGGTACCGATAAAAACATGCCAACACTTTAAACTTTCGATGCCCTTTAATATTGCTATTGATACCCGACCCCTAAAAGGGTCACTTTTACATAGAAATGTCTGTGTTAGATCGTGTATACCCAAAGTGGTATGAAACTCCGCATTTTGACCCCTAAAAGATACGACGAGCATCCATGTACCCCTCATATAAGGGAGTCCCCCCCCCCCCCCCAATGCCCCCGGGTGCGACATACGGTATTTGTCTGTTAAAACGAGTCAAAGTCCGCGGGAAAATTTACAGACAATGTATGGAAAACTATAAAAATAATTGCACGCTTCCCAGCACAGCTACACCCCTCAAATTTCGATCAGTTAATCTTCTATCTGGTATCTTAAGTTTGTATCTGAAGAATATTTTACGTATTATATTTGGCATCGGATTCTCATATAAACACTATTACTGGGTCAATATGCGAGCGCGAGACTCGAAGCGAGAAAGTCTACGGGTGGGCTTGCTGTGCTATTCTTTATACCGCTGACCACCCGTATTCCATGCTCTGCCTCGACCTCGCCCGTGATACAACAACTTGTTGCACTGTTTTGAGGTTGAAAATACGTTCTGAGAGACAAATACTGGAGACCGCAGGATATCTCACAGGTTAGTGTTTGATAACTTGTTTTACTTTAGTTTATGTTTATTAGAGAGGAGTTCATAAGGGACAGTGAATCACGGAATAGATCATCTCGAAGTTTTTGGGTTCGTCAAACTCAAAGCGCTCTAAGTCTAAAGAAAATTATAATTACGGCAAGCTGACCTAATAATTCTATAAGAACCGACAACAGAATCAAAGCAAAGATAATGACGAAGATCATTTGTGAAATTAAAACCAGTAGGATGACTTTTGGAAGATGACTTTTGATCGAACTCAGTGCAAAGAACCGGGAAGAAGAGATCACAAATGTATTGAAATAGCGAATTGAATATTAAAATTGGGGTTAAAGTAAACATTATATGTAGGAACAAGAGGCCCTGAGTGGCCTTAACTCGGGCCATCTATAGCATGTACTGCATGGAGTTCTAGCATAATTGTGTCAACATGATTTGTGCTAGAGTAGCCAGAGAATTGGTTCTCTACTGATGCTCTTGTCTGTCAAATGTCAATGTGCAAATGCCCCACGTATTCCGGGGGGGGGGGGGGGGGGGTAGGTTAGGTTAGGGTATGGTATGCCTGAGGGGGGAAGGGGTTGGAAATGATAGAGCCATAATACAGACACAACACACACACATACATGCTGTGCATGTACATTTCAGCCACAATTTCCCTCAATTCTGTAGTTTAATATTACTTTCTTTTCAATATTGTTCCTTGAGGGTTGTTAGAATTACAAAAAAAATAATGGTATTGGTGTTGTTGATTGAACTGGAATGGTTATTTCAGTAGTCTGCACGATATTGAGTCACTCAAATGTGATGAATTGTAATTATATCAGGTGCAGTACAACTATGAGAAATCAAGCAATTTAGAATAACAAATTCCACATAACGTTGCTATTCATTGTAATTCTCAATTATTAACAAACCAGTGGAGATGGCTGACATTCAGGCTAAATTCTCAATACAATATTTTCGATTGAGATCATAAACTACAGACCACCATTTTCTAGTATTAGTGAGCTGCCACTGTGCTAGTGCTCATTTTCTACATCTTGAAGGAGAATGAAACTTATAATGGCAGGCCACAAATAAACATGCAATGTCCACTCTTTTTATAGCATTGGGGTCGCAGCAAGATTAAATTTTATTCCCAAATAATTCTTAAAAGTACTCTTACTCCTGATCATGACCGAGTGAAAGTGACGATGCTGACATCAAGAACTGAGGAACAACAACAACAATTACATTTATTTTCTCATAAGATGATGGAAATGTTTACGAGTAATAAGGCATAATAAGAAATACAATGATGAGAAGGTAGGTCCTTTAAAGGTAACCGTAGGGTTATCTTAAGCAAGGACCACCTCAGATCAGAGCTCGACACTAACAGTTACCCTGTTACCGCTGGAAAGTAAAATTTTCCTGTGGAAAGTAAAAAGCTTGGTTTGGAAAGTATGTCTTTAATACATGTTCAATAGTTACTCAGTTTACTTTTCCACTGTGGCAACAAGTCTTAAAAGTTAGTGTCGAGCCCTGCAGATGGGAAACACTGAAACAAGATCTAGCTTGCATGGATATATAACGGTACCAAGAAAGGGGAAGGGAAAGAAAGAGTGCCACTTGCATGTAAGAATACTCTCAGTTCTGGACCAAATTTAGTTATATGTTACATGTACATGTATGTTATAAACTTGCAATAATGATAAATACACTACTCTATAGATAATATCATTGTCAGTTCTAAAAAAAACAACACATTAAATACACTGTAGAATGCCTAAACCAAGAGATAATAATCAATACAAAGAGGTACAGGCCAGATGTAAATAGACCCGGGAAATAGAACAAAATAAAACCAGTGTCAATAAGTGAATATCACGCCACAGATAAATATGCGATTTCCACATCAGAGTCATTTATCGTTCGTTTGAAAAAATCTTCATTTTGGAATACTTACTCAGTTTATACTCACTCACTGCATGCTGGATTTTCGTTCCCGAATTTATAAACATTTAAATACATGTGCATGGTGGGCGAAACGACTGTAATTCTTTTAAAAGGCCCCTGTCAGTCAGAGAACTGAGAAATCGGGTCATTTCTACTACACTTTCGAGAGGTTAATAACACTAAATAACAACACAACGACAGTCAATTGGGCCGTCAATTGGTATAAAGGTTATCATGTTCAGATTAGTAGCTACTTACATTTACAAGCTGTTGTTTTTATATATAGTCAGTGTTGATCGCAGAGAGGACTGTCACTTCTCACGAGTGTATCTTAAAGCATGTCGCATAATGTGAGATAAATTCCCGTCCAAAGCCCGTGAAACACCTCTCAGCTTTAGGAAAGACAAAAATATTGGTATTGAACCTGAAGGAACCTTTGGTTTACACAAAAAAACAGCTGATATTAAAGGGTTCAGGTTCATTTTTTTTTAGCTACTACATGTATGTCTAAAAAAAATATTCTGTTGCCGCATTTTGATCACCTGTCCACATGCAAGCACTGAGGTCCCTTACATTGTGACGCCGCTAATTCGTACTTCAGTACTTATCTATGTACTCCATCTGCTGATTTGTTAACCCAATACCACGTCCCGACTTGAAATGTTCCGTATTTTGCATGCAATCCCGGTACGCGGTATACCGGCCGGGATATATATGACCGTGTTTTGAAAACAATTTAAAGAAGGGGCAATAAGGTTTTTTTTTTTTCAAAAAGGGGGCAATCAGGGTTTTGGAGCTCGGATTGGGTCAAACAGGGTCAGGGTTTGAGTCTCTTGGCCTCACATACATACCCATTTTTCATGTAAGTACCCCCCCCCCCTCCCCTGCGATACTTACTGTGACGTCACACAGGCCAGTCACGCCACATTTGTTGTATTCTGTGGTTGGCAGAAACGAAGCGTGAACCCAGTCAGTTGCTTATAAAATATCACAGGTCGGTGCTTATTCATCGCCAAATTACTTTCTTGTACTTCCAAAATGCAAGCAAGCCCTTTCATCGAAGCTTACATGCTCTTAACTTATAAGTCTTATAAAGGAATTAAGATTTGGAAGCAGAATTGAGACATTAGATGTATTTTGTGAGGCCTAAATCGCTAGTTCCCATACAAGTTATACAAACACGCGGTTATTTTTGCCAACCACATTATATATGCAAATATATAAATGACGTCAGTGTTTACAAACAGTAAGTATTGCTACAGCGGTGGTTGTAACACCAGCCACGACAGAGCGGGACTGGGCCCGAGCATCAACAACGTGTATCAAACATGGCGGAAGCTAGGGACACGCAAAAATCGTAGTTAATTTAAACAAGTCCTGGGTGTTTCCATCAGAGGCAATGTTTATACTGAGTTAAGGCACGAGTAGTAGATCAGGAAGTGTTTATTATTACACACACTTTGTTACACGTATTTGCGCGTCACGGCAAAATATCAGATTAAGTAATGATTCGTGTAACAAGTACGACACCGAACGGCATTCAGATGAGCAAGGTATTAATTTTGTATTGTGAAAATTCTTGATCTGATTGGTTGAAACATGAAAATCGCCTTAAAGGTTAGGAAGACGTTTAATTTCCTCCAATTTTTCAAACTATTAAAAATACGATTTGCACTGCAGTTCCAAATGTCGTTTGTAAAGCAAATCGTATGTTCGGAACCTTATCAATCGTGCCTGTTTCATAGCTATTGTTTTTGGCTGTTCCTATTGGTTGGAAGATAATTTGTTCATAAAAATGGAATGAAACTAAGACTTCATACTACTTTTATTTCAGAATAATCATAATTATCACCCGGTGTTTTCGTAGTCTAAAACACAGACAAATGAGGCTCAATGCCACATAACGATGGATTTTGTCGTACTTTTTACACGGATCATTACTTAAATATATTTAAACGCAGCTGCATGACATTTCCTTTATATTCCTTTGTCGCATTGTTGTTGTTTTTGTTGACAGACAACGGTTTCTGATAAACAAGACAATGGTGGGACTGTAAAAGTACGGAAAGCATGTATAGTAATAGAAAATGTACAGGGGCAGATCCAGGATTTTGTGAAAGGGGGATTTGCAAAAGCATTTTTTTTTATCTAGAGATTTTAAAAATGAATTTACAGTGATTTACAGGAATCAAGTGGGTGTTGCAACCCCCGAAACCCCTCCCCTGGATCCGCTAGTGATGTGCTACAGAAAATGTATTTTTTTCAAATAATGGAACAACAGATTTAAGCTGATATATATTCAATTTATCAATGCCACCTCCCAATTGAAAATTCTGAAGCACATGCCGGGGCCATAGGGGCGGGTATTGTAACAGCCAACTGTCCCCGATGGGCGGGGAAAAGGTAAAAATGTAACACTGTATAAATGTTACATTTCCTGCTATGTCCCGGGGGTTGGGGGGCCGGAGTTTCAATTGACTAGTGCATAAATATAACCTGAGTATCAGGTTCTGAAGAAGGGAAACCGGGGTAGAGAAAAGAAGAGAGCCTGACACAAATCCATAGAGAAAGGTTTTCTACATTTTAACCATTATAATTAAATGTATTTGCGGTTTTCTGAGATTGACATAACTGTCAGCCTCTGCAATTTATAATTTTGAAATGTCGGCCAGATTTTACATAAAAGTTTTTCGATCTCTGCAAAGAAAATTTAAGACCTTAGTATGGTACTTGTATTTCATCTGTTTCTTTGTTTTGTGCTACGACTAATTATTAACATAATTCTGCTGCTCCTGTAATTCTCTCGAAGCTTTTAAGTTATGTTGCTGTGGCCGTGGGAATTGTTTTGTCAAAGGCTTAATTTTGTAGCATTCAAGCGACATTTGCTGAACAGGCTAGCCACTGCACATGTCGACATCCACGCGGACCACATTTGGTTTAACAGTAACAAATAACTGGAAGTAACAATAATGGAGAAATGGATACGTGATAGAAGCTAAAAGCGTCAATCAACGATTTTCGCTTAGGGAGGCATCACATATTGATTTTCCTACGAGAAACGTCCAGCGAAGTTTCTTTTTCAAGCCCCCCACCCTAAGAAACGTCAGAGCGATTTATCAATTTTTTTTTCAAAAGTCACACACCGACCTCTTCCCATTCATGTCCAACTTAAACAACTTCCTGCACAGGTAGCCCAAGCTCCTTTCTCTAGCTCATTCATAGAAATGTATTTTCAAAAAGAACGTTATAATTACCTACAATGAATCAATAGAGAAAAACCTTGAATGGCGAACCTGAATACCTCGCAGTACCTGAACATTTTTTTTCCCTGAGATCTTCGACTTCGTATAACCGTATCACTGTATCACCGTATCACTGTATCTTGGTATCTCTGTATCATTGTATCTTGTAACACGTTATATACCAAGCCTATTCGGAGTGCCGAACAGAACTCCGATCAAAAATCATCCGGGAAAAGTCACCCTACTGATATGTTGGTGTTCTTGTTCTTAACTTACCTTTGATTCTGTTGTCGGTTCTTGTAGAATTATTAGGTCACCTTGCCATAAGTATATAATGGTAAATATATACTGTTTTTGAATGCTGTGCCAATGACTTATAGAGGTTTTAATTTCCTAAATGCTAATTACATGACATCAGGGGAGGCATCAATTATTATACAAACTTTTTTGTTACAATTAAACAAATTTTTCAAATTATCAGTGTTATACCCATGGTTGAAATAAAATGATGTTAGAAATTTGTTTTCCTATATCAGTAGAAATACCCATTCACAACCACTAAGAAGTGATTGCAGATACCTCCCCTGACGTCATGTATGTAATTAGCATTTTGGATATTAAAACCTTAACTCAGCAGCACAGCATTCAAAGCAAAATATAATTTACCATTCTACTATTCACTTGATTTAGAATTGATGTCTAAAATAAAAATATACTGTTCATAGGCATTTTAAGTCTTAAGTGTAAGCATGTCCTGAAACTGGTGTGTCTATCTGTCTATATTTGCATACATGTAGATCGCATACAGTAGATGCTGTAGATTGCAGACATGCAGCCCAAACTATGGGTTTGTGAAAAAATGACTGCAAGAAGATACATGTATGTGTGCAAAAGTTTCATGTTGTTTTCTTTGTGGTTTTTGTTCTCTTGGAACCATTTTAGGAGTTTCCATCCACCTTGGCTCACCAGCTAAGAATGAGAGAAGGCTGAAATCTGCCACCATCACCTACGGGCTACAATCTTCACCTCCAAAATCTCACTTTTCATCACCAAAATGCACAAGGCTCCTGCATGTTGACACTAGCATGATAAATGAACTAAGCCCTGCCTGAATTTCAGGATCCAGCGATCCCTCATTCTAAAAAAATATATACTATTTAGCGACTTTCAACCACCGAGCGCCAACCGTGACAAGAGCCTGGGTTGTTGTCTAACACCATAATAGGGAGCTTCAGATTCGAGTACGAGTACGACAACGAGTACGACTTTTCACAGTCGACGAACAGTTTAAAAAGATATATGAACAAACACATACTCTTAGTAGCTTGCTCTCGTGTCTGCAGCATTGCTTGGCAGAAATGAAAGATTTGTACTTTCTTGCGACAGAGATATGTTGAGTCTAAAAGTCGTACTCGTAGTAAAAGTCGTACTCGTACTCGAAACTGAAGCTCCCTAATGAGGCTGTTGTGACAGTAGGCACTCGGTGTCCCACTTCATTAGTATGGAGCCTTCAAGTCCAGAATGAGGGAAAGCTGGATCCTGAAATTCAGGCAAGGTTTCATTCATTTATCATTCTAGTGATGCCAGGAGTTTCATGTGATTTCAATGACGAAAAGTGAGATTTTGGAGGATGATTGTGCTTGAAGTCTTCAGAAGATTCCAGCCTTCTCTCATTCTTTGGTGAGCTGAGGTGCATGGAAGAAAAACTCGTAACACCACCCTAAAGTGGTTTGGAGAGAAGTAAAACCACAAAGGAAACAACATGGAAACGAAAATTTATACATGTACATTATACATGGCTTCTGATAAAGTGCGGTGGTGCGGACGCGAAACTTTTGCCCAAACCCGCAACTTCCCGCAACATCCAATAAAACCCGCAAAATCCCGCGACAAAACAGTATATTTTCATGAAACTTTGCTTGAAGAAGGTATTCAGCATGGCGAGTTATATTTTTCTTACCTTTTTAGGGGTATCATATGCAATTTTCCTCGCGAAAAGAGCTTCAAATCGAAATAATATCGCCACAGAGCTGAGTCGGCGAATATTAACAACTAGGCGTTCTTGCCAATATTATCGCGAAGGCCTGGGACCATTTAGTCTAACGCGTTTTCTGGTTGGCTGAATTTTGACACATTGTTTTAGAAAGCGAATCAAAATGTCTGTTATATAGCTCCTCGTGGTCTTCACTGGTCACAGACTTGCCTCATATTCAATGCGTTAAAGTACTGCAAATATTAGTTTGATTCTGAAGTGACATGCACAAGGATTCCGTGTGCGACTGATCAGCTAAATCAGTGACAATGTGACAAGTTTAGAATTGGCCTAAATATCAGGAGTTTGCTATCGGGACCTCGATAACGCACGTTTGAGAATTGTTGATAAATTTGCAACCTGCTTTGAATATAAAACAAAATCCATGCAACTTGCCAGAAGTCCACTACCCCCACGGCAGCCTCGGTCGCCCATCTCAGGATAGTCTGAAAAGAAAACTAGGCAAAGCAATTAACGGCAACAAAGTCAACTTGGGTCAGAAATGATTTTATTTGTAGTTCGAGTATTTCGCATAAACTTGCAAGTGTGCTAAGGCCTAATTTGGTTCCTTCTGCACGTAACACCACACACTTAACGTTGGAGAGCGTGGGAACAACCACGCACTTAACGTTGGAGAGCGTGGGAACAACGACAATTCTGATTCGCTGATTTTTACGAACACTAGACACTTACTTACCTCATTTCAAATGTAATATCTCACAACAAATATTCAGCACATAAAAAGTCGCTTTCACTGATAATTTATCATATTCTGATGTAAAAATCCTGCCACATTGTGCTTCTCTGCTTTGTTATTCTCTTATAGCTTATAGTGGCAATTAACAGTAAATTTGGACGTGTTCCATTGATGTTTTCCGCATTTTTCGCAAATTAAAAATCCCGCAACAAACCCGCAACTTCGGCCTTTTTCCCCCGCAACTTTTACCCCAAAAATCCCGCAACTTTTGGCTTTTTTTCCCGCACCGTATCAGAAGCCCTGATTATACACAATTTATAAAAAAAAATAAAAAAAAATTTGTATCTTCTCACAGTCACATTTTCACAAACCCATAGATTGGGCTGCCTGTGGATCACATACATCCTGCAGATTGTATACTGTAGACTGCATGGATAAGCCACATCCATACTGTAGATAAGCTGCACCCTGAGTTTAGAAGCTTGAGCCTCTGTCCCCTTTGTTTGGTGTTCACATAGCCTGCATCACGTCTGAACTGAACCCCGGTGAAGTCTGTCTGAATTTGTCCTGACGTACATGTACAGGTATCAAGGATTTCCTGAGCCTACCAATTCTCAACATTTTCTTAAGATTCCCAGCACAACGAATTGCTGTTCTCCCTGGTGAAGTTTAAGCACAGGAAATCAACTGTAATTGAGAATGTAAATTATTGTAAATGCTAATTAATGTTTTGAACCGGCTGCTTGATTTTATCGGGGGCCAATACATGTAGAAGAAAATTATTTGCTGCTCACACTCTTGATAACATGAGAGGTCTTGCTCTTTGGAGACTGATAGCCATAATCTCTGCCCCAAACTACATGTATCAAACTATATATTATTATGTTCACACTGAGTCTGATTGCCTTCACGTCTCAAGTGATTTGTACATGAGTCGTCAACATAGAATGCTTGATCATTACATGTAAGTTACAAGACATATTTTGTGGTTATACTTGCTGTTTTAGTAAACTTCATGTCATGGGTGGCCATGCAAGGGATTGTGGTCAAAACAGCGAATATTAATGCAATGAACCATTGCAAGATTTTGTCCAAATTATTTATAGAAATTATTGCTGCTCTGCTCGCTGAGCAGCATTAACATAGGCTGCAAAAAATTACCTACTGTACATGTAGTTAAAATAAAATTGACCTGAAAATATATTTGACGTGCATGTATAACATGTGTACACATACCATACATGCACATGCATTATGGCCTTGCATGCAAGCCAATGGCTTTGCAATCAACTATGCATGCATGCATGCAATTTACCTTAATGCAATGTCCTGTGTGCACATGCAAACATACCTCCATGGTAAACGTGCATTTGCTGTTCACTCTACCACATGTCTGTTTTAATTTCATCCCTGTTTAGCTAAGTCATTATATTGTTCTGTTCCACACATTACAGATTATGGAGATGGGAACTGAAGATTGTAAGTGGTATGAATACAAGTGCAACTTTGGTGAGACTCTGTTCTTCTACAACACTGTTACTGGAGAATGTAGATGGCCAAACCAGGATTATAACTGTTGTGTTGATGTACATGTAAGTACAGTATAAAAGAGTATCAATTGATGGTTTGCATGTCAGATCAAAAATCTAAACTGTACACATGTAAGTGCTAAAGAGCTGTCTTTTTAATATATTCTAGAGATGGTTAGTAAACATTTCACATCGAAAGGGTGTTTTGTTCTTTGTAGCTGCCTTCCCTTCCTAATCGCCTTTTTCAATATGGGAGTTTCTATTTGAGTATTGGACTGGTGCGGTTTTAAGTATGGGTGTATCCTTTGGCTTTAGGATCCGGATCTTAAACTCTCCTAGTCTGTTACGTTCGCTTTTCTCCTATTCTTATTTAGCAAGCGTGAAAGGGAATGCTGCAAATTGAATACTACATGTATTCCCAGGTTGAGAATCTTGGCAAGATCTTGGCAGGATCTTGGCTAATCATGCATGATCATGAAAGATCTTGGCAATCTTGCAAGATTCTTAACCTGGGTTTGCACCAGTCCCTTTCAGTGCAAGTATAAATAAGATCTCCACCAACTCAGTTGTGCAGTTCACGTAAGTAATGATCCAGCCTATAGCAGCAGTACGACCTGGTGCACTATGCCATGTCTTTTCCCTTCCAGGCTTGCCATTCATGATATATTGCTAGCAAGTCCCTTCTACTGTGCAATTTTTTTAGAATGGCTAAACATGTCTAGACATAGTACACATAATTGGCTGGTCTGTAAGTAGGGACTGCTCACTCTTTTGTAAGTTTTGTACCAACCGTGCTTCTAGTGATGGAATCATTGTGGAATTTGTCGCTATCAACTCAAACTTGGCCAGAGGGCATGGAAGAAAGCGAACATTAACCCCCTACCAAAAGTGGATATCCCTGTTGAGTATCAAGATTTTTGAGGCATAAACATTAACCCCTATTATTGCACGAGTATTTGAAAGGACCGTGTATGACACATTTAGTAAGAATAGTGTTGAAAATTACTTTTAAATGCGAGTTGCAGTTTGCTTACCGTGCGGGTGGCAGTTGCACTAATGCACTACTTAAAATGCAACACAATTTTCTCAAGATCTTAGATATCAGTAATAGTAAGGCTGCCAGGCTTTTTACTATGGACTTTTCAAAAGCCTTTGACAATGTTAACCACAATCTGCTAGTAGAAAAGCTGAAAAATAGTCCACTTAATCCATATATACATGTATTATAAATTTGTATATTAGCTTTTTAGAGGGTAGAAAACAAAGAGTTATCAGCAACGGAATTACATGTACATGCAGTTGGAGAAACGTAAATAAGGGAACTACATGTACACAGGGTAGTGTAAGTGGACCTTACCGGTACTTGTTTAATTTATTTTTAAATGATTTAGAAATTAATGAGCTTATAGACACCAGTTTAATCAAGTACATGTATGCAGACGATTCTACTATTATAGTTCCAGTACTTAAGGACTTACAGTACTTTGCAGGCATTTATGGATTGGACTAAAGAAAACAAAATGAATTGGAACACATCAAAGTGCAAGGAATTAATTTTAAGTAAGAAAGGGAATACTGTACATCTAATAATCCTGTTCTGCATGATATTCACCAACACAAAAAGCTCACTGTGCTCAGGGTCACGCTTCAGTCAGATTGTAAGTTTAATTACCACGTAAAAGAAAAACTCCAAGAGGCCAACAAATGTTTGTATGTTGTTAGGAGCCTAAGAAAGGAACGATATACACAGGCAGAGGTACGATGTAGATCATCTTTATAAATCCATGGTGCTACCGAAAATAATGTACTGTCTACCAGTATATGGAGTGAGTGAAGCAGACTTATCAACTGTGCAATGTTTTCTCAAGAGATGCTACAAGAGGCAGTATACGTCTTACTTACATGTACATTGTATATCCAATAGAAAGCCAATAGAAAACTATTTCATGAGATCAGCAATAACTCGCCACACCCTACACTTTTTACACTTCTACCTAGGTTTAAGGATTCGTCTATTCGTCTTAGGTAAAAAAGTTGTTTCATGCCGAAAGGGAAAAATGCCAAAAAGAGGAAGTGCATGCACATTTAAAACAATTCTGCATACTCTGAGTGACTAAAAATGACAATTTGTGCAAGGTAAATATCCCCCTAGCCATTTCCTATATAATGAACAGCTTGCACTCAAATAATTTGCTATAAAAAAAAACAAGGATGCATTTCTTTTGCCATGCAGCTAATGGAAATAAATAATATTGCAGCAACCTCTTGGGCAAACTGTACCGGAATAATGATATAATTTGCTATATTAAAACCCAAAATTTTAAAGGATTCATTCCTTTGCCATGCAGCTATGGAAATAAATAATATTGCAGCAATCCTCTTGGGTAAACTGTATTGGAATAATGATGTAATGAACGATAGAAAAAATATGTGCTCCTCATTGTCCCAACAGCAACCTGAGCACTTTATTCCATTCTGGACAACTTGTACGTCATGTTCGAACCGCCAATTCCCCATAAACGAATTTTCTATTAGGAACAACGTAAAAATGGACAGATTGTGCTAAAACTAGTTGCCTTATTTATTAGCTTACCTTATTTTTAGCTTTGGTTCTGTCATATAAAGCTCAAAGCTAAGGATTTGATACATTTGGCCTTGTTCTCACGTAAACTTTATATACATGCAAGCACCCCTTCCTCCATTTGTGGCACATTGACCTTGGTACTGCACTTGGCTTTGTTATTATGGTTCTTTGGTAGTAAAAGCAAAAAGTAAACACCGAGAGCGACCATTACGAATCAAGAGAATGAGTAAATTTAACTTTCATTTCTCCGGCTTGATTCTGACAAATGTTTACTTCCCCTGCAACAATGGAGCCGTAAGCACTCTAACTACATTGTTAATCTTCTACCAACACCACACGATTGATAACAAAGAGTTGATTTATATTAGTTTCCGTGTTTTGCAGACATGCAAACAAATGACAAACGTGAACAGAAGGACGATGTTCTACTTCACATTCGATCGATCGGCACTGAGAGAATCGCATGCGAGGCGAAAACAATAGAAGCCTCGGTTTCATGAAAATCAAAACAAAAACAGAGGCGCGCAAAGCGTCAAGGTCCGTACTGGGCCTTTAAAAAAAGCATAATTTATTGGCCAGGGCTTATAATAATATGCACTTTAATTGTGAGCTACGTACATGTACTCCCTAGGAACAGTCGATCAGTCTCTCAGTTTTCGTCACTCAATTTTATATTTTATTATTTCAGCAGCAGTGCAGTAGCATGACTGAAACTGCTAAAAACTAGTTCAGAATAAAAGGAGACCGCCCTGTATCTGTATTATTTGGTTTATATGATAATTGCAGACTTTCAAAATCACTGTTTAACAATATAACAACTGGAACGTTTCGTTCAAATTTAATTTGTATGTCTCAACATTTTTAATTTGCCTAAGAAACCGGGAAGAATATTCAAGATCAAGAATCAATGCAAAGCGAAGTCGATATGTGCCACTAATTTAAACAACAACAGTGGTAACTGATTATTGTTGATGAATTCGGCAAAATCTTGCACAAATTGCGTTCACGTTATTGACAGTTTGATGCAAAGTTTAAACCAAGCATGGAGTGCTTAAGGATGAACAGGTTGCTGCAAATAGTGTTTTAAGTCAGGCGATCTACAAAAAAGCTCATTTAAGGGCAGCAATCTCTAGTATTAAACTGTTTCACTACCACTCGACTGTGATTGTTTTACTGTCTCGTGTCATTTTGATGAGCCGCTGACAGATCTGTACAAACTGACCAATGGTATTTCCCATTGCTGGGCTGATGGGCAATTCAACGGTTAGTACAAAACTTACAAAAGAATCAGCAGTTACATACAATGTTAAGTCATCGTTAGCCATCTGGAACCATGTTTAGCCATTCTAAAATAATTGCACAGTAAAAGGGACTTGCCAGCAGTCTACATTCATTCCTTTTACTCACTTCCTCCGATCCCTCCTACATCTCCTTCTTCGCTTCCACTCTTCGAGGCTGCAAATTTGACACTAAATTTTCCATAATCTAGGTTTGCTCTTGGAATAAAAAGATTCTTATTTGATCTCGATCAGGTATTTTGTGTGTGGACCTCGGAAATTCTACTAAAAAGTGTATTGAAAGTAGTAGGTAACAAATTATTCTGATGTCTAAAAGCAAGTTCCCCAACTACATGTAGTTGTAATTTGGTTATTTCATAAATATTTAATATGCCAAGGTCACAGAATAGCGGCCTACTATGTGCCATGAAATCCGAGAAAATTATTACATGCATCGCACGCTTCTGTAGAATATATAAAGAATGTAGATTTGCTTTATAAACACTACCCCATGTACAAATGTACTGGTACAGTAAGATAAATATGGATAGATAAGATTATCATACAAATTAATTAAGACTTTATGATTGAGAAATTTACATCTATAAATAACACCAACTGATTTGGCAATTTTAACTGCTATATTATTTATGTGAGACTCCCAACTTAGATGTTCATCAACGAGAATCGCTAAAAACTTTGTCTTATCAATTTGCTTCAGAAAACGTGATATTAAGTTTGAGGCATGTTCTTTCATATGTTTCAGTCTTTGCTGAGATATGAACAACACAAAATTTGTTTTCGAAAGGTTAACAGTTAGTCTATTGGCTATGAGCCATTCCTCTACCTCATCGAGTTCTGAATTCATAGAGGATATAATATTTTTAATATTTTTGTGATGAATAAGGATATTCATATCATCAGCATAAAGGACAAGGTGAGCCAGTCTATTAAAAGTTTTTGCATCATCCATGTAGATTAGAAATAGTATTGGCCCCAAAATCGAGGCTGTGGTACCATCGGGTAGAATCCCATTGTTTTAGGCGACATTTACTCGCGTCCGTGAGATATGAATAATTATGATACGCCTTATTAGATATTCAGCAAAGCGCTTGTGATTGGCTGCTAGAGAATCCTTCTGGGAATATCTCATTCCCATACTTGCTCTTGGGCCTGTCAATCACTGTCATCTATCTTGTCATGGGACTAACTGAAATCCCAAAGCTCTTTAAGAGATTTCAATAGACCTTGTGTAAATAGGTAAACTCGGTTACAGTAAAAGATCACCGCAAAATCAGTTTGCCGTGGCTACTTGGGTTATAAGTTTTATCGCGCGAAGAGTTCCAAACCTATTTCGTTTGCGTTCGAGGTTTGACTCATGTCAAAATTAAAATGGAGTATAATGTCTCTATTTAGAGCTTATTCGAAAAGCCTAAGTCAAATTCAGCAATCTTTATTTTAGTGCCATATTTGTGAAACTAGTTAAATAAAAGTGAACCTTGGCATTGTTCGCACGAGCTATCCAAGCGAAAGATTTCAAACTCCATACAAGCTATAAAAGTTTTTTTAACTCTAAAATGACCAAAGCGCTTTCTTAAACACGAAAAGTCATGATCACTCACTTTGAGAGCGCATCATAAAACTGCGTGGAAACAGTTCTGTAATTTTGTAGCTTTAAAGTCAAAATACGAGTTGGTTCAGATCACAGCACTTTACTAAACATAAAATAACGATCATATTCTGAAGTTCGCATCACTGACCTAAAGGTTTAGAAACAGATGTATGTACTTTTGTAGCTTTAAAATAAGATATAATTGAAGCTTATCTGACCACTTAGAAGTCTAGATATCAGTAAAAGAATCGCAACTCGAGTTCAATCAGTAAAGCCGAAAATAATTTCTCGGAACAGTTCGCTTCTAGGCCACACATAATCGTGGTAAAGGTCTCGTTTTAAAGCTTAAGACATAAACAATCCGTCTGTTTAATCGCTTGTGATGCGCTCTTGATTTCTGAACTTGTTTTCTTCGTTGAAGTTTTGTCATTTCACAAAGCGCGTTGGTTTTATACCAAAGGCAAAGTGCCGCTTAACTATAATACTGATCAGAAGCTAGTCCTAACACATGGATACTTTTCGATGAATGCGCGATAAAAACGAATCCGGGATTGGAAGTGGGAACGTGAATTCCGATATAGTTTTCTAGTGTTTTTAAAACGGCGTATCCCAGATTTGTGTAGTCTCGAGCTTTCTAACGAATTTTAAGAATTGGTGAAGGCAAGCAAAAATCTATAACTCAGCGCGATAAATACAAAATTCGGGCCGAAATTTCAAGATTGTCAAAATCGTTTCATAAGTGCCCGGTATTTTCTTCTAGTGAAAACGCTTACCGAATCCAGGATTGTTATTTTTCAAGAATCGGGATCATTTCGAGTTTTCCTGAAGAAAGTATAGTTTGTATTCTGTAGGATTCACTACACTACAAACCGCGTAAGAGAAATAACGCTGGTGTAGAAAGAGTAATAAATAAAAAGTCCGTGATCGGTGAAAATATTTTCCTTTTTATATCAGATTGTAATTCTAATTACAACGCTAACAGTGATATAGAGAATAAAATTCGAATGCAAAGTTTCTCTTGACGCGTCTTTACTTTTTGATGTAGTTCTTTGGCATTTGTTATTGCAGTTTTGTCAAATTCAAAAGCCAGGCGCTTACCGCTGATATGATTATCCAACTCGATTGACTAATTAGCTTTCCACTGCCGCCCCTTTGTTTCGGTCTCTTCTATTTTAACCCAGGAGGCGGAGCTTATTATAGCTTGCCGGTCTCCCGGGAGTTTTGAAAGGTCGATTAATATGCAAGCATTAAGGACAATTTCACTGCTAGAAATACTTTTAAACTTTAATGGCAGAAATATTTAACGGATTTCGATAAAAGAACGCTCGATAACAGATAAGTTATAAAATAATATTTTCCCGTTTTTACAATTTTTAATGATATTAGACTTCGTGAGAAAATAAGTCCTGAATAGCAAATGAGAACGCTTTCCATACGTTTTCGACCTGAAATAACCCAAACTTCAGCCTTTATTTAATGGCAGCAGATTCCACTTAATCTACCCCCAAATTAGTGGAAATTGCAGCGTAACATCCCTACTTTAAAATCCCGTGTTTACATTTTTGTGGATATCAGTTTTTAAACCCCAACATTGGCAATATGTTCAGGGCATAGACCAGTTTGAGGCAGTTTTCTTTGTTATTTGGCATGTGCGCTGGAGCAGAAATTTAAATCCAGCGCGCTTGATCGTGTCACGTGACTAAGTAATGTCGCCTGATTCTGCCCGATGACACCACAATCTATTTCCATGGTGTTTGAGTTAACACCATCAATACATACAAATTGTTTTCGATTAGTAAGGTAAATTTCAAACCACAACTTTTCTTTACCAACGATGCCATAATATGGAAGTTTCTGGAGGTGTATATCATGGTTCACCGTGTCAAATGCTTTAGATAAGTCTAAAAATACCCCAATTGATAATTGACCCTTATCTATAGCATCTCTTATTCTGTCAATAAAGTCTATCATTGCGAGAGATGTACTTCTGTTTTTACGAAAGCCAAATTGATATTGAAAAAGTAGATTGTTATCTTCAAGTTACTGGCTTAATTTTTCACATGCAATTTTCTCTCATAGTTTTGCAAACGTTGGCAAAAGAGAAATTGGACGATAGTTTGAGACAGTAGTTCGATTGCCAGTTTTGAAAACAGGAATTACTTTAGCAATCTTCATTAAATCGGGGAAAATCCCAGAATCTAGAGATGTATTCATAATAAAAGACAGTGGCCTATAAATACTTTCAGCAGATCGTATTATGTGCTTAATAGCTATGTTATCATAACCAGTTGTTTTAGAAGGGTCTAAAGCATACAAGCAATCCAGTACTTTATAGGGTGATATAAAGTCCAGTGATAAGTTAGACGAGATTTGGTAAACATTTCGAGTAGCTTCTCTATCTTGTGAACTCAGTCTAGCTTCCATTATAAACTATCATTCTCATTGATCAGGACAAAACGGCCTGACCATGGCGCACCACCCCTCTCTCTCTGAACTGTGAGGGTAGCATTTTATGTAAACCTGTAGAATTCTGAGTTATAGACAGCTCAAAATAATCAATCAGGTTGAAAATGGGTTCATTTTCACAACAACTTGGAAATCCAGGGTTTGGAGCGAACTTGTGTAAAACTGGGTCCAGTTTAGGACCCCATGGCTGCACATGCATTGTACCTACTATATGTAAGTTCCCCCCTGGATTGTAACAGAACTAGGAAAGAACATCTCCCTCTGATACTTGCTAGACCTCGCCATCCCCAGGGACAGATCTATGGGAGGGCAAGGTGATTTGGAAGATGCACCCCCTTTTGAGATTCAAGAGGTCTCAAAATTCAGAAAATGCTAATTCAGAGACCTGATTTTCAAACTATATTGCGCCCCCTATGCCTATGGTGCTCATATGGTGCACCCCATTTCAATCCACTCCTGTATCCCCAGAGTCTGGTATTTGATCTTGAATTGATGCCCAAGGGTCAAGGCATATACAAACTGTAGAAGACTTTGACTGGGAAAAGTATGGCCCCAACCTTCAATAATGGTTGCCGAGCATCATATTTTTGTTGCACTTCATAGTTCTGAGTAAGTTCTCAGTAAGACAAACAGATCATCTTAAAACAAGGCCTTGTGTTATATTTACCGAAATAGAAGGCTTTAGCTTGGTAAATTTGTTTTCTCATTCAGATTTGGGTTAAACAAATTGAAGCCATTTATAAAGAACTATACATTTTACAATATTATTATTCCTATTGTTTAGCTCACTCTTTTGGATTTCTGCATAAGCTTGTAGTCTTTCTGCCCAGGGCCCAGTTGTTCGAAGCAAGGGTAACTTTATCCCTCTGTACAGTTTACCCTCTGGTTAGCAATTTAACCCTGGGATAGTGCTTACCCTTACATTGGCCTAATTGTTTAATTCCACATTTGTGTGGAATTATCTTATTGTTGTACGATCACGGTCACTAATGAAAGAGAACTAGAACAACTTTTATTAAGTAAAGTATTTGTGTTGAACGGGATGGATTCGTCAGTAAAGGACACATACAAGCCATCAGTGTACAGATGATTGCACTTTATTTCTTGTCTCTATATCAATTCCAAACCTGCCCATCCCCTCCCGGGAATTTGACTGAGTTTCTGGCCTGGTGGTGGGGCATTTACCACTACCACCAAAGAAAGGTTTCTGAGATGGGAATTGTTCAAATAGATCGAGTCAAAATAGCGAATTGTACATCAATGTTTATAAGAGATAAGGGACGCTTTGCAACAAATCTCTTACAGTGGGATATTTGCTTAGCTGAACAGCTGACCCCACAGTGGGGTATTTGCAATGCTCTGATTCAAAAATGTCAAATGCCCCACAAGTGCCGAGGGGATGGGCAGATTTGGAATTGATAGACCTTATTCCTTTGAAATTGAAGGTTTTTGAAACAGATTTATATGACACGTGAAAACGTATTGAATTTATTCATCTGCATGTGCCACTTTTCATTTCATCTCCTCTTCTTTATTTGTGGCACTGCCTCTCTGGTTTGGTGATGAACTTCCAGAAGATGTTCCTTAATCATGAGTCCCAGTCTTCTCAAATCCTCTGGAACAGCATTAAAATTGTGGTGTAGTGTGTTGAACATCTGGTGTGTGGACTCTCCTCCTTGCTCTCCATGGAAACCTATACCTACTTTCCACTTTCGAATCCAGGTTGCCACGTGAAGCTCTAGAAAATGGAGCTTTGGAAATGTTCTTACTTGCGGGAATATTGTGCGGAAGAGGGACACGAACTTTGCAATATTCGTCTCTGCAATTGTAAAATAAGCAAAAACCACTAACCTCAATCTTAACTTATGTTTATATATATTTTGTAATTTAAAAAAACCTAAAGGAGTATTACTAACCCTATTTATCACGTTTTTCATCATCTCATGGTCGAATGGTTGTGGATTTCATGGTGCAATCCACAACAAAATTGACCATGTGATGATGCAAAACATGGTAAATGAAAGAACATACCACGGTAAACTATCAATTTTTTTACAGCAACAATCTAATATTGTCAAGCATCAGAACTTGAGGAGGAAAGTGATTGTAGTGCACCCTATCATGCCATCGATCTTCCGTATCTACCCTGCTACATATGCCCTTAATTATATTAGAAAGCAAGTTGAGCAGTTGTAAGAAAGACATGTTTATCTTTGCAAATAGATTTAATAGATTTATTGCTTACCAAACTGACCAACTTCTTCTGTACTGACAGTGTCTGCACTGTGGTATGCCTTGTGGCACTCTGCAAATGTGTTGAAGAGAGGTTGGAACTTTCCTTAGTTGATTTTTGCAACATCAACAAGCTCAAGACACACTGCTTGACTCTTGGTAATTGCTGCTTTGCAGATTTTCCTGATATTTACTTCCTGTTACAAAGCAAGGATTTCATTAGAGGTCTGCAACCGGGAAAGTCCGGCGGATACTCTGGTTATTTCTGCCAGTTACACATTCTTTACCCAGACAAAGTAAGAATCCATATTAAACAAAGTATGAAAACGGAAGATTTTGAAGTTGTTCCTCTGGCCAGTTTAGAGAATGTGCCAGCTTTTTAGAAAACGTATTGAAAATCCTGCAGGGGAAAACTGTGTATTAGTTTCTCCAGAATTCTGCTTCCTGGGCCAGTGAAAATGTACCTTTAAACATTTGTTGACTTGATTGCCAATGAAGGATCCTCGATGATACTGCTGTCGCTGGACATGAATGGATTGAAGTATGTCTTCTAGATGCGTGTTGCACAACCCACGGTTTGGTTTCAAGGTAGAGCAGTTTCTGATTATTTGAACTTCATGATTCTGGCACTTGCTTTCAAGGTATATACGTGGCTGTTTCATTTTGTTTCTATTTCGTTTTGTATATTTACAGAAGTTCCATACTGTGTACTTAGATTTTTTTCATGTAGTGCACCCTATCATGCCATCGATCTTGCGTATCTACCCTGCTACATATGCCCTTATTTCCAATGGTAATGTTTGATTCTGATACATTTGAATAAGGTAAAACCAATTAATAATTAAGATTATACATAGGCAAGCCTATCTGATCGTGGCTAGTGTTTTTTTGTTATCAAAAATGATACGCTTGTAATTTGATGAGAGAAATATCATAACGAGGAAAGGTGACCTACAATGTAAATAAAATGAATGATGTTTTAAAAAATAAGAGAAAAAAAACAGATGTCTTGGTTGCGACTGAAACCCATGACCTCGTGAACTGGAATACATTCTCTTTCTAGCTGGCTTCTCCTATTGGTTATCTCAACTAGCTCGAGCAATGTAACGAGGTACATGTATGTAAATGTGGCGCTACGTAACGTACGCGATCAATTCAAGTATCTAAAGTATAGGAGCTAGTCGCAAAGTTTGCAGTGGACACGTAGTTTCTGCTTCCATTTATTTCATTGACGTTTGAGTAAATAAAAAAGATTAAGCACTTGAAATAATTAATAAAGTCAGATTAATACCTGTATTGCCATTTAAATAATCTTCATGGCAGTGCCCGTTCGCATTTGTCGGTGATGCTTTGAAAATCAACCCCTGACGCGTTAGGTTTTCCTTCTTTTAATTCTCTTAACAGAGTAGGGAGATCACGTTTTCCAGCTGTAACAGCTGATCTTCGTCACTTTGTTTCTGGAATACTTGTTAATAAAATAGCGAAAAAAGCATCTAAAAACTCACTCAAAATGGTGCACAATTGTTAAATGCTTTCTATACATTCAAATCAAGGGAGCCTGGGTCAACAATGCCCCTCTTCAGTGTGTCCATTTCTATAGTAACGTGTTCACCATATATGGTAGCGCGCCTATATGCGCGCTTGTGAGTCAAAGGGTGAAAGAAGCTTAACCTACAGAACAGGCGCTTTTACAAGAAACTCCAGAAAGTAGCTCTTGCGAGCGAAGCGAGTTTGTCGAGCGGATCGAGGCGCGAGAGAAAATAAGCGCCTGCCGCCATCTTACGGAAATTTGAATTCTGCCTCTTTTCCGCGTGGATTGACATGATTATTAAACATGTCAATCAAACTTTGTGTGCTCGTAACTTTGTCGGTTTCCGAGATATGTAGTCAAAACATTGCACAGTTCATTGTCTCCTGTCCAAGTCTCTGCAGTAATAATAATAATAACGTCTTTATTTAAAGAGGGTAATACATAATAGTGTACAACACTAAGAAACATGTAGCCCTCACTACAATAATACAAAACAGTTTATATAAAATGCTTAATACTAATATACTAATAAAGCTATTTAAATGATCTATTTAATAAATATATAAGCTAACTATAACAGATACGATGTAAACACCTAAGTCACCACCCCCCCCCCCCCCCCTCGCCACCCATCACTCCCCACCCTCGCAAAAAAAGTGAATAAGCTAAGCCCCCTAGTCTCCACCTCCCCACCCAGAGAAATATAAATATAAAAATGCTTAAGTTCAAATGTAAATTCTAAATTATGAGATATTGTATAAAATAATACTTTTTAAAAGAACGACAAAATGATTTAGAGAAAGCTGCTCATTCAGTAAGTATTTCTTGAATGAGTAGACATTTGGCATCTTTCTCAAGTTAAAAGACAGACTGTTCCATAGCTTGGTTGTACTGACTGAAAAAGTTCTTCCACCTTCTGTCTTACGTATGAAAGAAGGACAAATAAAGTTCGTGTCTGCATATCTGGTACGTCTATTTGGCTTTCAGAAATATAAGGAGCTGTAACTCCTTGCAGCCGCTTAAAGGCAAGTGTACATTTGGCTACTTTGACTTCTTCGTAAAATGGTAGCCAGTTTAAGTTGTTAAACAGCGGAACTGATGGTGACTGAGGTTTGGCGTCTAAAATAATTCTCACAGCCCTTTTTTGCAGCCTCAGCACCCTAGCTAGATTATCTTTATTACTGCAGCTGGACCATACTATACTGGCATAGGTTATTACTGGCTTAATTACTGAGGTATAGTATAACATTCTCTGCTTTACTGGAATACAAGACTTAATCCTATTTAAAATGCCAATACGCTGTGCAAGTTTTTTGCATAGTTTATCAATGTGTTCAGAGAAAGTTAAATCCTGGTCAATCTCTAATCCTAAGAGTTTTACACATGGGACTTGATCAAGGTGTGTTCCATCTACGGACAGGTTGATCATTGTATTTCCAGGGTCCATCTTGGCTGCAATGCGTTTTCCTGTAATAAGTAATACTTTAGTCTTCCTTTCGTTTAGTGGCAGTTTATTTGCAATTGCCCAGTCGACCACACGAGAGATGGACTCACCTAAGGAGTCCTTCAAATGTTGGATGTCACAGTAGTCGGCAGAAGAAGACAAAGTTGTGTCGTCAGCATACAGGTCAATATTTGATGTATTCACCTCCAGCGGAAGATCATTTATGAAGATGATGAAGATTAGCGGTCCTAAAATAGAACTTTGAAGTATTCCATGGGGGATACTCTGCATATCAGACTGAACACTAGACAAGGAGACACACTGAAGTCTCCCTTCCAAATACGATCGAATCCAAGCAAGAGAGTATTCATCTAAGTCATATGCTTGCAGCTTGGACAGTAGAATGGCATGATCAACCATATCGAAAGCTTTCCGATAGTCGACTAAGACCATGCCGCTGACCCGATTTTTGTCGAGTTCAAACAATAGTTGGTCTATGATCTTGATTAGCGCCGTTTCTGTGCTGTGATGCTTACGAAAGCCTGATTGCCTGGAATATATGAGATTGTTTTCACAAAGGTATGCATACAGATGTCTCTGTACATGCTTCTCAATAATTTTTGACAGAATTGGCAAGATCGATATTGGGCGATAGTTTGTGACATTTTCACGATCTCCGTCCTTGAACAGTGGAGTTACTTTCGCTGTCTTCCATCGGCGAGGAAACACAGCTGACGTAAAGGAGAAGTTCATAATCTTGGTAATGGAAGGAGCTATTATTGGAGCAGCTACCTTTAGCAGTCTAGCACTGATGTTGTCGAGCCCAGTCGCTTTATTTATCTTGATGTCTTTGAGAATATTTACAACATCATTAGAGGGATGGAAAAAGTCTCCTTTTTGTCCTTTTTCGATAGGACAAATTCTCTTAGCTTAGATATATCAAATGTGATATGGCGAAGAGATGATCTCAGGCGGTCAGCAATGGATGTGAAATGTTTATTAAACAATTTTGCTATCTGTAACTTGTTGTCAATAATCTTATTTCCGTCACGAAGGCTCGTAATAGATTCACTCGTTTTTTCCATTTCCTATTAACGTTTTTATTGTCTTCCAAATACCCTTTGAGTTTCCTTTGTTATTTTCAAAAGAGGTCTTATAAAACTTCTGCTTTGCATCCTTTATCTTGTTTGCAACCCTATTTCTGGCGATCTTATAAAAGGCCCCAGAGGAGGGTGATCACGCGTCACGGGACTTCTTCAGCCAATCAGAACACGGCAAATTTTTCCCGAGTTTTCTCTCGAGAATATCCATGAAAGGGGAAAATATCGCTCTGTGCGCCCAGAATATTGGAGTTTAGAAGCTAAAATGGATGTATATCGACAGAATATTATCAGAAGATCAGCTATGTGAACTATCACTTCAAGGTAAGAGGAATTACTGGTATTTTTTATTTGTGAAAGTGAAGCCTTCATATTTTTCTTGATTTCGAAAAATAGAAATTTAGCCCATTTTCATCCTTCCATATCTAAGGAAACGATTAAGGAAACCTATTTCATTGATCAATGCTTTAGTCCATGTTAAACAATTTAAACCACAAGTACCCCCTTGAACCTCTTACCGTTTTCTTGCGATTTTGCATTTTCTGCGGCCATGTTTGTGACACAATACGGCCAAACAAGAACGACGCGTGAGTAGTCTATAGCAACATTCTAAACGAAGAATGGCTATAAAAAAACTTTATATAAGACTTATGGCTATTCATAAATATCTGGAACGACTTCTTTGTATCGAGTACCCTGACAGATACGTTTTAATAATTCATTTTCTCATTTTTGTCATACGAACATTCCAAAACATTCAAGAAACCTGCGCCCTACTGAACCAAATTGGATCTCAAATCACTCCTTGTTCGAGTAAAACTGTTAAGGAGCATAAATTTATTCATGAAAAGTCTGATACCAATACTGTATTTGTCTGCTAGGTATTGTCAAGTATCTACTGGTGGTCAGCATGATCAGAGACAGTAATTCCAAGGCCTGAGCTGTTGTATCAAGGGGGGCCGGGGGGGGGGGGGAACTCTTGTTTATGTACATGTTAGCTTGTTTACCATTTACACAGACATATCCTGGTCGGTCTGAGTTTGTGTATACAAAAGTTTACACATGGAATTTCCCAATTGGAAAAACGTTTACCATTTGTACCAGATGAAAAAATGTCAGCATAAGGCCTGGATTCCGGTTGGGAATTTTCGACTAATTTTTTAGATGTTCCATTTAATTAATTATTTTTCTACCATACAAACCGGAATTTTTTTTTAACATTTACATTCCAACCAAAATTTCCAGAATTTCCGTGTAAATGGTAAACAATCGTAGTGTTTACAACGTGAGTGGGAGCATTTTATTGGCCTATACAATCTCGAACTGGAGGTGAGAAATTGCTGGAGCTGGAGGTGAGAGATTGTTTAGACCGATACAACACTCACACAAATGTTGTAAACTATACTTGTTAATTATGAAACTATAAAATATTGTGTGGTTCCAGAAATTATCAGACATGGGGTATGTCCATGCTATATATTTCCAGAGGATTTTCCAAGCGAAATTTAACTCGCCAAACAACTATAGTCACTGGTGGCATAAAATATAAATCTTACTGATCGTTGAATCGAGAGAATAAAAGTTGCAGTCATTTTCTTGCCAGCTTTCTTATCTGTTCTAAAATCTACAAAAACAATACATTATTGTGTCACTCTAAAGAGTGTGTGCATGTATAGTGTATGCATGTGATTGTGCAAAGCAGAGCTGTAATCCAATATGGCTGACTGAAAAGCCATATTAATTGGTGCCTGCATTACCTTGACTTCACTACAAGATGGCTACAAGGGGGAGGTTTACGTTTAATTAGCTCAAGTTTTCAGTATTTGCTCTATTGATGAACTCTAAATGCCTAAGAACTGGACTGAAATAGATCTTTAAACCTTTTAATCTTTAAATTGTACATAATCTTGGGGAATGTGAGAGCCATAAACTCTAAAAAATATTAAGGAAAAGTCTTTCCAAAAATGCTGGATTTCAAATGGTAATTACGCAGACACCATCAGGTCCATGTTAGTAAGCAATGAAATTTCCGGAGAGGAGGGGGCTCGCTGTTCTACAAACAAGGTATTTCTGGAGGGGTGGGGGGAAATCCTGGGGTAGGGGGGGTTCTTAAGATACATCCCTTCCATGGGAGGGGTATGGATATTTTCTGGAACCACAAAAAATACATGAATTTTGATAATAAATGTAAATAATTGCGTTCAGCTCTATATGGTTTACCAGTCATGCGTAGTGTACACAAAAACAGCTCCCACATTGATTAGACAGTCTATGCGTTAATAAAAAAGTTGTACATCTGTGTTATGGACATTTCATCGAACTGGGATAAGGGAAGTCGGTGATCAGTTGAGACCTCCCTCCAACAGACCCTAGCTACCATAGTGCTTGTTGGATACAGAACTGACAACACTGATGTCTTATTAGTCATGTTCTGCATGTATCAAAGAAACACTAAGTATGGACTGTAAAGGGAACATGCTGTTTCAATAGAAAAGATGATTTACGATGTAATTATCATATTCTGTGTTTGTTTCATCGTTGCCTTGCATATTAGACTTTTGTCCATCATATTTATACTAGTTTTATATTTGTAAGTACAAGTTAACCTTATTTTAAGTACCACCCCCAGAAATAGAAATTACTGAAAGAAAAAGAAAAGAAACAATAATTTGATCCAGTATAGTCTGTCAATAATAATTGAAAATTAATATAGTTCATCACTGTAGCACAAACTAAAACTGAAGTATGCAGCTCTCTATACCAATTCGTGTTAGAGACTGAAATATTATAATAGTGATTTTACTCAACCCATGAAATAGATATTAGACTAATAGACACAGACTATTAGACCCTAATTCCAATGTTTTCTTTTGTTTCTATTCTGAATATTATTATTTTTGTTTAATGGGTTAAGGAAGACCACTGTAACATATCCAGCAATGACACCCCCCCCCCCTTGAACAGGGAATATACACGTCATGTGCAACATTGTGCATTCTTAAAGAAAAAAAAAAGAAAAAATTAAAGTAAAAAATCCCTCGCATTGTTATAAACTAAATACTAATAGTTACATAAACATGCAGATGTGATAAAACACTCGGACAAATGCCATTTTGCAGTCAATATGTATAATTTTTATATATAAAAATGTAACAAGGAAACAAGAGCGCTTATTTGGACCCCGCCACGCTTGCCCATTTACAGGCCTAAATATCGCTGAATAACTCTAGTTAATTTCATATGGTTATAAAGCGAACAAACATCGTGTGGCCGATAATAGGTATTGCTTGGCCGATAGTGGGTTAATCTGGCCGATAAATAGGCTTGTCAACAACGAACATGTTCAGTCGATTTTCAGGGGAAATAGTGAAATTCGAAAGGAACGTAGCTACAACTACTAAAGATCACGAAGGAAGAAAAACATTGTCAAGAGCCCTCTTCGTTATATACGACTAGTAGCGATCAAAGTAAAGTGGTCGATAATAGGTTAAATTACAAACGAAAATCGCCGAAAATGTGAAATAATTTAGCAGTATCAAGCCTCCAACCACCATGGTTTATCGCCAAAAACGTAGCTCGTTCACTGTAATCAACATTCCAAAGGATGCGAGGCAAACGAGAACCTAATGGTTGTCATTTTTGGCTAAATTCTCGCACCTACGCTTAAGGGTAAGGGCTCGTATAAAAAGAGAGACTCGGACAAAGTCGCCAAAGAGCACTAAAACAAACTTCCCGAAAACTCGAATGAAGTTATTTCAAGCAATATATAAACACAGTGGAATCAAGCCAAGATGAAGTGAGTTTTTAGGATGACTGGATACTCTGGCTAAGAAAAATGGACGTGAGAAAATCAAAAATACACCAAATGCTAGAGCTCCGCACACATCGACTGCAAGTGACGACTGACTTCAAAAATCAATTTGAACCATGATCCTTTTCGACGCGTGATCACCCTCCTCTGAAAAGGCCCAGTCTTCACTGTTGTTTGTTCGCCGGGCTTTTTTAAGCAAGGTGTCTCTGGTATGTACCTTGTCAAGTACGTCTCTGGTCATCCCTGGCGCCTGATTCTGACAGGCAGTGCGTTTTTGACGCCAGGGAGCATGCGAATCGACGACTTCGTGTGGGATTTATTCACAACCACGGCCTCTATAAAGTCGCTCAGTCCCCGCTCAGTTTTTCCTTCATCAGTTCATGTACTCGACCCTGACTGACTCTTTCACTCGAACAGTCTCTGACAGCAGAAACGAAAATTACTTTAGGGAACTCCGTAAATTGCTCGTAGAGGCAGATGGCTTTTAAGTCCCAGTGTATTTAGTTTGGTTAACTGATCCTTCACAATGCTTTGCAAATAGGTCAATGCTGAAGCGCTAAGTCCTGTCTCACTCGACTTCCACGGCAAACAGTTGAAAATAAGGCTTATACCTCTTGGTAAAACCGCCAAAATATCTCTCCTAGAAAGTACAAATGTAGACTATTTACTGCCTGCTTTGTTCTTCTAAATACTTTCCAGGATTAACGCTCAAGCGCTCGATCACTTCTCTCTTGTCACCGCCATTTCAGTCAGTTCGCAGGAGGAATGTGCGACATTTCGTGACACATGACAGCGATGACAGCTGATTGACCAATCAGTATTTCCCATCCAGAACCTGGACGGGAAATGAAAATGTATAAGGGATGGCTGCAGGCCCTCCTTCTCCTTTCTCGTGCCAGTCTCCTTTTTCCATTTTCACGCGGCCAAATTATTTTATCACCGTTGAAATAACACTAAGGGCCTGTTCCGCAGGCTAAAAGAAGCTTGCCTCTTGGAAATGTACTTCACCCTTTACATGTTTGGCCATGAAATTTACTGTTCATTTCAAGATAATTTTGTTTTTATTATTAACGGGTTTGTTTGTTTAATTCATGATCCCTTGTCTAAAATACATTTTTCTCTTGAAAATGTTACTGTTAACATTTTAAATAAGGACGAGGTAGGTCCTTGATATTGGTGCTGAGTCAGATGATTCATTCATTGTATCTGTATTCTTTAATAAATAGGAACATCTTCCTCCTGAAGACAAATTAGTCAGAACGTCTTGTCTACCCCATGTAACTGCAGCGCTGGTATCAAGATGTGCACCAACAGAAAGTATAGAGCAAGAACCTGCATCTAATAACAAAGCTGTCGAACTCTTTGCGGCCAATGAAAATTACATAGGAGATAATAATTTGGATAAAATACAGCAATTACAGGATAGTACCAAATCAGGACCTGGCAACGTGATTCATGGAGCTGAGGTTTGCCAAAACGACAAGAGTTTGGTCAACAGGAACTTCGGAAATACATCAGTGACACTGGGAAAAGAGAAGAGTGCGAAGACAGCAGATATTGTATCATGCAGGGGAATGTCAACAGAACAACAAGAATCTAATGATGTGTTAAATAACACAAAGGATTGTACTGCCAAGAATAAGTCCAAGGTAATGAAGATAATTAGGCTGTCTGTTCCAACAAAATCGGCAGAAACACTTAAGCCATTGAAATTCGGCCACTGCAGTAAACATGATAAGAAATTATCCCAGTGGAAACAAAGAAACAAGAAAATTAGTAAATTAAGAGACGTACATGTAAGATCGCATGTCCCAACTGGAACTATAGATAAACTATTTAAATGCAAGCAGTGCGGGAAATGTTTCAGTCATTCTAGTAACCGAGCAAAGCATATTCGAATACACACTGGAGAAAAACCGTATAATTGTAAGCAGTGTGGAAAGGATTTCAGTCAATCTGGTAACCTAGCTAACCATATTCGAACACACACTGGAGAAAAACCATATAATTGTAAGCAATGCGGAAAGGATTTCAGTCGACGTGGTGGCCTAGCTAAGCATATTCGTACCCACACTGGGGTAAAACCATATAATTGTAAGCAATGTGGAAAGGACTTCAGTGGATCTAGTGGCCTAGCTAACCATATTCGAACACACACTGGAGAAAAACCGTATAATTGTAAGCAGTGTGGAAAGGATTTCATTGAATATGGTCACCTAGCTAACCATATTCGAACACACACTGGAGAAAAACCATATGATTGTAAGCAATGCGGAAAGGATTTCAGTCGATCTGGTGGCCTAGCTCTGCATATTCGAACACATACTGGAGAAAAACCATATAATTGTAAGCAGTGCGGAAAGGATTTCAGTCGATCTTATAACCTAGCTAACCATATTCGAACACACACAAGAGAAAAACCATATAAATTGTAAGCAATGCGGAAAGGATCTCAGTCGACCTGGTGGCTTAGCTAAGCATGTTGGAACACATACTAGAGAAAACAATATAATTGTAAGCAGTGCGGAAAGGATTTCCGACAATCTGCTTACCTAGCTGACCATATTCGAACACACACAAGAGAAAAACCATATAAATTGTAAACAATGTGGAAAGGATTTCAGTCGATCTCATAACCTAGCTGTCCATATTCGAATACATACTAGAGAAAAACAATATAATTGTAAGCAATGGGTAAAGTATTTCAGTGAGTCTAGCAGCCTAGCTCGTCCTGTTCATATTGATATTGCAAACAAACTCTTGAAAGACGTTATTTAAACATAAGAAGTGCGAAAGTGTTTGCAAAGTCCAGAAACTTTACTTGCTTCTAGCACGACCGTGTAAATTTAGTCTGAGCATGCGCACTGCATAAATTGGCGTCATTCGAGAGCGTGCTTATTTTTCGCGGGTATATCCAACGCCAACTCAACTATTACCATAAAACCTGGTATGCACAACCCTGAAGCATGAACAGAGCTATTCAAAGCTTAAAATGGTCAAAGGTAGTTTTGTATTCTGATAAACGCTCGGTACTGGCACAAAGCTGTGCAATCAAATCGAGACAAACTAATACTTTATTGATTTAAGAGCTGCTTCAAGTTTACGTCAAGAAAAAAAAAGCTTATGAGTTATGTGTCCTGTTTGTATTTTAACTGTTTACTGTGTGTGCAATATTTTCCAGTACTTTTCATCCTTTGACTCGATTTTTATACTTCGTTTTACCTTCGTAATCATTTTCTCTAAAAATGTATATGGTTTGATTGTACTATAAAGCCATGAATAAAAATATATAGTCTAAAAATGCATTATGGGAAACATTGGCATAATTGTTTAATTCCACATTTGTGTGGAATTATCTTGTAGTTGTACGATCACGGTCACTAATGAAAGAGAACTAGAATAACTTAAGTAAAGTATTTGTGTTGAATGAGATGGACACACACAAGCCATCAGTGTACAAATGATTGCTCTTTATTTCTTTATTTCTTGTCTCTATATGAATTCCAAACCTGCCCATCCCCTCCCGGGCATTTGACTGAGTTTCTGGCCTGGTGGTGGGGCATTTACCACTACCAGCAAAGAAACGTTTTTGCGATGGGAATTGTTCAAATAGATCGAGTCAAAATAGCGAATTTTACATCCATGTTTATAAGAGATAAAGGACGCTTTGGAACAAGTGCAAATCGCTTACAGTGGGATATTTGCTTAGCTGAACAGCTGACCCCACAGTGGAGTATTTGCAATGCTCTGATTCAAAAATGTCAAATGCCCCACAAGTACCGGGGGGATGGGCAGATTTGGAATTGATAGAGACCTTATTCCTTTGAAATGGAAGGTGTTTGAAACAGATTTATGACACCAGAAAACGCGTGGAATTTATTCAGCTGCATGTGCCACTTTTCATTTCATCTCATCTTCTTTATTTGTGGCACTGCCTCTCTGGTTTTGGGATGAACTTCCAGAAGATGTTCCTTAATCATGAGTCCCAGTCTTCTTGAAACCGATTAGATTCTTTAATTACGCATTGGAAAAAATAGGAAATATCAGCATTTTCATCAACTGAAAGTTGTGAAGATCCAAACAAGAAAAGCTTTAGTATCTGTAACTCGGACTGTCAGCAAGAAATCGAGTAGCAGAGGAGAGTAGTTTTAACTTATGAGCAGAAAATATCGGACAATGAAGGAATAATGATTGATATTTTCAGTTTCAAAGCCACAAAAACATGCCGGGGATATATTACACCCAATTTTGAAAAGATAAAAATTAAGAGCACACACATCTAGACATAGACGAGTGTGAATAATAGAGGAATATCTGTCCAGAGAGAAATTATACAGAGCTGTATATTTTGGAACATTAAAACTGGTGTTTCATTGGATGTCAAGATGCATCCACCTGACGAAGCTTCGAACAAGGGTTTCACCGGGTATTAAGGCCCATGCATGTGACCAAATACAGTTCCTCCATTCGATGGATATCTCATGAATTTCTAAAGAGTTTGAGAAACACTGATAAAGACACTTGAATTTTAACTAAGTAACAAGGATGACATCATAGGTGTGGCTTCACATGAATAGAAGTGACAGATTAATCTTGATACCAACGTAACACCAGATAAAGATCGATACGTTATATTTCTCAAACGAGAGCGCGTTCTTTATCAGCGGTTCAAACACCGAGAACAATGTTTTTTGTTGTTTCGAGGTGTTTGAAATCCCTGATAAACAACGCGCTCTCGTTTGAGAAATAACTTCTCACGAATACGATACCTGCATTCATAAATCATTAGAACGTATTTGTTGTTTTTAATGAAACCTACATTTTTATGTAAAAATCACTGCATGCCAGTAGAGTTTGCGGCTAAATTGCAGAATACAGTGGCACTCTTGAAGCTCTTTAGAAATATCTGGCTCCGTGGCTCCGTAGTTGCCCGCGCAGTCGTTTTAAGGAACTGAAATAGTACTTAACTGTATTAGTCATTTTGTAGCTAATCTTAGGCAAAGGGGTTAGGATTAGCTAAGTCTTACAACCTCCATTTTTAATTTATTATCATCACAAAGTAGAGAGCAAAGGTCATGGCTCCGTGGCTCCGTAGCTCCGTGGATGAACAAAACACACAGGAATCCCATAATATAGTGTTTATTCTCCATAATTTAATTTAATCAAATCTTAAAATAAGCCCATCGTACCTCATTGTGACTTCGTCCCCTAGGACGTTTTTCTTTCTTTTTTTTCTTTTTTCTTGATGCCTTAAAAATATATACCCATGTGTTTAGAAAATAAAACCTTAATTCATCCCAGTTTGTAGAGCAGTTATATAACCATTTATACTAACTTTTATACGTTTATTTGACGCGTTAACATAATACATGTTGCTTCGTTCTACTACTGTGAACAGAGAGACTCGTTCACACACAGACATATCTCTCTAGCGCGTTGACGACGCGTCGACATCATACATGTTGCTTCGTTCTACTACTGTGAACAGAGACTCGTTCACACACAGACATATCTCTCTAGCGCGTTGACATCATACACGTTGCTTCGTTCTACTACTGTGAACAGAGAGAGACTCGTTCACACCCAAACATATATGGACTAACGCGTTGACATGTTCATGGCGTCTCCACCTAACGTACTTGAGCGGGGGGGGGGGGGGATTGTTGTTACTGTATAAAATACAGTAACAACAACACAAGAAAGTTATGTCAATTTACTTATTTATTTAAAAATAACTATTCTCATTTAAGAAGCATTATGTTTCTGTGTTGTTTGTTGACTTAGCCCTAAAGAACCCTAAATTAGTGATCACCCATTGTTGATGGTTAAGGTGTTTTTAAATGATGGATTAGAGATTGGATTAATTGATTGGATTAATTGATAGGAACATTTAAGAAGCATTATGTTCCTGTGTTGTTTAGTGACTTAGCCCTAAAGAACCCTAAATTAGTGATCACCCATTGTTGATGGTTAGTTAAGAGTGTTTGTAAATGATGGATTAGGGTTTGGATTAATCGATAAAGGCATCGTGTTTCGGAATCTATAATGAGATTCACTGCGGAGCCACTCCAAATATAACCTTGCATTGGTAGGGTATAGACAGGTATCGCGTTTCGGAATCTATAATGAGTTTCACTGCGGAGCCACGGAGCCGCGGAGCCACTTCAAATATAACCTTGCATTGGTAGGGTATAGACAGGTATCGTGTTTGGAATCTATAATGTAACACTACGGAGCCACGGAGCCGCGGAGCCACTTCAAATATAACCTTGCATTGGTAGGGTATAGACAGGTATCGTGTTTGGAATCTATAATTTTATCACTACGGAGCCACGGAGCCGCGGAGCCACTTCAAATATAACCTTGCATTGGTAGGATATAGGCAGGTATCGTTTTGGAATCTATAATGAGTTTCACTACGGAGCCACGGAGCCGCGGAGCCACTTCAAATATAACCTTGCATTGGTAGGGTATAGACAGGCATCGTTTTTGGAATCTATAACGAATCAGTTTAATAATAATATAATAGGCTAAGTCTCATGTTACTGTTAAAGCTGGTTTAACTTAAGTTTAAGTGTTACTCAGTGTCGTTTTAGCTTCCTATGGTCTGCGGAACCGCGGAGCTGGGCTTTTTTGGGAGACGTTGAAAATTGACGTTGTATTCTGCAATCGCTCCGAGTTTGCCATGGCGGAGGGAAGGTTTCGCTGTCCCAAAGCAGCAGAGGAGGAGGAACTTTGTGTAGAAAAGTCAGTACCGAACTCTACTCGATATAAAAACAAGTGGGCGGCTAGTCTCTTTGAAGAATGGCAGCGAACAAGAAGGGTGAAGTTTGCTTCAATAGAGGTTTGCGGACGTTTTAAGGAGTATGACTTTCATAAAGTTCAGCCACTTAGTCAGCCTTTATCGGACAATTGGACGCGTTCACACTAAACTACTGGATGTCGAAATTTGTGCAGGAGGTTGGAAAGAGTTCAAAAGACCCGTACCCTCCTAAAACGCTGTACCAGATTGTATGTGCCATTCGCCGGTACTTAGTTGAAAAGAACCCAAGCATGGATTTTAATCCGCTGGATCCTTCAGATAAAAGGTATTTGTATTTATACATTTGCGGGTTTAAACATTCTACTGCAGTATTTAATGTCGCAGTGTTCTTTGGAAATTTTAAATGATAAGTATCCTAACATGTTGTCGTGTTATTGTCAGGTTTGTAATCTTTAGAAGAATACTTGATGCTGAAATGAAAGAAGGAACTCGTACTGGAGTCGTATTGCGATCCAAACAAGAAGAGAAGCAGCCAGTGACTGATGAAGAGGAAAGAAAGTTCTGGAAGAAAGTACTGCTAGGAAAGGACTCAGCTAAGTCGTTGTTGAATGTAGTGTATTATTATAATGGCAAATTGTTTGGCCTCCGCGGAGGCGAGCATAGGCGAATCTGCCTAACTAACTTTGAGATAGGTAATAACTATATCCGATTTGAAGAAAATGCTTCGAAATCGTTTCATGGAGGGCTCCTTGATTTGAAATATGAACCGCGTGTTGTAAGGCATATATGCCACTCTGTAGGTGAAATTCACGAGCCTTGTTTAGTAGAGTATTACCGCCTATATATAGGCCTGGTGCAGAGTCACGATTTTGATAAAATGCAAGTTGGTATTAATAGCTTCGATCGTATGTTTCTAGACATGTGCAAGGCTGCAGGCATTAAGCCGAGAACTGCTCACTGTTTGCGGGTAACTTGTGCGACTAGTTTGTTTAATGCGGGCGTGTAGCAGCAATATTAGGCCCTAAATACGAAACTGCAACAGCCACTGTGACCACTAGCGTAGTGCCAAGTAACGAAGGGAAGGTGGAACAGCAAGTTGCTGGTAACATGGACAAGATTCCATTTTGTTTCGGTGACTTTAACAATTGTACGGTAAACTTTAATTTGAAATAGTTAATCTGAAATGTTTAAGTTACCGAAAGACAATGGAATCTTGTCAATGACATAGCTAAATGAAATGTAACTCATGGACCACATTTGTTGAAATAGTTTACGACTAAAAGTATTGATTCATGTTGGAGTTTGTTTGACTGGTTTATGAATATGCAGATTAAGAACAGTTTTATCACATGTTTCAAATCAGTTCTCAAACACTAGTGATTTTCAACTGGTGTTTCATTGGGTTTCCAAAGTCATCCACTTGACCTAATACGAGATCCTGGTTGGCTGATTATGTCATGAATTATTAATGAGTTTGAGAATGTTAGTTCAAACACTGATAAAGACACTTGAATTCTTACTAAGTAACAAGGATTACATTGTAGGTGTGGTTTTACACGAAGAGAAGCTTTACTTATGCTAAATTTTCACAGAGAAAAGAAGTAATTTAATTTAACACGGAGCCTCGTATTGAAATCTTTGTGCGTGACAAGTAAAGCATATCGCGGACGTGGGCTATTATAAGCTCCGATAAACCACAGGTAACCCAACAGACTAATAAGCCGGAAATATTCGTAGAGTCTGGGAAGCAGTGCTGGGAAGCCTGTGACAGTTGATTTCATACGGCAAAAATGAGACTTATTAAATTCGACGTATAAATAAACTGTCGCATTTCTGCCGAACTTAGGAACGGACCATTTGAAAAGTTAAGGGGGAGGGGGGGGGGGGGGATTCTCAAGCTGCATAATTTTTTTTTTACTCTAGGTTGCTGTTCAGCAATTTTTTTTTTCGGCTAAGATCTCATGCACGTTTTTTTTGGAAAATATTTCATGTACTAATCTATTCAATTTGGAATATTAAGTTATTCCAAAATTAGCTATCTTTGTACTTAACAATTCTTGTCCTAAGTAAACTTTAAGAGCCATCCGTTCCATATAAGTTCCGTTCCGTTTTAAGAGCCATGCCCCTGTGGATTTTTTTTTTATCAGGGCATCGGGGCTAATGGTCCGTCCCTTAATAGACCAGTTCGCGGTTAATTCCGACATTTTGAAAGGAGTGCAAACAAGGCGCGACATACAGAGAAAATTTACAGACAATGTATGGGAAACTGAAAAAAAGAATGGCACGCTTCCCAGCATAGCTACATCCCTCAAATTTCGATCAGTTAATCTTTCATCTGGTATCTTAAGGTTAAGAATGAAAAGTCCGAAGACTATACAGCAAAGCTCATATACACAACGTAAAATTCTAACACAAAGCACTACGGTTAGCTAGGCCTGACACGAAAAGTGCTCGAACTAGATTGCAGCCATAGACAGCTGTTTCGTTCTTATTAGAACTCGTCAGTATGGCATAGCAAACAGTACGCGGGCTTCGGTGCCACTGCACTACCGACCTGGACTGCGCTAAGAAGCATCTAGTAAGAGCTCACAGAAAAGCTTGGCTATCGGGTCACGCGTCATTACGTGTGGCGAAAAGCCAAAAACCAAGCAAATCTGAACTAAACGTGTTAGGAGGGGCTGAATGGGGTTAACTGATAACTGAGAAATGGCCAAAAATGTTACTGTTAACTGAGAATTTTACCTTTTTTTAGCTGTTAGCTGATATTTGTGAGATAGCTGTTACCTGATATTTCATTATTTTTTATTAAAATGACGTAACGTCACATGCTATTATTGGCTTTTCGGATGGTTTTCGAAAGATTTGATCCAGTTGATAATAGTCAAATATTAAACATGACACATCACAGTTATCTGATACTAGAAAAATCTATTGAATAGACAAAATGTAGTGTTTGATGTTGAATTAGCGGTTATTATTCATTTCATACCAGCAAATATGTATTCAAATCAGGTTAGGGTAGTCTTTTTATATAACTTAACTGATAACAGCAAAATTTAACTGATAACTGATAAATAGCTAAAAATGTAGCTGTTAACTGATATTGGTACCCCCCCCCCCATTCAGCCCCTCTGTTAGTGCTTTACGAGAAATATAGTGATGCTGGCCAGACCAGCTTTATAAAAATGATGACAAATAGCAGGAATAATCGGATCTATAAAAGACCTACGGTACAAAAATCCACAATAGAAAATACATAAGCAAATACCGTGAACAAAAATCCTGCAAAAATACGTAGGTTGTATCTGAAGAATATTTCAGAAATCCGATTTTACGGATTTTATTTGGCATCGGATTCTCATACAAACACTGTATTTCGCGCCACGTGCGAAACATTTTCCGAATATACTTTCAAAAAGTCGGAATTAACCGCGAACTGGTCTATACACACTATGCATAACTCGCGCGGTCACAACACGAAAAAGAGGCCAGTAGGTCCTCTGGAATGTTGTAGTTGAAATGCTAGCAGGAAGTGTGAAACGTGTTGAACATGATTGTTTAGTTGAAAAATGTTTCTTTATAGTACAACCAGCCAGGCGCATAGCAAATTAACGGCATTGTTTCACTGAACATTCCTTCAGTGCATTTCACAATCTCCCCGGGCGCTTCAATTTCAACATTCCAGAGGACCTACTGGCCTCGTTGACATGCTAGTTACCAGGACTTATGCATAGGGTCTATTGAATAGACCATTTTCTCAGGTATGCGCACGCAATATTGGTCCGCCAAATCGATTTTTGAACAATAGCCGCCAATTTTTGAACAATAGCCGATAATTTGAATAACTAAGGCTGTCGCATCAGAACGAGTCTAACAAAAGCTAACAAAACTCACGGCCCGCCAAGAAATACTTCATGTAGGCAGCTTGGATTTAGACTGGTATGTAATCAACTAAAGTCGATTGAGGTATGCTAACCGCCGTGGAAAGCGTATAGCAGCTGACGTTTCGAGCGTTAGCCCTTCGTCAGAGCAAAAAAGCTTGGATTTTAGTATTGGTTGAAATCATAGGGAGGGTTATAGGAAACCACTACGTGATTCCCACGTGAAGTATTTACCGGCCCGTCAAGCCTGTTGGGTGCGCATACTTGAGAACATGGTCTATTGAACTCGGCATGGCAGAAATTCGACGTTTCAACCAAGCATAAATTTGGTAAAGTTGAACTTGCAGCAGAGTAGAGGCCTCTTTCGGATGGGCTTGCTGTGCTATTCACTCTTTATACCGCTGACCACTCGTATTTTATGCTCCGGCTCTGCCTCGGGTGTTGCTATATCACGGGAGAGGATCGAGGCAGAGCCCAAGCATGAAACACGATTGGTCATTGGTATAAAGAGTGAACACCACAGCAAGCTCACAACTCACTCGTGCACATCGCCTTGATGAACATCCCATACGTCTTACTACAAATGGCATCAAGCTTGAGAGGATCAAGACCACCAGGCTTCTTGGGACCGAAGTGCAGGAGAACTTAAAGTGGAACGATAATGTACAGTCCAAAATATCTAGTTGTTACAGCACCCTGGCTGTAATTAAGAAACTCAAAAACTTTGCACCATTTCATGTGAGGAAACAATTAGCTGAAAGCCTTGTTTTGTCTAAAATTGACTATAATGATGTTGTTAACTATCCTATTCCTTATTACTTAGTTAAGCGTGTCCAGCTCGCTGCTGCTGGTTTTGTAATTAATCATTCTGCAGACTTGTCAGATATTTTAAAACTTGGATGGCTCCCTATAAGCTATCGTAGAGATTTTCACCTATCGAAGGTAATATTTAAGGCCTTCTACAACGCGCATTGGCCAGCATATCTTCAGTTAGAGGAACACAAACCAGCAAGAGTTGTGCGATCATCTAGCCAACGTAAACTTGTAGTACCACCTACTACTGGTACTCTGCAGAATTGCGCAGCTAAATTGTTTAATAGCTTGCCAGCAGACATTAGGGATTGTACCCTCGCAACAGAATTTACGCGCAAATGCAAATCACATTTTACATTGCTTGCCTTAAATATATAAATTTATTAGTACATTTTAGTGTCATGTATTTTTTCAGTATCTATTCAATAGTTTTAGCTTTTATCTTGTTATCAATAGCATTAATGTAGTATTATATTTATTGTAGTATTAGCATAGAAGAGCCACCCAGCACGCCGGGCAAAAATGATCGTAAAAACGGCGGGTTTTATATATATTTAAAGGTTTTCGACATAGAAGAATGAATTTTGGTAGATGTATAAAGGAGTGTAAACAAAACATAGTCTGATAAGTTAAGCTAATATAGCCATCATTATGACGTCACAATGACGTCATATATCCTTTTCTAATAGGTTTCTCTAAAATCGTTTTATTATATCTTTTTAAAATCCCTTGTTCATGAGAATGAAATAATCGAAAACCCGTTCTCGATCGGTTGAAGTAAACGAAAGTTATTAAAGTTTGAATTTTGGTAATTTTCCCGCCAAAATTTGGCGGGAAATGAATAGCATAAAACCATTTATGAAAATTCGCTTGTTTTAACTTTTACAGTTCGAAATACTGGCGCATCATATTTTGCACAATAATAGAGCTCTTTAGTAGTAACAACGTGTTCTTTTTAGAATTTTGATTTTTTTGAGTATAACAGCTTAGAATTGAAGCCCCATTTTTTGTATACGTCATTATTACGTCATAAATATATTTGTATACCCTCAGTAAATAGCCAGTTCAATGTTTTTGGAATTTTATCTATGAAATGCATTTGGCTAACACTCACAAGTTATAGTATTCTCTTTAATAATATTTTTATAGTCGGCAAACTGATTTAAACTTGAAGTATGACGTCACTAATAATGACGTCATAAAAACAGTAAATCGTCCATAACTTTGAACATGTTTATCGTAGAAAGTTCAAATTTTCGGCAAATTAATATATTCCATAACAGCTTTCTGAAGACGTAATATTTTTGAAACGTGTTTTAAACGTTAATGTTCACCAAAAAAGGAGGCATCCCTTATGACGTCACAACAACGTCACAATACAGAAACAATTGTCCCGAAAAATGTAGTCTTACTTTGTTTCCAACCTGCCAACATTTCGTCAAATTTAGAGTAGAAGTAAGGAAATGGCGTTACTTTTACGTTTTATGTTACACTCGACCCCGCCGTTTTTACGGTTATTCGTGCTCGGCGTGTGCAGTGGAATGCTGATAAACCATTATTATTATTAGTTATTATTATCTTATGTGCTCCACTCGTCATACCCTGTTTTAAAAATAACGAACTCGTTTTTTTCCTTTAATTTTTGTTTTATATTTTATCCCCCGGGTTCTTTCATTATATATTGTTAACGTATTGACTTTTTTGATGGCCGCATATTTCTCATTTTGAAATTAACATGTCATGTTATACGCCATACTCTATTGCACTTAGGCCCGATTCAAACGTCGAACTCTTCATGCGCCGAACGCAATTGAAACTAAAGATATTAGGCGGCTTCTTTTGATCTAATTAGGTTCGGCGCATGAAAAGTTCGACGTTTGAATCGGGCCTTACTTTCCGTATAACTTTATATGTCGTGTCCGACTTTGACCTTTGACCATAGGTTTCGGAAGCAGCATTACGAATTGGCATGCACACAGCACGCGCGTCAACCTCGTTCCCAGAGGTCTTTACGCGCCTAATAGAATATTGGCGTCGGAAGTACCCCTGGTACCACACCGCGGCAAAACGTTACGCGCATGCGTATTTGCTATTTCTTGTCGGCGCGCGGCCGCCCCCAGTTTCCAGCGAAAACTGGAATGAAACAACAGGCACATACCCGTGATTTTAAAATTTCTGCTTAAAAGCATCCATTTGTGAACTGTTTTGTCAAAAAATAAGAAAACTACTTAAAAGCTAAGCCTAAGACTTTAACAGGTTGAAGTTTTCTTAATTTGTAATTCACTGTGAGTTTACTAAGTTATAAAATTATTTACTAAAAAAGTTGAAACCCTCGGTAATTTGTATTTGATAGCAGAGCCTTCGTTCTTTTGGCCAGCGGAGCATACCGTTTTGCCGCGGTGTACCCTGGTACAGGCTGGTGGGATTCGGCCACTGATTGGCTAGACATTTTGCGCGCGCTGATTGGAGAATTTCGAATAGCGCGTACATTTTTAATTTGAAAAATGAACTGGTGATGTCGTCTTTCGCATTGCGCGTTCAAAATTCGTTGAAAACAGATAGAAATTCATCAGAACTTAGCGTTTTTGCCTTTTTTAATACTCACTTCGCAACTGGGTACAAGTAAAATAATGTACGGTTGGAATTCATTGGGATCACACTTCAACTGCTAACCTTTCTTCAGCGATGATGAATCCAAGATGGCGGATGTGCTTCAAAATATGCCCATATATTGGGCGTATTTTTGGGTCACATGACCAGCCTGTACCAGGGGTACTTTCGACGCCATCTTTGATTAGGCGCGTAAAGACCCCTGGGAACGAGGTTGCACGCGCGTTAGCCTGCGTTGCGGCTCTGGAGTATCGGAGCGTAGCGAGCGTAGATTAGGGGGATTGGGGCGAGAGAGAAAAAAAGAGCGGGGAGGGGGTAGGGAGGAAAGGAAGATAGAGCCTGCCGGCAACCTATGGTTATTTTGATAACTCAGAAGGCCGCGTATTGCTATTGGCTAAAATGCGTGATTGACAGAAATCATTAAATTTTATTCATGCATGGCATGCAATAAGAGCAGAAACCAATTAATATGGCGACAAACATACCGAGAATTCCCTCAGCAATGAATTTAAAGAAAGAACAGGAGCAAGGCTATTAGATATCTTTAGTCTTGAAGAGATGTTCTAGCTGTAATCCCAACTGGGTTTGGAAAAAGTAACAAATGTTGTCGTTGGGTTGTCGTTTTGGTTATTGCTCCTTTGGCTAGTATTGTGAAAGATCAATTGAACCCATTGAACCAGTTAAGTTCCTTAGGTTATCCTGCTGCCGAACTTTCAGACCTAAAATCCGAGGAACTAGAGAAGTGCAACTTCAAATTGCTGTTTAGTTCTGCAGAAGAAGTAATGCCGGAGAGCGAATTTCGCGATGAGCTGAAGGGTGAAGAACCCTGCATCGGAACTCCACAGGCGTCTTGCTCGTATTTTGTCGTCGCCGAATCGCACACGGTTGAAACATGAACCGGTGTGTTCGAGGAACAGGCTTTTGCTTCCGAAAATACGAGCTGCTTTGACGATTTTGTAACGCTGCGTGGAACACAAATGCCATCCGTCTTTTCTAATTACATTGCACTTGCCAAAAAAAATCACTGCTATAATACAAGATTTGCCGCCAATCTAAATTTTAATAGACCAAAAACACGAACAAACTACGGAATGCATACATTTAAGTACATCTCATCGAAAATCTGGGGGGAAATCGACTTTGAATTGAAATGTGCTTGCTCTGTTAGTATATTTAAAAAACAAATAAACAACTACTCTTTAAAAAAAATGTAATATGAATGTATGAATATTCAGCTGTGCCTAACAGAATCTAGTATCTTTAATCGTAGGCAGTGTCCAACTCGGAAGCTACGCTATCTCAATATATAATATCAAGAGACCATTACCTAAGTGATGGTCTCTTGATAATATGTATATTTCTTTATTTTCATTTAAATGTATTATTAATGTAATTGTAACTGTAGTCATTATAAATAGTACAGAGTGCAGAATAAACTTGAACTTGAACTAGATTGTTTTATAGCGCTTCTTTTTGGCAGAATTTCGTTGCAGTGTTATTGTGGTCGGCAGTGTTCTTTTCTGATTTGGTGGCGACTTTACATTCAGCGGCAACGAGTTCTCTTTATCTTAGTTCTCTTTATCCTGCAAATCTTCTCGAACAAAGGTGTAGTTCTCTACTGCATTTCGAATCTTACTTCCTCAGGAACGACAGACTCGCTCGGATAGAGGAGCAGATTTCTCTTTCGAATGACTCTCTGTGCGTAACACGCAGAATTCACAAGCTGAAATCTCTCAAGGAGGTCTTCTAGTTACGTCTGCACTGTTTTCATTTTTCGGAATGGCAAAATCGACTGTAGATTTTCTTTTAAGAAATTTAGCTCTAGAGCTTGGTTCAAACGTCGAATTTCTCCCGTATCGAATTCAATTCATGAATTCAAGTCGACAGAAATTCGACTAGTCGAATTTGTGTCGAACGTTCAACTGACATGATTCAAACGTCGCATTTCAGTCGAATCTAATCTAATGAGAACGTTATGCTAATGTTTTGAAGGAATTTTTGAAAACAATTAACGCATGTGACGGCAACACTGAATTGAAGCCCGGTTCAAACATTGTATATTCCGGTAGAAATGCCACAGTTGATTCATACGTCGAATTTTTAGTGCGGCAAAAATGCGACTTATTAAATTCGACGTATGTATCAACTGTCGCATTTCTGCCGAACTTAACTGAATTGCATTCGACACGGCAGAAATTCGACGTTTGAACCAAGCAAAAATTTAGTAAAGTTGAACTTGTAGCATAGCTTGAGGCGACTGCCGTTATGAATTTTTCATTCAACTCTTACGGGTGGGCTTGCTGTGGTTTTCACATTTATACCGCTGACCACTCTTACTCGCCCATGATACAGCAACTTGTTGCACTGTTTTGAACTTGAAGTTGAAAATACGTTCTGAGAGAGAAATACTGGAGACCGCAGGATATCTCACAGGTTAGTGTTTGATATCTTGTTTCACTTTAGTTTATTTTTATCAGAGAGGAGTTGATAAGGGACAGTGAATCACTGTGTTGGCCATCTTGAATAGATCACCTCGAAGTCGAAGTTTTCAACGCCATTTTCAAAGGTTCGTCAAAGCGCTCTAAAGAAAATTATAATTACGGCAAGCTGACCTAATAATTCTACAACAACCGACAACAGAATCAAAGGTAAGTTAATAACGAAGATCATTGTGAATTTAAACCCAGTAGGATGACGTTTGGCTTTGCCAGATGATTTTTGATCGAACTCTGCAAAGAACCGGGAAAGAAGAGAAATTACGGATCACAAATGTATTGAAATAGCGACCTGAAAATTTAAATTGGGGTTAAAGTAAACATTATATGTAGGAATAAAACGCTATGTGGTTTAAATTAATTTTGAGAAGAAAAACAATATTTTGCTCACACACCGGTTTCCTCACACCACGTGCTTATGACGACGACGCCATGTGCACCGTATTCAGAGTGCCGAACAGAACTCCGATGAAAAATCATCCGGGAAAGGTCACCCTACTGGGTTCAAATTCACATATGATATTTGTTCTTAACTTACCTTTGATTCTGTTGTTGGTTCTTGTCGAATTATTAGGTCACCTTGCCGTAGTTACAATTTTCTTCAGAGCGCTTTGACGAAGCGTGTCCGAATTAAAAAGGTTTATATGGGGACTGAGTAACCAAAAACTTCGAGGTGGTCTATTTAAAGTGCCTATGAACCTTATTTTTTTATTTTAGATACCAATTCTATATTAAGTGAAAGGTACAATATATACTAGTTTGAATGCTGTGCCAATGACTTTTTGAGGTTTTAAAAAAAATCAGGAAATTGTTACAATTAAACAATTTTTTCAAATTATGAGTGTTATGCCCATGGTTGAAATAGAATGATGTTAGAAATTTGTTTTCCTATATAAGTAGAAATACCCATTCACAACCACTAAGAAGTGATTGCAGATACCTCCCCTGACGTCATGTAATTAGCATTTTGGATATTAAAACCTTAACTCAGCAGCACAGCATTCAAAGCAAGATTTCAGATTTCAGTTTATTTGCACATTTTCTAGTTAACATGGTAGTAGACAATTACAAGATAAATAAAAACATAACAATAGTAACATTTACATAACTGAGAAGAAACTATAATAAATAATTCATGCGCAGTGATCAAAGTAGCAAGAAGCTTTCGTGTTGATCACTGGTAAAAATATATTTTACCATTCACTTGATTTAGAATTGATATCTGAAATAAAAATATTGTACAATCAGTGTAGGCACTTTAAGTATAAGTGTAAGCATGTCCTGAAACTGGTGTGTCTACATGTATCTGTCTATATTTTCATAGATCGCATAGATGCTGTAGATTGCAGATAGGCAGCCCAATCTATAGGTTTGTGAAAATATGACTGTGAGAAGATATGTGTGCAGTTTTATATATGTAAGTCCTTAATGTACAAATCAATATACCTTTTCGCTTTCGAAAGTTTCATGTTGTTTCCTTTGTGGTTTTTCTTCTCTTGGAACCATTTTAGGAGTTTCCATCCACCTTGGCTCACCACCTAAGAATGAGAGAAGGCTGGAATCTTCTGCCACCATCACCTATAATCTTCACCTCCAAAATCTCACTTTTCATCACCAAAATGCCACAAAATTCTTGTTGTCACTAGAATGATAAATGAACAAAGCCCTGCCTGAATTTCAGGATCCAGCGATCTCTCATTCTGGAAAAAAAACATACTATTTTGTGACTTTCAACCACCGAGCACCAACCGTGATGAGAGCCTGGGTTGTTGTCTAACACCATAATGAGGCTGTTGTGACAGTTGGCACTCGGTGTCCCACTTCATTAGTATGGAGCCTTCAAGTCCAGAATGAGGGAAAGCTGGATCCAGAAATTCAGGCAAGTTTTCATTCATTTATCATTCTAGTGACACCAGGAGTTTCCTGTGATTTCAATGATGAAAAGGGAGATTTTGGAGGATGATTGTGCTTGAAGTATTTAGAAGATTCCAGCCTTCTCTCATTCTTTGGTAAGCTGAGGTGCAGGCATGAAAAACTCCTAAAACCACCCTAAAGTGGCTTGGAGAGAAGAAAAACCATAAAGGAAGCAACATGGAAACGAAAAGATATGTTTATTTATACATTATACACAATTTATACTAAAAACCACACATACATTATTTTGTATCTTCTCACAGTCGTATTTTCACTAACCCACAGATTGGGCTGCCTGTGGATTGCATAGATCCTGTAGATTGTATACTGTAGACCGCATGGATAAGCCATATCCATACTGTAGATAAGCTGCACCCTGAGTTTAGAAGCTTGTCCCCTTCGTATGGCGTTCACATAGCCTGCGTCACATCTGAACTCAACCCCAGTGACGTCTGTCTGCGAATTAAGGAACAAAAGCTTGTTTTGGACCCCCAGCAGAGTAGCACAATTATATGTACCCTCTGATTGGTTTTTAATAATGCTCATTCTTACACATATTCTGACTGCCCATTCAACTGTCACCAGCCTTGGAGATTGTTATGATGGGCAGTTAATGTCCGAGGCTGCTCGGTTGAAGCTGTTTGTTAATTTGCATGTGAGTCGGCTGTTTACTTTGGAATTTCTCACCCTAGACGAGCTGAGTCGTCATTTCCCTGTGTTTTACTTTTGAAGAAGGTTAGATTTATTTCAATTTCAGGTCAGGTTTTGAAGTAATGTAACATACAATGTAATAGGCTGACTGTGGTTTAGTGCCACATGAAAGGAAACTTGCTGAACACATTAAATAGAATCAGTCACAACAAAATGTCAAATCTCCCATGCAGCTTGGAAAGATCTTGTACATGTATGTGCCACATCTGAACAACTCCAGTCAACTACTCTTGTTTTAGCAAATGAATCTTGATTTCAAACTGATATTCAGTACCTGCCATATTTTGAAATGTAAATTACCTGTATGTTGCACTGGTGACAGTTGAATGGCCATTCAGAAGACATGTAAGAATGAGCATTTGTAAAAAGCAATCAGAGGAGGGTACACGTAATCGTGCTACTCTGCTGGGGTTCCAAAACAAGCTTTCATTCGTTAATTTGCAGATGTACTTAACCAGGGTTCAGTTCGGATGTGATGCAGGCTAGTGTTCACAGTGACTATGCAGTGCTCAACCTTAGCAGTAGTCCACTAGCCTGGAACTAGTAAAAATTGCACCTGGGCTAGTAAAAATCGAGAACCACTAGACATAGGGCTAGTAGGTGTTCAGAGGTAAATAATTATAAATCATTATTATTATTATTATTGAAAGAAAAAAACTTGATTGCAAAAATAACCAGGAGAAATAAAAGTCAAATTGTGTTTCAATGTGCATGCCACAACGTTTTACAATGTTTTGCAAATTTTCTATTGGAGATGGAGGACTGGAAACTAGGACTCCAGCAGCTCATGGACTCCAGCAGCTCATGGACAGACTGCCATCTTGGTTTTGACTTGTGCACTCGTACTCGTGAAGACACTCCTGGACTACCAGGAGTTGGCAGTGGGCTAGTAACTTTTTAAAGATCACTAGCCCAAGGGCCAGTAAGTAAAAAGGTCGAGCACTGCTATGATTTCGAATTTAAGATAAAAAAATACTATTTAAAGGAATCCAAAAAATAACCCAGGTAATACTTAAACTAGTAAGAAGTGTTTTAGAAGAAAAAAACTACAGTACATGTAGCTCTTTGTCAGGAATAATATATTACTGGTTGATAAAAATGCCAAGGTGTTAGATGAATATATTTTGCAGTTTTGGCCAGCTATCGTGTGACTGAAGCCTGTTTGAGCTGTGGTGTTTTTTCTCAAAAGTTGTCACGATTTAGTTTCATTTTGTCCTGACATACATGTACATGTATCAAGGATTTTGTGAGCCTACCAATTCTCAACATTTTCTTAAGATTCACAGCACAAAGAATTGCTGTTCTCCCTGGTGAAGTTTAAACACAGGAAATGAACTGTAAATGAGAATGTAAATTATTGTAAATGCTAATTGGTGTTTTGAACCGGCTGCTTGATTTTATTGGGGGCCAATACGTGACTGTAGAAGAAAATTGTTCGCTGCTCACCCTCTTGATAACAGGAGAGGTCTTGCTCTTTGCAAACTGATAGCCATAATCTCAGCCCCAAACTGCTTGTATCAAACTACATGATTTGTATATATGTTCACACTGAGTCTGATTGCCTTCACGTCTCCAGTGACTTGTACATGAGTCGTTAACATAGAATGCTTGATCATTACATGTAAGTTATAAGACATATTTTGTGGTTATACTTGCTGTTTTAGTAAACTTCATGTCCTGGGTGGCCATGCAAGGGATTGTGGTCAAAACAGCAAATATTAATGCAATGAACCATTGCAAGATTTTGTCCAAATTATTTATACATGTAGAAATTATTGCTGCTCTGCTCGCTGAGCAGCGTTAATGTCGGCTGCAAAAAAAGTTACCTACATGTACATGTAGATTGCAAAAATTACCTAGGTTAAAATAAAATTGTCCTAAAAATAAATTTGACCTATATGTATAACATGTGTACACATACATGTACATGCATTTAATGGCCTTGCATGCAAGCCGATGGCTTTGCAATCAACTATACATGCATGCAATTTACCTTAATGCATGTCCTGTGTGCACATGCAAACATACATGTACCTGCATGTAAACATGTGCATTTGCTGTTCACTCTACCACATGTCTGTTTTAATTTCATCCCTGTTTAAGTAAGTCATTATATTGTTCTGTCCCACACATTACAGATTATGGAGATGGCAACTGAAGATTGTAAGTGGTATGAATACAAGTGCAAATTTGGTGAGACTCTGTTCTTCTACAACACTGTTACTGGAGAACGTAGATGGCCAAACCAGGATAACTGTTCTGTTGATGTACATGTAAGTACAGTACATGTAGTATTTTTGGTAAAGAGTATCAATTGATGGTTTGCATGTGACATCAAATATCTAAACTGTACACATGTAAGTGCTGAAGAGCTGTCTTTTTAATATATTCTAGAGATGGTTAGTAAACATTTCACATCGAAAGGGTGTTTTGTTCTATGTAGCTGCCTTCCCTTCCTAATCGCCTTTTTCAGTATGGGAGTTTCTATTTGAGTATTGGACTGGTGCGGTTTTAAGTATGGGTGTATCCTTTGGCTTTAGGCTCCAGATCGTAAACTCTACTAGTCTGTTACATTTGCTTTTCTCCTATTCTTATTTAACAAGTGTGAAAGTGAATGCTGCGAATCAAATACTCTTTGCACCAGTCCCTTTCAGTGCATGTATTAATAACAGTTCCACCAACTCCGTTGCACAGTTCACATAATGATCCAGCGTATTCTGGTTGGCAGGTAGTCAGAAGAGGCGTGCCTCAAGGAAGCGTATTGGGACCGATGTTTTTTAATATCTTTATTAATGATTTGTTCTATCATATTAAAACTACAAAATTGAACGCATACGCGGACGATGAACAGATATATGATTCTGACAAGGATCCTGCTGCCCTAGATAGACGCATACAGAACGATGTTAGCATTGCGAATAATTGGTATAATGACAACGGTATGATTGTAAATCCCACAAAACATCAAGCTATGGTGCTGGGCAAGACTGACCATGAATTCTCTTTTCCGGTCAAACGTTCGATAGACTTGCTTGGCATGACCATAGATAATGAGCTTAGCTTTGACAATCACATAACCTCAATTTGTAAAAAGGTTAATAATCAATTTAATGTGATGATTAGATTTCGCAAGCTTATTTCTAAAAGTACATTGCTTCGCCTATATAAGGCATTTATCCTACCGCACTTCCATTATTGTTCCACGGTTTGGCATTTTTGTAGTTGTAGAAACACTGATAAATTAGAAGCCTTAAATAAGCGTATTCTGAGATTTATGTTCGATGACAGGAATTCTAACTACAACCAGCTATTATATAAAGCTAAAACACCTTCACTATATAATAGAAGAATACAGAATATGCTAATTATACTTTTTAAATCTCTGAAATTTTCAAACTATCCAGGCTACCTAAAAGATATGTTTACTCTAAGATCTGTAATCTATTCCTTAAGAGGCACTGATATTATGAACCTACCTAAACCTCAAACAACAACTTATGGCCTGCACTCTTTCAAATATTCGACTGCAAAATTCTGGAACTCCCTACCTGATAATCTTCGATCTTTAACAACTATCACTGATTTTAAGAGAGAAATCCGTAAATACAATCTAATCTAATTTTACAGTAATGTCTATTTGTTAATAATTTCTAGGTTTCATTGTAAATATTTTTAGTATTAGTAATATAACAATAGTATTAGTATTAGTAACAGTAGTTTTCTCGAAGATATTAGCATGTATTTGCTACTCTGAAAATTCGAGTTGAAATAAAGTTTATGTATGTATGTATGCAGCAGTACGACCTGGTGCACTACGCCATGTCTTTTCCCTTCCAGGCTTGCAATTCGCGATAGACTGCTAGCAAGTCCCTTCTACTGCACATTTTGTTTAGAATGGCTAAACATGGTACACATAATTGGCTGGGTCTGTAAGTAGGGACTGCTCACTCTTTTGTAAGTTTTCTATGGACCGTGCTGTCAAAAGGATCATATTTTTTGACAGCGCCACCTCCTAATTACTCCCTAGGAACGCATGGGTCAGTCTCTCTCAGTGTTCGCCTGTCGATTTTATATTTTATTATTGGAGCAGCAGTGCAGTAGCATGACTGAAACCGCTAAAAACTAGATCAGAATAAAAGGAGGTGATGCTGTATCTGTATTCTTTGGGTTATATGATAATTGCAGACTTTGAAAATCACTGTTTAAGAATATTTATTTTAACAACTGGAACGTTTCGTTCAAATTTATGTCTCAACATTTTTAACTTGCCTAAGAAACCGGGAAGAATATTCAAGATCAAGAATCAATGCAAAGCGAAGTTGATATGTGCCGCTAATTTAAAAACAACAGTCTGTGGTAACTGATTGTTGTTGATGAACTCGGCGAAATCTTGCACGAAGAGCGTTCACGTTATTGATAGTTTATTTGTGACATTCGGACACAAGGTCACGGGAGAATAAACAATAGGACTCGAAGTCCCTTACAAGGTTCGCCTCCACGCAAGTACCGGTCAATGATGGTGGAAAACGTAGCAAAAAATATATATACATATATGGAAAGTAATATAGACAAATAATGAAAGAATGAACGAAAACAATAAGGGATAAAGAAGCTACAATACAATCTATTTAATCTATTATCTAGAGCGTAAAACCTAGAACAGCTATATATAACTTCCAGTGATAAAAGAAAAAGCGCAAGCACTTATCAAGGCATAAGAGCAGCAGCTTAACATTTACAGACGGATGATAAGTTAGGACAATGAAAAAGCGGACAGATAATGCGCCAGGTTCGAATGTTGTCGACATCAAAAGTGGATAGAAGTTTGTTGGAGAGTAAAGTTTTAAGACGAGTCTTAAAGGCAGCAGTACATTCTGAAGCACGGACAGTTAGAGGTAGAGAATTCCAAAGAGGACCGATACGCACAAAAAAAGACGCGGAACTTAGAAGTACGGGCTGGATGGAGAGATAGATCCAAGCCAGACGAGCCTCTATGAGTCCTAGAGCTAGAGAAGTGCAGAAACTTGGAGGTGTCGAGCAAAATTTCGCCTTTAGTACAACGGAAGAGAAATATAAGATCAAGATATTCAAGAAAGAAGGAGAGAGGGAGGAGATAAAAATGAATGAGCCTTGATTTATAATCTACTTCAAGACCGCGCAAAATGACGTGAGTAATTCTTCTTTGTACTCGTTCCAAATTACGCAGGAGGTAGATGGATCCAAAAGAACATGGCGACCAGACTTGGCTAGCATAGGTAAGGTGAGAGCATACAAGTGAAATGTAAAGAGTTTTCTGAATATCGTGCGGAACACTAGCACAGCAATTTCTACGAAGGAAACCAAGCATTTTGTTGGCTTTGGAAATTATGGACTGGATGTGATTAGCCCAATGCAAATCCTTAGAAACCTGAACGCCAAGATCACGAGCTGAACTTTCAGTGCTCAGAATGACACTGTTTAAGGTGTAGGATCTGGCGGGGCTATTACGCTTACAAGAAATGCGTAGGTTTTCACACTTAGCTGAAAAGTGAGTTCGTTATCGGAGGCCCAGGCTGAGATGGAGTGTAGGTCCTAAAAAGAGAGACAGCTAGGAAGGTCATTAATATAGAGAAGAAAGAGAATGGAGCCGAGCACAGAGCCGTGAGGAATACCAGAACGGACAAATTCCCAAGGACTTGATGTACTGTTAATTATGACACATTGCCGGCGACAAGACAGGTAGTCAGTAAACCAGTTAAGTAAAAGTCCAGTAATTCCGAGGGTCTGCAGCTTGCACAACAGGTGAGAGTGGGAAACAGTGTTGAAGGCACAAGTAAGATCTAGATAGATCACATCAATTTCAGCACCGCCATCGAGGGATTTACCGATGTCGTGAAGAACAGCAAGAAGTTGGGTAGTACAGGAGAGACCTTTTCGGAAGCTGTGCTGAAGAGAAAACAGACGGTCTAGAGAGAATTGGACAAGTCTGCGAGCAACATATTTTTCGAGGACTTTAGAAAGGATTGGTAGTAAAGAGATTCCACGATAGTTACGGAACAGTACTTTCTTACCCTTCTAAGAGACAGGTCAGAGGTAATTTCAGTGTTGTCTTCTAAGAGCATAGTTTCTGGAAAAGAGCTGCCTTTTGATTTGGTCTTGAAAAAAGACCAAAATGGCTTAGGATTAGATTTGATTTCGGAAGCAATGAAACTTAAGTGAGCCTAGACTTTCCCAAAGTCCTTCTTATCCCCCCGCACGAAGGACTTTGTATGTTAACGTGTCGAGTCAGTCGACCGTGGATGTGATATTTACAATTTTATTGTACTCGGAAAGACTTTGTAAAAGGCGCGAAATGTAAGCTCCGCCCCTGAAACGTATTTTCGCGCCAAAACCTAATGCCCCGATTCAATTTCCTGCAAGTGAAACAAGTCGAACTCGCCTCTAGCTTTGATGCTCGCGCTCGCGTTTTGACCCAGTAATCGCTTACACAGTGACTCAGCGAGTTCGACTTGGAGCAAGTCTAAAGTGAGCCTTACGGCAAGCGCGAATCCAATTCTTAATGTTTTGGCGCATCTTTCGAAATTCTTCGTGAACAGCTGGGTCGGAAGAACTGCGACCTTTTTTCGAAAGGTCTTTTTCTTCTTAATCGCGTATGCGAGATCGCAATATATCCAAGGCGCGCGTCTTAGGTTCTTAATTTTTCCCTTTGGGAACAAAGGAACTGACAGCTTCAAAAAGTTTAGTTTGCCAAGTTTTTAGACTAGTGTCAATGTCACCCCCTAGGGGAAGAGATAATGAGTTCAAGCATAAATAGTCCCGAAGGGAATCAAAGTCAGCATTTTTATAGTCAAAAATAAATCTGTTCGGTGCATTGATTATCTTGAGTGAGCGGTGAAAGTCAAAGTAAATACAATTATGAACCTAGGGGAGGCCATTTGTTCGATCGATGAAAACATTTTCAGCACAGTCAGGATCATGCGAAAGCACTAAGTCCAATATAGTTTTGCCTCGAGTAGGAGAATCCACTAACTGGAAGAGGAATGCATCCGATAATAAGTTGACGAAATTGAGTTCATGTCCCGCATCACTGTTGACAAATCCTGATTCATTAACTCAGCAAATGCCTGGATAGTTAAAATCTCCCAAAATCAGCTACACTGTACATAGAGTACTTTTTATCGCAAGCAGCATCCGCCACGCACTTGAAGAGATGCAAAGTTTGACGCAAAGTTTAAACCAAGCATGGGGTGCTTAAGAATGAGCAGGTTGCTGCAAATGTAGTGTTTTAAGTCAGGCGATCTAGAAGCTCATTTAAGGGCAGCAATGGACTTGCCAGCAGTCTACATTCATTCCTTTTACTCCCTTTCTCCCTCCTACATCTCCTTCTTCGCTTCCACTCTGCCTGAACACGGTCGCGTTTCTCCCATTCTTATTTAGGAAGTGTGAAAGGGAATGCTGCGAATAGAATACTATGCTAAGAGCACCTGGGTGACAGGATAGATTGCCTGTACTAGTCACCATGGAGACGAGTACAGGTCTAGGGTTTCTTGCAATATGCACATGTACAGTGAGGTCAACTGTAAATAATTAGGCAAACCAAGCCGTACATGTATTAAGTCGATTTGGATAATGGAAGCATTGTATTGTAATGAGATGCATTTAAAACATGCTTGAAAGCCAAGAAAGTGTAAATATATCCTTGAAGGAATGTCATTGACAGGTAATCCACTCGTAAATCGATGAACCAATCCCTTGGAAGTGTTAACCTTGTGTTTATATGGAATATGTTGACCAGCTAAAACAATATTATGTAAAGAATACAGATCGAGCCATGAATTAGATCCGAGCCTTGAGTTGTATTTTGCGATTGCAGATGAGGCCACCACGTAGCCAGCCAGCCACAAAGTCCCCGCTAACAGTATAACATTAGGCTCCATCATGCATGCCCAATGGTCACCTAAAAATTAAACAAAACATAATGTGCCAATGATAATGTTATTTAAGACCCAACTTTTTTTGGTATTTTTAATTAAAATCACGTACCTTCAGAACACGTTCAAAAAGGTTGTTTCTTTAATTCAAAGGCTACATAACCATACATTTTCTAAAACTAGAATAGTTGCTGATTACAAATACATATTATTCGTGTGGTTAATTATTAACTAGCAAAGTTACATTTATATGTATTAAAAATGGCTGACAAAAAGCGAAAAAAACAAGCTTTTTTTCTACTTTTAATTTGTGCTGCAAAAAATATTGATACTGCAATCCAAATGTGAATTAGAAATTGTACGCTTGTCTAAACCAACTCATGATATAGAAATATATTAAAAGATTAAAATATTCAAGCCAAATAACAATGACTATGTACAATATATCGAGTATAAGATGCGATTGATCAAATGTCATATAACACATTTGGCTCACTGTCCACATCAAAGTCATGCGTAGGCCCATCCTCTGGTCCTGTAACCACTGGATAATCTACTTGAAGAAACTCATCCGACTCTCCTCAGTTCAATCCAAGCTCTAATTCCCGAATTCCTTTCCTCTGATTCTGTACCCGAGGACGAATACGAGGCGTACAACTTGATGGCGCTTGGGAGTCAAAGGGTTAAAGAAGCTTGCCTCTTGGAAGTGTACTTCACCCTTTACATGTTTGGCCAATAAATTTACTGTTCATTTAATGACCACACACGGGAAAACGTACCTTCGTGTGAAAAATAAACGGCCGCCTAAAAAGTCGTTCAGAGACCGTTCGGTGTCCGTTCGAACGGTTTGAGAAACCGTTTAAACGATTTTATAAATAGTTCGAACGTTTTACGAAACCGTTTGGATTTTTTCTTAGCCCGTTCGAACGTTTGGTGAAAATCGTTTAAACGGTCCACTCAATCCGTTCGAACATATCACTTGGCCGTTCGAACGCTACAAGCAATCCGTTCGAACGCCACAAGCAATCCGTTCGAACGCCACAAAGAATTTGTTCCAACGATACAAGCAATCCGTTCGAACGATGCACTCAATTCGTTACTCAATCAAAGCCTCTGGGGCTTTCACGAAGGACTAAAAACGTTCTAACGGTAATCTTGGCATTTGTGCATTCTGTCACCGAAAGACAGGATTGCATTACGAAACACCGTCCCAACGCTGGTTTGGTGTTTTTAGTCACATCTGATAAGCTTTAGCTTCTGTAGTTTTTGTAACTCAGATCTGTCAATCCTTCAGAATTTTTGTTGAAGTAATTGCGTATGTTTTCAATTGAAACGAACTTCGCGGGAAGTGTGACTTTATTGCATTGTAGTTTAAATCACCACAAAGCTTTGCTGGCAAATGATAACGTCTACTAAACATAACATTCTGGAGTTCTTTTTATTTAATGTGGATCCGTTTTCAAGGTAATGAGGTCAGAGTCTTGAATTCCACGACACAGAAGTGTGACATTTTCCGCGAACTGATTTGAACAATCAGTCAGATCGCACGAAGCACATCGAACTTTTCATCACTTTGTGATGTTAATTGTTCATTGCCCGTTTATTTGGCGATTCGAACGCATTTTCGCACAGACGTTGAATGCTCAATTTAGAGCTTTCACGAAGACGTTCGGTTGGCATTTAAACATTACACTATAAATTCGAAAGCGTTTGAATGCTTATGTCGAATTGTTCGAATGTTTAGGGCAAGTCGTTCGAACGTTCAGGGAAATCCGTTCGAACGTTCAGGGCAATACGTTCGAGTCTTAAATCAGACCGTTCGAACGCCTGCAGGAAATCGTTCAAAACTTTAGCGCGCCCGTTCGATTATTTTTATAGACCGTTCGAACGTTTTTTAAAAGCGTTCGTTGTCCGTTCGTTGGCCGTTCGTTGCCCGTTTATTTTGCAGTTCGAACGGATTTTCGTTAAGGTACATTTTCCCGTGTGTGGTCACACTGATAATTTTGTTTTATTATTAACGGTTTGTTTATTTAATTAATGATCCCTTGTCTACAATACTGTTAACATTTTAAATAAGGACGAGGTACGTCCATGATATTGGTGTTGAGTCAGATGATTCATTCATTGTATCTGTATTCTTTAATACATAGGAACAGTTTCTTCCTGAAGAAAAATTAGTCGGAACGTCTTGTCTACCCTATGTAACTGCAACATTGGTATCAAGATGTGCACCAACAGAAAGTATAGAGCAAGAACCTGCATCTAACAACAAAGCTGTCGAACTCTTTGCGGTCAATGAAAATGACATAGGAGATAATAATTTGGATAAAATACAGGAATTACAGGATAGTACCAAATCAGGACCTGGCAACGTGATTCATGGAGCGGAGGTTTGCCAAAACGACAAGAGTTTGGTCAACAGGAACTTCGGAAATACATCAGTCACACTGGGAAAAGAGAAGAGTGCGAAGACAACAGATATTGTATCATGCATGGGAATGCCAACACAACAACAAGATGAATCTAATGATGTGTTAAATAACACAAAGGATTGTACTGCCAAGAATAAGTCCAACGTAATGAAGGTAATTAGTCTGTCTGTTCCAACAAATTCGGCAGAAACACTTAAGCCATTGAAATTCAGCCTCTGCAGTAAACATAATGATGAAAAATTATGCCAGTGCAAACAAAGAAACAAGAAAATTAGTAAATTAAGAGACGTACATGTAAGATCGCGTGTCCCAACTGAAACTATAGATAAACTATTTAAATGTAAGCAGTGCGGAAAAACTTTCAGTCATTCTGGTAACCTAGTAAAGCATATTCGAACACACACTGTAGAAAAGCCATATAATTGTAAGCAGTGTGGAAAGGATTTCAGTCGATCTGGTAGCCTAGCTAAGCATATTCGTACCCACACTGGAGAAAAAACATATAATTGTAAGCAATGCGGAAAGGATTTCAGTCGATCTGGTGACCTAGCTAAGCATATTCGTTCCCACACTGGAGAAAAACCATATAATTGTAAGCAATGTGGAAAGAATTTCAGTCGATCTGGTGACCTAGCTAAGCATATTCGAATACACACTGGAGAAAAACCGTATAATTGTAAGAAATGCGGAAAGGATTTCAGTGGATCTGGTGGCCTAGCTAAGCATATTCGAACACACACTGGAGAAAAACCAAATAATTGTAAGCAATGCGGAAAGGATTTCAGTCAATCTGGTCACCTAGCTGACCATATTCGAACACACACTGGAGAAAAACCATATAATTGTAAGCAATGCGGAAAGGATTTCAGTCGATCTGATGGCCTAGCTAAGCATATTCGTATACACACTGGAGAAAAACCATATAATTGTAAGCAATGTGGAAAGGATTTCAGTCGATCTTGTGACCTAGCTAGGCATATTCGAATACACACTGGAGAAAAACCATATAATTGTAAGCAATGTGGAAAGGATTTCAGTCGATCTGGTGACCTAGCTAAGCATATTCGAATACACACTGGAGAAAAACCGTATCATTGTAAGAAATGCGGAAAGGATTTCAGTCGATCTAGTGGCCTAGCTAAGCATATTCGAACACACACTGGAGAAAAGCCATATAATTGTAAGCTATGCGGAAAGGATTTCAATCAGTCTGGTCATCTAGCTGACCATATTCGAACACACACTGGAGAAAAACCATATGATTGTAAGCAATGCGGAAAGGATTTCAGACAATCTGCTCACCTAGCTACGCATGTTCGAACACACACAAGAGAAAAACCATTTAAGTGCAAGCAGTGTGGAAAGGATTTCAGTCGACCTGGTGGCTTAGCTAAGCATATTGGAACACTTAAACGATATAATTGTAAGCAATGAGTAAAGGATTTCAGTGAGTCTAGCAGCCTAGCTCGTCCTGTTCATATTGATATTGCAAACACATTCTTGAAAGACGTTATTTAAAAACATAAGAAGTGCGGAAGTGTTTGCAAAGTCCAGAAATTTGGATGTAGATCTTTACTTGCTTCTAGCACGGCCGTGTCGCGTAGTAAATTTAGTCTGAGCATGCGCACTGCATAAATTTAAATTGGCGTCATTCGAGAGCGTGCTTGTTTTTCGCGGGTATATCCAACGCCAACTCAACGATTATCATAAAACCTTGTATGCACAACCCTGAAGCATAAACAGAGCTATTCAAAGCTTAAAATGGTCAAAGGTAGTTTTGTATTCTTATAAACGCTCGGTACTGGCACAAAGCTAGGCAATCAAATCGAGACAAACGTATTCTTTATTGATTTAAGAGCTGCTTCAAGATTACTTCAAGAAAAAAAATAGCTTATGAGTTTTGTCCTGTTTGTGTTTTAACTGTTTACCGTGTGTGCAATATTTTCCAGTACTTTTCACCCTTTGACTCGATTTTTATACTTCGTTTTACCTTCGTAATCACTTTCTCTAAGAATGTATATGTACTATAAAGCCATGAATAAAAATATATAGTCTGAAAATGCATGAAGGGAAACATTGGTCTAATTGTTTAATTCCACATTTGTGTGGAATTATCTTGTAGTTGTACGATCACGGTCACTAATGAAAGAGAACTAGAATAACGTTTCTTAAGTAAAGTATTTGTGTTCAGTGAGATGGATTCGTCAGTAAAGGACACATACAAGCCATCAGTGTACAAATGATTACTCTTTATTTCTTGTCTCTATATCAATTCCAAACCTGACCATCCCCTCCCGGGCATTTGACTGAGTTTCTGGCCTGGTGGTGGGGCATTTACCACTACCAGCAAAGAAACGTTTTTGGGATGGGAATTGTTCAAATAGATCGAGTCAAAATAGCGAATTTTACATCAATGTTTATAAGAGATAAGGGACACTTAGGAACGAATGCAAATCTCTTACAGTGGGATATTTGCTTAGCTGAACAGCTGACCCCACAGTGGAGTATTTGCAATGCTCTGATTCAAAAATGTCAAATGCTCCACAAGTGCCGGGGGGATGGGCAGATTTGGAATTGACAGAGACATTATTCCATTGAAATTGAAGGTTTTTGAAACAGCTTTATGACACGTGAAAACGCGTGGAATTTTTTCAGCTACATGTGCCACTTTTCATTTTATCTCCTCTTCTTTATTTGTGGTACTGCCTCTCTGGTTTGGGGATGAACTTCCAGAAGATGTCCTTAATCATCAGTCCCAGTCTTCTCGAATCCTCTGGAGCAGCATTTAAATTGTGGTGTAGTGTGTTGAACATCTTGTGTTGACTCTCCTCCTTGCTCTCCATGGAAACCTATACCTACTCCAGGTTGCCACGTCAAGCTCTAGAAAATGGAGCTTTGGAAATATTCTTATTTGCGGGAATGTTGTGCGGAAGAGGGACATGAACTTTGCAATATTCGTCTCTGCAATTGTAAAATAAGTAAAAACCACTAACCTCAATCATAACTTATGTTTATATATATATTTTTACTGTGTGACTACTGTAACTGGGGCCGCTTAGACAAGGAGAACCAATCACATTTCAGAAGAAAACTACAGCATTTTCCTACGTTTGTTTAGCTAATCAGTATTACATGCATGATAAAATACATTGTAGCATTTAAACTTGCTGGAGGTTTGATGTGGTAAAAGGAAGCTTTGATGGACTAGTTTTGTAGACTTAATATTTTGAATTTATCTGTGGCCCAAGTTACAGTATTTGCACTGTACATGTATGTATCATTGGTTATACACACTGCATTTTCTCAAGCACATCTACATTTTGTCATTTTAAAAACACCTAAAGGAGTATTGCTAACCCTTATTGATCACGTTTTTCATCATCTCATGGTCGAATGGTTGTGGATTTCGTGGTGCAATACCTGAGTGAATCCACAACAAAATTGACCATGTGATGATGCAAAACGTGGTAAATGAAAGAACATACCACGGTAAACTATCATTTTTTTTACAGCAACAATCTAATATTGTGAAGCACCAGAACTTGAGGAGGAAAGTGATTGTAGTGTACCCTATCATGCCATCGATCTTCCGTATCTACCCTGCTACATATGCCCTTAATTATATTAGAAAGCAAGGAACTGAGCAGTTGGAAAAATACATGTTTATCTTTGCAAATCAGTTACATGTATCTAATAAATTTATTGCTTACCAAGCTGACCAATTTCTTCTGCACTGACAGTGCAAATGTGTTGAAGAGAGGTTGGAACTTTCCTTCGTTGATTTTTGCAACATCGACAAGCTCAGGACACACTGCTTGAGTCTTGGTAATTGCTGCTTTGCAGATTTCCTGTTACAAAGCAAGGATTTCATTAGAGGTCTGCAACCGGCCAACTCCAGCTATTTCTGCCAGCTATACATGCTTTACCCAGACAAAGTAAGAATCCATATTAAACAGAGTACGAAAAGGGGAGATTTTGAAGTTGTTACTCTGGCTAGTTTACAGAATGTGCCAGCTTTTTTGAAAACGTATTCAAAATCCTGCAGGGGAAAACGGTATTAGTTTCTCCAGAATTTGCTTCCTGGGGCAGTGACAATGTACCTTTAAACATTTGTTGACATGATTGCCAATGAAGGATCCTCCATGATACTGCTGTCGCTGGACATGAATGGATTGAAGTATGTCTTCAAGATGTGTGTTTATTTGAGTTTCATGAATCTGGCACTTGCTTTCAAGGTAAATACGTGGCTGTTTCATTTTGTTTCTATTTCTTTTTGTATATTTACAGAAGTTCCATACTGTGTAGTTAGATTTCCCATTTACAGATGTTTGATTCAGTAGTATAGAGAGTGGCGGTTCTGGCGCACCCTTGTAGTATAGTTAACATCGAAATGATACCACCTCCTAGTGGGACAGGCGGCACCACCCAGAGGCGTTGCCTGTCCCACTACTACAAGGGTGACCAGAACCGCCACTCTCTATACTACTCCACACTAATATGGATGAGTACGTTCAGAAGTTACTCACAGAAATGCAGATACCAGAGCCTCTCCAGGATGTCGTCCTCAACATCCTAGACGAGCCCATCCCGGAAGCGGCAAAGAGACGCTTACTACAGCCCCTACTTCCCAAAAGATACGAGCCAAAGCCCCCACCTCGTAAAAAACGGGAAGCTATACTTGAGAAGTACGACCTTTACATGTATCTCCTAAGAAAGTCAGAACGGTTGAGGATTACGAGAAGGAGGTCTTAGAGCTGCCTTCTACGGCAAGAGACCATGATGAGCCTAAGGGCCTTACGTTCGTCCAAACGCCTTGGGCCATTGGGGACTATCTACGCGGATGGAAGATGAACGTTCCAGAGGGTAATTCTCTAGAGGCAGACCCAGCAGCCTTCCTCGCTGATGTGCGAAAGCAGACCGTTAAGAAGCTCAAGGAAGAGCTCCAAGACCTCAATGGTATTAAGTTTCAGTTGGCTTTGAACATCACGCTCCGGCTTGACAAACCTGAGGGTCCAGTATATGAGACAGCTACCTTCCGGAGCTCGCAAACCGTCTTAACCAACAGCGCTGAGATCCGTGGGACACTAGTAGAAGCACATGCGCAGATCCACAACGGCATTGAGAAGTGGAACATTCTATGGTTGAACATTGCTCGGTATCAACCACTCCGTGGAGGTTCGTATATACCACTACCTACAAAAGTCGCAAGGAAGAAAGCCGTGATCAATGTGAAAAACAAAGACGACCATTGCTTACGTTGGTCACTACGCGCAGCACTGTTCCCAGTTGCGAAAGACCCCCAGAGGAAAACTAATCCAATTAATAACAAGAGCCCATCTGGGCTTTCACTCGGGCCACATGAGATTGAAGATGAAATACATTTTCATTTGAAATCCTCTTAGTAATAACCGAAGGGAAGAATTATTAGCTGAATTTAGCAGTCTTTAGGAGTGGCCGGTAGCGCGGTGACATTCATTCTCTGCTCCCCTAGTATATATATGTAATTTAATATATTTGTTTTTCTCGTGTATGTAAATTAAAGAAGTTGACCTCTACTTATTCATGTTACGCACGCTAATAGCGTAGCGCGGTAATTACGTCACAAGTCTAGACCCCCCGCCAAGACTCGGACAAACAAACCGCTTTTCTTGTATCAACATACAAGAATTGACTAGCACTTCAGTTCGTCCTCTGTCTATTCTACCAGAAATGACTGCTTTCCTGGACCATATTTTGAAAGAGAACCTGATGATTATACTGTCGAACAGCTTAAACTTTGGCTGAAATACAGAGTATTGAAACTAAGCGACAAACGTCGATCTTGTCAAGCGAGGTTTGCATCTTCGCTGGCCAACCAACGAGACATGCTTACTATATAGACTGTCAAGTCCTATTTAAACTGTATCCCAAACTCATCTTTTCCCATGCAATATCGTTGTAAGACTTCACCTAAACATTGAAAAGTTACAAAGGTCTGGTTTTCCTGTATTAAGGCAAAAACAAAAGAATGTAGCCGCGTGCCGAGTGCATTCATCGGCGAATGGAGATAGGAAATTCTTCAATAAAACTCATCGGAGACCAAAGCTGTTATGGCTGGAAGAGCATATACATTAAAACTATGAACTGATAGCATCCTAAAATTCGGCAATCTTGCTTATGTTGGTGTGCTCTTTCAAACCATTATATTATTATTTGCATTTATCGAGTTTTCAAATTTAATACCTGCAGCTCCGAAAGAAATTAACTTCATTTGTGCTCAGTAAATAAATCAAAGCATTGTAGATGTACTGTAGACGAGGCTTTGCTTCCAAAATTTATTTAGAATCCACTGATAAATTCAAGTAAACTTAATGGTTCCTTCTCATTGTTTACTGGTGGGTATAGTCAGGGTTTCAGTAATTTATAGCCACTTACGTTTCATTGCCAGACCTAGTCTCGTTGTTCTGTGCTTTTAAGGTCTCTTGTACAAACATTTATCCAACGCTGACATTTCTCACTGAATTTGCTGTAAAGGTTTTGGAACAGAAAAGCTCCTCCTGTGAGTGATCAAAAAGGCCGAGAAAAGACGAGAAACCTCTACTAGCGGTGTACCGATCGATGCTTCATTCTCCGAGACATATCTCTTTGAGCGCCGGATTTATGAAGGTTTTTCACATCTAGAGTCACTCTTATTACATCTCCCCCAGCAACAATGCTTGGTAGTCACCATTACTGATATGACTGGGAATCTTACTGAAGGCATTGATTCTTTTTTTGATCGAAAGAAATACGAATTCGGTCCTAATTTAGTCTGCTGTTCTGCAGGTTCAGAGTACTAATATATGAGTGTCTCAAATGTATATCCTGTCCACCGATGATGGAGCTATCACTATATTTCTCTACTGTTCTTTCTACCCTGCGCCGGCTCTTTATCGCAGCTCGCTGATCGCGTCCATATCAGTATTTGTTGGATTAAAGATTATTAACTGAAATGCCCGTTTTGTTTATCTCTATTTAAAAGCTTTTACCCTCCTTCTCAAAACTGCAGTCTGCTCATTATATTACAGAACTATAAAGGGAACTGTTGGAAGCCTTTAATTTCTCGAACCAAAACCTCGGCCGTGAGAGGAGTCTTGTTTAGCTTGAGAGTTGAATAACTGCTTCGGTCATCATAAATTATTTCTGTGCTGAGTGTTTATTTCCTACGAAACGTACCTTAAACAAGAGCGCCAGTTGAAATATCCTGAGCCTGTTGGAAGGCTTTCGCACGAGTGAAGTTAAATAAAACATTAAACTGGCTTACATTTGAGAGATGGGACTCCAAGTTAGAGAGAAAGTTGCTCGCGGGTCCTCCACCATCTTGCTTTACTGTATTAAATTATGTAAATAAATTAACCTGGCGATTGTTGCGTGACCAGCACAGTGTAATCTGATTGGTGTGAATTTGACCTTTAACGCATGCGCAGAAAGCTTGCTACACGAAAAAAAAAAGGAAGAACGGCTTGCATTTTAAGACTCGGTACTGCCACAGGCAGCCCGAGTAACTAGTCAAAATGAGCATTATTTTCCAAAAGAACAGATAAAACTTAGCTAGTCTGGAAAGTTTGGTGAACTTTAGCTCAATATTGATGAGCTAGAAGGTATCATATGTCAATTTTCCCATACAAACTCTTATTTTTTAACGTTGTCCCTCCAAACCATACATTCATTCTAAAATTTTGGAGGGACAAAGAAATTTCAATTGCTTATAATTCAGACAGGATTCACTTGAATCACATCAAACTTGGCACATGCTAATTTCAACATGCTCTATCATGTGATGAACTTCATTTTAGAATTAGAGTAATTCTGATAAACTCGGTCCCAGTCCCCTGCTCGTTTTGTTACCGGCCAATTAAACTGTTTCACTTATATGAACGGCATAGCTTTACACTCGACTGTGATTATTTTACTGACTCGTGTCATTTTGATGAGCCGCTGACAGATCTGCAAAAACTGACCAATGGTATTTCCCATTGCTGGGCTGACGGGCAATTCAATGATCGGTACAAAACTTACAAAAGAATCGGCAGTTGCGTACTATGTCAAGCCATCGTTAGCCATCTGGAACCATGTTTAGCCATTCTAAAATAATTGCACAGTAAAAGGGACTTGCCAGCAGTCTACATTCATTCCTTTTACTCCCTTCCTCCCTCCTACATCTCCTTCTTCGCTTCCACTCTGCCTGAACACGGTCGCGTTTCTCCCATTCTTATTTAGGAAGTGTGAAAGGGAATGCTGCGAATAGAATACTATGCTAAGAGCACCTGGGTGACAGGATAGATTGCCTGTACTAGTCACCATGGAGACGAGTACAGGTCTAGGGTTTCTTGCAATATGCACATGTACAGTGAGGTCAACTGTAAATAATTAGGCAAACCAAGCCGTACATGTATTTCGTCGATTTGGATAATGGAAGCATTGTATTGTAATGAGATGCAAGTTTATTGCATTTAAAACATGCTTGAAAGCCAAGAAAGTGTAAATATATCCTTGAAGGAATGTCATTGACAGGTAATCCACTCGTAAATCGATGAACCAATCCCTTGGAAGTGTTAACCTTGTGTTTATATGGAATATGTTGACCAGCTAAAACAATATTATGTAAAGAATACAGATCGAGCCATGAATTAGATCCGAGCCTTGAGTTGTATTTTGCGATTGCAGTTGAGGCCACCACGTAGCCAGCCAGCCACAAAGTCCCCGCTAACAGTATAACATTAGGCTCCATCATGCATGCCCAATGGTCACCTAAAAATTAAACAAAACAAAATGTGCCAATGATAATGTTATTTAAGACCCAACTTTTTTTGGTATTTTTAATTAAAATCACGTACCTTCAAAAACACGTTCAAAAAGGTTGTTTCTTTAATTCAAAGGCTACATAACCATACATTTTCTAAAACTAGAATAGTTGCTGATTACAAATACATATTATTCGTGTGGTTAATTATTAACTAGCAAAGTTACATTTATATGTATTAAAAATGGCTGACAAAAAGCGAAAAAAACAAGCTTTTTTTCTACTTTTAATTTGTGCTGCAAAAAATATTGATACTGCAATCCAAATGTGAATTAGAAATTGTACGCTTGTCTCAACCAACTCATGATATAGAAATATATTAAAAGATTAAAATATTCAAGCCAAATAACAATGACTATGTACAATATGTACTGTTTAAAACACGAACAGCAGTGTTTTATCAAGTTTAAAAATTCGAGGGCGAAGCCCGAGAATTTTTAGACTTGATAAAACACGTGCTGTGAGTGTTTTAAACAACTTCAAAAACGCTTTAAGAATGCAATGAAAGAAAGACGCACATCTCAAGGGAATGGTTACTTAATGAACTATTGAACCTTTGTATTCACAACGCCATGCAAAATATTCGAGTAATCACCGCCTGCAATTACGAACATCTCAAGGGAATGATATGAAGAAATTACCATACTATGTTGTTTGAAGCGGCATTTCGCAATGCAAGAAGAATCTGCACTTGAAGGATTTGGTGTCGTGGTTTACCTCGATAAAGTTCAAGACTTGGAAAGCGACGTGACTGACATGACGGCAGACTCTAAATTTTTGACTCCGGCACAAAATATGTAAGTTTAATGCACGTTTTTATAATTTTACGGCTTTGAGTTTGGTTTAATAATTGGAACTAAACAGTGGCTCGGTAAACAAGTAATGGTAGTTGGATAACTTCATTTTAAAAATATTATCTGTGTATCTCGGTAGTCTGCTGATATTAGTAAATTTAGTGCAAAATTTATTATCTAGGTACATTATGTTCCGTGTACTTTTTGCTATCTTTGGGTCTTTATCAGTGAATTCTTAATTAGGATGAAACTTTATATAAAATTTCATGTTCATTAATATTCTTTATATAAAACGTTCATCCTAATTAGCAATTCAGTGAGAAAGCTGAAACATCAATAGAAATTCCATTGTCTCAATCATTAACCCCGTTTCCCTCTGGGACAGAATTCAAATCCCTCCGCGGGCCTTTTAGAATGATGAGATTTTATCAGGTATAAAGGAGCATGCACGTGACTGATTTGCTTCATCGGATTGGACAAAATGCTCATTAATTATTCATGAGTTTTTGAAATCAAGTATAAGATGCGATTGATCAAATGTCATATAACACAATTGGCTCACTGTCCACATCAAAGTCATGCGTAGGCCCATCCTCTGGTCCTGTAACCACTGGATAATCTACTTGAACAAACTCATCCGACTCTCCTCAGTTCAATCCAAGCTCTAATTCCCGAATTCCTTTCCTCTGATTCTGTACCCGAGGACGAATACGAGGCGTACAACTTGATGGCGCTTGGGAGTCAAAGGGTTAAAGAAGCTTGCCTCTTGGAAGTGTACTTCACCCTTTACATGTTTGGCCAATAAATTTACTGTTCATTTAATGACCACACACGGGAAAACGTACCTTCGTGTGAAAAATAAACGGCCGCCTAAAAAGTCGTTCAGAGACCGTTCGGTGTCCGTTCGAACGGTTTGAGAAACCGTTTAAACGATTTTATAAATAGTTCGAACGTTTTACGAAACCGTTTGGATTTTTTCTTAGCCCGTTCGAACGTTTGGTGAAAATCGTTTAAACGGTACACTCAATCCGTTCGAACGCCACAAGCAATCCGTTCGAACGCCACAAAGAATTTGTTCCAACGATACAAGCAATCCGTTCGAACGATGCACTCAATTCGTTACTCAATCAAAGCCTCTGGGGCTTTCACGAAGGACTAAAAACGTTCTAACGGTAATGTTGGCATTTGTGCATTCTGTCACCGAAAGACAGGATTGCGTTACGAAACACCGTCCCAACGCTGGTTTGGTGTTTTTAGTCACATCTGATAAGCTTTAGCTTCTGTAGTTTCTGTAACTCAGATCTGTCAATCCTTCAGAATTTTTGTTGAAGTAATTGCGCATGTTTTCAATTGAAGCGAACTTCGCGGGAAGTGTGACTTTATTGCATTGTAGTTTAAATCACCACAAAGCTTTGCTGGCAAATGATAACGTCTACTAAACATAACATTCTGGAGTTCTTTTTATTTAATGTGGATCCGTTTTCAAGGTAATGAGGTCAGAGTCTTGAATTCCACGACACAGAAGTGTGACATTTTCCGCGAACTGATTTGAACAATCAGTGACTCCGCAGTGTTTGTTTTGCTTTGAGATCGCACCAAAATAATATTCTCTACAGATAAAATGTTCTTTTAGAAATCGAGATGCTTACAGAATCAAACGTTTTGAAAGTTTTTTACTTCATTTACGTATCTGAACAGTTTCCACCTGGTGCGAAAAATTATTTGAGGCCATAGTTTTCGATATTCAGTTTTAATTTGCTGTCTGTTAATTTAGCGTCAGATCGCACGAAGCACATCGAACTTTTCATCACTTTGTGATGTTAATTGTTCATTGCCCGTTTATTTGGCGATTCGAACGCATTTTCGCACAGACGTTGAATGCTCAATTTAGAGCTTTCACGAAGACGTTCGGTTGGCATTTAAACATTACACTATAAATTCGAAAGCGTTTGAATGCTTATGTTGAATCGTTCGAATGTTTAGGGCAAGTCGTTCGAACGTTCAGGGCAATCCGTTCGAACGTTCAGGGCAATACGTTCGAGTCTTAAATCAGACCGTTCGAACGCCTGCAGGAAATCGTTCAAAAATGTAGCGCGCCCGTTCGATTATTTTTATAGACCGTTCGAACGTTTTTTAAAAGCGTTCGTTGTCCGTTCGTTGGCCGTTCGTTGCCCGTTTATTTTGCAGTTCGAACGGATTTTCGTTAAGGTACATTTTCCCGTGTGTGGTCACACTGATAATTTTGTTTTATTATTAACGGTTTGTTTATTTAATTAATGATCCCTTGTCTACAATACTGTTAACATTTTAAATAAGGACGAGGTACGTCCATGATATTGGTGTTGAGTCAGATGATTCATTCATTGTATCTGTATTCTTTAATACATAGGAACAGTTTCTTCCTGAAGAAAAATTAGTCGGAACGTCTTGTCTACCCTATGTAACTGCAACATTGGTATCAAGATGTGCACCAACAGAAAGTATAGAGCAAGAACCTGCATCTAACAACAAAGCTGTCGAACTCTTTGCGGTCAATGAAAATGACATAGGAGATAATAATTTGGATAAAATACAGGAATTACAGGATAGTACCAAATCAGGACCTGGCAACGTGATTCATGGAGCGGAGGTTTGCCAAAACGACAAGAGTTTGGTCAACAGGAACTTCGGAAATACATCAGTCACACTGGGAAAAGAGAAGAGTGCGAAGACAACAGATATTGTATCATGCATGGGAATGCCAACACAACAACAAGATGAATCTAATGATGTGTTAAATAACAAAAAGGATTGTACTGCCAAGAATAAGTCCAAGGTAATGAAGGTAATTAGTCTGTCTGTTCCAACAAATTTGGCAGAAACACTTAAGCCATTGAAATTCAGCCACTGCAGTAAACATAATGATGAAAAATTATGCCAGTGCAAACAAAGAAACAAGAAAATTAGTAAATTAAGAGACGTACATGTAAGATCGCGTGTCCCAACTGAAACTATAGATAAACTACTTAAATGTAAGCAGTGCGGAAAAACTTTCAGTCATTCTGGTAACCTAGTAAAGCATATTCGAACACACACTGTAGAAAAGCCATATAATTGTAAGCAGTGTGGAAAGGATTTCAGTAAATCTGGTGGCCTAGCTAAGCATATTCGTACCCACACTGGAGAAAAACCATATAATTGTAAGCAATACGGAAAGGATTTCAGTCGATCTGGTGACCTACCTAAGCATATTCCTTCCCACACTGGAGAAAAACCACATAATTGTAAGCAATGTGGAAAGGATTTCAGTCGATCTGGTGACCTAGCTAAGCATATTCGAATACACACTGGAGAAAAACTGTATAATTGTAAGAAATGCGGAAAGGATTAGAGTGGATCTGGTGGCCTAGCTAAGCATATTCGAACACACACTGGAGAAAAACCAAATAATTGTAAGCAATGCGGAAAGGATTTCAGTCAATCTGGTCACCTAGCTGACCATATTCGAACACACACTGGAGAAAAACCATATAATTGTAAGCAATGCGGAAAGGATTTCAGTCGATCTGATGGCCTAGCTAAGCATATTCGTATACACACTGGAGAAAACCATATAATTGTAAGCAATGTGGAAAGGATTTCAGTCGATCTGGTGACCTAGCTAGGCATATTCGAATACACACTGGAGAAAAACCATATAATTGTAAGCAATGTGGAAAGGATTTCAGTCGATCTGGTGACCTAGCTAAGCATATTCGAATACACACTGGAGAAAAACCGTATCATTGTAAGAAATGCGGAAAGGATTTCAGTCGATCTAGTGGCCTAGCTAAGCATATTCGAACACACACTGGAGAAAAGCCATATAATTGTAAGCTATGCGGAAAGGATTTCAATCAGTCTGGTCATCTAGCTGACCATATTCGAACACACACTGGAGAAAAACCATATGATTGTAAACAATGCGGAAAGGATTTCAGACAATCTGCTCACCTAGCTACGCATGTTCGAACACACACAAGAGAAAAACCATTTAAGTGCAAGCAGTGTGGAAAGGATTTCAGTCGACCTGGTGGCTTAGCTAAGCATATTGGAACACTTAAACGATATAATTGTAAGCAATGAGTAAAGGATTTCAGTGAGTCTAGCAGCCTAGCTCGTCCTGTTCATATTGATATTGCAAACACATTCTTGAAAGACGTTATTTAAAAACATAAGAAGTGCGGAAGTGTTTGCAAAGTCCAGAAATTTGGATGTAGATCTTTACTTGCTTCTAGCACGGCCGTGTCGCGTAGTAAATTTAGTCTGAGCATGCGCACTGCATAAATTTAAATTGGCGTCATTCGAGAGCGTGCTTGTTTTTCGCGGGTATATCCAACGCCAACTCAACGATTATCATAAAACCTGGTATGCACAACCCTGAAGCATAAACAGAGCTATTCAAAGCTTAAAATGGTCAAAGGTAGTTTTGTATTCTTATAAACGCTCGGTACTGGCACAAAGCTAGGCAATCAAATCGAGACAAACGTATTCTTTATTGATTTAAGAGCTGCTTCAAGATTACTTCAAGAAAACAAATAGCTTATGAGTTTTGTGCTGTTTGTGTTTTAACTGTTTACCGTGTGTGCAATATTTTCCAGTACTTTTCACCCTTTGACTCGATTTTTATACTTCGTTTTACCTTCGTAATCACTTTCTCTAAGAATGTATATGTACTATAAAGCCATGAATAAAAATATATAGTCTGAAAATGCATGAAGGGAAACATTGGTCTAATTGTTTAATTCCACATTTGTGTGGAATTATCTTGTAGTTGTACGATCACGGTCACTAATGAAAGAGAACTAGAATAACGTTTCTTAAGAGGGCATCCATGTGAAAACCATGCACCCTGAAAAAATGAGTCTACATGGTACATCTCAGATTTTGTTCATATTTTGCACATATGTTACTATTGGCCTGGCATTAGACTTGGTAGAATATTTTGGAAAAATTCCAAAAACTGTAAGAGATATGGGGGTAAGTACGAACTGCTTCGGTTTGAGGGGTATTTCCACTATGTATTTTTAGTCATGTTTACAGAATATTTTTGAACAAACCATATAAGCTATATACACAAAACGTTTCTACAGCATAAACACGACCAATTGCAATTTAATTATGATATAAGTGCCAAAAAATATTCAGTATTCAAGGAGTAAGGCTTTCATGTACAAGTGACTTCCGAAATTATTTTTCAAAAAGTCAAATTTTAGGGTAAAATGACATTCGAATACTATCGATGCGGCGAAATTGTAGAAGATGAGAGAGTTATTATTTTGTAGATCAGTCATTTGGAAATACAACTGGGGACTAAAAAGTTTGTAAAGTTTATTCAGCTTAGGAGCAGTGAGGCCAAAGTAACATACTCCCAACGCCCGGGTCCAACGTAAATAAACAATCAACGCCAGATGCAAGCTGTATCGTGTGCAGAATAACGGGACAAATAACGGACAGGAATGAGAAACATAGCCCTAAAATAACTGGGTGATAAATTTATTTGTCACTTATGCCTATGGTTTTGCAATAAACAACAACTAATTAACAATCAACTTCAAAATAAGAGTAATTAGTAATACGAAGGATGAATCAGCGATAAATGCATACCTGATTCTAGCCTTATTTGTGCTCTCCTCCCCAGCCCTGTCATGGTCTCGAAGCCACAACTTACGATAATTATCTTCTTGTCGATTTTACACCGAAATAACATTTACCCATTATAGTTTATAATACAGATGGCTTTGTAGCATCCGCCATTTTATTTAGGACTAGAACCCAGTCTGCTGTTGTGCACCACAGATAGCCCGAACACAGATGTGTACATTCCATGTGGAATATTGGAAGAAAAAACTCTCTACCGTTGAATCAGCCTTTCCTTTCTTGTCTATTTATATATATATATTGCTGATCAGATCCCTACACGCTAGGAGATCCGGTGTTTTATCATTTCGTCTGTGGTGCCCAACATATATACCAGAGTGGGTAATTTATATTGAAATATTTATGAATCTCATGAAACAGAACTGAAAATAATCATAATGCACTACTTAATACATCTACATAATTTTGTTTGCAAAACTTTAATTTTTTTCAAACTGATTATAGGTTAAAATTACCCATGATGCACCTGATATATGTAACTGTTATGGGGTCAAATGTTTGCATACATTCATACACAAGGTCACAACAATGAATTATAAATGATTTCTAACATCCCGTGCATATATCCTGTATATTCACACGACCCACATACGGCCATCCCAATAAAATGTTCCGTTTCCAATCGCCAGACCGACCCAATTTTTTTTGGAAAAGTTAACAAATATACAAAGCTTGACATTGACCCAATATTTGGGAAAAGTTAAAAAAAATAAAAATTGAAGAACATACTTTCAACTACACCTCTTTTCCTAGCTCGCTACGTATTTGCATTTTATTGGGATGGCCTAATCAGCTGTGTCGGTGCCGAACTGGAGCGCAGTGCCATCCTGGAAAGCGAAGTTCAGAAATGTCTGACGTATGTTGCTATTGCTACAAACTATCTTAGAAAAGGGTTCAGTAAACATCTGGGTGAACGATGAAACATATTGTGTGGATCGTGACAGACTTTATCCAGACCTGAATTACGCTGGATTTACATATACATGTATGTGCGGGGCGCTTGTTCAGACACACGGTAAGCCACGCAGTTTACAAGCATGAGTAGTTATGTTAGTTATCTTCCCATTAATGCGGCTGACCAACAAGCACTGAGGGTGGTCACTGCCAGATATTTGTTTAACGTCCAAAGTGGTTCCTTAGGGTCCTGTGATACACAGCTGCTGATGAATACGAGCGTCGTGAGATGTAATCTCGTTCCCAGAGCCCGCGATCTTTTGACCAGCGCCAAGATACTGGCCAAAAGATCGCGGGTTATGAGAACGAGATTGCGTGAGACGGGACCGCCATTTTACGTGATCATCCGATCGAGGCACGAGGGATCGAAAAGGCGTAGGCGCGAACACTGCGCTTCTCTGTTTCTCTTAATGTTGCCTGGGTGGCTAATTGAACGAGCAGGAAGCATACAAATGTTTTGCTGCAAGGGTGGATATACGAGGAAACGTTGTTGCAGAAAAAAAACTAACGAATGCGCACTGTGTCAAATTGTCTTGCTGGTGGGGTCTGGGTTTGTGTTGCTAAGAAACACATATACTGTGTGTCACTGGAGCCTAGTAAACATTGTTTTCCTCCATAGCCAACGTGAAAACATTGTTGCGGAAGCAAATTTTGCCTCATCGAAACAAAAAAATGTCTTTGAAATGCTTCAGAAAAATGTTTTCCTTCCTGGAAGATTGATTTTTTTTGCGCAAATTTTCCCGCGGACTTTGACTCGTTTTTACAGAGAAATGTATGGAAAACTAAATCCACCATTGCATGCTTCCCAGCACAGCTACATCCCTCAAATTTCGATCAATTAATCTTTTACCTGGTATCTTAAGTTTGTATCTGAAGAATATTTCAGAAATTCGATTTTACGGATTTTATTTGTCATCGGATTCCCATACAAACACTGTATTTCGCGCCATGTTTACACCCCTTTCAAAATGTCGGAATTATAATAAACCGCGAACTGGTCTATTACCTTAAAACTGTAAAGAAATACGTTATTCTTTGTGTACGAGGTTTGTAGTTTCTCAGCTGTAGGATGTCCGGTGTCCGCGGGGAACAGGATATCAGGACACGTGACTTGTCCCTTCGTGTGTACCGACCTTTACGTCTGCGAGCGGGCGAGGCGCGCGGCGTGATTTTGTTTTCACTTGTGTGGGTTGTTCTTTTATCTTTTGTTTTCCATATTGATTTTCTTGGTTTTTTATGCAACGAGCTCCGCTATAAAGAGATACGAGGACGACAGTAACAAATCGCATACAAGTGTATCACAGGCAGCTTTAAGCAGAGAGTGAGCCATTATGCACTAGTCTAAATAAACCCCCCTCCCCCTCCCACCCTGTCCCGGGTGTTGGGGGAGGAGGACGGGGGGGGGGGGGGGGTTACTTTGACTAGTGCATTACCACCCCGCCATAAAATCAAAAATGAATAAAATACCCTGTCTAGACAGTACAGTACAGGTGAAAATATTTATAGATTTTATGATAATTTTACTTGACACGCGCCATCAACAACATCCGCGCCAAGTGCGAAGGCATTTTATACAATTCTTAGTAAGGGGGTCGGGACATGCCTTCAACGGTAATATAGTTGTTTTTCCCTGGTAACGCCGAGAAGATATGCCACATTCCCTCGTTGAATATACACAAAATGAGCACTTGATCAAGTCCAAATCCATCTCGTGGATAGGGCGGGAAATACACGTGCAGACGTTACACGCAGTTCCTGTCACGCAATTCTTGAGATATCATTATATCACTGAAGGGATTTCATCTATTTCGGTGATACCACATTTGATTTCATGGATTCTACACACATTTTGGTATTTCAACGGAACGAACAGAATATTATGCACAAGATTGAAACAAATTGAGTCCGTAACAAGGTAGTAACGACATCAGAATGGCTTCCCGTTGCTGAATCTAAACGGTTCTAACTTGGCCAACTATTCGATGAGCATATAATAAAGGGCTTCCAAGAAAACGAAACCATTAGGTTTTTTTTTATTATGAAAAGAAAACATCGTTTCTTTACAGAATAAAAACTAAAAACTTGAATAGAGAATCGGCTGAAGAACCTAAATACGACTGTACGTGCATTTCTACTTGTCACTCATTCACCCCGCTACATGCAGAGGCTCACAAAATTCAGAGTGACTCGCCGGATTAGAAGCTGTATTTAAAGCGTAGCGTAGTTTGAAATCCTCTATATATCATATTCAAAGAAAATTCATTGTCTTTGATCCAATCAAACAATTTTAAACGAAGATACTGCCATAAACTATGAGTACCTATTTTTCAGCTTTGACTCCGTCAAACTCGACAATAATTCAGTCACTTTAGACATCTGCATATCGGGTGATGGACTTGGTCACCCTTCAAAACTAAAATAATATTGAAAATGAATGTGCATTCGAATTCTTAAAGCAATTATTGGCAGAATATTTTCGATTTTAATCGGAAAAAAAAATCGCCGTGTCCCCATATCGTCGTTTGTTTAATAACTGAACATTGCGGATTTTGAGAGTGCGTACTCTCTAACCCAGCATTAACTTTACAGAGATTTTTTTTACCAGATGCAAAGATCTATTATAAGTCAATCTAGAAATATTTCTAAATTCAAAGAAAAGAAGGCCGCAACTCTGCAAACGGCCATTGCCAGACAGCATTTATCGGGTTTTAAAAAGACCTATTAAAGTAGCGTTAAATAAAAATTCGACAGAAGCGACAAAATATAAATAAAATTAGTTGATTTTGGTTTTAATATGCTGACGGGACTTAGTACTAAAGCAGGTAAAAATATTATCTTTCTACTTAAAATCATTTGCGATTGCGACATGTTACAACATAAGGTATATTTTGCTCTGATTTTGAGCATTTCAGGGGGTCAAACAGTTTGATTGTCATATCTCAAAGGCCTTTTACATTTCAGCCAAACTATTTCACATGGGACATTAGCTAGTTAAGATATAAATGTGTGCCAAGTTTAAAGGAAATCGGAGAGGTGCACTGTAGACTCGTCTGCATGGTTTTCACATGGATCCTCTCTTAAGTAAAGTATTTGTGTTCAGTGAGATGGATTCGTCAGTAAAGGACACATACAAGCCATCAGTGTACAAATGATTACTCTTTATTTCTTGTCTCTATATCAATTCCAAACCTGACCATCCCCTCCCGGGCATTTGACTGAGTTTCTGGCCTGGTGGTGGGGCATTTACCACTACCAGCAAAGAAACGTTTTTGGGATGGGAATTGTTCAAATAGATCGAGTCAAAATAGCGAATTTTACATCAATGTTTATAAGAGATAAGGGACACTTAGGAACGAATGCAAATCTCTTACAGTGGGATATTTGCTTAGCTGAACAGCTGACCCCACAGTGGAGTATTTGCAATGCTCTGATTCAAAAATGTCAAATGCCCCACAAGTGCCGGGGGGATGGGCAGATTTGGAATTGACAGAGACATTATTCCATTGAAATTGAAGGTTTTTGAAACAGCTTTATGACACGTGAAAACGCGTGGAATTTTTTCAGCTACATGTGCCACTTTTCATTTTATCTCTTCTTTATTTGTGGTACTGCCTCTCTGGTTTGGGGATGAACTTCCAGAAGATGTCCTTAATCATCAGTCCCAGTCTTCTCGAATCCTCTGGAGCAGCATTTAAATTGTGGTGTAGTGTGTTGAACATCTTGTGTTGACTCTCCTCCTTGCTCTCCATGGAAACCTATACCTACTCCAGGTTTCCACGTGAAGCTCTAGAAAATGGAGCTTTGGAAATATTCTTACTAGCGGGAATGTTGTGCGGAAGAGGGACATGAACTTTGCAATATTCGTCTCTGCAATTGTAAAATAAGTAAAAACCACTAACCTCAATCATAACTTATGTTTATAGATATATTTTTACTGTGTGACTACTGTAACTGGGGTCGCTTAGACAAGGAGAACCAATCACATTTCAGAAGAAAACTACAGCATTTTCCTACGTTTGTTTAGCTAATCAGTATTACATGCATGATAAAATACATTGTAGCATTTAAACTTGCTGGAGGTTTGATGTGGTAAAAGGAAGCTTTGATGGACTAGTTTTGTAGACTTAATATTTTGAATTTATCTGTGGCCCAAGTTACAGTATTTGCACTGTACATGTATGTATCATTGGTTATACACACTGCATTTTCTCAAGCACATCTACATTTTGTCATTTTAAAAACACCTAAAGGAGTATTGCTAACCCTTATTGATCACGTTTTTCATCATCTCATGGTCGAATGGTTGTGGATTTCGTGGTGCAATACCTGAGTGAATCCACAACAAAATTGACCATGTGATGATGCAAAACGTGGTAAATGAAAGAACATACCACGGTAAACTATCATTTTTTTTACAGCAACAATCTAATATTGTGAAGCACCAGAACTTGAGGAGGAAAGTGATTGTAGTGTACCCTATCATGCCATCGATCTTCCGTATCTACCCTGCTACATATGCCCTTAATTATATTAGAAAGCAAGGAACTGAGCAGTTGGAAAAATACATGTTTATCTTTGCAAATCAGTTACATGTATCTAATAAAGTTATTGCTTACCAAGCTGACCAATTTCTTCTGCACTGACAGTGCAAATGTGTTGAAGAGAGGTTGGAACTTTCCTTCGTTAATTTTTGCAACATCGACAAACTCAGGACACACTGCTTGAGTCTTGGTAATTGCTGCTTTGCAGATTTCCTGTTACAAAGCAAGGATTTCATTAGAGGTCTGCAACCGGCCAACTCCAGCTATTTCTGCCTGCTATACATGCTTTACCCAGACAAAGTAAGAATCCATATTAAACAGAGTACGAAAAGGGGAGATTTTGAAGTTGTTACTCTGGCTAGTTTACAGAATGTGCCAGCTTTTTTGAAAACGTATTCAAAATCCTGCAGGGGAAAACGGTATTAGTTTCTCCAGAATTTGCTTCCTGGGGCAGTGACAATGTACCTTTAAACATTTGTTGACATGATTGCCAATGAAGGATCCTCCATGATACTGCTGTCGCTGGACATGAATGGATTGAAGTATGTCTTCAAGATGTGTGTTTATTTGAGTTTCATGAATCTGGCACTTGCTTTCAAGGTAAATACGTGGCTGTTTCATTTTGTTTCTATTTCTTTTTGTATATTTACAGAAGTTCCATACTGTGTAGTTAGATTTCCCATTTACAGATGTTTGATTCAGTAGTATAGAGAGTGGCGGTTCTGGCGCACCCTTGTAGTATAGTTAACATCGAAATGATACCACCTCCTAGTGGAACAGGCGGCACCACCCAGAGGCGTTGCCTGTCCCACTACTAGAAGGGTGACCAGAACCGCCACTCTCTATACTACTCCACACTAATATGGATGAGTACGTTCAGAAGTTACTCACAGAAATGCAGATACCAGAGCCTCTCCAGGATGTCGTCCTCAACATCCTAGACGAGCCCATCCCGGAAGCGGCAAAGAGACGCTTACTACAGCCCCTACTTCCCAAAAGATACGAGCCAAAGCCCCACCTCGTAAAAAACGGGAAGCTATACTTGAGGAGTACGACCTTTACATGTATCTCCTAAGAAAGTCAGAACGGTTGAGGATTACGAGAAGGAGGTCTTAGAGTTGCCTTCTACGGCAAGAGACCATGATGAGCCTAAGGGCCTTACGTTCGTCCAAACGCCTTGGGCCATTGGGGACTATCTACGCGGATGGAAGATGAACGTTCCAGAGGGTAATTCTCTAGAGGCAGACCCAGCAGCCTTCCTCGCTGATGTGCGAAAGCAGACCGTTAAGAAGCTCAAGGAAGAGCTCCAAGACCTCAATGGTATTAAGTTTCAGTTGGCTTTGAACATCACGCTCCGGCTTGACAAACCTGAGGGTCCAGTATATGAGACAGCTACCTTCCGGAGCTCGCAAACCGTCTTAACCAACAGCGCTGAGATCCGTGGGACACTAGTAGAAGCACATGCGCAGATCCACAACGGCATTGAGAAGTGGAACATTCTATGGTTGAACATTGCTCGGTATCAACCACTCCGTGGAGGTTCGTATATACCACTACCTACAAAAGTCGCAAGGAAGAAAGCCGTGATCAATGTGAAAAACAAAGACGACCATTGCTTACGTTGGTCACTACGCGCAGCACTGTTCCCAGTTGCGAAAGACCCCCAGAGGACATCGAAGTACCGAGAAGGTGATGGGTTGAACTTCGATGGGATAAGCTCGCCAACACCTACTGATGCAATCCATATCCAGGACAAAGGGTAAGATCTCCTGGATCCCGAATAATATGGAGAAATACATTTCATTCTCACTTGGCAACCTCCGGTTCATTGATAGCGCACAATTCCTATTATCTTCTCTCGACAAGCTGGTGACAAGTAAAGCCCCAGACACCTTTCAGCAGACAACAAAACATGAGCCCAACCCAGAGAAAAACAAGCTGCTGCTGTGCAAAGGCGTTTACCCATACGAGTACATGGACACTTGGGAGAGGTTTGCAGAAACTTCTCTTCCACCGAAGAGTGCATTCTATAGTAAGCTACGCCTAGAGGACATATTCTACGAGGACTACGAACACGCACTAAAAGTTTGGAAGGCATTCCGTTGCGAGACGTTAGGGGACTACCACGACCTTTACCTCCGAACTGATGTGCTTCTTCTCGCAGATGTGTTTGAAGGTTTTCGCGCGACATGCATGCAAAACTACGGTTTGGACCCAGCTCACTACTATACGAGCCCCGGGCTCTCATGGGATGCGTTGTTAAAGAAGACTGGCGTGGAGCTCGAGCTGCTTGTGGACTATGACCAACACCTCTTCGTTGAGAAGGGTCTGCGTGGTGGGATATCCATGGTGTCCCAGCGGTACGCCAAAGCAAACAACCCAAGCGTGCCTGATTTCGACCCCGAGAAGCCAAAGAGCCACATAATTTACCTCGACTCCAACAACCTCTACGGCTGGGTTATGAGTCAACATCTACCAACAGGTTGACCTCGAGTATCCTCGAGAACTTCACGACGCACACAACAGCTATCCCCTAGCTCCAGAGAGAATGCAGGTAGATAAAGCCTGGTTCTCAGAGTATCAAACCAAACTCTTCGAGAAGCTCTACGAGGGCAATGGATCCTTGAAAGCGGAGAAGCTTATACCTAACCTCCGCGATAAAAAGCGATATGTGCTTCACTACCGCAACCTACAGCTATACCTCTCTCTAGGCATGCGTTTGAAAAAGATTCACAGAGCAATACGCTTTAATCAAAGCCCATGGATGGAGCCATACATCCGAATGAACACAGCTACGAAAACAGGCAAAGAGCACATTCGAGCAGGACCTTTACAAGCTAATGAACAACTCTGTTTTCGGTAAGACAATGGAGAACCTACGCAAACGTGTAGACGTCCAGCTGGTACGCTCTTCGGAAGAAATCAGACTGCAGCGTCTCTTGAACAAACCTAGCTATGCTCGCTCCACGATCTTTGACAACGACCTAGCCGCCGTACACAACTACAAAAGCAGGCTACTACTGAACCGCCCGGTATACGTTGGGATGTCGATCCTAGACCTCTCGAAGCATTTGATGTATGATTTCTACTATGGTGAGCTACTCTACACAGACACTGACAGTCTACTACTACACATCGAAACGGAGGACGTCTATGCAGATATGGGTGCCCGCAAACACCTATGACATGAGCAACTACAGCAAGGACCACCCGTTGTATAACATCGATAACAAGAACGTCCTCGGTAAAATGAAAGACGAATGCGGGGGTATCCCCATTGCTGAATACGTCGGACTACGGTCAAAGCTCTACTCAATCTTGAAAGTAGACTGTAAGGAGATCCGGAAAGCCAAAGGGGTGCGCATATCCGTTGTGAAACATCGCATCCGTCATGAGCAATACAAAGAGTGTCTGCTAGACAAAAAAGTTTTCCACCACGGGATGGATATGCTTCGAAGCGAAGGGCATAGGATGTATGGTATTCATATAAACAAGGTCTCTCTCTCACCATTCGACACTAAGCGCTGGATCTCTGAAAACGGGATCGATACCCTAGCCTATGGGCACAATCATGCAGGAACTGCTGCCTTATAGCGAAGCTATAAGCCTCATTAACGAGTTATTAGCCTAAGTCGGTGGGCCTGTTGCTTCGTAACAAGATCCCCTTTGGAGCTAGTTCTATGTCTGGTGGCACAACCTGCAGTTCTTCCCGGACAAAGCCACGCCTGTTGATTCGCAACGCATCAGCTGGGATGGAATCCAAATAGTACAGCACCGGCTGGTCCTTTGAGGTCACACTACGCGAGATGCTGTATGTCTCCAGGCTCCATATAGGGTCAGTTGCACGCCGCTGGGATCCACCCTCCAACTCACCAGGTGCGTAGAGATAGCGGACAGTTACTTCAAGAGGTAGCCGTTCTTCTGCAAAGCCTACAGGCCGCGAATAGAAAGGGGCTTTTACACCCACATTCGAGGTTTCCACAGCCTTCGAAGGCTCCTTACCAGTCAACCTAGTCATCTCGTTATTCATAGCTGCCAGGACTGCGGGGAGCCTTTCCACCCATTCTCGTGACCGTTCACCTGACCCTTGCGAAGCAAGTACCATCTGGTGACCAAACAACCTCTCAGCGAGTGTCCTATTCGCCCGCTCGACAAACCCCTGTCCCCTGTGGTAGCTAGCCTCACTGCGCTGGATCTCGGTGTTCTCAAAGAGAGTAGAGACATGCCCCATGAACTCCCGTCCAGGATCCACTTTGAGCTGCTTCGGCCAAGTCAATGGCCCACGCTGGTAGATGCGTTTGAAAGCCGCAGCCACCTCTCCACTGTCCTTAGAGGTTAAAGGCTCGGCCTCTTTGTATCGAGAAGCCACATCAACCACCACCAAAGCGTATTTATAGAGCTTCCGTCCTCGTCCAGGTCGATCGTGGGGTAAGAAGATCAAATCAGCTTGGTGAACCTCGTTGGGTTTTGAGACAGTCCAGTGAGGTCGTGGGACATAGCGGGGTGGTGATAAATATATCTGCCACAGGGCCTGTTTCTCCAACCAACTCTTAGCGACATCCTCTGACACCTTTGCTGCCGCTGCGACCTTACCAATTGCAGCGAGTCCCTTCCAGTAGCCCTCTGGGCTATAGTATAGTAAACTATTTTTTTTGTCCATTGTAATATGCTACAGGCCCACCAAACTTAAACAAGCAGAAAAAAGATCGTTTTTAAAAATACGCTAGTAAAACTACAGCAAGCGGCTTGTCACTTACAGCCAGCGACTGGCGGCATATCCCAGAGCAAGCATGCCACCACCTACATACACAAGCTCCCCTGTTTTTTGGGCACTCGAGGGGCGATAGTAGTCGGAGAAGTTGGGCTCCTTCAAAGACATATGGGACATATGGTGCAGTCCAACATGCACCGTGTTGTATAACTCGAGAGCTCGGTCTGTGTCAGCAAGGTCGTCTTCGGCATGACGATGTAGGCGCCCCTGCTCTGAAACCCAATCAGCCAGCTTTTCTCGGTTCTCCTGGAAGGCCGCCCAATCAGCTTGATATTTCTCGAGGGCTTCGTCGTGCCTTTTACGCTCTGCAGCAAGCACATCAGGTCCCTTTCCAGAAATAGCCTTGTAGGTCCTTTAGCAGTGCTTCTTTGTCGTCTAGAGGGACTAGCCACCCAACCGCACGAGTTGCTAGACGCATGGCACCAGAAACTAGGCAACCCGTTATCTGCTGAGCTACGACTGCCTGGTACCTCTTGTGGAACCGTTCTACATCCTTCTCCGACAGCCTGGCGCTGTCTCCTAGAGAGAAGCACTGTCCCAGATACTCCTTCGCAGTGCCTGTTGTGACCAAGATGGCGAGGGCCTCTCGTTTTGCCTGACACGTAGTGTCGCCATCTGTTGGAACGGTTGGTGGTGGTCCTACAGCTGTCGTGCCGACTGGCTCCTCCCCAAACAGCTCTTCCAGTAGTTCTGCTGAACAATTATCGGCCATGGTCTATTACTTTGTAATATATACCTATGGTATTATAGCAATGCTATCGCTGTAGGTTAAGCAATGCTATAGGTGCAGGTATCTCCAATACGACCTCGAAGGGGTGTCGCAGAGAGAAGCATATACGAGCAAATCTATGTGCCCGAAGTTCCGAGGCCAGCACCTGCTTTTCATCCCGTTCCAGCCCTCCACCGTAGTCGTCGAAGAAGGTCTTGGCATCACTCTGTGAGGCGGTGTGAAAGGCAACGACACAGGCTACATTCTCACGAAAGGGCTTGCAGATGCTTGTCAACTGCTGGGTCAGCACCCAAATGGAAAGCCCGATATGGCGCGCAGAGAAGGCCAGGCCAATCAACTTGTCTGTGCGCCGCTTGACGTCCTTGCTTTGGGCACAATCATCGAGAACAACCAGTGTGTTCGTACCTTCGAAGACACAAGCACACATACGCAGCGCGGCATCGATAGTGTTGTCTGCAACATGTGGGGGTGAGACGACAAAGAAATGTGGATCTCCACAGGCGAAACCTCGATAGGACTTGTTGTGGGCGTAGGTAGGGCAGACGAAACGACGTAATCGAACTTCTCACGGAAAAGCCCTCGGAGTGTGTCAACAAGAAACTGGGTCTTCCCACAATTCGTGGGTCCCACTATCAATGCGTTAAAAGGGATGTGTTCTGCGAGCGAGTCCATGATTAATAACTACGGTATTAGTATGTAACACTACTCAGTGTTCTATTGGTTATGGTGATCTGATGCTAATATGCAACACCACTCATAGCCTGCGTCGCATCCGAACTGAACCCCGGTTAAAGGGGCCGTCTCACCCACAGTGCTTAGCGCGCTCACATAGCATAGCGGCCATTTTCGATGCCATCGAAATCCAGAGTTTTATGGTAGTGGTTTTAATCTTCTCTACATCTCTGCCATCCTTCCAGCTATCGTAAAAAAATCATACTAGGTTGAACCTTTTTTATTGCTCTTCCTTATTGAGCCTCTTATTTAAGTGTTTTAAATTATTTGGTCATGCAAATTTTAGTTATATTTCAGAAGGCCGGTAGTTCTCTGATGGATGCCAGTCTCGTTCGTCCTCAACGAAAGGAAACAATTGTCCGTTTGTGTCCACGATTTCCACCTACAACATGGAGAAGCTATTCTGACCATTAATCTTTATATGTAAAGATATATTAGCGCTTAGTTCGAGTATCTACTATCTTTGAGCCGATTTGGGTTTTTGGACACCGTGGCTGGCTTACGTGACCACAATTTGCAACAAAACCCCACTTGAAGAACAGTTTCCTAAAATCATTTTCAGGGCTTTGGCGTTTAACTTGTGGAAACAGGCCTCTCTTTGGTTTCGAAGGGCGGAATTCGGGCTTTTAGACAGTGATTTTGCCGAGATTTTCGGATTGACCGGGTTGATCATTTGAAGTTGATACTCGCACGAAATTTTACAAACAAAGCCGCCGTGCTGCATGATAAAAAATTCCTATTCAAGCGAGCTGTTATTCGTTCACTATTCTCTCTTGGACTGGTTCTCTGACACCAGCAACGAGATTGCCTGCTAGCAGATGATCTCTCTCTCTCTCTCTGCAGGGAAAATAAAACCGAGGGGAGAAACCTCTCTTTTCATAATTATTAGTATTCTTTGTTTATAGTACTGATGACAGTCGGTTCGGAAGCGACGGGTGAGCAGTAAATATTATAGTCAACAAAATATTATAGGCAATGAAACTCCGCTTGGTTGACCCGAAAAGAATTGAGCAATTTCCTAAAATCATTTTGAGGGCCTCGGTGTTCAACTTGTGGAAACAGGTCTCTCTCTGGTTTCGAAGGGCTTTCACACAGTGATTTCGCCGAGATTTCCGGATCGATCAAAGTTTCATACTCGCACGAAATTTGACAACAGAGCCGCCGTGATAATAATTTTCCATTGGAACGAGCTGTAATTCGTTTACTGTTCTCTCTTGAACTGGTTCTCTGCTACTGCCAGCAACGAGATTGCCTGCTAGCAGATAAAAGTAAAAATAAAAAACCGAGGAGAGAAACCTGGCTCACTGCGAATAAAATGGTGTTGATAGATGATGGCAAGAAATTAAAACTCACGCTTTTGAAGCCGATTAGATTCTTTAATTACGCATTGGAAAAATTAGGAAATATCAGCATTTTCATCAACTGAAAGTTGTGAAGATCCAAACAAGAAAAGCTTTAGTATCTGTAACTCGGACTGTCAGCAAGAAATCGAGCAGCAGAGGAGAGTAGTTTTAACTTATGAGCAGAAAATATCGGACAATGAAGGAATAATGATTGATATTTTCAGTTTCAAAGCCACAAAAACATGCCGGGGATATATTACACCCAATTTTGAAAAGATAAAAATTAAGAGCACACACATCTAGACATAGACGAGTGTGAATAATAGAGGAATATATGTCCAGAGAGAAATTATACAGAGCTGTTTATTTTGGAACATTAAAACTGGTGTTTCATTGGATGTCAAGATGCATCCCACCTGACGAAGCTTCGAACAAGGGTTTCACCGGGTATTAAGGCCCATGCATGTGACCAAATACAGTTCCTCTATTCGATGGATATCTCATGAATTTCTAAAGAGTTTGAGAAACACTGATAAAGACACTTGAATTTTAACTAAGTAACAAGGATGACATCATAGGTGTGGCTTCACATGAATAGAAGTGACAGATTAATCTTGATACCAACGTAACACCAGATAAAGATCGATACGTTATATTTCTCAAACGAGAGCGCGTTCTTTATCAGCGGTTCCAAACACCGAGAACAATGTTTTTGTTCTTGTTTCGAGGTGTTTGGAATCCCTGATAAACAACGCGCTCTCGTTTGAGAAATAACTTCTCACACGAATACGATACCTGCATTCATAAATCATTAGAACGTATTTGTTGTTTTTAATGAAACCTACATTTTTATGTAAAAATCACTGCATGCCAGTAGAGTTTGCCATGGCGGAGGGAAGGTTTCGCTGTCCCAAAGCAGCAGCGGAGGAGGAACTTTGTGGAGAAAAGTCAGTACCGAACTCTACTCGATATAAAAACAAGTGGGCGGCTAGTCTCTTTGAAGAATGGCAGCGAACAAGAAGGGTGAAGTTTGCTTCAATAGAGGTTTGCGGACTTTTTAAGGAGTATGACTTTCATAAAGTTCAGCCACTTAGTCAGCCTTTATCGGACAATTGGACGCGTTCACACTAAACTATTGGATGTCGAAATTTGTGCAGGAGGTTGCAAAGAGTTCAAAAGACCCGTACCCTCCTAAAACGCTGTACCAGATTGCATGTGCCATTCGCCGGTACTTAGTTGAAAATAACCCAAGCATGGATTTTAATCCGCTGGATCCTTCAGATAAAAGGTATTTGTATTTATACATTTGCGGGTTTAAACATTCTACTGCAGTATTTAATGTCGCAGTGTTCTTTGGAAATTTTAAATGATAAGTATCCTAACATGTTGTCGTGTTATTGTCAGGTTTGTAATCTTTAGAAGAATACTGGATGCTGAAATGAAAGAAGGAACTCGTACTGGAGTCGTATTGCGATCCAAACAAGAAGAGAAGCAGCCAGTGACTGATGAAGAGGACAGAAAGTTCTGGAAGAAAGTACTGCTAGGAAAGGACTCGGCTAAGTCGTTGTTGAATGTAGTGTATTATTATTATGGCAAATTGTTTGGCCTCCGCGGAGGCGAGCATAGGCGAATCTGCCTAACTAACTTTGAGATAGGTGATAACTATATCCGATTTGAAGAAAATGCTTCGAAATCGTTTCATGGAGGGCTCCTTGATTTGGAATATGAACCGCGTGTTGTAAGGCATATATGCCACTCTGTAGGTTAAATTCACGAGCCTTGTTTAGTAGAGTATTACCGCCTATATATAGGCCTGGTGCAGAGTCACGATTTTGATAAAATGCAAGTTGCTATTAATAGCTTCGATCGTATGTTTCTAGACATGTGCAAGGCTGCAGGCATTAAGCCGAGAACTGCTCACTGTTTGCGGGTAACTTATGCGACTAGTTTGTGTAATGCGGGCGTGTAGCAGCAATATTAGGCCCTAAATACGAAACTGCAACAGCCACTGTGACCACTAGCGTAGTGCCAAGTAACGAAGGGAAGGTGGAACAGCAAGTTGCTGGTAACATGGACAAGATTCCATTTTGTTTCGGTGACTTTAACAATTGTACGGTAAACTTTAATTTGAAATAGTTAATCTGAAATGTTTAAAGTGCTACTACGACGAAATTCGAACATTTTCTTTTCTACCTTTTTGTCTTCCAAAACGACACACAGTGTCGAAAATATCCAAATCAGTGAAAAATATTACCAAAGGACCAAATTAACGTATGAATTTTGCAGAGAGTTTACCTTTGAAATCACGGCCGCCATTACTGAAGTGTGTTCCAAATACTTCGAGATTTTCGACCAGCGGTTTGCTGTCGTGACGTCATCTTCTCAACGCGTTGCCCTTGTAAATGCGTATTTCCATTCAAAACTTCGTTCTTTCCTTTCCTTTTTGGAAAAAATAGTATAAACAAGTACTTTACTTATAAGTTCGTGCGAACGTTTGTGTGAAACGTAGCCCCGCATGTTGTTGTGTTGAGAAGATGACGTCACGTTCGCTGGAAATTGGCTCTGTCATGGCTCTGTCTCGGAACGGGTTAGAGTAATGGCGGACATAAAAACTCAAGATTCGGACCCAAAAAAATAAGACTTCCCATCGTCATATAAAAAAACGGTGTGGGTAGACAAAAAGTATAGCAACTTTTCTTTACAAATACGCAAAAATATCACTATCTCAAAATTTGATCGTAGTGGCACTTTAAGTTACCGAAAGACAATGGAATCTTGCCAATGACATAGCTAAATGAAATGTAACTCATGGACCACATTTGTTGAAATAGTTTACGACTAAAAGTATTGATTCATGTTGGAGTTTGTTTGACTGGTTTATGAATATGCAGATTAAGAACAGTTTTATCACATGTTTCAAATCAGTTCTCAAACACTAGTGATTTTCAACTGGTGTTTCATTGGGCATCGGGGCTAGTGGTCCGTCCCTTAATAGACCAGTTCGCGGTTAATTCCGACATTTTGAAAAGAGTGCAAACAAGGCGCGACATACAGTATTTGTCAAAGTCGAAGTCCGCGAGAAAATTTACAGACAATGTATGGGAAACTGAAAAAAAGAATGGCACGCTTCCCAGCACAGCTACATCCCTCAAATTTCGATCAGTTAATCTTATATCTGGTATCTTAAGGTTAAGAATGAAAAGTCCGAAGACTATACAGCAAAGCTGATATACAGAACGTAAAATTCTAACACAAAGCACTACGGTTAGCTAGGCCTGACACGAAAAGTGCTCGAACTAGATTGCAGCCATAGACAGCTGTTTCGTTCTTATTAGAACTCGTCAGTATGGCATAGCAAACAGTACGCGGTCTTCGGTGCCACTGCACTACCGACCTGGACTGCGCTAAGAAGCATCTAGTAAGAGCTCACAGAAAAGCTTGGTTATCGGGTCACGCGTCATTACCTGTGGCGAAAAGCCAAAAACCAAGCAAATCTGTACTAAACGTGTCAGTGCTTTACGAGAAATATAGTGATGCTGGCCAGACCAGCTTTATAAAAATGATGACAAATAGCAGGAATAATCGGATCTATAAAAGACCTACGGTACAAAAATCCACAATAGAAAATACATAAGCAAATACCGTGAACAAAAATCCTGCAAAAATACGTAGGTTGTATCTGAAGAATATTTCAGAAATCCGATTTTACGGATTTTATTTGGCATCGGATTCTCATATTTTCCGAATATACTTTCAAAAAGTCGGAATTAACCGCGAACTGGTCTATTGAATAGACCATTTTCTCAGGTATGCGCACGCAATATTGGTCCGCCAAATCGCTTTTTGAACAATAGCCGCCAATTTTTGAACAACAGCCGATAATTTGAATAACAAAGGCTGTCGCATCAGAACGAGTCTAACAAAAGCTAACAAAACTCACGGCCCGCCAAGAAATACTTCATGTAGGCAGCTTGGATTTAGACTGGTATGTAATCAACTAAAGTTGATTGAGGTATGCTAACCGCCGTGGAAAGCGTGTAGCAGCTGACGTTTCGAGCGTTAGCCCTTCGTTAGAGCAAAAAAGCTTGGATTTAGTATTGGTTGAAATCATAGGGAGGGTTATAGGAAACCACTACGTGATTCCCACGTGAAGTATTTACCGGCCCGTCAAGCCTGTTGGGTGCGCATACTTGAGAACATGGTCTATTGAATTCGGCATGGCAGAAATTCGACGTTTCAACCAAGCATAAATTTAGTAAAGTTGAACTTGCAGCAGAGTAGAGGCCTCTTACGGATTGGCTTGCTGTGCTATTCACTCTTTATACCGCTGACCACTCGTATTTCATGCTCCGGCTCTGCTTCGGGTGTTGCTATATCACGGGAGAGGATCGAGGCAGAGCCCAAGCATGAAATACGATTGGTCATTGGTATAAAGAGTGAACACCACAGCAAGCTCACAACTCACTCGTGCACATCGCCTTGATGAACATCCCATACGTCTTACTTCAAATGGCATCAAGCTTGAGAGGATCAAGACCACCAGGCTTCTTGGGACTGAAGTGCAGGAGAACTTAAAGTGCAACGATAATGTACAGTCCAAAATATCTAGTTGTTACAGCACCCTGGCTGTAATTAAGAAACTCAAAAACTTTGCACCATTAGCTGAAAGCCTTGTTTTGTCTAAAATTGACTATAATAATGATGTTGTTAGCTATCCTATTCCTTGTTACTTAGTTAAGCGTCTCCAGCTCGCTGCTGCTGGTTTTGTAATTAATCATTTTGCAGACTTGTCAGATGTTTTAAAACTTGGATGGCTCCCTATAAGCTATCGTAGAGATTTTCATCTATCGAAGGTAATATTTAAGGCCTTATACAACGAGCATTGGCCAGCATATCTTCAGTTAGAGGAACACAAACCAGCAAGGGTTCTGTGTTTCTTTCTTTCATTTTTGTTTTATATTTTATCCCCTGGGTTCTTTCATTATATATTGTTAACGTATTGACTTTGTAGATGAGCAGCAGCAGGGGGTGTGAATGCACCTCCTTGATGCCCAAATAGTTGTATTTCTCGAATACAACGTCGACGAGACACGAGATAACCCACATATGACACAAGAAAACCAACATATGACAACACTCAGACATCACCAGTCCACCCACACCCCCTGCTGCTATTGTTATTATATTCGTTGTCCACATTATTGTATTTCTATGCCCATTTAGAGAAAGGTCGTTATGTAGTATATCCACGTACCCATTCGTTGTCCACATTATTATAATTCGATAACCATTTAGGGATACGATAGTGTTACGGTATACCAATCATTGCTACTATGGATGATCTGATCGTTGAGATTCTCGCAGAGTACGTACCAATCCCAGAAAATAATGAGAGATACGACTTAGACATCCAAGTGCCTCATCCTATAACACTTCCAGATGAGCAATGGGTAAAACTCTTGATAGATGCTAAGGATATGTTTGAAGTCGATGGCGCAGCTGCCGTCTTTTCTACGTGGAGGGTAGAAACGGAAGACCCACTCGATATTGGCAATATTAATGTCGCCAATGGCATCGAATTAAGGGCTGGTCGATTGGCTTTGGATGTCCGTATGACTAGTGAGAGAGCAATGCGACTTATTGCGGCACTTCCAGATGGCGAGTTCATCTTGAAAATTAAATTCCTTTGAGAGTACCATAATGATGGAAATACGTATTGGGTCGTCGACGATAAGTTCGAACCAGTCCATGTTGAGAGAAAGAAGGGTTATGGTGTAATCGAGATTTCTCATGATACTAATCCAGGTGCGATAGTTGGAATCGACAAGGTATTCTATCAGAACGCATATCCAGTTACTGCAGTGGTCTATGGACTTTATCCCATCAGAGCACCAGATCTAGCAAATCTAGCTCCCATGCGCATTGGTGATCTTAATTGCGTCGCACAGAGAGTGATAGAACATTTCGAAGGTACTACGAGAGGCCAAGGTCTAACTCTTACGAGATGTCAGAAGATTCAGAAGTGGGAAGAACAAGTCCACGACAATGGTGCCACGGTCGATGATATGTCTAAACTTGAGACAATTCTCAAACGGGCTATAATCCTGCGTGACATTGCTGGCGAGGATATCTATAATAGTGGCAAATATCGGTTTGGTGGCAATGGGGTCAGGGGTAAGTTAGAACTAATCTATCACAATGGCCATGCCTGGTCCAAAGATCTGCATTTCCCACAATCTCGTTCTGTCCATATATATGATGGTGATGTGTGGGAAGCCATTCAACAAGCAACTTTGAATGAACCAAAAGCGGTATGGTTACTGGGAGGATCTGAAGGACGGCAACTTAATGTCACCCAATTCGTACTCCAAGATGGTAGCACTTACAGAACTCAACAAACTCAAGATAGACTCCAAGAAACATGTCAAGACTTGGGTGACGAAACCCTTGCCGATCCGGTCTTTGGTGAGAACCACGCAGCAAGCGTAATAGCAAAGGAAAAGAATAATTGGAAGCCAACTCCATCCAATTTCTTAGAAGATATACAAAAGTCTTGTGTGGAACACGGACATGGTGGCCTGTGGAATTCGATGGATTACGATACTAGAGATGTCGTTAGCATTGATATGAAGTCTTGCTATCCAGCGAGTTTTCGAGGTGAAGGTGAGGCAAAACCATATTTCGAACGATTTGGTCATCCAACTCATCGTATGACTCGAGTCTCTGTGAATGGTCCACTTCCTATCGACATTGGAACCGGATTTGCTGAGATCCAAGAATGGTCATTCGCCCCCACATGCCATCCCATCATTCCATCATGGTTTGGAAAACATTTCTCAGAGAATGGATGGGCACCAACACAACTTCTTGCCTTTCTTGTGGACCAAGGATTCCTCCAAACTCTCATCATTCGCGAGGTCATTGTGTCTTTCGATAAGCAATCAAAGGTCTGGCTTCCAGAAAGTCGAGACCATGGATGTGCCATTATAGGAAAGTTCACACAAGGTAGCAAAGTCGATGGCAAACGTTTGACCAGACGATTGGTAATGGATCAAGGAGAACTCGATTTCCTAGTACGAGATACAATACAAAGTGGAACTCTAGTTGGATCACCCAAACGATGTCCTCTTGGTCACATTCTTACATATTACGATGGAAATCAACCTCAATATACACATTTGCGTGCAAGCATGTTAGCTTATGCACACATAAATCTACTCTTTATGTTACAACGTTTCATTACCGACGAGGCTGTTCGTGTCGCTACTGACTCTATATATATTCAGAAACATGCACTTCGCAAATTGGATGGAGTATCAGCATATGTAGTTCCAAGAATGTGTGTGTGCAATGAAGAATGGTGTCTCTCATGTATGCTTGAGGAACCATATCTTCCAACAGTAGCACCAGCTCAATGGCGAGATAAGAATGAGCAGCTTTATATACCACAAGAACACGCAGATTACCTTCCAAAGCCAGAATATGTCATCCAACAAAAAGAACTATTACTTAGTACTTCACCATGTTATCAAGACCCATTATCGCGATACCAACTCTGCTATCTTAATGCCGGTGGTGGAAGTGGCAAAACTACGAGAGCAATCGAACTCTTTCGAACGAGAAATCCCATAGTATTCACTCCAACCCATCGATTAGCTAAAGAGATGCGTGATAGAGGCGTCCAATCTCAAACCTATCATAGTTTCTTTCGTTATTGTGGTGTCAAAAGAGTACGAGCAACAGATGAAGATCTCGAATCTCTCCAGTCTTTGCCAAAATATAGAGATAAATCGATCAAAGTTTGGAATGCAGGAAAGAATTGGACTCAAGGTAACGATCTCATCTTATCGAGAGATACCGATGTAGATCACGGACTTGATATCGATGGAAACGATGAGGAACCAGAAGAGATAGTATTCGTTGCTCGAAAATATGGCGATCCACTACATTATCTTGGATCTGATACGCGTGGGCCTCACATAGCAGATAAAGAATGGACGCCCGATCGGTTGGGTCAGAAATACATACGTAGAGTTATAATCTGGGATGAAGTTTGTACGGTGCCTCGTGCGATCCTAGAGATATTTCTTGATTGGCTCAATCAAAAAGGCGTCCAAGTAATTTGTTGTGGTGATCATGGCCAACCTCCTCCAATAGCAGGTGACTCCCCACATGATTGGCTTCGAGAACGAGTTAATTACTACGAAGAGATAGATACCGATTATAGAGCGAAAGACGACGAACTCAAAGCATTGAAAAAGCGAATTCGCCTTCAATCTGATAAATTCCAATGTGAAGAGATTCGTCACTCTCTACCTAGTTGTCTCGAATGGAACCAATTCGTCCTATCTTGGGTGCCATGCGACGTAATACTGACCAGTCGTCAGAAAGTTCGAGATCACGTACAGAATCTATTATTCCAACGACACAAAGAGCACTTCCCAGACATTCTCTTACCTTTGTTATATCATCCTCGAGATAGTCGTAGGCAAAATATAGAGATATCCATTCCAGGTACTAATGAGAAAGAAACGCTGGTCTCGAACGATATCGTAAACGTCACTATGAGTGCCGCGGAAGATATCTATTCCAAAAAGGAATCCGATTGGCGACTTGGTTATGCGTTGACGATCCATTCTAGCCAAGGTCTCACAATTCATAATCCCAAAAAGGTATGGATCATCGATGACTATCTTGGTTGGTCCAATCTCGCATATCTCGCCGTATCAAGAGTCGAATATATGAATCAACTTGGACGAGTCAATTGTCCTATAGAACAAATTCGAGATCATCCATCATCATCCCAACAGCAGATTCGTAAAGCCATTTGCAGAAAGCTCGTGAACTATAAGCGTAGTGATCAATATAAGGGATTCCAAGGTTTCGACTTAAGGGTATGTGATGTCTTGCAGCTCAAGAAAGTTCAAAACAACTGTTGTGCTGCATGTAATATAGAATTGCTTTGGATTTATGGTTCATGGGATCCGCAACAGTTCTCAGTTGATAGGTTAGATAACTCCATGGGACACACTTGCGACAATGTTAGATTGACATGTCTTGAATGTAACGTAAGAAGGGGTGCGGCACCATTAACGGATGAGAACGCTATCAGGTGGCAACATGGTATCTCTGGGAATAACAAGGAGCTCTTCGCGAACGAATCCGCGGTCTGGGACGACTTTCGATCGTTGCGTCGTTATTTGTGGTATCGTCAAATAGTATAAAGGACTGGCCCATCAAGTCTGATTGTTGGTATATGGATGGAGACCATATTGGATCGGTTGCACGACGTCGACCACCTTCTAATTCACCAGGAGCATAAAGATACCTAATGAAAACGCCAAATGGAAGTCTTTGTTCTTTGAGACCAATCGGTCGATTATATGCAGGTTCTGATGGCTTCGATTCGATTTCATCTTTGGTAATTGCTAGAGATGGTTGTTTCCCCGTCAAACGTGTAGGTTCGTTGTTCAATGCTTCAACTACCATCGGTAAACGAACTACCCATTCGACAGATCTGTCGTCATTTCCTTGTGAAGTAAGCACCATTTATTGGGCATATTGGTGTCCAAACAATCTCTCAGCCAACGTACGATTAAATCGTTCAACGATCGCTTGATCCCGGTGTATATCAACTCTTCCACGTCTTACAGAGACTTTGTGTTTATCTAGTAGCGAAGACATCGTACCCATAAACTCACGTCCGGGATCGACCTGCAATAACTTTGGCCATGTTAGTGGACTTCTCTTATAGATTCGTTCAAATGCCGCAGCAACCTCTTTAGATTCTTTAGTGGCTAATGGTTCGGCCTCTTTGTATCTTGACGCGATATCCACAATCGTCAACGCATACTTATATAGCTTTCTTCCACGTCCAGGTCAATCATGAGGTAGGAATATCAAATCGGCTTGGTGAACTTCATTTGGTATAGATACATCGAATTTAGGTCGTGGCACATATTGAGGAGCTGGTAAGTAAATCTGCCATATAGCCTGCTTTTCCAACCACATCCGAACGATATCTTCAGAAATGTCAGTCGCATTGGCAAGATGTTTAATGGCTGCGAGTCCTTTCCAGTATCCTTGGGGACTATAGTATCGTAGACTTAGTTTAGCGTCCATTTATATCTATGAATTCTATCCTTCAACAAGCAGAAGGAAAAAAAGAATAAGAACTCGTCTAACCAACTAGTTCTTATTCTTTTTTTGTATTTTAGTAATCTAGTAGTTATCTAGTAGTATTGTTAGTATTAATCTAGTAGTATCTAGTAATAATCTAGTAGTAATGTTAGTAGTTATCTAGTAGTAATCTAGTAGTATTGTTAGTAGTATTGTTAGTAGTATCTAGTACCTCGTCGAATGTAAAAAAGTCCGTTTAAAAAAAAGCATATCTATAGCCATCGACTAATAGCATATCCAGCGCCTAGCATTCCCCCACCAACATATATCAACTCGCCAGTCTTCTGTTCACTCGAAGGTCGATAGTAGTCAGATAAACGCGGTTCTTTCATTTCTTTGAGTTGTTTCAATTTCTGACGTAACTTATCGGATCGCACGAAAGCTTTGTTGGTATCATTTTGTGTGTTGTATGCATCATGCTCGAGACTTTCCTGTTCTTGAGCATAGTCGTATACTCTTTGACGTTCCTTGTCATAGGCTATCTTTTCAGCCGTGTATTTCTCAAGGGCCTTGTCGTGTCTTTCTCGTTCTATATCGATATCATCTTTTCCAAGCATTCTAGCAAGCACTTGACTACCAGTAAATGCCGTTGCATTCAAAACTGCTCCGAAAACGGCCATTGCGATAGCTGAAGCCATCTATAAATCCTTTGGTATGTACTTTTGTTCCTCGAGGTATTGCTTGGCAGATATACTACCAATCAACACGACAGTCCACTTCACGTAATTCACTATGGAAGAAGAAGGATCGCTAAGCATAGATTCCTTGGTCACCTTTTTTGCGATCCAACCAATGCCTGTAGCAAGTCCAACAATTATAGCGGCATCGGACGCCACTTTCATCAACTTATTCTCTACCATTCTAACATATATCGTATGGTCTCTAGTCTTTAAATGTTACTCCATATCTGGCACCGTAGTCTTTACCGGACTCGCGGGTCGTATCGTACTAACGTTCTTAGGAGTGTCATCTCTGTATCTTCTGTATTAATAGTACGCCCCCACCAACGAAGCACCTACGCCAATGGCCGCTATAGTAGTAGTATTGGTAGATATGGTTTTAGTCCAACTTTCTCCCACGTCGATTTCTTTACATAATTCACTTTCACGCGCCATCTCACGCATTTGAGCCTCTCTAGCACGTTTATTGCTTAGTGCCAATGCTTTTCCAGCTGCAACACGCTTTGGATCTTTTACTTTTTTCTCAGGTGCAGTCTTCGGGGGATTCGCAGTTATATGATCCGTTTCTTCCATCTTGATTCGATATAGTAGGTATGTGTCAAGGTTCAATAGGTATGGTAGCAGAGGTACTAGGAATGACTATGTGACTAGCACTAGCTAGAGCCACAAATCGACCTGCTTTAAGAGACAACAACCCGGCCACAGCAGATATCTCATTGCGGACTAGGTGGTCTTCTTGTAGGTCCTTAAACAGTGCTTGTTGGTCATCTAGTGGAACTACGTATGCGACTGCGCGGGTAACTAGACGTAGTGCTCCATTTACTAAGCAGCCTGTTATTTGCTTTGCTACTACGGCCTGGTATCTACTATGTAAACGTTTTACGTCCATCTCAGACAGTTTAGATATATCTACTATGGAGAAATTCTGCCCTAGATATTCTTTTGTTGTACCCATTGCAGCTAAAATTGCAAGTGCTTCCCGACAATCTTCGATCCCCTCCAATTTGGTTGGATGTTCCAGTACGATCGGAGGACAAATAATAGCGCACTCATCCAGCAATTCTTTGGTGTAATCATCCATGATAATATGTTATAGGTGCGGGTAGCTCTAACACTACTGCAAAAGGATGTCGTAAACAAAAACACACGCGAGCAAACTTGTGAGATCGAAGTATTGTTCGTAACTCATTACATTCTTGTGAGCCTCCGTAATCTTCAAATATCCTTTTACCATCTATAACCGATGCAGTATGAAATGCTACTACGACAGCTACGTTCTCACGGAAAGGTTTGCATATACTTGTCAACTGTTGGGATAGCACCCAAATAGAGAGTCCTATATGTCGGGCAGAGAATGCCAAATCAACGAGCTTGTCAGTTCTTCGTTTTACATCCTTTGAGGCGGCGCAATCATCGAGAATCAATAGTGTATTGGTCCCTTTCCAAAAGGTTGCACAAATATTCAATGCGGCATTGATAGCATCCTGAGGTGGAGATATAACATAAAAGTGTGGATCTCGATTGGCAAATCCACGATATGTTTTGTTGTGGGCATACGTAGGACAAATTAATACTATATAATCGAACTTACCACGAAATGGTCCACGAAGCTGCTCTATGAGAAATGCAGTCTTTCCACAATTCGTTGGACCTACTATGAGTGTGTTGAATGGGATGTGTTCTACGAGGGAATCCATCAGTATGTTATACTCTGTAGAGTTCCGTTCAATATCTTGAGCTGAGCATCTGCAAGGACGTAGATATGCATGTTTACTTTTCCACTACCATTTGCAGTTCTATGTATACGAATGTCGATATCTTTTCCTCCACCCGTTTGCGCCATGCCATCGCCATGAACAGAGGAATCTTTTGCTGTGCGACAATCGACTAGGATGGCGAATCTGTTGTTGTAAAACTTTGTGGGGGTCATAGAAGTATTTGATGTAGCAAACCATCCTTTTGCGGCCTCCCAAAAATCTGGTGGTAACATACCTCCCGGAAAGAATCTGTTTGGAACTCCATTTACATCTACCTCTATCTTCGAAATATCAGGATTTACGAATGCTTCGCTATCTCGCGTACCAATGGTAGTAGGTGGATATATGAATAGTAGAAGTAACCCAGCAAAGGATCGTCGTGGAACATTTATATTCTGAGATATCAAAGTATCTGATGCCTTGGCGATAGGTACTAACTTGAAGTGAACTGCGTGATTGTATAGGAAAGCAGTACCTTTCTCATATGCGTGGAATGCATGTCTAGCCAGTGTTTCATTTTTGATTGCTTCGTATTCTAACTGGATGTTGTTGAGCTTGTACGTACCTATCTTCGTCGCATCTGATCCAACGATTATCTCGATGGCGCGGGCTAGAGTCAACTCGAATGAAATAGTGTCTTCTAGTGCGTGTGGATATAGAACTCCATGTTGTGTCAGAATATCAACGTCTAACGGAATTCTATATTTGGAACCATATGCAACTAGAAGCGCGTTCTCACCGGTGTTTGAAGTACTTGCATCACCAGCCTTAGATCGTAGCTTATTTGTGTTCTCTGATTGGATACCTTGTTGTGTTCTCGATTCTCTCTCCTGCATAGATAGTTATGTATCGGAATATGTCTGTAAGAGATCTGACCGAGCGATGTCTTCTACTATTTCAGCTCCCATCTTACAAACTCGATGTATGACCAAGCAACGTCCAACATTGGCAACAACACGATTATTGGCATGTCCACCAGACAATACGATGTCACCCAATAGTGCTAAGCTACCAGGTACTAATACGATGTTTTCTCCCAGCGTTGGTACTTCCACATAGAGCGTTTCTCCTGGATTAGCAGATGATGGAGTGAAAGTTTTCCTATATAGAGTTCGTTGAGCTTTGAGTGCGCAAGGCTCTCTTGGTGCTTGTGTGGGAATTAACTTCGACGATATCATGTTGAATATACCAAGATATGTAGTTATGTTCAATATGGATGTTGATGTGAGACCTGAGGAAAGAACTGGTGGAGCTGAAGGAGGTGGAGACTACGATGATGATACTATTGACAAAGAGGAATGGAATGAAATACTTAAAGATGACACAACTACTGTGCCAGGCGAATCGATCCCCATGGAAACCAGACGTAGATATAACGAAGAAGGTGCTCGACCAAAAAATCAGGAAACATCGTTGACAGATGGAGAGTATGATCTATTGATGGATGAAATCACCACTTCGAAAGTTGAAAGTAAGGCTCCTAGATCAGACGATGCAAAACAAATGCTGTTCGAGTCTATCTGGGACGAATATGAGGATGTTGGGGTTCGGGGCGTACTTGAGATAGAAACCATGAAAGACGGTAGAATTGGTATCCACTCTTACGGAAGCAAAGAGAAAACTATACCCTTGAAAACCATGGAGGGTGAGCTATATAAGAAGATTGGTAAGGATCTCAAATACGTTCTAGGTCCTACGAATGAAGAGGCATCAGAAGAAGTCGTCCTAGCTAATAAAAAGGCTGTTGGGCATCTCAAACTAGAAGAAAACATACTTCAAGACTCAACGTCAACTCCAGATCAGAAGGAAGCAGCTAAGAAAGAGAAAATACGTATCCGTAAGGCAATAGAAATCCTTGAACGTCAAGAAGAATCCATACTACAACGCATGTCACTACGAGAACGGGTCAAAGCCATTTTCAAAAAGAATGGAATGACTGCACTTGCGTTGGTTACTGCGATTGGTGCCGTGATTAGTGCTATAGTTTCCCAGATGTCGAAAACACTACCAAAGCCTCCATCTGCAGTAAAAAATGGTGTAGATAAAGTAAAAGATGGATTAAAGACGGTGGGGGAGTGGTTAAAGACAATAGGAAAGAAGTTGGGAGAGATGTTACCTGGAATGATTGGAGCAATTGCTAGTTTCATATTTCGTGTGGCTGGTGAGGCTCTGGGAACTCTTGCAGAGTACGTTTGGCTATTCATCGTAGCAATGGTGGTGTTCATAGTAGAGCAATTCAAACGACGTTAACGAAACAACGCCCATGCAATTCCAGCAGTGGCAATAGATACTATCGCTAGATTGGTCTCATGTTGTGGAGTAGGATTCGGTAAGGTACTATGTGGAACTTGTTGCTTTGCGCTATGTGGAACTTGTTTCTTTTGGATCTGTCCTTCCATATCTGGTGGTGGGAATTTGGTTTCGCGAACATCTCCATTAATATCGTTTACACCTAACACCATATCTTTCGTGGCATTCGGGATTGGATTTTTATAGCCATCCTTCTTGCTGAGGTAGTACTCAAGATTGCTTGGTAGTAACCGTACCCCTATAGCTATTGCTAGATCTAATCTCTTATGCGTGCGTAGTATAGCCGTAAGATAATTTTCATAACTTACCACTAAATCGTTTTCGAGAATAATGCCTTCGACCAAGTTCTTAAATTTTTCTTTGACATTGAAACTATCTATGATGGATTCGTTAAGATCGTTTTGAGCACCTAGAACGCAATATCCGAAAGCTTCGACAGATCGATTCAATCTACCTAATCCAGCATTTGTTAACCCCTTTCCGATTGGTGGCGTAAACCAATTGTATTGTTTTCCTTCGTGTTCATCGTTCCGAATGAAGGCCACAAGATCGCCCTGGTCCTCCTTACCTCCTTGGTCTGCAAACAAATTATAGCGCTGAGGCCATGTGGTTGCCACTTTGTCATAGCTTCGGACTCCATGGACGTTTACGTATCCTGTCGGACCCGGGAACAAAAGGAATATATCTCCTAGCCCATTATTCCTACCTCCGTGCCATCGAAAGTCTGGTGTTCGAGATAAACCAAACTCGATGCACAATTTCTCAAGAGCTGCTTTACTGTAGAGATTATCGAGTTGTTTGAAAGCATGGTCATTAGGTAGAGGAACTCCATGAGTACCACCAAGTTCATGAAGAATTCTTCGTATTGTGAAATATGTGTGAAATCGTAGGAACCCTTGAACAACAGGTGGATATGTTTTGAAAGTAGGATCGAACAATGACACTCCACATCCAGAAGTCGCACACCACGTTGCGAAATTTAACTGTTGAGGCCAATATTTGAAATCCGGACCATGTAACCATTTATAAGACTCATTTGCTGTCACATGCTTTACGACGGTCTCCTTGAATATGTTAGGAACGCCCGCGTCGAACTTTTTCGTAGGTGTGACGTATATCCATAGATTAATGAGATCGATATCTTGTGCTTTTTCGGTATCTGGGGCCGCTGTGATAGGATATTTCACACTTTTGTCTAGTGTTAATGTAGATGGGAAACCACCAACCATCCCCTGCAATGCATTGTCGATGCGTTTTTGAATGATGGCAGGTAGCTTGGAGACATCATCACCATAGACCACATAGCTAGAATCCCCATCTCGAAACCAAATACTCGTCGAATATTTGCCGGGCCCATCTATATCCGTGGATGCATAGAACTGGTGAAAATCTGCATGTGGGTATCTTTCCTTGAACTTCACCAACAGATCGGCATTCAATGTTGCGACCTTTTTATTTTCTTCTATCCAATCGCGTTTGGAAAGACCTTCGTGATTCCGTGCGAATAGTACTCTCTCATAACTGTTTTGTCACCAAGTGCTATACTAAGTTCCTTGCCTGTCGTACCAAGCCAACCCATTAACTTTCCTCCGCCCGTCTTCGTAGTAGGACCTTCATCTGTGAACACTCGGTGAGACATCCCACGATCGTTGAAATTGACATTGTCAGAAGTGGATTCAAACCAACCAAGTACTGCCTCAGGAAATAGATACTTGAACTGTTGCCACGCCTCTGTCATATTGAAGCTACACATACATACAGTTTATACCTTTAATATATAATGGTAATCTTATACGTCTCCACCACATCGTCTGACCATACGGTCCACTTCGATCAACCTATTTGTATCCATAACATTTCGATAGTCGAGGCCACTTTTGAGAACAGTTGGTGGAACCTAGAAACGGAGGCTACGTTCGAGTGGGAGACCAAGAGTTTGCTATTGCCATACAAAATCTATCCGGGGTCTCAAAATATACGTACACTCAAGCCCTTCTTCAACTCTGCTGTATCGAATGAAGCCGTAAGCTTTATAAACAGAGGCAGTAAGAGGGATTGGATCCTAAAGGTACAGAAACCAATCAAGTTCAGTAAAAATCTCTGCGATCTATTGGGTATCGAAGGAAATGAAGAGGTGGGGGGAAACGTATCGCTAAAAGTGGGACACTATGACCTGGTGATCAAAGATATCAACACAATGTACGTATACTGCGATGTAGTGGATTCCAGTTTCTCGCTACTAGAGGGAAAGCGATCGTACGTCCTGGATAGCTTTAAAGTACGAGGCAGCTGGTTTGATGTAATTACCTATTCTATAACGCCCCCACTACCTGTCCGAGCTCTAGGTACGATACGAAACAGCCTTCGCCTGACAATTCGCGATGATAAAGGAAATGTGATAAACTTCCGTGGTGGACCTATACTCTACGTATTGAAGATTCAGTAAATCATACGTATACATACGATGGACGGCGATTCAATTCAAACACTTCCAACGGCACCAAATATCTATCCATCGCTTGCTAGTGGCACTGGAAAGAATTTTCGACTGCAAACAGTCCGAGATACGCTTTCGGATATCGAAACCCAAGAAAAACACTATGAAGGCGTGCGTAAGAAATATGCCCGTGCGCAAGGAATAGTTCACGGTGTCGCAGTGGTAACAGGAGGTCTATCTGTACTTTTATCAAGTTCTGGATTGGCAGCTGCTCTAACTGGGATTGGAATAGTGATTGGTCTACCACTTGGTGTTATCGGTGGACTCTGTGGATTAATTTCAGCATCTACAACTGTGGGAACTAAAAAGCTCGGAATAAAAGTTTCTAAGCATGGGAAAACCACTATGTTGGCTAGGGCGAAAATTAATACGATTCGTGATCTAGTATCAAAAGCCCTACGTGATGAAAATATATGTGACTCTGAATACAGTCTCATCCTTGCTGAAGCAGATAAATACGAGATTATGAGGTCTGAAATTCGTCACGAGACTTCAGCTAATTTAGAACAAATGAGTGAAAAAAGCGTGGAACAAATTCGCTCCGAAGTCAAGCAAAAAATGCTAGAAGAAATGAGAGCAAAATTGGGATAAAAATCAATATCTCATATGAGAAAACCTCGCGTGGGCGATATTTCCGCTTTGCTAAGAGCAGCTGCACTTAATTGGTATGTCTGGTTCGTATTCAAATTTCGAGACACCGCGTGGGCAATTGTCAACTTGGCGAAATAAAAGTTTCTAAGTCGTACGCAAAATTCAGTCTCGAATTTCGGTCGCCAAACTTTTTGCATGCCTTAGCGCCCCGATTCTACTCGTTCGAAGTAAATTGGGGCGCTTAGGAATTTTAGTGGCGCTTAGGAATTTTAGGGGGAACTTAGGAATTTATACATTTAGCCCCCTTGGCTGATGAAACGATAGTACGTGACAAAACAACGGGAATTTGCATACGAAACAGACTGCTCTTCATCTTCGTTTTTTCGACTAGAATTCTTACTCGGCGGTTATCGTTCAACTACTATTTAGTTCGTGTTTATCATAAATAGGTTTAAAGTGTGAATGGTAAGCGAGCAACTCACCGATAAAACGTACGATCGAACTCTTATGCGTACCACATCGCTTAACAACGTTAATAAGAGATATACACGATCCTGAACGCCGTAGCACCTCGTAACTTGCTCCAACGACTTTAGTTCGAAGTATAGAGCTGGTACCTATATTGTTTTCTATTGCCGTATGAACAATCTCATAGACTATTTGTTGGACATTTTTAGGTACTCCTTGGGGGCCGAGTTTAGCAAAAGTCGTTGCGATGTGGGGAGCTATTCGATCGGCATTTAAATCTATATCGATTTTATCGTCATCACGTAGAGAACGTATAAAGTCATTTCCGCGACAGATGCATTTGTTGTTTAGTTGCATAAAATGAGCGACCTCACCTTTAGAGCGGACGAACCCACATTGTATACATGCATGATAAAGAAGAGCGGCTAAAATAGTTCTCTTAGCATAGCTACGTTTGATACAAACTTTCTTTACTTGAATGAATGCGTCGGCTACGATTACTAATACATTTGTGGGAAACGAGAGGTCATAATTTTGTTTATAAATAGTGTTGTATGCCTGTAGTTCTCGCATGATCGTACGTCGTTGCAATTCTTGGTTATCCCTTTGATTTGGGATTGTACGGTCTAGATCATGTTGATGCCGAAAGCTATCCGGACCTACTATACGCAACCGAGTAGTAACATTGATCGTTTCTTCACATGATTCGGCCTCGGAAATAATACCACAGGTGGGACATATGAATTCCGTTCCTTGCATTTCCATCGGACATAGACAATTGGGACACGTTTCGCCAGTGTTAAGATGCAACCGTGGTTTAATATGTAGGCTTGCACAAATTTCTGAACCAAGTAATCTAATAATATCATCCATACTAGTTGTATATACTATAGGCCTATCAATTATCTAATTGTTTGTTGAAAAAAAAAAGAATGAAGAGAGGTCGTATACCAATTTCTCTTCATTCTTTTTTTTTCGTGTCGTGGTTTCTACTCATCCTCGTGGTCCACCACCGCCTTTGGATCCTTAGTGTGGAGTTTCGTCTCGTGATTCTCCGATTCCACAACCTTGGGATCCTTAGTGTGGAGTTTCGTCTCGTGATTCTCCGATTCCACAACCTTGGGATCCTTAGTGTGGAGTTTCGTCTCGTGATTCTCCGATTCCACAACCTTGGGATCCTTAGTGTGGAGTTTCGTCTCGTGATTCTCCGATTCCACAACCTTGGGATCCTTAGTGTGGAGTTTTGTCTCTTGGTTCTCAGATTTCGCCAACGCCTTAGCGCGTTTCGTATCGAGGCTCTTCTTCTCGCGAATGTGACGACGCCCCGTTGCCACACACTTTGAGCAAAGCCCGTAACTTGTACGACATCCTCTACCACACTTCGAACATGGAACAAATGGGGTGCTACCTTTCGCTATCTGATAGTTGTGTTGAGCACAGTACTCTGATACCTTCGAAACCTTCCTTATGCATTTCGTGTCCTTTCCTCGCATCAACCAATCACAAGTTATTATCTCAGACATCGTGTGATATACCTATATACGTTATGCATGTGTCTAATTGGTATCTTAGTTGTGGCGTCTACGTCGAGGTTCTTCAATCACATGCACTTGTCTAATCTGTGTGGTATTAATACGTACTAAGATAACAACATACGTTAATATCGAGAAGTAAAGAATATACGTTAGTACCATGGATGGATATACTGTATACTAATCACTCCTCTAATTGGGATCTCTAAATGGGTATCGAAATACAATAAAGCGTATCACGAATGGGCGAATTAGTCGTTTTGGTTAGAATAGGTAGTGGGCGTATCATCAGTCAGAGCGAGTTTCTAAAAACCCGGTTAAGTAATCGTATTGATCATATGTGGCGAGCTGCCCATTCTTCGTGGGCATCTAGTAGAGCATAAACAGCGTCTTTATCCTCTATGGTGAGCTGGGAGAACTCAACGATACCAAGTCGAGCATTCCTACAGGCACATAGTAGAGCACAATCAACGTCTTCAGCCTCTAGGGTGCTCTGGAAGTGCTTAATGAGCCACTCAACGACATCAAGATGACCATTTCTACAGGCACATAGTAGAGCACAATCAACGTCTTCATCCTCTATGGTGAGCTGGAAGTGCTTAACGAGCCACTTAACGACATCGAGATGACCATTTCTACACGCACATAGTAGAGCACAATCAACGTCTTCATCCTCTATGGTGAGTTGGAAGTGCTTAACGAGCCACTTAACGACATCGAGATGACCATTTCTACATGCATTTAGTAGCGCAAAATTATCGTAGCCATTGTATGCGTCTTTTGCGGAAATACTGAAAATCCTAACCAAATTGTCTCGCTCGTTATCGTTACGAGTAGACTTAAGACCAAAAGTGAGTACTCGTTTACGGAACTCTTGGTCTACGTTTTTGTAGCGTGCTAGAGACGTTGCATCGCCTAGGTATTTTGAAGTCGAAGCAATGCTTGCAAATGATGTAGGGCCTGCATACTCTACGATCTTAATCAAGATTTCTATGGGGAGGCATAATATGTTGACGAATTCTAGTGTGCGTTCAGCCATAGTGTAATACCTTAATAATAGCCTTTCTCTAATAGGGTATCGAAATACAATAATGTGGACAACAGATTTGATAACAATAGCAGCAGGGTGGGTGGGTGGACTGGTGATGTCTGAGTGTTGTCATATGTTGGTTTTCTTGTGTCATATGTGGGTTATCTCGTGTCTCGTCGACGTTGTATTCGAGAAATACAACTATTTGGGCATCAAGGAGGTGCATTCACACCCCCTGCTGCTAGATGGCCTTAGATTTCTCATTGTTAAATTAACATGTCATGTTATACGCCAACTATATTGCACTTAGGCCCGATTCAAACGTCGAACTTTTCATGCGCCGAACGCAATTGAAACAAAAGATAATTAGGCGGCTTATTTTGATCTAATTAGGTTCGGCGCATGAAAAGTTCGACGTTTGAGTCGGGCCTTACTTGCCGTATAACTTTATATGTCGTGTCTGACTTTGACCTTTGACCATGGGTTTCGCAAGCACCATTACGAATTGGCATGCACACAGCACGCGCGTTAGCCTGCGTTGCGGCTCTGGAGTATCGGAGCGCAGCGAGCGGAGATTAGGGGGATTGGGGCGAGAGAAAAAAGAGAGGGGAGAGGGCCGGTGGGGAGGAAAGGAAGAGAGAGCCTGCCGGCAACCTATGGTTATTTTGATAACTTTCGGCCTCGGAAGGCCGCGTATTGCTATTGGGTAAAATGCGTGATTGACAGAAATCATTAAATTTTATTCATGCATGGCATGCAATAAGACCAGAAACCAATTAATACGGCGACAAACATACCGAGAATTCCCTCAGCGATGAATTTAAAGAAAGAACAGGAGCAAGGCTATTAGAGATCTTTTGTCTGGAAGAGATGTTCTAGCTGTAATCCCAACTGGGTTTGGAAAAAGTAAAAAATGTTGTCGTTGGGTTGTCGTTTTGGTTATTGCTCCTTTGGCTAGTATTGTGAAAGATCAATTGAACCCATTGAACCAGTTAAAATTCCTTAGGTTATCCTGCTGCCGAACTTTCAGACCTAAAATCCGAGGAACTACAGAAGTGCAACTTCAAATTGCTGTTTAGTTCTTCAGAAGAAGTAATGCCGGAGAGCGAATTTCGCGATGAGCTGAAGGGTGAAGAACCCTGCATCGGAACTCGACAGGCGTCTTGCTCGTATTTTGTCGTCGACGCCGAATCGCACACGGTTGAAACATGAACCGGTGTGTTCGAGGAACCTACTTGTGCTTCCGAAAATACGAGCTGCTTTGATGATTTTGTAACGCTGCGTGGAACACAAATGCCATCCGTCTTTTCTAATTACATTACACTTGCCAAAAAAAATATACTTCTTTTATACAAGATTTGCCGCCAATCTAAATTTTAATAGACCAAAAACACGAACAAACTACGGAATGCATACATTTAAGTACATCTCATCGAAAGTCTGGGAAAAATCGACTTTGAATTGAAATGTGCTTGCTCTGTTAGTATATTTAAAAAACCAAATATACAACTACTCTTTAAAAAAAAATATTGTAATATGAATATATGAATATTCAGCTGTGCCTAACAGAATCTAGTATCTTTAATCGTAGGCAGTGTCCAACTCGGAGCTACGCTACTTTGGTCACTGCACACGATCTCAATATATAATATGTACATTTCTTTATTTTCATTTAAATGTATTATTAATGCAATTGTAACTGTAGTCATTATAAATAGTACAGAGTGCAAAATAAACTTGAACTTGATGGTTTTATATCGCTTCTTTTTGGCAGAACTTCGTTGCAGTGCTATTCGGTGGTCGGCAGTGTTCTTTTCTGATTTGGTGGCGACTTTATATTGAGCGGCAACGAGTTCTCTCTATCTTATTTCTCTTTATCCTGCAAATCTTCTCGAACAAAGGTGTAGTTCTCTACTGCATTTCGAATCTTACTTCCTCAGGAACGACAGACTCGCTCGGATAGAGCAGCAGATTTCGGAATATGAAGACCAATACTTTTGCAGGCACCAATTAAGCCTCGGTTCTCTTTTCTTTCCGAAGGCTTGAACAGATTCTCTCCGTGGAAATATTTGAATTCCCAAACGCTACCTTAAAACATACATTACATATCCTGAAAAAAATCGTTGACATTTACAGGTTTGGGTTTAGGCCCAGTCTTCACATATTTTTTCGGAGCTTCATCTGACATTCTCCAAGTTCGTATATTATTTGTTTTGAATTTTACGCTCGAGTTGAGATTCCTTGAGATTCCACGCGTAAGTCTGATAGATATTAAACATGGTTTTCACTTCCGCCGCATGATGATTGGATGAATCGGTGGAAGTAACTTATTAATTTTATGCATTTTAATTAGTGGGTGGATACCAAAATTACCATTGGTTGCCGGCAGGCTCTCTCTTCCTCTCCTCCCTACCCCCTCTTTTTTCTTTCGCACTAATCCCCCTAATCTCCGCTCGCTATGCTCCGATACTCCAGAGCCGCAATGCAGGCTACACGCGCGTTAAAACTTTCCATAAGTTTTGTATATCACAAATAAAAATTGGACTGGACTGATAAGTAATTAAAATACAAACTGAAATCATCTTAACATACCCGTTTTTGGAAATCTCTTGAGATCTTTCTCTTTCGAATGACTCTGTGCGAACATAACACGCAAAATTCACAAGCTGAAATCTCTCAAGGAGGTCTTCTAGCTACGTCTGCACTGTTTCCATTTTTCTGAATGGAAAAATCAACTGTAGATTTTCCTTTAAGAAATGTAGCTCTAGAGCTTGGTTCAAACGACGAATTTCTGCCGTATCGAATTCAATTCATGAATTCATTTCGACTAGTCGAATTTGTGTCGAACGTTCAAATGGCCTTGTCGCACTATGCCGTCAGAAGTGCGACATGATTCCAACGTCGCATTTCAGTCGAATCGAATCTAATGCGAACGTTATGCTAATGTTTTGAAGGAATTTTTGATAACAATTAACGCATGTGATGGCAACACTGAATTGAAGCCCGGTTCAAACATTGTATATTCCGGTAGAAATGCCACAGTTGATTCATACATCGAATTTTTAGTGCGGCTAAAATGCGACTTATTAAATTCGACGTATGTATCAACTGTCAAATTTCTTCCGAACTTAACTTAATTGAATTCGACACGGCAGGAATTCGATGTTTGAACCAAGTAAAAATTTAGTAAAGTTGAACTTGTAGCATTGCTTGAGGCGACTGCCGTTATGAATTTTTCATTCAAACTCTTACGGGTGGGCTTGCTGTGGTATTCACATTTTATACCGCTGACCACACTTATTTCATGCTCCGGCGCCTCGATCCTCGCCCGTGATACAACAACTTGTTGCACTGTTTTGAGGTTGAAAATACGTTCTGAGAGAGAAATACTGGAGACCGCAGGATATCTCACAGGTTAGTATTTGATATCTTGTTTTACTTTAGTTTATTTTTATCAGAGAGGAATTGATAAGGGACAGTGAATCACTGTGTTGGCCATCTTGAATAGATCACCTCGAAGTTTTCAAAGGTTCGTCAAAGCGCTCTGAAGAAAATTACAATTACGGCAAGCTGACCTAATAATTCTACAACAACCGACAACAGAATCAAAGGTAAGATAATAACGAAGATCATTTGTGAATTTAAACCCAGTAGGATGACGTTTGGCTTTGCGAGATGATTTTTGATCGAACTCTGCAAAGAACCGGGAAAGAAGAGAAATTACGGATCACAAATGTATTGAAATAGCGACCTGGATATTAAAATTGGGGTTAAAGTAAACATTATACGTAGGAATAAAACGTTATGTGGTTTAAATTAATTTTGAGAGAAAAAATATATATTTTGCTCTCACACCGGTTCCTCACACCACGTGCTTATGACGAGACGCCATGTACACCGTATTCAGAGTGCCGAACAGAGCTCCGATCAAAAATCATCCGGGAAAGGTCACCCTACTGGGTTCAAATTCACATATGATATTTCTTCTTAACTTACCTTTGATTCTGTTGTTGGTTCTTGTCGAATTATTAGGTCACCTTGCCGTAATTACAATTTTCTTCAGAGCGCTTTGACGAAGCAAGGTTTATATGGGGACTGAGTAACCAAAAACTTCGAGGTGGTCTATTTAAAGTGCCTGCGAACCTATTTTTTTTTTTTAGATATCAATTCTACATCAAGTGAAAGGTACAATATATATACTAGTTTGAATGCTGTGCCAATGACTTTTTGAGGTTTTAATTTCCTAGGAAATTAAAATGGGCTCTTGTTACATGACGTCAGGGTTAGTCAGGAAATTGTTATAATTAAACAAATTTTTCAAATTATCAGGGTTATTAACCCATGGTTGAAATAAAATGATGTTAGACATTTGTTTTCCTATATAAGTAGAAATGCCCATTCACAACCACTAAGAAGTGATTGCAGATACCTCCCCTGACGTCATGTAATTAGCATTTTGGATATTAAAACCTCCTTAACTCAGCAGCACAGCATTCAAAGCAAAATATATTTTACCATTCACTTGATTTAGAATTGATATCTAAAATAAAAATATTGTACAATCAGTGTAGGCACTTTAAGTCTAAGTGTAAGCAAGTCCTGAAACTGGTGTGTCTATCTGTCTATATTTTCATAGATCGCATAGATGCTGTAGATCGTAGATAGGCAGCCCGCAATCTATAGGTTTGTGAAAATATGACTGCGAGAAGATATGTGTGCGGTTTTATATATGTAAGTCCTTAATGTACAAATCAATGTACCTTTTCGCTTTCAAAAGTTTCATGTTGTTTCGTTTGTGGTTTTTCTTCTCTTGGAACCATTTTAGGAGTTTCCATCCACCTTGGCTCACCACCTAAGATTGAGAGAAGGCTGGAATCTTGTGCCACCATCGCCTACAATCTTCACCTCCAAAATCTCACTTTTCATCACCAAAATGCCACCAAATTCTTGTTGTCACTAGAATGATAAATGAACTAAGCCCTGCCTGAATTTCAGGATCCAGCGATCTCTCATTCTGGAAAAAAAACCTACTATTTTGCGACTTTCAACCACCGAGCACCAACCGTGATGAGAGCCTGTGTTGTTGTCTAACACCATAGTGAGGCCAGGAGTTTCATGTGATTTCAATGACGAAAAGTGAGATTTTGGAGGATGATTGTGCTTGAAGACTTCAGAAGATTCCAGCCTTCTCTCATTCTTTGGTGAGCTGAGGTGCATGGATGAAAAACTCCTAAAACCACCCTAAAGTGGTTTGGAGAGAAGAAAAACCAAAAAGGAAGCAACATGGAAACGAAAAGATATGTTTATTTATACATTATACACAATTTATACAAAAAACCACACACACATTATTTTGTATCTTCTCACAGTCGTATTTTCACTAACCCATAGATTGGGCTGCCTGTGGATCGCATAGATCCTGTAGATTGTATACTGTAGACCGCATGGATAAGCCACATCCATACTGTAGATACAACTGTAAGCTGCACCCTGAGTTTAGAAGCTTGAGCCTCTGTCCCCTTCGTATGGTGTTCACAATTATATGTACCCTCCTCTGAATGGTTTTTAATAATGCTCATTCTTACACATCTTCTGACTGCCCATTCAACTGTCACCAGCCTTGGAGATTGTTATGATGGGCAGTTCATGTCCGAGGCCGCTCGGTTGAAACTGTTCGTTTGCATGTGAGTCGGCCGTTTACTTTGGAATTTCTCACCCTAGACGAGCTGAGTCATCATTTCCCTGTGTTTTACTTTTGGAGAAGGTTAGGTTTATTTCAATTTCAGGTCAGGTTTTGAAGTAATGTAACATACAATGTAATAGGCTGACTGTGGTTTAGTGCCACATGAAAGGAAACTTGCTGAACACATTAAATAGAATCTGTCACGACAAAATGTCAAATCTCCCATGTAGCTTGGAAAGATCTAGTACATGTACATGTATGTGCCACATCTGAACTAAACTCCAGTCAACTGCTCATGTTCTAGCAAACAAATCTTGATTTCAAACTGATATTCAGTACAGATGCTATTGCTTTTCTCATAAATAACGTGTATAAAACCTGCCATATTTTGAAATGTAAATTACCCGTATGTTGCACTGGTGACAGTTGAATGGCCATTCAGAAGACATGTAAGAATGAGCATTTGTAAAAACCAATCATAGGAGGGTACACATAATTGTGCTACTCTGCTGGGGTTCCAAAACAAGCTTTCATTCGTTAATTTGCAGATGTACTTAACCAGGGTTCAGTTCGGATGTGATGCAGGCTAGTGTTCACAGTGACTATGCAGTGCTCAACCTTAGCAGTAGTCCACTAGCCTGGGACTAGTAAAAATTGCACCTGGGCTAGTAAAAATCGAGAACTACTAGCCACAGGGCTTAAGTAGGTGTTCAGAGGTAAATAATTATAAATCATTATTACTATTATTATTGAAAAAAAAATGAAAAAAAACTTGATTGCAAAAATAACCAGGAGAAATAAAAGTCAAATCGTGTTCCAATGTGCATCCCACAACGTTTTACGATGTTTTGCAAATTTTCTATTGGAGATGGAGGACTGGAAACTAGGTCTCCACCAGCTCGTGCACTCCAGCAGCTCATGGACAGACTGCCATCTTGGTTTTTGACTTGTGCACTCGTACTCGTGAACACACTCCTGGACTACCAGGAGTTGGCAGTGGGCTAGTAACTTTTAAAGATCACTAGCCCAAGGGCCAGTAAGTAAAAATGTTAAGGTAATACTAAAACTAGTAGGAAGTGTTTTAGAAGAAAAAAACTACAGTACATGTAGCTCTTTGGCAGGAATAATATATTACTGGTTGATAAAAATGCCAAGGTGTTAGATGAAGATATTTTGCAGTTTTGGCCAGCTATCGTGTGACTGAAGCCTGTTTGAGCTGTGGTGTTTTTTTCTCAAAAGTTGTCACGATTTAGTTTCATTTTGTCCTGACATACATGTACATGTATCAAGGATTTTCTGAGCCTACCAATTCTCAACATTTTCTTAAAATTCACAGCACAAAGAATTGCTGTTCTCCCTGGTGAAGTTTAAACACAGGAAATCAACTGTAAATGAGAATGTAAATTATTGTAAATGCTAATTGGTGTTTTGAACCGGCTGCTTGATTTTATCGGGGGCCAAAACATGACTGTAGAAGAAAATTGTTTGCTGCTCACCCTCTTGATAAGAGGAGAGGTCTTGTTCTTTGCAAACTGATAGCCATAATCTCAGCCCCAAACTACATGTACTTGTATCAAACTACAGTCCTTGTCAAAAGTTTTTCACACCGTATGAACCACATGCGGTAGAATGTGGCACATTTGCCACATGTGTTTACCACTTTCGGTAAAATGAATGTGGCGAAATGTGGCGAAGCGAAATCGGTGGCTCTACCACTTTCGGTAAAACGAAATCGGTGGCTCTACCACTTTTGGTAAAACGAAATCCGTGGCTCTATCACTTTCAGTAAAACGAAAGTGGTGACTCAACCACCTTCTGTAAAATGAATTTGGTATCTCAACTAGCTCGAGCAATGTAACGAGGTACATGTCTATGTAAATGTGGCGCTACGTAACGTTCACAATTCAAGTATAGGAGTCGCAAAGTTTGTAGTGAACACGTACAATGTACAATGTAGTTTCTGCTTCCATTTGATTTCATTGACATTTGAGTAAATAAAAATGAAGTGAAATAATTGAAAGTCAGATTACCTGTATTACCATTAAATAATCTTCATGTCAGCTAGTGCCCGTTCGCATTTGTCGGTGATGCTTTGAAAAGCTACACTTTGAAAAGCTACACTTTAAAATCAACCTGAACGTGTTAGGTTTTCCTTCATTTAATTCTCTTAACAGAGTAGGGAGATCACGTTTTCCAGCTGTAACAGAAAGTATTAAAAATCAAACCTTTTTGCGGGTGTTCAAAACTCTGAAGATACTACTCCGTCCGATCCGAACTGTGTACTAATTTGTCACGCTTGAAGAGGTTGACCAATGAGAAGAATCAATTCCTACGCTAATTAGTATGCACAAGCAAATCATAGACGATTATTAAAAACAAGGTTGCGCATATGTAAAATTTATTCAAACTATATTGAATCGAAGTAAAGTAAAATTATAAAGAAGCAAACATATTCAACATCTCGACCTCTTGTACTGATAAGTGACACACTGTTTATGATAACAAGTAAGCTGGGATTCAAGTTGAGATTTACGTTGTTTGATTTGATTTTATAGAAGCGGGAATACGTTTCAAAATTGTGTATGATGTAGCTTGTTCACAGCGGCGGATTAGTCGTGAAGTAAAACCAAACATTTGATAAGAATTAAAAAAATAATACAATTAACCCTTGGAAGTTTTATTAAAAGTCTGGAGAGGTTTCAAACTTCCATAAACAATCCGATCAATTGTTTTAATGTTCGGCGAGAGTTGATCGTAATATGCTAAACACTACTTTTTGTTGTTGACAATATTTATGTGCATTTGCCAATGCGCGGGGACCTTCAAAGAACTTCAAAGACCTTCAGACCTTCAAAGGTCTGTCAAATTGTTGCACGTGCAGTCAGTCAGGCGTGAACGTGTCAGTGGTAAAATCTAGAGATTTTTTACTAAGCCTGTCCAAGATCCTCAAAATGTTTGCAGTGATTTCCATAAATTTAACCACGCAGAGATCCATCGTAAATGTGGAACTCCAGAAGCTAATTTTTTTATTTTTGTTTAATTGCTTATAAAATGGTGGGGCCCGCTTAAAAGTTTACTGCTCTGGATTCTTAATTATGAGCAAGCGGCAGTTTTGTGGTGCAAGTTTTACCTGGTTTTACAAATGTTAATTCTTCCCATATTTAATACACTAGTTCCATTTTTCTGAAGGACATATTATCAGTAAGGTTATCACAGAAATAAGGAAGGAGAGAAATGGCCTCGCCACTTCGTGTTTATCGGCTTTTCTCGGTACAAATTACGATCCCAACCAAAAAAATGTTCACACCAGGATGCCGACCCGTAACAATTTGGAGTCAGGGCTTTTTGTTTAAAGAAAGGCAAAACGAGATATTGTTTTAAGAAACAGCAATATCGTATTAAATAATATATCCAAATCTGAACTTAAGCAATTGTGGTTTTAACAGTTTTCACGACGTGAAAAATCACTTTGTCGCAAGCATGAGTGAACTAAGTAACAACTTGTACACCGTCTCGATCTGCAATGTTTGCTGAAGCGAATTCGGTGACTCTACCACTTTCGGTAAACGAAATCAGTGACTCTACCACCTTCGGTAAAACGAAATCGGTGACTCTACCACCTTCAGTAAAACGAATTCGGTGTTAAAACGTATGGAGTTCACCGAACGAAAATTAGCACATGTGGTTACCGAATCTTCGTTTTACCGAACCACGTTCGGTACCGCATACGGTTGAAAAACGTTTGACAGGCACTGTACATGAATATACATGTATGTTCACACTGAGTCTGATTGCCTTCACGTCTCCAGTGACTTAATGTACATGAGTCGTCAACATAGAATGCTTGATCATTACATGTAAGTTACAAGACATATTTTGTGGTTATACTTGCTGTTTTAGTAAACTTCATGTCATGGGTGGCCATGCAAGGGATTGTGGTCAAAACAGCAAATATTAATGCAATGAACCATTGCAAGATTTTGTCCAAATTATTTATACATGTAGAAATTATTGCTGCTCTGCTCGCTGAGCAGCCTACTGCAAAAAAAATTTTCACGTTAAAATAAAATTGACCTGAAAATAAATTTGACCTATATGTATAACATGTGTACATGTACAATGTACATGCACATGCATTATGGCCTTGCATGCAAGCCGATGGCTTTGCAATCAACTATACATGCATGCAATTTACCTTAATGCATGTCCTGTGTGCACGTGCAAACATACCTGCATGTAAACATGTGCATGTGCTGTTCACTCTACCACATGTCTGTTTTAATTTCATCCCTGTTTAACTAAGTCATTATATTGTTCTGTCCCACACATTATAGATTATGGAGATGGCAACTGAAGATTGTAAGTGGTATGAATACAAGTGCAAGTTTGGTGAGACTCTGTTCTTCTACAACACTGTTACCAGAGAACGTAGATGGCCAAACCAGGATAACTGTTCTGTTGATGTACATGTAAGTACAGTACATGTAGTATTTTTGGTAAAGAGTATCAATTGATGGTTTGCATGTGAGATCAAAAATCTTAACTGTACACATGTAAGTGCTAAAGAGCTGTCTTTTTAATATATTCTGGAGATGGTTAGTAAACATTTCACATCGAAAGGGTGTTTTGTTGTTTGTAGCTGCCTTCCCTTCCTAATCGCCTTTTTCAGTATGGGAGTTTCTATTTGAGTATTGGACTGGTGCTGCAAATCGAATACTTTTTGCACCAGTCCCTTTCAGTGCGAGTACAAATAAGAGCTCCACCGACTCCGTTGCGCAGTTCACGTAAGTAATATATGATCCAGCCTATAGCAGCAGTACGACCTGGTGCACTACGCCATGTATTTTCCCTTCCAGGCTTGCGATTCGTGATATACTGCTAGCAAGTCCCTTCTACTGCACATTTTTTTAGAATGGCTAGACATGGTACACATAATTGGCTGGGTCTGTAAGTAGGGACTGCCCACTCTTTTGTAAGTTTTGTACCAACCGTGCTGTCAAAAGGATCGTATTTTTTGACAGCTCCACCTCCTAATTACTCCCTAGGAACGCATGGGTCAGTCTCTCTCAGTTTTTGCCACTCGATTTTATATTCTATTATTGGAGCAGCAGTGCAGTAGCATGACTGAAACCGCTAAAAACTAGATCAGAATAAAAGGAGGTGATGCTGTATCTGTATTCTTTGGTTTATATGATAATTGCAGACTTTGGAAATCACTGTTTAAGAATATTTATAACAACTGGAACGTTTCGTTCAAATTTATGTCTCAACATTTTTAACTTGCCTAAGAAACCGGGAAGAATATTCAAGATCAAGAATCAATGCAAAGCGAAGTTGATATGTGCCGCTAATTTAAACAACAACAGTGGTAACTGATTGTTGTTGATGAACTCGGCGAAATCTTGCACGAAGAGCATTCACGTTATTGACAATTTATTTATGACATTCGGACACAAGGTCACGGGAGAATAAACAATAGGACTCAAAGTCCCTTACAAGGTTCGTCTCCACGCAAGCAACGGTCAATGATGGTGGAAAACGTAGCAAAAAAAATATATACATGTACATATATGGAAAGTAATATAGACAGGAGAGACCTTTTCGGAAGCTGTGCTGAAGAGAAAACAGACGGTCTAGAGAGAATTGGAGAAGTCTGCGAGCAACATATTTTACGAGGACTTTAGAAAGGATTGGTAGTAAAGAGATTCCACGATAGCTACGGAACAGTACTTTCTTACCCTTCTTAGAGACAGTGGTAAGATCTGCGTCATTCCATGCAGAGAATAATTTTCCGGACGACAGTGAAAGGTTGAAGAGATCGCAGACGGAGGAGAAAATAACGTCTGCGCACTCTACAATTATGCGAGTAGGTAGACCGTCAGAACTAGTAGATTTACTGGTATTCAGGCTCTTATATACAAGGTCAGATAGTACTTCGTCCAGAGATACAACAATCTCTGATAGAAATGGGAGGCCCGCTGGGTAGGCAGAGTCAGAGTTAACATCTGGTAAAGAACAGAGAGACTGATCAGTAAACATGGATTGAAAGTAATTGGAAAAGGCCTTAGGTTTTTCCAGGTCAGAGAGGTTTTTCCAGGTCAGAGAGGTTTTTCCATGTCAGAAGTTTTTCCATGTCAGAGGTAATTTCAGTGTTGTCTTCTAGGAGCATAGTTTCTGGAAAAGAGCTGCCTTTTGATTTGGTTAGGTTAGATTTGATTTCGGAAGCAATGAAACTTAAGTGAGCCTAGACTTTCTCAAAGTCCTTCTTAGCCCCCCGCTCGAAGGACTTTTCACACTTGCAGCACACCAAATTTACTAAGATTTGCCCAATCACAAAGCGTCAATTCTTCAGGCATTGTATTATGACGTGTCGAGTCAGTCGACCGTGGGTGTGGTATTTACAATTTGATTGTACTCAGAAAGACTTTCTAAAAGGCGCGAAATGTAAGCTCCGCCGCTGAAACATATTTTCGCTCCAAAACGTAATCCCCCGATTCAATTTCCTGCAAGTGAAACAAGTCTAACTCGCCTCTCGCTTTGATGCTCGCGCTCGCGTTTTGACCCAGTAATCACTTACCCAGTGACTCAGCAAGTTCGACTTGGAGCAAGTCTAAAGTGAGCCTTACGGCAAGCGCGAATCCAATTCTTAATGTTTTGGCGCATCTTTCGAAATTCTTCGTGAACAGCTGGGTCGGAAGAACTGCGACCTTCTTTCTTCCGAAAGGACTTTTTCTTCTTAATCCCGTATCCGAGATCGCAATATATCGAAGGCGCATGTCTTAGGTTCTTAATTTCGCGCGTGGGAACAAAGGAACTGACAGCTTCAAAAAGTTTAGTTTGCTCAGTGTTTAGATTAGTGTCAATGTCACCCCCTAGGGGAACAGATAATGAGGTCAAGCATAAATAGTCCCGAAGGGAATCAAAGTCAGCATTTTTTAGTCAAAAATAAATCTGTTTGGTGCATTGATTATCTTGAGTGAGCGGTGAAAGTCAAAGTAAATACAATTGATCCTAGGGGAGGCCATTTGTTCCATTGACGAAAACATTTTCAGCACAGTCAGGATCATGCGAAAGCACTAAGTCCAATATATTTTTGCCTCGAGTAGGAGAATCCACTAACTGGAAGAGGAATGCATCCGATAATAAGTTGACGAAATTGAGTTCATGTCCCGCATCACTGTTGACAAATCCTGATCCATTAACCCAGCAAATGCCTGGATACATGTAGTTAAAATCTCCCAAAATCAGCTACATGGAGTAATTTTTATCGCAACCAGCATCCGCCACGCACTTGAAGAGATGCAGAGTTTGACGCAAAGTTTAAACCAAGCATGGGGTGCTTAAGAATGAGCAGGTTGCTGCAAATGTAGTATTTTAAGTCTAGAAGCTCATTTAAGGGCAGCAATATCTAGTATTAAATTGTTTCACTTACATGAACGGCATAGCTTTACACTCGACTGTGATTATTTTACTGACTCGTGTCATGTTGATGAGCCGCTGACAGATCTGCAAAAACTGACCAATGGTATTTCCCATTGCTGGTCTGACGGGCAATTCAATGATCGATACAAAACTTACAAAAGAATCGGCAGTTGCGTACTATGTCAAGCCATCGTTAGCCATTTGGAACCATGTTTAGCCATTCTAAAATAATTGCACAGTAAAAGGGACTTGCCAGCAGTCTACGTTCATTCCTTTTACTCCCTCCCTCCCTCCTACATCTCCTTCTTCGTTTCCACTCTGCGTGAACACGGTCGCGTTTCTCCCATTCTTATTTAGCAAGTGTGAAAGGGAATGCTGCGAATAGAATACTATGCTAAGAGCACCTGGGTAACAGGATAGATTACCTGTACTAGTCACCAGGGAGACGAGTAGAGGTCCAGGGTTTCTTGCAATATGCACATGTACAGTGAGGTGAACTGTAAATAATTAGGCAAACCAAGCCATGTTTTGTCGATTTGGATAATGAAGCATTGTATTGTAATGCGATGCAAGTTTATTGCATTTAAAACATGCTTGGAAAGCCAAGAAAGTGTAAATATATCCTTGAAGGAATGTCATTGACAGGTAATCCACTCGTAAATCGATGAACCAATCCCTTGGAAGTGTTAACCTTGTGTTTAGATGGAATATGTTGACCAGCTAAAGCAATATTATGTAAAGAATACAGATCGAGCCATGAATTAGATCTGAGCCTTGAGTTGTATTTTGCGATTGCAGTTGAGGCCACCACGTAGCCAGCCAGCCACAAAGTCCCCGCTAACAGTATAACATTAGGCTTCATCATGCATGCCCAATGCCACCTAAAAATTAAACAAAACAAAATATGCCAATGATAATGTTATTTAAGACCCAACAAAACAAGCTTTTTTTTCTACTTTTAATTTATGCTGCAAAAAATATTGATACTGCAATCCAAATGTGAATTAGAAATTGTACGCTTGTCTAAACCAACTCATGATATATAAATATATTAAAATATTCAAGCTAACTCAATGACTATGTACAATATATCAAGTATAAGATGCGATTGATCAAATGTCATATAACACAATTGGCTCACTGTCCACATCAAAGTCATGCATAGGCCCATCCTCTGGTCCTGTAACCACTGGATAATCTACTCGAACAAACTCATCCGACTCTCCTCAGTTCAATCCAAGCTCTAATTCCCGAATTCCTTTCCTCTGATTCTGTACCCGAGGACGAATACGAGGGTACAACTTGATGGCGTCCTTTGGTGGGAGAAATCGTCACTAGAATTTGAATTTCAGTTTTATGCTCCATCGATGTCTTAAGCTTCGTCACCTTTTTTCTCCAAACTACTTCCAAGTGAGTTATCGCTGTTTTACTCCGAATTTCTTCAAGATAGTAAAACCTTGCCACCATGTTTAAAGCCCCAATTAGTTGAAATGGAATATTAGTTCATAAAATAACGAAAAAAGCGTCTAAAAACTCGCTCAAAATGGCGGACAAATGTAAAATGCTTTTTGTACATTCAAACCGAGGGAGCCTGGGTCATCAATGTCCCTCTTGTGTCCATTTCTATAGTAACATGTTCACCATATATGGGAGCGTGCCTATATGTGCGCTTGGGAGTCAAAGGGTTAAAGAAGCTTCCTTCTTGGAAGTGTACTTCACCCTTTACTTGTTTGGCCAAAAAAAATACTGTTCATTTAAAGATAATTTTGTTTTTATTATTAACGTGTTTGTTTGTTTAATTCATGATCCCCTGTCTACAATACATTTTTCTCTTAAAAATGTTACTGTTCTCATTTTAAATAATACGTCCATGATATTGGTGCTGGGTCAGATGATTCATTCATTGTAACTGTATCTTTAATACATAGGAACATCTTCCTCCTGAAGACAAATTAGTCGGAACGTCTTGTCTACCCCATGTAACTGCAACGCGGGTATCAAGATGTGCACCAACAGAAAGTATAGAGCAAGAACCTGCATCTAATAACAAAGCTGTCGAACTCTTTGCAGCCAATGAAAATGACATAGGAGATAATAATTTGGATAAAATTCTGGAATTACAGGATAGTACCAAATCAGGACCTGGCAACGTGATTCATGGAGCGGAGGTTTGCCAAAACGACAAGAGTTTGGTCAACAGGAACTTCGGAAATACATCAGTCACACTGGGAAAAGAGAAGAGTGCGAAGACAACAGATATTGTATCATGCATGCGAATGCCAACAGAACAACAAGAAGAATCTAATGATGTGTTAAATAACACAAAGGATTTAAATAACACAAAGGATTGTACTGCCAAGAATAAGTCCAAGGTAATGAAGATAATTAGTCTGTCTGTTCCAACAAAATCGGCAGAAATACTTAATCCATTGAAATTCAGCCACCACAGTAAACATAATGATGAAAAATTATCCCAGTGCAAACAAAGAAACAAGAAAATTAGTAAATTAAGAGATGTACATGTACATGTAAGATCGGATGTCCCGACTGAAACTATAGATAAACTATTTAAATGCAAGGAGTACGGAAAATGTTTCAGTCATTCTGGTAACCTAGCAAACCATATTCAAACACACACTGTAGAAAAGCCATATAATTGTAAGCAGTCTGGAAAGGATTTCAGTAAATCTCGTGGCCTAGCTAAGCATATTCGTACCCACACTGGAGAAAAAACATATAATTGTAAGCTATGCGGAAAGGATTTCAGTCAATCTGGTGACCTAGCTAAGCATATTCTAATACATACTGGAGAAAAACCATATAATTGTAAGCAATGTGGAAAGGATTTCAGTCGATCTGGTAACCTAGCTGCACATATTCGAATACATACTGGAGAAAAACCATATAATTGTAAGCAATGTGGAAAGGATTTCAGTCGATCTAATAACCTAGCTGCCCATATTCGAATACATACTGGAGAAAAACTATATAATTGTAAGCAATGTGGAAAGGATTTCAGTCATTCTGGTAACCTAGCTAACCATATTCGAACACACACTGGGCAAAAACCATATAATTGTAAGGAATGCGGAAAGGATTTCAGTCGATCTGATGACCTGGCTAAGCATATTCGAATACATACTGGAGAAAAACCATATAATTGTAAGCGATGTGGAAAGGATTTCAGTCGATCTGGTGACCTGGCTAAGCATATTCGAATACATACTGGAGAAAAACCATATAATTGTAAGCAATGTGGAAAGGATTTCAGTCAATCTGGTGACCTGGCTAAGCATATTCGAATACATACTGGAGAAAAACCATATAATTGTAAGCAATGTGGAAAGGATTTCAGTCAATCTGGTAACCTAGCTGCACATATTCGAACACACACTGGAGAAAAATAACATAATGGTAAGCTATGCGGAAAGGATTTCAGTCAATCTGGTGACCTGGCTAAGCATATTCGAATACATACTGGAGAAAAACCATAATTGTAAGCAATGTGGAAAGGATTTCAGGCAATCTGGTAACCTAGCTGATCATATTCGAACACACACTGGAGAAAAACCATATAATTGTGAGCAGTGTGGAAAGGGGTTCAGTGAGTCTAGCAGCCTAGCTCGTCCTGTTCATATTGATATTACAAACACACTCTTGAAAGACGTTATTTAAACATAAGAAGTGCGAAAGTGTTTGCAAAGTCCAGAAACTTAGCTGTACATCTTTACTTGCTTCTTGCACGGCCGTTTCGCGTGGTAAATTTAGTCTGAGCATGCGCACTGCACCAATTTAAAATGGCGTCATTCGAGAGCGTGCTGGTTTTTCGCGGGTATATCCAACGCCAACTCGACGATTGGCATAAAACCTGGTATGCACAACCCTGATGCATGAACAGAGCTATTCAAAGCTTAAAATGGTCAAAGGTAGTTTTGTATTCTTATAAACGCTCGGTACTGGCACAAAGCTGGGTAATCAAACCGAGACAAACGTATTTATTGATTTAAGAGCTGCTTCAAGATTACGTCAAGTATTTGTGTTCAATGAGATGGATTCGCCAGTAAAGGACATACAAGCCATCAGTGTACAGATGATTGCTATTTATTTCTTGTCTCTATATCAATTCCAAACCTGCCCATCCCCTCCCGGGCATTTGACTGAGTTTCTGGCCTGGTGGTGGGGCATTTACCACTACCAGCAAAGAAAGGTTTCTGGGATGGGAATTGTTCAAATAGATAGAGTCAAAATAGCGAATGTTACATCAATGTTTATAAGAGATAAGGGACGCTATGGAACAAGTGCAAATCTCTTCAGTGGGATATTTGCTTAGCTGAACAGCTGACCCCACAGTGGGGTATTTGCAATGCTCTGATTCAAAAATGTCAAATGCGCCACAAGTGCCGGGGGGATGGGCAGATTTGGAATTGATATATAGAGACGTTATTCCTTTGAAATGGAAGGTTTTTGAATCAGATTTATATGACACGTGAAAACGTGTTGAATTTATTCATCTGCATGTGCCACTTTTCATTTCATCTCTTCTTCTTTATTTGTGGCACTGCCTCTCTGGTTTGGGGATGAACTTCCTTAATCATGAGTCCCAGTCTTCTCAAATCCTCTGGAACAGCATTAAAATTGTGGTGTAGTTTGTAGCTTTGGAAATATTCTTTCTTGAGGGAATGTTGTGCGGAAGAGGGACATGAACTTTGCAATATTCGTAATTGCTGCTTTGCAGATTTTCTTGATATTTACTTCCTGTTACAAAGCAAGGATTTCATTAGAGGTCTGCAACCGGCAAAGTCCGGCGGATACTATGGTTATTTCTGCCAGCTACACATACTTTACCCAGACAAAGAAAGAATCCATATTAAACAATGTATGAAAACGGGAGATTTTGAAGTTGTTCCTCTCGCCAGTTTACAGAATGTGCCAGCTTTTTGGAAAACTTATTGAAAATCCTGCAGGGGCAAACTGTGTATTAGTTTCTCCAGAATTCTGCTTCCTGGGCCAGTGAAAATGTACCTTTAAACATTTGTTGACATGATTGCCAATGAAGGATCCTCGATGATACTGCTGTCGCTGGACATGAATGGATTGAAGTATGGATTGAAGTATGTCTTCAAGATGTGTATTGCACAACCCATGGTTTGGTTTCAAGGTAGAGCAGTTTCTGATTATTTGAGCTTCATGATGCTGGCACTTGCTTTCAAGGTAAATACGTGGCTGTTTCATTTTGTTTCTATTTCTTTTTGTATATTTACAGAAGTTTCATACTGTGTAGTTAGATTCTGATACATTTGAATAGGGTAAAACCAATTAATATTAATGATTTTATCTGATCGTGGCTAGAGTGTTTTTGTTATAAAAAATAATACACTTGTAATTTGTTGAGAGAGAAATATCATAACGAGGAAAGGTGACTTACAATGTAAATAAAATGAATTATGTTTAAAAAAGAAGGAAAAACAGATGTCTTGGTTGCGATTCAAACCCATGACCTCGTGAACCGGAAACTCTTTAGTTGACAGCATGTGCTGGTTGACTGAGCTATTGCAATATTAATCAATAATATTGTATAGCGGGATAAAAAGTGCTAGAAATTATTTCTATATTTCTATATATACAACTACCTACAATATTCAGCTATACATGCAGAACTCTAGCCAATATGATCCGTGATATCCCTTACAGAACATGAAATACAGTATCGCATTAAAATATCACCATCTCATCTGCCGTCTTCCTCAATTCCATGGCCTGTCTCATAATTTCCCTTGCATGCGGTAGAATGTGGCACATGTGTTTACCACTTTCGGTAAAATGAATGTGGCGAAGCGAAATCGGTGGCTCTACCTCTTGTGGTGTCTCAACCACCTTCGGTAAAATGAATTCGGGATCTCGACCAGCTCGAGTAATGTAACGAGGTACATGTATGTAAATGTGGCGCTACGTAACGTACGCGATCAATTCAAGTATCTAAAGTATAGGAGCTAGTCGCAAAGTTTGCAGTGAACATGTAGTTTCTGCTTCCATTTGATTTCATTGACGTTTGAGTAAATAAAAAAGATGAAGCACTTGAAATAATTGAAAGTCAGATTAATACCATATTAAAGGCCCGGATCTCGCGTAGCATGCTTTGCGCGCCTCTTGAGTTTCGCGTAGTTGAAAACCGTGACTTTTGGGAGGGAGATATCTTGTTCCATCCTTCGTTAGAGAGCATGTTGATTATTCCAAACTGCCTTTAAATTGAGTTTGACTATTCATCTCGATCTGCATTGGGTTATTTTTGTTTTTTCGTAAGCCATTTTAGTTTATTTTACCTTTGGTTAGAGGCAAAATGGCGGAGTCGCAGCAGTGTCGCGGTGGAAGGCTGCGTTTGCCTGGCTGTGTAAGATAAATAAGACTTCGCTCGTCCGTATTTGGTATAGCAGGCCCTGGGGTACGCAGAGAAAACCAACAGTCTTTTCGCAGAGTTTCTACTCCATCAACTTCCCGGGAGGTCTTCCAGCAGTGTAGCGTAAGTTGTGAATTGTGAATTCGAAGTTCCTGTTTATTTATGTCGTGTTTAATATTTTCTACAGAACCTCTGTATTACTTCGCAATCTTTTTTCCTTTGCTTTAGTATATAGAGCTAACCAAGCACAACTTCAAGATTCTACAGCAGTTGTGGGTTTTCAAAAAATAATTAATGACCGACAAATATGGGTCCTTCCAAAAAAACATACAGAGCAAAGTTGGATGATAGAGGAAATTATAAAATGACCCAGAGGAAACTCGCGCGCTGATTGGCTGAAAGCCGTGTTTATATGAGAGTCCATAGACATGGAAATTCGCTGGCACGCGATTGTGAATGAAATCAACATGGCAAACGACAAGGAAGAATGTCTTCACCAAACGTTGACGTTCAATCAGTATGATTTTAATCAGCAAAACCGACAGATATATCAGTAACAAAAATACAACCAACCTTCGCGGCCGAGATATTTTTATTCGCGGATCCAACAAACAAAAGTCAAAACCACTTTTCGTTTAGCTTTTAATATTTTGTACGGTAAAACTAAAACACATAAATGGATAACAAGTCTAGTTTTTAAACAATCGAACAATCTTCGAATAGAGCGAGGAATCGAGCTAGAGACTAGAGTAGAAGGGAGGGAAAAGCAAGGCAACACTCTTTCAATTTTTTTTCTCTGTCTTTTCTATCCCAAACGAAAAGTATATATACGTACATGTACGCTTAATGTTCAAGTCCGACAGTTTGTCGGCGACGAAATAATAAGCCTTCACATAAGGCCAATTGTTATCATTCACCCTGCTTGGTCTTAGATAATTCAAGTAAGGTTTTTTAATAGCTTTCTCCTTGCCATTTTATGAACAACTACATGAATTTTGCAAACTCACGTGCGACAGTTGTGAAGTTGATATAACATAACAACCAAACGAAAACTTGTTGATTTTTCACAGACAAAATGGGCTTTTCCCTCTTACCTTGCACTCTTAGCCTCGGCTGTTGGAACCTTCCTTCCAATGAGATGAGGTCCGTACCATAAGTTATGGCTGAATGAAATGAAAAAGTCTAAAAATATATAACCCTATACCCGGACAATAAGTATGAAATATTTTGCCGCTCCCCCTACAGCCAACCCTTTTTCATTTTTTTACGACCCTCTATTTTGGGGGGTTTGAAAAAGTATGACACTCCCCATGCTAAATTCTATCCCATATGCCCGTTTCTCCGATCGCAGCGACCGCTGAAAAAAAGTACTTGTCAATCGCAGCGATAATATATTGCTATCAAATGGAATTGAACCGAGCTATCGGGTATAGCAATAGCTCTATCCTGGCGATCGTAATCGCTATGACCGCTTGAGAGTAGACATTATTTAACGGTGGGGGAGGGGGACTACTAGATTTGTAGGGGGGGGGGGGCACGATTATTTATGCTCCCATTTAAGGGGGGGGTCAAATTTTTATATGCTCCTCTTTTAGGTTAAATATATTTATAGGCTTATCTAAGGGGAGGGTCATTATGTTGTGAGATCAGAGAACTGCAAGGTCACATTTTTTGGGGCAAACCACAATGCAGATCTAGTAGCCCATCACCCCCCCCCCCCCCCCCCCCCCCCCCCCCCCCTACCCCCCTACCGCTATATAATGTCCGGTCCCTAAAGCCGACTCACCTTTACAGCGATCGCAGCGAACTACCAAATGAAAACCAGCCTACATTCGCGATGAAAGCAAACAATACGTATGGCATTATATATAAAATCTAAAAATAATCTGGTTATGAGAAACGATAACGATCCGGGTAATGGTCTCCTGTTTATGTCTAAAGGATGATTTGTTTCGCTAAACACGCTGGAGAATGCAGGCACCGACTGTAGGCGGAAAAGTGTATCATGTGCCAAGCAGTACTAGTAGTAGTATAGAAGTATTTTTCTGGAAGTAGCTATTCAGTCTTTATCAGCAGTGGATATATTACTTTGATGTTGATTTATATTCAAGTTCTGCCCAAAAAGACCGCAAAAAAGTATCCGCAGCGGCTTAGGACTTAGTATTCTGTTCTTCGTTCTATCTAAGCGCTTGTGGGATCGTTTTGCGTTTTTTTAGCCAATCTAGAGTCATCCACTACTGATGAAGAAGACAACTCATTCAGGGACGGATCCAGGATTTCGTAAAAGGTGGGCTAAGAGAGTCATAGGGGTTGCAAAATAATAGTGTACCACTAGAGAACTATACTTACAATCTGTAACAGGTTTCATATGATATTTCTATGATAATTTTTCATGTTTGAGTAGCATATATTCAAATATGTATTTAGCTATTCATTTCTGAGTGATATCCAGGAGTAAGGGGGAACCCACTCCCTGGATCCGCCACTGTATGTCATCTCTCATTTACCAATCCTAAATGCGACATCTGTTTAACTGTAGTTCTTTGGTACCTTACCTACAATGTAAGTCAATATTCTTGCAAGTTGCCATCAATATTGAGTCTTTTGGGTTCGCGAGAGATTATCAAATTCAGCAAGTTTACTATCAATCAGCTGTTTTAATACCAGGGATGGAAATATCCCGGATGGGGGAAGAGTAGCACTTGCAAAATTAATTAAATGGTAGAGGTGTGTGAAAAACATAGCTGTGTTGGCTAGAAATCATCGACACCATAACTGTACGGTATACGCGTTGGTAGAGCATGGGAGTCCGTTATGTGGTCATGGCTGTATCCTTTTTATTGAATTCTAATTAAAATAATTTAAGGAGACAAAATGAGAATGGAGTTGACCACAATAGTAATTCGTGTAAGGCTCAGAAGACTGAGAATAATAGGCTCAGAAGTATGTCTGTAGACATCGGACGATTTAGCCTTTGCTGCTATCTATACCATATTGTCAGAGTCTAAACATAAATAAGCGTCCCTTTTTAAAATAGCAAAGTAATGTATCCACTATTGATGAAGAATAACTAGTCGGGTACGAACTCAGCGGTTGTCACGACTTGATTCATTCAGTCTGTTTCATGCTCAGTTTAGTGCTCTCGAATCTATATATTGTTTTAGGATATTTAGTTCTTCCCATTTTCTATTTAATAGAAATTGTCGCATTCAGGTACTGTTTAAAACACGAACAGCAGTGTTTTATCAAGTTTAAATATTCGAGGGCGAAGCTCGATAATTTTTAGACTTGATAAAACACGTGCTGTGAGTGTTTTAAACGGCTTCAAAAACGCTTTAAGAATGCAATGAAAGAAAGACGCACATCTCAAGGGAATGGTTACTTAATGAACCATTGAACCTTTGTATTCACAACGCCATGCAAAATATTCGAGTAATCACCGCCTGCAATTACGAACATCTCAAGGGAATGACATGAATAAATTACCATACTATGTTGTTTGAAGCGGCGTTTCGCAATGCAAGAAGAACCTGCACTTGAAGGATTTGGTGTCGTGGTTTACCTCGATAAAGTTCAAGACTTGGAAAGCGATGTGACTGCAGACTCTAAATTTTTGACTCCGGCACAAAATATGTAAGTTTAATGCACGTTATTATTATTTTACGGCTTTGAGTTTGGTTTAATAATTGGAACTAAACAGTGGCTCGGTAAACAAGTAATGGTAGTTGGATAACTTCATTTTAAAAATATTATCTGTGTATCTCGGTAGTCTGCTGATATTAGGAAATTTAGTGCAAATTTTTTTATCTAGGTACCTTATGTTCCGTGTACTTTTTGCTATCTTTGGGTCTTTATCAGTGAATTCTTAATTAGGATAAAACTTTATATAAAATTTCATGTGCATTAGTATTCTTTATATAAAACGTTCATCCTAATTAGCAATTCAATGAGAAAGCTGGAACATCAATAGAAATGCCATTGTCTCAATCATTAACCCCGTTTCCCTCTGGGACAGAATTCAAATCCCTCCGCGGGCCTTTTAGAATGATGAGATTTTATCAGTTATAAAAGTAGCAACGCATCCTCGCTCTACAATTACCAATAATCAGTAAATGGCAAACACGCTTGAAATACCGATTATTGGTAATACTACGACAAATCCTAACCCGAACCATAAACTGAACCCTAACCATCGGACGAGTTCGCGGGTAAACGACGGGTTCTCACTCACCTAGAGCTAGGGTTGACAGGTGACAAGAAGAGAAGGTAAACGAGAGGAAAAATATTTTTTGAGCGCTCCTACTCGGGCTTGAACTCGTAATCGTTTGCGTGTTGTGCTTGGCAGTGCAGGCGTCACGACCACTACACTAAGCGCGTCTACCGCCGTTGGGATTTGGACAATTGTTTATCTTTATCCTTGACTGGTTTTAAGAATGTCATTGTTTAATTTGTGTTCCAGAATTAGCGATTATTGATAATTGAAGAGCAAAAGCCAATTACTGATTATTGGTAATTCTAGAACGAGGATATGTTGAAGTAGTATATACAATGGGGGTTCTGGGCCACCTCCCTATATAAGCCCCCCTGGTCGCCCTATTAAGAACCCCCGCCAACACACATTTAATGTAACCATAAAAACCCCCAATTAGAGAAGGGGTACCACCATATTATAACCCACAACATGCGCGGACATAATCAGTGTCGATGGTTAACAATTGGCAGGACAACTATTTGTGGTAAGAGTTGTTTATTTGAGTGCTGTAAGCAACACCGAAAACAGCTCAGAGAAGGATCGATTGAGCCACACCCCTGCCGTGCATGTGGAGTTGGGACTCAAGCAGAGACACGACTTTGTCGCCCATGTGGTAATATGAATGCGCAGATAACCCTGGTGCGCATAGGTAGGATGGCTATAAAGAACTTCGACGCCACACTGACCGAGCTTGTCGCTAAGAAACTACCTATTAGAGAATAGAGACACTAGTATTATACTTATAGTAACTATGTCATACGGCAATTACCAGAGAGATGTACTAGATGTGTATGAACAGGAACGCAAGCCAGCCCCACGTCAGAATTCCCCCACTAGTATTCAAACGCACTAAATGGGTCATTGGTAAGTTCTTACGAGGCTGGCAGATGGATATTCCAGAGGGCCACGAACTTGGTGCCGACCCAATGGCCTTCTTAGATGGTGTACGCCACACAATACATGAAAAGCTAGAGGAAGAAATTGTTGATCTAAAAGTGGTGAAGTTCCAGCTCGCTTTGAGAGTACAGCTACGAAAGTACAAACTCGATGGTAGTGAATAATTCATCGACGCAATACTTCGCCATAAGCAGGAGGCTGTATTGCAAGCCCACGAAATCAACTCCGCGCTAGATAAGTCTTTTCCTGCGATCCAAGAGACCCTGGAGAAATGGACACATATAGGCTCAGGGTGGGTGGTAGACCGAATCGTGCTGCTTTGGCTCAACATCGCACGATATCAACCACTACGAGGCGGCTCGTATATTTCACTACCTAAAGAAGTCCAAAACAAGAAGGCCGTGGTTAACGTCCAAAACGAAGACGACAACTGCCTACGATGGGTGCTACGATTAGCACTCTTTCCAGTTCTCCACGGAGGACATGCATACAGAACATCTAAGTATCCTATAGAGGACGGCCTATACTTTACAGGAATCGATACACCAACCCCCATATCACAGATTTGCAGGGATGAGAAGCAAAACAACCTTGCAATCAATGTCTTCGGCTGGGAGAAAGGTGTGGTTGTCTACAGGATTAGCAAGCAATGTGGGGACACCCGCCGCATCAACCTGCTGCTCATAGAGAAATCCGGAAAGTATCACTACACTTGGATCAAGGATCTGAATTCCCTTCTCTACGATCAGAGCGCCCACCGCGAAAGGAAGCACTTCTGCGAGAGGTGTTTACATGGATACTGCAGAGAAGATCTCCTTGAAAAGCATATTTCAGAATGCAAAGGTATAGGACAAACAGCCGTGAGAGTAGATATGCCGGAAGAGGGTAAGAATAAGCTATCCTTCCAGAACTGGCACAAACAGCTAAAAGTTCCCTACATAGTTTACGCCGATTTTGAGGCACTGACAACCAAGATCGAAGGACCAGAGCTTGATCCAAGCAAGAGCAACACACAGAAAACTCGGCTACACGAGACCTGTAGTTTTGGCTACATCGTGGTGAGATGTGATGGCCATACAGAGACTCCAGCCGTCTACAGAGGGCCTAATGCTACGGAAATGTTCCTGGAGGCAATACAACTAGGAGAACAGAAAGTAGAGGCAGCTCTATCTAGATGTAAAGCCCTGCGCATGACTCCAGAGGACAGTATAGCTCATCGAGGCGCAACCATTTGTCACATTTGTCAGAAATCTCTTAATGGGGATTCGGTTCGCGACCACTGCCATATCACTGGAAAGTACAGGGGAGCAGCACACAATGCCTGCAATCTACTTCTGCGGATAGACCCAAAGAAGACCATAATACCAGTAGTCTTCCACAATTTGCGGGGCAGAATATCTCCAAAGTAGAGGGGCAGATAAATTGCATACCCAATAACACGGAGAAGTACATTTCATTCTCACTTGGTAACCTCAGGTTCATCGATAGCGCACAATTTCTCTTAGGGTCGCTAGACAAACTGGTTTGTAGTACTATAGAGGCAGCAGGCAAATGTAAACGATGTAATAAGGATGAGCTGGTTGTCATTAACGAGGCCTGGGAGCTAGTGGGGACTTGCCCCCAGTGTGGAGAAGGGAGCATAAAGCAACTCGACCCGTCTCGCCTCCCGATAACCGTTACGCATACGCCCCTGAATGCACACCTTCTTGGGCGCAAGGGCGTCTACCCATACGAACATATGGACAGTTGGAAGAGGTTTCAGGATGAGCTACCACCACGCGATGCTTTTTATAGCAAGCTTTCTGACGAAGGAATTTCAGGCGAGGACTATACCCACGCACAGAATGTTTGGAAAGTATTTGGTTGTCAAACTATGGGAGACTACCACGACCTATATCTTAGAACTGATGTACTTTTACTCGCAGATGTGTTTGAAGGCTTTCGAGCGACATGTATGCAAAATTATGGCTTGGACCCAGCTAACTACTATACGAGCCCCGGCCTATCGTGGGATGCATTATTAAAGAAGACTGGTGTAGAGCTCGAGCTGTTAACCGACTACGATATACATCTTTTCATCGAGAAAGGGATGCGAGGCGGCATTTCGATGGTCAGTCGACGCCATGCAAAGGCCAACAATCCATATGCTTGCGCAGTCGGGACAACGGAGTACGACCCAACCAAGCCCATTACATACATACAGTATCTGGATGCGAACAACCTATACGGATGGGCTATGAGCCAAGCGCTGCCAACTGGAGGATTCAAGTGGTGTGATTCTGAGACTATCGAACGATTCAACTCGAGTATCCTTGATATCGCGAAAGATGCGGATAAAGGTTATATCCTTGAGGTCGACCTTGAGCATCCTATAGAACTACACGACACTCACAACTCATACCCACTAGCCCCAGAGCGTATGAAAGTCCAGAAAAAATGGATGCCAGAGTATCAATGTGGACTACTAGGTGAAAGAGCATTTCCAATCGAAGTTGAAAAGCTTGTGCCCAACCTATTCGACAAAAAATGCTACGTCCTACACTATAGGAATCTACAGCTATATATGGATCTTGGTATGCGATTGAAAAAGGTGCACCGAGCACTACGATTCGACCAAAGCCCTTGGATGGAGCCATACATTAGTATGAATACGGACCTACGCAAACTGGCTATGAGCAACTTCGAGAAGGACCTCTACAAACTGATGAACAATAGCGTGTTTGGTAAGACAATGGAGAATCTGCGTAAGCGTGTGGATGTGAAGCTGGTGCGTGCAAGAGAGGAGGACAAGCTTCGGCGGCTGCTATCAAGTCCAGCATTTGCTAGATCGAATATCTTTGATGATGGCCTCGTAGCCCTACACATGCATAAAAGCAGGCTCGTACTGAACCGCCCCGCTTACGTTGGTATGAGCATCCTAGACCTATCCAAACACTTGGTGTATAACTTTTACTATAACGAACTTCGACCCCAATATGGTAATCGATGCGAACTTCTCTATGCAGACACAGATTCGCTGCTGCTTGAGATCCAGACCGAAGACGTCTACGAAGACATGGCCTCGAATGCAGACCTATACGATACGAGTGATTACCCAAAAGACCATCCGCTGCACAACACTACCAATAAAAAGGTTCTTGGAAAGATGAAGGATGAGTGCGCAGGCGTTGCCATCGTATGCGCAGACACCAAGGAGATTCGCAAGGCTAAAGGAGTACGGAAGTATGTTGTGAAGAAGCACATGCGACACGAGCAGTATAAGGAGTCTCTTTTCGATAAGAAGACCTTCAGACATGGTATAAATATGCTGCGAAGCATTGGGCATCAGATGTACGGTCTTCGAGTTAATAAAATATCCCTTTCGTCCCTAGACACAAAACGTTGGATTTCCGAAAATGGAATCGATACCCTAGCCCATGGGCATAAAGATATCATTTCTGAGCAGGAGGTAAACTTCGATGACCTTAGGAGTTATTGGCCTAAGATTCCATTCGGAGGTAGTTCTGTATCCTTTAGGCACCACTTGCAGTTATTCGCGCACGAATCCACGCTTTGGTTGTTTCTTCGAAACGTCCTCCGAATACAAATAGTAAAGAACTGGCTGCCCCGAAGAGACCATACTACGCGAAATATTATATGTTTCCAGACTCCATATAGGATCGGTTGCACGCCGGCGCCCACCTTCCAGCTCACCAGGAGCATATAGATATCGAACACTGACATAGAATGGAAGCCTTTGCTCTTTGAGACCAACGAGACGTACCAGTTCGTCCCGAACCCGTGCAGGCTCTGCTGGGGTTGATTCGATTTCATCTTTACGTATTGCTACCACGGGTTGTTTTCCTGTCAAACGCGTTGGCTCGTTGTTCAAAGCTTTTATGACTGCAGGTAAACGAACTAACTACCCACTCAACCGACCTATCGTCCTTTCCCTGCGAAGCAAGCACCATTTCTTGAGCATATTGGTGTCCAAATAGCCTTTCGGATAGGGTTCGGTTGAATCGCTCGACAATTGCTTGATCTCTATGGATATCCACACGCCCACGCCTTACATAAACTTTATGCTTGGCCAGTAGTGGAGTAACGGCGCCCATGAACTCACGTCCTGGATCGACTTGTAAAAGTTTTGGCCATGTTAGTGGACTTCGCTTGTAGATTCGCTCGAAAGCGGCAGCAACCTCGTTAGCTTCTTTAGTGGCTAATGGTTCGGCTTCTTTGTACCTGGATGCTACGTCAACGACTGTGAGTGCATACTTATATAGCTTTCGTCCACGTCCAGGACGATCATGTGGAAGAAAGAGCAGATCGGCCTGATGAACCTCGTTTGGCGTAGATACGTTAAATTTAGGTCGCGGAACATATTTAGGGGCCGGAAGGTAGATCTGCCATATAGCTTGTTTTTCCAGCCATTCCCGAACCGTACCTTCGGGAATGTCAGTTGCCGTTGCAAGATGCTCGATTGCCGCGAGTCCTTTCCAATAGCCTTGGGGGCTATAGTATTGTAGGCTCAGCTTACTACTGAGTTTGTGATTCATTATTACAAAGTGGTAGGTCAAACCTTCAACAAGCAGAACGAAAGAATGAAGACTGGTTGAGGGTCAACGAGTTTTTTCTAGTAGCAAGTCCAGTTCGTATCATACATATAGTGGTATAAGGTCGAAGTATCGGTAATAAGTTCATGTCCTAGATACACCAATATGTTACTGACGTTCTATGACCGAAACATAATAGAACGTAATTAACCTATTGTTGTATATAGGACATGAACTTATTACCGAAGTATCCACCCCCTACGTGGAATAGACTTTTGATGTGGCGGGGCTCTGTATCCCACTTGAGTGTTATCGACTCTTTATCTTTGGTACCAAAGAATACCATGTGTTCGTGCCCTATTACCAAACCGATTTCGTATCCATTGGATGTAGGCAAATCGGGGAAAAGCGTGGCAACGTCCGTATTGTTTAAGAGTTCAGTCGGGCAAAGCACAACACTGTTAAGATTAATTAATCCACCCTCCTTAAGAATTTGCAGTTCTAGATTTACTAAGGGGAGGCTCTCGAAACCTAACTCGGTTAGCGACTTAAGCCCTACCGACTCTACCTCATCTTCGAAACCTAACTCGGTTAGTAGCGAATTGGTACAATATGAAATAGGAGAGTTGAGGGCTAGTAAAGCATAAGTGTGGACGAAGTTTTCGATTCCTTTAGCCTTTACGTTAAACGGTACTACGTGTACGATATTTTCCTTGTGTTTTATATGTGTCCCGAAGTTGTTATTAACTTGCGCGTTTTCCGTTTTCATCAAAAGTTGGCTCTCAAAGTTCTCCTTGACTCGCATGGTTTCAATTTTCGTTGAAAGTTGCCTCTGCTACGTATATATGAATAGCTTCAAATGTGTGCAGAAAACCAACTTTACGACGAACATAAGCTCGTTTTTAAAAAAGCATAGCTATAGCCATCGGCTGGCGACATATCCTAGAACGAGCACCCCACCACCTACAAACGCCAATTTAATAGGCCAATTATGGCAACAAGGCCTTGATGGTCGATAGTAATCTGAGAAACGAGGCTCCTTCATATCCTGCAGACTTATGTGGTCTAGCCCTACTTTGGTCGTATTGAATAGGATTCGAGCTCGAGCCAATTTGGATAGATCTTCGTTGGAGTGGCGCTGCATACGCTTCTGCTCTTGGACCCAGCCCGCTAATTTTTCGTGGGTCTCCCGGAAAGTAGCCCAATCAGCCTGATATTTCTCAAGGGCTCTATCATGTCTTTCAGCCTCTATAGCCACCAAGTCTGGAATGTCCATGGCTTCTAAGTTTCACCTTTCTCTGAAGGTGTCCTGCTATATGGGTATCCCACCAATCTTCAACAGCAGAACAAATTACTACGTAATTACCTAGTAATTATATAGTAATATAGTAATTTATTTAGTTTTTTTGGTTTTTCTCAGAAATCTGGTGGCAACATATCCAGCTGCAAACACCCCACCACCTAGGGCTACCAATTCGGCAGCTTTCTTCGAACTAGATGGTTGATAATAATCGGAGAAATGAGGCTTTTTCAAAGGGTGTAGCCTCGCGTGGACTTTATAGAACAAGTCGCGAGCTCGATCGCCATTAGATAGGCCCTTAACGTTATAGTACTGTGTTTTCTTTCCCCCTGACCCAGGCAGCTATTTCTTCTTGTCGCCTTTCGTAGGCATCCGTAGCGGCATTTGCCTTCTCCATAGCCCTATCGTGTCTTTCTACCTCTGCAGCAATTGCATCGGGGCCAGCCGGTCCTAAGGCCGCTTTCTCGATGTATTTAGCGGCGTAGCTCGCAGCAACGCTCGATAAAGAGAAAGCAATTGCCATAAATAGTATCGATGCCATGCTACTCACCAGGTGGCCAATACTTTTTGTCCTCTAGGTATTTCTTAGCAGCAAGGCTACCAGCCAACACGGCTATCCACTTTACGAAGTTCAAAATGTTAGATGAAGGATCGTTAGTCATAGGCTCTTTAACAGCCTTTTTTCCGATCCAACCGATCCAACCGATACCCGACGCAAGTCCAATCAATAAAGAAGCGTCCGATAATGTTTTCATAAGTTGGTTCTCACCCATCGTACATCATCGATATGGGATATAGCTTCAATTGCTATATCATACCTTGAGTCTTAGGGTTGCTACCTTTGGTGGTGGCCTCGATTGCCGCTTCTACTTGTCGTTCCTTAGCCCCCGACGAACAACAGTCGTTAGGCTTGCCCTGTTGCAGTTTCGTGTAACGCATATACTGATAGTACAGCCCTACCAGTGCTATGCTTACTCCAACTGCGGCAAGGGTCGTATTAGCTGATATGTTGTTGGCTATCAAGCCAGGCTTATCGTCCTGATGGTCTACCGGCGCCGCCGATGAGGCATTGGCGAGTTCGTATTTAGTTAGTTTTATTCTTTTTGCTATGGCTTTACCGGCAGCAACGCGCTTTGGATTTTTTTCTTTTTTAGGTGTGGTTGGTTCTTTCGTGATGAGGTCATTCGGAGGATCCACTTCCATCTTGCTGTATGTCGACAAGTGATGTATCTTCAATTGTCAGGTCGCTACTAGGTGGAGTAATTACTGAACTAGATGGAGCAATTACTGGACTAGGTGGAGTATTTACCGACCTAGATTTAGCAAGTTCTATGTCGCGAATATGTTCTTCCGAGTCGTTCCACCCACGTTTGTAATTCTGTGCTGCTTCGGTCACCCTACTATTTTCAGTATTACGTATTACTTGTGCGAGTATGCAGGTTGGGATAGTCGTTGTATATTCTGCAATATTAATTACTGCCTTTGGTGGAGCAATTACTGCCTTTGGTGGAGCAATTACTGCCTTTGCCTCAGCATCTTCTAACAAATTGTTTCTTTTCCTGTTGAGCATATAATTATAGGCCAAAGTCGACCATACTAAGGCCGTTCCGCCCCAATAAAGTAAGCTAGAGGTTGATAGGGCGCTGTCTATGTTGTCCAACTGTTCTCCTATGCGCGAAGACTCAGACTTTCCTACGTTTTCATTCGGGCGCTTCGACATCTTGCTGTATGTCGACAGTTGGTGGGGCTTCAATTGGTGTGTCAGAAGATGAAATCTTATCAACTTCTATGTGGTTAACTACGTGGAACATAGCGCTAGCTAGGGCTATGAAGCGACCCGCGGTAATAGACAACAAACCAGCTTTCCCTGCTGCGGAACGAACCAGTTGTAATGCTTCTCGTTCATATCGTTTCGATGTTGGGCAAAGTCAATTGTAATGACCCCAAACTCTCTCCTGAGCCTGTCATATAAAGCATAATTCCATGGAATGTTATCAAACTTATTAAAGACGGATTCCCTGGGGAGGGGGACTCCCAATTCGAACAGTAATCGCCTGATCGTGTAGTACACATGGAAGCGGTAAAAGCTCCTAACGTTGTCAATGATCGGTGCGTCATCTGAAAGATGGTCATCAAACGACACTCCACAGCCTGCCGTTGCGCACCAAACGGCAAAACATAGCTGTTGTTGCCAAAGTTTCATTGGTTTAGCATTGGCCCACTCTTGTTCTTTTTCTTTAGCTTTAGCCCTAGCCACAACATCTTCTACGAAATATTGTATATTGAATGGTCGTTTTTTCTCTATGGGGGGCTCGAACCCCAGCTCTTGAAAGATATCTTTCGGTATCGACGTGAAAGACTGATCCCTTGCTACATAAATCTTTAGAGTTTGTAGGAAAGGGGCTATGTCTTTAGCGGCGTGTGCCCAAGAAACTGCTGGAACTGGATACTTAAAGTCCGTTCTTCTGAAGGGGAGTGGGAAAACCCCAACCGTGTCGTGTAGTGCGTCGTCGATACATTTTTGAATGGTAGCAGGTAGCTTGGAGACATCATCGCCGTAGACATTATAACTAGAATCCCCATCTCGAAATACGATACTCGTTGAATATTTACCTAGACCATCGATGTCCGTGGATGCATAGAACTGGTGAAAATCTGCATGTGGATATATTTTCTTGAACTTCGCCAACAGATTGGCATTCAGTGTTGCGACCTTTTCGTTTTCCACAGCCTTATCTGACATGCTTATTGAACATAAAACCAGACTCTAATATTGAAGTAAACTTCAGGCTTTAATATCGTGAAAATGGTAATCTTAAATGTCACCTGTCCTACGGCTGACCATACGGTCTACTTCGACCATCCTATTCTTATCCAGAATATTTCGCTACTCGATACCACTATTGAGAATAGTTGGTTGAATCTACTAGATAAGGCTACGTTTCAGTGGGAAGTCGAAGGTGTGGGGTTCCCATACACAATCAATCCAGGGAGTTATAATATAGCTACCCTCATGGATCAATTCAACTATGCAGTTGATGCTGGCATCGTTAAATTTATAGACATATCCAGTAAAAAGTATTGGGTCCTAGATGTGAAGAAACCAATCAAGTTCAGTAAAAATCTCTGTGAAATACTTAGTATCGAAGGAAATGAAGATGAGGATGGAAACGTAATACTAAAAGTGGGAGAATACAGCCTGATAATCGAATATATCCAAACATTGTATATCTACTGCGATGTGGTGGATTCCGAATTATCACTCCTTGAGGGAAAGCGCTCTACAGTACTAGCTAGCTTTAACGTAGAAGGTACCTGGTTTACCAGAAGGACCTATTATTTGATGTCCTCGACAAAAGTCCGAGCTCTAGGGACAATGAGAAACAGACTTCGGCTGACCGTCCGCGATGGTAAAAATAATATCATGGACTTCCGTGGTCGACCTCTACGTTTCGTATTGAAGATTGAGTAAATCATACGTATATATAGCAAAGCTATAACATAATGACAAGCGATTTGAGTAAAGCAACTCCAACGGCGCCGCCGTTATATACCCAGCTCCGTTCATCCGAAACAGGCTTATCTGGAGAGAACTTTCGCCGGCGAGATATCCGTGATACGATCGAGAGCATCAAAGCCCAAGAACAACACTACGAGGTGGTGCGTTAAAAATATGCCCGTGCGCAGGGAATAGTTCACGGTGTCGCTGTGGCAACAGGTAGTCTATCTGTGCTTTTATCAAGCTCTGGCTTAGCAGCCGCTCTAACCGGGGCTGGTGTCATAATTGGCCTGCCACTTGGCGTTATCGGCGGACTCTGTGGGGTAATTTCGGCCGCTACGACTATTGAGGCTAAAAAACTTGGAATAAAAGTTTCTAAACATGAGAAAACCGCTATGTTGGCGAGAGCGAAAATTAATACGATTAGTGGTCTCGTGTCAAAAGCCTTACGCGATGAAAATGTGAATGATTCCGAATATAATCTCATCCTCGCTGAGGCAGAAAAATACGAAACTATGAAGGTCGAAATTCGCCACAAAACGTCGACTAGTTCGGGTGAAAAAAGCGTGGAACAAATTCGAGCCGAACTCAAGCAAGAAATACGAGCACAATTCGCCAGTCTAGTGGTATAAAAATCGAAATGTCCTACAAGAGAAATAAACAAGGGTTTTATTTTCACTTTGCTAAGAGCAGCTGCACTTAATTCGTATAAATTACCGTGTTGTTTTGGTTCGTATGTAAATTTCTGTCTAGTTACGTCCGACTATGTCACGGCCCGCTGTGAAAGACAATACAATATTTTACACCTACGTCACTGTCTAGCACATATAGCCCAACGGGTTGGTCGCTGGGCTTGTGATCGAAATGGGAGCCGTTCATAGGTCTGGTGTTCGAACTTCGGCGGGCTATATGTGGTAGGCCGGCTTGTGTTGGGTAAAAAGCTCCCAGCCCAACACAAGTCGTAGCGCGTCTGTCGATGTGGCAGAAGTAGTAGCGAAGCTATGGTTCAGAAGCTGAACAAATACAGTAGTAGTAGAAAATCGGCGGCCAGAGTACAAGATACCAGTGTGAGAACCAAATGTGGTCAGAAGCTGAACAACTACAGTAGAACGAATACAGTAGAACAAATACAGTAAAGCCGGGCCAGGCAACAAGCAAAAACCTCTCTAGGAACGAAAATGGCGAAGGAAGGAAAAACGTGAAAGTGGTTCCTAGAGAGGTTCTGGTGACACGAGTTTTGCTTTTGTTGTTTTTTGTTTTTCGATTAAGTTCTTAACGCGTCGATATAGTAACTGTAATATCGCCTATGTTGTGGGTTATAATATGGTGGTACCCCTCTCTAATTGGTTTTTTTTATGGTTACATTAAATGTGTGTTGGCGGGGGTTCTTAATAGGGCGATCAGGGGGGCTTATATAGGGAGGTGGCCCAGAACCCCCATTGGAGCATGCACGCGACTGAATTGCTTCATCTGATTGGACAAACTGCTCATTAATTATTCATGAGTTTTTGAAATGTAGTTTAATTTTAGAGACATTTTGTATGATCGCATCGACAACGACTAGACCTTCGAACTTCATGCATGCAATATGGTGGCTCAACTGGCCATGGTAAATTCGAAATCCGGTCACTGCTAAACTGATAAATCAGTGATATGTGAACAAGATATTCGTCACAATATTGGTACGTACGTATGTGCCGCCATGGGGCCCAGACCCGGTTTTCAGAGAAAATATAGTTCCAAAACCCGATTTTCCAAGTTATTGTGAAAACGAACCCGGTATTCCGAGTCGTCTATAACCTGCCTTTTTGTGAAAAACTCGTACCCAGAAAGCATAACCGCCACACAGTCCTCCTCCCATAGGCTCCATGGATTGTACAATCGGCAGGATAGAACTATAGATCGGTTTCCATATGTAGATGGTTACGATCTCTATCTCTGATCGCCGCGGTCACTGCGATCGTAACGATCCTATGGTAAACCGGGCTTTATAAAGTAGGACTCGTTATGTCTCTAGCAATTCCAAACCTGCCCACTCCCCCCCCCCCCCCCCCCCAATTTGTGGAGCATTTGACTTTTTGGAATCAGAGCGTTGCAAATACCTAACCGTAGGGCTTAGGAACGAGTGCAAATCTCTAATAAATATTGATGTAAAATCCGCAACCTTCACTCTCTTTCACCAATACACCACTTTCAATATATGCTCCACTCGTCACACAAAGGTTTCAGTATGATGAGGCTCCAGGGTAATTATATTAATTTTATTCTTTGTTCAAATAATATAATATATTTAATTTACCCCGGAGCCACATATTGAAACCTTTTGTGCGTGACAAGTGAAGCATATATCGAACGTGGGCTATTCACCACCCCAACTTTTATTTGCTGGTAAAATGCCCCATCCTGGGACAGACTGCGCGGCCAAAATGCTACACGTATGCCTGGGGGCAGATTTGGAATTGATAGATACATGAACTTCTCTTGTTTGGTCAACCTACATGGCCATGGCTGCAACGCCATTAATCAAAATTACGCTTGTAATAGGCAAGCGATAACTAAACTCACGGAAACCGCACCCCCCTCCCCCCGGTACTCCTGTTTGTGATGTATTATGTATGTGCCGCGGGAGGAGTGGGTTAGGGTTTTGAGCTCAGTTTGGTCAGGTAGGGTCAGGGTTTTGACCTGATTTGGGCAGATCAGGGTCAGGATTTGAGTTTAATGTGGGTGCAGTCAGGGCATGGGTTCTGTATTTTTTAGGCATCGGGGTTTTTGCCCCCCCCCCCCCCCCAAAAAAAAAAAGGGGGCAATCAGGGTTTTGTAGCTCGGATTTTGGATCAAACAGGGTCAGAGTTTGAGCCTCTTGGCCTCACAACAACAACATTTTCTTTTATTGGACTTGAATACTTCTACACGTATATCAGTTTGGCTCCAACAAGGTTAGGTTTACAGAAGTGAATTAGCAAAATTACGAATTATTATTGAAAATGGCTGCACGTTTTTTGAAGCATAAATTTATATAATTACTTATTTTGTTGGAAAATTGTTTACATGGATTCAGCAATTTCTTTAGAGTCATATGGGAAACACCGATTACGTTTTGGAGAGCTAATCTTTCCTCCGTGTATAACTTGCATTTGAGTAGAAAATGTTCCTCATCTTCAATATCAGTTTTACAGAAGAAACATTTTCTATCTGAAGGCGGTTTCTTTAATTTTAGAAGACCACAAATGGGTTTTATTTTCCATTTTTTGCTCATCATAGCCCAGTTTCGTAAGCCTAGTGTCATCTAAACTTATAAGACGCGTCCAGTATTTCACGACTCAAACGGTGGTTGTGAGGCGTGTCGTAAAGCGTCCCAATTCAGCTCTACAGGCTTTGTTGGTCGCTTGTATACCGACACCTAATAATATCTTGCAGAATTTGCTTTGAATTTGTTCAATGGGGTCGCGCAGTTCATTAAATTTTCCATCTAGACCCCACACCTCACAACAATAAGTCATGATTGGCATAATTAGAGTATTGTATAGATATATAGATAATTTAACATTTGGCCTAAAATAATTTCCTAGGTTTTTTCTTAAGGATCCCATAGCTTTTTTTTCACATACATTTTTCATCCCACTTTTCATGTAAGTCCCCCCCCCCCCCCCCCCCCCCCCCCCCCCCGGATTTTCTCGCTTTGAATCCAAGATGGCCACTGGGTGAAACGATTCAATATACGTAATTGACGTTTTAGAACTCCCGAGAGATTATTATGCGGCCGGCGTCAGCTCCAGAACCTGACCAGGTGTGCGGAAAGTAGCATTAAAACACCTTTTCTCCCCCTAAGGGAGATAAGGTTACGTGTAGGTTTGATTTCAATTGGCGACCAAACTCAAAGACAAAAAATGAAAAACAAATCCAGTGATACTGAGATCCTATATAAAATATAACTAGTTCACCGGATCGCTCCATATATAGTTATATTACGCGTTCATATTTCCTGATAAAGCGGGCTTCCTGTGTGTAACGCAATCTCAGCACTACGGCAGTCTTGCATTTGACAACCTCTGTTTATACGGGGCAGACTTCACCGTTTGCAACCTGAAATGTTATTGGTTACCCAAACAATAGCCTACCCCTAAAACAATACAAACCCCAACCCTAAAACAATGGGATTCTTTATCATGCAGTGAAGTCCAATAGGATACGACCTACAGAATAGTGAAGTCTAACCGGTTTTTTCTACCGATTCTCTACGAAACCACATGAAAGGTACATATTAAGCCATTACAATTACTTTCTAACATTCCTAGCAGTGAATAGTTCAACTGTAGATCATTCGGATTGACTTTGAAGTCTCATAAAGGTAGTCTATCAATTGAAAGTTGTCGTCGCTCCGGCATGAGTAAAGATTCAACAATATGTCATCGCAAAAATACCGCTAAAAGCCACTGATTTTGTACATAATTGGTAGAAACCGATATATAATGTATCTGAAAGTACTCAGGCTTCTTTAGTATTAAATTTAACCTGATAGAAGTTGATATAATATTTTTTCCTCTGTTCATCTTAGATTCTGTGCATTCGAACGCTGTGGATAGAAGCGATCATCTTCTATGGGATCACATATTTCGTTTAAGGTTACTACTGCTGCTCTTATGGTATGAATAAGTGCTTGCGTTTTTTCCTTTATCACTGGAAGTTATATATAGCCGTTCTAGGTTTTACGCTCTAATAGATTAAATAGATTGTATTGTAGCTTCTTTATCCCTTATCGTTTCCGTTCTTTCTTTCATTATTTGTCTATGTTATTTTTCATATATATATATATTCATATATATAAATTGAATAGAAAAATGTGAACAAGAGCAACTCAGGACTGTTATTAAAAATTTACTAAAAGTTTCGGCCTTCGGCCTTCATCAGTTAAAAAGGTAAAAAAAACACTTTTTAACTGATGAAGGCCGAAACGTTATAGTATTTTTTTAAAAACAGTCCTGAGTTGCTCTTGTTAACATTTTTCTATTCAATTTTTATAACAATTATTGTGGACAAGAACTTGGAATCAATTTTATTGATCCTCTTGGCTGGACTAGCTGTTGGCCTGAAGACATTTGGACATTATATACATATATACATACTTTATATATATATACGTTTTCCACCATCATCGACCGGTGCTCGCGTTGTAGCAAACCTTGTAAGGGACTTCGAGTCGTATTGTTTCTTCTCCCGTGACCTTGTGTCCGAATGTCATAAATAAATAAATAAATAAATTCATACAAGTATAATATAGTTTGAAATGTGTAGTGCCTTTCAACCCAACGCTAGCCTGCGAAACAGGCCTTCAGTGTTATTTCAACGCAAAGGAAGTGATAAAATGATTTGTCCGCGTGAAAATGGAAAAGGGAGACTGGCACGAGAGAGGAGAAGGATGGCCTGCAGCCATCCCTTATATATTTTCCTTTCCCGTACCGATTCTGGACGGGAAATACTGATTGGTCAATTAGCTGTCATCGCTGTCATGTGTTACGAAATGTCGCACATTCCTCCTGCGAACTGACTGAAATGGCGGCGACAAGAGAGAAGTGATCGAGCGGTTGAGCGTTAATCCAGGAAAGTATTTAGAAGAACAAAGCAGGCAGTGAATAGTTTACATTTGTACTTTTTAGGCGAGATATTTTGGCGGTTTTACCAACAGGTAAAAGCCTTATTTTCCAACATTTTGCCGTGGAAGTCGAGTCAGACAGGACTTAGCGCTTCGGCATTGTCCTATTGGCAAAGCATTGTGAAGGATCAGTTTAATCGAAACTAAATACACTGGGACTTGAAAGCTATCTCCCTCTACGATCTAGACGTACAACTTAAGGAAATTACGGAGTTCCCTAAAGTAGTTTTCGCTCCTGCTGTCAGAGACTGTTCAAGTGAAAGAGTCAGTCAGCGTCGAGTACATGAACTGATGAAGGAAAAACTGAGCGGGGACTGAGCGCTGTGGTCGTGAATAAATCCCACACTGTAGAGACTTGGACAGGAGAAATAAAAGTAATAAAAATGAACTGTGCAATGTTTTGATTACATATCTCAGATACCGACAAAGTTACGAGCACACAAAGTTTGATTGACATGTTTAATAATCATGTTAATCCATACGGAAAAGGGATAGAATTCAAATTTTCGTAAGATGGTGGCAAGCGCTTATTTTTTCTCGCCTATGCTCGCTTCGCTCGGATCGGTATCAGAACTCGCTGCGCTCGTATCGGAAAAGCGCCTGTTCTGCAGGCTAACCCAACGCGTCTTGCACAAATCTTTCAGCTTGCGTCTTTTTTTCTCAGGCGAAAGCGCATCGAATATAACTTCTAGGGAATTTTGTCTTTTCAGTAGGTCAATTGTCAAAGAACTTGAACAGTTCCTGACAAGAATCCATCATATTTTGACCTGATGATATTCATCCTCGGAGACCAGGGGCAGTTAGTGAACGACGGGCCGTTTTCGTTCAGTAACTGCCCCTGGGTCTCCGAGGATGGATGAGATTTGGCATGCATGGCATATAACTAAGTTGAGACTATGGAGGCAGCATGCAGCCTTGATAATGATCTGCATCAGGGACATGCTTCGAGATAGAATAAAACTCCAGCTTTACAGAAATATTTTTGCCATTCCAAATGGGGGGTGGCTAGCCAACCCCTTCACCACTCCTGGATTCGCTCCTGCAACCACAAGGGCTGATGAAAGTCAGGACTCTGCTAAACCACAGATCGAATTGAAATTTAGCGTATTGACTTTTGTGGAGGGAGGAAAATCGGAGAACCCGGAGCAAAACCCACGGTGCAAGGGTGAGATACCAACAAACTCAACATGTGATCGGGGCTCGAACTCTGTCCACAGTGTTGAGAGGCAAGGCGCCACCCCAGCTCGCCTGATTGTTTTGAATCCACGCTGAACAAATTTGACCATGAGATGACGAAAACATGGTCAATAAGAAGTCATACCACCGTAAACTATCGTAATCTGTTTTGCAACAACAAACAAGAAATAGTCTAGTGGCAGAGCTTCTTGAAAATGAGGAAAATGTTGAGTGGAAATTGATTATATTATTGGTGGGACAGAGAATCATAAAAGTTGCATATGATATTATGATGTTAATCACCGTTTTTATAAACGGCCCAAAAGTTTGATTTGTTAATGCCTATTTTTAGCACCTCGGAAAACGAAAGATTATAAAATAAATACCTAGAGTGCTCAATCGATAGTCTGACCAGAATAAGTGAGGGACCACCGCAACCCCGACACTCGGATGTAAGTTTTGACCAACCGACCCATTTTTTTGGAAAAAGTAATTTTGTTAAATAATTTAACTAACCTCTTTTTCGAGCTCTCTACGTATTAGTTTCTTGCCTTTCTCGTGCAAATTGTCAATCAACAACTGGTCGAGGAAAAAGTGGTCGAGGACTACATGAACATTTTTACGCGAGTCTTTAATATCTATTTTTTTAGCGACCGACCAATCCACCATCACGAGCCAGAGGGCGATGGTAAACGAAACATTTTATTGAGATGGCCTAACAGGCTACTATTTTTGTGTAACGTTTTCTGATTTTCTTTTTAACTAGACGTAAGCCCCTCCTCGCAAGCAAAACAACGCTAATAATTAGCATAATGCTATTGTTTTAATATTGTGCAACTTGGGACATGGTCAGAAATTCATGCCATTGTGGGCGGGGTATAAAATTATGCAAATCTGCCTCAGATTCGGATGTTCGTATAAACTTTCTGAGTCTCAAATTATTCATAGCGAACGTTGGTAACAAAGGGAATTTTATGACGCAGTTGGTTAAACGGTACACGACGATACTACCTACAGAAGTTGCCATCGCCCAGAATCAATGGACATATCCAGTTCAGTAGTCCCCGTAAGTACTTGAACGATTGCTCAGTTAATGACTTCTAGGGCACGGATAAGCTTGAATAACATCTCATTTTAAAGCTACAACTTCCTAGAATCTGTATTTAGACTTATTTGCGATGCGATGTGAACACGCTGTGAAAAAATTAAGAGCATGAGGTTTAAGCCAGGGGCTTTGTCGTTTTGCATGAGGATAAACTATTGTTTCGCTCTTTCATTCCATTGACGAGAAGTTTTTTTAACTGTTTTACGAACTTCTATTGAATTGACTTTCACACTTGAGATCGGCTTGGAACTAGCAACTCCCAAAGCTCGTTCCATTTGAGATCGGCTAGGGACAAGCAACTCCCAAAGCTCATTTATTTAAACCAATCGTAGGGCAATCCTTTAACTCATTAATATTATAATTAGCTGACCTAAATGTTTTCCAAAATCTCGAAGTGTCCCTCTAACAAAGCCCATTCTGGGCGATGGCCCATCATAAATTACTTGTTCTCAGGCTCGCTCAGCCATTATTCCAGGCCAAACACTCTGCTTGATGCGAATTGCGAAAGCGGTCGAATTCGAAAGGCTTCTAGTGTTTATGAACTGCGTGGTTGGAAAGTTCTAGCTATGTCGGATTATTATAAGTAGAGCGGCTAATAGCCAAGCGGGAGGTAAACAGTGTAACCGAGTACGTTTACAGGGAATACAGTCACGATTTAGTTTTGTATATTTTATTTCAATGCCGCGTTATTTTTGTAGCCCTGTCAGACAAGCTCTTATATATGAAAGTTATAATAGAGCCAATGAAAGAACAGTTAAGAATATACCAGTTCCCAGGCTTGTACAGGCAAACCGAGAGAGAAATGGCGGACAAAGCGTTTCGAAGAGAGAGGCAAGAGATGTGCAAAGGACTTACGTGTTTACGGCATTCTTCCCTGCTGTGGCCGTCGAAAAACCTTAAAATTACTCATATTTGTTCGCAATTCGCAGCTCGAGGATAATGTGAAGTTATATTTGGATCTATCTGGGCAATATAACGTCTTTTAAACTACTCGGCTGAATCGGGACAAAACAATAACCACCCGAGTTTTATATTGTAAAGTTGATCAGAGCAACCATCATATATAACGGCTGAAAGGAAAGATATGCTGTCAACATGGAGATCATAACATGGAGGTCAGTTAACCCATTTCAGATTTTTTTCGAAGCCATAATTATTCGTTATAACTTGAAAGAATACAATTTTACGGAAGGCAATATGATTTAGAAATTGCTAAGATCGGAACAAATGAGCTTCGCTATAATACCATCTCCCAATGTATCCCCCAAAAAAAACTTCCATACAAACTACTGTAAAATTCTGAGCAACTCCGGATCTGTTTATTGATGAAATTTAATGCCTAGTGCGCACGCGTGGCATGAATTTCTGACAATGAAGAACCGCCAACACGTTGATCGTATTGTAGCAGTTTAAAGGTCTCAAAACTATAACGAGAGTGCAATCCAAATCGAAGAACATTTAGCAAATGATTTAACCTCGAAAGTCAGACTAAAATTGTTGTTCAACCATTGACAGCTTGTAGTGTGATTGAAAGTTACATGTATGTATAGGCAACTGAAGAGAATGACAAAAGAATCACACAGAAACAGTATCCGCATCTGATTTCTACAACAAACAAGGTTATAACTTTTTTTAATGGCCTTTTTAGTGTATTTTCTGAACCTCTAATTTGTTGAGTAAAATGTGTGAAATAGGCATAAATGCGCTGGACCCGTAGATAGACAGTTGATCTGTCAAGGTCAAATATGCAAGGCACATGACGTCATTCTTTCCCTCTCTTGAATATTCGTTAAACTAGTATAGCTAACAGGTAGTGAATGCTGCTCCGCTCAGTTAAGGAAGTGTATTAGAAGACAACCTACAGTAGCACTTTGGTAGGAAATAGTTACTGGGTGATAAAAATGTCAAGGTGTTAGATGAATATATTTTGTAGTTTTGGTGCTATCGTGCGACTTAATCCTGTTTGAGCTGTGGTGTGTATTTCAAAAGTTGTCGCGATTTATTTTCATTTTATCCCGACATCTCAACGATCTCCCGATAAATTCCCTGAGCCTACTATTTCCCGACATTTTCTTAAGAAACTGCTGTTCTCCCCAGTGAAGTGTAAACACCTGAAATCGACTGTAATCGAGAATATAATTTAAAATGTAAATTGTATTTTGAACCGGCTGCTTGACTTTATCGAAGCCAATAGAAGAACATTATTTGCTGCTCACCATCTTGATAACAGGAGAGATCTTGCTCTTTGGAAACTGATAGTCCACACAGAGTTAGAAAGAGTTCGCCTACGCGTCTACACTTCAAGAAATTCATGATTACACAAAGATCGCATACACAGAAATGCATTAAAGAACGGTTGAACGTGGTTAGCTCCAACAATGCAGATTCCACCTCGTGTAATGCCACGCGACGATCAGGTCCGTGCAAAGCAGTGTGGTAAAAAAAGACAATAGAAGTGATGCATTGTGGTAAAAATAATTATATCGAGATTTGGGCCTGCTTACAGATTAGAACTGCTGCCTTGCTCGCTCGCTTCAGGCTCGCTCGCTGCGGCACCAAAAACACCAAATGACATCGACGTGTGTTGAGTATAGTGATACACCAGCACAAGAGGAAGACCTTTCCCAATAATTCTAAGTCTCAAGTCGTCGTCCCACTGATCCGGAACAACGGGACAACAAAATTGTATGCATACTAATGGTATAGCTGAGAGGCCGTGACAACGGACAACCACTTCGACGAAATAATTCTTGTCGTTGTCCCACTGGCCCAGAAAAACGGGACAACCGTTTTGATGAAATAATTACGAAATCTGCTTTAGCTGGGAAACCGGAATTGGTGTGGTGTGGTATGGAGGAGGAACGCAAGCTCACACAAACGGCTGGTAATCAAGCCTAGTGCTTTATATATGATGGTGCATTCACGCACTTTAATGGTCATTCTGGATTTCGCTTGCTTGACGTCTACAACGTAAACTTTGCACTCAGTTCAACTCATTCGCAATTTTACAGGTTTGTCGTTACAAAAGTTTTCTTTATAAAGCGCGTGAAAGTTTATATAAGCTCAAACCACTTCAGCTGCCTCCTACTATATACTATACTCGCTACTCGATCGCGAGGTTTTGTTAATAGTTTTCCGATTACACAATTACACGGGGTATATTAAGCAATTACTCGTGAACTTTGATGACATTCAAAATACCTACCAGAAAGAGTGGAGAGATTTTGCCATTTCCACGCCGCCGCCATGTGCACTGCCATACTGAAGACAAGCCTCGTGCTAAGAAAGCACGTCTAGCAAACTGAACATTACCACGGGCGTAGCCAGCCATTTTCCCCTTTAAGCCCCGAAGGTACAAGCCAAACACTCTGCGATGAACACTGACTATAAAGACAACAGCTTGTAAATGTAAGTAGCCGCTAATCTGAACATGATAACCTTTATACCAACTGACTGTCGTTGTGTTGTTATTTATTGTTATTAACCTCTCGAAAGAATAGTAGAAATGACCCGATTTCTCAGTTCTCTGACTGACAGGGGCCTTAATAGAATATTATATGCACATGTATTTAAATGTTTAGAAATTCGGGAACGAAAATGTAGCATGCAGTGAGTGAGTATAAACTGAGTAAGTAATCCGAAATGAAGATTTTTTTCAAACGAACGATAAATGACTTTGATGTGGAAATCGCATATTTATCTGTGGCGTGTTATTGACACTGGTAAAAACCAATCTTTCCTAAACACGGGACAGTTACCACCTAACACAATTATTGACTTTTTATTTTGTTCTATTTCCCAGGTCTATTTACATCTGGCCTGTACCTCTTTGTATTTGATTATTATCTCTTGGTTCAGGCATTCCACAGTGTATTTAATGTTTTTTTTTAGAACTGACATAATGATATTATGTATAGAGTAGTGTATTTATCATTATTGCAAGTTTATAAAATGAACTAAATTTGATCCAGAACTGAGAGAGTATACTTACATGCAAGTGACACTCTTTCTTTCCCTTCCCCTTTCTTGGTACCATTATATATCCATGCAAGCTAGATCTTGTTTCAGTGTTTTCCATCTGAGGTGGTCCTGGCTTAAGATAACCCCAAGGTTACCTTAAGGACCTACCTTCTCATCATTGTATTTCTTATTATGCCTTATTACTCGTAAACATTTCCATCATCTTATGAGAAAATAAATGTAATTGTTGTTGTTGTTCCTCAGTTCTTGGCATCAGCATCGTCACTTTCACTCGGTCACGATCAGGAGTACGAGTACTTTTAAGAACTATTTGGGAATGACAATTAATCTTGCTGCAACCCCAATGATAGAAAAAAATGAGTGGACATTGCATGTTTCTTTGTGGCCTGCCATTATAAGTTTCAGTCTCCTTCAAGATGTAGAAAATGAGCACTAGCACAGTGGCAGCTCACTAATACTAGAAAATGGTGGTCTGTAGTTTACGACCGCAATCGAAAATATTGTATTGAGAATTTAGCCTGAATTTCAGCCGTCTCCACTGGTTTGTTATTGAGGATTACAAATAGATGACTTTATTTCACATGTAGAACAACATTACCTAACTATTTACAATGAATAGCAACATTATGTGGAATTTGTTGTTCTAAATTGCTTGATTTCTCGTAGTCGTACTGCACCTGATATTATTACAATGCATCAATTTGAGTTACTCAATATCATGCAGACTACTCAAATAACTACTTCAATCAACCCATACCATACCAAGTTTTTTTATAATTCTAACGACCCTCAAGGAACAATAATATTGAAAAGAAAGTAATATTAAACTACATAATTGAAGGAAATTGCAGCTGAAATGTACATGCCCAGCATGTGTGTGTTGTGTGCGTATTATGGCTCTATCATTTCCAACCCCCCCCCCCCGCCCCCCCCCCCCCCCCCGCCATACCAACCCTTAAACCCTAACCTAACCCCCTCCCCTCGGGATACGTGGGGCATTTGTACATTGACATTTGACAGACAAGAACATCAGTAGTGAACCAATTCTCTGGCTACTCTAGCACAAACCATGTTGACACAAAATTATGCTAGAACTCCATGCAGTACATGCTATAGATGGCCCGAGTTAAGGCCACTCAGGGCCTGTTTTTTTTTATTTCTTTATTTTTTGTGTCGAGGTATTTCGGCGTCAACCAATCAGAAATCACTGTGCACGTGGACACCGATAGACTTCGGAAATACCGAGAGTTTGAATGTGAGCAAAGACGAAAGTGTTTTGGGCCATTTGTAGCTCTTATTTGGCTAAAACCAAAAGTTTCTTCGACTGAAATGCTAAGATGCTGAGTTTTTCTAGGGCTGACAAAAGTTTTACGGACTTTCCAGGGAATTTCGCACATTTTACGACAAGATAACTGGCGCTCCTGAACGCACGTGGACCAGTAATAATCGACATATGTAAGTAAATAAATGATATGAACTTTAAGAGCCTTTTAAAAATAATGGCTTAAAATATATAGTAAATGGCCTAATTGTTCAGTTCGGATCATGTTTACGATCTAAGCTTGTGTAGTTGCGATTCCATTGTCAAATGGTGTTATAAACTTGACAGAAGCTATGCACGTTTAACGCTCCTTTTGGAAGATACACATTTAAGCGTTTAGCTTTCAGGATCAAGTCAGCGCCCGAAGTCTTCAACAACAACAACAACAATTTTATTGTACCCTTTGAAAATACAACAGTTATACAACAGTTATGTGTTTAAAAGTTTAAAATAAATATAATTAGGGTACTGGCTTCCAGAAATAACCTTAAAGGGGCTAAAAATGCCAGGAAGCCAGTTTAAATAGAATAATTATAATTACAAGGTCGGAAGAAAGCAAGGGGTACACACACAACATAAACTATGTTAACATACCCACACATACACACGCAGACAAAAGCAACAGTAAACACACATTCACACACAGATCTACACTAATGTCATAATAAAATAATCTTCGAGAGCATAAATAGTATTAAAATTCAGGAGAAAAAATATCAAAAAGTTTTATCAAGTTTAGAAGTGGTAGAAGAAATATCTTTAATATTTCTCCAATAAATCACTTTTAAACTTTTCTTTAAATTTTGAAAACGAAAACGATTTCATGTTTTTATCCATAGAATTCCATATTTTCGATCCTTGAAATCTTATGTTAAATATACCGTAATTCGTTCTTGCTTTAGGAAGATAATAACACTGTTTTGCTGCAGATCTTGTATTATGGCTATCGATTCTATCAATTGGAGTAAATAACTTTTTAAAGCCGGACTGAAGGTAATAGTTGATGGTAAAATATGCGATATGGAAAGTGACTTCCAACGAAGCATGACGGAAATGCTCGAAGGCATTCCAGGAGCGGTACCAATGGTGGATGACATACTAGTGTGGGGAAACAGTATGGAACAACACGATGAAAGGTTACGACAGACCTTAAACATAGTGAGATAGTATAATCTGAAGCTCAACAAAGCGAAATGTAAGATCCGAAAGGATCATGTTCCATATGTTGGACATGTTCTTACGAGTGAAGGTCTGAAACCAGGCCCAGAGAAAGTGAGAGCAATAGAAGAGATGAAACCACCACAAGACATAAATGAACTGAGAACCTTCCTAGGATTCATTCAGTACTTCGGAAAGTTATTGTCAAACTTGGTAACAGTAAGTGCACCACTAAGACAACTAACGTAGAGAGAGAGAGAGAATGGCACTGGGAAGAAGCTCAGCAAGAAAACTATGACACTTACGGTCGATGCAAGCTCAAAAGGGCTAGGAGCGGTTCTGGTACAAGAAGGGAAGCCAATTGCGTATGCGTCAAGAGCTCTTAATATCACACAACAGAAATACGCACAAATTGAAAAAGAGCTACTTGCTATTGTGTATGGATGTCAGAAGTTTCATCAGTATATTTTTGCCCGAACTGTCAAAGTGGAATCTGATCACAAACCATTGGAAAGCATACTAGCTAAGAACCTCGAGCTCCATCAAACACCTATGAGACTACAGAAGATGATGATGAGTTTGCAGAAATATGATCTGAAAATTCGCTACAAGCCTGGAGCAGAAATGCAGCTAGCGGATACACTTAGTCGTGCGTATCTACCAGAAACCAAGGAGATTCTAATAGAGTATCTTGAAATCAATGAAGTGCAGTTAACGGCACATCTTCCTATGTCTAGAGAGAAATATGTAGAGTTCCAACAAGCAACAGCAAGTGATCCAGTAACGCAGAGTCTCACTGACACTGTGCTTGAAGGGTGGCCAGAAACCAAAGCCAATCTTTCTCCAGACTTACAGAGCTATTGGTCATTCAGAGATGAGATTTGATTGATTGATGAACTGTTGTTTAAGGGACACAAACTGATAGTTCCTCATTCTCTGCGAAATAACATGTTGGAGGATACCTAGGCATAGTTAAATGCAAACAGCGTGCACGGGATGTGATATTCTGGCCAGGAATGTCAACAGAAGTAGAAGACAAAGTGTCTAAGTGCATCACTTGCAGTCAACACCAGAGACAGCAAGCAAAAGAACCAATGATACCACATGAACCACCAAACAGACCATGGGCAAAGATAGCAGCAGACCTGTATGAGATAGACAATGATCACTATTTGTCTACAGTGGATTACTATTCGAAATGGGCTGAGGTAATAAAGCTTGACGGCCTTATGGCAAACACACCATCGAGAAATTGAAAGAGCAGTTCTCAAGATACGGAATACCGGATGAAGTAGTGAGCGATAATGGACCACAGTTTGCATCCACAGAGTTTGCAGCATTTGCCAAAGAGTATGAGTTCACACATACTACAACTACTAGTCTAGTCCAACATACCCACAATCGAATGGACAAGTTGAACGTACAATACAAACTGTAAAGAACATTCTAATGACGTCACAAGATCCGTACAAAGGGCTTCTTAACTACAGAAACACTGCATTGGAAACTATAAATCAATCACCAGCACAACTGATGATGGGACGAAGACTGAAAACACCTCTACCGACAACTACTGAGTTGCTAAAACCACATGGACAAGAAGAAGTACAGCAGAAACTGAAGAAGATAAAAGAGAAGCAGGAATTGTACTATGACAAACACTGTAGAAGAGAGCTCAAGACACTGCAGCCAGGAGACACAGTGAGAATGCAACACATACAGGAATAGAAACCAGCAGTGGTGCTTCAGAAACATTCGTCGCCAAGATCGTACATAGTGCAAACACAAGAAGGAAGAAAGTATCGAAGGAATCGAAGACATCTGATTTGCAGTAAAGCACCAGTGAAGCAGCCAACCACCAGGGCCACACCGACAACTATGAGTGATCTAGACAATTGTCTGTCAAAGTTATTTCTTATTCATTCATACAGTGCAGTTTACATTTTGATATTAAGTACATTTTCAGATACTAGCTTAGAGTATATATGTGGAACAATTTAAGCAGTTAAGATTCAGTCGTTTATTTATCTGGAAAAGAAGGGATGTAATGTATGCTAATGATTCTGGATGTACGTTGTTTACGAATTCATGTTACGGTCACGAACTGATACCGCAAGGCTTCATGGTAATAAAACGTCAGTTATGAATCGAGCATGGCATCCATTGCGTACATGACAAGCATGAATAGTGAATCAATAGACCTAGTCAGCTTGACTGTTTGTTGTACCATATCTCAGACCACCTAACTCTCCTTGAATAATGCATTTTTATTTTTCTGTAGCCCAAGAACCAAGAGCGCACGAAATTTCTATCATTGGAAAACAAAGCACTGAATCTTCTGGAGAACTATAACATGGTCTGAAATGGGGCAACAAACAGGCAAGCTGACTACTTCTATTATCCGGCTTCCCTAGCACAAACCATGTATGACACAAAAATATGTTGGAACTCCATGAACTACATGTATTCACCTATTCCTAGGTGGCCTGAGTTAAGGCCACTCAGGGCCTCTTGTTTAAATTACTTCCCCTTGTTGTTCTACTGTATTCGAAACATTTTTTTAGAAGTTTAAAAAAACAATCATCACAGAATCTGTTTAGTGACAAAGCCATTCGGTTATTCATCTCGGTGAAGCAAGTTAGATTCAGTAACCAACATTACAATAGACCAGTTCGCGGTTAGTTCCGACATTTTGAAAGGGGTGCAAACATGGCGCGAAATACAGTGTTTGTATGGGAATCCGGTGCCAAATAATTTCCATAAAATAAAATTTATGAAATATTGACTGTCTGCAAACTTTATAAGATACCAGGTAAAAGATGAACTGATAATATAATAAATACGTATTAGGTGCATTATACTGTGACTCAATGCTTGCAGTTACAGATAACTATAAAAATATATTACAGCTATATACATCAACTTAAGAATGTGGATAAATTATACATAAAATAGAGTTTCTTTGGTCATTAAAATAATCAATTACAGCAGGAAATGTCACTTAGGATTTTTTTTATTGATAGTTTGGATTTGAATTGTGCTAATGAGTTAAGTTGCATAATGTGTTCTGAAAGTACGTTCCAGAGCCTAAGAGCCACAACTGAAAACGCTCTGTTGCCATAGTTACAAGTACATTATCTGTAAGGACACGATTAGGCTGATAGAACTCTTAAGAGTTCCGAGATATATGTAGGTGCTAGACCGTGTAGAGCCTTGACAGTTATTAAGAGTATCTTAAAATATATCCTCTCACGGATAGGGAGCCAATGAAGAGCGCGGAGTACGGGGGTGATGTGGTCAGTTCTCTTAACCATAGAAACAAGCCTATATAGCAGCTGTGTTTGGAAGGCATTGTAGTTTGTCCAATTCTACAGATGGCAGTCCGTACAATATGCTATCGGCAAGAATCTATCTTAGATATTACAAAGGCGTGGACAAGCTTTCCACAGTCAAACCGTATTTCCTCGATTAAGCGCCCTCCCTAAAATAAGCGCCCCCCTCGATTAAGCGTTCCCCTGTGCACGATATTCGAAATAAGCGCCCCCTCGATTTAGCGCCCCCCCCCCCCCCTCCAGGTACCGTACGGTACAGTAAAGATTAACAGAATATGGCATTACTTGCGTTTTATTGAAAAGTTAGGGCATGTCCCTATACGTATAACTAAAGTTATTTTGGTGATAAGTGTCTTTTCATCACCTAATTAGTGAGGATGATGAAGATGATGATGATTTGGATATTACCGAATCTAGTGACTGAATACCATACCGTTGTTCTGAACGTACCTGGAGTAGTTACCGTATTGCAGCAATCCAGACTGTGAAAAACGTTACGGTTAATTGTTATCGCGCAACGAAAATATTTCCGAGTTCAAATCAGTTTTTTTTTATATTAAGCGCCCCCTCTACGGCAAGAGACTTAGAATTATTTCGTCAAAGTGGTTGTCTCTCAGCTATAATCGTTGGTATGCATACAATTGTGTTGTCCCGTTGTCCCGGATCAGTGGGACAACGACTTGAGACTTAGAATTATTATTAATAATAATAATTAGTTTATTAACGCCTCTTGCAATGTTTACATATATTGAATTACAGGCTGATTACACTTAATAATAGGCTACTGATTATATAAATAAATAAATAAATACGTACTATATGATATAAGTTAAATTTAGATACCTTGGAATTTCACAGTTACAAAATTGCTAAAACGGTCAGTCTTAGTTCAAGGTTCAAGGTTCTTTATTTTACACTATTTACAGGTACATATAGGTATGAAATTTGACATAGGATTACTGCAGAAAAGAAAATTAACAAAAGTACTATATATGGTTTACAGGAATTGTGTGTAGTGGCCAAAGTAGCATTGAAGCTTTCGAGTTAACCACTACCATCAGAATAAATATACGAGGACAGGTTTACCGGAAATGATATCAGAACTTCATATAGTAAGGAAATTAAGGAAAATAAGAAGAAAATAAAAAGAAAATAGAAAATACAGGTTTCAGTTATATATATATATACATATTACATGTACATTATATGAAATAGACAGTAAATAGACTTAATATATATTACTACATAACATTTTCATTGGTGTATATACATGTATGTCAGGTCTGATTATCAAGTAAGAATAATTTGTATTTTTTCTTAAAACTACTTTGAGGTAAACATTTGAGATAATAAGGTATTTTTTCCCATATCTTGGAAGCCATAGCTTTAAATGTAAATAGACCGTAATTTGTTCTGGCAGCTGGTCTGTATAAGTTTTGATTGGCTGCATATCTTGTATTATAGGAATGGACTTCAGAGGCAGATGTAATAAAGTTAAGGAGTACAACTGGAGTATTTATTTTATCATTTTGAATTCTGTGTACAAGAGATGAAATTTTAAACTTAAAAATATTACTTAGTTTTAGGATTTGTAAGATTTCATAATAAGGGTTAACGCTTTCTCTTTTGTTTGCAAAGAATATACAACGAATACATTTATTTTGTTTGGAGGTAATTTTTTTTAGCCTAGATTGGTAAGCAGTACCCCAACTCATTAATCCATAGTTTAAATAAGGGTATACAAGGGTATAATAGAGTTGTTTAAGTGTATTTAAATTGACATAATGTCTTAATTTACGGATAATTCCTATATTTTTTGCTAATTTATTGTTGACATGTTTTATTTGGTGATCCCAATTTAGGTGCTCATCTATATATACACCTAAGTATTTGATATATGTTTTTTGTTCTATTTTGCAGGTTGTTATATTTATATGTGGCTTATTCCTTGGAGATGTTATTAGCATGTAATTTGTCTTTTTAAAATTAATTGATAACTTATTGGCTGCACAGTAGTTGAGTACATGGGTGAGCTCATCATTAATAACTGTTTCCAATTCACTTAAGTTATTGGATGAATAAAATAAATTGGTGTCATCAGCAAAGATTCTAAATGAAAACTTTTTTGATGAGTTTGGCAAATCGTTTATATATAAAAGGAAAAGTAGAGGTCCTATAGTGGCCATTGTGAAACTGCCTTTGCCCGATCTCAGCGAGTACTGCGCCAATGAGTTTATTACTCTGTTATGTATTAAGGGGGTAGATGGGATTACCCGGATTAATGCTGATTATAATTTTTTACACGCCGCTAATCGACTTTTCCAATGCTTCGCCGTAAAGAATACGCGGAAAAAATATGGACAATGCCCTTTTCTGGATATTTTCCAGGGCATTAGATAGGTATAATGGAAGGCTGGCATACACGGCATATTCTATGACAGATCTAATTACTGTACAGTAAATAATAACGATGTCCGCAGAAGGGACACCACACTTTTTGAGTTGCCTCAGGGCATAAAGCCTCCGATTGGCTTTTTTGACTACATAATCGCAGTGGGCAACCCACGTGAGTTCCTCTGAGATAAATACCCCGAGAAGCTTGAAGGACTTCACGCACTCTATATAGCGTCCGCCGGTAGCAATGGGTTGCATCACGCAACTATTGTAGTGTAAAAAGTCAATCGACATAACCTTACATTTACGAGGATTTAACTGCATATTATTATTGACCGCGAAGGATTGAATATCGTCTACAATAAAATTTAATAAGGATGGGGAGTTTCTAGGAATAATTTCTAAAGCTGTTAAGTCATCTACGAACTTAGAACGTGGGCCCCATGAGGGTAGGAGATCGTAAACCATAACTGCGAACAAGATAGGGCCTATGCTTAGCGTGTCGAGGTAATACGTACAAATTGGGATCTACCCTGCAAAAACGAGGCTAATCATCTTAATAAACAATTATGAAACTTAAACTTAGAAAGCCTGTCTAGTAAAATACCATGGTCAGTAAGGTCAAACCCTTTTCGGAAGTCGGCAAAAAAGAACCTTAACGAGCAGTGACCCCTATCAAGAGCTTCAAGGGCTAAATGAAGGAGGTAAACTAGAGCTTGTTCTGTTGACCTCCCGGCGACAGAAAATTGTTTATCGTCCAGATCGTCAAGGATGGAGGAAAGGATCCTAGCTAATGTAAATCCTTCTAACAACTTAGCCACCTGACATGTGAGTGATATAGGTCTAATGTCATTTTCAATGTTCGTGGGTGGGCTCTGTTTAGGAACCGGATACACAGCAGCACACTTCAGGAGAGGAGGTATAAAGCATTCCCTAAGGGAAGCATTATAGATGTCAGCAATCACTGGAGCCAGCTCGGAGGCAAATAGTTTTAACACGATGTTCGGGATTCCATCTGGGCCAGGGGCTTTCTTTGTCTTGATTGAACACAAAGCCTTTATATGCTTCCCTCTTGGTTACAGGGATTTCTGGGACAGCAATGCCTGTGACGTCGGAGAGGGTAAGGGTACAAACTCAGAAGTGAGTTATCCCGTTGTCCCGGGACAGTGGGACAACGACTTGAGACTTAGAATTATTGGGAAAGGTCTTCCTCCATTGTTCCTCTTGTGCTGGTGTATCAGTACACTCAAGCACACGTGATGGCATTTGGTGCTTTTTAACGAATATTCAAGAGAGGGAAAGAATGTCGTCATGTGGTGCCTTGCTACACCAAGAAACCCCCATTTTTCAACAGACTTTGCCCAAAGAAATCTTTACAGTAATCGAGAGATAATCTTTCGAAAATTCAAAAAACCTGAAGCTTGATCCATTCAAAGTGGTCCAAGCTAATTTATTCATCGTTTTATTATGGTGTGTAGATCGGTTATTCTGTCGGTACATCGGGGAATCTCCGTTAGCTTTCCGAATAGTGTTCGATATTCCGAAGATATATTTACGGATTTTTATGGTATGAAAGATTTGTCATGATCATGCAGGAGAAAATGTATTGACGGTGCCCTCTTAATACCAGACACTCCAAACCTGGACAGACATGGTAGTGGTGATGACGTAACGATGACGTCATCGATCACGTGATTTTAAGTACATGCCCATATCTCCCTCATTTCTAATGCCAGACAGTTCAACCTTGGACAGGCATGGTATTGGGTCCCCACAAATCACTTAGTGGTGATGACGTAATGATGACGTCATCGGTCACGTGATTTTAAGTACATGCCCATACCTCCCTCATTTCTAATGCCCACACGCTCAAACCTGACAGACATGGTAGTAGTTCCCTATCAAGCACCTAGTGGTGATGACGTAACGATGACGTCATCGGTCATGCGATTTGTAGTATATACCAAAATAGCTCACTGACCATCCACGTGTTGCCCTTAGGGGCCCTATGTTTAAGACTAGATGCATGTTTGTTTTGGTATGCGAGACCGTCAAACTCGTGTCAGAATTTGGCGTGTCAAACAGTAGAAAATATATAAGCTAATACCGTGAACAAAAATCCTGCAAAAATACGTTGGATCCGAAGTGAGGACCTATAGAGCCAAAAGATAAACGATTAAGAATGAAAAGTTCGAAGACTATAACAGCAAAGCTGATATACAACGTAAAATTCTAACACAAAGCACTACGGTTAACTAGGCCTGACACGAAAAGTACTCGGACTAGATTGCAGCCATAGACAGCTGTGTCGTTCTTATTATAACTCATCAGTATGGCATAGCAAACATAAATTTTGGGTAAAAACGGTTTTCCTTATTTGAGCACAGCAGAGTACGGTAAATGTGCCAAGTTCCTCACGATAAGAGATATAATCAATCCTTACTCCCTTAAGTGGTTTGTGTGCAGCAAAATGCGCCAAGTTCCTCACGATAAGAGATATAGTCATTCTTGACTCCCTTAAGTGGTTTGTGTGCAGTAAAAAGTGGCCTGTCACGTGACTTAGACCAGGAAATCAGGAAATCAGAAACGCGGCTCAGAGTTTATCAGAAACAGTAAGGGTAATGAGTGGATGTGGTTATGATTAAATATTAGAAACGATGTCTATAATATTTCGTTAACGAGTTATTATGGCGAAAATATGCAAAATAGGATTAAATGATGTTCTCCAATTATGACGTCATCGATCACGTGATACGACAATTTAAGGAATCATGGTGTGATTAGATTTTGTTTAAACTGTTGTTCTTTTTTGAAACATTTATTTACTATAAATATATTTTCCTTTAAATGAACAAGGCCTTAACCGTTGCTTGAGATAATTGCTTTACTTGTCACGCTCAAAGGTTTCAATTCTTTTCACAGAGAAAAGAATTAATTTAATTTAGCACGGAGGCTCGTATTGAAACCTTTGTTCGTGACAAGTAAAGCATATCGCGGAAGTGAGCTATTATAAGCTCTTCTGAGACTAATCGGTAAACCACAGGTAACCCAACAGACTAATAAGCCGGAAATATACGTCGAGTCTGGACGGCAAAAAGGAGACATTAAATTCGACGTATAAATAAACTGTCGCATTTCTGCCGAACCTAATAGACCAGTCCGCGGTTAATTTCTACATTTTGAAAGGGGTGCAAAACAAGGCGCGACATCCCGGGGGAGGGACTTCCATATAAAAGGGGTAGGGATGCTCGTCGGACATTTTCGATTTGCCCCCTAAGAGGTACTAAAATGGGCTTAGCTCAAGCTTATTTTGACCCCTAAAAGGTACCGATAACAACATGCTAACATTTTAAACTTTCGATGCCCTTTATTGCTATTGACACCCGACCCCTAAAAGGTACCGCTTTACATAGAAATGTCTGTGCATGATCGTGGATACTAAGTGGTATCAAACTCCTGATTTTGACCCCTAAAAGGTACGACGAGCATCCATGTACCCGTCAAATAAGGGAGAACCCCCCTCCCCCCCGGGTGCGACATACAGTAATTGTCTGTTAAAACGAGTCAAAGTCCGCGGGAAAATTTACAGACAATGTATGGAAAACCGAAAAAAAAATTGCACGCTTCCCAGCACAGCTACATCCCTCAAATTTCGATCAGTTAATCTTTTATCTGGTATCCTAAATTTGTATCTGAAGAATATTTTACGTATTTTATTTGGCATCGGATTCTCATATAAACTGTATTTCGCGCCATGTGCAAAATATTTTCCGAATATACTGTGAATTGAATTCAACATGGCAGAAACCAAGCATAAATTTAGTAAAGTTGAACGAGGCCTAGACTTGCTCCAAGTCACTGGGTAAGCGATTACTGGGTCAATATGCGAGCGCGAAGCGACTAAGAAGGACTTTTGGAAAGTCTACGGGTGGGCTTGCTGTGCTATTCACTCTTTATACCGCTGACCACTCGTATTTCATTCTCTGCCTCGATCCTCGATCCTCGCCCGTGATACAACAACTTGTTGCACTGTTTTGAGGTTGAAAATACGTTCTGAGAGACAAATACTGGAGACCGCAGGATATCTCACAGGTTAGTATTTGATATCTTGTTTTACTTTAGTTTATTTGTATTAGAGAGGAGTTCATAAGGGACAGTGAATCACTGTGTTGGCCATCTTGAATAGATCACCTCGAAGTTTTCGGGTTCGTCAAAGCACTCTAAAGAAAATTATAATTACGGCAAGCTGACCTAATAATTCAATAAGAACCGACATCAGAATCAAAGGTAAGATAATGCCGAAGATCATTTGTGAAATTAAACCCAGTAGGATGACTTTTGCAAGATGACTTTTGATCGAACTCTGCAAAGAACCGGGAAGAAGAGCTAGATCACAAATGTTTTACATTAATTTTGAGAGAAAGAAAAAAAATATTTGCTCTCACAGTGACCACAGTACACCGGTTTCCTCACATGTGCACCGTATTCGGAGTGCCGAACAGAACTCCGATCAAAAATCATCCGGGAAAAGTCACCCTACTGAAAAAGAGGGTGAAAATATTTTTTCGCACAGAAATGTAGTTTTAGTAGCAGTGTTTGATATACTAAAAAGTCCGTTAAATTTTTTTTATATTGACCGAGAAATACCAAAAGGAAGTTTTTAACTGGAAGTGAAAGGTTCTGTTTGATTGACAGCAGATCAATTAACACATGACAAGTGCTCACTCGCCCGTATCGAAAGTGTGGGGAATTCATTTCATATACCAATGTTTACGTTTATTGAGAAACGTTTTTCCACACACGATTCCGTAATTCCATCGGTTGTTGGCCTTATGTCTTCCAAAAAGCAAGCAGGATACCCTTAGCTTGGAAAACAAAGAAAAATGAAAAGCAAAACAAGGCCAAACAACGCATACGACTTCGAGCCAAATAGAAGTCCTCGCAAAACCCGACAAGGGTTCGTATTTTCACTTGCGTGCCGAGTGATCCACATCTGAACATAAAGAAGAATTGATAGGAGCCAGCCGAGAGAATATTTGTTTCCAAGAAAGCTAAGATGGAAACGTCTAACAAGCCGGCTATTGCAAAGATAAACAAAGGAGACTTAAGGATCCTTGAGGATTGTTTTAGGATCCTTGAGGATTGTTCCAGGATCCTTGAGGATTGTTCCAGGATCCTTGAAGATACTTTCAGGATCCTTGAGGATTGTTCCAGGATCCTTGAGGATTCTTCCAGGATCCTTGAGGATTGTTCCAGGATCCTTGAGGATTGTTCCAGGATCCTTGAGGATTGTTCCAGGATCCTTGAGGATTGTTATAGGATCCTTGAGGATAATTCCAGGATCCTTGAGATTATTTCAGGATCCTTGAGAATTGTTCCAGGATCCTTAAGGATTGTTCCAGGATCCTTAAGGATTGTTCCAGGTTCCTTGAGGATTATTTTAGGATCCTCAGAGTCTGGAACAACTCTCAAGAATCTTTTACAATGTTAAGTTACAGTGTATCTACTTTGAGGATTACTTCATGATTCTCTAGGGAGGCAATTCACAATTATTATGAGTGTTTGTTTAATAACACATGTATACACATAAACAGGGCTGTCGTTAGAAGCCAGCTACTGGTAATTATCGCCAGCAATGTATATGATGATGATTGCCGGCTACTGAGTTGTAGCTTATTGCACAAAAAGACCTAAGCTACATGTACATTGTAGCTCAGTTGACCAGCAACTGAAAAATGTAAACTAAGACAGCCCTGCATAAAGGAAACCAGATAGTGATCAGAAACTCAATGAAACAGAAATGAAGATGTTTAGTAATAGTCAGTGCCTTTACTGTAACTGTATACATGTAGTATGAAATTGAATTTATTTTACCGTATTTTATCAATTACTGTAATGCAAATGCCCCTTTGACGACATCAGGAGGTAGTATTAGAGTTGTGTTTGCATCTCAGGACCTGAATTTGATCAGGTCTCGTTAGAATTTCAGAGAGAGAGATTTTGCTTGCTTGATTTAAAATGAATTTGTACATGTACATGTATTTGACAGTAATATTGGCCTGGTCACAACAGGCTTGGAGTCACATTTTTAAAAATACATTTATAGCTGTATGTAAATAAGCATGTGTGCACTTCCAATTTGGGGTTCCTAAAAATATGGACAGGAATTGCTCAACATACATGTATACCGAAATTGCCATTTGTCACACTTTGAGGGAGGATGTTTACATGTTGTGGTTATCACATTGGCTTTGCTGACATAAGGTATGGGTTCAACACCCATAAAACCTAATAATTATTTTTTCTTATTTACCTAGCACTAGGCGAGTGAGAACTTGTTGTTTACATTTACCTGTGTTTGAAATAGGTGAGTTTTATGGTGTGGGACAGGGCTTGAAGTCCCCGGGGGGTTACTCCTGTTTGTGACATATTATGTATGTGCCGCAGGGATGGGTCAGAGTTTTGAGCTCAGTTTGGGCAGGTAGTGTCAGGGTTTTTGACCTGATTTGGGCAGTTCAGGGTCAGGATTTGAGTTTAATTTGGGTGCAGTCTGGGTCGGGGTTCAGTATTTTTTAGGCAGGGCAGGAACAGGCGAACAATTTATTTCACAGGGCTTATTTGATTTTATTTAAAGAAGGGACAATCAGGGGTTTTTCCCCCCCAAAAAGGGGGCAATCAGGGTTTTGGAGCTCGGATTTTGGGTCAAACAGGGTCAGAGTTTGAGCCTCTTGGCCTCACAAACATACCCATTTTTTCATGTAAGTACCCCCCCCCCCCCCCCCCCCCCCCTCCCCCCCCCAACCAGGTTGAAGCCAAGGCAGGCATTTATACATGTGAATGCCTTCATGCAGCAGGATCTCACCCATTATTAGGAGCGTCTATCTGTATTGGATTTGTGAAGTCTCGAAATCCAAGCTGATCTATTTTTAGCGAGATCATTGTTGGTGCAATATTTCATTAGATGCAGTTAATCCTTTGAGATCGATCTACTGAATGGATACCAGCTTCAGAACACGGTTTGAGTTTTAGTGATTCATTGGTTGTCCAATATTTCACCTGTGGTAACCAATTTAACAATGTCATACTTTTGTGCAGGAATAATTATCTATTAAAAATAGACCAGTTCGAATTTCAATTGCGGTTTCACAGGGCAAGTACAGAAAGGTAATGGCTCCTGCATGCAGTTTATACAATCATATAAAAGGTACAAAAGGTTAGGGTAACAATCTAGCTTAGGGACAGGCAAAAACTAACATACATCAATGATTTTACTAATTTAACCCATAAAATAGATATTTACACTAATAGATACAATCACATCGAAATTCCATTGCTTTCTTTTGTTTCTACTTGACTATTAGATATTGTCTATTAATTTATTTTTGTTTCACAGGTTAAGAGGGCATCCATGTGAAAACCATGCACCCTGAAAAAATGAGTCTACATGGTACATCTCATATTTTGTTCATATTTTGCACATATGTTACTATTGGCCTGGCATTAGACTTGGTAAAATATTTTGGAAAAATTCCAAAAACTGTAAGAGATATGGGGGTTAGTACGAACTGCCTCGGTTTGAGGGGTATTTCCACTATGTATTTTTAGTCATGTTTACAGAATATTTTTGAACAAACCATATAAGCTATATACACAAAACGTTTCTACAGCATAAACACGACCAATTACAATTTAATTATGATATAAGTGCCAAAAAATATTCAGTATTCAAGGAGTAAGGCTTTCATGTACAAGTGACTTCCGAAATTATTTTTCAAAAAGTCAAATTTTAGGGTAAAATGACATTCGAATACTATCGATGCGGCGAAATTGTAGAAGATGAGAGAGTTATTATTTTGTAGATCAGTCATTTGGAAATACAACTGGGGACTAAAAAGTTTGTAAAGTTTATTCAGCTTAGGAGCAGTGAGGCCAAAGTAACATACTCCCAACGCCCGGGTCCAACGTAAATAAACAATCAACGCCAGATGCAAGCTGTATCGTGTGCAGAATAACGGGACAAATAACGGACAGGAATGAGAAACATAGCCCTAAAATAACTGGGTGATAAATTTATTTGTCACTTATGCCTATGGTTTTGCAATAAACAACAACTAATTAACAATCAACTTCAAAATAAGAGAAATTAGTAATACGAAGGATGAATCAGCGATAAATGCATACCTCATTCTAGCCTTATTTGTGCTCTCCTCCCCAGCTCTGTCATGGTCTCGAAGCCACAACTTACGATAATTATCTTCTTGCCGATTTTACACCGAAAGAACATTTACCCATTATAGTTTATACAGATGGCTTTGTAGCATCCGCCATTTTATTTAGGACTAGAACCAGTCTGCTGTTGTGCACCACAGGTAGCCCGAACACAGATGTGTACATTCCATGTGGAATACTCTCTACCGTTGAATCAGCCTTTCCTTTCTTGTCTATTTATATATATATATTGCTGATCAGATCCATACAAGCTAGGAGATCCGGTGTTTTATCATTTCGTCTGTGGTGCCCAACATATATACCAGAGTGGGTAATTTATATTGAAATATTTATGAATCTCATGAAACAGAACTGAAAATAATCATAAATGCACTACTAATACATCTACATAATTTTGTTTGCAAAACTTTAATTTTTGTCAAGCTGATTATAGGTTAAAATTACCCATGATGCACCTGATATATGTAACTGTTATGGGGTCAAATGTTTGCAATACATTCATACACAAGGTCACAACAATGAATTATAAATGATTTCTAACATCCCGTGCATATATCCTGTATATTCACACGACCCACATACGGCCATCCCAATAAAATGTTCCGTTTCCAATCGCCAGACCGACCCAATTTTTTTGGAAAAGTTAACAAAAATACAAAGCTTGACATTTACCCAATTTTTGGGAAAAGTTAAAAAAAAAAAAATTGAAGAACATACTTTCAACTACACCTCTTTTCCTAGCTCTCTACGTATTTGCATTTAATTGGGATGGCCTAATCAGCTGTGTCGGTGCCGAACTGGAGCGCAGTGCCATCCTGGAAAGCGAAGTTCAGAAATGTCTGACGTATGTTGCTATTGCTACAAACTATCTTAGAAAAGGGTTCAGAAAACATATGGGTGAACCATGAAACATATTGTGTGGATCGTGACAGATTTTATCCAGACCTGAATTACGCTGGATTTACATATACATGTATGTGCGGGGCGCTTGTTCAGACACACGGTAAACCACGCAGTTTACAAGCATGAGTAGTTATGTTAGTTATCTTCCCATTAATGCGGCTGACCAACAAGCACTGAGGGTGGTCACTGCCAGATATTTGTTTAACGTCCAAAGTGGTTCCTTAGCGTCCTGTGATACACAGCTGCTGATGAATACGAGCGTCGTGAGATGCAATCTCGTTCCCAGAGCCCGCGATCTTTTGACCAGCGCCAAGATACTGGCCAAAAGATCGCGGGTTATGAGAACGAGATTGCGTGAGACGGGACCGCCATTTTACGTGATCATCCGATCGAGGCACAAGGCATCGAAAAGGCGTAGGCGCGAACACTGCGCTTCTCTGTTTCTCTTAATGTTGCCTGGGTGGCTAATTGAACGAGCAGGAAGCATACAAATGTTTTGCTGCACGGGTGGATATACGAGGAAACGTTGTTGCAGAAAAAAAACTAACGAATGCGCACTGTGTCAAATTGTCTTGCCGGTGGGGTCTGGGTTTGTGTTGCTAAGAAACACATATACTGTGTGTCACTGGAGCCTAGTAAACATTGTTTTCCTCCAAAGCCAACGTGAAAACATTGTTGCGGAAGCAAATTTTGCCTCATCGAAACAAAAAAATGTCTTTGAAATGCTCCAGAAAAATGTTTTCCTTCCTGGAAGAGTGATATTTTTTGCACAAATTTTCCCGCGGACTTTGACTCGTTTTTACAGACAAATGTATGGAAAACTAAATCCACGATTGCATGCTTCCCAGCACAGCTACATCCCTCAAATTTCGATCAATTAATCTTTTACCTGGTATCTTAAGTTTGTATCTGAAGAATATTTCAGAAATTCGATTTTACGGATTTTATTTGTCATCGGATTCCCATACAAACACTGTATTTCGCGCCATGTTTACACCCCTTTCAAAATGTCTGAATTATAATAAACCGCGAACTGGTCTATTACCTTAAAACTGTAAAGAAATACGTTATTCTGTGTGTACGAGGTTTGTAGTTTCTCAGCTGTAGGATGTCCGGTGTCCGCGGGGAACAGGATATCAGGACACGTGACTTGTCCCTTCGTGTGTACCGACCTTTACGTCTGCGAGCGGGCGAGGCGCGCGGCGTGATTTTTTTTTCACTTGTGTGGGTTGTTCTTTTATCTTTTGTTTTCCATATTGATTTTCTTTGTTTTTTTTATGCAACGAGCTCCGCTATAAAGAGTTACGAGGACGACAGTAACAAATCGCATACAAGTGTATCACAGGCAGCTTTAAGCAGAGAGTGAGCCATTGTGCACTAGTCTAAATAAACCCCCCCCCCCCTCCCCCTCCCCCTCCCACCCTGTCCCGGGTTGGGGGAGGAGGAGGGGGGGGGGGGGGGGGGGGGAGGGGGGGGGGTTACTTTGACTAGTGCATTACCACCCCGTCCTAAAATCAAAAATGAATAAAATACCCTGTCTAGACAGTACAGTACAGGTGAAAATATTTATAGCTTTTATGATAATTTTACTTGACACGCGCCATCAACAACATCCGCGCCAAGTGCCAAGGCATTTCATACAATTCTTAGTAAGGGGGTCGGGACATGCCTTCAACGGTAATATAGTTGTTTTTCCCTGGTAAGGCCGAGAAGATATGCCACATTCCCTCGTTGAATATACACAAAATGAGCACTTGATCAAGTCCAAATCCATCTCGTGGATAGGGCGGGAAATACACTTACAGACGTTACACGCAGTTCCTGTCACGCAATTCTTGAGATATCATTATATCACTGAAGGGATTTAATCTATTTCGGTGATACCACATTTGATTTCATGGATTATACCCACATTTTGGTATTTCAACGGAACGAACAGAATATTATGCACAAGATTGAAACAAATTGAGTCCGTAACAAGGTAGTAACGACATCAGAATGGCTTCCCGTTGCTGAATCTAAACGGTTCTAACTTGGCCAACTATTCGATGAGCATATAATAAAGGGCTTCCAAGAAAACGAAACCATTAGGTTTTTTTTATTATGAAAAGAAAACATCGTTTCTTTACAGAATAAAAACTAAAAACTTGAATAGAGAATCGGCTGAAGAACCTAAATACGACTGTACGTGCATTTCTACTTGTCACTCATTCACCCCGCTACAGAGGCTCGCAAAATTCAGAGTGACTCGCCGGATTAGAAGCTGTATTTAAAGCGTAGCGTAGTTTGAAATCCTCTATATATCATATTCAAGGAAAATTCATTGTCTTTGATCCAATCAAACAATTTTAAACGAAGATACTGCCATAAACTATGAGTACCTATTTTTCAGCTTTGACTCCGTCAAACTCGACAATAATTCAGTCACTTTAGACATCTGCATATCGGGTGATGGACTTGGTCACCCTTCAAAACTAAAATAATATTGAAAATGAATGTGCATTCGAATTCTTAAAGCAATTATTGTCAGAAAATCTGTGAAGTTCACCGTATTTTCGATTTTAATAAAAAAAAAAAATCGCCTTGTCACCATATCGTCGTTTGTTCAATAACTGAACATTGCGGATTTTGAGAGTGCGTACTCTCTAACCCAGCATTAACTTTACAGAATTTTTTTTTACCAGATGCAAAGATCTATTGTAAGTCAATCTAGAAATATTTCTAAATTCAAAGAAAAGAAGGCCGCAACTCTGCAAACGGCCATTGCCAGACAGCATTTATCGGGTTTTAAAAAGACCTATTAAATTAGCGTTAAATAAAAATTTGACAGAAGCGACAAAATATAAATAAAATTAGTTGATTTTGGTTTTAATATGCTGACGGGACTTAGTACTAAAGCAGGTAAAAATATTATCTTTCTACTTAAAATCATTTGCGATTGCGACATGTTACAACATAAGGTATATTTTGCTCTGATTTTGAGCATTTCAGGGGGTCAAACAGTTAGAGTGTCATATCTCAAAGGCCTTTTACATTTCAGCCAAACTATTTCACATGGGACATTAGCTAGTTAAGATATAAATGTGTGCCAAGTTTAAAGGAAATCGGAGAGGTGCACTGTAGACTCGTCTGCATGGTTTTCACACGGATCCTCTCTTAAGTAGAACCAATTGCACTCTAACAACCTTAGTTTAGTTTAGCTACATATAGGCTGGTTTTCTATTTAAAAAATAAAAGTATTGTTCAAGTGATTATAATTTTCACTCACTACTTGGCAGCTACAATGTAGTTTACTTTTCCCTGTTTAGCCTTCTTTTGTAATGGTTAGCTTCTGACCTACAAGTACAAGCTCGTGTCCTGCAAAAAAGAATAACCAATTTAAATAAAACCTAGAATTACGACTTTAGTCGTCTAAAGTTACAGTTGTATAATTTGTAAATTATAGGAGTCTGTTCTTACTCGCATTCGAACGAATTCACAACACTTCATGACACAAGCAATGATCGGCAGAGACTGTGCTTAATGCGGGTATCAGCGGCCATCCCGAGGGGGCGGTCCCCGGGCACCCAGGGGCATTTGTCACAGCAGCCATGACAAATACATGCTAAAACCCCTCGGGTGGGGCAGAAAATTGTGACAAAAAACCCCACCCCTGGGGCAACCTGGGCAACATATTAGAAGCTAAACGTTTTAGAAGTGTCAAAAATCTTAATAGTTTTATACGAATATAATCCTTTATTTCTTCGTTCATCCTTCCGACAGTGGATGGCTTAATTTAATCTCTTAATTTGAATGATAATGATATGACTTACCTCAAGGACAAAGAAATCGAAGAACGTCGATCGATCGAGTCCTGTGGCGAAAACCGCTGAACGTTGAGACAGCAGATTACGTGCAAACCCGTGGGTATGTCCCCGGGGTATTTTGACGAAAACGCAAAAGCGCTCTAATGCCCCGCGTGTGGGGCATGTTTTTGCCACAAATCCCCTGCTAAGCCCCTGGTTTGCCCGTGGGTTGCCCGGGGGCCGCCCCCTCGGGATGGCCGCTGATACCCGCATAACATAACCCTCCAATTTGTACACAAAATATGCATTTTATTCCAAGCTAACCTCTATGGAACTTAGTCATCACGTGCACTGCTAGATCATAGATGTTCAAATTAACGAACAGTTTTATTGAGAATAATTTGAAGATGAACAGATGCATGTTCCTGCATGAATGTTCGAGAAGCATTCTATCACATTTTATAAAGCGACCAACATTATGGTAAGCAAATTAATTAACTGGATTTCAAGAAAAACCTTTTGTGTAGTGTGTTTAACATAAATAATTTGAATGCACAACATCGTGAAACGTTTACTGCTCACCTTCTCCACATATTTCTTCAGAAATTCATCTCATTCAGGACTGATAATGTCTTTCAGTTGAAGCTGTTATTATTATCTTTCCATCTTACAAATTTTGTTCTTGAAATACTGTTGAATTGACCTTTTGAAAGAGCTTCTAAAACCTCCAACGAAACGAACTTCTGCTGTACTGGCGCCTGATTCAAATCTGTTCCCTGGAGGCCTGGTTACCAAATATGGATAAACTCGGTCCTAGTCTTACTCTAACGTGGACAATCAATAAATGTAAGGTGGACAGAAATACTTCGCTACTTGAACACTGACATTTATTAGACTAAAACAACCAGAGAATTATATGTTTTCTTATGAAGTCATCTTTAAGACTATTGTAGCGTTTAATTATAATAAAATATACATAGGTTATTTAATTATGTATGTGTCTTTATTTATTTCATGGAAACAAAAGTACAATCAAGTCTCAGTGCAGTCCATCGAGTCCGATCTGCACTGTGACTATTAAATTTTCTATCAATTCCAAACCTCAAGGATCTTATGTGTAAGGCTCCTGCCTTTAGAATATAATCATGTATTCCACCTGCAAAAACCTGGAATCCTGGTTCAGGACTTTGATGAAATTCTCAAGGATCTTGAAACATCCTGCCAGGATCTTGCCTAAATCCTGACAGGATCCTGGCTAAATCCTTAAGGATCTTACAAGGGTCCTGTCCTTACAAGAAATTATTTCCTGCAAGGTCCTGACAGTATCCTGGATAAATCCTTGAGGATCTTACAAGGATCATGTGCTACTGAATACAAGAAATTATTTCCTGCAAGGATCTATTTGAGGATCTTGCCAAGGATTAAGCCTTAATGATCTTAACAGGATCTTTGAAAGATCCTCATGGATCTTCAAAGATATTTGTAATGATCTTTAAAGAACTTGTCAAGGAAAGCTTCAAGGATCTTTGAAGGATCTTTGAAAAATCCTCATGGATCTTCAAAGATCTTTGTCAAGATCTTTAAAGAACTTGTCAAGGAAAGCTTCAAGGATCTTTGCAGGATCTTTGAAAAATCCTCATGGATCTTCAAAGATCTTTGTCACGATCTTTAAAGAACTTGTCAAGGAAACCCTTGAGGATCTTTGCAGGATCTTGGAAAAATCCTCATGGATCTTCAAAGATCTTTGTCAAGATCTTTGAGGATCTTGCCAAGAACAGCTTTGAAGATCTTTCAATGATCTTTGAAAGATCCTTGCAGGATCCTGATAAGATCTTAGCAGTTAAGGATCTTTGCAGGAATCTTGAACGATCCTTGAAGGATCTTTGAAGGATCCTCTTCTACAAAGATCTTTAGCAGGTCTTTGAGGATCCTTCAAGATCTTTGAGGATCTTGCAAGGTTTTTCACCAGGGTTAGTAGGTCACCTTGCCATAAGTAGAATGGTACAATATATACTGTTTTTGAATGCTGTGCCAATGACTTATAGAGGTTTTAATTTCCTAAATGCTAATTACATGATGTCAGGGGAGGCATCAATTATTGTACAAACTTTTTTGTTACAATTAAACAAATTTTTCAAATTATCAGTGTTATACCCATGGTTGAAATAAAATTAGAAATTCGTTAGAAATTTGTTTTCCTATATCAGTTGAAATGCCCATTCACAACCACTATGAAGTGATTGCAGATACCACCCCTGACGTCATGTAATTAGCATTCAAAGCAAAATATATTTTACCATTCTACTATTCACTTGATTTAGAATTGATGTCTAAAATAAAAATATATTGTTCATAGTTTTAAAGTGCAACTAACCCCTTTTGCAATTTTTATACATATGAATCTTTGAAAGGTTTTGAGTACTTCTGCGAAGAATACTCTATGTTCTAGGCTTGTTTGAAATGGTGAAAATTTGACCTTTCCTGACCCATGACCGCGCAAGAAAAAGCCTGGGTCGATTCTTGATCTTACATCACCTCATTAATGCATTATTCTCCATGGCGCCTTTCCATCACAACAACATCGATATATAGAGAATATACACAGTCTGTGAGTTGTTAGTAAAGAAAACAGTTATTTTAGACAAAATGCTAAATATTTATTCAAATTATTGCAAAGTCGAATGAGTTGGATGACGTCAGATCAAGAATCGACCCAAGCTTTTCCTTACGTGGTCATGGGTCAGGAAAGGTCAAATTTTCACCATTTCAAACAAGCCTGGAACATACATGTAGAGTATTCTCTGTAAGCCAAAAATTTCTTTGCAGAAGTACTCACAACCGTTCAAAGATTCATATTTATAAAAATTACAAAAGGGGTTAGTTGCACTTTAAGTGTAAGCATGTCCTGAAACTGGTGTGTCTATCTGTCTATATTTGCATAGATCGCATACAGTAGATGCTGTAGATTGCAGACATGCAGCCCAATCTATGGGTTTGTGAAAAAATGACTGCAAGAAGATACATGTCTGTGTGCGGTTTTGTACATGTAAGTCCTTAATGTATAAATCAACATACCTTTTTTGCTTTCAAAAGTTTCATGTTGTTTTCTTTGTGGTTTTTCTTCTCTTGGAACCAATTTAGGAGTTTCCATCCACCTTGGCTCAGCACCTAAGAATGAGAGAAGGCTGGAATCTTCTGCCACCATCACCTACAATCTTCACCTCCAAAATCTCAACTCTTGTTGTCACTAGAATGATAAATGAACTAAGCCCTGCCTGAATTTCAGGATCCAGCGATCCCTCATTCTAAAAAAATATATACTATTTTGCGACTTTAAACCACCGAGCGCCAACCGTGACGAGAGCCTGGGTTGTTGTCTAACAACATAATGAGGCTGTTGTGACAGTAGGCACTCGGTGTCCCACTTCATTAGTATGGAGCCTTCAAGTCCAGTATGAGGGAAAGCTGGATCCAGAAATTCAGGCAAGGTTTCATTCATTTATTATTCTAGTGATGCCAGGAGTTTCATGTGATTTCAATGACGAAAAGTGAGATTTTGGAGGATGATTGTGCTTGAAGACTTCAGAAGATTCCAGCCTTATCTCATTCTTTGGTGAGCTGAGGTGCATGGATGAAAAACTCCTAAAACTACCCTAAAGTGGTTCGGAGAGAAGAAAAACCACAAAGGAAGCAACATGGAAACGAAAAGATATGTTTATTTATACATTATACACAATTTATATAAAAAAAATTATATAAATTATTTTGTAACTTCTCACAGTCATATTTTCACAAACCCATAGATTGGGCTGCCTGTGGATCACATAGATCCTGTAGATTGTATACTGTAGACTGCATGGATAAGCCACATCCATACTGTAGATACAACTGTAAGCTGCACCCTGAGTTTAGAAGCTTGAGCCTCTGTCCCCTTTGTCTGGTGTTCACATAGCCTGCGTCACATCTGAACTGAACCCCAGTGAAGTCTGTCTGCGAATTAAGGAACAAAAGCTTGTTTTGGACCCCCAGCAGAGTAGCACAATTATACATGTATGTACCCTCCTCTGATTGGTTTTTAATAATGCTCATTCTTACACATCTTCTGACTGTCACCAGACGTGGAGATTGTTATGATGGGCAGTTCATGTCGGAGGCTGCTCGGTTGAAACTGTTCTCTTGCATGCGAGTCAGCTGTTTACTTTGGAATTTCTTACCCTAGACGAGCTGAGTCGTCATATCCCTGTGTTTTACTTTTGGAGAAGGTTAGATTTATTTCAATTTCAGGTCAGGTTTTGAAGTAATGTAACATACAATGTAATAGGCTGACTGTGGTTTAGTGCCACATGAAAGGAAACTTGCCGAACACATTAAATAGAATCTGTCACAACAAAATGTCAAATCTCCCATGCAGCTTGGAAAGATCTAGTACATGTATGTGCCACATCTGAACTCAACTCGGTCAACTGCTCTTGTTCTAGCAAACGAATCTTGATTTCAAACTGATATTCAGTACAGATGCTATTGCTTTCTCATAAATGACGTGTATAAAACCTGCCATATATTGAAATGTAAATTACCCATATGTCGCACGTGTGACAGTTGAATGGACATGTAAGAATGAGCAGTTGTAAAAACCAATCAGAGGAGGGTACACAAACAAAAATTAATCATGCTACTCTGCTGGGGTTCCAAAACAAGCTTTCATTCGTTAATTTGCAGATGTACTTAACCAGGGTTCAGTTCGGATGTGATGCAGGCTAGTGTTCACAGTGACTATGCAGTGCTCAACCTTAGCAGTAGTTCACTAGCCCGGGACTAGTAAAAATTGCACCTGGGCTAGTAAAAATTGAGAACCACTAGCCACAGGGCTGGTAGGTGTTCAGAGGTAAATAATTATAAATCATTATTACTATTATTATTGAAAGAAAAAAGAAAAAAACTTGATTGCAAAAATAACCAGGAGAAATAAAAGTCAAATCGTGTTCCAATGTGCATGCCACAATGTTTTCCGATGTTTTGCAAATTTTCTATTGGAGATGGAGGACTGGAAACTAGGACTCCAGCAGCTCCTGGACTCCAGCAGCTCACGGACAGACTGCCATCTTGGTTTTGACTTGTGGACTCGTACTCGTGAACACGCATCTGGACTACCAGGAGTTGGCAGTGGGCTAGTAACTTTTAAAGATCACTAGCCCAAGGGCCAGTAAGTAAAAATGTTAAGGTCGAGCACTGCTATGATTACGAATTTAAGATAAAAAATACTATTTAAAGGAATCCAAAAAATAGCCCAGGTTACTAAAACTAGTAGGAAGTGTTTTAGAAGAAAAACTACAGTACATGTAGCTCTTTGGCAGGAATAATATATTACTGGTTGATAAAAATGCCAAGGTGTTAGATGAAGATGTTTTGCAGTTTTGGCCAGCTATCGTGTGAGTGAAGCCTGTTTGAGCTGTGGTGTTTTTTCTCAAAAGTTGTCATAATTTAGTTTCATTTTGTCCTGACATACATGTACATGTATCAAGGATTTTCTGAGTCTACCAATAGGAGATATTGTAGTTGAGTCTACGAATAGCAGTTTCAGCGGTATTGACCCGAACGCCTCACTTCGGCAATGTAATGAAGCACCTGCCCATTGAAACCGTCATTCTTACACGACATCAACACTCTCCTAAACAAGCACGACTAATTTAGATACACAGATTGAATAGCGCTTCATTACATTGAAGTGAGGCGTTCGGGTCAATACCGCTGAAACTGCTATTCGTAGACTCAACTACAATATCTCCTATTCTCAACATTTTCTTAAGATTCACAGCACAAAGAATTGCTGTTCTCCCTGGTGAAGTTTAAACACAGGAAATGAACTGTAAATGAGAATGTAAATTATTGTAAATGCTAATTGGTGTTTTGAACCGGCTGCTTGATTTTATCGGGGCCAATACATGACTGTAGAAGAAAATTGTTTGCTACTCACCCTCTTGATAACAGGAGAGGTCTTGCTTTTTGCAAACTGATAGCCATAATCTCAGCCCCAAACTACTTGTATCAAACTACATGTATATGTTCACACTGATTCTGATTGCCTTCACGTCTCCAGTGACTTGTACATGAGTCGTGAACATAGAATGCTTGATCATTACATGTAAGTTACAAAACATATTTTGTGGTTAATTTACTTGCTGTTTTAGTAAACTTCATGTCATGGGTGGTTGTGGTCAAAACAGCAAATATTAATGCAATGAACCATTGCAATATTTTGTCCAAATTATTTATACATGTAGAAATTATTGCTGCTCTGCTCGCTGAGCAGCATTAATGTAGGCTGCAAAAAAAATTACCTACATGTACATGTAGATTGCAAAAATAACCTACGTTAAAATAAAATTGACCTGAAAATAAATTTGACTTTATGTACATGTATATAAATATGGCGCTACGTACGCGATCAATTCTAGTTTAGTTGTAGCAAAGTTCGGCGTTTTTATTCATCTGATAAACTTTACAGACTTCTGTACTTTCATACTTTAATCTATCCCTCAATCCCTTCACAATTCTTTAAAAGTCGTTGCGTACGCTGTATGTTTTCAATTCAACAGTTCAAGAGCTTTTCGGTGCTTACATGTGCTTTCAGCCGTGGAAACTAATTGTCTGGTTTTTGACACAACAAGAATGTCGCGAACTTCGCGGAACATGTGATCTTATTGCAGAATGCAGAGTTAAATAATGCGGGAAAGTTTCTCAACTTTTAATACTGGCAAGTGATAAACGTCTACCAAATAGAATATTCTGGAATTCTTTTTATTTAACGTGGGTCCGTCATTTTGCTCAAATTGCTCGAACAGAAGTGTGACATTTTTGAATAATCAATGAGCTCTGACAGCAGTGTTTGTTTTGCTTTGAGATCACACCAAAAATTATCTTGATATCTTGCAACTGAATCAAATGCTTTCAAAGTTTTGTATTTTATTTACGGTCTGAACAGTTTTCACCTTATGCGAAAACTGGTTTGAGTCCATTCTGTCAAATAAAAACACCCAGGTGAATACATTTTGGATATTTTAATTCGTTATTGGTTATTTTGCCGTGAGATCGCACCGAATCTTCTGGAGTTTTAATTTCAGCTTTTTTACTTCATCACCTGAATTTGTGATTGGCATTGCGGTTTATAATTGCTGTGAGACCGGTCTGCAGCGATTGGTCTGATGTCAGATGTGAAACAAACAAGTCTCAGGTCCTCGATCGATCGAACATAGGACCTGTCAAAACTCAGAATGACAGGTTCACGCGTGACTGATTGCAATTGCACAATCTTGATATTTTAATTTCGAAAACATGACTTTCCAGAATCCGCAAACATTTGCAATGCTTTTGGTCGGAACCTTGAACAACGCAGGAATCTCTCGTAAATGTTAAACTACGGAAGCTAAAGTTCGTTTGTTGATTATTGCTTACTGGCGGGGCCCGCTTTAAAAGTTTGCCGCTAGATTATGAACGAACGGCGGTTGCTAGTTTGTGGCGTAAGTTTAAGGTTATATATTCACAGCAGTTCCTTTTTTTTAGTACAGTTTATCAGTGAGGTTATCAGAAGAAATAGGAAGGAGAGAAATGCTCTTAGCCACTTCGCGGCTTTCTCGGTACAAATCACGATCAAAACATAAGTTTTTCGATGATCGTTGCACCAGGACACCGACCTGACGCTTCGCCGACAATTTGAAATTGGAGCTTTTTCTACAACGAAAACACCAATAATTATTGCTGTGCCGATATATCGTTTCAAAGAAGACAAAACGAGATATCATTTTTGAAATCTAAACTTCAGCATTTTCAGTTTTAACGTTGTAAAAATCACTTTAGTCGCAAGCAGTGAACTACATGTACAAGTAACAACTTGTGGACTGTCTTGACCTGCAATGTTTGGTGAAGCGAAATCGGTGACTGAACCACTTTCGGTAAAACGAAATCGGTGACTGAACCACTTTCGTTAAAACACAATCGGTGACCGAACCACTTTCGTTAAAACACAATCGGTGACCGAACCACTTTCAGTAAAACGAAATCGGTGACTCTACCACTTTCAGTAAAACGAATTCGGTCTTAAAACGAATGGAGTTTACCGAACGAAATCTACCACATGTTGTTACCGAATCTTCGTTTTAACGAAGCACATACGGTACCGTATACGGTTGAAAAACTTTTGACAGGGACTGTATAACATGTGTACACGTACATGTACATGCATTATGGCTTTGCATGCAAGCCGATGGCCTTGCAATCAACTATACATGCATGCAATTTACCTTAATGCATGTCCTGGGTGGACATGCAAACATACCTGCATGTAAACATGTCTGTTTTAATTACATCCCTGTTTAACTAAGTCATTATATTCTTCTGTCCCACACATTACAGATTATGGAGATGGCAACTGAAGATTGTAAGTGGTATGAATACAAGTGCAAGTTTGGTGAGACTCTGTTCTTCTACAACACTGTTACTGGAGAACGTAGATGGCCAAACCAGGATAACTGTTCTGTTGATGTACATGTAAGTACAGTACATGTAGTATTCTTGGTAAAGAGTATCTGTCCACTTTGGAAAAGAGTAGGGGATTGGGGCGAGGGTGGTCTCGCTAAGGCGCTTGGGATTGTTACAGGGGACACTCATCGTACAGAATACAAACAAACACGGCGAATATCGGAATGAACTAATCGAATACAAGCAGAGAAAGTGAAATAAGCCTGAAAGAAGACACTGTACCAAAAGTAAAGCTCAACAGAAGTGTCCAGGAAAGGGTTCATAAAAGCCAACTTATTAAAGCAGAGCAAAGAAGTGAAAACTACCGTGGAACGGGAGTTAGCAGAAATAAAGCGAAGTTGTGTGGCCGATTGCTACGATCCGATACGTTATACTTTAGCCGATTCCTACATTTCCCACCATCATGGATTTGTCACTTCAAAGTATTAATTACTTTGTAACTTTAGCTATACAGTTCTTGTTCTGTTCATGGGATTGTAGTCCGTGAATAACTACTGACAAGAGAAACGTTGAACCACTTGAAGTCCGCTAGCGTGACATGTATTTGTAGCATGACTACATACCGACTCTTTCCGGATTTTCACCCAACAATCCTAAGAACAGAACAGGGCCTGTTTAAAGTTACAAAGTACAACTTTAAAATCATAAATCCATGATGATGGGAAACGTAGGAATCGGTTATTAAAAGCATAACGTGTTCGGATCGTAGCATAATTCGGCCACACAACTTCGCTTAACTTCTGCTAAAACCTTGCCACCATGTTTAAACCCCCAATTAGTTTAAATGGAATACTAGTTCATAAAATAGTGAAAAAAGCATCTAAAAACTCAAAATGGCGGACAAATGTAAAATGCTCTTTGTACATTCAAACCGAGGGAGCCTGGATCATCAATGTCCATTTCTCTAGTAACGTGTTCACCATATATGGGAGCGCGCCTATATGTGCGCTTGGGAGTCAAAGGGTTAAAGAAGCTTGCCTCTTGGAAGTGTACTTCACCCTTTACATGTTTGGCCAAGAAATTTACTGTTCATTTAATGTCCACACACGGGAAAGCGTACCTTCGTCCTAAAAAGTCGTTCAGAGACCGTTCGGTGTCAGTTCGAACGGTTTGAGAAACCGTTTAAACGATTTTATAAATCGATCGAATGTTTTACGAAACCGTTTGGATTTTTTCCTAGCCCGTTCGAACGTTTGGTGAAAATCGTTTAAACGGTCCACTCAATCCGTTCGAACATATCACTTGGCCGTTTGAACGCTACAAGCAATCCGTTTGAACGATACAAGCAATCCGTTCGAATGCCACAAAGAATATGTTCGAACGATACAAGCAATCCGTTTGAACGATACACTCAATCCGTTACTCAATCAAAGCCTCTGGAGCTTTCACGAAGGACAAAACGTTCTAACGGTAATTTTGCCATTTGTGCATTCTGTCGCCGAAAGACAGGATTGCATTACGAAACACTGTCCCAACGCTGGTTTGGTGTTTTTAGTGACATCTGATAAGCTTTAGCTTTTGTAGTCACACGAGGCAGCCCAATCTATGGGTTTGTGCATGAAAATAGTAGATATGTATGGGTTTTTATAAATCCTTTCAAATTGCCATACAATGTATAAATAAACATACCTTTTTCGCTTCCATGTTGTTTCCTTTGTGGTTTTTCTTGTCTTGAAACCATTTTAGATTGTTTTGGGGAGTTTTTCGTCTACCTCGGCTCACCACCTCTAAGAAGAAGAGAAGGCTGGAATCTTCCGATGTCTTCTGCCACAATCACCTACAATCTTCACCTCCAAAATCTCACTTTTCGTTATCGAAATGCCACGAAACTCCTGTCATCACTAGAATGATAAATAAACTAAGCCCTGCCTGAATTTTAGGGTCCAGCGATCCCTCATTCTGGAAAAAATCGAATACTATTTCGCGACTTTCGACCAACTTCAAGGCTACATACTAACGAATATTGATACGGAGCGCCAACCGTCAAAATACCCTCGTTATGGTGAAGACAACTAGTCAATCTCTGGTAAGCCCTTCATGTAGGACGACACCAGTTGCTACGAAATGTTTTCTGATACACTTGCCATCTCCATTGCTATATATATCCATTGCACGACACTATTGCTATCTATTGCTGTTCACTGCTATCCATCGCTATCCATCGATATCCATATCTACCATGTTTTCACAAAAAGGGGACTTAGGTTCTGAGGGTTCTTTTGTGAAAACATCGCAGATCTTGTGTGCCTTTAGCTTTAAAAGACAGTAACTAGTTAAAGAGCAAATGACAGTTTAAGACTTTTCTGGCCTTTCTATCCCATAATTTACTTGTGTGAGATCTATCCCATAATTTCTTTATTTGAGAGCTAGAGCTAGGTTAGGGTTAGGTTAGAAAAACGCCATTTTCTGGCATTTCTACTCAAAATACGGGAAAATTCCATGAATTAAACTTAATCTACAAGAAGAGAACGTTGTATTGCCGTATAGTGCATCGAAATTCATTAAAAGTTCGAGAAATGGCGCCACTTCGAAATTTAGGTTACACAAGTAACTTTGAGAGATCATGGTTTAGGTTAGAAAAAAAAAGATTTCTGGCATTTCTACTCAAAATACGGGAAAATTCCATGAATTAAACTTAATCTACAGGAAGAGAACGTTGTATTGCCGTATAGTGCATCGAGAAATGGCGCCACTAGTCCTCCCCAGCACCCTCTCCCCCCCACCTAAAAGCCTCAGGCACACAAGATCTACCATGTTTTCACAAAAGGGGACTTAGGTTCTAAGGGTCCTTTTGTGAAAACATCGCAGATATGCATAGGTATCAATTGCTGTTGACTGCTATCCATCGCTATCAATTGACGTTCACTGCTATATCCATCACTACCCACTGCTATCCATTGCTGTCCACTGCTATCTATTGCTGTCCACTGCTATCTATTGCTGTCCACTGCTATCTATTGCTGTCCACTGCTATCTATTGCTGTCCACTGCTATCTATTGCTGTCCACTGCTATCTATTGCTGTCCACTGCTATCTATTGCTGTCCACTGCTATCTATTGCTGTCCACTGCTATCTATTGCTGTCCACTGCTATCTATTGCTGTCCACTGCTATCCATCGCTGTTCACTGCTATCCATCGCTATCTATTGCTATCATTTGATGTCTGCTATCCATCACTATCCACTGCTATCCATCATTATCCATGCTGTCCACTGCTATCCATTGCTGTCCACTGCTGTTCATTGCTGTCCACTGCTATCCACTGCTATCCATTGCTGTCCATTGCTATCCATTGCTGTCCACTGCTATCCATTGCTGTCAATTGCTGTCCACTGCTATCCATTGCTGTCAATTGCTGTCCACTGCTATCCATCTCTATCAATTCAGCAGCCCTTCACCTCTCAAAACCTTGCATTTTATTGGACCCCAGTTGGACTGCACTGACAAAGAATTGCATTGTTTTAGGGTTAGGTTTGTATTGTTTCAGGGTTAGGCATTGTTTGGATAGCCAGTACTATTCCACGTTCCGAGGAGGTGAAGGCCGCCCCTATCAATTGCTGTCCACTGCTATCCATCGCTATCAATTGCTGTCCACTGTTATCCATCGCTATCCATTCCTATATCTATTTGGGGCCATCCCTTCATGTAGGACGACACGAATTGCTACCAAATTGTATTCTATTGTATTGTATTGTATTGTATTGTGTTGCGTTCTATTGTTGTATTGAATTGTATTGTGTTGTATTCTATTGTATTTTTGGTAAAAATTTGTGTCGTCCTACATAAAGGGATTGCCCTATTTGTGTCCACTGCTATCCATCGCAATCTATTGCTATCATTTGATGTCTGCTATCCATCACTATCCACTGCTATCCATCATTATCCATGCTGTCCACTGATATCCATTGCTGTCTACTGCTATCCATCGCTATCCACTGCTGTCCACTGCTATCAATTGCTGTCCACTGCTGTCCATTGCTATCCACCGCTATATCCACTGCTATCCATCACTATCTATTGCTGTCCATCACTATCTATTGCTGTCCACTGCTATCCACTGCTATCTATTGCTGTCCACTGCTATCCAGAGCTATCAATTGATGTCCACTGATATCAATTGCTGTCCACTGCTATCCATCGCTATCAATTGCTGTCAACTCACAGCTATCCATCGTTATCCATTGCTGTCAACTGCTATCCATCGCTATCCATTGCTGTCAACTGCTATCCATCGCTATACATTGCTATCAATTGCTGTCCAATGCTATCCATCGCTATCAATTGCTGTCCACTGCTATCCATCGCTATCCATTCCTATATCTATTTGTGTCCACTGCTATCCATCGCTATCAATTGCTGTCCACTGCTTAATCCGTCGTCGTCCATTGCTATCAATTGCTGTCCAATGCTATCCGTCGCTATCTATTGCTTAATCAATTGCTGTCCACTGCTATCCATCACTATCCATTGCTGTCACTGCTATCCATTGCTTAATCCAATTTGCTATCCATTCCTGTCCACTGCTATATACATTGATATATCCATTGCTGTCCACTGCTCATATCTGTTTATTATGTGGAACAGGCGGGTGAGCTATATAAAAATTATAGCTAAAATTCTCCAGTTTGATTTAAATAGGTACGGGGTTTTCAACCTAAAATAGTGATATTAGAGGTCAGTACTAACGACCTTCAAGCTTCAGGCTCCCGAGGTCGTTGGTTCAGCCATCGCCAAAGATCTGGTTTGTCTTGGGAGTTTGATACGTCATACCACTAGGTCACTCGCCTGAGTTAAATTAGGTGTTAAATCACCGTGCTGTAGCCTGAATCACTACTTACGGGGGTTTGGAGGCCTTTAACGTTTGTTTTTTGTGAAACACAAAGGTGTAAATAACCCTTATCAATCCATACTTTTAGAGGATGGTGTTCATTTAAATGCGATTGGGCAATATGCTCTTTACTGCAGCTACACTACAGGGGGGCTATCTTGCAGGCGTTTATATACACATATGTGCTAATTAAATAGCAAGCTTATCGGTCAGGTTTGATTTTATAATTATTGGTGGTTAGTAGTGCAGGTTATGTGTGTGTATACCGGCCTGCAGTTTACTACATGTATTTGAGTTCGTATTTAGATCCTGTGTATTCAGGTTCTATTTTTGGGTCCTCCTGATGTTTGCCATGGTTGACCTTTTTTGTGAGAAAGTGCCAAAAACGTTAGGCCTAGGAAGTAGCCTGGGGCCTTATGTCACTCCAGTGGGAATTTCATGATCATTTTAGTTTCTTTACAGAAATGAACACTTTGGAGCATGTTAAATCAAATAAAATTTGTCACCAATTTTTTCAACCACAGTGACGTCATCTTTAATGCATATTAATTATGACGTCATGTATTAGCTATAGTATGATGGTGGACAGCCAATAAAAATTGATTTTGACAAACTTTCTGCACTTTCTACTGTGTTTTCATGCATTAAACTGACATGTTGGATGTAGAACAGCTTTTCAGTTTAAACAGGGTCATCTTGATTTATGCTAATTAGCTACGGCATAAACTGCCAATATATCAGATTGCAAGAAAGACCTGGCGTTTATTTTATGTGCTACTTCCGTTTAGCTATAACGTCAGAAACTGCATGCAAGGTAAAGTAAAAGTCACTTCCTATAGTTCCATATGGGAGATTAAACCTGTCTACTATATAACAAGTTCCTCGTCGTTGCTGTCGTCACTCTCAACTGTAGCATCCTCAGCATTCCTATTTTCGCATCTTGACGCACAAGAGGTGCACATGTCAGTGCATTTAATGGCAATATGCTTTCTACACGTGCAGATCGTTGTTGTGCAGGTTCCTTTGCATCTGCACTTGATGAGCTCCAACACAGCCTTGGGTGCAGGAGGCAAGATGGTTGGAACAGTCTGCAATCCATGAGACGTCGGGGCTGGGAGATTCGGACATGGAAGATCGCCTTCTTTCCACACAAGTGTAACATAGTTAGCACGTTTTACCATCTGCTTCAGGGCTGCCTCAGTTGGAGGGAGATTCTCGTTGGTGTACTGTTTCTTGCTGAATAAGAAACACCGCATTTCCTTGACGCTTGTAATCTGGGTGGAGGGTACGTACAATCGGCACATGTAATGCTCTAGCATCTTATACACATCTTCTGGAACGAGTGCCGAGCTCCCAAGGCTTGAAAATGCATCAGTATCACTAGCTGGTCAGCCTTCTTTAGAGCATTCCAACAGAAAACTTTGGATTTACCGCAGATAGTGCCAGTCTGATCACATCCCGTGAAAGCGTGAAACCCAGGCAACGCTTCCACAAGATCGTCCCCAACGGCATCGTACAATGAACCTAAGGTGATGGATCGACGTTTCGCCCCTGTGCCAACCACCAGTGATGTGTCTGGAGATAGTCTCTTGTAAGTCCACAAGGCCAGAATCAATACACCGGTGTCAGGACTCTGGATAGAGATGGAAGAAGCTCCTCTGTCGGTGGCATCAATAGCATGTAGGAGCATACAAGTGTCTGCCTCCTCCTGGTTGCTTTTTAGATGCTCAATTGGTAAGTTGTTGGATGACATGCAATTGTTCTTGGAGGTTACAACGTAAGCCTTCTGGGCATCTTTCTTGGACTGGAGCAGGTGCGATGCTAAGTAGATTGACAGCGATTCCTTGTTCTCTTTGCAGCTCAACAGCTGCTTCATTGTGATCTTTTTCGATGACAGCATCACCTGAGATCTGGTATACGATTGGCCTATTGATGCCTTGACGCATCTGCCGAGTCCCCTCCTTGAGCGAATTTGGGACGTCATAGCGGTCAAAGATAATGTGAACTTCACTAGATTATTTTGACCTGTTGTCGATGATTTCCACGAAATGACTGTCATGGTCGTGGTCGGTTTTCACCCAGGTGGACTTTCCCATTGACTGTACTACCGCCATTCCATCAATGATGACGACATACCTGCCATGTTGCTGTTGCTCTGCGGGAAGAGGTAGCTGTTGTGGAAGCAAGTCTTCCAGGATGGTCATCAGCTTGCTCTTGCCAACACAATGCCGAAGACTGCCATCAGAAGTGAAGAGTGCTCGAGGAAACTCAGCCAGCTCAAACTTACTGATGCATTCCTTTACGTCAAGCTCGGGTCTTGAGAGTACAACAACAAGAAAACGTGCAAAGAGGGATATGTCATCCTTCAAAGCTGTAACACCGTACGTTGACTTGCTCTTCTTTATCGCTCTTGCAGTCTTCCATGTCTTCAGATTCGCCTTTTCCATCGTGCTCCAAACACTGAGAGTGCGTTCAGTGATTCTGTCTTTGACATATTTGTCAAAAAGTTCCTGACCAACTTCGTCGCACATCAGCACTGCCTCCTTGACTGCATCTGGCATGACCGCCTTGGTGATTATATTGAACAGCTCACTTTCTTTCATTTGGAATGGATTGCTTACTTTCAACACCTCGCTCAACTTCCCAACATTCTCCTCACAGCCTCAGATAAATTGTGATGGCATGTCAATCTGTAGGTCTGTATACCCATCATGGCTAATGCTTCTGTTGCTAGGCGACTTAAGTCCGGTGCGATAAGAAACCATCTAGCCATAGCTGCTGGGTCAATCCCTCAAGACCTCCTCGGATCTTCATGATCTTGTTCACGTGCTCTATGGCATGGTCAGGACCAATGGCGCAGAAAGGGATCTCATTCTTATTGACAGAGAAGTTCCCTTTCATGAATTCTTTATATATATCAGGATCACTTGTCTCGTTCTGTTCCATCTGCGCCAGATAGAGCGGGACCATGCGGGCATAGTTTAAACGATCGTGTGCGAAGACGTACTTGGTCAAGCCTTTGAGGGACTCCAGATGAAGTTCCAGTTACCTTCTCTAGTAGCTGTGAGAAACATCCATATACATGCAACACATTTCATGTAGTCTCTGGCAAACTTGAACAGAGGACGCTGTGCCGCCATGTCTTGGTGGAAGTTTTCGAGCTTTTCTTCAAGTCCTCTGTCTGTAATGCACTCGATAGCTCCCTGTGTTGTGTGTTGAGCTCGTTGTATCGACCCTCTTTGCAGACTGTATTCATTGCAAATGTAGCGAGGCGCACGCTCTCGTACTCTTCTCCATTCTCATCTTTTTCTCACTTCAAAAATGTATCCAAATGCAAGTCATACAGAGCAGAGTATGTTATGCTGTGTGCCGCCAGAGCACGCTTCATATGATTACCCTCGAGGATCGAAAACTATGGACTCAAATCATTTTTCGCACCAGGTGGAAACTTCAGATACGTAAATGAAGTAAAAAACGTTTGATTCTGTAAGCATCTCGATTTCTAAAAGAAAATTTTATCTGTAGAGAATATAAGGCCCAATTCAAACGTCGTGCTTTTTGGTTGACCCATAAATGCCAGCCTCAACCCAGGTATCATCAAAGCCACTGTCCTCAATAGAAGAGCGCGCAATGATCAAAACACCGTGTGCATCTCACCAAGCCTGAAAATAAAGTGGTCTAATGTTGGTGCCGTGTGTAGTTGCAGCTTGACGGCTTTCTCATACAGCTGTAGATCAAATGTTATTACTGTCTTACGGCTTTCCCCATCACTACCGCACTGATCTTCTGTGCCTGCATTAAGACTAAGCATGGTACTCCACTCATGCGCAGGAGCTGCCAGTAAAGGCATCATTGCGACAGTAGTCATTGGTAGCTCTGATGTACTTACTTGCGAATTATACGCTGCCCATGTAGGGATCTTTGATTGTCAGAGCGGGATCGTGCAAGCGATTGCCCTACCGACCAGGCAATATCATCGTGTGCCGCATCGTTAATAATCTCCTGTGACGGGCTGGTGTTAAGGCCTCCATAAAAGGGACACTTTGGCTGGGCGTTGCCAGGAACATAACACTGGAGCAGTTCAGTTGCAGGTAAGGAGGTCGATGGCAGAGATTTAGATTTTGCTGCCGTATCGATATCGAGAGTGACTTCGGGTGCGTCGTTCCTTCAATTACTACCATTGCAGTCACATGCAGAGTGTTTTTACCCTCAGGAGTATCCTCAGAGAGGTCTGAGTTGTCGACACTGAAGAAGATAAATTGCTCTTTCGTGAGTGCTGGTGGTATAAATATATCATTTTCAGTTGACTGAAGCAGAACCGCATGTGTTAGCTGCGTTTCAATGCGTAATATTCGCGTATAGTCAACGGAAATACCAAGTCCGCGAAGAACGTCAATCATTGATCTGCTACGCATTGCTGGTGTGCTGGGACACCAATTCCAACTTGTAGTGGTTATTCACGCTGATGGCGAAACGTCTTCTCCTCTTCATCAGACTTTGGATCATAATTCACTTGTCGGTCTGACTTGGCATGATCTGTTGCGCAAGAAGGGCCGCCTTTGTGTTGACCTGCTTAGCTCGCTGCTCAGTTTGCAGTTCCGTAGCTACACCTGAAAGAATCCACTACAACAGAGTGAATAGCTTTCTGGGGATAATGGCGCTTATATCTGAACCCAGTGTTCCATCGAACTGCCTTCTGGATTTCTTGACGTACTAGTTTTGCACAGTCATAAATGACCTTAAGTTCGCTGTCCGAGGATTGTTTACAGCTGATTCTATAGCTACAATCTTGGCCCCACTTACACAAAAGCGATCTGATTCATTGCGTCGATAGGCGCATATAAATTCAATGCCGTCAATATGGTCAGTTAGCAATTGCCTCAAAGATTTTCTAGAAGGAGACCGTAATTCAAAATGTTCAAATATGCCTTGTGTGCATCGTCAAGACTTAGTTTTCTCCCCTTTAAGGTTTTTCTCGTTTTCATGATCACTTGCTTGGTTTTCCGTCAAGGTTTGTGGGGTGCGCACGACATGCTTTGTCCAACACGAACGATGGTATTTTATGTCAATTGATAGGGCATCTTCTGGTTTGATTGCACTACTCAGATAGACTGTATAAGTCACTGCTGCAGTCGTTAACAAAGTCACACAGTTCTTTCCCCCTGTTTTCACTTTGTATGGCATGGACTGCCTGCTTTTCGTCGTGAGTTTGACAAAAGAAACATAGTTCGTTGTTGTAAGTTGCTGTAAATGTGCGTGCTTGACGTTTTGGAGTCTGTCGACTTTTCGTCAGGGTTGGTGGTAGAGGAGCAAGATAGAGATTCAAGTGAAGGTCTCTCAGCGGATCGAGACAGGATAGCAACATCTTTCGAAGCAACAGCTTTCTCGAACCTGACTTTCGCTCGCTTTAGCTTTTCAGAACTGACAGTGCTTTTCCTACAACTGGTATAAAAGCTGGCATTACAGCGATGGATAGCAGTGGACAGCAATTGATAGCAGTGGATAGCAATGGATAGCAGTGGACAGCAATTGATAGCGATAGATAACGATGGATAGCAATGGATAGCAGCTGTGGACAGCAATCGATAGCAGTGGACATCAATTGATAGCTCTGGATAGCAGTGGACAGCAATAGATAGCAGTGGACAGCAATGGATAGTGATGGATAGTGATGGATAGCAGTGGACAGCAATTGATAGCGATGGACAGCAATTGATAGCGATGGATAGCAGCAGTGGACATCAAATGATAGCGATGGATAGCAGCAGTGGACATCAAATGATAGCGATGGATAGCAGTAGACAGCAGTGGATAGCGATGGATAGCAGTGGACAGCAATTGATGGCGATGGATAGCAGTGGACAGCAATTGATGGCGATGGATAGCAGTGGACAGCAATTGATGGCGATGGATAGAAGTGGACAGCAATTGATGGCGATGGATAGCAGTGGACAGCAATTGATGGCGATGGATAGCAGTGGACAGCAATTGATGGCGATGGATAGCAGTGGACATCAAATGATAGCAATAGATAGTGATGGATAGCAGTGGACAGCGATGGATAGCAGTGGACAGCAATTGATAGCGATGGATAGCAGTGGACATCAAATGATAGCAATATATAGTGATGGATAGCAGTGGACAGCAATTAATAGCGATGATAGCAGTGGATAGCGATGGATAGCAGTGAACATCAATTGATAGCGATGGATAGCAGTGGACAGCAATTCATAGCAGTGGACAGGAATTGATAGCAGTGGACAGCAATTGATAGCGATGGATAGCAGTGGACAGCAATTGATAGCGATGGATAGCAGTGGACATCAATTGATAGCGATGGATAGCAGTGGACATCAAATGATAGCAGTGGACATCAAATGATAGCAATATATAGTGATGGATAGCAGTGGACAGCAATTAATAGCGATGATAGCAGTGGATAGCGATGGATAGCAGTGAACATCAATTGATAGCGATGGATAGCAGTGAACATCAATTGATAGCGATGGATAGCAGTGGACAGCAATTGATAGCGATAATAGCAGTGGATAGCAGTGAACATCAATTGATAGCGATGGATAGCAGTGGACATCAATTGATAGCGATGGATAGCAGTGGACATCAATTGATAGCGATGGATAGCAGTGAACATCAATTGATAGCGATGGATAGCAGTGAACATCAATTGATAGCGATGGATAGCAGTGGACATCAATTGATAGCGATGGATAGCAGTGGACATCAATTGATAGCAGTGGACAGCAAATGATAGAGGGTTGTTTACCTCGGGTGAGTGCATGAATAAAGGCTCGCGCCAGGAAAGGCAAAGAGATGAGAAACCTCTGCTCACAGGGTACTTTGTCCTTTACTATATGTACACCGAACTAAACTGATTGCAAGCTTCGACTCAATATTTTGAGTCTTGATTCATGCACTCACCCGAGGTAAACAACCCTCTCAGTCGACTCGTATTTCATAGCGTCGTTTCGTGGAGCTGGAGACTGTCGCCTTTTCCCCCTTTGAATTGCTCTGTGGCGCTTTTAACACAATGTTTGATAAACTGTAGAAGGTAATTCATCCCCGCGAGGAAACAACTTGCTTTTTAACACCCGAACGGCAAATTAAACGCAGCTTTGTGCGAAATGATCCGATCAAAGCCGTCAAAGTTACTGAACCAAAACTCCCTTCTCACGTACCAGTATGTGTTTCTTAGTTTACTTGAAGACGAGGCGTTGTCGTACGCCATCCATGGAGAGATTGACTAGTTGTCTTCACCATAACGAGGCTATTTTGACGGTTGGCGCTCCGTTAGTGTGTAGCTTTGAAGTTGGTCGAAAGTCGCGAAATAGTATTCGATTTTTTCCAGAATGAGAGATCGCTGGATCCTGAAATTCAAGCAGGGCTTCGTTTATTTATCATTCTAGCGATGACAGGAGTTTCGTGGCATTTCGATAACGAAAAGTGAGATTTTGGAGGTGAAGATTGTAGGTGATTATGGCAGAAGACATCGGAAGATTCCAGCCTTCTCTTCTTCTTAGAGGTGATGAGCCGAGGTGGACGAAAAACTCCCCAAAACAGCCTAAAATGGTTTCAAGACAAGAAAAACCACAAAGGAAACAACATGGAAGCGAAAAAGGTATGTTTATTTATACATTGTATGGCAATTTGAAAGGATTTATAAAAACCCATACATATCTTCTATTTTCATGCACAAACCCATAGATTGGGCTGCCTGTGCTCTAGTTTCTGTAACTCAGATCTGACGATCCTTCAGAATTTTTGTTGAAGTAATTGCGTATGTTTCAATTGAAGCGAACTAAGCGGGAAGTGTGACTTTATTGCATTGTAGTTTAAATCACCACAAAGCTTTGCTGGCAAATGATAACGTCTACTAAACAGAACCTTCTGGAGTTCTTTTTATTTAATGTGGATCCGTTTTCAAGGGTAATGAGGTCAGAGTCTTGAATTCTGCGACACAGAAGTTTGACATTTTCCGCGAACTGATTTGAATAATCAATGACTCCGCAGTGTTTGTTTTGCTTTGAGATCGCACCAAAATAAGGCCCGATTCAAACGGCGAACTTTTCATGCGCCGAACGCAATTGAAACAAAAGACAATTAGGCGGCTTCCTTTGATATAATTAGGTTCGGCGCATGAAAAGCCGGTTCGACGTTTGAATCGGGCCTTATATTCTCTACATATAAAATTTTCTTTTAGAAATCGAGATGCTTACAGAATCAAACGTTTTGAAAGTTTTTTACTTCATTTACGTATCTGAACAGTTTCCACCTGGTGCGAAAAATGATTTGAGCCCATAGTTTTCGATATTCAGTTTTAATTTGTGTCTGTTAAGGTGGCTCGCCTGGATTTTCGTGGGACGCACCATACCCACTTTGAACGGCATATACCCCGCTGTCAGAGTTCGGTCGGGCTAGCTACTTCACCCATTTACTAGAAATAGAATAAACTTTCCAAAAATGTACGTTTGTTTGACATCGGTGTTATCATAGCAACACAGCGTTGACGTCATGTATTTTACATATCATCAATTTTCTCGAAATCTAGACCTAAACTTTTAAAACGACCTAGTGTCCCTCGTAGTCTAAATGTAGGCCTTCAAGACTGCAAAGTTTAAAAAAATTGTATGAGAGCGTTTTCGAAAAAAATTGGGTTGAATATTTTCGTTTAAAAATTAGACAATTCGCCTTACTTCCTGTTTAGTCGTCGAGAACTGTGTTTTCCAGACCGATTCAAGCATGATTTTAGCATATTTCATACCTGTGGCATAACTCTACTTCCCATGAAAGTTGTATTCCATTTGCTTTATTCGATTTCGGTTTATGGAATCATAAGTATACGTTACTATTTTGAGTAAAATGAGCATATTTATAACATTACTTATGATTCCATAAACCGAAATCGAATAAAGAAAATGGAATAAAATTTTCATGGGAAAGTAGTCCTACGCCACAGGTATGAAATATGCTAAAAACATCGCTTGAATCGGTCTGGAAAATACAGTTCTCGACGGCTAAACAGGAAATAAGGCGAATTGTTAATTTTTTTAACGAAAATATTCAACCCATTTTTTTTCGAAAACGCTCTCATACAATTTTTTTAAACTTTGCAGTCTTAAAGGACTGCATTTAGTCTACAAGGGACACTAGGTCGTTTTAAAAGTTTAGGTCTAGATTTCGAGAAAATTGATGATATGTAAAATACATGACGTCAACGCTGTGTTGCTATGGTAACACCGATGTCCAACAAACGTACATTTTTGGAAAGTTTATTCTATTTCTAGTAAATGGATGAAGTCCCTCGCCCGACCGAGCTCTATCAGCCGTTCAAAGTGGTTATGGTGCATCCCTGGAAAATCCGGGCGAGCCACTTTAATTTAGCGTTAGATCGCACGAAGCACATCGAACTTTTCATCACTTTGTGATGTTAATTGTTCATTGCCCGTTTATTTGGCGATTCGAACGCATTTTCACACAGACATTGAATGCTCAATTTAGAGCTTTCACAAAGACGTTCGGTAGGCATGTTTACATTACACTATAAATTCGAAAGCGTTTGAATGCTTATGTTGAATTGTTCGAATGTTTAGGGCAAGTTGTTCGAACGTTCAGGGCAAGTCGTTCGAACGTTTAGGGCAAGTCGTTCGAACGTTCAGGGCAAGTCGTTCGAACGTTCAGGGCAATCCGTTCGAACGTTCAGGGCAATCCGTTCGAGTTTTAAATCAGACCGTTCAAACGCCTGCAGGAATTCGTTCAAAAATTTAGCGTTCCCATTAGAATATTTTTACAGACCGTTCGAATGCTTTGAGAAAACGTTCGAACGTTTTTTAAAAGCGTTCGTTGGCCGTTTATTTTACCGTTCGAACGGATTTTCGTTAAGGTACATTTTTCCGTGTGTGGTCACACTGATAATTTTGTTTTATTATTAACGGGTTTGTTTGTTTAATTCATGATCCCTTGTCTAGAATACATTAATCTCTTAAAAATGTTACTGTTAACATGATATTGGTGCTGAGTCAGATGATTCATTCATTGTAACTGTATTCTTTAATACATTGGAACAGCTTCCTGAAGACAAATTAGTCAGAACGTCTTGTCTACCCTATGCAACTGCAACGTTGGTATCAAGATGTGCACCAACAGAAAGTATAGAGCAAGAACCTGCATCTAACAACAAAGCTGTCGAACTCTTTGCGGCCAATGAAAATGACATAGGAGATAATAATTTGGATAAAATACAAGAATTACAGGACAGTACCAAATCAGGACCTGGCAACGTGATTCATGAAGCGGAGGTTTGCCAAAACGACAAGAGTTTGGTCAACAGGAACTTCGGAAATACATCAGTCACACTGGGAAAAGAGAAGAGTGCGAAGACAACAGATATTGTATCATGCATGGGAATGCCAACAGAACAACAAGATGAATCTAATGATGTGTTAAATAACACAAAGGATTGTACTGCCAAGAATAAGTCCAAGGTAATGAAGACAATTAGTCTGTCTGTTCCAACAAAATCGGCAGAAACACTTAATCCATTGAAATTCAGCTACTGCAGTAAACATAATGATGACAAATTATCCCAGTGCAAACAAAGAAACAAGAAAATTAGTAAATTCAGAGACGTACATGTAAGATCGCATGTCCCAACTGAAACTATAGATAAACTATTTAAATGCAAGCAGTGCGGGAAAAGTTTCAGTCATTCTGGTAACCTAGCAAAGCATATTCAAACACACACTGTAGAAAAGCTATATAATTGTAAGCAGTGTGGAAAGGATTTCAGTAAATCTGGTTGCCTAGCTAAGCATATTCGTACACACACTGGAGAAAAATCATATAATTGTAAGCTATGCGGAAAGGATTTCAGTCAATCTGGTGACCTAGCTAAGCATATTCGAATACATACTGGAGAAAAACCATATAATTGTAAGCAATGTGGAAAGGATTTTAGTCATTCTGGTAACCTAGCTGACCATATTCGAACACACACTGGGGAAAAACATTATCATTGTAAGCAATGCGGAAAGGATTTCAGTGGATCTGGTGGCCTAGCTCAGCACATTCGTACACACACTGGTGAAAAACCATATAATTGTAAGCAATGCGGAAAGGATTTCAGTCGATCTGATAACCTAGCTAAGCATATTCGAACACACACTGGAGAAAAACCATATAATTGTAAGCTATGCGGAAAGGATTTCAGTCGATCTGGTGACCTAGCTAAGCATATTCGAATACATACTGGAGAAAAACCGTATAATTGTAAGCAATGTGGAAAGAATTTCAGTCGATCTGATAACCTAGCTAAACATATTCGAACACACACTGGAGAAAAACCGTATAATTGTAAGCTGTGCGGAAAGGATTTCAGTGGATCTGTTGCCCTAGTTAAGCATATTCGAACACACACTGGAGAAAAACCATATAATTGTAAGCAATGTGGAAAGGATTTCAGTCATTCTGGTAACCTAGCTACGCACATTCGTACACACACTGGGGAAAAGCCATATAATTGTAAGCAATGCGGAAAGGGTTTCAGTCGATCTGATGGCCTAGCTAAGCATATTCGTATACACACTGGAGAAACACCATATAATTGTAAGCAATGCGGAAAGGATTTCAGTCGAGCTGGTGGCCTAGGTAAGCATATTCGTACACACACTGGAGAAAAACGATATAATTGTAATCAGTGTGTAAAGGATTTCAGTGAGTCTAGCAGCCTAGCTCGTCCTGTTCATATTGATATTACAAACACACTCTTGAAAGATGTTATTTAAACATAAGAAGTGCGTAAGTGTTTGCACAGTCCAGAAACCTAGCCGTTTCTCGTGGTAAATTTTGTCTGAGCATACGCACTGTTTAAATTTAAATTGGCGACATTCGAGAGCGTGCTTGTTTTTCGCGGGTATATCCAACGCCAACTGAACGATTACCATAAAACCTTGTATGCACAACCCTGAAGCATGAACAGAGCTATTCAAAGCTTAACTCATTCGGGTCTTGTTAAAAAAATTGTGGGGAAATGGATTGTTTTGGATTTAATTTTGTTATGTAATACATATTCACAATAATGTGGAAGCTATATGTCGTTATGAAGCCTGGTGAATAGACTTTCAAAATTGGGCTTCACTTTTCGAATTTGATTACCATATGTTCACATAAATTAGCAGAAATTATTGAGAAATTACTACAACATTTGACAAAAACTGAACTGGATTCCACAAAATGTGTAGTATAATAACAAGTTGGAAGGAAAAAGTTACATTGATGTATTGGCAACATGTCTTGCACATCTGGCTGAAATAGGACGAAAGAAATTGAAACAATTATATTTACGGACACGTGCATACTGCCGGAAAATGTCATAATATAGGAAAATTCGGAAAATAATAGAATAAATATTTACCAAAAAAGGAATACCACATTGAACACTTTTACTTTACTCTCGTAGCACAACAGATTGACCGAATTTAAGTGATTTCTAGTTGTAAACAAAGGTCCACAAATAATTTGCATAGTCATAAAAATGTATAAAGGCCACTTATTATTTGTAAGTAAACTACCTAAGTAAAATAATATTTTTAGACATAAAAACTCAAAAGGCAAAGTATCAACTCTCAAAAGTATACATAACATAATATATAACGTATAGTTTCATTTATACTAAAGCAGAAGTCTTAGCAACGCCAAAACAATGATTATGCATAAATTATTAATTCGCACAAGGTCACATTTCATTCACCTTGTGGCGTAAAATATCGGATTGAAAATGCTTGCCCTGTCCAAGGAAACAATTCTATCTCCCAGATATGTTAATAATAATAATAAGTTTATTCACGCCTCTTGCAATGTATATTGAATTACAGGCTGATTACACTTAATAATGGGATACTGATTATATAAATAAATAAATACGTACTATATGATATAAGTTAAATTTAGATACCTTGGAATTTCACAGTTACGAAATTGCTAAAACGGTCAGTTTTAGTGGCCATTGGGTAACTGCCTTTGCCCGATCTCAGCGAGTACTGCGCCAATGAGTTTATTACTCTGTTATGTATTAGGGGGTAGATGGGATTACCCGGCTTAATGTTGCTTATAAATTTCTTACACGCCGCTAGTCGACGATCGGCTAGAGTGGGGATACCCGCCTTTTCCAATGCTTCGCCGTAAACAATACGCGGAAAAATGATGGACAATGCCCTTGTCTGGATATGATCAGTATTATCTCAACGATATCTCGAGACAGGTCTAACATGTTTAACATGTTTAACAGGTCTAACATGTTTCAATGCCTTTTAAGCCCCTAAACAAGTCTAAAGCGTAGCCATGAATTCTCACCTGTGAGAAGTCTTCGCCGAAATTACGTAGCTGACGGCCAATTTACAACTCCAGAACACTCCATATACCTCAAACTGCCATCCAGGTCATCACACTGCTTTCCTGGTCGAGTTAGGCCAAAACTGCAGTCAAATCGTACGTTTTAGAAGCCGTCGGATCTCCTCGCGTCTTGACCGCCATACTCAGAATCTCAGATTTTTGAAACCCAAAATACTATGAAACTAAAATTAACCAATCAGAAGTTTGGTTAGATCGAATTCGATAAAACATGCTTTGTGATTGGCTTAGCCTATAGTCACGCCGTTCAGTGAGTTTCAAAGCAATTGGATGTAACGCTACGACGCTATAAAAAAAATTCCCACCGGTCTTGTATGACCTATTTTTCGTTGCGCGGACCAGAATGAGTTAAAATGGTCAAAGGTAGTTTTGTATTCTTATAAACGCTCGGTATTGGCACAAAGCTGGGCAATCAAATCGAGACAAACGTATTCTTTATTGATTTAAGAGCTGCTTCAAGATTACTTCAAGAAAAAAGTAGCTTATGAGTTATGTTTCCTGTTTGTGTTTTTAATTAACTGTTTATCGTGTGTGCAATATTTTCCAGTACTTTTCACCCTTTGACTCGATTTATATATATATGAAGCATGTTAACACGAATGGAGCCTTCTTGTCTAAGACTGTTTTTGTGTAAACGTGCCTCGTGTTGTGTACCCTAAACTCCTCAAAGTGGCGCCATTTCTCGACCTTTTAATGGATTTCGACGTACTACACGTCAAAACAACGGTCTCTTCCAGTACTTTAATCCTAGCGTGCCAGTTTTGCCGTACTTGGAGTACAAATACCAGAAAATGTGGTTTTTGTAACGTAACCTTAATCTCTCAAAGTTACTTGTGTACCCTAAACTCCTCAAAGTGGCGCCATTTCTCGACCTTTTAATGGATTTCGACGTACTACACGTCAAAACAACGGTCTCTTCCCGTAGAGTAAGTTTAACTAATGGAATTTTGCCGTATTTGGAGTAGAAATACCAGAAAATGGCGTTTTTTCTAACCTAACCCTAACCTCTAGCTCTCAAATAAAGAAAATATGGGATAGATCTGAGACAAAGGCATTATGGGATCGAAAGGCCAGAAAAGTCAGATACTGTCATTTGCTCTTAAAATAAAACACTGGAAAGCGCGTTATTGCCTCTTAAAGTGAAGAAGCACACAACATGAAGCATGTTAACACGAATGGAGCCTTCTTGTCTAAGACTGTTTTTGTGTAAACGTGCCTCATATGTATATGGTTTTATTGTACTATAAAGCCATGAATAAAAATATATAGTCTAAAAATGCATGAAGGGAAACATTGGCCTAATTGTTTAATTCCACATTTGTGTGGAATTATCTTGTAGTTGTACGATCACGGTCACTAATGAAAGAGAACTAGAATAACTTTTCTTAAGTAAAGCATTTTTGTTGAATGAGATGGATTCGTCAGTAAAGGACACATACAAGCCATCAGTGTACAAATGATTGCTCTTTATTTCTTTTGTATCTATATCAATTCCAAACCTGCCCATCCCCTCCCGGGCATTTGACTGAGTTTCTGGCCTGGTGGTGGGGCATTTACCACTACCAGCAAAGAAACGTTTTTGGGAAATAGCGAATTGATATAGCGAATTTCACATCAATGTTTATAAGAGATAAGGGACGCTATGGAACAAGTGCAAATCTCTTACAGTGGGATATTTGCTTAGCTGAACAGTTAACCCCACAGTGGGGTATTTGCAATGCTCTGATTCAAAAATGTCAAATGCCCCACAAGTGCAGAGGGGATGGGCAGATTTGGTATTGATAGAGTCCTTATTCCTTTGAAATTGAAGGTTTTTGACACGTGAAAACGTGTGGAATTTATTCAGCTGCATGTGCCACTTTTCATTTTATCTCTTCTTTATTTGTGGCACTGCCTCTCTGGTTTGGGGATGAACTTCCAGAAGATGTCCTTACTCACCAGTCCCAGTTTTCTCAAATGCTCTGAAACAGCATTAAAATTGTGGTGTAGTGTGTTGACTCTCCTTGCTCTCCATGGAAACCTATACCTACTTTCCACTTTCGAATCCAGGTTGCCACGTGAAGCTCTAGAAAATGGAGCTTTGTAAATATTCTTACTTGCGGGAATGTTGTGCGGAAGAGGGACATGAACTTTGCAATATTCGTCTCTGCAATTGTAAAAGAAGTAAAAAGCACTACCTCAATCATAACTTATGTTTATATATATTTTTACTGTGTGACTACTGTAACTGGGGCCGCTTAGACAAGGAGAACCAATCACGTTTCAGAAGGAAACTACAGCATTTTCCTACGTTTGTTTAGCTAATCAGTATTACATGCATGATATAATACATTGTAGCATTTAAACTTGCTCGAGGTTTGATGTGGTAAAAGGAAGCGTTGATGAACTAGTTTTGTAGACTTAATATTTTGAATTTATCTGTGGCCCAGGTTACAGTATTTGCACTGTACATGTATGTATCATTGGTTATACACACTGCATTCTCTCAAGGACATCTACATTTTGTAATTTTAAAAACACCTAAAGGAGTATTGCTAACCTTTATTGATCACGTTTTTCATCATCTCATGGTCGAATGGTTGTGGATTTCATGGTGTAGTACCTGAGTGAATCCACAACAAAATTGACCATGTGATGTCGAATAGATTTAGAGACAGTTAATTGACACTATATCGAATTATATACTTGAACATGTTATCGTTTGTCATTCGAGACATATTTAGATATTCGTAGATTCGTTCACGTTCGGAACAGTATCGGGACCTTGTCGAGTACCGAGTAAAACTACTCTGCCCCAGTACTTTAGAGTGAGTTGTTGAAGAGTAGCCATCTTGAGAGCTGGTTTTGCTATGCAAGTGATATCCATTCTCACAATACCAGATATGCTACAAAGCAAAACTTCTATAAACCAAAAGTGAGAACTAATATTGGCAAACAAACAATCTCTTTCATTGCAATTGACATGTGGAAAAAACTTCCGGAAACAATAAAGTCTTCGAGTACCTTTTCGTTCTCAAAAAAACTTAAAGATTATTTGTTGGATATCCAATTTCAGATTAATTAATATTATATTTTCAAATAATTAATTTCATTTATTCTCATTATTATAATTATTTTTTATAATATAATATAATATAAGTTAGAAAACTGATCATATTAACATAATATTAACCTAGGGACTAACTAAGAAAACCAATCGGTTAATTTAGCCCCTAGGACGCACAAATTTCTTCCAGATTGAAAATTTAATTCATAATGTAAGTTTGTATAGATTGTATTATTGTAAAATTAAGTATGTATAGTGTGTGAATAAAGATGATGATGATGATGAAGCGTTGGATTTCGTTCGAGTACAATAAGTTTAGTTTATTCCATATTGTTGGTGCCGTGACAAGGATATGGAGGAACCACAACGACACAGGGCGTCTAGAAAGGGTCGTCGAGGTCATCTATCAAAATCGATGAAATTCTTACAAAACTAGACGAAGGCACATTCGGCGAATCCAGCATGGCCGCCGCTAGATCGACAATTCAACAGCTCAAGAAGAAAAGGGACATTCTCTTGGAACTTGACGAGAAGATAAACGGAAACATAACCGAACCGGAAACTTTGAAAACAGAAATCTTCTAACAGGAAGTAATTCAAGAGACCATCGAAGAGAAACTAGAACAGCTAAGTATCATAAATACTAGTAATTCCCTAGTAGTGAATGTCAATGAAACCCAAAGTCAATGTACACTTTCATCCCCAGCTGTGGCTACTAACCCTCATTTACCTAGTAGTAGCACACAAGGTACTACCTCGCCTATTTCGGTCCCAGCTGCTGAAGCTAACCCTATAAACACCAATGGTAACCCCGGTCAACCAAACGATACACACTATGCATTGGCCGGACATCACAGTCGTCTTCCCAAGCTAAGCCTCCCTACCTTTAGTGGCAACAGCCTTCATTGGCTTACATTCTGGGATTCATTCTCAAATGCCATCCATATGAATCCTAACCTAGGGAGAGTTGAAAAGTTTAACTACCTAAGAGCACAGTTATCCGGTGATGCAGCCAGAACCTTGGCAGGCTTTCCCCTGACCAACGACAACTATGATAAGGCTGTAGCCACACTACAGGAACGTTATGGACAAACCCATCAGGTTATTAATGCTCATATGACCGCCCTTTTAGACATCCCCGCCCCGTCTCCTGGCTTAGTTAGTCTGCGAGAATTTTACGACATAATGGGAACTCACATAAGAGCTCTGGAATCCCTGGGGAAATCTCCCGATTATCTTAAACAATTATCTTAAACAAATTATCTTAAACAAATTACCCAATGAAGTGAATAAAACCATAGCCAGAGCACATAGTAGTCAAGAGTGGGCAATCAGGGATTTGAGGGAAGCTATACTGAAGGAAATACAAGTCTTAGAAGCAGGTGCACATGCGTCACAACCCAGCAATATTCCCAACACTCCTACGGCTCTGTTCCATGCAGGGGTTGGGGGTTCCAATTCAGGGGGGGTCAAGCCAAATGATGAAAACAAAGGGAGAAAATGCCCTTACTGCAAATCGGAACACTCTGCCAATCGGTGTGAGATAATCAAGGACATCAAGGCAAGGATACTCCTGCAAGAGATTTGTCAAGAGCAAGTAGACTGGGATCAACCTTTAGATGAAAGCTTCACAGCGCGATGGTCTCAGATAACACAAGACATCCGAGAATCTTTAACAGCATCCATTCCCAGAACCTAATTCGCCAATCCGTGTTCGTTGACGCTAGGCCCAAAGCCTATGGAGCGACAGCGTACCTCAGACAGGGTGACCAATCTAACTTCGTGATGGCGAAGGCTCGAGTAGCCCCACTGAAGAACTTGACACTTCCACAACACGAACTAACTGATGGGGGCACTGACAGGAGCGAACCTCGCAAGTTTCATCCAGGCTGCAGTCAAAGGGACATTTCCTAATCTGAACATCACCTTGTGGTCCGACAGTCAGATCACACTTCACTGGCTGCATAGCGACAAACAATTGAAGCAGTTCGTCTCAAACCGTGTCAGAGATATCAAGAAGCTGTTTCCTGTTACAGTTTGGCGGTATTGTCCCACAGCTAACAATCCGGCAGACTTGCTTACTCGTGGCATCACTGCAACTCAGCTACAGACCTCATCCACGTGGTTGCACGGACCCACCTGGTTAACGTCAGACCAGGAATGGCCGCAATGGGACCACACCACGGTCCTCCTACTTGAAACTCCCACAACGGATGAGACCCCAGAAACCAAGGACAAGCACCCAAGTCTACCCAAAGAGTCTGACGACAACCCAAGCATCGACAACATTATAGATATCACTAGATATAGCACGTATGGCAGGCTTCTGCGCGTGACAGCCTATGTCTTCAGATATGTAAGGAATTTAAGAAACCCAGAGGATCGACAGTCGAGACCACTGACCGTCAAGGAGTTCAAGCTGGCCGAAGGAAAGCTAATCCAAGGTCGCCAAGGAGTCGTCTTCAAAGATGAAATACAGAACATCACTTCAAACAGCTCGTCCCGACTCCCACTTGTCAGACAACTACGCCTCTTTCTAGATGACACTGGATCTCTTCGCTGTGGCGGGAGGATTCACAACGCACCAGTTAAGGACACTGCAAAGTTCCCTCTACTTCTTCCACCCAAGGATCATTTAACTCTGCTCATCATCCGCGACACACATAGATATCAGTTACATGCTGGCGTAAACGCTACACTTGCCGCATTACGGCAAAGGTAGTGGATCCCAGCGGGAAGACATCGCGCGAAGAGAGCTATAGATCAGTGCGTAACATGTAAGAGAGTAACGGGAACTCCGTACCGCGCCCCCGATCCACCACCACTCCCAAGAACTAGACTACAACAGAGTCGACCCTTCGCAGTCACAGGTGTAGACTTCGCAGGAGCATTATACGTACGCGACGCAAGCATGGAACGCAAAGCATACATCTGTCTTTTCACTTGCGCATCTACAAGAGCGGTACACTTGGAAGTAGTTTCCGACTTATCAGTACATACGTTTCTCTTAGCCTTTCGTAGATTTGCCAGCAGACGATCTCTCCCAGAACTGATGATTTCAGACAATGCCACGACCTACCTCTCCGCTGCCCGAGAACTCAAGGAGCTATTCGAATCTCCCACCCTCAAGGAGGCATTAAGTGTACAAGGAGTAGAATGGAAGTTTACCCCGAAGAGAGCGCCTTGGTACGGCGGTTTTTGGGAGAGACTAGTTGGACTTACCAAGACGACCCTGAAGAAGGCCCTAGGCCGAGCGTCGATCAACCTAGTCACGCTGCAAACGATCTGTGTCGAAATAGAGGCTGTGCTCAATGACAGGCCTCTGACGTACGTCTCATCTGACATCAACGACGAAGAACCGCTTACACCAGCACATCTTCTGCATGGGAGAAGAATCACAAGTCTTCCCCACATAACAGTTGAAGCTGACGAGATTAGCGATCCAAATTACATGGATAGTACGGAATTACAGAAGAACGCCAAACGTCTCGCTCTGTTATTGCAACACTTCTGTTGTCGCTGGAGACAAGAATACCTCACATCTCTTCGAGAGTTCCATCGCACTACGGGAAGTAACGCCACGAAGATCAAGACTGGTGACGTCGTCTTGGTTCATAACTGTCGTGCACCTTCTTACTGAGATGTAATGCTATCGTGAGGTCAAGGTAGTCTCTACAGTCTGTCGAAAACACCTAGTGTGATATGTAGCCCGGGGACACAGACCTACAGTCCCTGTCAAACGTTTTTCACACCGTACGAACCACATGCAGTAGAATGTGGCACATGTGTTTACCACTTTCAATAAAATGAATGTGGCGAAGCGAAATAGGTGGCTCTACCACTTTTGGTAAACCGAAATCAGTGGCTCTACCTCTTTCGGTAAAACGAAATCGGTGGCTCTACCTCTTTCCGTAAAACGAAAGTGGTGACTCAACCACCTTCGGTAAAATGAATTGAGTATCTCAACTAGCTCGAGCAATGTAACGAGGTACATGTATGTAAATGTGGCGCTACGTAACGTACGCGATTAATTGAAGTATCTAAAGTATAGGAGCTAGTCGCAAAGTTTGCAGTGGACATGTAGTTTCTGCTTCCATTTGATTTCATTGACGTTTGAGTGAATATAAAAGATGAAGCACTTGAAATAATTGAAAGTCAGATTAATACCTGTATTTCCATTTAAATAATCTTCATGGCAGTGCCCGTTGGCATTTGTCGGTGATGCTTCCTTCATTTAATTCTCTGAACAGAGTAGGGAGATCACGTTTTCCAGCTGTAACAGCTGATCTTCGTCACTTTATTTCTCCGATCGCTGTTCTTCGAATTTCGTCAAGATAGTAAAACCTTGCCGCTATGTTTAAAGCCCCTATTAGTTGAAATGGAATACTTGTTAATAAAATAGCGAAAAAAGCACCTAAAAACTCGCCAAACTCGCTCAAACTGGCGGACAAATGTAAAATGCTCTTTGTACATTCAAACCGACGGAGCCTGTGTCATCAATGACCCTCTTCATTGTGTCCATTTCTATAGTAATGTGTTCACCATATATGGGAGCGCGCCTATATGCGCGCTTGGGAGTCAAAGGGTTTAAGAAGCTTGCCTCTTGGAAGTGTACTTCACCTTTTACATGTTTGGCCATGAAATTTACTGTTCATTTAAAGATAATTTTGTTTTATTATTAACAGGTTTGTTTGTTTAATTCATGATCCCTTGTCAACAATATATTTTTCTCTTAAAAATGTTACTGTTAACATTTTAAATAAGAACGAGGTACGTCCATGTTATTGGTGCTGAGTCAGATGATTCATTCATTGTATCTGTATTCTTTTATACACAGGAACACCTTCCTGAAGACAAATTAGTCAGAACGTCTTGTCTTCCCCATGTAACTGCAACGCTAGTATCAAGATGTGCACCAACAGAAAGTATAGAGCAAGAACCTGCATCTAATAACAAAGCTGTCGAACTCTTTGCGGCCAATGAAAATGACATAGGAGATAATAATTTGGATAAAATACAGGAATTACAGGATAGTACCAAATCAGGACCTGGCAACGTGATTCATGGAGCGGAGGTTTGCCAAAACGACAAGAGTTTGGTCAACAGGAACTTCGGAAATACATCAGTCATACTGGGAAAAGAGAAGAGTGCGAAGACAAGAGATATTGTATCATGCATGGGAATGCCAACAGAACAACAAGATGAATCTAATGATGTGTTAAATAACACAAAGGATTGTACTGCCAAGAATAAGTCCAAGGTAATGAAGATAATTAGTCTGTCTGTTCCAACAAAATCGGCAGAAACACTTAAGCCATTGAAATTCAGCCACTGCAGTAAACATAATAATGAAAAATTATCCCAGTGCAAACAAAGAAACAAGAAAATTAGTAAATTAAGAGACGTACATGTAAGATCGCATGTCCCAACTGAAACTATAGATAAACTATTTAAGTGCAAGAAGTGCGGAAAATGTTTCAGTCATTCTAGTAACCTAGCAAAGCATATTCGAACACACACTGGAGAAAAACCATATAATTGTAAGCTATGTGGAAAGGATTTCAGTCGATCTGATGACCTAGCTAAGCATATTCAAACACACACTGGGGTAAAACCATATAATTGTAAGCTATGCGGAAAGGATTTCAGTCAGTCTGGTCACCTAGTTGACCATATTCGAACACACACTGGAGAAAAACCATATAATTGTAAGCAGTGTGGAAAGGATTTCCGACAATCTGGTCACCTAGCTGACCATATTCGAACACACATTGGAGAAAAACCATATAATTGTAAGCAATGCGGAAAGGTTTTCAGTCAATCTGGTGGCCGAGCTAAGCATATTCGTACACACACTGGAGAAAAACCATATAATTGTAAACAATGTGGAAAGGATTTCAGTCGATCTGATGACCTAGCTAAGCATATTCGAACACACACTGGAGAAAAACCATATAATTGTAAGCAGTGCGGAAAGGATTTCCGACAATCTGCTCACCTAGCTGGCCATATTCTAACACACATTGGAGAAAAACCATATAATTGTAAGCAATGTGTAAAGGATTTCAGTGAGTCTAGCAGCCTAGCTCGTCCTGTTCATATTGATATTGCAAACACACTCTTGAAAGACGTTATTTAAACATAAGAAGTGCGAAAGTGTTTGCAAAGTCCAGACACTTTACTTGCTTCTAGCCCGGCCGTGTCGCGTAGTAAATTTAGTCTGAGCAGGCCCACTGCATAAATTTAAATTGGCGTCATTCGAGAGCGTGCTTGTGTTTCGCGGGTATATCCAATGCCAACTCAGTAAATACTGATCTAAGCTCAATTGATGAATGGCTTCTATGTAACAAATTATCCTTGAATCTATCTAAATCCAATTTCGTTACTTTTCATCCTAAACAAAAACAAATTACTAAGTCTCCACTCAAAAAAAATGATAATGAATTAATTTAGGAATGAAATTACACTAAATACTTAGGAATTCTACTCGCCAAACACTTAACCTGGAAAGAACGAATAGCCTCTATTAAGCTAAAACTTGCAAAATCATTAGGTATTTCAAATACAAAGCCAAACATCATGCACCCCGAATAGTTTTAAAACAAATATACTATTACATATTTTACCCACATATGAATTATGGTATTTTACTCTGGGGAAATTCTTATCCCACGTACTTTGAGGAAGCCTTTGTGCACTCTTCACAAAAGAGCAATTAGAGTAATTTCAAATGAAAAGTGGAATGCCCATACACCTCCTTTATTCTTCAAACTAGAATTACTGACTACTAATGATTTATATAAATTGCATGCGAGCTTGTTTATGTACGATGTCTATTATAAAACAGTTGGTTCTACTTTCACTGATCTATTTGTCCCTCTATCTCATGTACACCAATACCAAACAAGACAAGTTTCAAAACAAACATACTTTATTATTAACCGTTCTAGAACAAATTACAGTTTGCGCTTCATTACAAGTGAAAGTATTAAAATTTGGAAAGAAATCCCCCAAGACTTAAAAGATCTCAATAAAAAATCCTTCAAAATAGAACTAATAGCTCATTTCTTGTAAAATTATCAGTTTCAATAATGTTATCATGTTCCTTATGTCCATATTTCATAAATTAATCAAATGCAGATTTTACATCTTACCAGTACCTTATGTTTTGTAAAAAAAGTATGTTGTAAAATTGAAAGTTGTGTTCCTGTGTTCCGCCAATTAGAGTGTTCCTGACTAGATAGCTTCTCGTTTTTTTTTAGGTCCAGCTCACTCTTTTTTTTCATTGTTAAATTTATATTATCATTCTAGCACATGTAACTCCTACATCTAGAGTGAAATAAATGTTGTTGTTGTTGTTGTTGTTGTGGAATTATCTTGTAGTTGTACGATCACGGTCACTAATGAAAGAGAACTAGAATAACTTTTCTTAGGTAATGTATTTTTGTTGAATGAGATGGATTCGTCAGTAAAGGACACATACAAGCCATCAGTGTACAAATGATTGCTCTTTATTTATTGTCTCTATATCCATTCCAAACCTGCCCATCCCCTCCCGGGCATTTAACTGAGTTTCTGGCCTGGTGGTGGGGCATTTACCACTATCAGCAAAGAAACGTTTTGGGGATGGGAATTGTTCAAATAGATCGATTCAAAATAGCGAATGTTACATCAATGTTTATAAGAGATAAGGGACGCTTTGCAACAAATCTCTTACAGTGGGATATTTGCTTAGCTGAACAGCTGATCCCACAGTGGAGTATTTGCCCCAAGTGCCCGGGGGATGGGCAGATTTGGGATTGATAGAGACGTTATTCCATTGAAATTGAAGGTTTTTGAAACAGATTTATATGACACCAGAAAACGCGTGGAATTTATTCAGCTACATTACATGTGCCACTTTTCATTTCAACTCATTTCCTTTATTTGTGGCACTTCCTCTCTGGTTTGGGCATGAACTTGCAGAAGATGTTCCTAATCATCAGTCCCAGTCTTCTCAAATCCTCTGGAACAGCATTAAAATTGTGGTGTTGTGTGTTGAACATCTTGTGTGTTGACTCTCCTCCTTGCTCTCCATGGAAACCTATACCTACTTTCCACTTTCGAATCCAGGTTGCCACGTGAAGCTCTAGAAAATGGAGCTTTGGAAATATTCTTACTTGCGGGAATATTGTGCGTAAGAGGGACATGAACTTTGCAATATTCGTCTCTGCAATTGTAAAAGAAGTAAAAACCACTAACCTCAATCATAACTTATGTTTATATATATTTTTACTGTGTGACTACTGTAACTGGGGCCGCTTAGACAAGGAGAACCAATCACATTTCAGAAGGAAACTACAGCATTTTCCTACGTTTGTTTAGCTAATCAATATTACAAGCATGATATAATACATTGCAGCATTTAAACTTGCTCGAAGTTTGATGTGGTAAAAGGAAGCTTTGATGGACTAGTTTTGTAGACTTAATATTTTGAATTTATCTGTGGCCCAGGTTACAGTATTTGCACCGTATATGTATCTTTGGTTATACACACTGCATTTTCTCAAGCACGTCTACATTTTGTAATTTTAAAAACACCTAAAGGAGTATTGCTAACCCTTATTTATCACGTTTTTCAACATCTCCTGGTGGAATGGTTGTGGAATTCATAGATAGATAGATAGATAGATAGACTGGTTTATTTGAGTCACTTCGCAGTAAGAAAACTGAATTGCGTAACTATTACAAATTGTGTACAACTCTAAATGATACTGAATAATATAATTAACTACTACAAAACTAGGTACTACTATGAGAACTACTATAGCTAGAATTATTATAAAAATTATATATGGCATTAAACGAATTTCTACATAACTACTACTGAATGTATGATAGCTATAGCCTTATAACACGTTGTAGGCATTACAACTGGAAATAATGAACGATTTAGAAAACCGTTTGGTGTTTGTGCATGGGACCGAAAAAAGCCTTTGTTTCCTGAGGTTATACCTAATATTGGAGTTGGCTTTGGGTAGGAGATGTTTCAACTTATTCTCAGGATTCTTGCTTATAGCTTGGAACTGTTTCCTAGTTAACATTTCGTGTTAACATGGTGCAGTACCTGAGTGAATTCACAACAAAATTGGCCATGTGATGATGCAAAACATGGTAAATGAAAGAACATACCACGGTAAACTATCATTTTTTTACAGCGACAATCTAATATTGTGAAGCACCAGAACTTGAGGAGGAAAGTGGTTGTAGTGTACCCTATCATGCCATCGATCTTCCGTATCTACCCTGCTACATATGCCCTTATTTCCAATGGCAATGAACTAATTATATTAGAAAGCAAGGAACTGAGCAGTTGTAAGAAAGACATGTTTATCTTTGCAAATCAGTTACATGTATCTAATAAATGTATTGCTTACCAAGCTGACCAATTTCTTCTGTACTGACAGTGTCTGTACAGTGTCGGTGGTATGCCTTGTGGCACTCTGCAAATGTGTTGAAGAGAGGTTGGAACTTTCCTTCGTTGATTTTTGCAACATCGACAAGCTCAGGACACACTGCTTGCGTCTTGGTAATTGCTGCTTTGCAGATTTCCTGTTACAAAGCAAGGATTCCATTAGAGGTCTGCAACCGGAAAACTCCAGCGGCTACGCAGCCGAAGCTCTGTATTTGCACTGTGTAACTATTATTTCACAAAATTCTCAGATAAAGAAAATAAACTTACCTTAAGAATTTGTTGTTGTCCTGTTGTTTCTCTGGGGTCTAGAAATGGCGGTTATGGGGCATTTCTCTCACTTTGGGTTTTCCTCTCTTCTCTGTCTAAAAGAAAGCGGCAAAGGCTGCACACTCAAATTCAAACCACGAGGCACTTGAGGCCGATTTCTCTCACGAAAACCCGTCCGATAGGCGTAATTTCCTCCGTCAGGTGGAAGGTAGAAAGTGTTTCTTACCCCATAAGTGTTCAGACTTGAGAACTCATTATTATAACTCTTCCAAATTAACTCATTTCTTTGAAAAAGCCCTCCTTCTTCGTCAGAAACTACGTGTTAGCATCGTTTCGGACACGACCTATGCAAACTCTGCTTTGTAGCCTGGTCTGCTGACAAAATTCCTCTTTCCGGCAGAGGGACAGTCCATACTTTACTCTCTCCCCGCGTATCGCCCGGTACTGAGTAGCTAATCGCGTGGCTACAATTTCAAACAAGATGACGACGGCTTGTTCCCAAAGTTCACGGGCTCAGAACTTCTACATATATACCTTATTTTGAAACTGGTCTACAAGTGAATCGGCTCTATGGTAAAGTGGCGTAGAGCGCGTGCTTCGAATCCAACGATTTGGAGTTTGTGTCAAGAACTCGCAGTAACCGCGCTGGTCGAACCTTAACTCAAGACACATCCGCGAAGCCGTTCTGTACTCGAAAATTTCGTCCAAAACAATCGCTTCTTGTGATATTCGACTCATATTTTTCGCTACGAAGGTAGTTTGGTCACTGGTTTATTTTTGTGTGGTGTTGAAATTGTGTTTGAGTTTTATTTAGTTTCCGATCTTGACAATTTCGTTTTCTGTTTTTCCACCAGACTTGGGCTTGAAGTTGCCGACCTTGTTATTCGTTATAGTTTGAATTTGAATTGAGCAGTCTTAAAAGTAGGGGGGAGGGGAGGGAGGGTAAAAAATGACAAATTCACAAAAAGTATGTAAATCACGTTTTATTCTCGTTTTCACTTCACAAACAATATGTAAACACGTTTTATTATAGTTTTCACTTCATTATTGTGGTTTGCCTATGACGAGACGTACAAAGCAACGCCAAAATGTCTTTACAAGCCCGAATAGCTAAGTGTTTCCACAGAGGAAAGCTTTCGGGATCAAATAGTCAATGTTTACATTTTGGCGGTAGACCGCTTTTTCGCTCCATTAGTGCGTGCGCCTGCGTAGACTAAATTTTTTGAAACAGCCGTGTCTAGACATTCTGCAACCAGCCTGACAGAACGTGTTTATGGGCAAACGAGTCCTACATTGTTGGATTCACGCACGTACACTAGGCTGAGCGTAGTATTTTGGTATATAATGACGCAAAGGAGTTTTGATCTTTGAATCAATGTCATAAAATACATTTTGCGTTGTTGGACTCCGTCGGCCAGCCGTAACGATAACGTGATGTGATTTTTGTGTTGTTCTGTTGAACATGTGTTGATTTAGCGGTTTTGAGAGCAACGAAAATGCTCTTGTTTTAGTTTAGTCCGGAGGCGTTAGTCCGGAGGTACAGAGGCTTTCCAACGTAACAAAGTGAGTTAGAAAGCGTCTTCATTACGGCACGTAGCTATTTGTTTATCACTTAATTAAGTGATAGTTCATTATTTTCTTGTACATATGTTTAATTTTTATATTTGAGGAATAGAGAGACCAATCAGTTTAGAATTATTTCTCTCGCTTGCTGGACAGCCAAACTTTCTGACGGAGATTTTATAGTAGAAGATACGTATGAAACTCTACGAGAAGGTACGTATATATTCGTAATGTTTTTGAACACGTCGTATATTCACGAAATGTTTGAGTCAACGATGCAGTAGAAGATTGAGAACATTAAAAAATGTAGGACATAATTTCTTAGGGCTCGTCGTGTGCTTTACAAGGCATTTGTGACATTAATGATTCTTCTGTCTATCTTTTCTCTTATGAATTCTCGTCTCCACCACGGGAAAATCGGACAATTTTGGAGGAACTATTATCCAAGAACCTTCAGCGTTGAAACACAACGGTAGAGCACTGAGTTTGAGCTAAAGATTCTTTCAAGTCTCCTTGGAAGGCGGCGTACTCTATTCTGTTACTAAGAGGTAAATTAGAGGATACGTGTGAAACTCTACGTGAAGGTATGTATTCGTACTGTTGTATAGTCGCAAAAGATTTGAGTCAACGAGGCAGTATAAAAAGTTTGAGAATTTCAAAATTCAGTTCTACAACATAGTACATAACATTTAGTGCTCCTTGTGTGGTTTACAAGCCTTTTGACATGATTCTTCTTTGTCTATTTTTTCTCCTATGAATTCTCGTCTCCTCTGTGGGAGAACCGGATATTTTTGGAGGAACTGTTATCTCGGGATCCTTGCCGGCCATGGTCAGCCGCCCAATCACATGTGCATGTGCGCGTGCAGATCGAGCCTCTCAACACCAACGGGTCGTAAGTCCCTCTACAAACGCCAACCAGATTGTTTTATCAAGAGAAACCTTTCGATTAATGAGCTCAGTTGTTATACGATCAGTCTTTGATTATTTTTAAGATTCTTCAATTTTTGTTTAGGTGGCATTGATTTTTGAATTATTGCCTGATGTTTTCTATAAACTATAGGCGAAGTTGCTTGAGAGTTAATGATCTAAGTCTTTAATGTTAAGGATTTCTTTCTATAATTATAAACATTGATAGTTTGAGGTTTGCGGATATCAGTTGCTTTTATATAGCTTATGTATAAAGCTCGCTCTTATTCAGTTATTTTTTAACTACAGTAATCAGGAGTTCATAGAAACATCCAGATTTCACTGGGAATGCAATTCATGAATTATTACGTAACAGATTTAGAGTGAATTTTCAGCTAACTCTTCGTAATATGTTTTTGTAGCTGACAGAAGGCCGTAAGTTATTACTACTCTTAGTCGTTCAGTTACCCAGTATTATGTCATTCTAGTTGAAGTATGAAGTGGTTCATTTCGGTTACTTTATCGATTCTTTAACGAAAGGCAAAGAGAAGGATGGTTTTTCTCTTACTCAGTAGTAATTTGGATCATTTGAAATTTATTATCACGTACCATTGCTTGTATATCAATCCAAATAGTTGGAAGTGTCTGTGTCTCACAAAATCAAGGAATTTCTGGGATATATTAAAGTTTTTGTCTTAACATCTACTTGTTATTCGTTCAGACTGTTCCACTAGTTGTATGTCTTTGCATTTCCGCGGTATTATGTACATTAATTGATAATTTTAATTTTGCTTGTAAAATTTGTCTTTATATATAGCTAAGTCTGTTTACTGAAATTCGTTTGTAAAGTCTGATTTAAAATCGGGCTGGAAGTGTAATGCTAAAAGTTTAATTAGTTGTTACTATCCTATCTAAGCATTATTTTACTTTTAGTTATGTTACGCAGCACCCCATTGTAAACTCCTCGAAGATATGTGCACACTGTCTAAACAGAGCAGTTGTTGTTATTAATATTATTATTGTTATTGGGAGCCTCTTAGACGGGCGAATGATTTGGTATTACTAAGTATACCATATTTGTACGTTGTTTAAGATTGTGAAATTGATCTGTTTTAAGCAGATTTCCCTGACCTTAAAGTGCCCCTACGATCAAATTTTGACATATCAATATTTTTGCATATTCATAAAGTAGAGTTCATATATTATTACCAGTTCAAATTGTTTTTCGATACAACGACAGGAAGTCTTATTTTTTTAGCTCCGAATATTGAATCTACACGTCCGCCATTACTGGAAGCCGTGCCCTTTGTTCAGCTTTAAACAAAGGTTTATTCACCGGAAATGATGTCATACACTTAACGCTCGCCTGCAGAACACAACGCCTGGAGGCATATTTCTACTAAAAACGTCTTCACGTACATAAGAAGAAAGTTATATTTATCTTTGCGAGGTTGGCTACTTTTTTATGCACGCTATTTCGCGCCACGAGGTTGTCGTGTTAAGTGTATGACATCACTTCCGGTGAATAAACCTTTGTTTAAAGCTGAACAAAGGGCACGGCTTCCAGCAATGGCGGACAGAATTTTACAGGTAAACTCTCCTAAAATTTGTGGTTTAAGATGCCCATTTGGGAATATTTTTTACTATTTCGGATATTTCTAATACTGATTGACCTATAGACACTGAAAAAGTGGCAAATCGAAATGGTAAATTTTCGTCGTAGTGCCACTTTAAAGTAAGGGATGTGATATAGTGTAGCACGATTTCAGTGCCGTTGTCTTTTTGACACTACTGCATGGATTGCATTAGGTCCAATTTGACCAGATTATTTATCAGACAAATAATGGATCAGTATTTTCTGATTCTGCAAAATAATATTGAAATATGTATATAATGAAAGCGTTTGCTGGTGTATTCAATGAATACATTTTCATATCGACGGTTTTGTCTTGCATAGCAGGTTTGATCTGTGATGCAAGTTTTACAGGTTATGGTGCATTTATTTATTTATTGTTGACCGCAAAATTCTGTACTGTATATGGAATGAAGATGTTAGTTTAGAGAGATTACTGTTGAGAGTTGGACTGTTGTTAATTTACATTATTCATGTGTTATATAGTCCTATCATCATTTACATGAGATTTTCAGTTTATAGTTTCAGTTTATTGTATTTTATTAACATTTTCTTTTCAGACTCGTTGGATTCCTCGAGACCAGATTGCATATGTTGGATATAGATATCAATAATGGGTTGTTAACCCTAAGCTGTTCAAAATGATTTTCAGTCAGTCCTAGTCCGTTTTGATATAGACATAATGTACTGACATTCTTACTTGCCACTGTTAACTATTCCGATCTTGAACCCGTTGTTTTTTCGATACAAATGTTGGAGTGATTTGGTAACAATTGGGCTGGAACTGTGATGATAAAAGTTTAACCGGTGAGCCTCTTATCGGGCGAATGATTAGGTATACCATATATTAGAATGTTATTTAAGATTCTGAAATATAATTGATCTCAGTGTTTTAAACGGATTTCCCTGACCTTAGATTAAGGGATGTACTTCTAGTGTAGTGTGATTTCAGTATCGTCTTTTTCACACTGCATCGATCGTATTTAAGGTCGAATTTCGGATCACCACATTTTTATCAAACAAATGGATCAGTATTTTCTGATTCTGCAAAGAAGTATTGATATACGTATTTAATTAGGAATACCTGTACCCTTTGCTGTCGATCGTGCTCTGTTTATCGAGTAGAAACTAAAAGTCATGTGTTTTCTCCATGTCCTAAATTTAGTGTAAAATTATTGAAGAGGGAACTGCACACGTATAATATAGCGGTATGATGCATGTGTTTCTCATGTTACTCTCTTTGTTTTGTTGTCAACGGTCTTCCCACAGGTCGGAGTCTTGAGCCGAGCATGACAGGTTGAACATCTCCTCAAATGCCGAGGCTAGCAGATCACTTCCTCCTTATCAGATGTGTTTCAAGGCATCATTCATCTCCTCAAACGCCGAGGCTAGCAGTTCACTTCCTCCTTATCAGATGTGTTTCAAGGCATCGTTCACGATTGTAGGAATACAAGAATGCATGGATTCATTGGGGAAAAGAGAATAGATCGCGAAGTTCTTATTATTTTACCCGTGTTCATTTCTGTTGTTTTCTCGTATTTTAGATATTAATTTTGTCTTTTTGAAGCTTCATTGCAAGTCACCTGCATGTGCCTAGTTAAGGAAGCCTTGTATGGTGTTGACGGGCCATAAAGTTGCAGGTCTATCTTCAACTGATATTTCGTTACGTTTCGGTAAAACAAACTAGAGGCATCCATGAAATTGCTAGGAAAACTAGTACACTGAAAGAAACCCCGTGAATTGAATTGTAATCTCTTGGTGGCCAGAATAAGTTCTCTTTTTCATTTAAGGGCAATGTTTCATCTGTTTCGTTTGTAGCCTTTATAAGATGGTAATGAATTCAAATCCGTTAGGAATCAATCAATCAATCAATCAATCTTTATTTACCATATATATAATACATGTATATATGTTTACACGCAAAATAAAATAAAATGAAATATATAATACAGTATTATTATTTGATTATTTGCTTGTTTGTTTGTATCTTTTGTATATATCGATTTGTAGATCTAAGTGGAATATGTTATATTATCTATAATTTAAGTATGTATATATGGAAGGTGTTCAGTGAAAAAACTCCAAGGAGCTTGTACAGGCACTGACACCCATGGGCGGCAAAATTTTATAATTGGTAAGTCAGCACTGCGAGTGGAAGTACATTGGTACAGCAAAGTAACATAGATTATGAACAGAAACAAACAAACAAATAGTCAATAATTAATAATTAGGGTTCATTGTTTTAGTTGGAAAAGATGTGATTTGAGTATAGCTTGAAAAATATTTAAGGATTGTGCTTGGGTTATAGTGTTATCAAGGGAATTCCAGAAGGTTGGTCCATAGTGCTTACGGGTGTGTTTTCTGGTTGTTGTTCTAACTTGGTGGATGTGAATTTTGTTGGCACTCCGTGTTTCATAAGAATGTATGTCTCTTAAGGATAAAGTAGGCTCGAAAGCATTGAGGTATAATAGAGAATCGGTCAAAGGTTTTAAACATAAAGGATCCTGTTTGATATTTATTGATGTCAAATACATCAAGTAATTTGAGCTTAAGGAATAAAGGATTGGTGTGGTCTCTGTATTGTACATTGGCTATAATTCTTACAGCCCGCTTTTGGAGTATTAGAATTTTATTAAGACTGGTGGGGTACGTTTTAGCCCATACAATATTACAGTATTGGACATACGGCAACACTAAGGAACAATATAAGGTTCGCCTGATAGGGATCGGTTAAAAGAGATTTTACTTTATTGATCACACCAATAGATTTAGCCATTTTGAGGGCAACGTGTTCAATGTGGGGTTTCCAATCTATATGTTCATTTATATAAACACCAAGGAATTTGATTGAGGAAACCTGTCGAATGTTTTGAGAATCAATACAAATACTTAAGTTAGTAAGGTTAGGGATGAGTTTATTTCTTGCACGAAAAATAATATAATTGGTTTTCTTAAAGTTAAGAGATAACTTATTTGCTTTAAACCAGTTCGACAGTTTAATTAGTTCATTATTGGTTTTGTTGATAAGCGAAACAAGGTCTTTATCTGAAGAGTAGATGCTGGTATCATCAGCAAAGAGAATAAAGTTAAGAAGGTTAGTACAGCTTGTAATGTCATTAATATAAAGTAAAAATAGGAGGGCACCAAGGATCGAGCCCTGGGGGACGCCACAAGTAACAATCCTTTGTGACGAGTAAGTGCTATTCAATTTCACAATTTGTTTTCTGTTAAGTGAGTAGTTATCAAACCATTGGAGTTGGGTGCCTCTGATGCCATAATGACTGAGTTTATGTTTAAGGACTTTGTGATCAACAGCATCAAAAGCTTTGGAAAGATCTACAAATATTCCCACAGTGAACTCTTTGTTATCAATAGATTGGGAGAGGTTATCAATAAGTTCGATTAAAGCCATGTAGGTTGAATAGTTTTTCCTAAATCCATATTGACTGTTGGATAAAATATTTAGTTTCTCTAGATAATTCAATAACCTAGCGTAAACAACTTTCTCTAAACTTTTTGAGAATATTGGGAGGATAGATATTGGTCTATAGTTGCCAAAGGACTTATGATCATCAGATTTATAGACTGGTATCACCAAAGCCTCCTTAAGTTTGTCAGGCACCCTACCAGTAAACAATGATTTATTAAATAAATATGTTAGTTAGGATAGGGGCTAGAGGACTAGCAAGTTGTTTAACTATGCGTGGATCTATAGAGTCCAGCCCAGGAGATTTGTTAGGATTAATCTCAGTGAGAAGTCTAGATATCTCATCATCATCTATTTCATAGAAGACAAATGATTGGGGGTAGGAGCCTTTCAGGTATTGAGTAAATGTACAGGAAGTACTCGGGATTTTGCTAGCTAAATTAGAACCAATCCCAGTAAAAAATGAATTGAATGAGTCAGAAATTACTTGTGGAACTGTTATCAGAGAGTTCTTGTGATTGAAGGACTCTGGATAATTAGATCGTGATTTGGGCTTGTTAATGAGATCTTTAAGGATTCTCCAGGTACTTTTTAGGTCAGATTTAGCAGCCTCTAGTTTATTTGAATAATAATGTTTTTTTGATATTTTAAGGATATGGTTTAATTTATTTCTGTAAGCTTTAAATCTATGCTCACTAGCTGGATTTTTTTGTTTTAGGTATTTATGATATAATTTGTTTTTATGCATTATTGATTTTAGTAAACCCTGAGTTATCCAGGGTTTATGAGCATGAGTTCTAACTCTGGTTCTTTTCAGAGGAAATGTTTGATTATATAAAGCCATGAAATTATCCAGGAAAATGTTATAAGAAGTATTTGGATCAGGAGATTCATAAACAAAGTTCCAATCATAAGAGTTAATAATACCTGCAAACTTATCGATTGTTTCACCATTTATTACTCTTGTGGTTGAAAACGTATTATTATATCTTGATGGTGTGGGTGTTTCTATGTCGGAAATATAAAATATGGGTAGGTGATCAGAAATGTCAGTTATTAAAATGCCAGAGTTAGTTACATGATCATAATCATTGGTGAAACAGTTGTCAATAAGTGTTGCAGAGTGATAAGTTATTCTTGTTGGCTTAAATATTGTAGGGCAATATGAATAAGATAACATAGTTTCAAAAAAGTCACTAGTTATTGAGCTGGTTTCAATTTGTAAGAGATTGATATTAAAATCACCAATAATATGATTCAGCTTATTAGATTTATTTAGTTGGTCAAGAGTTTTATCAATGTACTCATTAAACAAGTTTATATTAGCATCTGGTGGTCTATAGATAATACCAACTGTTACTTTATTGGCTTTTAATTGTAATTCAATAAAGAGTGATTGGCATATGTTATCATCATTAATGCCTAATTCCTTTATTTCAGTGTAATCAATGTCATTTCTGATATATAAAGCAACTCCACCTCCCTGTCTATTTTCACGATTACAAGTGATAAGTTTATAAGAACTAAGCTCACATTGAGATACATTAGCAGGTGATAACCATGTTTCAGAGACACCTATTACAGAGAACGGGAGTTTCAGTAATTGTAAATAATTAGTTAGTTAGGAAGCATGCTTGTGGTTCATATTTACCTGAGCACATGATTATTTTTGCTCTAAGCGGTCAGTATTCCTTTTATGCTCTGTGTTACTTCAGTATTATTTACTTCTGGTGGTGTATTCCAACTTCATGCGGTTTCCAATTTCTTTTCCAGAGACGGGAAGATAGTTAAGACATTTTAGGCTGTTGCCATTAGATTACCAGATGATAAGCTAATGGTATCTAGATATTTCGATCGATAGATTATTTATATACTTGTCTCTTTCTATGCTTGCTTCCGTTACGGTTCTCGTCTTTGTAGTTTTCTCGTTTGCCATTTGCTGCTGTCCAACAGGCATCCGGCACTGTCACACTCCACTAGTTGTAGTGTTATTATGATTTTTACGCGTTGGGCGTGTTGCGTAGCCGGTATAGGAATGAATAGATACCGTTTGACTGTTGTATATAATTATTCCATAGATGACATATTATTCTTTTTCTGCTGGCAATACTGATTCAACTAGCGTACTCGGTAGCGTATTGGTCAAGATTTAGTAGAAGTAGTCGGACTCCAGTGGAGGCACACTTTTTCTTTCTATGTCGTTCTTTACTTCTTCACTCTTTACTTGTAGTCTATCAGTATATAAGTAGTTAGTGGTTCATGAATATGATGATTAAGACAGATTTCGGGTTGGAAATTGCATTAAACACTAGTACGTTTGGAACTGGTGTTTTTTTTATTTAAACATTTAATATGCAGAGTTTACCCCAAGAGCATCATCTAGGTGGCTCACTGCGAATAAAATGGTGTTGATATATGATGACAAGAAAAATTAAAACTCACGCTTTTGAAACCGATTAGATTCTTTAATTACGCATTGGAAAAAATAGGAAATATCAGCATTTTCATCAACTGAAAGTTGTGAAGATCCAAACAAGAAAAGCTTTAGTATCTGTAACTCGGACTGTCAGCAAGAAATCGAGCAGCAGAGGAGAGTAGTTTTAACTTATGAGCAGGAAATATCGGACAATGAAGGAATAATTATTGATATTTTCAGTTACAAAGCCACAATATATTACACCCAATTTTGAATAATAGAGGAATATCTGTCCAGAGAGAAATTATACAGAGCTGTATATTTTGGAACATTAAAACTGGTGTTTCATTGGACGTCAAGATGCATCCACCTGACGAAGCTTCGAACAAGGGTTTCACCCGGTATCAAGACCCATGCATGTGACCAAATACAGTTCCTCCATTCGATGGATATCTCATGACTTTCTAATGAGTTTGAGAAACACTGATAAAGACACTTGAATTTAAACTAAGTAACAAGGATGACATCATAGGTGTGGCTTCACATGAATAGAAGTGATAGATTAATCTTGATACCAACGTAACACCAGATAAAGATCGATACGTTATATTTCTCAAACGAGAGCGCGTTGTTTATCAGCGGTTCAAACACCGAGAACAATGTTTTTTTTGGTTGTTTCGAGGTGTTTGGAATCCCTGATAAACAACGCGCTCTCGTTTGAGAAATAACTTCTCACACGAATACGATACCTGCATTCATAAATCATTAGAACGTATTTGTTGTTTTTAATGAAACCCACATTTTTATGTAAAAATCACTGCATGCCAGTAGAGTTTGCCATGGCGGAGGGAAGGTTTCGCTGTCCCAAAGCAGCAGAGGAGGAGGAACTTTGTGGAGAAAAGTCAGTACCGAACTCTACTCGATATAAAAACAAGTGGGCGGCTAGTCTCTTTGAAGAATGGCAGCGAACAAGAAGGGTGAAGTTTGCTTCAATAGAGGTTTGCGGACTTTTTAAGGAGTATGACTTTCATAAAGTTCAGCCACTTAGTCAGCCTTTATCGGACAATTGGACGCGTTCACACTAAAGTACTGGACGTCGAAATTTGTGCAGGAGGTTGCAAAGAGTTCAGATAAAAGGTATTTGTATTTATACATTTGCGGGTTTAAACATTCTACTGCAGTATTTAATGTCGCAGTGTTCTTTGGAAATTTTAAATGATAAGTATCCTAACTTGTTGTCGTGTTATTGTCAGGTTTGTAATCTTTTGAAGAATACTGGATGCTGAAATGAAAGAAGGAACTCGTACTGGAGTCGCATAGCGATCCAAACAAGAAGAGAAGCAGCCAGTGACTGATGAAGAGAAGAGAAAGTTCTGGAAGATAGTACTGCTAGGAAAGGACTCAGCTAAGTCGTTGTTGAATGTAGTGTATTATTATAATGGCAAATTGTTTGGCCTCCGCGGAGGCGAGCATAGGCGAATCTGCCTAACTAACTTTGAGATAGGTGATAACTATATCCGATTTGAAGAAAATGCTTCGAAATCGTTTCATGGAGGGCTCCTTGATTTGAAATATGAACCTCGTGTTGTAAGGCATATATGCCACTCTGTAGATGAAATTCACGAGCCTTGTTTAGTAGAGTATTACCGCCTATATATAGGCCTGGTGCAGAGTCACGGTAGAAAAGTTAGCGCTTTTTATTTTAAGCCTAACTCGAAAACGTTCGCTTTTGATAAAATGCAAGTTGGTATTAATAGCCTCAATCGTATGTTGCCAGACATGTGCAAGGCTGCAGGCATTAAGCCGAGAACTGCTCACTGTTTGTGCGTAACTTGTGCGTCTAGTTTGTTTAATGCGGGCGTAGATATCAAGTTAATACGCGACAGAACTGGGCACAGATCAGATGTTTTGATGAAATACGAAAAAGCTAGTGAAAAGGTCGAATCGAATGTAGCAGCAATATTAGGCCCTAAATACGAAACTGCAACAGCCACTGTGACCACTAGCGTAGCGATGCCAATTAATGAAGGGAAGGTGGAACAGCAAGTTGCTGTTAACATGGACAAGATTCCATTTTGTTTCGGTGACTTTAACAATTGTACGGTAAACTTTAATTTGAAATAGTTAATCTGAAATGTTTAAGTTACCGAAAGACAATGGAATCTTGTCCATGACATAGCTAAATGAAATGTAACTCATGAATCACATTTGTTGAAATAGTTTACGATTAAAAGTATTGATTCATGTTGGAGTTTGTTTGACTGGTTTATGAATATGCAGATTAAGAACAGTTTTATCACATGTTTCAAATCAGTTCTCAAACACTAGTGATTTTCAACTGGTGTTTCATTGGGTGTCCAAAGTCATCCACCTGACCTAATAGGAGATCTTGGTTGGCTGATTATGTCATGAATTATTAATGAGTTTGAGAATGTTAGTTCAAACACTGATAAAGACACTTGAATTCTAACTAAGTAACAAGGATTACATTGTAGGTGTGGTTTTACACGAAGAGAAGCTTTACTTATGCTAAATTTTCACAGAGAAAAGAAGTAATTTAATTTAACACGGAGCCTCGTATTGAAACCTTTGTGCATGACAAGTAAAGCATATCGCGGAAGTGGGCTATTATAAGCTCTTCTGAGACTAAACGATAAACCACAGGTAACCCAACAGACTAATAAGCCGGAAATATACGTCGAGTCTGGGAAGCCTGTGACAGTTGATATCATACGGCAAAAATGAGACTTATTAAATTCGACGTATAAATAAACTGTCGCATTTCTGCCGAACTTAGGGACGGACCATTTGAAAAGTTAAGGGAGAGGGGGGATTCTCAAGCTGCATGATTTTTTTTTACTCTAGTTTGGTGTTCAGCAATTTTTTTTTCGGCTAAGATCTCATGCACGTTTTTTTGGAAAATATTTCATGTACTAATCTATTCAATTTGGAATATTAAGTTATTCCAAAATTAGCTATCTTTGTACTTAACAATTGTTGTCCTAAGTAAACTTTAAGAGCCATATAAATTCCGTTCCGTTTTAAGAGCCATGCCCCTGTGGAAATTGTTTTTTTATCAGGGCATCAGGGCTAATGGTCCGTCCCTTAATAGACCAGTTCGCGGTTAATTCCGACATTTTGAAAGGAGTGCAAACAAGGCGCGACATACAGTATTTGTCAAAGTCGAAGACAATGTATGGAAAACTGAAAAAAAGAATGGCACGCTTCCCAGCACAGCTACATCCCTCAAATTTCGATCAGTTAATCTTTTATCTGGTATCTTAAGGTTAAGAATGAAAAGTCCGAAGGCTATACAGCAAAGCGTAAAATTCTAACACAAAGCACTACAGTTAGCTAGGCCTGACATGAAAAGTGCTCGAACTAGATTGCAGCCATAGACAGCTGTTTCGTTCTTATTAGAATTCGTCAGTATGGCATAGCAAACAGTACGCGGGCTTCGGTGCCACTGCACTACCGACCTGGACTGCGCTAAGAAGCATCTAGTAAGAGCTCACAGAAAACCTTGGTTATCGGGTCACGCGTCATTACGTGTGGCGAAAATCCAAAAACCAAGCAAATCTGAACTAAACGTGTCAGTGCTTTACGAGCAATATAGTGATGCTGGCCAGACCGTACCAGCTTTATAAAAATGATGACAAATAGCAGGAATAATCGGATCTATAAAAGACCTACGGTACAAAATCCACAATAGAAAATACATAAGCAAATACCGTGAACAAAAATCCTGCAAAAATACGTAGGTTGTATCTGAAGAATATTTCAGAAATCCGATTTTACGGATTTTATTTGGCATCGGATTCTCATACAAACACTGTATTTCGCGCCATGTGCGAAACATTTTCCGAATATACTTTCATAAAGTCGGAATTAACCGCGAACTGGTCTATTGAATAGACCATTTTCTCAGGTATGCGCACGCAATATTGGTCCGCCAAATCGCTTTTTGAACAATAGCCGCCAATTTTTGAACAATAGCCGATAATTTGAATAACAAAGGCTGTCGCATCAGAACGAGTCTAACAAAAGCTAACAAAACTCACGGGCCGCCAAGAAATACTTCTTGTAGGCAGCTTGGATTTAGACTGGTATGTAATCAACTAAAGTCGATTGTGGTATGCTAACCGCCGTGGAAAGCGAGTAGCAGCTGACGTTTCGAGCGTTAGCCCTTCGTCAGAGCAAAAAATCTTGGATTTAGTATTGGTTGAAATCATAGGGAGGGGGTTATAGGAAACCAGTACGTGATTCCCACGTGAAGTATTTACCTGTTGCGTGCGCATACTTGAGAAAATGGTCTATTGAATTCGGCATGGCAGAAATTCGACGTTTCAACCAAGCATAAATTTAGTAAAGTTGAACTTGCAGCAGAGTAGAGGCCTCTTACGGATGGGCTTGCTGTGATATTCACTCTTTATACCGCTGACCACTCGTATTTCATGCTCCGGCTCTGCCTCGGGTGTTGCTATATCACGGGAGAGGATCGAGGCAGAGCCCAAGCATGAAATACGATTGGTCATTGGTATAAAGAGTGAACACCACAGCAAGCTCACAACTCACTCGTGCACATCGCCTTGATGAACACCCCATACGTCTTACTACAAATGGCATCAAGCTTGAGAGGATCAAGACCACCAGGCTTCTTGGGACTGTTGAACAAAGTGCAGGAGAACTTAAAGTGGAACGATAATGTACAGTCCAAAATATCTAGTTGTTACAGCACCCTGGCTGTAATTAAGAAACTCAAAAACTTTGCACCATTTCATGTGAGGAAACAATTAGCTGAAAGCCTTGTTTTGTCTAAAATTGACTATAAAGATGTTAGCTATCCTATTCCTTGTCACTTAGTTAAGCGTCTCCAGCTCGCTGCTGCTGGTTTTGTAATTAATCATTTTGCAGACTTGTCAGATATTTTAAAACTTTGATGGCTCCCTATAAGCTATCGTAGAGATTTTCATCTATCGAAGGTAATATGTAAGGCCTTATACAACGAGCATTGGCCAGCATATCTTCAGTTAGAGGAACACAAACCAGCAAGGGTTCTGTGTTTTTTTCTTTCATTTTTGTTTTATATTTTATCCCCTGGGTTCTTTCATTATATATTGTTAACGTATTGACTTTGTAGATGGCCTTAGATTTCTCATTGTTAAATTAACATGTCATGTTATACGCCATACTATATTGCACTTAGGCCCGATTCAAACGTCGAACTTTTCATGCGCCGAACGCAATTGAAACAAAAGATAATTAGGCGGCTTCTTTTGATCTAATTAGGTTCGGCGCATGAAAAGTTCGACGTTTGAGTCGGGCCTTAGTTGCCGTATAACTTTTTATGTCGTGTCTGACTTTGACCTTCGCAAGCACCATTACGAATTGGCATGCACACAGCACACAGCGAGCGGAGATTAGGGGGATTGGGGCGAGAGAAAAAAGAGGGGAGAGGGCCGGTGAGGAGGAAAGGAAGAGAGAGCCTGCCGGCAACCTATGGTTATTTTGATAACTTTCGGCCTCGGAAGGCCGCGTATTGCTATTGGCTAAAATGCGTGATTGACAGAAATCATTAAATTTTATTCATGCATGGCATGCAAAAAGAGCAGAAACCAATTAATATGGCGACAAACATACCGAGAATTCCCTCAGCGATAAATTTAAAGAAAGAACAGGAACAAGGCTATTAGATATCTTTTGTCTGGAAGAGATGTTCTAGCTGTAATCCCAACTGGGTTTGGAAAAAGTTAAACATGTTGTCGTTGGGTTGGCGTTTTGGTTATTGCTCCTTTGGCTAGTATTGTGAAAGATCAGTTGAACCCATTGAACCAGTTAAAGTTCCTTAGGTTATCCTGCTGCAGAACTTTCAGACCTAAAATCCGAGGAACTACAGAAGTGCAACTTCAAATTGCTGTTTAGTTCTGCAGAAGAAGTAATGCCGGAGAGCGAATTTCGCGATGAGCTGAAGGGTGAAGAACCCTGCATCGGAACTCCACACTGAGGCATCTTGCTTGTATTTTGTCGTCGACGAATCGCACACGGTTGAAACATGAACCCGTGTGTTCGAGGAACAGGCTTGTGCTTCCGAAAATACGAGCTGCTTTGATGATTTTGTAACGCTGCGTGGAACACAAATGCCATCCGTCTTACACTTGCCAACAAAAATCACTCCTATAATACAAGATTTGCCGCCAATCTAAATTTTAATAGACCAAAAACACGAACAAACTACGGAATGCATACATTTAAGTACATCTCATTGAAAATCTGGGGAAAAAATCGACTTTGAATTGAAATGTGCTTGCTCTGTTAGTATATTTAAAAAACAAATGTACAACTAGTCTTTAAGCAAAAAAATGTAATATGAATGTATGAATATTCAGCTGTGCCTAACAGAATCTAGTATCTTTAATCGTAGGCAGTGTCCAACTCGGAAGCTACGCTACTTTGATCACTGCGCACGATCTCAATATATAATATGTACATTTCTTTATTTTCATTTAAATGTATTATTAGTGCAATCGTAACTGTAGTCATTATAAATAGTACAGAGTGCAGAATAAACTTGAACTTGAACTTGATGGTTTGATAGCGCTTCTTTTTGGCAGAACTTCGTTGCAGTGTTATTGTGGTCGGCAGTGTTCTTTTCTGATTTGGTGGCGACTTTATATTCAGCGGCAACGAGTTCTCTTTATCTTATTTCTCTTTATCCTGCAAATCTTCTAGTTCTCTACTGGATTTCGAATCTTACTTCCTCAGGAACGACAGACTCGCTCGGATAGAGCAGAAGATTTCGGAATATGAAGACCAATACTTTTGCAGGCACCAATTAAGCCTCGGTTCTCTTTTCAGTTTCCGAAGGCTTGAACATGCAGATTCTCTCCGTGGAAATATTTGGATTCCCAAACGCTACCTTAAAACATACATTACATATCCCGAAAAAGTCGTTGACATTTACAGGTTTGGGTTGAGGCTCAGTCTTCACATGTTTTTTTCGGAGCTTTAGCTGACATTCTCCAAGTTCGTATATTATTTTGTTTTTAATTTTACGCTCGAGCTGAGATTCCTTGAGATTCCACGCGTAAGTCTGACAGATATTAAACATGGTTTTCACTTCCGCCACATGATGATTGGATGAATCGGTCGAATGACTTACTAATGTTATGCCTTTTATTTAGTGGGTGGATACCAAAATAACCATAGGTTTCCGGCAGGCTCTCTCTTCCTCTCCTCCCCACCCCCTCTTTTTTCTCTCGCACCAATCCCCCTAATCTCCTCTCGCTAATGCTCAAGAGCCGCAATGCAGGCTACACGCGCGTTAAAAGTGTATATCAACAATAAAGACTGGACTGGACTGATAAGTAATTAAAATACAAACTGAAATCATCTTAACATACCCGGTTTTGAAAATCTCTTGAGATCTTTCTCTTTCGGATGATTCTCTGTGCGAACATAACACGCAGAATTCACAAGCTGAAATCTCTCAAGGAGGTCTTCTAGCTACGTCTGCACTGTGTCCATTTTTCTGAATAGAAAAATCGACTGTCGATTTTCCTTTAAGAAATTTAGCTCTAGAGCTTCGTTCAAACGTCGAATTTCTGCCGTATCGAATTCAATTCATGAATTCAATTCGACAGAAATTCGACTAGTCGAATTTATGTCGAACGTTCAACTGGCCTTGTCGCACTATGCCGGCAGAAGTGTACCCTGGATACCAGAGGCTCGAAATCGTCGGGGCGAGCGAAGCGAGACCAGCTGAAATAAAGCCGCAGTTTCAGCACGAGTCGCGAAGTCGTCACGCAAAACAAAACTCCTTCGGGGAATCAAAACTCATTCGATCGCGACACATTACAGTATATTCGTACCTGAGCCCCTCTGGAACCAGGGTAGCAGAAGTGCGATGACATGATTCAAACGTCGCATTTCAGTCGAATCGAATCTAATGCGAACGTTATGCTAATGTTTTGAAGGAATTTTTGATAACAACAAGAGCCCATCTGGGCTTACACTCGGGCCACATGAGATTGAAGATCAAATACACTTTCATTTGAAATCCTCTTAGTAATAACCAAAGTGAAGAATTATTAGCTGAATTTAGCAGTCTTTAGGAGTGGCCGGTAGCGCGGTAACTTTCATGCTCTGCTCCCCTAGTATATATGTAATTTAATATTTTTATTTTTCTCGTATGTTGACCTTTTAATAGAAACACTCTACTAACACACTGCATTTGAGCAGGCATATATTCATTGTTTTGAACCCGATAATTAACCGTACTACCGTACTTCATGGTCCCTTTCTTTGGTAGTGGGTTGTCGGTCAGGTGATTTTAAACTCTCGTCATTTAGCACAGAAAATGTATTCTGATGAATAGGGATCGGGTTGTCATGTAAGAAAGATGGCTCTTGAACAAACTGATTCGTGCTAAAGCTTTAGTAGGTTGGGTAGTCTCGGAACACTGGAGACCTTGGTCTTTCATTGTCTTCTTTTTTGTATTCTTGATTTTTTTTTTAAGTTTGAAAGTCGGATCTCAGCTATATTATAAATATCCGCTTTCAACTCGCCATTTTCAACTTCTTGGTCAATAATATGTGATGACAGCATCTTGATTTCGGTCTTGTATATATTATCTTGCTGCACTAATTTGTCTTCCAAATGACTGAGTTTCGTTTTGATGTGACGAGAGTAAGAATTCATTACGCATACAGTTAGGTCAGCCTCCATGTTACAAATCAAGGTCATTAAATCAGCGAGAGAGTTCTTATTGCGGGCTAACAAATATCCTCGTGAAGAATCTCCAGAATTCCGTCTCTTCCGGTTTGAATTTGACTCATGTGTATGTTGCTTTTGGAGTTTCGAGGATATGTTGATACAAAACTACAGGCTCTTGGGGTTTTTCATTGACTTGTGAACGTGCAGGCTCTGTAACTTGTTTTGTTTTCTTAGTATAACTTAAAGTGTTAAACATGTTCATGTTCTCAAGCATGTCGCGCGTGACCTCTGTTTCTTCATTCATTAAGTGCTCTACTTTCATCTGTAATCTGGGAAACTCTATCTTTGCCCATGCCTTGGCACATAACTATTCCTGTTGTTAAGTAGACGTGGATGATTATAAGTAAAATCCTTCGACAGCTTGTACCGTTTCCGCTAGGTCAATATCCTCGCTGGAACGAAATAACTTGATCTCAATACTCTCTGATCCAACTTACGGTAAATTTAAATCTCTGACAGTTTTTAAGAGACTCGTAACATTGGTCTTGAAGTGCCTTCACCCAAAATAAGATGTTCTCCTCGGATGTTTTAAATGCAGCACAGCGAGCCGATGGCTTATAGATTCCAATATATATTTCTTTGGCTTCGGGTCATCGTACGTGTCGTATATAAAAACACTGGCCATCTGGGTAAAAAACGCGGTCCTTCGGCTCCGACAATAGCGCCAGTTGAAATATCCTGAGCCTGTTGGAAGGCTTTCGCACGAGTGAAGTTAAATAAAACATTAAACTGGCTTACATTTGAGAGATTAGAGAGAAAGTTCCTCGCGGGTCTTCCGCCATCTTGTTTTACTGTATTAAATTATGTAAATAAATTAACCTGGCGATTGTTGCGTGACCAGCACAGTGCAATCTGATTGGTGTGAAGTTGACCTTTAACGCATGCGCAGAAATTTTGCGACACCCAACAAAAAAAAAAAGAACGGCTTGCATTTTAAGACTCGGTGCTGCCACAGGCAGCCCGAGTAATTAACGAATGTGATGGCAACACTGAATTGAAGCCCGGTTCAAACATTGTATTTCTGCTGTTTCTTATTCCGGTAGAAATGCCACAGTTGTTAACTGAATTGAATTCGACACGGCAGAAATTCGACGTTTTCAAACTCTTACGGGTGGGCTTGCTGTGGTATTCACATTTTATACCGCTGACCACTCTTATTTCATGCTCCGCTCTGCCTCGATCCTCGCCCGTGACACAGCAACTTGTTGACTTGTTGCACTGTTTTGAGGTTGAAAATACGTTCTGAGAGAGAAATACTGGAGACCGTAGGATATCTCACAGGTTAGTATTTGATATCTTGTTTTACTTTAGTTTATTTTTATCAGAGAGGAGTTGATAAGGGACAGTGAATCACTGTGTTGGCCATCTTGAAATATAGATCACCTCTCGAATTTTCAAAGGTTCGTCAAAGCGCTCTGAAGAAAATTAAAGTTACAGCAAGCTAACCTAATAATTCAACAAGAACCGACAACAGAATCAAAGGTAAGATAATAACGAAGATCATTTGTGAATTTAAACCCAGTAGGATACGGTAAGAACTGAGCTTTCTGATTGCCAAGGGCAAGGGACGTTTGCCAGATGATTTTTGATCGAACTCTGCAAAGAACCGGGAAAGAAGAGAAATTACGGATCACAAATGTATTGAAATAGTAATTGGGGTTAAAGTATACATTATATGTAGGAATAAAACGTTATGTGGTTTAAATTAATTTTGAGAGATAAAAAAATGTTTTCCTCACACACCGGTTCCTCACACCACGTGCTTATGACGACGACGCCATGTGCCCCGTATTCGGAGTGCCGAACAGAACTCCGATCAAAAATCATCCGGGAAAGGTCACCCTACTGGGTTCAAATTCACATATGATATTTGTTCTTAACTTACCTTTGATTCTGTTGTTGATTCTTGTCGAATTATTAGGTCACCTTGCCGTAATTACAATTTTCTTCAGAGCGCATTGACGAAGCGTGTCCGAATTAAAAAGGTTTATATGGGGACTGAGTACTTTAAATAGACCACCTCGAAGTTTTTGGTTGCCTATGAACCTTATTTTTTTATTTTAGATACCAATTCCACATGAAGTGAATGGTACAATATATACTAGTTTGAATGCTGTGCCAATGACTAATAGAGATTTTAATTTCCTAAATGCTAATTACATGATGCCAGGGGAGGCATCAATTATTATACAAACTTTTTTGTTACAATCAAACAAATTTTTCAAATTATCAGTGTTATACCCATGCTTGAAATAAAATGATGTTAGAAATTTGTTTTCCTATATCAGTAGAAATGCCCATTCACAACCACTAAGAAGTGATTGCAGATACCTCCCCTGACGTCATGTAATTAGCATTTTGGATATTAAAACCTCCTTAACTCAGCAGCACAGCATTCAAATCAAAATATATTTTACCATTCACTTGATTTATAATTGATATCTAAAATAAAACTATTGTACAATCAGTATAGGCACTTTAAGTCTAAGTGTAAGCATGTCCTGAAACTGGTGTGTCTATCTGTCTATATTTTCATTGATGCTGTAGATCGCAGATAGGCAGCCCAACCTATAGGTTTGTGAAAATATGACTGCAAGAAGATGTGTGCGGTTTTATATATGTAGTAAGTCCTTAATGTACAAATCAACATACCTTTTCGCTTTCAAAAGTTTCATGTTGTTTCCTTTGTGGTTTTTCTTCTCTTGGAACCATTTTAGGAGTTTTCATCCACCTTGGCTCACCACCTAAGAATGAGAGAAGGCTGGAATCTTCTGCCACCATCACCTACGATCTTCACCTCCAAAATCTCACTTTTCATCACCAAAATGCCACAAAACTCTTGTTGTCACTAGAATGATAAATTAACTAAGCCCTGCCAGAATTTCAGGATCCAGCGATCCCTCATTCTGGAAAAAAACATACTATTTCACGACTTTCAACCACCGAGCACCAACCGTGACAAGAGCCTGGGTTGTTGTCTAACACCATAATGAGGCTGTTGTGACAGTAGGCACTCGGTGTCCCACTTCATTAGTATGGAGCCTTCAAGTCCAGAATGATGGAAAGCTGGATCCTGAAATTCAGGCAAGTTTTCATTCATTTATCATTCCAGTGACGCCAGGAGTTTCATGTGATTTCAATGACGAAAAGAGAGATTTTGGAGGATGATTGTGCTTGAAGACTTCAGAAGATTCCAGCCTTATCTCATTCTTTGGTGAGCTGAGGTGCATGGATGAAAAACTCCTAAAAATACCCTAAAGTGGTTCGGAGAGAAGAAAAACCACAAAGGAAGCAACATGGAAACGAAAAGATATGTTTATTTCTACATTATACACAATATATCTTCTTACAGCCATATTTTCACAAACCCATAGATTGGGCTGCCTGTGGATCGCATAGATCCTGTATATTGTATACTGTAGACCGCATGGATAAGCCACATCCATACTGTAGATACAACTGTAAGCTGCACCCTGAGTTTAGAAGCTTGAGCCTCTGTCCCCTTTGTCTAGTGTTCACATAGCCTGCATCACATCTGAACTGAACCCCAGTGAAGTCTGTCTGCAAATTATAGACCCATGGTGCTTTGCGCCAATGTTATGATTAGTTTGTGTATCAATGGCTGCATAAATTAAAGGCCAGCTTTTAGGCGAACTAAATGCTCTCGATTGTTGATACATGTAAGTTCCATAAAAGAAGTACATATACCTTTTTGGATAACAAATTTCATAATTTCTACTGGATTAAAAACCCAGCACACAAATTTTCCCCATATGCTTCGAATATGATTTTAACAGTCATCATCATCATCTTTATTACACACACAAACCACCATGTACACACATAAAAATACAAAAAAATATAATAAATTACAGTGGAAGACAACCTAAATGGAAGCCAAAGACTTATTACTTTAGGTTGCCTTTTTAAGCGTGAGCTAATAATCTAACAATATTATACTGAATATTAATATTATGATAAGAGAAAGATGATTGGAAAGAAAAGGTTTTTGCGAGAAGGGAGCGAAGAAGAGCAGACATAGATCAGTTAATTAAGGAGATGACTGGTTAATTAAATAGGATTTCAGATTATATTTGAAGCTGGTGAGAGAAGTTCTATTTTTCATCTCGTCAGGGATAGAATTCCAAACTTTTGGTCCTTCATAGGCTATTGAAAATGTTCTTATATTTGTTCTTGAGAATGTTGGTCTATAATCATTAGCTATCCTGGTATTATACGAGTGAATACCGAGATTAGTAGAAAATAAATCTTTGAAAATTTCTGGAAGGGTTTTCTTATCATAGGAAAACATAAAGAGACCCACCTGATGTTTATGGTCCTTCATAGGCTATTGAAAATGTTCTTATATTTGTTCTTGAGAATGTTGCTGGTATTATACGAGTGAATACTGAGATTAGTAGAAAAGAAATCTTTGAAAATTTCTGGAAGGGTTTTCTTATCATAGGAAAACATAAAGAGACCCACCTGATGTTTGTGTATATTAAACAAGAGGCCCTGAGTGGCCTTAACTCGGGCCACCTTTAATTAATACATGGAGTTCCAGCAATGATATTTTTGTGTCATACATGGTTTGTGCTAAGATAATCGATTCACTACTCATGCTTGTGATAATTTACATTACAATCACATGGTTGTACTAGATAGCAAACAAATCTTAATTCATATATTTAAAGTACTTGTATGAGATCAGTAGTGTTATTAACAAAACCGGTTTGTAAATGCTATTTTCCACCAAAGGTGGTCACAGTCCCTTACAGGAGATTCTAATTACAAAGTTTTACTGATAAATAAATTGGGGTTTCATCAGGGTTGTCGCTTAAGGGACTGGTCAGAAATTAGCAGGGGGAGACGGTTGAGATGGAGGGTCATATGTTTTTGAATCCCCAAAAATGGAAGGTCCTAAATCATGGGGAACTGAAAAAGGGTTGTTTTTTTTTGGGGAGAAAGGGTCAAAATATTTCATAGTCATTGTCCAGGGAGGGTTACCGTATATATTGTTTAAACTTTTTGATTTCATTCTCTACCCCACATCCCACCCCCCCCCCCCCCCCCCCCCCCCCCTCCTCCCCCCTTGCATCTCCCCTGCAAATTTTTGACTAGTCCCTAATGTTTAATAAAATATTGTGTGGATTGATTTCATGCATGTACACCACTTGGGAAATAACATTAGAGTAACACTAACTAGTATACACAGAGAAGTGTGTGGCCCTCCTACCCTGCTAGCAGGTTTCTCATCTCTTTGCCTTTCCTCCAAGTAGCATGGAACCTCTCAAGACCTGTATGCTGATTGCACCCATAATACTATACTTGTATGGTTTTTGTACTGGACTTTCTAATGGGTTAGGGTGTTTTCTATTGTTGCGTAGGCCAATACTATCGCTTGTTTTGAGAAGTTCCACCTGGCCCCTTTCCTGCTGCCAAGAGGAAACGATTACATGCGCCATGGTATCTCGATTTCCATTGGCCGAGAAAAACGAGACGGTAAACATTACAGATTCAATGTAGATTTCAGATTATCCATTTCCTATTGTTAACGGCAAGGGAAGGCGAAGTGGAGAAAATCAAATGCATTTCCTTCTTCGAGGGGATAAATCAAAGCTTTCTTTAGGATAAATTAAGGTAGATTTATTGAACGGTTTATATTTCAAGGTCTTCTGTGCAGCAGCAAAATGAGAAAACAAAGCCGGAGTTTGAAGCCCGTTCGTATCAATCGTCGGCAAACAAAAAACTGCGTGACGACATAATATAATACTGTGGGCAGAGCCATAATTTATACTTTCCAGTTCTTGTTTTATGACAGTTCGGTTTCTAGTTACGGCTCCTGCTATTCTTTTGACAGATCCAATTCAATTTTAATACGGTATTCTCGGATCCAGTTCTGTTTATGGGTATAATTTGTGGTCTGCAATTCTATCTTCTGAGTTCTGTTATTCTTTTGACGATTTTAACTTTTTCTTCTTGGTCTCTATAAAGTCACATACAGTTCAACTTATGGACGATTTCATTTCCAGTTCGAATTACTGTCACCATTACACTTAATATAATTCTAAAAGTAGGGAACAAGTAAGATTTGTGTGCGTAATTATAAACACAAATATTTCAACCTCACCAGTTCTGATTTCCGTTCGCGTTCAAAGACAAGGGTCAATCACTATTCACTTCCAGGTTTTGTGACTCTTGAGTTGAAGTCTTTGTATTAAAGCTCGGCATTGGTTAATTGACTGGTTTAGTCAAGACTTCCCAGTTGTATAATCTCAAGAGTATTTCAGGAGAGTATACTTGGCGGGGTAAACAGCCAACATTGCAAACAATCAAAATCCCTCATTAGTCATTGACCTCCTCACAGTGTGCGATCGTAATGAAGAGCATTTCAACAATATCAACACCGCAATCCTATGGCATTTAGATGCAGCAGTTCAGGCATTTTCTTTCCGTTTCCGTGGGTTATTGGACCAAAACCATCGAAACCAAACCATCACTCCTCCTCCGGCCGGCCAGACTACATGTAGCTGACTGTACGATTAGATCGCCACATCCCTTTCGTAAATGTAAGAATTTTCCATTGAAAGCCCCTAAAAGTCCTGTCAGCCCTAGAATAACTGAACATCTTGGTATTTCATTCGAAGAAACCTTTGGTTTCAGCAAAATAATGGTTAAGAATGGCCCCGAATCTTCGCTCCGTTGCATGCTGACTTGGCACACTATAAGTATAAACCAAGACAGACCATAACCAAGATCGGGCGGGTGTCGAATCTGATTGGTTGATCCTGTCACGTGTTGGGAATCGAACAATGTGCTCCTGTGTAATCTGATTGGTTGCTGGCGCATTTCAGCGACACAAAAAAATTTAATAATAAACGGCTTGCATTTTCTGACTCGTGCCGGCCAAAGGCCTGGCCCGAGTAATAAATTTAAAAGATTATGGTCCTTAAATAAGGGAGCCGTATGTGCATCATAATCTGATTTGGTGATGATTCTAATAGCTCTTTTTCTGTAGCGTAACAATTTTTTTTAAAGTTGAGGTATAAGTGCCACCCCAAATTAAATTGCCATAGTATAGGTATGGGTAAATAAGAGCAAAATAAAGTTTGTGCAGTGATGCTTTGGGTAGAAAAAAAATCGATTTAGAGATTATGCCAATGGATTTTGAAATTTTACTAGTTATAGTTGCAATGTGCTGCTTCCAGTTCAGATTCTCATCAACAAAAACTTTAAGAAACTTAGTAGAGTGTTTAAGTTCAGTAGGTCCACCATTAACCTTGACTACAAGATTGTTAAGCAGGAAGCCAGTTGTTCTGTATTTAGATTCTAATTCGATTTACGAGTGCGACTTTTCACAACTCTACAAGCAAACACACGCTCTTGTTACCTTGTTTTTATGTCTCCAGTATTGCTTAGCTGTATTTGAAGATCTCTACTTTCTTGGCGAATGATATATTTTGAGTGCAAAATGAAATGTTGTACTCGCACTCGAGTCAAGCTCACAGCAAAGTAACAGCTGAACTTGGCAGATTGGAGTTTGACCCGCGATCATAGTTTTGGTAGCAAGACTTTCTGGACGTACTGGAGGATGAAAAAAAAAGCTCTTGATTGTTTATAAATTTCATAAAAGAAGTACACATAACACTTTGGATAACAATTTCATAATTTCTACCGGATTAAAAACCCAATCCAGCCCACAAATTTTCCTTGGATGCTTTGAATATGATTTTAACAGTACTCTGCAGGAAGCCAGTTGTTCTGTCTATAGATTCTTATTCAATTTACGAGTGTGACTTTTCACAACTTAACAAGCAAACACATACTCCTGTTACCTTATTTTTATGTCTCCAGTATTGCTTAGCTGTATTTGAAGATCTCTACTTTCCTTGCGAATGATATATTTTGAGTGCAAAATGAAATGTCGTACTCGCACCCGAGTCAAACTCACAGCGAAGTAGCAGCTGAACTCTGCAAATTTGAGTTTGACCCACGATCGTAGTTTTGGTAGCAAGACTTTCTGGACATACTGGAGGATGGAAAAAAAAGCTCTTGATTGTTTATAAATTTCATAAAAGTAGTACACATACACTTTGGATAATGAATTTCATAATTTCTACCGGATTAAAAACCCAATCGAGCCCACAAATTTTCCTCGGATGCTTCGAATATGATTTTAACAGTACTCTGCAGGAAGCCAGTTGTTCTGTCTATAGATTCTAATTCGATTTACGAGTACAACTTTACAAGCAAACACATACATTGTACTCTTGCTACCTTGTTTTTATGTCTCCAGTATTGCTTAGCTGTATTTGAAGATCTCTACTTTCTTTGCAAATGATATATTTTGAGTGCAAAAGCTCACAGCGAAGTAACAACTGAACTTGGCAGATTGGAGTTTGACCCGTGATCGTAGTTTTGGTAGCAAGACTTTCTGGATGTACTGGAGGATGAAAAAAAAGGTTAAGGATATTGCTTTCTCTGCTAATGAAAATGCAAAACATATACCGATAAAGATAAGTCGTAACACCTCAGTGGAGCTTAGCCGTGCGAAATTATAATTACTAATGTTCTTGATGCCAGAAGTGGTTGCTTTGTGCTTTGAATTTCCAACGAAGCCTGCCGGTCCCTTAGTGCAGCAAATCCCTGGGAAACTCACGTAGTAGTCCTTTTGAACCACAAGTGTTCTCTTGTAGACCTGAGAAAGTAGAATGTGGACTGCTGAAGGATTATTTGTCGAGTCACTTCGCCTCGCTGTCTCGGTCCTTTCTCTGCCATTCCTCTAGTCGCCACTCTAGACCGGGATTCGAAGAAATATTTGAACTAAAGTTTCATTTTAAAAAGTATATAATTATACAAAAGTTAAGATAAAAGAAAGTTAGTTAAGCATATATATACCTATCAATAATTACACGATGGCCCAAACTAGGGATGGATTTTGAAAGATTCGGGAGTCACATAACAACAACAATGATCTTTCTGATTTTCGTAGCTACGAAAATGATTTTCGTGCACAAATCACCATGGGCTTGGACACAGGGTCTTTAAGGAAGAAAAGCTTGTTTTGGACCCCCAGCGGAGTAGCACAATTATATGTACCCTCCTGATTGGTTTTTAATAATGCTCATTCTTACACATCTCCTGACTGGCCATTTAACTGTCACCAGCCTTGGAGATTGTTTTGATGGGCAGTTCATGTCCGAGGCCACTCGGTTGAAAATGTTCGTTTGTATGTGAGTCAGCTGTTTATTTTGGAATTTCTCACCGTAGACGAGCTGAGTTCTCATTTCCCTGTGATTTACTTTTGGAGAAGGTTAGATTTATTTCAATTTCAGGTCAGGTTTTGAAGTAATGTAACATACAATGTAATAGGCTGACTGTGGTTTAGTGCCACATGAAAGGAAACTTGCCGAACACATTAAATAGAATCTGTCACGACAAAATGTCAAATCTCCCATGCAGCTTGGAAAGATCTAGTACATGTATGTGCCACATCTGAACTCAACTCCAGTCAACTGCTCTTGTTCTAGCAAACAAATCTTGATTTCAAGCTGATATTCAGTACAGATGCTATTGCCTTTCTCATAAATAACGTGTATAAAACCTGCCATATTTTGAAATGTAAATTACCTGTATGTTGCACTGGTGACAGTTGAATGGCCATTCAGAAGACATGTAAGAATGAGCATTTGTAAAAACCAATCAGAGGAGGGTACACATAATCGTGCTACTCTGCTGGGGTTCCAAAACAAGGTTTCATTCGTTAATTCGCAGATGTACTTTATAACCAGGGTTCAGTTGGGATGTGATGCAGGCTAGTGTTCACAGTGACTACAATGTATGCAGTGCTCAACCTTAGCAGTAGTCCACTAGCCTGGTACTAGTAAAAATTGCACCTGGGCTAGTAAAAATCGAGAACCACTAGCCACAGGGCTAGTACATGTAGGTGTTCAGAGGTAAATAATTATAAATCATTATTACTATTATTATTGAAAGAAAAAAAGATTGCAAAAATAACCTGGAGAAATAAAAGTGTTCCAATGTGCATGCCACAACGTTTTACAATGTTTTGCAAGTTTTCTATTGGAGATGGAGGACTGGAAACTAGGACTCCAGCAGCTCATGGACAGACTGCCATCTTGGTTTTGACTTGTGCACTCGTACTCGTGAACACACTCCTGGACTACCAGGAGTTGGCAGTGGGCTAGTAACTTTTAAAGTAAAAATATTAAGGTCGAGCACTGCTATGATTTCGAATTTAACTAAAGATAAAAAATACTATTTAAAGGAATCCAAAAAATAACCCAGGTAATACTAAAACTAGTATGAAGTGTTTTAGAAGAAAAAAACTACAGTACATGTAGGAATAATATATTACTGGTTGATAAAAATGCCAAGGTGTTAGATGAATATATTTTGCAGTTTTGGCCAGCTATCGTGTGACTGAAGCCTGTTTGAGCTGTGGTGTTTTTTCTCAAAAGTTGTCACGATTTAGTTTCATTTTGTCCTGACATACATGTACATGTGTCAAGGATTTTCTGAGCCTACCAATTCTCAACATTTTCTTAAGATTCACAGCACAAAGAATTGCTGTTCTCCCTGGTGAAGTTTAAACACAGGAAATCAACTGTAAATGAGAATGTAAATTATTGTAAATGCTAATTGGTGTTTTGAACCGGCTGCTTGATTTTATCAGGAGCCAATACATGACTGTAGAAGAAAATTGTTTGCTGCTCACCCTCTTGATAACAGGAGAGGTCTTGCTCTTTGCAAACTGATAGCCATAATCTCAGCCCCAAACTACTTGTATCAATTGAAACTACATGTATATAATTGTGACCACACACGGGAAAACGTACCTTAACGAAAATCCGTTCGAACGGCAAAATAAACGGGCAACGAACGGGCAACGAACGCTTTTAAAAACCGTTCGAACGGTTTCTCAAAGCGTTCGAACGGTTTCTCAAAGCGTTCGAACGGTCAGTAAAAAAAATCGAACGGGCACGCTAAATTTTCGAACGATTTCCTGCAGGCGTTCGAACGGCCTGATTTAAAACTCGAACGGATTGCCCTGACCGTTCGAACGACTTGTGCTAACCGTTCGAACGGATTGCCCTGACCGTTCGAACGGTCAAACAACTTGCCCTAAATTAATGTTCGAAGAGTTCAACAAAAGCATTCAAACGCTTTCGCATAAATGTTAACACGCGACTACCGTACGGTATGAATTCTACCAAACTTTAACAAAGGCTTTGAATTTCGTCGAACTTTGAGTACATTTACCGTAATGAGAAATATTATATAAAAGAGAAATATAAAAGAGAATGAACGACACGGTTGAATTCAGTGGCAGCGCAGGTTGAAGTGTGAAGAAGCGAACCGATTCATTACATTACTTTTAGCTCCATACTGAGTAAAGTTTGCTGTTTTGGGGGTGTTTTGTTTACTTATCGGTGAGCACTTTCAACCTTTATTCGAAAATGCTTTGAATCAGTTGTAAACAATTTGTATACTCGGAATTTTGAATCAGGTAGTCTTCGTGAAATCTCTAATTTTTCGACGGCTGTGTGAAAATGCTTTCGAATTGCCAAATAAACGGGCAATGAACAAATAGAATGAATTGCTATAAAACACGTTCAGTTCGTCGTTTGCATACTAATGATCGTGAGACTGCTTTCCTCTCATTGGTCAAACTCCTCAAGGGTGACAAATTACTACAGGAGAAATATGTGACACTGTCACGCGTCTGTGGTTTTACGCTTTGGCACGCGTCGTTGAGAAGACCTTAGATCAACGTGAGAGTCCACAAACGATTTTAGAGGGCAGATAACAGTAACTATTGCGTTCCGTGGATAACTAAACCCTCAATGATAATTCTTTGCTTATAAAATCGGTTTAGTCAATTTGCTGTAAAAAGGTTTCTCGGGTGTCAATCAAAAGGAATTAGTCTATGCTTGTCTGGTTCTTGACACAACAACACAGGGTTCACGGACGTGTGACAGATTTCCCGGAATTCTGACTTTATTTCTTAACTTACTCTAAACAGTGAAATGTTTACTAAATATATATTATAATGTTCGCAGTTATTTTTATTCATTTCAAACTGAAGACGGATACAATGTAGATCAGTATCTCGAATTGCCAACTGAAGTGTGAAATTGAATAGTTTCCACCTTCATGAGTAAAATGCTTTCATTGAGTGAGTCGATTGCCATGAGATCGCACTATAAAACAACTTATTTAAAACACGTAGTTCTAACAAAATCTTTAGCTTCGATTGAGTATTTGAACGGCTGTACATCGTTCAAACGGTTGAGTGCATCGTTCGAACGGATTGCTTGTGGCGTTCGAACGGATTGCTCGTGGCGTTCGAACGGATTGCCCGTGGCGTTCGAACGGTTGTTTGTAGCGTTCGAACGGATTGAGTGGATCGTTTAAACGGGCTAGGAAAAAATCCAAACGGTTTCGTATAACGTTCGAACGCTTTATAAAACCGTTCGAACGCTTTATATAACCGTTCGAACGGTTTCTCAAAACGTTCGAACGGACACCGAACGGTCTCTGAACGACTTTTTAGGCCGTTTGTTTTTCACACGAAGGTACGTTTTCCCGTGTGTGGTCAATTATGCCCTGGTGGAAAACTTGGACAGCATCCTGAGTAGGATCCTGCATAGGATCCTAGTTAGGATCTTGTTTAGGATCCTGCAGGATCCTGCTCAGGATCCTACACAATTCCTGTAGGATCCTGAACTATTTCCTGTAGGATCCTGGGCTATTTCCTGTAGGATCCTGGGCTATTCCTGTAGGATCCTGGGCTATTCCTGTAGGGTTCTGGGCTATTCCTGTAGGATACTGGGCTATTCCTATAGGATCCTATAGGATCCTGGGCTGTTCCTGTAGGATCCTGGGCTATTCCTATAGGATACTATAGGATCCTGGGCTATTCCTGTAGGATATACTGGGCTGTTGCTGTAGGTTCCCTGGGCTATTCCCTGTAGTATCCTGGGCTATTCCTGTAGGATCCTTACACCCAAATCGTATACCATAGTTGTCATTAAACATGAAAATAACACGGTAATTATTGTTTTAAAACTCTATGTATAGTTTAATAGAAACATGCATGTAAGTGAGTTACATGTATCATTACAATCGCCAGACAGTGAAATACTCCTATTTCTATAAATAAGTTTATTCATTTACAAACTGTACATCGTACATGTAGTCCAATTCAAAAATGTCATATTCTTCTAGTCTAAGTCTTGATGGTTCCGATAAGTTAAGTACATGTAAATTAGTATGACTATTTACTAATTAAAGTTAATGTTGTCTAAATTAGAGGGTATAAAGACCTCACCTATAAAAACCTTAGATTTTATTGGACTCCCTTTGGGTCACACTATAAAGAAGTTATTGCTTTATAGTGAATCAAAATTACAGAGTTGAGACTTAATATGTAACAAAAACTGCATCTCATGGAAAATGTAGGAATTCAATCACCTTAGCTGGACTTCAGTGACTTTTGAGATGAAATTTGAGCTTTTGAATCTGACTAGATAGATAATCTTAGGTTATTAAACCCAACCCTAAGACACTTCTCCCTAACCGTAACCCAAAAGCACCTAACCCTGCGTAACACTAAGGTAGTAAAGTGAAATGTTGTACTGTCAAAACATTTAGAAGTAAGTGATCAAAAAGGTATACTGTCATAGTTGTTTATAATTTCTTCTCAAACTCATGAATAATTCATGAGAATATTACAAAGAAAATCACAAGCATGAAGGAGTTTGGATATGTGATGAAACACTTGCATAAATTATCCAGACTTTCTTCTCCGTTTTCTCTTCAATGGTAAATTCGTTGGAGAAGCCATTTACAACACTGTCAGCCGTGTTGTATCACATATCCAAACACCTCGAACTGAGTTTAAAAAACTCCGCTTTGCGTCATTTTTCAAGTTCAGTTCTCAGTGTTTGGATATGTGATACAACACGGCTGACAGTGATGTATATATTACATATCATTCAGTAAACCTACCCACACTGAACTATCACAGAACACTGGATGAGTTGTTGTTGCTGCATAAATCATTCAGAGCCACTTTTCAAGCTGGATCTTTAATTGCTAGGGAGTGAATCTAGCCTATGAATAAACATTACATGCAAGTGCGCTATGAATCAGCCTTGATAGTATACCTTGAAAATAACTGCATCTTTGGCTACTGACCTGGCAAAAGAGCTGGCTTGAAAAGTGGCCTGCTGTGCTGTGTGTAGGTTTTGAAATTATAAACCACTATTATGTTTTGACAGTCGTAGGACAAATTCGCTTGGCCGAGCCATGAAAGAATGAAGGAGACGAGCTACCGACACATGCTAAATAGGCTTAAATTTCGTGGTTGTTCTTGGTGGTGATCCACTGCCAAGCAAACGAGCAGCCTTGGTAGTTATATTCCTTGAAAAGAACTCTGTTGTTCGCATTCGGCTTCTGAGAATTGCAACTAATTTATGCATCGTGAAACAGCTATCTGCTACGTCATCCGTATGGAATTTTCTGCCTCGTTGCCCAGACGTCTCTTTCACGAGTGGGGGAGCGATAAGAGTCGGCTGGTTTCCCAGGCTATAGATTTTAGAGAAAATCTAAAAACCACTGAATGTGCTTGGAATACACAGTTATTTTCAGCGATTTTGAAATGAACTGAGGAACCTTGCACATGTACATGTACATGTGTAGATGTATGTGGAGTGGTTAAAATGAAAGCAAAAACGACTAACAAATTGTACGTAAAGAGAACGACTATATACAGGTGTAACACCTTTACATAGCCCCTTTAATAATCTAGCTTAGGTTTGGAAAAAAAATAGTAACAGAGTTAATAATGAATGTTCCATGCCATTCTAACTTTTTAACTTTTAGTTTATTACATAAATTATAGCTATAGGTTTTACAAACTAAACACTCAGTTTTAATAAAAAAATATTCTGATCTTCACTCTCTACTTAACTTGGCAGTCAACTTTTCCCTGATTATAGCTTTCATTGTTGGTGATGATTTCAAGAATTAACCCTTTAGCCCCAAGGTGATCAAAGGGAAGCAGGCAGATCATGAGTATTTGGAGTTGATCAAAATGTATCCAAATGTATAGAGAAAATAATTTTGATTTCACTTTTGGGGCTGGAAGGGTTAAAAACTTTGGTTCTTGATCTTTAATCCAAAACCTGTAAAAAACAATTAATTAACCACAATAAGAATTACAATTTTAGATGAGTGCTGTGGTGTATAAAGTCCTGTGCGGTTAATGCCAACCGGAAACTGGAAAGCGACAAATATTTTTCTACATCCTACTTCCGTTTCTACTAAAATGACTTAGGTTTTGGCTGATTGTGTTGAATAGGGTATTGAGAAGCACTCCAACATCAAACATTCTAGAATGATATAATTTGAAAAGGGATTAACAAGACCTGGGACATGAACATGTGAATTTTGTCATTCCGAAAAGGCAAAATGTTTGAATTACTAGTTCAGTGAATCTCATTCTCAATGAAGTCCATCTCAACTCTTGAAGAAATTTGGATTGGAATCGTAAACTTCACTTGACCTCTTGGAAGCTTTCATAAATAGTTTCTTCAAATATATCTTGGAATATATTCAAGTACACTGACTGTCTACAGATCAGAGTACAGGGTTATAACTTATACTGAACTTATAGCAAATATTCAACTTTTAGTGTGAGCAACATGAACAAATTATAGTGAAATTAACGAACCTAACATAGACTTTTGCTCACCATTTCTTCAGGAATTCATCTCTTCCAGAGCTGAAACTGCCTCTCACTTGGAGCAGTTATTATTATCTTTCATCTGATGAATATTGGCATTGAAATGCTGTTGAAATGACCTTCTAAGCAAGTTTAAAACTCCAGTAATGAACCGAAGAGAAACATGGCGCCTAAAAATTGAACTATTCAAATGCTACCAAATATGGATAGACTTGGTTCTAGGCCACTCGGTTGAAGCACAGGCAGCCCAAGCCAAAACGATTATAGAATTGCCTCAAACCAAAAATAAACACATCAGCGATGAACAGGTCGGAACAACTTATTAACACACAGGTAATATTTCATGACTTTATTTCCTGTTTTACTACAGTTTCAGATTTTTTTCTAAAAAATCCCATACATTCCTTATAACAATCATTAGCTTGGACTGCCTGTGGTTAAAGTGGAACTTTGTGTCTTCCATGTTTATATTCGAATTTCTCAATGAAAGCACACTTTTAAGGGGCTGCATGAAAATATTTTGCTTAATTAAATAATGGGAATTTGTTTTTGGACAAGCCGGCCTACTTGGTGAGTAATATAAAAAAAATGTTATCCTCTCAACAACAATTATTAACATCAGGAACTGATCATTAATTACAGGGGGAGGGGGCTGGCTGGTTAAAAAAGGGAGTGGGTCCCCAATTTTAATGCAGAAAATTAGGGGGGGAGGCATAGTAAGCTAGAGTGGAAATTATTGGGGGGAGGGGTCATCAAAAATTGAGCATGACATTTTTTAGTTAATTCTTATAAGGATTCTGTTCCGATCCTAGAAAGATTATATAATTTTTCAAGAATGCTATATGTCATAGGATTCAATTCCTATAGGATGCTACTCGGGTTCTTATTCCTTAATTATGTAGGATTCCTATTTAATTAGGTGCTGCATGTTCCTACATGTAACTAATATGTACATGTACATTTAGGTCCTATTCAAGATGCTGTTCCTGTGAATAGGATCCTATCTTAATGTAGGATCCTTTTCAGGATCAGGATCCTGGTATTCAAGATGCCATTCCTATGTACTAGGATCCTATTCAGGATCCTGTATAGGATCCTATGTAGGATCCTTTTTTAGGATCCTATTCAAGATGCTGTTCCTATGTAGGATCCTGAGTAGGATCCTACTCAGGATCCTATGTAGGATCCTTTTCAGGATCCTATTGAAGATGAGGTTCCTATCTAGGATCCTACTCAGGATCCTGTAAGAATCCTATGAAGGATCCTTTTCAGGATCATATTTATTCAAGATCCTTAATTCCTACATAAGATCCTATTCAGGATTATGTTCCTATGTAGGATCCTATTCAGGATCCTATTCAGGATCCTATTCCTACATAGTATCCTATTCAGGATTATGTTGCTATGTAGGATCCTATTCAGGATCCTATTCCTACATAGGATCCTATTCAGGATTATGTTCCTATGTAGGATCCTATTCAGGATCCTATTCAGGATCCTATTCCTACATAGGATCCTATTCAGGATTATGTTCCCATGTAGGATCCTATTCAGGATCCTATTCCTACATAGGATCCTATTCAGGATTATGTTCCTATGTAGGATCCTATTCAGGATTATGTTCCTATGTAGGATCCTGCTCAGGATCCTGTCCCTGTGAAGGATGCTACAGGATCCTACAGGATCCTGCCCAGGTTTTCCACCAGGGTGTTCACACTGAGTCTGATTGCCTTCACGTCTCCAGTGACTTGTACATGAGTCGTGAACGTAGAATGCTACAAAACATATTTTGTGGTTATACTTGCTGTTTTAGTAAACTTCATGTAATGGGTGGCCATGCAATTAACCATTGTAAGATTTTGTCCAAATTATTTATACATGTAGAAATTATTGCTGCTCTGCGCTCTGAGCAGCATTAATGTATATGTAGTAATGATATGAAATCATGTTTGCCGCGTAGCACTAGTAAGTGTAAAGAATGTGATGTAAAGTGGTATGCTGTAGTGCTATGTGTGCACGCCCTCTGAGGGAAAGAGAAAAAATCTCTGACCCAAGTGGGACTCAAACCCAACGACCTCCAGGTTGCATGTCTGGCGCTCTACCAACTGAGCTATCAAGTCAGATGAGAGCAATCGTGGGTATTGGTGCGTTATATGGGGTCACGGCGATTATATATGTATATGTAGTTATGATATGAAATCATGTTTGCCGCGTAGCACTAGTAAGTGTAAAGAATGTGATGTAAAGTGGTAAGCTGTAGTGCTAAGTGTGCACGCCCTACGAGGGAAAGAGAAAAAATCTCTGACCGAAGTGTGACTCGAACCCAACGACCTCCAGGTTGCATGTCTGGCGCTCTACCAACTGAGCTATCAAGTCAGATGAGAGCAATCGTGGGTATTGGTGCGTTATATGGGGTCACGCCGATTATATATGTATATGTAGTTATGATATGAAATCATGTTTGCTGCGTAGCACTAGTAAGTGTAAAGAATGTGATGTATTAATGTAGGCTGCCCAAAAAAATTACCTACACGTACATGTAGATTGCAAAAATAACCTGTAGGTTCTTATAAAATTGACCTGAAAATAAATTTGACCTACATGTATATGTATAACATGTGTACACATACATGTACATGCACTATGGCCTTGCATTCAAGCCGATGGCTTTGCAATCAACTATACATGCATGCAATTTACCTTAATGCATGTCCTGTGTGCACATACAAACATACCTGCATGTAAACATGTGCATGTGCTGTTCACTCTACCACATGTCTGTTTTAATTTCATCCCTATTTAACTAAGTCATTATATTGTTCTGTCTCACACATTACAGATTATGGAGATGGCAACTGAAGATTGTAAGTGGTATGAATACAAGTGCAAGTTTGGTGAGACTCTGTTCTTCTACAACACTGTTACTGGAGAACGTAGATGGCCAAACCAGGATAACTGTTCTGTTGATGTACATGTAAGTACAGTACATGTAGTATTTTTGGTAAAGAGTATCAATTGATGGTTTGCATGTGAGATCAAAAATCTAAACTGTACACATGTAAGTGCTAAAGAGCTTTCTTTTTAATATATTCTAGAGATGGTTAGTAAACATTTCACATCGAAAGGGTGTTTTGTTGTTTGTAGCTGCCTTCCCTTCCTAATCGCCTTTTTCAGTATGGGAGTTTCTATTTGAGTATTGGACTGGTGCGGTTTTAAGTATGGGTGTATCCTTTGGCTTTAGGCTCCAGATCGTAAACTCTCCTAGTCTGTTAAATTTGCTTTTCTCCTATTCGTATTTAGCAAGTGTGAAAGTGAATGCTGCGAATCAAATACTCTTTGCACCAGTCCCTTTCAGTGCATGTATTAATAAGAGTTCCACCGACTCCGTTGCGCAGTTCACGTAATGATCCAGCCTATAGCAGCAGTACGACCTGGTGCACTACGGCATGTCTTTTCCCTTCCAGGCTTGCCATTCGTGATAGACTGCTAGCAAGTCCCTTCTACTGCACATTTTGTTTAGAATGGCTAAACATGTCTAGACATGGTACACATAATTGGCTGGGTCTGTAAGTAGGGACTGCCCACTCTTTTTTAAGTTTTGTACCGACCTTGCTGTCAAAAGGATCATATTTTTTGACAGCTCCACCTCCTAATTACTCCCTAGGAACGCATGGTTTGCCACTCGATTTTATATTATATTATGGGAGCAGCAGTGCAGTAGCATGATTACCTCTCTGGGTCAAATTAAACAAGTTTCGATTGCTATGCCGATATCAATATTGTAATAATCTACCTTTAGTCTTGTGTTTAAGGCTGACAAGTTCCATACAAAAACACACAGCGAATCTTTATAGCACTAGCTTGGTAGTCGCCTTTTGTTGTTCGTTGATATTCTGCCTTCCACATGCTTTTCTTCGTCCTCCCAGTCTTCTGAACTTCTCTCACAATATCGTCTTCATCATATTTTTGTTCTAGTACGAAATTGCACTGCCGTATCGATGAAAATCTACTCTAATTCCGAGCGTGTGAAAATTCTACATAGAAAACAAGTCGCTACAAGTTAGCCGCAAGACTCCGGGGGACGAAATGACGTAATGAAACGTCACAGGATCGTCACAGGAATTAATGTCAACAAAATGGCGGCGCTCATGTCTTCGCGGGGCCTACTTTGAGGGGCTCGTTCTCAAATCTGAAAAAGTTTTATCAAATTTTAATACATTTCTGAACAAAGTACATCTGAAAGATGCTTTTGAGCCCAAATGTGTTTTTCACTCGGGTATCCCTTTAAAGGAATGTCATTGACAGGTAATCCACTCGTAAATCGATGAACCAATCCCTTGGAAGTGTTAACCTAGTGTTTAGATGGAATATGTTGACCAGCTAAAACAATATTATGTAAAGAATACAGATCGAGCCATGAATTAGATCTGAGCCTTGAGTTGTATTTTGCGATTGCAGTTGAGGCCACCACGTAGCCAGCCAGCCAGCCACAAAGTCCCCGCTAACAGTATAACATTAGGCTTCATCATGCATGCCCAATGGTCACCTAAAAATTAAACAAAACAAAATGTGCCAATGATAATGTTATTTAAGAGCCAACTTTTTTTGGGTATTTTTAATTAAAATCACGTACCTTCAAAAACACGTTCAAAAAGGTTGTTTCTTTAATTCAAAGGCTACATAACCATACATTTTCTAAAACTAGAATAGTTGCCGATTACAAATACATATTATTCGTGTGGTTAATTATTAACTAGCAAAGTGACATTTGTATGTATTAAAAATGGCTGACAGAAGAGAAAAAATAACAAGCTTTTTTTCTACTTTTAATTTATGCTGCAAAAAATATTGATACTGCAATCCAAATGTGAATTAGAAATTGTACGCTTGTCTAAACCAACTTATCATATATAAATATATTAAAAGATTAAAATATTCAAGCTAAATCAATGACTATGTACAATATATCAAGTATAAGATGTGATTGCTCAAATGTTATATAACACAATTGGCTCACTGTCCACATCAAAGTCATGCGTACGCCCATCCTCTGGTCCTGTAACCACTGGATAATCTACTTGAACAAACTCATCCGACTCTCCTCAGTTCAATCCAAGCTCTAATTCCCGAATTATTTTCTGTACCCGAGGACGAATACGAGGGCTACAACTTGATGGCGTCCTTTGGTGGTAGAAATCGTCACTAGAATTTGAATTTAAGTTTTATGCCCCATCGATGTCTTGATCTTCATCACTTTATTTCTCCGAACTACTTCCAAGTGAGTTATCGCTGTTTTACTCCGAATTGCTTCAAGATAGTAAAACTTTGCCACCATGTTTAAAGCCCCAATTAATTGAAATGGAATATTAGTTCATAAAATAACGGGAAAAAAATCTAAAAACTCGCTCAAAATGGCGGACAAATGTAAAATGCTCTTTGTACATTCAAACCGAGGGAGACTGGGTCATCAATGTCCCTCTTGTGTCCATTTCTATAGTAACGTGTTCACCATATATGGGAGCGCGCCTATATGTGCGCTTGGGAGTCAAAGGGTTAAAAAAGCTTCCCTCTTGGAAGTGTACTTCACCCTTTACATTTTTGGCCATGAAATTTACTGTTCATTTATAAATAATTTTGTTTTTATTATTAAATTGTTTGTTTGTTTAATTCATGGTCTACAATACATTTTTCTCTTTAAAATGTTACTGTTAACATTTGAAATCATACGTCCATGATATTGGTGATGTGCCAGATGATTCATTCATCGTATCTGTATTCTTTAATACATAGGAACATCTTCCTCCTGAAGACAAATTAGTCAGAACGTCTTGTCTACCCCATGTAACTGCAACGCTGGTATCAAGATGTGCACCAACAGAAAGTATAGAGCAAGACCCTGCATCTAATAACAAAGCTGTCGAACCCTTTGTAGCCAATGAAAATGACATAGGAGATAATAATTTGGATAAAATTCTGGAATTACAGGACAGTACCAAATCAGGACCTGGCAACGTGATTCATGGAGCGGAGGTTTGCCAAAACGACAACAGGAACTTCGGAAATACATCAGTCACACTGGGAAAAGAGAAGGGTGCAAAGACAAGAGATATTGTATCATACGTGCGAATGCCACCAGAACAACAAGAAGAATCTAATGATGTTTTAAATAACACAAATGATTTAAATAACACAAAGGATTGTACTACCAAGAATAAGTCCAAGGTAATGAAGATAATTAGTCTGTCTGTTCCAACAAAATCGGCAGAAACACTTAAGCCATTGAAATTCAGCCACCGCAGTAAACATAATGATGACAAATTATCCCAGTGCAAACAAAGAAACAAGAAAATTAGTAAATTAAGAGATGTACATGTACATGTAAGATCGCATGTCCCAACTGAAACTATAGATAAACTATTTAAATGCAAGCAGTGCGGAAAGGATTTCAGTCATTCTGGTAACCTAGCAAAGCATATTCGAACACACACTGGAGAAAAACCATATAATTGTAAGCTATGCGGAAAGGATTTCAGTCGATCTCATGACCTAGCTAACCATATTCGAACACACACTGGAGAAAAACCATATAAATGCAAGCAGTGCGGAAAATGTTTTAGTCAATCTGGTAACCTAGCAAAGCATATTCGAACACACACTGGAGAAAAACCATATAGTTGTAAGGAATGTGGAAAGGATTTCAGTCGATCTGGTAACCTAGCTGCCCATATTCGAATACATACTGGAGAAAAACCATATAATTGTAAGCTATGCGGAAAGGATTTCATTCGATCTGTTGCCCTAGTTGAGCATATTCGAACACACACTGGAGAAAAACCATATAGTTGTAAGGAATGTGGAAAGGATTTCAGTCGATCTCATAACCTAGCTGCCCATATTCGAATACATACTGGAGAAAAACCATATAATTGTAAGCAATGTGGAAAGGATTTCAGGCATTCTGATAACCTAGCTTACCATATTCGAAGACATAATGGAGAAAAACCATATAATTGTAAGCAATGTGGAAAGGATTTCAGTCGATCTGGTGACTTGGGTAAGCATATGCGAATACATACTGGAGAAAAACCATATAATTGTAAGCAATGTGGAAAGAATTTCAGTCAATATGGTACCCTAGCTGCCCATATTCGAATACATACTGGAGAAAAACCATATAATTGTAAGCAATGTAGAAAGGATTTCAGGCATTCTGGTGAGCTGGCTAAGCATATTCGAATACATAATGAAGAAAAACCATATAATTGTAAGCAATGTGGAAAGGATTTCAGTCGATCTGGTGCCTTGGCTAAGCATAATCGAATACATACTGGGAAAAAACCATATAATTGTCAGCAATGTGGAAAGAATTTCAGTCAATCTGGTACCCTAGCTACGCATATTCGAATACATACTGGAGAAAAACCGTATAATTGTAAACTATGCGGAAAGGATTTCAGTCAATCTGGTCACCTAGCTAAGCATATTCGAACACACACTGGAGAAAAACCATATAATTGTAAGCAGTGTGGAAAGGATTTCAGTCAATCTGGTAGCCTAGCTGATCATATTCGAACACACACTGGAGAAAAAACGATATAATTGTAAGCAATGTGTAAAGGATTTCAGTGAGTCTAGCAGCCTAGCTCGTCCTGTTCGTATTGATATTACAAACACACTCTTGAAAGACGTTATTTAAACATAAGAAGTGCGAAAGTGTTTGCAAAGTCCAGAAACTTAGCTGTACATCTTTACTTCTAGCACGTCCGTTTCGCGTGGTAAATGTAGTCTGAGCATGGGCAGTGCATCAATTAAAATTGGCGTCGTTCGAGAGCGTGCTTATTTTTCGCGGGTATATCCAACGCCAACTCAACGATTATCGTAAAATCTGGTATGCACAACCCTGAAGCATGAACAGAGCTATTCAAAGCTTAAAATGGTCAAAGGTAGTTTTGTATTCTTATAAACGCTCGGTACTGAGACAAAGCTGGCTAATCAAATCGAGACAAACGTATTTATTGATTTTAGAGCTGCTTCAAGATTACGTCAAGTATTTGTGTTCAATGAGATGGATTCGCCAGTAAAGGACATACAAGCCATCAGTGTACAGATGATTGCTATTTATTTCTTGTCTCTATATCAATTCCAAATCTGCCCATCCTCTCCCGGGCATTTGACTGAGTTTCTAGCCTGGTGGTGGGGCATTTATCACTACCAGCAAAGAAAGGTTTCTGGGATAGGAATTGTTCAAATAGATCGAGTAAAAATAGCGAATTTTACATCAATGTTTATAAGAGATAAGGGACGCTTTGGAACAAATCTCTTACAGTGGGATTTTTGCTTAGCTGAACAGCTGACCCCACAGTGGGGTATTTGCAATGCTCTGATTCAAAAATGTCAAATGCCCCACAAGTGCCGAGGGGATGGGCAGATTTGGAATTGATAGACCTTATTCCTTTGAAATGGAAGGTTTTTGAAACAGATTTATATGAGACGTGAAAACGTGTGGAATGTATTCAGCTGCATGAGCCACTTTTCATTTCATCTCTTCTTTATTTGTGGCACTGCCTCTCTGGTTTAGGGATGAACTTCCAGAAGATGTTCCTTAATCATTAGTCCCAGTCTTCTCAAATCCTCTGGAACAGCATTAACATTGTGGTGTAGTGTGTTGAACATCTTGTGTGTTGACTCTCCTTGCTCTCCATGGAAACCTATACCTACTTTCGAATCCAGGTTGCCACGTGAAGCTCTAGAAAATGGAGCTTTGGAAATATTCTTACTTGAGGGAATGTTGTGCGGAAGAGGGACCTTTGCAATATTCGTCTCTGCAATTGTAAATTAAGTCAAAACCACTAACCTCAATCTTAACTTATGCTTATAAATATTTTGTAATTAAAAAAAACCCTAAAGGAGTATTGCTAACCCTTATTGATGACGTTTTTCATCATCTCATGGTCGAATGGTTGTGGATTTCATGGTGCAATACCTGAGTGAATCCACAAAAATTGACCATGTGATGATGCAAAACATGGTAAATGAAAGAACACACCACGGTAAACTATTATTTTTTTACAGTGACAATCTAATATTGTCAAGCATCAGAACTGGAGGAGGAAAGTGATTGTAGTGTACCCTATCATGCCGTATCTACCCTGCTACATATGCCCTTAATTATATTAGAAAGCAAGGAACTGAGCAGTTGTAAGAAAGACATGTTTATCTTTGCAAATCAGTTACATGTATCTAATAGATTTATTGCTTACCAAGCTGACCAATTTCTTCTGTACTGACAGTGTCTGCACTGTGGTATGCCTTGTGGTACTCTGCAAATGTGTTGAAGAGAGGTTGGAACTTTCCTTCGTTGATTTTTGCAACATCAACAAGCTCAGGACACACTGCTTGAGTCTTGGTAATTGCTGCTTTTCAGATTTTCTTGATATTTACTTCCTGTTACAAAGCAAGGATTTCATTAGAGGTCTGCAACCGGCAAAGTCCGGCGGATACTCTGGTTATTTCTGCCAGTTACACATACTTTACCCAGACAAAGTAAGAATCCATATTAAACAAAGTATGAAAACGGAAGATTTTGAAGTTGTTCCTCTGGCCAGTTTACAGAATGTGCCAGCTTTTTAGAAAACGTATTGAAACTCCTGCAGGGGAAAACTATTAGTTTCTCCTGAATTTGCTTCCTGGGCCAGTGAAAATGTACCTTTAAACATTTGTTGACATGATTGCCAATGAAGGATCCTCCATGATACTGCTGTCGCTGGACATGAATGCATTGAAGTATGTCTTCTAGATGTGTGTTTATTTGAGCTTCATGAATCTGGCACTTGCTTTCAAGGTAAATACGTGGCTGTTTAATTTTGTTTTTATTTCGTTTTGTATATTTATATAGAAGTTCCATACTGTGTAGTTCGATTTTTCATTTACAGATGTTTTATTCTCATACATTTGAATAGGGTAAAACCAATTAATAATGATTATACATAAGCAAGCCTATCTGATCGTGGCTAATGTTTTTTTGTTATCAAAAATAATACACTTGTAATTTGATGAGAGAGGAATATCATAACGAGGAAAGGCGACCTACAATGTAAATAGAATGAATTATGTTTAAAAAAGAAGGAAAAAACAGAAGATGTCTTGGTTGCGAGTCAAACCCATGACCTCGTGAACCGGAAACTCTTTAGTTGACAGCATGTGCTGGTTGACTGAGCTATTGCAATATTAATCAATAATATTGTATAGCGGGATAAAAAGTGCTAGAAATGATTTCTATATTTCTATATATACAACTACTTACAATATACAGTTATACATGCAGAACTCTAGCTAATATAATCTGTGATATCCCTTACAGAATATGAAATACAGTATTGAATTAAAATATCACCATCTCATCTGCCGTCTTCCTCAATTCCATGGCCTGTCTCATAATTTCCCCTGCATCGCCCTCCCTCAGATGTTACTGCTAGCATAGTTGCTACCTCGAATTCATCCTCTTTCTAGCTGGCTTCTATTTCGTACGCCTTTTTCAAATCACTTAAGTAACTCTGGAACTGTATCAGTAAAGGATTCATGCTCGTGCACCTTCTTACTGAGATGTAATGCTATCTTGAGGTCAAGGTCATGTAGGTCGCTTTGAAGTAGTCTGTGCAGTATGTCTAAGATACCTAGTGTGATATGTAGCCCGGGGACAGACCTACAGTCCCTGTCAAACGTTTTTCACCGTAGGAACCACATGCGGTAGAATGTGGCACATGTGTTTACCACTTTTGGTAAAATGAATGTGGCGAAGCGAAATCGGTGGCTCTACTACTTTCGGTAAAACGAAAGTGGTGTCTCAACCACCTTCGGTAAAATGAATTTGGTATCTCGACTAGCTCGAGCAATGTAACGAGTTACATGTATGCAAATGTGGCGCTACGTAACGTACGTGACCAGTTCAAGTATCTAAAGTATAAGAGCTAGTCGCAAAGTTTACAGTGAACATGTAGTTTCTGCTTCCATTTGATTTTATTGACGTTTGAGTCAATAAAAAAGATGAATCACTTGAAATAATTAATACCTGTATTGCCATTTAAATAATCTTAATGGCAGTGTCCGTTCGCATTTGTCGGTGATGCTTTGAAAATGAACCCCTGACGCGTTAGGTTTTCCTTCATTTAATTCTCTCAACAGAGTAGGGAGATCACGTTTTCCAGCTGTAACAGCTGATCTTCGTCACTTTATTTCTGGAATAGTTGTTAATAAAATAGCGGCGAAAAAAGCGTCGAAAAACTCTCTAAACTCGCTCAAAATGGTGGACAAATATAAAATGCTCTTTGTACATTCAAACCGAGGGAGCCTGGGTCATCAATGTCCCTCTTCAGTGTGTTCATTTCTATAGTAACGTTCACCATATATGGGAGCGCGCCTATATGCGCGCTTGGAAGTCAAAAGGGTTAAAGTGCCTATAAGCCCTAGCCAGAAATCATTTACCTGGGCGCAATAGTGTCTTAAATCTTTTTCAACGATTTTGGGGCGATTTATGGTCATAGTATTGCAATAAAAAGCACTACAAATCCTTAAAATGACGTCATTTAAGGGACGTTATGTTAATCAGTTATGTTAATCAGTTTAATTTCTTCATTTATACAAGGTTTTTTTCAGGTGTAAGACATTCCATACTTACAATCTTAGAGAATGATCTTTTATTAAGTGGAGCTGACATAAAACAGAGCAAAAGGAACTATATATAGTTTGCCCCTTAAATGACGTCATCGAAATTTGATTCCTTCATAAACGAAATTGACAAACTACAATGATTATTTTTCCTATGTCGGTCATTTTGTTTGCCAGTTTGACTTGTAAATCAAAGATAACTGGCTAGGGCTTATAGGCACTTTAAAGAAGCTTAGCCTACAGAACAGGCGCTTTTATAAGAAACCCCAAAAAGTAGCTCTTGCGAGCGAAGCGATTTTTTGTTAAGCGAAGCGAGTTTGACGAGCGGAGCGAGGCGTGAGAGAAAATAAGCGCCTGCCGCCATCTTTACGGAAATTTGAATTCTCCCTCTTTTCCGCATGGATTGACATAATTATTATGATTGTTATTGACATGATTTGTGTGCTCGTAACTTTGTCGGTATCTAAGATATGTAGTCAAAACATTGTACAGTTCATTGTCTCCTGTCCAAGTCTCTGCAGTGTGGGATTTATTCACGACCACGGCCTCAATAAAGTCGCTCAGTCCCCGCTTAGTTTTTCCTTCATCAGTTCATTTACTAGACCCTGACTGACTCTTTCACTCGAACCGGCAGGTTTAAAGTACAGGTCACAATTCACAGGTCAGTTTATAACCCTAACCATCGAACGAGTTCACAGGTAAACGACGGGTTCTCACTCGCGTAGAGCTAGCTAGGGTTCAGACTTGTGAATTGTGACCTGTACTTTAAACCTGCCTCACTCGAACAGCCTCTGACAGCAGAAGCGAAAATTACTTTAGGGAACTCCGTAATTTCCTTCAGTTCTACGTCTAGATCGTAGAAGGAGATGGCTTTTTAAGTCCCAGTGTATTTAGTTTCGGTTAACTGATCCTTCGCAATGCTTTGCAAATAGGTCAATGCCGAAGCGCTAAGTCCTGTCTGACTCGACTTCCACGGCAAACAACAAGGCTTTTACCTGTTGGTAAAACCGTCAAAATCTCTCCTAGAAAGTACAAATGTAGACTATTCATTGCCTGCTTTGTTCTTCTAAATACTTTCCTGGATCACTTTTCTCTTTTCACCGCCATTTCTGTCAGTTCGCAGGAGGAATGTGCGATATTTCGTGACACATGACAGCTAATTGACCAATTGATGGCTGCAGGCCCTCCTTCTCTCTCGTGCCAGTCTCTTTTTTCCATTTTCACGCGGCCAAATTATTTTATCAACGTTGAAATAACACTGTTTCGCAGGCTAAAATAAGCTTGTCTCTTGGAAATGTACTTCACCCTTCACATGTTTGGCCATGAAATTTACTGTTCATTTAAAGATAATCTTGTTTTTATTATTAACGGTTTGTTTGTTTAATTCATGATCCCTTGTCTACAATATATTTTTCTCTTAAAGGGCGATGGTAAACGAAACATTTTATGCACTAGTCAATTGAAACTCCGGCCCCCCGACCCCCGGGACATAGCGGGGAATGTAACATTTATACACTGTTACATTTTGACCTTTTCCCCGCCCATCGGGGACAGTTTGCTGTTACAATACCCGCCCCTATGGCCCCGGTATGTGCTTCAGAATTTTCAATTGGGAGGAGGCATTGATAAATTGAATATACATAAGCTTCAATCTGTTGCTCCATTATTTGAAAAAAAAAAAAAAATTCTGTAGCACATCACTAGCGGATCCAGGGGAGGGGTTTCGGGGGTTGCAACACCCACTATGATTCCTGTAAATTCAATTTTATATCTCTAGATTTAAAAAAAAATCCTTTTGCAAACCCCCCTTTCACAAAATCCTTGATCCGCCCCTGTACATTTTCTATTACTATACATGCTTTCCGCACTTTTACAGTCTCGACCATGGTCTTGTTTATCAGAAACCGTTATCTGTCAACAAAAAACAACAATGCGACAAAGGAATATAAAGGAAATGTCATGCAGCTGCGTTTAATTAAATATATTTAAGTATTAAATGATCCGTGTAAAAAGTACGACAAAATCCATTGTTATGTGGCATTGAGCCTCCCTCACATGTGATTTGTCTGTGTTTTAGACTACGAAAACAATGGGTGATAATTATGATTATTCTGAAATAAAAGTAGTATGAAGTCTTTGTTTCATTCCATTTTTATGAAAAAATTATCTTCCAACCAATAGGAAAAGCCAAAAACAATAGCTACGAAACAGGCACGATTGATAAGGTTCCGAACATACGATTTGCTTTACAAACGACATTTGGAACCGCAGTGCAAATCGTAGTTTTAATTGTTTGAAAAATTGGAGGAAATTAAACGTCTTCCTAACCTTTAAGGCGATTTTCATGTTTCAACCAATCAGATCAAGAATTTTCACAGCTATCTGAATGCCGTTCGGTGTCGTACTTGTTACACGAATCATTACTTAATCTGATATTTTGCCGTGACGCAAACTTTAACAAAACCGGCTTTGTTGTTGCAAATAACAAAAACACTTTAAAGTGTTTAATAATAAACACTTCCTGATCTACTACTCGTGACTCCACTCGGTATAAACACTGCCTCTGATGGAAACACCCAGGACTTGTTTAAATTAGCTACGAGTTTTGCGTGTCCATAGCTTCCGCCATGTTGATGCTCGGGCCCAGTCCCGCTCTGTCGTGGCTGGCGTTACAACCACCGCTAAAATCACCGCAAATTTTGCAAATCGTTACTTTCCCCGTTCCACCGGCAAAATGCAGCGTTAAATGTACGTTATTCCACGGCCATGTCCCCGTTAATGTCCCACTATGTCCCAGGGGTCGGGGGGCCGTGGTTTCAATTGACTAGTGCATTATTGAGATGGCCTAACAGGCTACTATTTCTGTGTAACATTTTCTGATTTTCTTTTTAACTTGACGTAAGCTCCTCCTCGCAAACAAAACAACGCTAATAATTAGCATAATGCTATTGTTTTAATATTGTGCAACTTGGGAAGAACCGCCAACACGATCGTATTGTAGCAGTTTAAAGGTCTCAAAACTCTAACGAGAGTGCAATCCAAATCGAAGAACACTTAGCAAATGATTTAACCTATGAATTGGATGTTGTGATGTTGAAATACGTCGAAAGTCAGACTAAGATTGTTGTTCAACCATTGACAGCTTGTAGTGTGATTGGAAGTTATATATAGTCAACTGAAGAGAACGACAAAAGAATCACACAGAAACAGTCTCCGCATCTGATTTCTACAACAAATAAGGTTAGAACTTTCTAAAATGGCCTTTTTAGTGTATTTTCTGAACCTCTAATTTGTTAAGAAGCGTGAAATAGGCATAAATGCGCTGGACCCGTAGATAGACAGTTGATCTGTCAAGGTCTAATATGCAAGGCACATGACGTCATTCTTCCCTCTTGAATATTTGTTAAACAAGAAGCTGCACGCAGCTTAAACTCCGGCTTATTTTGTGTGATGCGAACTATCTCCGATACTGCGTGTTTGCCAATTACAACGCACAATCAGATGCGAAAGTACGCACACACAGTTGATCTCATCTAAAACGAATCCGAACACGAGTGAACAAAAGGAGAACACGAGCGACTTAAAGTAAGCCAGGGTACCCTAGGGTAACACAGGTAGCCCAAAAATACTAGGATCTAAATACTAAGATGATCTTTTCTAAAACTCCACATGAGTCAGGACATGAGTGAACACGAGTGCACAGCGGTTTGTTTTATCGGGTTACCTGTTTTGTATTTCCGGGCTACCTGTGTTATTTTAGCTTGGCTAAGTTGTGTCGGGTTACTTGTTTTAAGTAAGGTACCCTCTCTTTGTATTTTCGGGCTTCTTTTGTTCACATCGTTATTAGCATGCACAAAGCCATATCACTGTTAGTACACACGCACAATCAGTCATATTGGATTGCACAATCAGATGCGAAAGTATACACGCACAGTTGCATCACATAGCAGCGCCAGAGTAACAAGAAGCTGCACGCACCTTTAAAGAGGAACAAAAGCCTAAATCAATTCAATATCTATGCAAAAATGTATTCCAAATAAATAAATTGTGCTATTTAATTTTTCTATGTTACGTGTCTATGAAGAGAAAAGCTGAAACCTTCCTCGCATCCTCCTCTCAGACGGCTAAAGTCTGTTTTTTTTTGCTGGACTAACGGCTCCTAATTGCGAACCACTGTGTTTTCTTGAATTTGGGTAAATTTGCTTTGAATTGAGCCACCACACCGACCTAAATTGATCAGCGGAGAATCGAACTTGAAAACTAACTTGAAAACTAATTTTCTCTTCAAAGACGCGCAGCACAGACAAATATAATAGCAGAACTTATATATTTATAATACATATTTGTTTAGATGTGTGAACACAAGTAGAACACGAGTGAATACGAGTGCACGCAAGTAAAACGCGAATCAACACGAGCAACACCACGTAAGCCAGGGTACCTAGGATTACAAAAATACTTGGATCCAAATACTAGTAGGATCTGAAATATAACTCCACGATTCAGAACACGAGTGAACATGAGTGCACTAGCGCTTCATGATGTAATTAACACAAAATCAGAATAAAATAAAATAATAAAAATGGTGGTATCGGCTTAGTTGTTTCGGGATATCTGTGGTATCAGTGTGTGCCGTGGTACCTGTGTTGTCCTATTGTTATTAATGCGGTACATTACTATACTCTATGTATTGTCGGGCTATCTGTGTTATCCCAGGGGAACGCAATTATGATAATAAAATTGCGTTATCGCCTTAGTTGTTCAGGGTTACCTGTGGTATCAGTGCGTGCCGTCTTTGTATTTTCGGGTTACCTGTGTTGTCCTATTGTTATCAATGCAATGCCACTATCGCCATTTTGTACTGTTTCCTTTGTAAATTGGCCGTCCTGTTCAAATTAATTTTCGAATTTGGCGACGTACTGTAATTTTTAAGACCTGGATGTGTCGCGCCATTCTGCCCGATGTGTGCCCAGTTGTATCGGGTTACCTGTGTTTTCAGTAAGGTACCCTTTGTTTGTATTTTCGGGCTACCTGTGTTCACATCGCTATTAGTATGCACACAGTCAACTCACTGTTAGTACACACGCACAATCAGTGGATTTGAACAACAGAATATTGGCAATTCAACTGTAATGAACTGCAATATATTCAATCCAAGGACTTATTAAGAGTCTGAATTCTATTGATCTTTGGAAAATGTCCAGCAAAAACTATGTCAATAAATGACGAGTGTGAATGAAAAACATCAATTTCTTAGGCATAAATCCCTTTTAAGAGGTTGGAGAGTAGTTGGGTATGTGCTACCCCAAATAATTATACCATATATTAAAAATGGGTAAATCAATGCATAATAGAGGTTGATAAGAATTGAAATGTCAACATAGTATCGTATTTTGGACAAAATACCTATGCTTCTCTTTATTTTTTTAGTAATGCAGTCAAGTTGAGGTTTCCAGCTTAAATTAGAGTCCATGTGAATTCCAAGGTATTTTATGCATATGTCTTGTCGAAGAGGCTTATCATTTATAAAAAGTTCAACATTGTAGGTTATTTTCTTTTGGGGTGGGTGAAAAATTACAAAATTAGATTTTTCTATATTAAGTGACAACTTATTTGCACACAGCCAGACATGAATGTTGTTTAACTCGATATTGATATTGGTTTGCAAAGTACAAAGATTTTTGTGTCGATAAAATAAATTAGCATCATCAGCAAATAGGTGGAAATCGAAAAGATCAGAACACAGATAAAAATCATTAATGTAGAGCAAAAATAGTAGTGGTCCAAGGACAGACCCCTGGGGAACACCACATGAAACATCAGTTGGATTTGAGGTTGTATTATTTATGGTTACAGTTTGCTGGCGGTGACTGAGGTATGATACAAACCAGTTTTTAGCGATACCCCTAATACCATAATATTCAAGTTTTTTTTATTAATATTGTATGATTTACGGTATCGAATGCTTTACTAAAGTCTAGAAATATTCCACATGAAAAATCACGTTCATCAATTGCTCTTTGAATTTTATCGATAATGCTAAGAATTGCATGGTCAGTGGAATGTTTGGCTCGAAAGCCAAATTATTTATCAAAAAATATTTTTTTCTTTTCAAGGAAGTCCAGCAATCTGTTACACATTAGTTTCTCTAAGAGTTTATTAAAAACTGAAAGAAGAGAGATTGGGCGGTAATTTGAGAGGCAAGTTTGTGAATCTTTTTTGTACACAGGTATTACATTTGATAATTTGAAATTGCTTGGGACTATACCTGCTGAAAAAGAAGCATTAAATAAAGTTTCTAAGGGCTTAGAGATTACTGTTTTTAGAATTTTTAAGATATTAATTGGAATACTAAAAGGACCATTAGCTTTGCCAGTTTTGAGATTGGAGATTTCTGTTTCAATTTCAGAGGCAGTAGTGGGAAAAATGCAAAAGCTATTACACGATGGGGACTTTAAATAGTCCATGGGCGATTTTTGAAAATCTGGTATTAGACTAGCTATTTTTTTTCCTACATTAGAAAAATAGTTATTAAATGCATTAGCAATCATTAATGAATCAGTCATCTCAAGATTATCTTCAACAATTTTATAAATTTTCTGACTGGCTTTTGGTTTGAAGTGAATGGTTTGTTTGATTCCATTCCAGATTCTCTTACTATCATTGATATTTTCCAAAAAATAGTGATTGTAATACTGCCTTTTGCTGATTTTCAAAAGGTGATTCAGTTTGTTTCTATAATCTGTAACGTCTCGTTTTACAAGTAATTCCCTATTTTATACCAAAAAGAAAATTGAATAATAATAATAATGGCATAAATACTTGGCAAGATATAATATACCAAAAGCTTTGAATTAAAAATACTTGTTTTAACACTATAATTAAAAGAACTAAGAGAAACAACCCGAGGAATCAATAGACCTCATTTCCAGTGGTAACGAGTTCCATCAAATAAGAGCAGATACCAAAACATCAGAAGTCCACATGATTTCAAATTATACTTCACGATCTTGAATACATGCTGACTTGCCGACCGTAGCTTCGGGACTTGTCGAACTAGTAGCTTGTTGAAGAAATTAAATGCTCTTGATTGTTTATTTGTTTCATGAAAGAAGTACACGTGCTTTGGGTAACAAATTTCATAATTTCTACCGGATTCAAAACACAATCGAACCCATGAATTTCCCCCGGTGCTTCGAATATGATTTGACCTCGGCAGGAAGCCAGTAATATTCGTTAGGACTTTAGAGTCAAATTGGATTTACGAAAGCACAAGCAAACAAATACTCTTGGTAGCTTGAAATGTACCAGGCATCACAGCCACATATTAAATACAGCGATAATTAGAACAAAAATCAATTAACAGACAAACTGATAGTTTTTTTTTGCACTCATGAATGCAGTTCGAATTTATGAGTGAAAAAATGTGTCTGTACTATACCAGGCTATGTTTCGATTTCCAAAGTTTTATCCTGTTCAGTTTATACGGTTTCCAATGACAAATCCAACTTCTATTTACTCTTAACAGCCATTCAAGTCATTCCAGTGTTTCTTTACGGTCATTACGGTTTCTTAAGTATCAAATCAAATCCAGTACAATAATTACGGCTTTTAGATCGAGTCAACTGACCTTCTTAGATTTCCTAAAACGGACTCCAGTTCAGTTCTTCAGGATATTTACGTGAAACTCGCCGGAATTTGTCCCGCTTTGAACAACCTGAATCTTCATTGCAACAGTGATGTGACAACAAATATAGATGCTTTTATAATGGAATGCCTTAGAGCGAGAGCGTTGTGTAGTACAATTTAACGGTAACCGTTTGCAGAGACGAAAGCCCGAATAGATTTTTCGTGACCCAGTGACTTCGTTGAACGATTGTGTGAGATTAAAGCTTGGTCATATCAGACGAAATTGATCTCTTGTCATTTACTGTAATTGGTTTTGTCTAATTGCTTGACCTCTTATCTGGCGTCTGCCTATAAGATCTGATCCCGGATTGTATTTTGATAGCTATGTTTTGAGTTCGTTGTTGCCTTTATTAATGACTCATACGGTCCTAGACTAGAAGGCGCCGTAGTTTCGCCTGAGTCAACAATACTTCATCCATATTAATAACTCGGTTAGAGAGACGATTGCAGCAAATTAAGTACTTCATGATGTGACGGTAGCCTTAAACCCTCTAAAGCTCTCTAGCGAACATTTATCTTTCAACTAATGCGCATGCCTCCTCTTTATCGCTCGATCACAGCGTCTCCGACCCACATTGTTAGCGGCAGAGGTCAGAACTGATCAAAAATTTTACTGGACTGAACATTACAAATAATAATAACAAGAAGCTGCACGCAGCTTAAACTCCGGCGTATCTTTTGCAACGTGGATGCTCTCATACACCTGCGTGTTTGGCACATTACGAACGCACAATCAGATGCGAAAGTACGCACAGACAGTCGATCTGATCTAAAACTCCACACGAGTTAGAAAACGAGTGAATACGAATGAACACAAGTAGAACATGAGATAACACGATCGAGGTCAAATAAGGCAGGATACTCCAGGATAACACAGATAGCCCAAAAATACAAAGATACAAATGCTGAGGAACTGTTCTAAATCACCACACGAGCCAGAACACGAGTACACTAGCGATTCATAATTGAGGTGATAACTCTCTTCCGGTATCGGAGAATCTACGGATTGTAGCGGGTAGAAGTGCCATACAATTCTCAACAAGAGGCTGAGGGCAGCCTTAACTCGGGTTGTATACACATAATCATCACCCGCGCCTTGTCTTCTCCCGCATTTTTTTTTAATTTTCTGCATTCTTTACATTCCATACATTCCATACATTCCATTCTAGGGCGTGGTCATAGGGGAGGGGTGGAACTCGCTCCACTCCTATTATTTATCAGGGGTGGGGTAGTGGAGTTATCAGTCGCGGTGACTTTCCGCTCACTGCTCCCCTAGTATATGTATGTAATTTAATATTTTTGTTTTTCATCATATGTAAATTAGAGATGTTTTTCTCGTATGTAAATTAAAGAAGTTGCCCTTTTACTGTAAACACTACTCATGTAACACACGTCTACAATTTACAGTCTGCTGTTCTGTTGTACTACAGGTTCCGAGTACTAATAGATGATTGATTGTCTCAATGTTTATATTTATCCCATATTATAAGTTATACTAGAAGTAATCTTAGATTATCAAAGTGCGTTCGACATATTACTTTTAAGAGAAAGGACTGGGCTTCTGTGGTAACGGCAAAAGACTGAAACTGATTGCTGCAATAATGCATGTTGACTGTGGGTGTAAATAATCCTGATCAAAAATATTTGTTTTTAACTAATGTGCAAATTTTGAATGCCCTGACTTATAAGTTAATATACATGGGGATGCATCTGGGTATAAAACTGTAATTATCTTTGTGTAATTATCATTGTATACGATGCTTATGTGGCTATATAAGTACATGTGTGTTTTATATGGTTATCATTCATTTGAGCATTTGTAGCACATTTTGCTGTGTGGTTACCCTGGTTCCAGAGGTGCTCAGGTACGGATATACTGTAATGTTCGCGACTCCGTTCTGAAATCAAACCTGCGGCTCGATTTCAGCTGGTCTCGTTTCGCTCGACCGACGATTTCGAGCCTCTGGTATCCAGGGTACTGTGTGCTATACAGTGTAAAGCAATAATTGGAATTAGTGTAGAACACAATCAACCCTTATTGCTAGCTACGGCTATTCAGATTTGTATAAACTGCATTCCAGTTCCTAACATTCGCAATACTAAGTAAACTCCAGTGTAGAACATAAACTATATGCATGTGCCCAGTTCCTTCGGAGCATTCAAACTATTTTTAAAGTGAGAACAAGGTTGGCTGCAGAATACTGAGTGTCCTGATTGTTAGTTGCAGTATAATTTATGATCAATGTTGGTGTTGAGCCGGGTCCGGGCTTTGATCAGCCTCTTATGGTTGTTTCAGGTCCCGTTAGAAATTCAGTGTAGATTAATTGATTTGGGAACACAGCAATGAACTCAGTACTTTGAATTTCCCTCACCTTGTACTGTGTTGATATTCAAGTTCCTTGGCATATCAAAATGTTGTTATAGAACTCTTTGCCTGAATGTAGTGTTAATTTGTATAACCAAGATGTACACATGCATGTGTCACTGATTGTAGTGTCACAACTCGCACAACCAAAGGGTGTCTAGAAAACTCAGACCTAGTTTCTCTTCAGCCAGGCATGATTTTAATATTAATACAGTACTATACAGTACTATACAGAGTTATACAGAGCTATACCGAGCTATACAGCGCTATAATGCACTATACAGAGCTATACAGCGCTATACAGCACTATACAGAGCTACACAGCACTATACAGAGCTCCACAGCGCTATACTGCACTATACAGAACTATACTGCGCTATACTGCACTATACTGCACTATACAGAGCTATACAACGCTATACTGCACTATACAGAGCTATAAAGAGCTATACTGCACTACACAGCACTATACCGTACTATACTGCACTATACAGAGCTATACTGCACTATACTGCACTATACAGAGCTATACAGAGCTATACAGACCTATACTGCACTATACCGAGCTATACAGCGCTATACTGCACTATACAGAGCTATACAGCGCTATACTGCACTATACTAGCTATACAGCGCTATACTGCACTATACAGAGCTATTAATACAACGCTATACTGCACTATACAGAGCTATACAGAGCTATACAGAGCTATACAGTGCTATACAGAACTATACTGCACTATACAGTGCTATACAGCGCTATACTGCACTATACAGAACTATACAGCACTATACAGTACTATACTGCACTATACAGAGCTACATGTATACTGCACTATACAGAGCTATACAGAGATATACAGCGCTATACTGCACTATACCGAGCTATACAGCGCTATACTGCACTATACAGCGCTATACTGCACTACACAGCACTATACAGTACTATGCTCTACTATACAGAGCTATACTGCACTATACAGAGCTATACAGAGCTATACAGCTCTATACTGCACGATATTGAGCTATACAGCGCTATACTGCACTATACAGAGCTATACAGCACGATACAGTACTATACTGCACTATACAGAGCTATACTGCACTATACAGAGCTATACAGAGCTATACAGACCTATACAGCGCTATACTGCACTATACAGAGCTACACAGCACTATACTGCACTACACAGCACTATACAGTACTATACAGAGCTATACCGCGCTATACTGCACTATACAGAGCTATACCGCGCTATACTGCACTATACAGAGCTATACAGCGCTATACTGCACTATACAGAGCTATACTGCACTATACAGAGCTATACAGCGCTATACAGCGCTATACTGCACTATACAGAACTATACAGCACTATACAGTACTATACTCTACTATACAGAGCTATACTGCACTATACTGGGCCGGGTTGTTCGAAGCAAGGTTAACTTTAACCCTAGGTTAGCGCTAAATCTCTAATTGCAATCTGTACAGTTTAACCCTGGGTTAGCGATTTAACCCTGGGTTAGCGCTTAACCTTGCTTTGAACAACCGGGCCCAGAGCTATACAGAGCTATACAGCGCTATACTGCACGATATTGAGCTATACAGCGCTATACTGCACTATACAGAGCTATACAGCACTATACAGTACTATACTGCACTATACAGAGCTATACTGCACTACACTGCACTATACAGAGCTATACAGAGCTATACAGACCTATACCGAGCTATACAGCGCTATACTGCACTATACAGCGCTATACTGCACTACACAGCACTATACAGTACTATACAGAGCTATACCGCGCTATACTGCACTATACAGAGCTATACCGCGCTATACTGCACTATACAGAGCTATACAGCGCTATACTGCACTATACAGTACGTGCTATACAGCGCTTTAATGTTCAAATTTCGTGCATTGTACAAAATCCAAGTATGTGATTGGCTAATGAGCGTGCATTATTGGTGACCACAGCACTCGACCCAGACCCTCTCTTACCTAGGGGAAGGGAGACCTAGTCCTTCACTTAGTTACGTGTTTGGACGGCTTGGAAAACCTCATCGCATATTAAACACGGTGAAAATGCAGACAATTACTAGAAAGGTAACGGCAGGATTGAACTCTGTTGCCTGTGTGACAGAAGATAAATATTTTGAGGCGAACATTTGCATAATGGCTCGTTGGAAATGGCTGATTTGCGAGTGCTGGAAGTACAACTTTACAAGTCAACATGTGTCCGAGTGAACAAAGGTTTCTACAACACTCTAGTAGTCTTACTTAAGAAATGGATTGTATTTCCGAGACCTTACTCTGTCAATAAGAGGAGAAAATTAAGCGAGAATTCAGTGGATGGTTCGAAAACCCAAGATATTTTATTTGGAAAATGTTTGCATCGGAGCCGAGCACATGGCCGGAGGCCGGTTTCGAGTCAAGATTTCAATTCACTGCCCCACTGGAATCTGCAGGTTAGTTATTTTCGAATGAAAGAAACTATTAAAGAAAGCAGACCATCTAGGAGTTAAGCCAGCTAAATAATTGATATTTGAATACATGGCTCCAAGAGAAACGTTTTCGAGTTAAATGTACAATCATACTATTCGCCTCACATTATGTTTTCAGGCAAACATTTGCATAATCATTCGTTAGAAATGGCTGATATGCAAGCGCTGGAAGTACAACAACTAACAAGTCAGCATGTGTCTGAGTAAACAAAAGTTTCTACAACACTCTAGCAGTCCAAACTGAAGAAATGGATTTTATTTCCGGCGAGATCTTACCCTGTCAATAAGAGGAGACAATGAAGCGACAATTCAGTGGAAGGTTCGAAAACCTAGGATATTTTTATTTGGAAAATGTTTGCATCAGAGCCGAGCACATGAAGGCCGGGTTCAAGATTTCAATTCACTGGAATCTGCAGGTTAGTTATTTTCGAATGAAAGAAACTATTAAAGAAAGTAGACTATCTAGGAGTTAAGCCGGCTATATACTCGATATTTTAATACATGGCTCCCAGAGAAACGTTTTCGAGTTAAATGTACAAACATGTACTCGCAAGGCGTCAACTAAACTGACCGAACACCAAAGTAAATTATTCTTTGCAAAGTTATCTACTTCTGTTTTTATTCATTGTCTATTGAAATGACTTTTCTTTGTGGAGATATTTACCGTAAAATGATTTAATTCATGCGAAATATTTGACTTCTTTATGAAATTGTTATTGACAACTGATTTCAATTGAAATTCACGGCTGACAGTGCACTCAGTTTGAATATTAAAAGGGTTAGAGACTTTATGTTTGTGCTTTATCGGAAAAATACAGTCAGCGCGTGCCTGTATTTGTCGATAAAGAACTCACAAGCAGTCTCTAACCCTTACATACTGCACTATATCGAAAGTAAAAACCAGAGTTGTGTGGTTTACTCGATAAATACTTTTTAAACATTTCAATTTAAGACTCTTCAGATTAAATCGTAATCTGTTAAATCAATTTTCTGTCAATTAAAGTAACCTTGAATTGACTGTAAGTACTAATGTTTTGCAATTCATCGAAGAATCTTGCAGATTTCAAGTCGATGTACTAAATTGTACAATAAAAAAATGTTTGCTCTTAAAGATCAAGAAAGATCAAGAAAAAAGGAAGAAACTAATGCATAATGCTGCAAGGCAACCACTCCAGTTAAAGGAAAGAAGTTTAGAAATGGTTGAAAGAACGAATTTTAAGAATGTAATATAAATAGAATGTTTGCATGAAAATCAACTATGTCTACGAAGGAAGACTCTGTTCACTGTTATGTTTACGGTGCCATGCTATATTTGAACAAGTTCAAGAGGTATGGTGTTTTGTTTTGTAGCCTGCGTTGCGGCTCTGGAGTATCGGAGCACAACGAGCGGAATGCAGGCTATTTGTTTTGTAATGAGAGGTTGGTATTTGGAAAACGGCATGTTTAGAACTATCACAAGAAGCCGGTAGCATGGGATTTCCGAATGCTGTTTTGATGAAATTGCATAAGCTAAGAAAACGCACTTCCGAGAACCTTCAGGCCTCTGAAATATCCATTCTTAAGCTACTACTCCCTGTTTATTAGAATAGATGTTTGTTAATGCTTAGAACCCTGTTTAAGCTGGCTATAATATATCGGAAATAAATTATTACTATCATTGGAAACTGATTTTTTGAAGAAGTAGTAAAAAAATTAAAACTCCATGGTTCATTACTGACTGACTAATCCAGTTGGTTGAGTGCGAATGATTTTTTCAGCTGGCTTGGAATCATTCATGCAATTGCTCAGCACTGGAAGGCACTGCTGAAGTCTAGTAAAGTAGTGGATAGCAGTGAAATATACTCTGATACGATATATATTTAAAGGGTATGACTTATTAGGTTAAACAATTAACTAATAAAAATGTCTATGATATACTGATAACCCAGAAAACGGGAATACCTACTGCACAAGAAAGACAATGGTCCGCAATTTGAAGCCGTTAGTCCCGCTATTTAATGTAGGGGAGAGCATGGCAAAACTAATTTATTCCCCGTATCCTACGTCACAGATTACGAGACTTGAGCCGTCTATACATAACGGACGTTGTGAGGAAGGTTTTCGGATTTTCTCTTGCTAGACGCGCAACACAGAAAAATAAAATAGCAGAACCTATTTATTTCGAATACATGTTTGTATAGACATTGGGTTGTTTTTAGGGTTGAGTTCCCCTTTAAGCATCCCACATCGCCGATAGGTTCGTTAGTTCATATCAAAATCGGTGAAAATAGCTGTTTCGATTCCGGGCCGGAACGCGAAGCCTATTACCGTGACACAGCCCCTTTAAAACCAAGCTTAGAGAGTTTATTTTCAGATTTGTTTGCGATGCGGATTCTCAATCATGTTTATTTATTTTTATAAGGCATGGTTTTTTAGCAGTTCTGATAAAACATTCAAAATTCGCTATCTATCTTGCAGAACTTTCCCCACACACGATCAGATTCTTCGAAATTAAACCATAGTTAGTATTCAAACTACAAAAAAAATCATTTATTCAATGAAAATGCATTATTTCGATTGGTTTCTATTGAATTTATAAGTATCAACCAATGAAATTACGAGAAAGAATAATAGAAAATTAACACGTTTAACATTCCTTGCTGTAGAGCACTACAGTTCTTATCTGGACCATTACTTAATTACCTGCACTTTCTCTTTAAAATAGGCCATTTTGACGATGTTGCGCGCGCATTGAGAAAAATATACATGCAATCAAGAAAACAAAAGATTGTCATGCAACATTGAGTGCAGTGTAGCGCTGTATAGCTCTGTATAGTGCAGTATAGCGCTGTATAGCTCGGTATAGTGCAGTATAGCGCTGTATAGCTCTGTATAGTGTATAGCTCTGTATATAGCTCTGTATAGTGCAGTATAGTGCAGTATAGCGCTGTATAGCTCTGTATAGTGCAGTATAGCGCTGTATAGTGCAGTACAGCTCTGTATAGTGCAGTATAGCGCTGTATAGCTTTGTATAGTGCAGTATAGCGCTGTATAGCTCTGTATAGTCTGTATAGTGCTATATAGCTTTGTATAGCGCTGTATAGTTTTGTATAGCTCTGTATAGTGCAGTATAGCGTTGTATAGCTCTGTATAGTGCAGTATAGCGCTGTATCGCTCTGTATAGTGCAGTATTGTGCAGTATAGCGCTGTATAGCTCTCTATAGTGCAGGATACCGCTGTATAGCGCTGTATTGCTCTGTATAGTGCAGTATAGCGCTGTATAGCTCTGTATAGTGCAGTATAGCGCTGTATAGCTCTGTATAGTGCAGTATAGCGCTGTATAGCTCTGTATAGTGCAGTATAGCGCTGTATAGCTCTATATAGTGCAGTATAGCGCTGTATAGCGCTGTATAGCTCTGTATAGCTCTATACAGTACTGTATAGTGCAGTATAGCGCTGTATAGCTCCGTATAGTGCAGTATAACTCTGTATAGCTCTGTATAGTGCAGTATAGTGCTGTATAGCGCTGTATAGTGCTGTATAGCTCTGTATAGTGCAATATAGTGCAGTCTAGCACTGTATAGTGCAGTATAGCGCTGTATAGCTCTGTATAGCTCTGTATAGTACTGTATAGTACTGTATAGTGCAGTATAGCGCTGTACAGCTCTGTATAGTGCAGTATAGCGCTGTATAGCTCTATATAGTGCACTATAGCGCTGTATGGCACTGTATAGTGCAGTATAGCGCTGTATGGCTCTGTATAGGGCAGTATAGCGCTGTATAGCTCTGTATAGTGCAGTATAGCTCTGTATAGCGCTGTATAGCTCCGTATAGCTCTGTATAGTGCAGTATAGCGCTGTATAGCTATGTATAGTGCAGTATAGCGCTGTATAGCTCTGTATAGCTCTGTATAGTGCAGTATAGCTCTGTATAGTGCAGTATAGCGCTGTATAGCTCTGTATAGTGCAGTATAGCGCTGTATAGCTCTGTATACTCTGTATAGTGCTATATAGCTTTGAATAGCGCTGTATAGCTTTGTATAGCTCTGTATAGCGCTGTATAGCTCTGTATAGCTCTGTATAGTGCAGTATAGCTCTGTATAGTGCAGTATAGCTCTGTATAGCTCCGTATAGCTCCGTATAGCTCTGTATTGTGCAGTATAGCGCTGTATGGCTATGTATAGTGCAGTATAGCGCTGTATAGCTCTGTATGTAAGGGTTAGAGACTGCTTGTGAGTTCTTTATCGACAAATACAGGCACGCGCTGACTGTACGATGAACGAAAAATAATGAATACTGCATGAGGCCGAAGGCCGAATGCAGTATGAAGACATTTTGAGTTCATCGAACAGTCAGCAAGTGACTGTATTTTGCCGATAAAGCACAAACATAAAGTCTCTAACCCTTTTAATATTCAAACTGAGTGCACTGTCAGCCGTGAATTTTAATTGTAATACCATAGAGGTCAATAAATTTTTCATAAAGAAGTCAAATATTTCGCATGAATTAAATCATTTTACGGTAAATATCTCCACAAAGAAATATCATTTCAACAGACAATGAATAAAAACAGGACTTTAATATCCAACTAAATAGATAAACTTTGCAAAGAATATTTTACTTTGGCGTTCGGTCAGTTTAGTTGACGCCTTGCGAGTATGATTTGTACATTGTACATTTAAAAACGTTTCTCTTGGAGCCATGTATTCAAATATCAAGTCAGTTTAGCCGGCTTAATTCCTAGATAGTCTACTTTCTTTAATAGTTTCTTTCATTCGAAAATACTAACCTGCAGATTCCAGTGAATTGAAATCTTGAAACCGGCCTCCGTGTCCTCGGCTATGATGCAAACGTTTTCCAAATAAAAAAATCCTAGGTTTTAGAACCATCCACTGAATTGTCGCTTCATTGTCTCCTCTTATTGACAGAGTAAGGTCTCGGAAATAAAATCCATTTCTTCAGTAAGACTACTAGAGTGTTGTAGAAGCTTTTGTTTTCTCGGACACATGTTGACTTGTTGTACTTTCAGCGCTGGCAAATCAGCCATTTCTAACAAACGATTATGCAAATGTTTGCCTCAAAATATAATGTGAGCCGGCGAAAAGTATGATTGTACATTTAACTCGAAAACCTTTCTCTTGGAGCCATGTATTCAAATATCAATTATTTAGCCGGCTTAACTCCTAGATAGTTTACTTTCTTTAATAGTTTCTTTCATTCGTAAATAACTAACCTGCAGATTCCAGTGGGGCAGTGAACTGAAATCTTGACTTGAATTTGAAACCCGCTTCATTCCATGTGCTCGGCTCCGATGCAAACATTTTCCAAATAAAAAATCCTGGGTTTTCGAACCATCCACTGAATTCTCGCTTAACGTTCTCCTCTTGTTGACAGAGTAAGGTCTCAGAAATAAAATCCATTTCTTCAGTAAGACTGCTAGAGTGTAGTAGAAACTTTTATTCACTCGGACTTGTTGAGTTGTACTTCCAGCACTTGCAAATCAGCCATTTCCAACGAGCGATTATGCAAATGTTCGCCTCAAATTTTTTTTTTTCTGTCACACAGGAAACAGCGTCCAATCCTGTCGTTACCTTTCTAGTTATTGTCTACATTTTCACTGTTAAATAGGCGATTGTAAGCCGTCCAAACACGTAACCGTAAGGCTAAGCGAATGCTCACTCAGTCACTGTATCAGGTCTCCCTTTCCCTAGGTAAGAGAGGGTCTGGGTCGAGTGCTGTGGTCACCAATAATGCACGCTCATTAGCCAATCACATGCTTGGATTTTGTACAATGCACGAAATTTGAACATTAAAGCTCTGTATAGTACAGTATAGCTCTGTATAGCGCTGTATCGCTCTGTATAGTGCAGTATAGCGCTGTATAGCGCTGTATAGCTCTGTATAGCTCTGTATAGCTCTGTATAGTCTGTATAGTGCTATATAGCTTTGTATAGCGCTGTATAGCTTTGTATAGCTCTGTATAGCGCTGTATAGCTCTGTATAGCTCTGTATAGTGCAGTATAGCTCTGTATAGTGCAGTATAGCTTTGTATAGCGCTGTATAGCTTTGTATAGCTCTGTATAGTGCAGTATAGCGTTTTAATGTTCAAATTTCGTGCATTGTACAAAATCCAAGCATGTGATTGGCTAATGAGCGTGCATTATTGGTGACCACAGCACTCGACCCAGACCCTCTCTTACCTAGGGAAAGGGAGACCTGATTTGGCTGATACAGTGACTGACTACTGAGTGAGCATTCGCTTAGTTACGTGTTTGGACGGCTTGCAAAACCTCATAACAATCGCCTATTTAACAGAGAAAATTACTAGAAAGGTAACGGCAGGATTGAACTCTGTTTCCTGTGTGACAGAAAATATGTATTTTGAGGTGAACATTTGCATAATCGCTCGTTGGAAATGGCTGATTTGCGAGTGCTGGAAGTACAACTCAACAAGTCAACATGTGTCCGAGTGAATAAAAGTTTCTACTACACTCTAGCAGTCTTACTGAAGAAATGGATTTTATTTCTGAGACCTTACTCTGTCAATAAGAGGAGAACATTAAGCGAGAATTCAGTGGATGGTTCGAAAACCCAGGATTTTTGATTTGGAAAATGTTTCCATCGGAGCCGAGCACATGGAATGAAGCTGGTGTCAAGTCAAGATTTCACTTCGGCTGTCCCACTGGAATCTGCAGGTTAGTTATTTACGAATGAAAGAAACTATTAAAAAAAGTAAACTATCTAGGAGTTAAGTCGGCTAAATAATTGATATTTGAATACATGGCTCCAAGAGAAACGTTTTCGAGTTAAATGTACAATCATACTATTCGCCTCACATTATATTTTGAGGCAAACATTTGCATAATCGTTCGTTACAAATGGCTGATTTGCAAGCGCTGAAAGTACAACATGTGTCCGAGAAAACAAAAGTTTCTACAACACTCTAGTAGTCTTACTGAAGAAATGGATTTTATTTCCGAGACCTTACTCTGTCAATAAGAGGAGACAATGAAGCGACAATTCAGTGGATGGTTCTAAAACCTAGGATTTTTTTATTTGGAAAATGTTTGCATCAGAGCCGAGCACACGGAGGCCGGTTTCAAGATTTCAATTCACTGGAATCTGCAGGTTAGTTATTTTCGAATGAAAGAAACTATTAAAGAAAGTAGACTATCTAGGAGTTAAGCCGGCTAAATACTTGATATTTGAATACATGGCTCCAAGAGAAACGTTTTTAAACGTACGAATGTACAAATCATACTCGCAAGACGTCAACTAAACTGACCGAACGCCAAAGTAAAATATTGTTTGCAAAGTCTACTTAGTTGGATATTAAAAGTCCTGTTTTTATTCATTGTCTATTGAAATGACATTTCTTTCTGGAGATATTTACCGTAAAATGATTTAATTCATGCGAAATATTTGAAAATTGTTATTGACCTCTATGGTATTACAATTAACATTCACTGCTGACAGTGCACTCATTTTGAATATTAAAAGGGTTAGAGACTTTATGTTTGTGCTTTATCGGCAAAATACAGTCACTTGCTGACTGTACGATGAACTCAAAATGTCTTCATACTGCATTCGGCCTTCGGCCTCATGCAGTATTCATTATTTTTCGTTCATCGTACAGTCAGCGCGTGCCTGTATTTGTCGATAAAGCACTCACAAGCAGTCTCTAACCCTTACGTATAGCTCTGTATAGTGCAGTATAGCGCTGTATAGCCCTGTATAGTGCAGTACAGCGCTGTATCGCTCTGTATAGTGCAGTATAGCGTTGTATAGCGTTGTATAGCTCTGTATGTAAGGGTTAGAGACTGCTTGTGAGTTCTTTATCGACAAATACAGGCACGCGCTGACTGTACGATGAACGAGAAATAATGAATACTGCATGAGGCCGAAGGCCGAATGCAGTATGAAGAAATTTTGAGTTCATCGTACAGTCAGCAAGTGACTGTATTTTGCCGATAAAGTACAAACATAAAGTCTCTAACCCTTTTAATATTCAAACTGAGTGCACTGTCAGCCGTGAATTTCAATTGAAATCAGTTGTCAATAACAATTTCATAAAGAAGTCAAATATTTCGCATGAATTAAATCATTTTACGGTAAATATCTCCACAAAGAAACGTCATTTCAATAGACAATGAATAAAAACAGAAGTAGATAACTTTGCAAAGAATAATTTACTTTGGCGTTCGGTCAGTTTAGTTGACGCCTTGCGAGTACATGTTTGTACATTTAACTCGAAAAAGTTTCTCTTGGAGCCATGTATTAAAATATCGAGTATTTAGCCGGCTTAACTCCTAGATAGTCTACTTTCTTTAATAGTTTCTTTCATTCGAAAATAACTAACCTGCAGATTCCAGTGAATTGAAATCTTGAACCCGGCCTCCATGTGCTCGGCTCTGATGCAAATATTTTCCAAAGAAAAATATCCTAGGTTTTCGAACCTTCCACTGAATTGTCGCTTCATTGTCTCCTCTTATTGACAGAGTAAGGTCTCGCCGGAAATAAAATCCATTTCTTCAGTTTGGACTGCTATAGTGTTGTAGAAACTTTTGTTTACTCAGACACATGCTGACTTGTTAGTTGTTGTACTTCCAGCGCTTGCATATCAGCCATTTCTAACGAACGATTATGCAAATGTTTGCCTGAAAACATAATGTGAGGCGAATAGTATGATTGTACATTTAACTCGAAAACGTTTCTCTTGAAGCCATGTATTCAAATATCAATTATTTAGCCGGCTTAACTCCTAGATAGTCTGCTTTCTTTAATAGTTTCTTTCATTCGAAAATAACTAACCTGCAGATTCCAGTGGCAGTGCCGAGTGAATTGAAATCTTGACTCGTAACCGGCCTCCGGCCATGTGCTCGGCTCCGATGCAAACATTTTCCAAATCAAATATCCTGGGTTTTCGAACCATCCACTGAATTCTCGCTTAATTTTCTCCTCTTATTGACAGAGTAAGGTCTCGGAAATACAATCCATTTCTTAAGTAAGACTACTAGTGTGTTGTAGAAACCTTTGTTCACTCGGACACATGTTGACTTGTAAAGTTGTACTTCCAGCACTCGCAAATCAGCCATTTCCAACGAGCGATTATGCAAATGTTCGCCTCAAAATATATATCTTCTGTCACACAGGCAACAGAGTTCAATCTGCCGTTACCTTTCTAGTAATTGTCTGCATTTTTACCGTGTTTAATATGCGATGAGGTTTTCCAAGCCGTCCAAACACGTAACTAAGCGAAGGACTAGGTCTCCCTTTCCCTAGGTAAGAGAGGGTCTGGGTCGAGTGCTGTGGTCACCAATAATGCACGCTCATTAGCCAATCACATGTTTGAATTTTGTACAATGCACGAAATTTGAACATTAAAGTACTGTATAGTGCAGTATAGCTCTGTATAGTGCAGTATAGTACTGTATAGTGCTGTATAGCTCTATATAGTGCAGTATAGTGCAGTATAGTGCAGTACAGCTTTGTACAGCTCTGTATAGTGCAGTATAGCGCCGTATAGCTCGGTATAGTGCAGTATAGCTATGTATAGTGCAGTATAGTGCTGTGTAGTGCATTAAAGTACTGTATATAGTACGTGTACGTGCAATATATATATGATATCCTAGGAGATAATAATAAGTACCTATTTAGATATATATTCGGTACACAATATATATCATATATGAAGTACCTACGGCTATTCACTCTTTATACCGCTGACCACCCGTATTTCATGCTCTGCCTCGACCTCGCCCGTGATACAACATGATGTTGCACTGTTTTGAGGTTAAAAATACGTTCTGAGAGACAAATACTGGAGACCGCAGGATATCTCACAGGTTAGTGTTTGATAACTTGTTTTACTTTAGTTTATGTTTATTAGAGAGGAGTTCATAAGGGACAGTGAATCACGGAATAGATCATCTCCAAGTTTTTGGGTTCGTCAAAGCGCTCTAAAGAAAATTATAATTACGGCAAGCTGACCTAATAATTCTATAAGAACCGACAACAGAATCAAAGCAAAGATAATGACGAAGATCATTTGTGAAATTAAAACCAGTAGGATGACTTTTGCAAGATGACTTTTGATCGAACTCAGTGCAAAGAACCGGGAAGAAGAGATCACAAATGTATTGAAATAGCGAATTGAATAGTAAAATTGGGGTTAAAGTAAACATTATATGTAGGAACAAGAGGCCCTGAGTGGCCTTAACTCGGGCCATCTATAGCATGTACTGCATGCAGTTCTAGCATAATTGTGTCAACATGGTTTGTGCTAGAGTAGCCAGAGAATTGGTTCTCTACTGATGCTCTTGTCTGTCAAATGTCAATGTGCAAATGCCCTACGTATTCCGTGGGGGGGGGGGGGGGGGGGGGGGGGGGGGGGGTTAGGTTAGGTTAGGTTAGGGTTGGGTATGCCGGGGGGGGGGGGGGGGTGGAAATAATAGAGCCATAATACAGACACAACACACACACATACATGCTGTACATGTACATTTCAGCCACAATTTCCCTCAATTCTGTAGTTTAATATTACTTTCTTTTCAATATTGTTCCTTGAGGGTCGTTAGAATTACCAAAAAAAATTGGTATAGGTGTTGTTGATTGAAGTGCGATGGTTATTTGAGTAGTCTGCACGATATTGAGTCACTCAAATTTGATGAATTGTAATTATATCAGGTGCAGTACAACTATGAGAAATCAAGCAATTTAGAATAACAAATTCCACATAACGTTGCTATTCATTGTAATTCTCAATTATTAACAAACCAGTGGAGACGGCTGACATTCAGGCTAAATTCTCAATACAATATTTTCGATTGAGATCATAAACTACAGACCACCATTTTCTAGTATTAGTGAGCTGCCACTGTGCTAGTGCTCATTTTCTACATCTTGAAGGAGAATGAAACTTATAATGGCAGGCCACAAATAAACATGCAATGTCCACTCTTTTTATATCATTGGGGTCGCAGCAAGATTAATCTTTATTCCCAAATAATTCTTAAAAGTACTCGTACTCCTGATCATGACCGAGTGAAAGTGACGATGCTGACGTCAAGAACTGAGGAACAACAACAACAATTGTGACCACACACGGGAAAAACGTACACTAACGGTTATCCGTTTAGTGCTCTTAACCGTTTGTTATCCGTTTAAACGGGTAAAAAAGTCGTTTAAACGTTTTCGAAAATCGTTTAAACGTTTTCAAAAACCGTTTAAACGTTTTCGAAAATCGTTTAAATGGTTTTGAAAACCGTTTAAACGTTTTCCAATTCGTTTAAACGGTTTAGAATTTCGTTTAAACGATTTGAAAAATCGTTTTGCTTTTTCAGCCTGCCCGTTTAAACGTTTTCGCAAATCGTTTGCTTCAAAACAGAAACCGTTTAAAACGATTTGTCAGATTGTTCAATAGTCCGTGTTTGCCGTTTAATTGCCTTGGCAAACCGTTTAATCGAACAACCAAACTATCTTACATGCCGCGCTTCGTAATTCACCATGAGAACTTATGTTCCTTTTGTTTTGACAGATCGATATTGCGTATTTCTTACCGCGGCGAGTCCTCTGCCATGGACACACACGAGCCAGTAAACAAATGTTCGCCCTCTCATTGAGTTACTGTACAGTATTGTGCAAAAGTCATGCAAACGTATTTCGACGAATTTCGCTGTTTGTTCCTACGAATGTCGCGACGAAATTTTCTCGAAATTTCAGGCAACTTTTCGTTCGAAATTTCCACGAAAAATCGATCAGATACGCGAAAATTCGAATGCCAAGGCGAAATATCGCCAACCTGCGAGCGACATTTCGACGATATTATTTTCATTTATTGTCAAGCCCCGTAAAAGTCGTTGCATAAAGTTTTCAAGTAAATTCGGACCATGCAGTTATCGAAATATCGTGAGCCGTAAAATAAACAAAACGGCTGCTCGCTTATAATTAGTTCCCAAACCGGCGGTGCGTGGCCCGCTTTAAAGCTTGACTCACTCGCTGAGCGCAAAGCATAACACCAAATAAACTTTTGCTTCAGTGTAGTTTCACATTTAAGGCAGATCCTTGTCTTGTTACTAGTATTAAAAGGTTTCGGCAGAAATCATTGTAAATGTTTGCGTATTAAAAATCTCATCTCAACTCTTCTGAATTTCCACGTGCAATCAGTCAGGCGTGAACGTGTCAGTCTGATATTTTACTGAACATCAACAGAGTTTTGAAGCAACGTTTGTCATATTGAAAGACGTGCAAAAACTTCTATACTCTTACCAGAAAACTTCTACTGGGAAAGTGCAATTCCTTTGAATTAAAAGAGCTTTAATGCATCGGACCACATCAGTCAGTTCGCGTAAATGGAAATTAATTACGCCCCCGCGGTATTTGTGTCAGAAATGAGACACGCGTCTGGCTGACAGTTCACGATTGACGGAGACTTTTATTATATAAGAATCTTGACTTTTTGACGCCTCTGGCACGCAGGGTATTTACCAAAACCATCTTACTGTACGCTTGTAAAACTGTTTGTCATGAATTCGAATTTGTCACGCGTTAATCCTGGTGAAAGAAAGAAAGAAAAATACAAAACTGTGCAATTGACACGTACGCTATTTCGGATCACGATATTTCGATAACCTGGTCCGAATTTTCGTTTGACAATAAACGAAATATCGTCGAAATGTCGTTCGCATGTTGGCGATATTTCGCCTTGGCATTAAAATTTTCGCGTATCTGATCGATTCTTCGTCGAAATTTCGAACGGAAAGTTGCCCCGGCGACATTCGTAGGAACAAAGAGCGAAATTCGTCGAAATACGTTTGCATGACTTTTGCACAATACTGTATGCATTAAAGGTCTTTTAATTCAAAAGGAATTGCACTTTCCCAACGTTGCTTCAAAACTCTGTTGATGTTCTGTAAAAAATCACACTGACACGTTCACGCCTGACTGATTGCACGTGGATTACAACGCTCTGAATTAGAATAATCAGTGTTCTTGCAGAAAAACAAGGGATCCGCCGCGCCGAATCATTTGCGCGAGTATAATTTATGTAGCACAATATTTCTGATTAATATGTTATTACCAGTAAGTCGGAACACTGGAACTCACTTCCAAAACAAACCACTTGGATCAGGAAAGTTTGCATTCAAAATCATTCGGTGCCGCAAGATTGCAAAGACATCGTGAGAAGGAGAGGTTTATAGGCCTGCAAATGGCAATTTAGTCAAGTTTTCAGGTGAGTTTAACGGCTTGCTATTACTTTCCCCGTTGCATCAGTCGAAGAGCAGGGAAACTGACAGCGGTAGAGAGAGTACCTACTATTATGTTAGTGCATTCGCTTTGTATAGTTTACTTTCATAAAATCTAAATCTAAAATCTTTGTTCCTAAATCATGACCGTGAGAGTAGTTCATATTCTGATTGGATGTAAGTGTACAATGATTTTATTGAAGTTGTCTGAAACCTGTTAGGGCATTTGAAGTATTGTTTTCCTTGCAGTTATTCGCAAAGTTGAAAGTGACAAACTGCAAGGAGTTAGCGCTTTTCGTTTCAGTTTTAACTCCAAGATCACGCCTTTGAGGGAAATTTCTTGCCCCTGTATAGAAATCCATCCAGTGACGCGCTCTTATCCGCAAACATTTACGGGGCCAACAGGACACTCGCGAGTTGCTTTCCGCAAGCAGTTTAATCGTTTAGGCTATCACTGAAAACCGTTTAATCACTTTCCAAGATTGTTTAAACGTTTTTAGAAACCGTTTGCTCTTCAACCCAGTCCATTTAAACGTTTTGGTAAACCGTTTGCTTTCCAAAGCTGCCCGTTTAAACGATCTGAAAAATCGTTTAAACGTTTTGAAAAAGCGTTTAAAACGATCTGAAAAAGCGTTTAAACGATCTGAAAAAACGTTTAAACGATCTGAAAAAGCGTTTAAACGATCTGGAAAAGCGTTTAAACGATCTGAAAAAGCGTTTAAACGACCCAAAAAAGCGTTTACTAACCGTTTAAATTTGCCCGTTTAACGGAAAAGCGTTAGTGTACGTTTTCCCGTGTGTGGTCACAATTACATTTATTTTCTCATAAGATGATGGAAATGTTTACGAGTAATAAGGCATAATAAGAAATACAATGATGAGAAGGTAGGTCCTTAAGGTAACCTTAGGGTTATCTTAAGCAAGGACCACCTCAGATGGGAAACACTGAAACAAGATCTAGCTTGCATGGATATATAACGGTACCAAGAAAGGGGAAGGGAAAGAAAGAGTGCCACTTGCATGTAAGAATATTCTCAGTTCTGGACCAAATTTAGTTATGTTATGTTATAAACTTGCAATACTGATAAATACACTACTCTATACATAATATCATTGTCAGTTCTAAAAAAAAAAACACTAAATACACTGTAGAATGCCTAAACCAAGAGATAATAATCAATACAAAGAGGTACAGGCCAGATGTAAATAGACCCGGGAAATAGAACAAAATAAAACCAGTGTCAATAAGTGAATAACACGCCACAGATAAATATGCGATTTCCACATCAGAGTCATTTATCGTTCGTTTGAAAAAAATCTTCATTTTGGATTACTTACTCAGTTTATACTCACTCACTGCATGCTGGATTTTCGTTCCCGAATTTATAAACATTTAAATACATGTGCATGGGGGGCGAAACGACTGTAATTCTTTTAAAAGGCCCCTGTCAGTCAGAGAACTGAGAAATCGGGTCATTTCTAGTACACTTTCGAGAGGTTAATAACACTAAATAACAACACAACAACAGTCAATTGGGCCGTCAATTGGTATAAAGGTTATCATGTTCAGATTAGTGGCTACTTACATTTACAAGCTGTTGTCTTTATATATAGTCAGTGTCGATCGCAGAGCGGACTGTCACTTCTCACGAGTTTATCTTAAAGCATGTCGCATAATGTGAGATAAATTCCCATCCAAAGCCCGTGAAACACCTCTCAGCTTTAGGAAAGACAAAAATATTGGTATTGCACCTGAAGGAACCTTTGGTTTACACAAAAAACAGCTGATATTAAAGGTTTTGCCAAGTCAAAACTCCCACTCGCCACCATCTTGAAAAACATGGCAATGTGGTCCACTGTCCACGTGATCAGCACAGTGCTATCTGATTGGTACAGTGGCAAAAATAACTTCCAAAAAGGCGAAATCTGATTGGTTGGGGGCGAAATCCCTCGACATGGAAAATAAAAAAAATAAACACTTGCGATTTCGGACTCGAGCCGGCCAAAGGCCTGGCCCGAGTAATAAAACATTGTGTTTTACATAAATTTTGAGAGAAAGAAAAAAAATATTTTGCTCTCACAGCTAGTACACCGGTTTCCTCACACCACGTGCTTATGACGACGACACCATGTGCACCATATTCGGAGGGCTTGGTATATAACGTGTTACAAGATACAATGATACGGAGATACCAAGATACAGTGATAAGAAGATAAAGTGATACGAAGATCTCAAATTTCAAGGTTTTACTCCATTTAACCCTTTCCCTACTGGACATGTTTGGCTCAGTTGGTGAAATCCTGAGTGCTAACTCAACCCTCCCCCCTCAGTTCAAGTTTGGCTTGCCCGGGTCAGTTAAATACTGCTGACTTTTTAAGCCGAGGGCACAAACTTTTCCCACAATGCCATTTGGGAGAATTCTGTTCACTCGTTGACGGTAGGTATGGCTGCTTCGGTAGGGTTTCTAATGAAATGAGCTCTAATTTTGGATAAATATGCCACTGTCAGAGAGCTTGAAGACATCATTAAGTCTGAGAATGGCTGAAAAGTACTTGGTTTGCTTCTAGTAGGCTTTGTGAGGGGATTTCACAGGGGGTTCTCCGTTGTGTTTGTGCTTTCAGACACAGGAAAAAATTCTTCAATGAAATGCTTGGAATCCTGCAGTTGGCAGTCTTTTACCCCTGCCCAACCTATTAGGATGTGTTTTTGTCACTTTAAAGCAACGGCTTGAGTCCGACTCACCGCTCTTGGTTGTAGGGGTAAAAAACCTACCGGAGTTCCAGAGGGGGAGACGCCTTGTGATTTTTTTGTTGATTACCCAGCATGCAATTGGAGGTGGGAGCAGGTAAATGTGGTCGAGTGAAATGCAGTGTAAACATCGGCGTGGTTCACAGTCGTTTGGTGCATTTTGTGCAAACAAACCTGCTGGTTGGAAAGATTAAACAAGGTACTGTAACGACTGAGTGGTGATTTTGTATTTGCTTTTGATTTCAAGTGCGAATGGGAAGGTTTTTTTGAGCCGATTTTCGCTCCTCAAAATTCGCAAAAATCGAAGAAACGAACAACGATGTCCAAAACAAATGCATTTTTCTCCAAAGTGGGAGAGTCAAGCGATCCCTGTCATAGCTCTGACTTTGAAGTCATTCATTCCTTGAAATAATATCACAACATCGTATTTCCAGCATGTCTAGGTTTGATGCAATAATTTTCTCCAGGTACATGCTTCATATTGGGCGGTTACGGGCGGCACAGGAGGGAAAGGGTTAATGAGAACCTCTATTAAGCGTAGACCCAGTATGAAACGGACTGTTCTCTGGCTCACTTGAGCTCTTGCAGCCGTGGCGTGATGGTAATTCGTGCATTAACAGTATTATCTTTGAGCATGATTGCTTTGTCTTACTATTTTGTTATTTAATTTTAACTTTGGAACGTTACACATTTAACATTGAACCACTTTATTGCCCTTGTAGAAGAAACGTTTTTGCAACACAAATACGAAATTAAAGCTGAAAGCTTTATTCTCATTGACAATTAGACCCGGGGGGGGGGGGTACTCCTGTTTGTGACGTATTATGTATGTGCCGCCCGGGTGGGTCAGGGTTTTGAACTCAGTTTGGGCAGGTAGGGTCAGGGTTTTGACCTGATTTGGGCAGATCAGGGTCAGGATTGGAGTATAATTTGGGTGCAGTCAGGGTCGGGGTTCAGTATTTTTTAGGCAGTTAGAGTTCATTTTTTTTTAGCTACTATGTCAAAAAAAGAATATTCTGTTGCCGCATTTTGATCGCCTGTCCACATGCAATCACTGAGGTCCCTTACATTGTGACGCCACTAATTCGTACTTCAGTACTTATCTATGTACTCCATCTGCTGATTTGTTTACCCAATACCACGTCCCGACTTGAAATGTTCCGTATTTTGCATGCAATCCCGGTACGTGGTATACCGGCCGGGATATATATGACCGTGTTTTGAAAACAATTTAAAGAAGGGGCAATCAGGGTTTTGGAGCTCGGATTGGGTCAAACAGGGTCAGTGTTTGAGTCTCTTGGCCTCATATACATACATGTACCCATTTTTCATGTAAGTTCCTCCCCCCCCCCCCCCCCCCCCCCAACCCCCGCGATACTTACTGTGACGTCACACAGGCCAGTCACGCCACATTTGTTGTATTCTGTGGTTGGCAGAAACGAAGCGTGAACCCAGTCAGTTGCTTATAAAATATCACAGGTCGGTGCTTATTCATCGCCAAATTACTTTCTTGTACTTCCAAAATGCAAGCAAGCCCTTTCATCGAAGCTTACATGCTCTTAACTTATAAGTCTTATAAAGGAATTAAGATTTGGAAGAAGAATTGATGTATTTTGTGAGGCCTAAATCGCTAGTTCCCATACAAGTCCTACAAACACGCGGTTATTTTTGCCAACCACATTATATATTATGCAAATATATTATATATAAATGACGTCAGTGTTTACAAACAGTAAGTATTGCTATAGCGGTGGTTGTAACACCAGCCACGACAGAGCGGGACTGGGCCCGAGCATCAACAACGTGTATCAAACATGGCGGAAGCTAGGGACACGCAAAAATCGTAGTTAATTTAAACAAGTCCTGGGTGTTTCCATCAGAGGCAATGTTTATACTGAGTTAAGGCACGAGTAGTAGATCAGGAAGTGTTTATTATTACACACACTTTGTTACACGTATTTGCGCGTCACGGCAAAATATCAGATTAAGTAATGATTTGTGTAACAAGTACGACACCGAACGGCATTCAGATGGGCAAGGTATTAATTTTGTATTGTGAAAATTCTTGATCTGATTGGTTGAAACATGAAAATCGCCTTAAAGGTTAGGAAGACGTTTAATTTCCTCCAATTTTTCAAACTATTAAAAATACGATTTGCACTGCGGTTCCAAATGACGTTCGTAAAGCAAATCGTATGTTCGGAACCTTTTCAATTGTGCCTGTTTCATAGCTATTGTTTTTGGCTGTTCCTATTGGTTGGAAGATAATTTGTTCATACAAATGGAATGAAACTAAGACTTCATACTACTTTTATTTCAGAATAATCATAATTATCACCCGGTGTTTTCGTAGTCTAAAACACAGACAAATGAGGCTCAATGCCACATACATGTAACAATGGATTTTGTCGTACTTTTTACACGGATCATTACTTAAATATATTTAAACGCAGCTGCATGACATTTCCTTTATATTTCTTTGTCGCATTGTTGTTGTTTTTGTTGACAGACAACGGTTTCTGATAAACAAGACAATGGTGGAGACTGTAAAAGTACGGAAAGCATGTATAGTAATAGAAAATGTACAGGGGCGGATCCAGGATTTTGTGAAAGGGGAATTGAAAAATAATTTTTTTTATCTAGAGAGTATCAGGTTCTCAAGAAGGGAAGACGGTCTCTCAAGAAGGGGTAGAGAAAAGAAGAGAGCCTGACACAAATCCATAGAGAAAGGTTTTCCGCATTTTAACCATTATAATTAAATGTATTTGCGGTTTTCTCAGATTGACATAACTGTCAACACGTCAGCCTCGGCAATTTATAGTTTTGAAATGTCGGCCGGATTTTACATAAACGTTTTTCGATCTCTGCAAAGGAAATTTAAGACCATAGTATGGTACTTGTATTTCATCTGTTTCTTTGTTTTGTGCTACGAATAATTATTAACATAATTCTGCTGCTCCTGTAATTCTCTCGAAGCTTTTGAGTTAAGTTATGTTGCTGTGGCCGTGGGAATTGTTTTGTCAAAGGCTTAATTTCGTAGCATTCAGGCGACATTCTCTGAACAGGCTAGCCACTGCACATGTCGACATCCACGCGGACCACATTTGGTTTAACAGTAACAAATAACTGGAAGTAACAATAATGGAGAAATGGATACGTGATAGAAGCTAAAAGCGTCAATCAACGATTTTCACTTAGGGAGGCGTCACATATTGATTTTCCTACGAGAAACGTCCAGCGAAGTTTCTTTTTCAAGCCTCCCACCCTAAGAAACGTCAGAGCGATTTATGAATTATTTTTTTTCAAAAGTCACACACTAGATACCTCTTCCCATTCATGTCCAACTTAAACAACTTCCTGCACAGGTAGCCCAAGCTCCTTTCTCTAGCTCATTCATAGAAATGTATTTTAAAAAAGAACGTTATAATTACCTACAATGAATCAATAGAGAAAAACCTTGAATGGCGAACCTGAATACCTGGCAGTACCTCAACATATTTTGTTTTCCTGAGATCTTCGACTTCGTATAACCGTATCACTGTATCACCGTATCACTGTATCTTGGTATCTCCGTATCATTGTATCTTGTAACACGTTATATACCAAGCCTATTCGGAGTGCCGAACAGAACTACGATCAAAAATCATCCGGGAAAAGTCACCCTACTGATATGTTTGTGTTCTTGTTCTTAACTTACCTTTGATTCTGTTGTCGGTTCTTGTAGAATTATTAGGTCACCTTGCCATAAGTATATAATGGTAAATATATACTGTTTTTGAATGCTGTGCCAATGACTTATAGAGGTTTTAATTTCCTAAATGCTAATTACATGACATCAGGGGAGGCATCAATTATTATACAAACTTTTTTGTTACAATTAAACATTTTTTTCAAATTATCAGTGTTATACCCATGGTTGAAATAAAGTGATGTTAGAAATTTGTTTTCCTACATGTATATCAGTAGAAATACCCATTCACAACCACTAAGAAGTGATTGCAGATACCTCCCCTGACGTCATGTAATTAGCATTTTGGATATTAAAACCTTAACTCAGCAGCACAGCATTCAAAGCAAAATATAATTTACCATTCTACTATTCACTTGATTTAGAATTGATGTCTAAAATAAAAATATACTGTTCATAGGCATTTTAAGTCTTAAGTGTAAGCATGTCCTGAAACTGGTGTGTCTATCTGTCTATATTTGCATACATGTAGATCGCATACAGTAGATGCTGTAGATTGCAGACATGCAGCCCAATCTATGGGTTTGTGAAAAAATGACTGCAAGAAGATACATGTATGTGTGCAAAAGTTTCATGTTGTTTTCTTTGTGGTTTTTGTTCTCTTGGAACCATTTTAGGAGTTTCCATCCACCTTGGCTCACCAGCTAAGAATGAGAGAAGGCTGAAATCTGCCACCATCACCTACGGGCTACAATCTAAACCTCCAAAATCTCGCTTTTCATCACCAAAATGCACAAGGCTCCTGCATGTTGACACTAGCATGATAAATGAACTAAGCCCTGCCTGAATTTCAGGATCCAGCGATCCCTCATTCTAAAAAAATATATACTATTTAGCGACTTTCAACCACCGAGCGCCAACCGTGACGAGAGCCTGGGTTGTTGTCTAACACCATAATGAGGCTGTTGTGACAGTAGGCACTCGGTGTCCCACTTCATTAGTATGGAGCCTTCAAGTCCAGAATGAGGGAAAGCTGGATCCTGAAATTCAGGCAAGGTTTCATTCATTTATCATTCTAGTGATGCCAGGAGTTTCATGTGATTTCAATGACGAAAAGGGAGATTTTGGAGGATGATTGTGCTTGAAGTCTTCAGAAGATTCCAGCCTTCTCTCATTCTTTGGTGAGCTGAGGTGCATGGAAGAAAAACTCCTAAAACCACCCTAAAGTGGTTTGGAGAGAAGTAAAACCACAAAGGAAACAACATGGAAACGAAAATTTATACATGTACATTATACACAATTTATAAAAAAAAAACATACATTATTTTGTATCTTCTCACAGTCACATTTTCACAAACCCATAGATTGGGCTGCCTGTGGATCACATACATCCTGCAGATCGTATACTGTAGACCGCATGGATAAGCCACATCCATACTGTAGATAAGCTGCACCCTGAGTTTAGAAGCTTGAGCCTCTGTCCCCTTTGTCTGGTGTTCACATAGCCTGCGTCACATCTGAACTGAACCCCGGTGAAGTCTGTCTGAATTTGTCCTGACGTACATGTACAGGTATCAAGGATTTCCTGAGCCTACCAATTCTCAACATTTTCTTAAGATTCCCAGCACAACGAATTGCTGTTCTCCCTGGTGAAGTTTAAGCACAGGAAATCAACTGTAATTGAGAATGTAAATTATTGTAAATGCTAATTAATGTTTTGAACCGGCTGCTTGATTTTATCGGGGGCCAATACATGTAGAAGAAAATTATTTGCTCTTTGGAGACTGATAGCCATAATCTCTGCCCCAAACTACATGTATCAAACTATATATTATTATGTTCACACTAAGTCTGATTGCCTTCACGTCTCCAGTGACTTGTACATGAGTCGTCAACATAGAATGCTTGATCATTACATGTAAGTTACAAGACATATTTTGTGGTTATACTTGCTGTTTTAGTAAACTTCATGTCATGGGTGGCCATGCAAGGGATTGTGGTCAAAACAGCGAATATTAATGCAATGAACCATTGCAAGATTTTGTCCAAATTATTTATAGAAATTATTGCTGCTCTGCTCGCTGAGCAGCATTAACGTAGGCTGCAAAAAATTACCTACTGTACATGTAGTTAAAATAAAATTGACCTGAAAATATATTTGACGTGCATGTATAACATGTGTACACATACCATACATGCACGTGCATTATGGCCTTGCATGCAAGCCAATGGCTTTGCAATCAACTATGCATGCATGCATGCAATTTACCTTAATGCAATGTCCTGTGTGCACATGCAAACATACCTCCATGGTAAACGTGCATTTGCTGTTCACTCTACCACATGTCTGTTTTAATTCATCCCTGTTTAGCTAAGTCATTATATTGTTCTGTTCCACACATTACAGATTATGGAGATGGAAACTGAAGATTGTAAGTGGTATGAATACAAGTGCAACTTTGGTGAGACTCTGTTCTTCTACAACACTGTTACTGGAGAATGTAGATGGCCAAACCAGGATTATAACTGTTGTGTTGATGTACATGTAAGTACAGTACATGTAGTATTCTTGGTATAAAAGAGTATCAATTGATGGTTTGCATGTGAGATCAAAAATCTAAACTGTACACATGTAAGTGCAAAAGAGCTGTCTTTTTAATATATTCTAGAGATGGTTAGTAAACATTTCACATCGAAAGGGTGTTTTGTTCTTTGTAGCTGCCTTCCCTTCCTAATCGCCTTTTTCAATATGGGAGTTTCTATTGGCCACTTTGGAAAAGAGTAGGGGATTGGGGCGAGGGTGGTCTCGCAAAGGCCCTTGGGATCGTTACAGAGGACACGCATCGTACAGAATACAAACAAACATGGCGAATATCGCAATTTACTCATCGAATACAAGCACAGAAAGTGAAATAACTTGAAAGAAGGCACTGTACCAGAAGTAAAGCTCAACAGAAGTGTCCAGAAATGTGGGTTCATAAATCCAGCCAACTTACTTAAAGCAGAGCAAAGGAGTGAAAACTACCGCGGAACGGAGTTAGCAGAAGTAAAGCGAAGCTGTGTGGCCGAATACTACATGTACGATCCGAACACGTTATGCTTTTAATAGCCGATTCCTACGTTTCCCATCATGGATTTATGATTTTAAAGTTGTACTTTGTAACTTTAAACAGGCCCTGTTCTGTTCTTGGGATTGTAGGGTGAAGAGCCGGAAGGAGTTGGTATGTAGTCACGGCCTACAATCCAATGAATAGAACAAGACTTTAAAGTGACAAATCCATGATGGTGGAAAATGTAGGAATCGGCTAAAGCATAACGTATTCGGATCGTTGCGGATTCATCGTAGCAATCGGCCACACAACTTCGCTTTACTTCTGCTAACTCCCGTTCCACGGTAGTTTTCACTTCTTTGCTCTGCTTTAATAAGATGGCTTTTATGAACCCTTTCCTGGACACTTCTGTTGAGCTTTACTTCTGGTACAGTGTCTTCTTTCAAGCTTATTTCACTTTCTCTGCTTGTATTCGATGAGTTGATTGCGATATTCGCCATGTTTGTTTGTATTCTGTACGATGCGTGTCCCCTGTAACGATCCCAGGCGCCTTTGCGAGACCACCCTCGCCCCAATCCCCTACTCTTTTCCAAAGTGGCCAATTTGAGTATTGGACTGGTGCGGTTTTAAGTATGGGTGTATCCTTTGGCTTTAGGATCCGGATCTTAAACTCTCCTCTCTCCTAGTCTGTTACGTTCGCTTTTCTCCTATTCTTATTTAGCAAGCGTGAAAGGGAATGCTGCAAATTGAATACTACATGTATTCCCAGGTTGAGAATCTTGGCAAGATCTTGGCTAATCATGCATGATCATGCAAGATCTTGGCAATCTTGCAAGATTCTCAACCTGGGTTTGCACCAGTCCCTTTCAGTGCAAGTATAAATAAGATCTCCACCAACTCAGTTGTGCAGTTCACGTAAGTAATGATCCAGACTTTAGCAGCAGTACGACCTGGTGCACTATGCCATGTCTTTTCCCTTCCAGGCTTGCCATTCATGATATATTGCTAGCAAGTCCCTTCTACTGTGCATTTTTTTTAGAATGTCTAAACATGTCTAGACATGGTACACATAATTGGCTGGTCTGTAAGTAGGGACTGCTCACTCTTTTGTAAGTTTTGTACCAACCGTGCTTCTAGTGATGGAATCATTGTGGAATTTGTCGCTATCAACTCAAACTTGGCCTGAGGGCATGGAAGAAAGCGAACATTAACCCCCTACCAAAAGTGGACATCCCTGTTGAGTATCAAGATTTTTTGAGGCATAAACATTAACCCCTATTATTGCACGAGTATTTGAAAGGACCGTGTATGACACATTTAGTAAGAATAGCGTTGAAAATTACTTTTAAATGCGAGTTGCAGTTTGCTTACCGTTCGGGTGGCAGTTGCACTAATGCACTACTTAAAATGCAACACAATTTTCTCAAGATCTTAGATAACAGTAATAGTAAGGCTGCCAGGCTTTTTACTATGGACTTTTCAAAAGCCTTTGACAATGTTAACCACAATCTGCTAGTAGAAAAGCTGAAAAATAGTCCACTTAATCCATATACATGTATTATAAATTGGTATATTAGCTTTTTAGAGGGTAGAAAACAAAGAGTTATCAGCAACGGAATTACATGTACATGTACATGCAGTTGGAGAAACGTAAATAAGGGAACTACACGTACACAGGGTAGTGTAAGTGGACCTTACTTGTTTAATTTATTTTTAAATGATTTAGAAATTAATGAGCTTATAGACACCAGTTTAATCAAGTATGCAGACGATTCTACTATTATAGACTGTTCCAGTACTTAAGGACTTACAGTACTTTGCAGGCATTTATGGATTGGACTAAAGAAAACAAAATGAATTGGAGCACATCTAAAAATGACAATTTGTGCAAGATAAATATCCCCCTAGCCATTTCCTATATAATGAACAGCTTGCACTCAAATAATTTGCTATTAAAAAAAACAAGGATGCATTTCTTTTGCCGTGCAGCTAATGGAAATAACTAATATTGCAGCAACCTCTAGGGCAAACTGTACCGGAATAATGATATAATTTGCTATATTAAAACCCAAAATTTTAAAGGATTCATTCCTTTTGCCATGCAGCTATGGAAATAAATAATATTGCAGCAATCCTCTTGGGTAAACTGTATTGGAATAATGATGTAATGAACGATAGAGAAAATATGTGCTCCTCATTGTCCCAACAGCAACCTGAGCACTTTGTTATTATGGTTCTTTGGTAGTAAAAGCAAAAAGTAAACACCGACAGCGACCATTACGAATCAAGAGAATGAGTAAATTTAACTTTCATTTCTCCGGCTTGATTCTGACAAATGTTTACTTCCCCTGCAACAATGGAGCCGTAAGCACTCTAACTACATTGTTAATCTTCTACCAACACCACACGATTGATAACAAAGAGTTGATTTATATTAGTTTCCGTGTTTTGCAGACATGCAAACAAAAAACAAAGGTGAACAGAAGGACGATGTTCTACTTCACATTCGATCGATCGGCACTGAGAGAATCGCATGTGAGGCGAAAACAATAGAAGCCTCGGTTTCATGAAAATCAAAACAAAAACAGAGGCGCGCAAAGCGTCAAGGTCCGTACTGGGCCTTTAAAAAAAGCATAATTTATTGGCCAGGGCTTATTATAATATGCACTTTAATTGTGAGCTACGTACATGTACTCCCAGGAACAGTCGATCAGTCTCAGTTTTCGTCACTCAATTTTATATTTTATTATTGGAGCAGCAGTGCAGTAGCATGACTGAAACTGCTAAAAACTAGATCAGAATGAAAGGAGACCGCCCTGTATCTGTATTATTTGGTTTATACGATAATTGCAGACTTTCAAAATCACTGTTTAACAATATAACAACTGGAACATTTCGTTCAAATTTAATTTGTATGTCTCAACATTTTTAATTTGCCTAAGAAACCGGGAAGAATATTCAAGATCAAGAATCAATGCAAAGCGAAGTCGATATGTGCCGCTAATTTAAACAACAACAGTGGTAACTGATTATTGTTGATGAACTCGGCAAAATCTTGCACAAATTGCGTTCACGTTATTGACAGTTTGATGCAAAGTTTAAACCAAGCATGGAGTGCTTAAGGATGAACAGGTTGCTGCAAATAGTGTTTTAAGTCAGACGATCTACGTAAAAGCTCATTTAAGGGCAGCAATCTCTAGTATTAAAGTGTTTCACTACCACTCGACTGTGATTGTTTTACTGTCTCGTGTCATTTTGATGAGCCGCTGACAGATCTGTACAAACTGACCAATGGTATTTCCCATTGCTGGGCTGATGGGCAATTCAACGGTTGGTACAAAACTTACGAAAGAATCGGCAGTTGCATACAATGTTAAGTCATCGTTAGCCATCTGGAACCATGTTTAGCCATTCTAAAATAATTGCACAGTAAAAGGGACTTGCCAGCAGTCTACATTCATTCCTTTTACTCACTTCCTCCGATCCCTCCTACATCTCCTTCTTCGCTTCCACTCTTCGAGGCTGCAAATTTGACACTAAATTTTCCATAATTTAGGTTCGCTCTTGGAATAAAAAGATTCTTATTTGATCTCGATCAGGTATTTTGTGTGTGGACCTCGGAAATTCTACTAAAAAGTGTATTGAAAGTAGTAGGTAACACATTATTTTGATGTCTAAAAGCAAGTTCCCCAACTACATGTAGTTGTAATTTTGTTATTTCATAAATATTTAATATGCCAAGGTCACAGAATAGCGGCCTACTATGTGCCATGAAATCCGAGAAAATTATTACATGCATCGCACGCTACTGTAGAATATATAAAGAATGTAGATTTGCTTTATAAACACTACCCCATGTACAAATGTACTGGTACAGTAAGATAAATATGGATAGATAAGATTATCATACAAATTAATTAAGACTTTATGATTGAGAAATTTACATCTATAAATAACACCAACTGATTTGGCAATTTTAACTGCTATATTATTTATGCGAGACTCCCAACTTAGATGTTCATCAACGAGAATCCCTAAAAACTTTGTCTTATCAATTCGCTTCAGATTTTTCGTAGAAAACGTGATATTAAGTTTGAGGCATGTTCTTTCATATGTTTCAGTCTTTGCTGAGATATGAACAACACAAAATTTGTTTTCGAAAGGTTAACAGTTAGTCTATTGGCTATGAGCCATTCCTCAAACTCTTCGAGTTCTGAATTTATAGAGGATATAATATTTTAAATATTTTTGTGATGAATAAGGATATTCATATCATCAGCATAAAGGACAAGGTGAGCCAGTCTATTAAAAGTTTTTGCATCATCCATGTAGATATAGCAATAGTATTGGCCCAAAAATCGAGGCTGTGGTACACCACAATCTATTTCCATGGTGTTTGAGTTAACACCATCAATACATACAAATTGTTTTCGATTAGTTAGGTAACTTTCAAACCACAACTTTTCTCTACCAACGATGCCGTAATATGGAAGTTTCTGGAGGTGTATATCATGGTTCACCGTGTCAAATGCTTTAGATAAGTCTAAAAATACCCCAATTGATAATTGACCCTTATCTATAGCATCTCTTATTCTGTCAATAAAGTCTATCATTGCGAGAGATGTACTTCTGTTTTTACGAAAGCCAAATTGATATTGATAAAGTAGATTGTTATCTTCAAGTTACTGGCTTAATTTTTCACATGCAATTTTCTCTCATAGTTTTGCAAACGTTGGCAAAAGAGAAATTGGACGATGGTTTGAGGCAGTAGTTCGATTGCCAGTTTTGAAAACAGGAATTACTTTAGCAATCTTCATTAAATCGGGGGAAATCCCAGAATCTAGAGATGTATTCATAATAAAACACAGTGGCCTATAAATACTTTCAGCAGATCGTATTATGTGCTTAATAGCTATGTTATCATAACCAGTTGTTTTAGAAGGGTCTAAAGCATACAAGCAATCCAGTACTTTATAGGGTGATATAAAGTCCAGTGATAAGTTAGACGAGATTTGGTAAAAATTTCGAGTAGCTTCTCTATCTTGTGAACTCAGTCTAGCTTCCATTATAAACTATCATTCTCATTGATCAGGACAAAACGGCCTGACCATGGCGCACCACCCCTCTCTCTCTCTGAACTGTGAGGGTAGCATTTTATGTAAACCTGTAGAATTCTGAGTTATAGACAGCTCAAAATAATCAATCAGGTTGAAAATGGGTTCATTTTCACAACAACTTGGAAATCCAGGGTTTGGAGCGAACTTGTGTAAAACTGGGTCCAGTTTAGGACCCCATGGCTGCACATGCATTGTACCTACTATATGTAAGTCCCCCCTGGATTGTAACAGAACTAGGAAAGAACATCTCCCTCTGATACTTGCTAGACCTTGCCATCCCCAGGGACAGATCTATGGGAGGGCAAGGTGATTTGGAAGATGCACCCCCTTTTGAGATTCAAGAGGTCTCAAAATTCAGAAAATGCTAATTCAGAGACCTGATTTTCAAAATATATTGCGCCCCCCTATGCCTATGGTGCTCATATGGTGCTCATATGGTGCACCCCATTTCAATTCACTCCTGTATCCCCAGAGTCTGGTATTTGATCTTGAATTGTCGCCCAGGGGTCAAGGCATATACAAACTGTAGAAGACTTTGACTGGGAAAAGTATGGGCCCAACCTTCAATAGTGGTTGCCAAGCATCATATTTTTGTTGCACTTCATAGTTCTGAGTAAGTTCTCAGTAAGACAAACAGAACATCTTAAAACAAGGCCTTGTGTTATATTTACCGAAATAGAAGGCTTTAGCTTGGTAAATTTGTTTTCTCATTCAGATTTGGGTTAAACAAATTGAAGCCATTTATAAAGAACTATACATTTTACAATATTATTATTCCTATTGTTTAGCTCACTCTTTTGGATTTCTGCATAAGCTTTTAGTCTTTCTGCCCAGGGCCCAGTTGTTCGAAGCAAGGGTAACTTTATCCCTAGGATAGTGCTCAATCTGTACAGTTTACCCTCTGGTTAGCAATTTAACCCTGGGGTAGTGCTTACCCTTACATTGGCCTAATTGTTTAATTCCACATTTGTGTGGAATTATCTTCTTGTTGTACGATCACGGTCACTAATGAAAGAGAACTAGAACAACTTTTATTAAGTAAAGTATTTGTGTTGAACGAGATGGATTCGTCAGTAAAGGACACATACAAGCCATCAGTGTACAGATGATTGCTCTTTATTTCTTGTCTCTATATCAATTCCAAACCTGCCCATCCCCTCCCGGGCATTTGACTGAGTTTCTGGCCTGGTGGTGGGGCATTTACCACTACCAGCATTCCTTTGAAATGGAAGGTTTTTGAAACAGATTTATATGACACATGAAAACGCGTTGAATTTATTCATCTGCATGTGCCACTTTCCATTTCATCTCCTCTTCTTTATTTGTGGCACTGCCTCTCTGGTTTGGGGATGAACTTCCAGAAGATGTTCCTTAATCATTAGTCCCAGTCTTCTCAAATCCTCTGGAACAGCATTCAAATCAATCAATCAATCAATGACCTTTATTTATCCACGATAAAGTTTAAAGCTTGGAGCTTGTGGGGTCGTGACTTAACATAAATGTAATTAATTAACGAGCTAAAATAAGTAATTGGTAAAACTAAGATTCTAATACTTATATTAAATAATGCTAGTATATAACAATAACAACTGGAATTATAATAATAGTAATTGATACCAATAAATAGAGCTGATGGTGCTAAATCTAAGCCTAAAACCTAAAATCTTAAATATCTCTTACGTTTCTATTAGTTTGCACAGATATATCCGTAAAGTCAAGATTTCTTATCAGATCATATTTAGAGGCGGTTTCGGTGAAGGCTAAAATAGTGGTGTAGTGTGTTGAACATCTTGTGTGTCGACTCTCCTCCTTGCTCTCCATGGAAACCTATACCTACTTTCCACTTTCGAATCCAGGTTGCCACGTGAAGCTCTAGAAAATGGAGCTTTGGAAATATTCTTACTTGCGGGAATGTTGTGCGAAGAGGGACATGAACTTTGCAATATTCGTCTCTGCAATTGTAAAATAAGTAAAAACAACTAACCTCAATCTTAACTTATGTTTATATAAATTTTGTAATAAAAAAAAACCTAAAGGAGTATTGCTAACCCTTATTGATGACGTTTTTCATCATCTCATAGTCGAATGGTTGTGGATTTCATGGTGCAAGAACTGAGTGAATCCACAACAAAATTGACCATGTGATGATGCAAAACATGGTAAATGAAAGAACATACCACGGTAAACTATCAATATTTTTACAGCAACAATCTAATATTGTCAAGCATCAGAACTTGAGGAGGAAAGTGATTGTACCTAACCCTATCGTGCAATCGATCTTCCGTATCTACCCTGCTACATATGCCCTTATTTCCAATGGTAATGGACTAATTATATTAGAAAGCAAGGAACTGAGCAGTTGTAAGAAAGACATGTTTATCTTTGCAAATCAGTTACATGTATCTAATAGATTTATTGCTTACCAAGCTGTACTGACAGTGGCTGCACTGTGGTATGCCTTGTGGCACTCTGCAAATGTGTTGAAGAGAGGTTGGAACTTTCCTTCGTTGATTTTTGCAACATCAACAAGCTCAGGACACCCTGCTTGAGTCTTGGTAATTGCTACTTTGCAGGTTTTCTTGATATTTACTTCCTGTTACGAAGCAAGGATTTCATTAGAGGTCTGCAACCGGGAAAGTCCGGCGGATACTATGGTTATTTCTGCCAGTTACACATACTTTACCCAGACAAAGTAAGAATCCATATTAAACAAAGTATGAAAACGGAAGATTTTGAAGTTGTTCCTCTGGCCAATTTACAGAATGTGCCAGCTTTTTGGAAAACGTATTGAAAATCCTGCAGGGGAAAACTGTGTATTAGTTTCTCCAGAATTCTGCTTCCTGGGCCAGTGAAAATGTACCTTTAAACATTTGTTGACATGATTGCCAATGAAGGATCCTCCATGATACTGCTGTCGCTGGACATGAATGGATTGAAGTATGTCTTCTAGATGTGTGTTGCATAACCCACGGTTTGGTTTCAAGGTAGAGCAGTTTCTGATTATTTGAGCTTCATGATTCTGGCACTTGCTTTCAAGGTACATGTATATACGTGGCTGTTTCATTTTGTTTCTATTTCGTTTTGTATATTTACAGAAGTTCCATGCTGTGTAGTTAGATTTTTTCATTTACAGATGTTTGATTCTGATACATTTGAATAAGGTAAAACCAATTAATAATTAAGATTATACATACATGTAGGCAAGCCTATCTGATCGTGGCTAGTGTTGTTTGTTATCAAAAATGATACGCTTGTAATTTGATGAGAGAAATATCATAACGAGGAAAGGTGACCTACATGTACAATGTAAATAAAATTAATTATGTTTAAAAAAAGAAGAGAAAAAACATGTGTTGGTTGCGACTCAAACCCATGACCTCGTGAACTGGAATTCATCCTCTTTCTAGCTGGCTTCTCCTATTTCGTTCACCTTTTTCAAATCACCTAAGTAACGCTGGAAATCAGTAAAGGATCCATGCTCGTGCACCTTCTTACTGAGATGTAATGCTATCTTGAGGTCAAGGTCATGTAGGTCCCTTTGAAGTAGTCTGTACAGTCTGTCGAAAACACCTAGTGTGATATGTAGCCCGGGGACACAGACCTACAGTCCCTGTCAAACGTTATTCACCGTACGAACCACATGCGGTAGAATGTGGCACATGTGTTTACCACTTTCGGTAAAATGAATGTGGCGAAGCGAAATCGGTGGCTCTACCAGTTTCGGTAAAACGAAATCGGTGGCTTTACCTCTTTCGGTAAAACGAAAGTGGTGTCGCAACCACCTTTGGTAAAATGAATTGGGTATCTCAACTAGCTCGAGCAATGTAACGAGGTACATGTATGTAAATGTGGCGCTACGTAACGTACGCGATCAATTCAAGTATCTAAAGTATAGGAGCTAGTCGCAAAGTTTGCAGTGGACAGGTAGTTTCTGCTTCCATTTGATTTCATTGACGTTTGAGTAAATAAAAAAGATTAAGCACTTGAAATAATTGAAAGTCAGATTAATACCTGTATTCCCATTTAAATAATCTTCATGGCAGTGCCCGTTCGCATTTGTCGGTGATGCTTTGAAAATCAACCCCTGAACGCGTTAGGTTTTCCTTCTTTTAATTCTCTTAACAGAGCAGGGAGATCACGTTTTCCAGCTGTAACAGCTGATCTTCGTCACTTTATTTCTGGAATACTTGTTAATAAAATAGCGAAAAAAAGCATCTAAAAACTCACTCAAAATGGTGCACAAATGTAAAATGCTTTTTGTACATTCAAATCAAGGGAGCCTGGGTCAACAATGCCCCTCTTCAGTGTGTCCATTTCTATAGTAACGTGTTCACCATATATGGTAGCGCGCCTATATGCGCGCTTGTGAGTCAAAGGGTTAAGAAGCTTAACCTACAGAACAGGCGCTTTTACAAGAAACTCCAGAAAGTAGCCCTTGCAAGCGAAGCGAGTTTTTGTTGAGCGAAGCGAGTTTGTCGAGCGGAGCGAGGCGCGAGAGAAAATTAGCGCCTGCCGCCATCTTACGGAAATTTGAATTCTGCCTCTTTTCCGCATGGATTGACATGATTATTAAACATGTCAATCAAACTTTGTGTGCTCGTAACTTTGTCGGTATCTAAGATATGTAGTCAAAACATTGCACAGTTCATTGTCTCCTGTCCAAGTCTCTGCAGTGTGGGATTTATTCACGACCACGGCCTCTATAATGTCGCTCAGTCCCCGCTCAGTTTTTCCTTCATCAGTTCATTTACTAGACCCTGACTGACTCTTTCACTCGAACCGGCAGGTTTAAAGTACAGGTCACAATTCACAGGTCAGGTTGTTAATTCTAAGACAAATCCTAACCACAAACCTAACCCTAACCATCGGACGAGTTCACAGGTAAACGACGGGTTCTCACTCACCGAGATCTAGGGTTCAGACTTGTGACCTGTACTTTAAACCTGCCTCACTCGAACAGTCTCTGACAGCAGAAGCGAAAATTACTTTAGGGAACTCCGTAATTTGCTTCAGTTCTACGGCTAGATCGTAGAGGGAGATGGCTTTTAAGTCCCAGTGTATTTAGTTTCGGTTAAATGATCCTTCACAATACTTTGCAAATAGGTCAATGCCGAAGCGCTAAGTCCTGTCTGACTAAACCTCCCTGCAACAGTTATAAACCTCAGATTTGTTATTTAATTAGTCTATTGTTCAACGGGTTTATACCAGAGTTTCACCCCTATGAAGAACAAAGAAAACCGTGTCAAGTGTGACATAATGTAGACTATTTACTGCCTGCTTTGTTCTTCTAAATACTTTCCAGGATTAACGCTCACCCGCGCGATCACTTCTCTCTTGTCACCGCCATTTCAGTCAGTTCGCAGGAGGAATGTGCGACATTTCGTGACAGCGATGACAGCTAATTGACCAATCAGTATTTCCCGTCCAGAATCTGGACGGGAAATGAAAATGTATAAGGGATGGCTGCAGGCCCTCCTCCTTTCTCGTGCCAGTCTCCTTTCTCCATTTTCACGCGGCCAAATTATTTTATCAACGTTGAAATGATACTAAGGGCCTGTTCCGCAGGCTAAAAGAAGCTTGCCTCTTGGAAATGTACTTCACCCTTTAGATGTTTGGCCATGAAATTTACTGTTCATTTCAAGATAATTTTTTTTGTTTTTATTATTAACGGGTTTGTTTGTTTAATTCATGATCCCTTGTCAACAATACATTTTTCTCTTGAAAATGTTACTGTTAACATTTTAAATAAGGACGAGGTACGTCCTTGATATTGGTGCTGAGCCAGATGATTCATTCATTGTATCTGTATTCTTTAATACATAGGAACATCTTCCTCCTGAAGACAAATTAGTCAGAACGTCTTGTCTACCCCATGTAACTGCAACGCTGGTATCAAGATGTGCACCGACAGAAAGTATAGAGCAAGAACCTGCATCTAATAACAAAGCTGTCGAACTCTTTGCGGTCAATGAAAATTACATAGGAGATAATAATTTGGATAAAATACAGGAATTACAGGATAGTACCAAATCAGGACCTGGCAACGTGATTCATGGAGCGGAGGTTTGCCAAAATGACAAGAGTTTGGTCAACAGGAACTTCGGAAATACATCAGTCACACTGGGAAAAGAGAAGAGTGCGAAGACAACAGATATTGTATCATGCATGGGAATGCCAACAGAACAACAAGATGAATCTAATGATGTGTTAAATAACACAAAGGATTGTACTGCCAAGAATATGTACAAGGTAATGAAGATAATTAGTCTGTCTGTTCCAACAAAATCGGCAGAAACACTTAAGCCATTGACATTCAGCCACTGCAGTAAACATAATGATGAAAAATTATCCCAGTGCAAACAAAGAAACAAGAAAATTAGTAAATTAAGAGACGTACATGTAAGATCGCATGTCCCAACTGAAACTATAGATAAATTATTTAAATGCAAGCAGTGCGGAAAAAGTTTCAGTCATTCTGGTAACCTAGCGAAGCATATTCGAACACATACTGGAGAAAAACCGTATAATTGTAAGCTATGCGGAAAGGATTTCATTCGATCTGATAACCTAGCTAATCATATTCGAACACACACTGGAGAAAAACCATATAATTGTAAGCAATGCGGAAAGGATTTCAGTCAATCTGGTGGCCTAGCTGACCATATTCGAACACACACTGGAGAAAAACCATATAATTGTAAGCAATGCGGAAAGGATTTCAGTAGACCTGGTGCCCTAGTTAAGCATATTCGAACACACATTGGAGAAAAACCATATAATTGTAAGCAATGTGGAAAGGACTTCAGTCGATCTGATAACCTAGCTGACCATATTCGAACACACACTGGAGAAAAACCATATAATTGTAAGCAATGCGGAAAGGATTTCAGTCGATCTGGTGGCCTAGTTAAGCACATTCGTACACACACTGGAGAAAAACCATACAATTGTAAGCAATGCGGAAAGGATTTCAGTCAATCTGGTGGCCTAGCTGACCATATTCGAATACACACTGGAGAAAAACCATATAATTGTAAGCAATGCGGAAAGGATTTCAGTCGACCTCGTGGGCTAGCTGACCATATTCGAACACACACTGGAGAAAAACCATATAATTGTAAGCAATGCGGAAAGGATTTCAGTCGACCTGGTGACCTAGCTAAGCATATTCGTAACCACACTGGAGACAAACCATATAATTGTGAGCAATGCGGAAAGGATTTCAGTGGTTCTAGTGACCTAGCTAAACATATTCGAACACACACTGGAGAAAAACCGTATAATTGTAAGCTATGCGGAAAGGATTTCAGTCAGTCTGGTCACCTAGCTAAGCATATTCGAACACATACTGGAGAAAAAGCGATTACCATAAAACTTCGTATGCACAACCCTGAAGCATGAACAGAGCTATGTGACTTTGAATTCGTTGAGATAGGGCTATTGATGAGTGCATTTTTAGGCAGGAAAATAACTTAATTCGAATACATAGATTGGAAAGCCTCGCAATAATTGCCGTTCTTTATGGTGCGCGTTAGGAATCGCCAAGTTTTCTCATAGGAATGGGAATGTTGGAGATAAACTTCACCACAATTTACACAAGATGGCCGATGTTTCTTCTTGATTCGATGAACTGATTTCTCCCAAGGTAAGTTTCAATTCAAAGCTCACAATGGGCAAAGGTAGTTTTGTATTCTTATAAACGCTCGGTACTGGCACAAAGCTGGGCAATCAAATCTAGACAAACTTATTACTCGGGCCAGGAGGCATTTGGCCGCCCGAGTCCAGATTCGCAAGTGTTTTTTATCTTTTTTTTGTTTGTGTGTGTGTTTCGAGTTGGCTTAACACGTGACACGATCAACCAATCAGATTCGATAGGGCTATGGATGCACGTGGTTTCCCGGGACGGTCGCGGGTAATTCTGTGAAAGATTTCTACAAAGTTATGACGAGTGGAAAATATGTATTTCAGCAGAACTTTGAGTTTTTGTACTTCCTAAGTTAGAATGTAACAATTGACGTAACAGCGACGTTTTAGTCCATCCAAAGGTTGCTTCGACGGAAAAGTCAAATATATGACCAATATGTTGGTTGAGTACTTGTGTAGAGCTGACTAACGATTTTGGATGGAAATTTCTCACATTTTGCGAATGGTGATCCCGACTCTCCGGTCTACGCATTCATGTTATATTTGGGCCTTGTGGCGCTCCGAAACGCAGCCTGTAGTAACCGACGTTTGTAAGTAAATAACTAAACTAAACTTACAAGTGCAGTGTTGTTTTTATATTCATTCCGACTAAGTTCTTGGATCTAATGGGAGTGCATGTAGTTGATGAGGTTTGATCGTACTATGTCCGAGAGAAGTTTATAATCTTATTAGGATATTTTCTAACTAAAGGTAATTGACTGTAATGGTCCGAAAACTGAGTAAAATCGCATGTTTCTTTGTGGCCTGTTGTTGTTGACATTAAAGATACACCGTTTGGACTCAGTCTGTTATATTTGTACATGTATAAGATCTAAGTTAGTAGAGTTACATGTGTGATATATGTATTTATAATATCTTTGGCTGTGGCCACACTGGGATGTTAATTGTAGTAAAATAGGTAAGCATTATTAGTGTAATAAAATAGTAAGCCTGATTTTCTCGGCTGAAATATGATGGATTCCAGATGTGTGTCGACAGTTCAACCACACACTGGAATTACCTCAAACATCAAGACATCACAAACTGTCAACTAAGTCAATAAGTTTAGATAAGGTAACTATATAGTGAGGCCCTGCTAGGGGTTTTAGGGATAAGGTTAACTAGAACAATTATTATAGTGATAAGGGGCAACTGCCCTTGGAATTATTGGGATAGGCTGGATAATCAGCCAGGGAGGGGGTACTCCCTTATATGGGCTATACGGGTATCTGCCACCCCAAAGGGTATGGTTTTCGAGCTGTCGAGGTCTGGGATAGGGTATCCTATTTACGGTTTTGGCCTGGGAAAGGGTATGGATTTTGATTTACTTGTCGTCAACGCCATGCTTAGCGCTCTATCGACCACGCTACAGCTTAAAATACGACATTAAAACAATAGCTTTCGTAGTGTAATTGAGTACGAATCTATGGTTTGGGTCTCGGATAGGGTATAGAGTTTTTGCTTCAAGTGAGGGATAGGGTATGGTAAAGGCAGCATTTTTCGGTCTGGGATAGGGTCAGGGTTTTGAGGGCCTTGTGGCACACTCCTACCCAAAAATCTTCTGAGTACCCCTCCCCCCAAGGATAATCAGTTACTTTTAGGGGTAATATACATAATTGCATGGATACTTTTAGGGATAAGTATTTGGGCCTGTTCCGGCCGAACTGTTTAGATAATTGTAAACTGTTTTCGTTTGACATTACGCGCGGGCTGCCTGTGGCCGAAAGTCAAGTGACTTACGGCACATGGTCTGAGATTCTTGAATGCATGCTTTGCAGAGCCAGTTTGGGCTACAAAAATCCCTTTTGTTGTAGCATTGTCTCGCCCAGCCGTGCAGAATTGTAAGTTATAACAAGTGCCCTCATTGGTTCCAACATCTCATTTGCGCATACTTAGCTGATGATGTACCAAAGTTCGTCATATCATGGTGTACGTGGCGCAGTCCATTGGCCTTCGATTTCGTATTGGCATCCCAGTCCTCGTTGTTTGGATAGAAGCGATCATCTTCTATGGGATCACATATTTCGTTTAAGGTTACTACTGCTGCTCTTATGGTACGAATAAGTGCTTGCGTTTTTTCCTTTATCACTGGAAGTTATATATAGCCGTTCTAGGTTTTACGCTCTAATAGATTAAATAGATTGTATTGTAGCTTCTTTATCCCTTATCGTTTCCGTTCTTTCTTTCATTATTTGTCTATGTTATTTTTCATATATATATATATTCATATATATAAATTGAATAGAAAAATGTGAACAAGAGCAACTCAGGACTGTTATTAAAAATTTACTAAAACGTTTCGGCCTTCGGCCTGCATCAGTTAAAAAGGTAAAAAAAAAAACTTTTTAATTGATGAAGGCCGAAACGTTTTAGTAAATTTTTAATAACAGTCCTGAGTTGCTCTTGTTCACATTTTTCTATTGAATTTTTATAACAATTACTGTGGACAAGAACTTGGAATCAATTTTATTGATCCTCTTGGCTGGACTAGCTGTTGGCCTGAAGACATTTGGACATTATATACATATATACATACTTTTTATATATACGTTTTCCACCATCATCGACCGGTGCTCGCGTGGAGGCAAACCTCGTAAGGGACTTCGAGTCGTATTGTTTCTTCTCCCATGACCTTGTGTCCGAATGTCCTAAATAAATAAATAAATAAATTCATACAAGTATAATATAATTTGAAATGTGTAGTGCCTTTCAACCCAACGCTAGCCTGCGAAACAGGCCCTCAGTGTTATTTCAACGCAAAGGAAGTGATAAAATGATTTGGCCGCGTGAAAATGGAAAAGGGAGACTGGCACGAGAGAGGAGAAGGATGGCCTGCAGCCAACCCTTTATATATTTTCCTTTCCCGTACCGATTCTGGACGGGAAATACTGATTGGTCAATTAGCTGGCATCGCTGTCATGTGTCACGAAATGTCGCACATTCCTCCTGCGAACTGACTGAAATGGCGGCGACAAGGGAGAAGTGATCGAGCGGTTGAGCGTTGATCCAGGAAAGTATTTAGAAGAACAAAGCAGGCAGTGAATAGTTTACATTTGTACTTTCTAGGCGAGATATTTTGGCGGTTTTACCAACATGTAAAAGCCTTATTTTCAAACTTTTTGCCGTGGAAGTTGAGTCAGACAGGACTTAGCGCTTCGGCATTGTCCTATTGGCAAATCATTGTGAAGGATCAGTTTAATCGAAACTAAATACACTGGGACTTAAAAGCCATCTCCCTCTACGATCTAGACGTACAACTTAAGGAAATTACGGAGTTCCCTAAAGTAGTTTTCGCTCCTGCTGTCAGAGACTGTTCGAGTGAAAGAGTGAGTCGGCGTCGAGTACATGAACTGATGAAGGAAAAACTGAGCGGGGACTGAGCGCTGTGGTCGTGAATAAATCCCACACTGTAGAGACTTGGACAGGAGAAATAAAAGTAATAAAAATGAACTGTGCAATGTTTTGATTACATATCTCAGATACCGACAAAGTTACGAGCACACAAAGTTTGATTGACATGTTTAATAATCATGTTAATCCATGCGGAAAAGGGCAGAATTCAAATTTCCGTAATATTGTGGCTTATTTTTTCTCGCCTATGCTCGCTTCGCTCGGATCGGTATCAAAACTCGCTCCGCTCGTATCGGAAAAGCGCCTGTTCTGCAGGCTAACCCAACGCGTCTTGCACAAATCTTTCAGCTTGCGCCTTTTTTTCTCAGGCGAAAGCGCATCGAATACGACTTCTATGGAATTTTGTCTTTTCAGTAGGTCAATTGTCAAAGAAATTGAACAGTTCCTGACAAGAATCCATCATATTTTGACCTGATGATATTCATCCTCGGAGACCAGGGACAGTTAGTGAACGGCGGGCCGTTTTTGTTCAGTAACTGCCCCTGGGTCTCCGAGGATGGGTGAGATTTGGCATGCATGGCAATAACTAAGTTGAGACTATGGAGGCAGCATGCAGCCTTGATAATGATCTGCATCAGGGACATGCTTCGAGATAGAATAAAACTCCACCTTAACAGAAATATTTTTTCCATTCCAACTAGCCACCCCCTTAACCACTCCTGGATTCGCTCCTGCAACCACAAGGGCTGATGAAAGTCAGGACTCTGCTAAACCACAGATCGAATTGAAATTTAGCGTATTGACTTTTGTGGAGGGAGGAAAATCGGAGAACCCGGAGCAAAACCCACGGTGCAAGGGTGAGATACCAACAAACTCAACATGTGATCGGGGCTCGAACCCTGTCCACAGTGTTGAGAGGCGCCACCCCAGCTCCCCTGATTGTTTTGAATCCACACTGAACAAATTTGACCATGAGATGACGAAAACATGGTTAATAAGAAGTCATACCACCTTAAACTATCGTAATCTGTTTTGCAACAACAAACAAGTGGCAGAGCTTCTTGAAAATGAGGAAAATGTTGAGTGGAAATTGATTCTTGCGCGAGCGATGATGCAATCCGTAGTATGTCCTCTTATTTCCAATGGTAATAAGCCAATCAGAGCATTAAACGAGAAACTGCGCAGTTGTTGAAAAATATCTGATCCCCCGAAACTGCTGTTATATTTTCATGTTCCCCTTCCCCGCCCTCCTCAATGCCCCAACTAAACATCCCCCATCCCCATTCTCAACACACAAACACAAATACGTCAGTTTATACTCTTTTACTGGATGCCGGTATATTGTTGAACAATAAAACAATCACCAAAAGAAGACCTCCAAGTTCAGTTTGGTTATTTTAAACAATGAGAAACCAAACAGAGCTGTGATAATATTATTGGTGGGTCAGAGAATCATAAAAGTTGCTACCTAGCCTAGCATATGATATTATGATGTTAATCGGCACCGTTTTTATATACGGCCCAAAAGTTTGATTTGTTAATGCCTATTTTTAGCACCTCGGAAAACGAAAGATTTTAAAATAAATACCTAGAGTGCTCAATCGATAGTCTGACCAGAATAAGCGAGGGACCACCGCAACCCCGACACTCGGATGTATGCTTTGACTAAGGCCATCCCAATAAAATGTTCCAACCGACCCATTTTTTTGGAAAAGGTAAATTTTTTAAATGTGATTTTTTTAACTATACCTCTTTTTCGAGCTCTCTATACGTATTAGTTTCTTGCCTTTCTCGTGCAAATTGTCAATCAACAACTGGTAGAGGAAAAAGTGGTCGAGGACTACATGAACATTTTTACGCGAGTCTTTAATATCTATTTTTTTAGCGACCGACCAATCCACCATCACGAGCCAGAGGGCGATGGGAAACGAAACATTTTATTGAGATGGCCTAACAGGCTACTATTTCTGTGTAACATTTTCTGATTTTCTTTTTAACTAGACGTAAGCCCCTCATCGCAAGCAAAACAACGCTAATAATTAGCATAATGCTATTGTTTTAATATTGTGCAACTTGGGAAGAACCGCCAACACGATCGTATTGTAGCAGTTTAAAGGTCTCAAAACTATAACGAGAGTGCAATCCAAATCGAAGAACATTTAGCAAATGATTTAACCTATGAATTGGATGTTGTGATGTTGAAATACGTCGAAAGTCGATCAGACTAAGATTGTTGTTCAACCATTGACAGCTTGTAGTGTGATTGGAAGTTATATATAGGCAACTGAAGAGAACGACAAAAGAATCACACAGAAACGGTCTCCGCATCTGATTTCTACAACAAATAAGGTTAGAACTTTCTAAAATGGCCTTTTTAGTGTATTTTCTGAACCTCTAATTTGTTAAGAAGCGTGAAATAGGCATACATGCGCTGGACCCGTTGATCTGTCAAAGGCACATGACGTCATTCTTTCCCTCTCTTGAATATTCGTTAAACTAGTATACCTAACAGGTAGTGAATGCTGCTCCGCTCAGTTAAGGAAGTGTATTAGAAGAGAGCCTACAGTAGCACTTTGATAGGAAAAGATTACTGGGTGATAAAAATGCCAAGGCCGGTTAGATGAATGATGTTTTGGGGCTATCGTGCGACTGAATCCTGTTTGAACTGTGGGTGTGTATTTCAAATGTCGCGATTTATTTTCATTTTATCCCGACATATCAACGATGTCCCGGTAAATTCCCTGAGCCTACTAATTCCCGACATTTTCTTAAGATTCCCGGCACAAAAAAAACTGCTGTTCTCCCCGGTGAAACTTAAACACCGGAAATCAACTAATTTTAAATGTTACAGTGGAACCTCTCTTTGCGACCACCTCTCTGTGCGACCACCTCTATGTGCGACCACCTCTCTTTAGCGACCACTTTTCCAGGTCCCGAGGGTGGTCGCGTACGGGAGGTTGAACTGTAATTGTATTTTGAACCGGCTACTTGACTAGAAGAAAATTATTTGCTGCTCACCATCTTGATAACTGGAGAGATCTTGCTCTTTGGAAACTGATAGTCCACACAGAGTTAGAAAGAGTTCGCCTACACGTCTACACTTCAACAAATTCATGGTTACACAAGGATCGCATACACAGAAATGCATCAAAGAACGTAGTTAGCTCCAACAATGCAGATTTCACCTCGTGTAATGTCAGGTGACGATCAGGTCCGTGCAAAGCAGTGTGGTAAAAAAAAGAGAATAGAAGTGATGCATTGTGGTAAAAAAAAGAAATCGAGATTTGGACCCGCTTACATATTAGAACTGCTGCCTTGCTCGCTCGCTTCAGGCTCGCTCGCTGCGGCAGTAAAAACACCAAATGACGTCACGTGTGTTTATTATGGTCATACACCAGCACAAGAGGAAGACCTTTCCCAATAAGTCTCGAGTCGTTGTCCCACTGTCCCAGGATAACGGGACAATAATGCTAAGTCTCGAGTTATTGTCCCACTGTCCCAGGATAACGGGACAATAATGCTAAGTCTCGAGTCGTTGTCCCACTGTCCCAGGATAACGGGACAATATATAATGCTAAGTCTCGAGTCGTTGTCCCACTGTCCCAGGATAACGGGAATAATGCTAAGTCTCAAGTCGTTGTCCCACTGATCCGGGAAAATAAAATTGTATGCATACTAATGACTATAGCTGAGAGGCCGGGACAACGGGACAACCACTTCGACGAAATAATTCTAAGTCTCTTGTCGTTGTCCCACTCGCCCTAAAGAACGGGACAACCGTTATGATGAAATAATTCTAAGTACGAAATCTGCTCTAGCTGGGAAACCGGAATTGGTGTGGTGTGGAGGAGGAACACAAGCTCACACTAACGGCTGGTAATCGAGCCTAGTGCTTTATATATGATGGTGCGTTTTTCGTTACCAAAGTTTTCTTAATAAAGCGCGTGAAAGTTTATATTAGCTTAAAACCTCTTCAGCTGCCTCCTACTGTATACTGTACTTGCTACTCGATCGCGAGGTTTTGTTAATAGTTTTCCGATTACACAATTACACGGGGTATATTAAGTATATTATTCGTGAACATAGATGACATTCAAAATTCCTACCAGAAAGAGTGGATAGATTTTGCCATTTCCACGCCGCCAAAATTGTATTCTATTAGTTTGGCAATCGGATTTTAAGCTAAACTTCCCGAGCTCGCATTTGCATGCTAAGTTTGAGGCGCTCCTACTAACTCCTAACAGCTGTTTACAACACTTACTTTGCACTAGTTCTATCGGGTTACGACTGTCTGGTAGAATTTTATCAATTCCCCAGACGTCGCTTCCGTAAAGAAGAATGGGTTTTATTAGTGAGTCAACTGAATAGTTTTAGGGAGATTTCAACGTTAAATCTAAAATTTGCCCCATTTCTTTTCTTATCTTGTATAGAGTTTTCATAGCAGTTTTTTTTCAGATCTTGTTTGGCTACAGAAAACGAACCACAGGCACTAAAAGTTAGACCCAGATATCTATGAATGGTAGAGGTTTCGATATTTTGTCCATTGATTTCAAATATAAATCTGCTCAACTTTTTCTCAGACTTGTTTAAAAACTGCAACCAGTTTTTTAAATGGATCAGTCATCTCATTTGTTCTGAAAAGAGCGCAAGCTTTATTTCAGCTCTGAAGTTTGGATGATATCTATAGGTACATGTAACTTTCATTACCTATCCTGAAAGTTGTCACATCATCAACAGTACATCTCGATCTCATTGTTACACCAAATAGCATGAAAGTTAAATGGCAATATGAACTTCACTACTAACAACAAAGTTACAGATTACATGGCTCCTGTTCATTCCAAGCATAATGGACCAGTGTTGTATACTTTTCAGATGAAGGCTTTTCTTACCAATCCACTACTGACTTCGTCACTACATCCACGAGTTCACCATTGGGTGCCTATGTTTTAACATATTTTGTGTCGAGCTATTCCGCCGTCAACCAATCCGAAAGCACTGTGCACGTGAACAGGGCAAACTTTGTGGAGTGGGAGACTGGACACTGATAGTGTTTTGGGCCATTTGTAGCTGTTATTTTGCTAAAACCAAATGTTTCTTCGACTGAAATGCTAAGATGTTCAGTTTTTCTAGGGCTGACAAAAGTTTTACGGACTTTCGAGGGACATTTTACGACAGGATAACTGGCGCTCCTGAACGCACGTGGACCACTAATAATGGACATATGTAAGTAAACAAATATATAAACTTTTATTACCATCTTGTAGTAGTGTAGTGTTTATTCTTGCCTTTTAAAAGTAATGGCTTAAAATATATAGTAAATGGCCCAATTTACGATCTAAGCTTATATAGTTACGACTCCATCGTCAAATGGTGTTGTAAACTTGACACGATCCCTCATCAGTTCTTTGATCTGAAGCCTCTCGGTAGCATCTTCTTGTGTAATATTCGTTTTTGTTAAGAGTAATGGCATCAAATATAGCAGTACATAGCCCGATTCCTGTTGTTGTAGGCCATGGCTAGCGTCGGTATTTTCACTCGGTCATTTCATGACATACACGTAGTGAGAATTCGGGAAAGCCGACCCCAGTGATCGAAAAGAAAACGAGTGGAAATTACGCTTCGTTATAAATTTCAGCCTCCCGCAAGATGTAGAAAATGAACACTAGCCCTAATATTTGAAAAGTCACCACTCTACTCGAAAATAGAACTGAACGAAATAGAACGAAACAGCTGTCTATGGCTGCAATCTAGTCCGAGCACTTTTCGTGTCAGGCCTAGCTAACCGTAGTGCTTTGTGTTAGAATTTTACGTTGTATATCAGCTTTGCTGTATAGTCTTCGGACTTTTCATTCTTAATTGTCAAATAGTCATTTCGACTGAATTTAGTTAATTGCATTTTCTTGGAAATAAAAATATTTTTTCCCTAAAAAAAGTGTACAGTGCTTTAGGTTTTACCTTAGGCTATCTAACTCTGAAATATGAAAGAAATCGTATGATCGACCCTTGCCGCGAAGTTTTAAATTTATCTGGTTTTTCCTGACATCCGCTCTTAAGGCCTGGTTCAGGGATCAAATTTTGGGTAAAAACGGTTTTCCTTATTTGGGCACAGCCGAGTACGGTAAATGTGCCAAGTTCCTCACGATAAGAGATATAATCAGAAGATTGTTCAGAAGAAAAATATAATTTGCGGCATCATTTACAGACAACACAATTCCCCAGAACGCTTCCAATCATGGTTCGAAGAAACAATTGAAAAATTTACTTCTACTGGGAAATGTATTTATATAATGGGCGATTTCAATATAGACCTTCTAAAATGTGAGACTTCTAATTTTAGCCACATTTTTTTATTATCGCTGCAGAGTTGTTATCTCATTCCCACAGTTGACAAACCAACTCGTGTTCGTAACACATTAGCAACTCTTATTGACAACATTTTCGTCAACAATCCTGAGCAAATTCTGGCCAGTGGAAACATTATATCTGATATAAGCGACCATTTCTCTCAATTTTGCATAACGAAAGCATCAAGGGATAAACCAGTTATAAACAGACAAAAAATACGTGACTTCTCGAAGTTTTCTCCCGATCGTTTAAATGACGATCTTTCCCAAGTCGACTGGACATAAATCCTCGCGAATGAAGCCAATGATGTAGATAAATTGTTTTCTTGTTTTTATAATAAGTTCAATAAATTTGTTAACAAACATGCCCCCATGAAAACAATATCAAAACGCAAAGCAAAGCAGCTTGCAAAACCCTGGATTACTAAAGGTTTACGTGCTTCAATTAAAGTTAAAAACAAACTATATGCATCTGGTGATGACGCCAGTTACAAACTTTACAGAAATAAAATTTGTAAGCTAACACGAATAAGTAAAAAACAATATTTTCACGATTTTTTTAATGCAAACCTTACTAATATGAAAAAAACATGGGAAGGAATAAATAATTTACTAAACCGAAAATCAAAGAACCATAGGAATATTAGTGTTATTAAGGATCTTAATAACAGTAACAGAACCACCAGAGACCCTGTGCAAATACCAAACATTTTAAACGAACATTTTGCATCTGTCGGTAATAAATTAGTAAGCAAGTTACCATTAGCGCAGAGAAATTACCTAGACTAATTAAACAAAACAAAATCCCCTGATAGCTCTTTTCTATTTGAACACATTACATCAGAAGAAGTTAAACTGGAAATCTTGTCCCTACCAAATAATAATTATCATGGTCTATACTCCTGTCCCACACACATACTGAAATGTGCAAGCAATATTCTAGATGATGTGTTATCCAACATTTTTAACAAATCTATCGAACTAGGAGCATATCCTTCCAAATTCAAAATGTCAAAAATTGTTCCAATTTATAAAGCAGATGACGAGACCGATTCAAATAACTATAGACCGATTTCTTTATTATCAAATTTTAATAGAATATTTGAAAAGCTGATGTATAGTAGAATGAAATATTTCATAGATGATAAGAACATTTTATCTACTTCACAATATAGTTTTCGTAAGGGACGGACCATTAGATTATTGATGGGGGGGGGGGGGGGGGGGGGTTGCGCAAATCCCCAAAAAATAACAGGCAAGCTCTTCTATCGGAAAAAAAATATCGAGCAACACAAAAATCAAGGAAAAAAATATCGAGCAACCAATAGCTGGTCTCATACGCATTTACAAATTAAATTAATAAAGGCAAAGAAATAAACCAGGGAAGAAGAATGGTTAGTTGTTATGAACAATTTCCACAGGAAACCCATTACAGATCTGAAGATCACACAGACTGTTTACCAGGAATCAGTCAACATATGTAAATTATCCAAGATGGCCGTTATCAAGACAGCAGATAAACTGATGGGACGATCGATCGCAAAACGTCACATGCACTCATAAATCGAAACCAAAACCTTAACCACAAAACTTACCCTGTATTAACTGTATATATTTCGGAAAGAAGTTATCTGGTAAACGATGAGTTCTCGCTGGCCTAGTGTATATAGGGTTATAGGATCATGTGTACTGTACGCAATGTTGGCCGACGTATCGGTCGATGGTTGGCCGACATATCGGCCGACTGTCGACCGACCCGCGGGCGACTGTCGGTCGCGGGTCGGTCGAGGGGTGGCCGACATGTCGGTCATGTGTCGGCCGAGACGTCGGTCGATTTCCCCCCTCCTGCTGTGTATGTGTCGTCCGATAGCGGATCGGTAGTATATCGGTAAGGTGTCGGTTATATGTCGGTGGGGTATCGGTGACATGTTAAGTTATAATTAAACTATTTTGGATACTGTTTTCACTCAAATAAACAGTGACTCATGTGGATTTTTTTTATCTGAAAGGTTTACTGTATTGAATATAATTCAGTTTAAGTATAGTAATATTCCTTTCTGTTGCGGTATAAAATGTTCCTTTACACAATTAAATCTCTCATAGTGACTCATTGAAATCATGTCAAATGCAACGTTTAATATCTTAATTTGTGTTTTTTTTAGTGCATTTTATACATCCGCTCACGCAAGATCGATTACGTATATAAATCGCTATATCGCACCGTTTTGGTCTGGAACAAGGTACCGATTTTTTTTTTATCTGAAGGGGAGATTTCGCCTTGAATCTGGAATAGGGTAGCAACAATAGGGCTATTTATACCCATATAAATGGGTCAATTTAAATTGAAGTTCGCGACTAATACTGACACATGTATAGGCCGAGCTATTCCAATGAATTCGTCGATATTTAAACCCCGCGCCGGCTCCCAGTATTCGACATAAAATAACATTTGAAAATATTGGGGTCGCTATGATTTATTAATAAGCATCATTTTTTTACTGAAGGGCTCGGTTCTAATTCTAATATATGCTCCACGCACTCCAATCGGAGTATTATGCAGAGGCGCATAGCTGGGAAATAAATAAAGAGCTCGGCCGACAGTCTCGGCCGAGTAGCGGTCGACTCTCGGCCGACCCTCGGCCGCCTATCGGCTGACCGTCGGTCGACATGCGATACGTCGGCCGACATTGCCTACAGTACGCATGATCCGGGTTATAAATGTTCGCAGGTTTATACACAAGAAGAGAGATTAAATGAGATCAAGTTGAAATATTTATATGAAATATAAATGGTAATGATAGGTTTTTGGTACTAATATTAGTCCTCCTCCTCTGTAACCCACTCAGCATCACTATCCATAGTGGGACCAGTTTGCAGTGTCTATGTGGTGATTTCTTGCTTTTGTTACTTTGACTGTCCTTTTCTCCTATTTCTCTTAGCCTGTTTGTCAGCCACAGAATATCCATGCTTTGTTTTGGCCTTTTGCCATTAATTCTGTGGCTTTCTTAAATTTCCAAGGCCCAACCAGGAATGCTACTTGAGCAAGCGGGAGTGCGTGCAATGTAAAAAAGCAGTCGCGCTAAAAAAAAATATAGGATTGTTGGTACAAAATATATTGCATTAATATAAGCGAAAAAATCTTTAGGTAAGTTCATAAAAAAATATCGTGCAAGGTCATGGTGCTTTAAAAAAATATCGTGCAGCGCTAGAATCAGAAAAAAAAATATCGAGCAACTAACATTCACGCAACCCCCCTATCAATAATCTAATGGTCCGTCCCTAAAGGACACTCAACGCAACACGCGATTCTTGACATAATCAATGCAATTCAGACTAACATGGACAAACGCTTATTTTCCTGTGGAGTATTTATAGACCTTAAAAAGGCATTCGATACAATAAATCACAATATCCTTTTAAGTAAATTAAACCATTATGGTTTTCGCGGAATAATTAATGTAAAACTATGTAAAATATCTTGGTGTCTTAATTGACAGTAATTTATCTTGGAAGTATCATATTGACCATGTAGCCACAAAAATTAGCAAAACAATAGGCCTAATTGCAAAATTAAGACATTTCGTTCTCTTGCATATTTTACACAATATTTATAGGTCTTTAATTGTTCCTTACCTGACTTATGGAATTACAGCTTGGGGCCAAGCTTGTAAGTCCTCTCTGAACAAACTCCAAATTCTGCAAAAACGAGTGCTCCGATTTATGTATTTTGCTGATCGCAATGACCACGCCATCCCACTATTTATTGATGCTAACATATTACCAGTAAATTTCCTATACTATGAATCAATATCTAATTTAATGTACGACATAAATAATAATTCAGTTCCGATAAATATGTTAAATCTATTTGAAACTACATCAAGTATCCATTTGTATAACACAAGGTCTCCTGCATCCAATAATTATTATATTAAAAATTCAAGAACTGAAATACAAAAACAATCCCTTTCAAGATTCGGAGCCAAACAGTGGAATGAGATCCCCTGCTGCCTTAAAAAACTTCCCAAAAAAGAATTTAGACGAAAGCTGAAAAAAGCTCTTTTTGACATTCTCAAAACAGAAGACGCCTATATTGATACGCTTGCTATAATGTCCAATCTAAAAGCACTAACTTTTAAAAGATGATTTTGTTTCTCACAATATCGATATATATGTATATATACATACTTTTATACCGTCGTTACTTATAATCTTGATAGCATTTATTTTGTCCTAAGTTCCCTCTCCTCCTCATGATAATTATGTAAATGTGCATATTTTCGTTTTTTATATAAGACTAGGCCCGCCTAGATTAGCGCCTAGCTACCTGCGGGCCAGCCACATTTGTAAATACAACATCTTAATTTAAATAAAAAAACTGTCTAAATCATTCTTGACTCCCTTAAGTGGTTTGTGTGCAGCAAAATGCGCCAAGTTCTTCACGATAAGAGATATAATCATTCTTGACTCTCTTAAGTGGTTTGTGTCCAGCAAAATGCGCCAAGTTCCTCACGATAAGAGATATAGTCATTCTTGACTCCCTTAAGTGGTTTGTGTGCAGCAAAATGCGCCAAGTTCTTCACGATAAGAGATATATTCATTCTTGACTCTCTTAAGTGGTTTGTGTGCAGCAAAATGCGCCAAGTTCCTCACGATAAGAGATATAATCATTCTTGACACCATTAAGTGGTTTGTGTGCAGCAAAATGCGCCAAGTTCCTCACGATAAGAGATATAATCATTCTTGACTCCCTTAAGTGGTTTGTGTGCAGCAAAAAGTGGTCTGTCACGTGACTTAGACCAGGAAATCAGGAAATCAGAAACGCGGCTCCGAGTTTATCAGAAACAGTAAGGGTAATGAGTGGATGTGGTTATGATTAAATCTTAGAAAAGATGACTACAATATTTCGTTAGCGAGTTATTATGGCGAAAATATGCAAAATAGGTCACGTGATTAAATGATGTTCTCCAATTATGACGTCATCGAACACGTGATACGACAATTTAAGGAATTATGGTGTGATTAGATTTTGTTTAAACTGTTGTTCCTGTTAGAAACATTTATTTACTATAAATATATTTTCCTTTAAATGAACCAGGCCTTAACCGTTGCTTGAGATAATTGCCCACTTCCGCGATATGCTTTACTTGTCACGCACAAAGGTTTCAATTCTTTCACAGAGAAAATAATTAATTTAATTTAGCACGGAGGCTCGTATTGAAACCTTTGTGCGTGACAAGTAAAGCATATCGCGGAAGTGGGCTATTATAAGCTCTTCTGAGACTAATTGATAAACCACAGGTAACCCAACAGACTAATAATCCGGAAATATACGTCGAGTCTGGGAAGCATGTGACAGTTGATTTCGTACGGCAAGGAGGAGACATTAAATTCGACGTATAAATAAACGGTCGCATTTCTGCCGAACTTGTTCTGCAAACAAGGCGTGACATCCCGGGGCCAGTTGGACTCCCATATAAAAGGGGTAGGGATGCTCGTCGGACATTTTCGATTTGACCCCAAAGAGGTACTAAAATGGGCGTAGATCAAGCTTATTTTGACCCCTAAAATGTACCGATAAAAACATGCCAACACTTTAAACGTTCCATGCTCTTTATTGCTATTGACACCCGACCCCTAAAAGGTTCCTTTTACATAGAAATGTCTGTGTTAGATCGTGGATACCCTAAGTGGTATCAAACTCCTGATTTTGACCCCTAAAAGGTACGACAAGCATCCATGTACCCCTCATATAAGGGAGTCCCCCCCTCCCCCCTGTGTGCGACATACAGTATTTGTCTGTTAAAACGAGTCCAAGTTCGCGGGAAAATTTACAGACAATGTATGGAAAACTAAAAAAAAAATTGCACGCTTCCCAGCACAGCTACATCCCTCAAATTTCGATCAGTTAATCTTCTATCTGGTATCTTAAGTTTGTATCTGAAGAACATTTTACGTATTTTATTTGGCATCGGATTCTCATATAAACACTATTTCGCGCCATGTGCAAAATATTTTCCGAATATACTTTCGAAAAGTCGGAATTAACCGCGAACTGGGCTATTGCATTGAATTCGGCATGGCAGAAATTCGACGTTTCAACCAAGCATAAATTTAGTAAAGTTGAACGAGGCCTCTTACGGGTGGGCTACTGGGTAAGCGATTACGGGTGGGCTTGCTGTGCTATTCACTCTTTATACCGCTGACCACCCGTATTTCATGCTCTGCCTCGATCCTCGCCCGTGATACAACAAGTTGAGGTTGAAAATACGTTCTGAGAGACAAATACTGGAGACCGCAGGATATCTCACAGGTTAGTGTTTGATAACTTGTTGTACTTTAGTTTATTACTCGGGCTGCCTGTGGCAGCGCCGAGTCTTAAAATGCAAGTCGTTATTATTATTATTATTTTTATTTCATGTCAGACGGCTTCTGCGCATGCGTTAAAGGTCAAATTCGAACCAATCAGATTGCACTTGTGCTGGTCACGCAAACAAAGGTTAGATTTCCTCAGGCGCGCTCAGATAAGAAAATTCAAAGCTCAGACTAGGCGAGACAAGGAGATCTATTCCATCGTGGGCAATTATTATGCAATACAACCTAAATTTGGGTCAGGTCCATGTTTTACGACAGAATAACCAGAGTCTTTCTACTGGATTCGGAGAGCTCGAGACATTATACAAGTCTGCTATGCTATGAAATTTATGTTTCATTTCACATTTATTCATACAGTTTTAGCCGGACATTTCCCCGAGTTTTTGATCTATTTTCAATCAAATTCAAATGAAAGTGTATTTCATCTTCAAATTATCTCATGTGGCCCGAGTGAAAGGCCAGATGGGCTCTTTTCTACTTTCAACACACAGTCGCTAAACTGTACGAAATCTCCAAGAATAAATCCCTAATGTCCAAACTAACGGGAAAAACTGAAAGAGGAAATCCTTGTGAGAAATCGACGTACATATGAAGCTATATAAGTTATCATCGACTATATGGGAGTCAAACATCGAGCTGCTATGAAACCGCTTGTGACAGTTTGTTTACGCACTTTCATGACAAACGAACGTTTCTACTTTCGACACAACGGTCGCTAAACTGTACGAAATCTCCAAGGATATATCCCTAATGTCCAAACTAAAGGGAAAAACTGAAAGAGGAAATCATTGTGACCAATCGACATAAATATGAAGCTCCAGAAGTAATTATCGAATACATGAGAACCCATAGAGAAAACCGATAATAATGAACACGGTATTAGTTTCACGGACATTTGTGGCTTAACTGAACTCGCGCTACAGCATAGCTTGAAATACTGTACGAAAACTCCCGTTTAAAAATTTCCTGATGCCGAAAGGACCGTAGCATCTTAAACAAGATATCCTTCTGACCAATCGACATATATATTAAGCTGTGAAAGTATGTTTCCATTCCATAACAGCCGATAGTGCAAACTAGTAAACTGTCACTAGTAAATTAACCTTGCGTACTTCCGCGAGTACTGAACTTTCTAGCGTCAAATGCATGTGTTACGTTTCCAAACTTTAGGACAAGAAATCTTCCATAGAATGTTCTATTTTTTTACAGCTGAGAACTGTATTATTAAACATAAGAAATAAAACAATGGTGCCATTTGAAGAATTATATCATGTCAAAAGTGCAAACGAAGAAATATATATCTACGGACGCGAGCAGCTCGATCGTTTTACTTTGGTCAAACTCGGACTGTTTACGACTGGAACCTGCAGTTTTATCGGACCTGCAAATTGTAAACGTGTGGCCGTGTTCAGGCTAGTAAATCTAGCTAGCTAACCACAGGAGGTAGCGAGCTTCTTTAGTCTGAACAGTTTTTGTGCTCTGGTGATTAGCTAGCTAGTGGTCGGTGGAATACTTTGAAGTTCCAAGCTACCTATATAGCGAGGTAGCTTGAATAGAATCTAGCGCGCTAAAAGCCCATCGATGACAGATTTTAGTTATTTTAAGGTTTTGAAATGTACACAAATGTCAAGTCAGTGTTATCATCCGATCTAGCCGACTTCTAGCTCTCGCTACGACCACGTTCACTACTCGCTCCAAGGTAATTTCTCTTACCACGACAACTACCGGGTGTATTGTACGTCAATTGAGCCATCATGGATAACGAGGATCGCCAAACACCAGTCAGTAGCAGTTTTTCGCACAGTTTTAATATTTTGGTTGAAATTTCAATTGAGCACTTTGGCGGTCAATTATTTGCGATTACGAAACACTTGCGCCAAGGGCAGTTATAGACCAAATTTCTATCTTTTAGAGATCTTTAGAGATAGAAACAAACCAGAAGAGGGAAAAACAAAAAGTAAAACCTACTAAGTTACTAGGTCTGAACAGTACTAATTTATTAACTAGCTGCGAGTTGCTGACAGATATCTCAAGACTCTAGCTAGCTGCACGATAGTAGTCTATGGTGGCCCATTGACGCCATAGTAGTTTTTATTCAATTATCATGCTTTTTTATTTTAAACAATTATTATTATTATTATTTTTTAAATAATTCTTTATTATTATATTTTAAACAATTATTATTTATTTATTTTTGTTTTAAATATATATATATTTTTTTATTTTATATTATATTTTAGTGTTATTATCTTTTTTTATTTTCTGTTTTTATTTTTTAAATTTTTAATAAAAAAAATAAAAAAAACATACGCCATGGCCCATTGACGCCATAGCATTTTTTTTTTAAATAAAAAAAACATGCTCCATGGCCCATTGACGCCATAGCAATTTTCGTGGCCCAGAGACGCCATGTTAAGAAGTTCATTTAGATCATGTGGAAACACCGCATTGCGCATGCTCAGACTCTTCAAAGCATCACAACTCATCACACGTGCGAAGCGCCGAATATTACAATCGAAAGATTTTGAGCCGCAAATTTACATAAAATTTAAACGTTTTAAAGTTGTTTTTTTGTGATGTCGAAGCGAAGACCTGTTTGGGATAACTATAAAGAGAAGGTGGCGAAGAAGAGAATGCGGAAAGGCGAAGAGAAAGGAGCAGCTGGTCCAAAAGATGGGCTGACTGTTCAGCGTTTGTCGGCGAACGTGGAGGGCAAATGCCAATAGTTCCTTGTGAGAAAGAACTGACGCTAGAAAATATTAAAGCTGCGTGTAAGGCCCACTTCAACACAGAATTGGAATGCGATGTGCTTGCGGGTGAACGTGGTCCTTCCTTTACTGAGTCAGGACAAATCCAGAACTGGAAAGTTTTACACGTGCGCTTCGTGGAAAGTCTCGAACACCCCACGAACGCAAGCAAACAGCCTAGAAACCCAAGTACGTATACAAGACATCAAAGTGAACCAGTAGCCGGAAGTCCACCAAAAAGCTCTTCCCAAAATCCACCCTCAAGGCAAACAGCATCTGTCAGACCATCACCATCTGTAATGCGTTCAGTGTCACTGAGTCAGATGCTGAAATTGGGCAAAGTCATTCTCCCAGATATTGATGTGGTAACTCTTCGGCTTGAAGAGTTTTGCATCTCAAGAATGGAGTGGTTGGAACCGTTCGAGGTGACAATCTCAATGGAAAGAAAACCATTTGCCAATGGGGCATTCCGTGAAGCGTTTTTGGCAAAATCAATCGCAGGTCTGCCAAAAGGAAAATTTGTGATAAAAAAATATTTGGAGGGAGAAAAACAAGGGATTGAGGCATTGTTTGAAGCAATTGAACTTCACACCCGAAAGTCAGTTCAACTGAATGCCCTAGCTCGTAATTTTGCACAAAGCATGGCTTCTGAAGTCCAAGCTACAGAATTTGGAGATACATTCAATTATGGTAAGATCTACTATTCATCTCTAAATGGGGAACCTGTTACCTTAGAGAATCACCTCGATGGCATTTTTGAGAAGTTTGTGAACAACACCGGAGAATTGTGTGTGCCACCTGCAGATGCCAATGAGCTAAGCCTGAAAGCGGAGGCATTTGTACATTATACGCATCAGAAATCAAACCAACAACTTATGGTCACTGACATTCAAGGGGTAAATTATTCCCTGTGTGACCCAGAAATTGCAACGGCTGAGCTGAAAGACCCCGAAGACCGAGCAATTCGTTTCTGCACTGGTAATTTGTCAGATAAAGCAATTAAAACCTTTTTGGCATGTCATAAATGCAACAGATACTGTGAGATGCTGAAACTACTGCCAAACCAAGAGTAAACTTTGCAATTGCCAATGTACCAACTTTAATATATATTTATATATACAGTGTACATATAAAAACTGACTCCATGATTAGATATGTTTTGTTATTTGTTTTGTTGGGAAGAACATGAAAGAACATTGGTTTTCAAAAACCATTGACATTAAATTAATATGTACAGTATATCAATATAATTACTCCAGGTAATTACTCCAGGTATTATTAAATAGTGTTAAGTATTCAGATGAGCTTTTTACCACCAATCAATAGTGTAGTTTAAGACCATTATAGGTGTTGTAAATATCACTATGTATTGTAGGTTTCTCTAAACCTGAAAGAGAAGACAGAAACTTCTCAAAGGGCCATTGCTCAAAACATTGAGAAGTTTCTTTCAACTCTTTCAGGATAAGAAAAACCTACACTATCTACTGATATCTTTTTGGTTGAAAGCTTGTCTGATTGCTTGTCTAATCACTTTATTACGATTTTGTGCGAGTGAGATTAATCGGTACTTTTAGTTATTGTTTACCATACTATAGCATATACACATATTTTATTTTATAAGTTCAGATTGTTTCCATTCTGAGGAAAAATATATAAAAAAAGTTTCATATTTTATTCTCACATGAATATAGATCAAACTGGATTATGTCCAAATATGATCTTTTAAATATAAATATGCATTGGAAGCCTGGGCTGGCTCAATGTCCTCTGTATCGGGTACATGTCTTTGGCATTCCTGTCGAAAGTCTTCATCTAAAAAGTCATCATTAGCATCCAGTACATGAGAAAACTCAGCCACTTCTCGTAGTTGCTCCTCAGATACTGGAATACCACACTTTTCACCACCATGTTGCTCTGGGCATGTGTATATGTGTTCTGGCACACCAGTAGGAAGCTCCTTATCCTTTTGCTTTCTCACTCTGTGATTATTCCACACAGATACCCTGAACACATCAAGTTCCTTTTGTACCACAGGAATGTAGACATATGCTAGCATGTTTCTGCAAATTAAAAATGGCAGGAGTTTAAAATTTTGTCACAGTAGTTTTTTATAGTAAAATGAACATCCATTTCAAAAATTGTGTGTCCCACAATACAGGGTTCGATTAAGTTGCGAAAATAACAATGTGGTAAAACATGGCTCTGGATTCCTATTGCGTGAATCGATGTTCATTAATTAGTTGCAAGTCTGAAATTTTTCACATTGACTGAAAAGTGATGTGCAATTTTCACTATCTGCTCCAAAATTATGTGAAAATTTAACATTGCACACTGTTACTTTGAACTCTGGATCAGTAGACATGGTGTTGATCCATGATCTCACCCTCCCCCTTTTTAGAGAAGGGGATCAATAATTCAATATATAATCTAACACTTGTATATCAGGCCTAGAAAAAATGATTTCTCTTCCTGGCAGCAAAACCAAAAAAATAAAAATTTCCTGCATAACCAAATGTGAAACTTCCTGTGAAGATAGGTTTCAGAGAGATGCGATGCTGCACATATAGTTTAATTTATTAGATAATAAAAATTTCCTGTGAAGAGATTTTGTAAAAATATCCTGGCAGACATTTTCCAGCCCTGCTTGTGGTGTACTTCATGTACACAAATTATAGTGACTCGGGCCCAGGCCCAAAATGGACAAACTAGGCTCGCTTTTCAAGACAAGAGGCCATTTTGGATTTGGAGTAAAAACGTTTGGAGAATACATAATTAAAACATTGATAATGTAGGAGTTTAAAGGCCAAAGATGTAAATAATACTGCGTACTATCTATATTTGTTTGTTAATAATCTAGATTGAGTGTTTAAATACGTGTAAATTGTAATTTGTTTCGTTAAAATTCGTATGTATTTTGTTTTGTATAGTTTTCACCGTAGTACTTGAATAAACCGTTTCATTTACTTTGGTTGACACTTCTGTCCGTACACGGGGACACGACACTGCTGTATATATTTTTCTCACAGTAATTTAAAAAATGCTAAAATGCCATTTCTGGGTCCTCCCCCTGACAATGGAATCATTTCCATTGCTTTATCGTTAAATTTGTAAGCACATGAAGGGGTTACAGTGCTGTAGTGCACACACATATATGTGTGGGCTAAAATTGCAACATTTCATGGATAGCTGCATTAGGCCAAGTAAAAAAAAAAATAGTTTCTCGTCCGACCTTTTTCAAAAAAGGAGGCGGGCGGTTCTTACTATTTACTATTTTTACTATTTTTACTATTTCTTATTTTTGGTAGGTTTAACTGAAGAATCCATAGCTCACAAAAATCTCTATAGAAGGTCCAGAAACAAATATAGTCAATATACAAACTTTTGCTGCACACAAAAGAGCATTAACTGATTTAGTTTACAAGTTTTAAATATAAAAGGAAAACTGTTTGAAAAGAAATAATCAATGTTCAAATTCTTGAAACTCCAATTGGCCTATGTTGCTTCTAACTGAAAGCTTCAAATTGAATAAAGCTTAAACTAAAGAAGGAAACACAGTCTAAGTTTTGGTTTTGAACAGAATGTATCAGAGAGCTTTGTTATTCCCTGTCACTAAGCGTCTTTTTGAGTGAATGCTCTAGTGATGTTTCGCTTAGGGGTCATGCCACTTCTTTCGCAGCCAGCGCAAAGGGGCAAACAGTCAGGGGAGGTCTTAAGGTTGATTTCACTGCCGCAGTAAAAGCAGAGTGGATCATCGTGGACAGCGTAATAAGGTAGCTCAATCGTTGACTGGCACGTGAGTTTGACATTCACAAATACAATGTCAAAGATGTTGCCCTCGCCACGGTCATCTATCTCCTGGAAACAGGAACCGCACGAGTAGGACAGCCTTTCGAGTTCTCGCTCCACATTACATGAGCCAGACAGATAGAGAGATTGTGTTACAAATGTGTTGAATAGATAGTGTTTCATTTTTAGTTCAGACGATCGATATAAATAGAAGTGAGCAGTAATTTTTTCCAAGGACAAAACGCAGTATAAAGGTTTATATTAAAATAGCAAATAGTAAAAAATAGGAAGCGGCTGCCAAAAAGGAAGCGGGCGGGGACGAGAAACAATTTTTTTTTTACTTGGCCTTAATTAACTAGTAAACCAAAAGCATTCCTATCTGGAAAGCATACCTGTCAGTTTCGTTGCTTTGGTCATAATACCCATCTTCAAGCAAAGATTTTAATTGATCCTTGAAGTAGCCTTCCATTCTATGTGAAAGCTCTCTCCACTATCTCTCAATTTTGTTTTCAGTTGAGGGTCCGAATAGCACACAGTCATCTCCATCCTCCACATCACCATGTTGTGCTCGTAAATAACTGTGGATAGTACACATGACACCAGTTTCTGTTCCTCTATCCACACGTATTCTTGAGGGTAACACTATAAAATACAGAAAAGTTACACATATAGTAATATTTTTGTTTATATATACAATATGACTATAATATATGATTGTGCTCATGAAGGGTGCTAAAACAATGCCTATCAAGAAAGAGTGGTTATTTTTTATCATTCTCATATTCCAGGTATTAATAAGACAAATTTAATTATAATACTGTACCTCTTCTTTCAAACAAATAGTCGAAATAGAATCTACCAACAATGCTTGGATTATTGTTGGAAGTCCATACTCTCAGGAAATTGACTCTGCTGCTGAAAGTATCCTGGGCACCATAGATGCAGAGTGGGAACATTGACTTTTGAAAGCCACACAGTTTATCATGCCCATCAAGTGACATTGTAAAATCAGCTCCCTAGATAAGAAAATCGTCACATATATTAATATAACTTTCAAAACACATATTTAGTGTAACAACATATAAAACACTTGTATGCTTACAGACTTACAGTTGATGTAAATGCTCCTTTTCTTCGTTGGCGCTTTGGTTGACCCACACCACCTCTTTCTTGTAAACCTTGAGGGTTAACATCGGCCATCACGTCGTAAACAACGTTTCTTGGAACATTCAATGTATGTACTTCACGAATTTTCTTATGTAAAACACGATAGCCTAGGAATCTTCCTGGCCCATTCATCTCTTTTTCCACAGCACGTGTAACATCGTCAATATTTGTGTCGTACTCGATGTATTTGATATCAAAGTGATGCAGGCGACGTGAGAGAGTTCTTACACTCCACGCATACATCGGATACTTCACTTTCAAGAAATCCACAATTTCTGTTTGACGTAAATTCTGGGCTACATACGCTTTAAGGTCGTCTTTCGACGCCATATCGTCTTCCCATTCATCATTCCTTATACGAGTCGCCATTTTGGAATATCCTGCCCGAAAGGCCTTATGGTCTATGGCGTCTCTGGGCCACGAAAATTGCTATGGCGTCAATGGGCCATGGAGCATGTCTTTTTTTATTTTTTTTATTAAAAATTTAAAAAATAAAAACAGAAAATAAAAAAAGATAATAACACTAAAATATAATATAAAATAAAAAAATAAAATAAATTTAAACAAAAAATAAAAAAATAATAATTGTTTAAAATATAATAATAAAGAATTATTTAAAAAATAAAAATAAAAATTAGTTTAAAATAAAAAAGCATGATAATTTAATAAAAACTACTATGGCATCAATGGGCCACCATAGTAGTCTGAACATACATACACACATGAATAAGTAGTGTTTTCAATAAAAGATCAACTACTTTAATTTACATACGAGAAAACAAAAATATTAAATTACATACATGTATATATATACTAGGGGAGCAGAGAATGAAAGTCACCGCGCTACCGGCCACTCCTAAAGATTGCTAATAATTCTTCCCTTTGGTTATTACTAAGAGGATTTCAAATGAAAGTGTATTTCATCTTCAATCTCATGTGGCCCGAGTGAAAGCCCAGATGGGCTCTTGTTTTTATTAGAGAGGAGTTCATAAGGGACAGTGAATCACGGAATAGATCACCTCGAAGTTTTTGGGTTCGTCAAAGCGCTCTAAAGAAAATGATAATTACGGCAAGCTGACCTAATAATTCTATAAGAACCGACAACAGAATCAAAGCAAAGATAATGACGAAGATCATTTGTGAAATTAAACCCAGTAGGATGACTTTTGCAAGATGACTTTTGATCGAACTCAGTGCAAAGAACCGGGAAGAAGAGATCACAAATGTATTGAAATAGCGAATTGAATATTAAAATTGGGGGTTATATGTAGGAATAAAACATTGTGTTTTACATAAATTTTGAGAGAAAGAAAAAAGATAGTTTGCTCTCACAGTACACCGGTTTCCTCACACCACGTGCTTATGACGACGACGCCATAGACTATATCGCAACCCCGCCGTCGCAGTGCACTCTGAGATGGATATCTCGGTTTTCCATTGTTAAATCCAAGATGGCTGCCCAACAACAACAATGGAAAACCGAGATATCCATCCCAGAGTGCACTGCGACAGCGGAGTTGCGATATAGTCTATGTGCACCGTATTCGGAGGGCTTGGTATATAACGTGTTACAAGATACAATGATACGGAGATACCAAGATACAGTGATACGAAGATAAAGTGATACAGTGATACGAAGATCTCAAATTTCAAGGTTTTACTGCATTTAATGAGAACCTCTATTAAGCGTAGACCCAGTATGAAACGGACTGTTCTCTGGCTCACTTGAGCTCTTGCAGCCGTTGTGTGATGGTAATTCGTGCATTAACGGTATTATCTTTGAGCATGACTGCTTTGTCTTACTATTTTGTTATTTAATTTTAAATTTGGAACGTTACACATTTAACATTGAACCACTTTATTGCCCTTGTAGAAGAAACGTTTTTGCAACACAAATACGAAATTAAAGCTGAAAGCTTTATTCTCATTGACAATTAGACCCAGGGGGGGGGGGGTACTCCTGTTTGTGACGTATTATGTATGTGTCGCCCGGGTGGGTCAGGATTTTGAGCTCAGTTTGGGCAGGTAGGGTCAGGGATTTGACCTGATTTGGGCAGATCAGGGTCAGGATTGGAGTATAATTTGGGTGCAGTCAGGGTCGGGGTTCAGTATTTTTTAGGCAGTTAGGGTTCAGTTTTTTTAGCTACTATGTCGAAAAAAATATATTCTGTTGCCGCATTTTGATCGCCTCTCCACATGCAAGCACTGAGGGCCCTTACATTGTGACGCCGCTAATTCGTACTTCAGTACTTATATATGTACTCCATCTGCTGATTTGTTTACCCAATACCACGTCCCGACTTGAAATGTTCCGTATTTTGCATGCAATCCCGGTACGCGGTATACCGGCCGGGATATATATAACTTGTTTTGAAAACAATTTAAGGAAGGGGCAATAAGTTTTTTTTCCCACCAAAAAGGGGGCAATCAGGGTTTTGGAGCTCGGATTGGGTCAAACAGGGTCAGGGTTTTTCATATAAGTACCCCCTCCTCCCCCCTCCCCCGCGGGCAATTAGAATGTTCGCGACGTCTGTTTTCTCAATCACAGCTTTCGTATAATGCACTAGTCAATTGAAACTTCGGGCCCCCGGGACATAGCGGGCATTAACGGGACATGGCCGTGGAATAACGCACATTTAACGCTATATTTTTTCGGTGGAACGGGGAAAGTAACGATTTGCAAAATTTGCGGCACGCCACATTTGTTGCTTTCTGTGGTTGGCAGAAACGAAGCGTGAACCCAGTCAGTTGTTTATAAAATATCACAGGTCGGTGCTTATTCATCGGCAAATTACTTTCTTGTACTTCCAAAATGCAAGCAAGCCCTTTCATCGAAGCTTACATGCTCTTAACTTATAAGTCTTATAAAGGAATTAAGACTTGGAAGCGGAATTGAGACATTAGATGTATTTTGTGAGGCCTAAATCGCTAGTTCCCATACAAGTCATACAAACACGCGGTTATTTTTGCCAACCACATTATATATGCAAATATATAAATGACGTCAGTGTTTACAAACAGTAAGTATCGCTATAGCGGTGGTTGTAACACCAGCCACGACAGAGCGGGACTGGGCCCGAGCATCAACAACGTGTATCAAACATGGCGGAAGCTAGGGACACGCAAAAATCGTAGTTAATTTAAACAAGTCCTGGGTGTTTCCATCAGAGGCAATGTTTATACTGAGTTAAGGCACGAGTAGTAGATCAGGAAGTGTTTATTATTACACTTTGTTACACGTATTTGCGCGTCATGGCAAAATATCAGATTAAGTAATGATTCGTGTAACAAGTTCGACACCGAACGGCATTCAGATGGGCAAGGTTTTAATTTTGTAAATTGTGAAAATTCTTGATCTGATTGGTTGAAACATGAAAATCGCCTTAAAGGTTAGGAAGACGTTTAATTTCCTCCAATTTTTCAAACTATTAAAAATACGATTTGCACTGCGGTTCCAAATGTCGTTTGTAAAGCAAATCGAATGTTCGGAACCTTATCAATCGTGCCTGTTTCGTAGCTATTGTTTTTGGCTGTTCCTATTGGTTGGAAGATAATTTGTTCATAAAAATGGAATGAAACTAAGACTTCATACTACTTTTATTTCAGAATAATCATAATTATCACCCGGTGTTTTCGTAGTCTAAAACACAGACAAATGAGGCTCAATGCCACATAACAATGGATTTTGTCGTACTTTTTACACGGATCATTACTTAAATATATTTAAACGCAGCTGCATGACATTTCCTTTATATTTCTTTGTCGCATTGTTGTTGTTTTTGTTGACAGACAACGGTTTCTGATAAACAAGACAATGGTGGAGACTGTAAAAGTACGGAAAGCATGTATAGTAATAGAAAATGTACAGGGACGGATCCAGGATTTTGTGAAAGGGGGATTTGCAAAAGCATTTTTTTTTATCTAGAGATTTTAAAATTGGATTTACAGGAATCAAGTGGGTGTTGCAACCCCCGAAACCCCTCCCCTGGATCCGCTAGTGATGTGCTACAGAATTTTTTTTTTTTTCAAATAATGGAACAACAGATTTAAGCTGATATATATTCAATTTATCAATGCCACCTCCCAATTGAAAATTCTGAAGCACATGCCGGGGCCATAGGGGTGGGTATTATAACAGCCAACTGTCCCGATGGGCGGGGAAAAGGTCAAAATGTAACACTGTATAAATGTTACATTCCCTGCTATGTCCCGGGGGGCCAGAGTTTCAATTGACTACAACGCTTGACAGAGTATATGCGACGGAAATTGAAAAGAGAAACATTCCTTCAAACAGGTTGCCCCGCCGGCTTCCAAACACGCATCTGTTGTAAACCGTAAGTCCTTGAAATCCCAAATGGTGGGCTTAATCGGGGAGATCCCGTTGAAGAGAGGAAGAAAATCCAGCCACCATTGAATATCAGCAAGCATGTCGGTAGTGACAGCGAGATAATGTCCGGAGCAGCCGCGTCCTCGCAGTATGTTCAAAAGGCGAGCCATAAAAATACGGCCGGGTTTAACACAAGCGGTAACGAATGACAACTTGCCGAAGAGGGATTGCAGCTGCTTTCTAGTAAAATGAGATCTGTGCAACCAAGAATTTAATTCTTCAGATAACTCGAGAATACGAAATGTGGGGACTTGCAATGTTAAGTTCTGTGTGTTCACTTGGATTCCTAGACAAATCATGTCCGTGGAAGGTGGTACAACCTTCGCCATTTAAGTACGGACCGCCCAACATAATAAGGCTATTCAGAATACTGAACAAACTCCTTTGACACATAGCGGGCATTTTTTATGACTTCACTTGTCCCCCTCCCCCTTCACAATGTTGAGATAGAAAGGCAACATTTCGGTCTTCTCGAAAACCAACATTGAAATGGGGGAGGGGTTTTTTGTTAAAAATAGCCGGAAATTGCTGAAGAGGTCCGACTTAAATGGCAAGGGTTGTAGATCTTTTTCTGATGAAGTCGCTAAGCCTAGTTCACTTAGAAGTTCTTGTAGACGACTAAAGGCGATATCTGCATATTCCGGTCGCTCTGCACCCAAAAAATCGTCAAGATAAACGTCAGCGGAAAAACCTTCCCGTGTGAAGATGTAAATAACTCCCTTCGTAGTGCGCTGGCAAATCATGGCTGAGGATCTGAGACCGAAAGGACATCTCGGATCGAAATAAAGCTTGTTGAGAAAAGTGAAACCCAATAATCTGTAATCTTTGGGGTCCACCGGTAGTTGCCTATAAGCTCGTAAGTCAATCTTGTAGATAAAACACCCGCGACCATTTGATCGAATCAACTCAAAAAGTCTGTCAATTCCAGGTAGTCGCAACTGAAATCGAGTGTTCAAATATTCGCCCCTGGGGATTCCACTATTAACTGACTCGCCGTGTGGAAAACTCAGATCCATCACTACTCGACGTTTAGATGAGCCCCGTTTGGGCACTGTTTGAAGTGGTGAACAAATCAACGGTTGCGGCAAAGGGTTAAAATCGAAAGGTCCAGCGAGGGCCCGATGCTGTAGTTCTGTGTTGATAAAATGCTGAATATGGTCTTTAAACTGAATAGCAGAAGTGTGATTTTTAGAGGTTGAACGCGGTGAGCACGAGCTGCTATAATTAATAGGCCAACCGAAACTCAAAAATTGAACTATGACTTTGTCTTCGTAATCTGCCAGATAATTTGCCCATCTTGCAATGGTTTATCTTGTTGAGATCGGTAAGCGAGCTCCGAAAGCATTAGGCACAGAATGACGTGCAACTAAGATATGGCTAATCACCGCTGTAATGTTTTCACACTGTTGGTGTAGTGATGGGTTTTGAGTGAGAGATGAATGACCTAAATTCGCGTCCGTAAATTGATCGTGTCCTATATTCTGGTCGGAGAGAGTGTCCGAAGTCGTTTGCCGTTGATGATCGGGAAATTCGTTGTAAGGTAGTCAAATATCTGGAATTGGTTGTCGGCGCTTAGGGCAATGGCCATGGAGCATTGGATGATCTTTAGCGCATACGCGACATACGTGCTGTGCGGTATAGTTGGGGGCGGTGGCTTCGCATTTACAAGCACCCTTGTAATTCCAATGCACGCCTTATCGCTCTCCGACGTCTTACTGGTGGAAGCTGGTTTGCTGCTAAAATTGGGGCTGAAAGGGGTGCTTGTCTGTGTCGTTGGGGTGGGTTTCAAATCTGAATGCCTGAAGAAAATCGAGGCATGCTCTTTTATGTCAGCGACATCTGTCCAATTGATGCGACTTAGCTCAACTTGTTTAGCGACGCTTGAATGAAAGGCCCGCACACTTGACCAATAATAACTCATTGCCTTAGTTGCAAGTAATTCTAGTAAGCTAAGCATTGCCGATTTTAAGGCAGGGTCGTAAGGCTTTGTCATGCACAAAAAACAGGCGAAGAATTCAGTCTGGTCGATCTTTTCATAAGGAGCATTATTCGACATACCTGGAATAAAGTCGTTCGGCCAGTCCACGTGACGCTTCTTGCGGGTCGGTTGTTGTCCCGATTCTAGTTGCAACGTGTCTTTTTCGAGCTGTAAAAGCTGCAACTTTTGGTCAAACTGAGGATCGAGCTGGATCGGCAGAGGAGTAGGAATAGATCGAAAGTTAGCCGTGGGGCTTGGATGAGGCGACTGATGTGTAGGAAGACTTGGGAATTTGAATTCGTGGAAATGATCTTCCAGATCGAAACCGGATAAGAAATCCGCGTCTTGCATTTTCTTCGATGACCTTGTGGATTTACGAAGTGGTTTGGTTTCGGACATACTTGAAGGATACGAGATGGTATGCGTCGATATAGAGTGGTATAGAGGCCCACGGCGATTTGGAGAGTGACAATTGTTAGTCGAACGGCTTGAGCTTGCTTAAAAGCGGAGAGAAGCCTTGGTTGGTAGGTTATCTGACTTCGGAGTGAAAAATAATGCGTGCGTGCAACAAGAGCGTCGAACGATAACTGACTAAACGGAAGTCGATGACCTTACGTGGCCAAGGCGCGGCTAATTCTATAATTACCATTATCACCAGGTGATCACATTACAAGTCTTTAAAAAAAAAAAATATTACTCGGGGCTCGAGTCAGAAATCGCAAGTCTTTTTATTTATATTTATATTTTTTGTGTCGAGGTATTCCCTAGATTTCGCAAATACGAAGGGTTTGAATGCGAGCAAAGACGAAAGTGTTTTGGGCCATTTGTAGCTGTTATTTGACTAAAACCAAATGTTTCTTCGACTGAAATGCTAAGATGTTGAGATTTTCTAGGACTGACAAATGTTTTACGGACTTTCGATGGGAATTTCGCACATTTTACGACAAGATAACTGGCGCTCCTGAACGCACGTAGACCAGTAATAATCGACATATATGTAAGTAAACAAATGATATAAACTTTAACAGCTTGTAGTACAATATAATAGCACCTGTGCTTGGACAGTGAAGTTAGAAATAATATTATCAGGCCATTAATCCTACTGAAAAGCATTTATTTCTAAGAATGTTGAAAAGTATGGGTTGGTAAACCCTGCTAAAAAGAATTGTTTTCAAGAATACAAACAAAAACTCAATCAATATTTGTAATTTGGAAGGCCTTCCCACAATCCTTTGCGTAGCAACTATTATCAATTTTCCCGGTCACGTGAGCAATTCATTCTGCGTTGAATTTCGTGGAGAACGGACCTCAGTACCACAAATTTTCACAAAGCATTTCAAAACCAAAGTTTGTCCTCGGATTTTGACGTAAGTTTACGCTAGCTTTGACTTCCCTGTATTTCTGGCAAATATTTTATAATGAAAGCCTACGAAAAATGGATTTGACATCGAGAACCCTAGGTCTTGGAAGTCTGTATGTCTGAAATGTCACCAGGCAAGACAGTTAACCGCACCTCTCAAATGCTGCTTTTAGGTTGAAATAAGTATTGTAATTAGATCATTTATTGTAATTTTATTTTTCATAGGAAACCAACGTAATTGGCTAACGCTGTGTTGGTTCTCCTGGCCTCTAATAATAATAATAATAATAATAATAATGGTTTATTAACAGTACTTCCACTGGGTGGCTCTTCGCCTGTTAATCTAAATAATGTAAAATATAAAATGTTGATAAAATATGACTAAGATATAACTGATATGTAATGATAACCGTACTAAGGATTAAAATATGGCTATACGTAACTATTGAAAAATTAATCAATGGAGTCTGTCGGCAGCGCAGTTCTTTAGATATCCTTTCGATAACCGACAAAATTCAGCAAAGGTTGCAGAGTTCCCAATATTTACAGGTAGATTATTGAACACGGATGAACTGGTATCCTGGAATGTGCCATTTTCAGGTGGGACCTTTAACTGTTTACTGCTGGCTGACCGTAGTGTTCTATTGGGTATGTACAATTCTAATGGAAGATAAAGTGGCCAGTCACTATAATGAAGGGCCTTATATACAAGCTTTAACAAGTGGAATTTTCTGCGTTCTAAGACGGGTAGCCAACAAAGTTTTAAGATATCGGTTCTACTAGCATAATGATTGAGAACAAAACCAGCAGCAGCAAGTTGGACACGCTGTAAGCGTTTGACAAGATAGCCAGGAATTGGCTGTAGCACAACATCATTAAAGTCAAGCTTTGGTAAAATGAGACTTTCAACTAAATGCTTCCTAAGCATGAAAGGTGCTAAATGTTTCAGTTTTCTAATAATGGATAAAACAGAATAACAAGATGATATAGTAGAGTTTACGTCATCGGTCCACTTTAAGTGCTGTTGAATTTGCGTCCCGAGAAGGAGAGCAGAAGTCACTCTTTCAAGCTGTTTGCCACCCACAGAGAGACGAATAGTATAGTCATCCAGATTATGAACCCGGGAGAGCTGAGCAGTGGAGAACAGCATGACTTTCGTTTTTGGGGGATTAAGCACGAGGTTAGAAGCGACGGACCATGATGTTAATTGGTCAAGGGCATATTGTAGCCGGTCCTCGCACTCTTTAACTTTCATGGGCTTGCCGTGAGTGTATATCGTAGTGTCATCGGCATACTGATATGATGTCACCAACTTCATACGATCCGATAGGTCATTAACATACAAGTTAAATAGGACTGGTCCAAGGATTGACCCTTGGGGTACCCCGAACGTAACTTTAATTCTTCGAGATGTCCTATCATCAATCTGGACATACTGTGTGCGTCCAGTTAGATAGTTGACAACCCATCTCAAATAGGACTTCGAAAAGCCTTGTTTGTGTAGTTTCACCAGTACGGTTTCATACGCAACGGTGTCGAATGCCTTTGAAAAGTCTGCAAGTATCGCCATGGTGACCTCCCCGCGTTTCATAGCACGTATAATGTCATCTCTCATGGCAAGCATGACAGTGGTAGTTGTATGGCCTTTACGATATGCACTGAGTGAGTCCTTTAACACATTTTCATCAGATATGAAACTAGCCATTTGGCGTAACACCAGACGTTCGTATACCTTGGAGAGCACCGGCAGAATGGATATTGGGCGGAGATCATTATTTGATTTAACCTCCTTGACTTTGGGTATTGGGCTAATACGAGCTATTTTCCAGGCTGAAGGGAACATCTGTTTGGAAATACGTACAGTTGTTGAGAACATGTGTCAGTGGAGACGCCAACTGTTCGGCCACCATCTTGATGAATTTAACTGGAATGTTATCTGGACCGCATGAGCAGTCAGACCTCAACTTATTCAGCTCGTTTAAGACTTCATGATGAAGCACGTGTCTTAGCATGAATACGCCGTCTTTATCATCAGGTAAAGTGTCGATCAGCTTACACAAATCAGCAACAGAATGAGGAGATGCGCCGGTGACGCGCTCGGCAGTAGAGGCGAAGTGTTCATTGAGGTCATCAGGGTCAGATCTTAAAGGCTGCGGATTGGGATGCAGGATTCTGTGTATAACTCTCCATACTTTCTTGGGCTTCTTTGAAGACAGTGCACTTTGATAAAATTCTCTCTTTGTTTTCTTTATGGTTGACTTAAGAAGATTCCTCGTTTCACGGAAGCGAGTCCATACTATCTCACTCATATCTCTATGGGCCTCAGCACGCTGGGAGTTGCATTTCTGCTGAAGTGACCGGATGTTAAGTTCATTCATCCAGGGCGCAGGTGGACGGGAAAGTTTGGTAGGTTTTAGGGGAGCGTGTCGGTCAAGACATTCGGTGACAAGTGCATTTAGAAGATCAACTTGCAAATCCGGATCGTCAACTCCGTACACAAGACTGAGTGGAAGACTTGCAAAGTCACGAATGAACTCTGCCTCGTCGAACTGGCGCTCATTCCGGATAAACTTGTTCCTAGGTACGAACCTGGTGACACGAACGTTGACGGTGGCGTATGGCGCGTCATGATCGCTTATGAGCGGACACGGAAGCACATCGGTGTGAGTGACACGCTGAGGTAGATTTGTAATGATGTGATCGATCAGAGTAGCTGACTGTCGAGTAGTACGCGTGGGCTTTGAGACAAGCTGTTTAAGATTAAATGCCGCAAGTACTTCACTGTATTGCTTTGTAGTAGGCTTGGTCTCCTGAAGTAAGTCAACATTAAAGTCACCAGTAAGGAGGAGCATTCCGTCACAGGAGAGGGTGAGATCACTCAAAAGGGATTCAAAGTTCTCTAACCAATCTGAGTAACTCAGCATCTTTTCAGATCTATAAAAGGTTCCAAGCAGGAGCTTACTGTTCTTGTTGCGACCAGGGATCTCTACCCACAAGTGTTCCATAGAGGGATACCTAGCCTCAATATCTGATCTCCTTTTGAATTTGATTGACTCTTTTATGTAAATTCCCACGCCACCACCCCTGATATTGTCACGATTGTTAAATTCGTGAACGTAACCAGGTATGGTGACATGCTGCAACAGGAGACTGTTTGCCTTGAGCCATGTTTCACTCATTGCAATAATGTCAAAGGAGTAACGTTCTATAACGATGAGCAGATTTTCGAATGTGGATACCATGCTCTGCGTATTAATATGCATGATCTTCAGTTGAGTTCCCTTATCCTTTAAGGCTAGAAGGTGTGAATCGTAGGTAGTATCGTCGACAGCTTGCGTGAGTGAGCAATTAATGGCATCGGATATGCTGACATCATTGAAGGGCAGCGAGCTGAAGACACATCTTGAACAGGTCCATGTCAATGCAGGTGACGAGGAGGAAAACGATTTCAGGTTCACAACGGAGTTAGAACATCCAGCATGGGTAAAGTCATGACACACTTCGCAAACAAGGCGTTTGTGATTTTTAGCGACAACTTTTCACAAACAGTGCATCGCGGGGCTGTCCATTTGTTTGATTTTGATTTGGGTCTCTTTTGTGGCCCAGGATTGACTTCGAGTATTACTTGTTTCTTCCCTTTATTTTTTCAGCTAATTGTAATTATATTTAAGTAAAATGATTAACGATGAACCGTCTGTTTTCGTAGCATAATTAATTATAAATACCGCTCGTATTGTTTCACAAAATGCTTCACGAAAGGTCGGCGTGTGTACTGTATATCCAGTGAGCGCGCTATTTGTGTGAATGGTATCGACACACCGTAAACAATACGCATTTTCAACGGCTTTGTAAACCTCTTAAACCTGGAGCCCTTTGGAGCCCTTTGCATAAATTAGACACTTCATATATCTATGTTACTGCTCATGCTAATTTTCAGATAAGGTTAGGTGTCTAAAAGGTTTGTAGTTAACTTCTTTTTGGGTAAGATTTACGACTTCATTTCGCGGGAATTTTTCCCCAAACAACCTCTCGAGAAAAGTGCCCGATAAATATCCTCAGATTGTATGAAAAGCACAAACAGCGAAGATGTTTAGCGAGTATTAAAGTTAGAGAGTATATTTCTGACCTTGTTAAATCCATCTGTAGTTTCTAGTGTTAAAAAAACTTCAAGGAAAAATTTAGTTGGAAATGGCAAAACTCGCGGGAAACTTCAAGTTTCTTGACTTCTTGACGAATTTTCAAGCGCAAGTGTTCATGGGAAGGCCTTCCAATCCTCCTTGCGCCCCCCTACGGCAAGAGACTTATTATTTTGTCGAAGTGGCTGTCTCTCAGCTATAATCGTTGGTATGCATACAATTTTGTTGTCCCGTTGTCCCGGATCAGTGGGACAACGACTTGAGACTTAGAATTATTGGGAAAGGTCGTCCTCTTGTGCTGGTGTATCACTATACTCAACACACGTGATGTCATTTGGTGCTTTTTAACGAATATTCAGGAGAGGGAAAGAATGACGTCATGTGCCTGGTATTTTATCCCCACAAATCACTTACTGGTGATGACGTAATGATGACGTCATCGGTCACGTGATTTTAAGTACATGCCCATACCTCCCTCATTTGTGATGCCAATACGCTCAAACCTGACAGACATGGTAGTAGGTCCCTATCAAGCACCTAGTGGTGATGACGTAATCGGTCCCGTGATTTTAAGTACATGCCATACTGTATCTCCCTCATATCCAATGGCAGACTGTTCAAACCTAGACAGACATGGTAGTGGATTGCTATCAATCACGTTGTGGTGATGACGTAACGATGACGTTATCGATTACGTGTTTTTAGTACATGCCCATATCCTTCATTGTTAATGTCAGACAGTTCAAACTTGGACAGGCATGGTATTGGGTACCAACAAATCACTTGTGATGACGTAACGATGACGTCATCGGTCACGTGATTTTAAGTACATACCAAAATAGCTCACTGACCATCCACGTGCTGCCCTTATAGGGGCCTTATGCTAAAGTGGTAGATAAAATATGAGCGGGAGATCTGCATGGGAATTTACAATAGCTTCGGCGAGCCATTGACGCGAATATTTTATCTTACCGTGTAAAATGAATAGTTAACTAAAAACCATTGATATACGCGACATAAAATTTTAACCTTTGATTTCTCCCACATTGCTATCGATGTGGGATGAATTAGTTTTTCACAAAAAACATATACAGAGGCGATCATGTGGTGTCATTCAGCACATGGGATTGGGTAGTACCCTTATGAATTATTAATGATTTCTACAAGACTAGATGCATGTTTGTTTTGGTATGCGAGACCGTCAAACTCGTGTCAGAATTTGGCGTGTCAAACAGTCATTTCGACTGAATTTAGTTAATTGCAGTTTTCTTCGAAATAAAAATATATTTTCCCTAAAAATGTGTACAGTGCTTTTGATTATACCTTAGGCTATCTGACTTTGAAATATGAAAGAAATCGTATTTTCGACCCTTGCCGCGAAATTTTTAATTTATCTGGTTTTTCCTGACATCCGCTCTTTTTTAATAAAGCCTGGTTCAGCGATCAAATTTTGGGTAAAAAGTTTTTCCTTATTTGAACACAGCAGAGTACGGTAAATGCACCGAGTTCCTCACGATAAGAGATATAATCATTCTTGACTCCCTTAAGTGGTTTGTGTGCAGCAAAACGTGGTCTGTCACGTGACTTAGACCAGGAAATCAGTAAATCAGAAAGGCGGCTCCGAGTTTAACAGAAACAGTAAGGGTAATGAGTGGATGTGGTTAAGATTAAAGCTTAGAAACGATTTCTACAATATTTCGTTAAAGGAGAACTAAACCCTAAAATCAACCCAACGTCTTTACAAAGATGTATTCTAAAGAAATAAGTTCTGATATTTTATTTTTCTGTGTTGCGCATCTATGAGGAGAAAATTAGTCTCCAAGTTCGATTTTCCGCTGAAAAATCTATATTGTGTGGCGGCTCAATTCAGTGCAAATTTCCCCATAACGTACGTCACACATACCAAGGAAGAACGATCACACCTCTAGCACAAAGAAAGCACAATGGTCCGCAATTAGAAGCCATTAGGCCTGCTATTCAATGTAGGGGACGGCATGGCAAAACTAATTTATTCCCCGTATCCTACGTCACAGATTACGAGACTTGAGCCGTCTGTACATACCGGAGGCTGTGAGGAAGGTTTTCGGATTTTCTCTTGTTAGACGCGCAACACAGAACAATTAAATAGCAGAACCTATTTATTTCGAATACATGTTTGTATAGACATTGGGGTGATTTTAGGGTTGAGTTCCCCTTTAACGAGTTATGGCGAAAATATGCAAAATAGGTCACGTGATTAAATGATGTTCTCCAATTATGACGTCATCGATCACGTGATACGACAATTTAAGGAATTATGGTGTGATTAGATTTTGTTTAAACTGTTGTTCCTGTTAGAAACATTTATTTACTATAAATATATTTTCCTTTTATAAATGAAATAGGCCTTAACCGTTGCTTGAGATAATTGCCCACTTCCGCGATATGCTTTACTTGTCACGCACAAAGGTTTCAATTCTTTTCACAGAGAAAATAATTAATTTAATTTAGCACGGAGGCTCGTATTGAAACCTTTGTGCGTGACAAGTAAAGCATATCGCGGAAGTGGGCTATTATAAGCTCTTCTGAGACTAATCGGTAAACCACAGGTAACCCAACGGACTAATAAGCAGGAAATATACGTCGAGTCTACGTCTGGGAAGCTTGTGGTCTTATTCAATTAAATTCGGCAGAAATGCGACAGTTTATTTCATAGGGAAAAGAGGAGACATTAAATTCGACGTATAAATAAACTGTCGCATTTCTGCCGAACTTGTTCTGCAAACAAGGCGCGACATCCCGGGGGAGGGATTCCCATATAAAAGGGGTAGGGAAGCTCGTCGGACATTTTCAATTTGACCCCAAAGAGGTACTAAAATGGGAGTAGCTCAAGCTTATTTTGACCCCTAAAAGGTACCGATAAAAACATGCCAACACTTTAAACTTTTGATGCCATTTATTCCTATTGATACCCGACCCCTAAAAGGTTCCCTTTTACATAGAAATGTCTGTGTTAGATCGTGGATACCCTAAGTGGTATCAAACTCCTGATTTTGACCCCTAAAAGGTACGACGAGCATCCATGTACCCTTCATAGTCCCCCCCCCCCCCACCCCCCCCCCCCCCGGGTGCGACATACAGTATTTGTCTGTTAAAACGAGGTATAGAAAACTAAAAAAAAATTGCACGCTTCCCAGCACAGCTACATCCCTCAAATTTCGATCATCTAATCTTCTATCTGGTATCTTAAGTTTGTATCTGAAGAATATTTTACGTATTTTATTTGGCATCGGATTCTCATATAAACACTATTTCGCGCCATGTGCAAAATATTTTCAGAATATACTTTCAAAAGGTCTGAATTTACCGCGAACTGGTCTATTGGATTTAATTCGGAATGGCAGAAATTCGACGTTTCAACCAAGCTTAAATATAGTAAAGTTGAACCAAGTCGAACTCGCTGAGTCACTGGGTAAGCGATTACTGAGTCTATATACGAGCGCGTAGCCTGCGTAGCGGCTCAAAAGGGAAGGGAGAGGGGAAAATGCGAGGGGGACTGGGGAGGGAGGAGGAGAAGGGACAGCCTTATAGCCACGGACAGTCAGGAGACGAGAAATGTGATTGGCTAAAAACGCGAGAGTTGCAATTACAATCACGAATGTACAACAGTTAGAAAACAATAATACGCCATGTGTTTGAAGGCTTCCTCGCGCTGTCCGACGAACTAAACTAACGAACTAAGCTAGGACAGCGCGAGCTAGGACAACAATAACTAAACTATTTACAATGACTCTACATCTTCCCCCCTTTGGAGGAACTTCGGCCTGAAGTTATTAAACTAGAAAATTGAAACAAATACCATTTGTTTCTGTACAAGTAGCTTCTAAAAGTCATAGTTTGACCTATTGGTCCAACCATTCTTGAAATACAGTTCTTAAGAAGTGTACATTATCTTGACAATGTAAACAAGCGCCGCTATTGGTTAGTTTTGACAGCTATTCGTGACCGATTTCGTGACCACTTGACGAGAGGCGGATAACGCCGAAACAATAGCGTTACGGCAGGCTCTCCCTTCCCTCCCCCTTCCCCTCCCCAGTCCCCTTCGCTTTTCCCCTCTCCCTTGCCCCTTTTTTCCCTCTCCCTTCCCCTTTGGCCAATAGCGGTTGTGGGTTTTATGTATCAAATGATTTAATATATACCAGAAGAGAAGATCTATCATTTGCCATGTTTTCATCAGAATGTGAATTCCAGGCTCTTTGGATTGAGATTATAAATGATCGAAACCACAATTTCTTAATTGGTGTTGTTTATTTACACCCTAAACCCAAAAATCCAAATATATTTCTTGATTACTTAGAAAACACCCTTAGTAAAGCAAACAAGGAAAATAAAACAATTATTTTAACTGGGGATACTAATCTTGATTTATTAAAATATGAATCAAATGATTACATTAATACTTATTTAATTACCTTACTTTCTTACTTTATGATTCCTCAAATAATCCAACCTACAAGATTTTCTGAATACTCAAATCCATCCTTAATTGATCATATATTTACAAACAATGTTAAATCAAATACTCTTTCAGGCAATTTAATACCTCATGTTACTGATCATTTGCCAAATTTTTTAATTTTAATAAATACATTAATATTCCAAGTAACACTTGCAAAAGAGATTTTTCTCATTTTAATAAAGAAAATTTTATCCAAGATGTAGCTGATTTAAACCTTGATTCACATTTAAATTATATATTGACGACAGATGCAAAGTACAACTTTTTTCATGATGAACTCTTAAAAATTATTAATAAATATGCCCCATTAAAACAAATTTCAAAAAGAAAATTAAAACAAATCTTTAAACCTTGGATATCAAAAGGCATCCGTAAGTCTATGAATATTAGAAATAAATATTATAAGAAATTTATGTACTCAAAGTTAGTACCCTACTTACACAAATACCGTATATATAGAAACAAGATAAATCACTTAATAAGGCTGTCTAAACGAAACTATTATTTAGATTATTGCGTTCGACGAAGGAGAACGCATACTAATCTTGCAGTGGACTCCCTGTGGTCATGTGTGGGCTACCTGTGCTTCCCTTGGCGAAAGAAATCGAGATTTGTGTATGTCCTCATGTTTGTACTTTTTGGAATAAATTATCTCGGCCGGGGAACTGGTAACTACACGTACACGATGCGAGCGGCCATTTTTGGTGAATGCCAGCATGGCTTCTGCTTTGTTTCGCGATCGGTTAGTTACTTGCCTTATTTTCCGACAATCCAATGCAATGATGTTTCAAAGGTTCGCAAATACAATTGAGCAAAGCCTGAGGAAAGTGTGTAGTACATCTGGAGGACCTTGAACATTCAACTCGGCCATAATTATTTATTTATGCTGAACCCGAGACCGAGTGAACTTGCTGTGCTGTTCGGTTTGCCGATATTCAAAACTGCAAATGGTCAAGATGCTATAAATCATACCCGAAGGCTGAATACATGGATATTAATATTTCAGTGTGAGTTGTCAAGAAGCTTTTTAAATACTACACATGTGTGCATCGTGGTGGTTTAACTTTAAGTCAAACATGGTCTGTTTTGTTGGCGCGGTTAAATACGACACAAGTAAACAACCGAGTGAATTCTGTTGGCTTGCTTGCTGTACTGGATTCTGCTTTTCGCTGTACATACAGATACCGAAACTACAAACAGTAAAATGACCTGGGTGAAGAGAAACAAGGTCTGAGTTTTCTAGATACGCGTAATCGCCGTATCTTGTGTGAGTTGCGACACTGTGTACATCTACTACAATCTACATTGAGACAGAGAGTTAATCTATACCGACACTTTGATATGCCAAGGAACTGGAATACCAACACAGTACAAGGTGAGGGAAATTTAAAGTACTGACTTCATTGCTGTGTTCAATTAATCTACATTGAATTTCTAACGGACCTGATCAAAGCGATCAAAGCCAGGACCCGGCTACCAACATTGACCATAAATTATTCTGGAACTAACAATGACGCTCAATATTTTGCAGCCAACCTTGTTCTCACTTGAAAAATACCCGGGAAACATAATGTGAATGAGGTATACATATAGCCCCATAAGCATCGCATCCAATGATTTAATGTTACACAAAGATAATTACAGTTTTATACCCAGATGCATCCCCTTGTATATTATTATTAACATATAAGTCAAGACATCAAAATTTTCACATTAGTTAAAAAACAAGCACTTTTGATCAGGATTACGTACACTGTCCACATCATTGCAGCAATTTTTCAGCTTTTCAGACTGCAGTTACCACAGTGCTTTCTCTTTCAAAAAATATGTCGAACGCACTTTGATAATCTATGATTACTTCTAGTTTTAATACTTTTAAAGGAAATATGAAAAAAACCTGGCAAGGTATAAAAAATCTTGTCCATATTACTACATTAAAAGATAAATATTTTTGTCTTCAAGAAAATAATGAATTAATTACTGACCCATACCAAATTGCCAATAAATTTAATGTGTATTTTAATAATGTAGCTTCAAATTTAGTTACAAAATTGAAGCCCTCTAAGAAATCGCATAAAGATTTTCTTGAAAGTTGTGTCATTGATTCATTTTTTATCAATCCTACATCTTCTACTGAGGTTAAATGCCTCATTGACAAATTAAATTCAAATAAAAGTACAGGTATTTATGACATCCCAGTTAAACTTATTAAATTAGTTAGTCATCTTATTGCCTCACCTTTAGAACAGATAATAAATAGTTCCTTTACTAATGGTAATTTTCCTGAAAAATTAAAAATCCAAAAAATTATTCCCCTTCATAAATGTGGATCAAAACTAAATGTTATTAATTACAGGCCAATTTCTCTTTTACCTATATTTTCTAAATTAATTGAGCAAGTTATGCTTACTAGACTTCAGAATTTTTTGGAAAAGCACAGGATATTATTCGAACATCAATATGGTTTTCAAAAACATAAATCAACAATTTTAGCAGTACTAGACTTATTAAATGATATAATTGAATCCTTTGAATCTAAACATTTTTCTACTGTGATTTTCCTTGACTTTGCTAAAGCCTTTGATACTATTAATATAAACATACTCCTTGACAAACTTGAATCATATAGTATCAGAGGTGTTGCCCTAAATTGGTTTAAGTCTTTCCTTGTCAATAGACAACAACTAGTAAATATTAATGGTGCTTCTTCTTCAAAACGTACTGTACATTTTGGCGTTCCACAAGGTTCTGTTTTAGGTCCTTTACTCTTTCTTATATATATAAATGATATTCCAAAATCATCTAAATATTTAAAATTTCTTTTATTTGCAGATGACACAAGTTTATTTTATTCAAGTAACAATATTAAGGAATTAGAGTCAACAGTAAATAGAGAATTGGTTGAAATTCAGGAATGGTTATCATGTAATAAGCTTTCTCTAAATACAAATAAATCTAATTACATCAATTTCTCCCCTAGAAAACAGAAAACTGAAAGGCATATCCAGCTAAAAATCAATGATGACAAAATTGAAGAGAAAAACTCCACAAAATATCTTGGTTTGATTATAGACAAACATCTTACTTGGAAAGAACATATTTCTCATATTAAGATTAAAATTGCAAAATCCCTCGGGATATTATATAAAGCAAAGCATTATGCTCCACCTAAAATACTCAAGCAAATCTATGATTCCTTGTTTCTTTCACATTTAAATTATGGAATTCTACTTTGGGGAAATACTTTTGACACTTACCTTGAACCTTTAAGAATACTTCAACGGAAAGCTATTAGAGTAATATCAAATGAGAACTGGTACAGCCATACAACACCTCTATTTCATAAATTAAACTTACTTAAAATTGATGATATCTATAAATTAAATTCAGCATTATTTATGCATGATATACTTTATAAAAATATTAGTAGTACTTTTATTAATATGTTTACTCCCCTATCAAATATCCATAGTTACAATACTAGACAGCTAAAGAGACAGGTGTACTACAGAAAATCCTGTAACACTAGTTATAAACTAAAATTTATTTCAACTGATGGAATCAAGATTTGGGAAGAGATACCACAAGAAATTAGATCAATTAACAAGAAATACATATTTAAGGATAACGTTTCATCTCTGTATGTTAATAATTATTTTTAGTGAGTACCTCTGCTACTGTACTTCTATTTTCTAGAGTTTCTCTGAAGTAATTTAAATTCTATTTTGCAATTCCATAAATTAACTTTTCCCTGCCTAGATAATTATTTGAATCACATTTTATTGCCCCTTGATTTTATTTATTTTCTAACACTGTATATTACTGTTATTTGCTGACCAGCAAGGTAGTTCTGACTCGTTAGCCTTGTGGTTTTTTTCAGAACTTCCTTCTCTGTTTAACAAAATTAATTAAAATATTCCATTGCTTGCGGATGTGTGTGTGTGTGTGTGTGTGTATGTGCGTGTGTTAAACATCTGTAATTGTAAAGTAAGTTCCACTCAGAGTAAAATAAACTTCTTGTTCTTGTTCTTGTTCTTTGAGCCGCTACGCAGGCTAACGAGCGCGAGAATCGAAGCGAGAAAGTCTACGGGTGGGCTTGCTGTGCTATTCACTCTTTATACCGCTGACCACCCGTATTTCATGCACTGCCTCGACCTCGCCCGTGATACAACAAGTTGTTGCACTGTTTTGAGGTTGAAAATACGTTCTGAGACACAAATACTGGAGACCGCAGGATATCTCACAGGTTAGTGTTTGATAACTTGTTTTACTTTAGTTTATTTTTATTAGAGAGGAGTTCATAAGGGACAGTGAATCACGGAATAGATCACCTTGAAGTTTTTGGGTTCGTCAAAGCGCTCTAAAGAAAATTATAATTACGGCAAGCTGACCTAATAATTCTATAAGAACCGACAACAGAATCAAAGCAAAGATAATGACGAAGATCATTTGTGAAATTAAACCCAGTAGGATGACTTTTGCAAGATGACTTTTGATCGAACTCAGTGCAAAGAACCGGGAAGAAGAGATTGCAAATTAGTCCCTTTGCAAATTAGTCTCTTTGTCTTTTGTGGTGTGTAAAGGGGGTCCCGGCTAGATAGCTTTCGTGTTTTTTTTCGGGTCCTCCTACTCAGTCTAGGAGCAACTATAGAATACCCGTCCATTTTTAAGGCACTTTACTGTAAGTGCGTGGTCCGCGGTCCGCAGTCGTAAACAAGACTCTAGAACGACGAAACACTGAATGGCAGTCGGCTCTTGGAAAGCATAAGAGTGACTGCCACCGCGGTCCGCAGTCCCACAGTCGGCTGTTGAATATTAATAGTCGAATCATGAATATGAATGCCTCTAAGACATATAACTATTAAAGTGCCACCGTGGTCCGCAGTCGAATCATGAATATTAATGACTGCAAGACATATAACTAAGTGCCACCACCGTGGTCCGCAGTCCCGCAGTCGATTGTTGAATATTGATAGATTGCCTGAGTGGATTTAAGAACGACAAATACTCCAATTAAGCCATGTAACTGAGTGCCACCACGGTCCGCGGTCCCGAAGTGCTGAATAATAATTTTGCTAATGCTACCGTGACTGAATAATAACAAGAGCCCATCTGGGCTTTCACTCGGGCCACATGAGATTGAAGATGAAATACACTTTCATTTGAAATCCTTTTAGTAATAACCGAAGGGAAGAATTATTAGCTGAATTTAGCAGTCTTTAGGAGTGGCCGGTAGCGCGGTGACATGCATTCTCTGCTCCCCTAGTATATATATTTCTCGTGTATGTAAATTGAAGAAGTTGACCTCTACTTATTCATGTACCGCACGCTTACAATTTAGTCTGCTGTTCTCCAGGTTCAGAGTACTAATAGATGAGTGTCTCAATGTATGTTTATATTTGTCCCATATTATAAGTTGTATGCTGTCCACCTATGATGGAGCTATCACATGATATATTTATTAACTGAAATGCCTGTTGGTTATATACCCTCCTTCCCAAAACTGGTCTGCTCATTATATTACAGAACTATAGAGGGAACTGTTGGAAGCCTTTAATTTCTCGAACCAAAACCTCGGCCGTGAGAGGATTCTTGTTTAAAGTGCCACTACGACGAAAATTTACCATTTCGATTTCCCACTTTTTCAGTGTCTATAGGTCAATCAGTATTAGAAATATCCGAAGTAGTAAAATATATTCCCAAATGGGCATGTTAAACCACAAATTTTAGGAGAGTTTACCGGTAAAATCCTGTCCGCCATTGCTGGAAGCCGTGCCCTTTGTTCAGCTTTAAACAAAGGTTTATTCACCGGAAGTGATGTCATACACTTAAAGTGCCCCTCAACCCTTTTGCAATTTTTATATATATGAAACTTTGAAAGGTTTTGAGTACTTCTGCGAAGAAATTCTTGGCTTACAGAGAATACACTATGTTCTAGGCTTGTTTGAAATGGTGAAAATGTGATCTCTCCTGACCCATTACCGTGTAAGAAAAAGCCTGGGTCGATTCCTCATCTTACGTCACCTCATTAATGCATTATTGTCCATGACACCTTTCTATCACAACAGCATCGATATATAGAGAATATACACAGTCTGTGAGATTTTAGTAAAGAAAACAGCTATTTTAGACAAAATGCTAAATATTTATTCAAGTTATTGCAAAGTCGAATTAATTGGATGATGTAAGATAGGGAATCGACCCAGTCTTTTTCTTACAAGGTCAGGAGAGGTCACATTTTCACCATTTCAAACAAGCCTAGAACATAGAGTATTCTCTGTAAGCCACAAATTTCTTCGCAGAAGTATTCAAAGCCTTTCAAAGTTTCATATATATAAATATTGCAAAAGGGTTTAGGGGCACTTTAACACGACAACCTCGTGGCGCGAAATAGCGTGCATAAAAAAAGGAACCAACCTCGCAAAGATAAATATAACTTTCTTCTTATGTATGTGAAGACGTTTTTAGTAGAAATATGCCTCCAGGCGTTGTGTTCTGCAGGTGAGCGTTAAGTGTATGACATCACTTCCGGTGAATAAACCTTTGTTTAAAGCTGAACAAAAGGTTACGGTCTCCAGTAATGGCGGACGTGTAGATTCAATATTCGGAGCTAAAAAAATAAGACTTCCTGTCGTTGTATCGAAAAACAATTTGAACTGGTAATAATATATGAACTCTACTTTATGAATATGCAAAAACATTGATATGTCAAAATTTGATCGTAGGGGCACTTTAAGTTGACCTTGAGAGTTGAATATTGCTTCGCCCATCATAAATTATTCTGTGCGAGTTAGTGTTTATTTCTCCGGGGTAACATGCTCAAAATTATTTTAGTGTTGGCCTACAGATCACGGTGTTTGCGCTGGTATGTACATGTACATGTATTATGACCGAGAGTAAAATGAAATATGGCATAAAACCTACGAAACGTACCTCAAACAAGAATACCGTCCGATGGCAAAATGGGCCATTCCATTTAAAATCTGCTCCCCCTATTGAGGGGTTCACTTCTGGGTCCCCTGTGATAGATTGGTGGGAATACCCTCTTGGATACTGTCATATTTAGTCCCCCCTTGGAAAAGAGCATGGAAGGCCCTCCGGATATTGCTGAACCCCCTTGGATTTCGTGTTTTTTAACCGGCGACCCCCCCTCCCTTCAGGATATCCATACCCCTCAATAGACAAGTGTGTTGCACACCCCCTTGGATTTATTGTGCTATTTGACCCCTGTCCCCACTGGATATCCACACCCCTCAATAGGGGGGAGAATTTTTTTAATAAAATGGCCCAATCTATCAGCGCCACGAGGTCAACAAATCGACAAAGAAATGCAGATATAAACACGCAATGGTTTCAACCTCACCGTACCTTAATTCATGACCTGACAAGACACTGTTCAGTTTCACTTTCACTCTCAGCTTTGCTCTTGAGTTGAGTAGTCGGCTTTGTTAAAGACTTCTTATTCAGTTGTATGGTATTGTGCAGTATATTTGAGTATACCAATCCACAGAGATTCAAATAACAAAGCCGTGGCGAAAGAGAAGCCTAGAAAAACACAACATCTTGCTCTTTCTATCGAAAGGAAAAAGGAAAACGCTAAATTCCAATTCGATAAGTCCTTCATGCTTCAGGTCCGGCATCGTGTTGTATATAAAATCACAGGCCATCTGGGTAAAAAACGCTGTCGTTCGGCTCCGACAAGAGCGTCAGTTGGAAGGCTTTCGCACGAGTGAAGTTAAATAAAACATTAAACTGCTTACAATTGAGAGATGGGACTCCAAATTTGAGAGAAATTTGCTCGCGGATCCACCGTTTTGATTTACTGTATTAAATTATGTACAGAAATTAACCTGGCGAGTGTTACGTGACCAGCACAGTGCAATCTGATTGGTGCTGAAATTTAATACATGGGTCAAAAGTCACATTTTTGTACACCCAACAACAACAAAAAATTACCAAATTACTGCTAAATTATTCAAGCTGACTGCAGACCGCGGTGGCAGTGTTTCTGATACTTAGTTGGAGTGGACGGGTATTCTATACTTTAGCCCACAAATGTATTGAAATAGCGAATTGAATATTAAAATTGGGGTTAAAGTAAACATTATATGTAGGAATAAAACATTGTGTTTTACATAAATTTTGAGAGAAAGAAAAAAAAATTTTGCTCTCACAGTACACCGGTTTTCTCACACCACGTGCTTATGATGACGACGCCATGTGCACCATATTCGGAGGGCTTGGTATATAACTTGTTACAAGATACAATGATACGGAGATACCAAGAGTGATACAGTGATACAGTGATACGAAGATAAAGTGATACAGTGATACAAAGATCTCAAATTTCAAGGTTTTACTGCATTTAATGAGAACCTCTTAAGCGTAGACCCAGTATGTTCTCTGTCTCACTTGAGCTCTTGCAGCCGTGGTGTGATGGTAATTTGTGCATTAACGGTATTATCTTTGAGCAAAGCCTGCGTAGCAAGCCCAGGGGGAATGGGGAAGATTGGGAAAGAGGGGAGAGGGAATGATGAGAGGGAATGATGAGAGGGGAAGAGGAGGGGAGGAGGAATGGGGGGAGGAAAAGGGAAAGGAGGGCTTGCAACGAACCCCCCGTTTTTTCCCTTTTAACGTTCATTTTTTAGACGCAAAATTTTGATTGGCTAAAGTGGTGTTCAATGACATTTGATTGACACTTGTAATAAAAATAGCAGTTATGGCGCGATGCAATGAAGAAGTGTTCACGAAGTCGAAGGACTTGTTGGCCATTTGACACACCAGATTTGGAAAAAGTATCTTCAACTTCTTGTAGTTTATAGAGCTATTAGTAGATGTACAGCGATGTCGGAAAAACGAACGGCGAAGACCCAGGCGGAAAAACGAACCCCGAAAAACCGAAGACCGGAGAAGAACTAAAGTCTGTTGTGAATTTTTCCTTGTCGAAAATCGTATGTTTAAGCCAAAATGTCTTGCTGGAAATTTAGTACGGATACCCTAGAAGTTACAGAGAGCTTTTATTTGGTGAAAATCCATACAGAACTCCATTTTCTAGCCCAAATGTTTAATCTTCGGCTTCGTGGAGAAGGCAGTTCAACATGGCGGCCCGTCTTGTTCAACCAGTGCTGTATACAGTTATAGACTTAGTCTAGGCCAACTTTAGCAGCCTTGAGTTGCCTAAGAAGCAGATTCTTTACGACTAGGACGTCAAGTGATTCAGGATAGCTACGGCATGGGACCAGAAACTGCGAAGTTGTATTTTATTTCGATGGTTGTGTTTTGTTACGCCAGTGTTTGGAAAGCGAAAGTCGTGAATGGACGAATAACATTTTCAAACTTTTGATGCAGAAACACTGTCAGACTTGTATAGGCAAATATTGTACTACATTTGGATAATATTTACCCAGGAGACTGTCAATAGCTTTTATTGCACTCAATTCGGTGCATAAATGTGTTTTTGCATAATTACAAAACGCTCGCCAGATTGAGAGAGAAAAACTGAAATGGTCTTGGCTAGGCCAATTTAGTAGCCTTAATTTACCTTAGGTTGCCATAAGAAGTAGATTATTTATGATTAGGATGTCAAGCGATTCAGGATAGCTACATTTTAGGACCAGAAGCTGCGAAGTTGTATTTTATTTTGAGGCATTAGACTCTAGAGAGTTTTATAAATACTTAGTAACGCGAGTGTAATTGTTTTTTTTTTGTGTCGAAAACGTATATTTAAGCCACAATTTCCCCGCTGTAAATTTAGTATGCTACCCCAAGGGTTGCACAGTGTTTATTTGGTGAAAATCCATGCAGAAATCAATTTTCTAGCCCAAATGTTTGACCTCTGTTCAAACATTTGTAACAGACAGAAACAAGGAAGTTGATTGGTTGATTTTGACAGATGACATGTCAGACGACACTGAAAATGAATTTATAATTTGGGGGCGTAAGCCAGGGAAAAAACGGGTGGTTCGTTGCAAGCCCTCCTTTCCCTTTCCTCTCCCCATTCCCCCTCCCCCCTCTTCCAATTCCCTCCCTCTTCCCTCCTCTTCTCAATTCCCCCTGGGCTTGCTATGCAGGCTACTTTGAGCATGACTGCTTTGTCTTACTATTTTGTTATTTAATTTTAACTTTGGAACGTTACGCATTTAACATTGAACCACTTTATTGCCCTTGTAGAAGAAACGTTTTTGCAACACAAATACGAAATTAAAGCTGAAAGCTTTATTCTCATTGACATGAGAATGTTTGTGACGTTTTTTTTTTCTCAATCACAGCTTTCGTATATAAAATATAACCCGAGTATCAGGCTCTCAAGAAGGGAAGACGGTCTCTCAAGAAGGGAAACCAGGGTAGAGAAAAGAAGAGAGCCTGACACAAATCCATAGAGAAAGGTTTTCTACATTTTAACCATTATAATTAAATTTATTTGCGGTTTTCGGAGATTGACATACATGTAACTGTCAACACGTCAGCCTCGGCAATGTATAGTTTTGAAATGTCGGCCGGATTTTACATAAAAGTTTTTCGATCTCTGCATAGTATGGTACTTGTATTTCATCTGTTTCTTTGTTTTGTGCTACAACTAATTATTAACATAATTCTGTTGCTCCTGTAATTCTCTTGAAGCTTTTGAGTTAAGTTATGTTGCTGTGGCCGTGGGAATTGTTTTGTCAAAGGCTTAATTTTGCAGCATTCAAGCGACATTCGCTTGCTGCAAGCCGAGAAACTTGCTGTGTTTGTATCAGCTTCAGTGGACTGACGGCAACAATGACGGTGACGATCTTCGTTTCTCCTGTTGTTCGGTCTCCAGAACTGTGAGAAGATCCAATCAGCGCAACATCCATGGATTTGTGTTAGGCCCATTTCTTTATTTTTCTCTCCCCCCCCCCCCAAATGCGCCTGATACAACCGCGTATCGGCTCCTGGCTGGCTAGTGACAATCGACCGGGATACCGAGAAATTATGCAGACAGTTAGTTCCACTGTAGGTGCTTGTGAGCGGGCTCATTGTTTGAAATATGGCAGTCTATCCAAGACAGTGCCACTGCACATGTCGACATCCACGCGGACCACATTTGGTTTAACAGTAACAAATAACTGGAAGTAACAATAATGGAGAAATGGATACGTGATAGAAGCTAAAAGCGTCAATCAACGATTTTCGCTTAGGGAGGCGTCACATATTGATTTTCATACGAGAAACGTCCAGCGAAGTTTCTTTTTCAAGCTTCCCCCCACCCCCCCCCCCCCCCCCACCCCCTTACGAAACATCAGAGCGATTTATCGATATATTTTTTCGAAAGTGACACACTACCTCTTCCCATTCATGTCCAACTTAAACAACTTCCTACACAGGTAGCCCAAGCTCCTTTCTCTATAGCTCATTCATAAAAATGTATTTTCAAAAAGAACGTTATAATTACCTACAATGAATCAATAGAGAAAAACCTTGAATGGCAAACCTGAATACCTGGCAGTACATTGTACCTGAACATTTTTTCTCCCTGAGATTTTCGACTTCGTATAACCGTATCACTGTATCGTGGTAGCTCCGTATCATTGTATCTTGTAACACGTTATATACCAAGCCTATTCGGAGTGCCGAACAGAACTCCGATCAAAAATCATCTGGGAAAAGTCACCCCACTGATATGTTGGTGTTCTTGTTCTTAACTTACCTTTGATTCTGTTGTCGGTTCTTGTAGAATTATTAGGTCACCTTGCCATAAGTATATAATGGTACACTATATACTGTTTTTGAATGCTGTGCCAATGACTTATATTAGAGGTTTTAATTTCCTAAATGCTAATTACATGACGTCAGGGGAGGCATCAATTATTATACAAACTTTTTTGTTACAATTAAACAATTTTTTCAAATTATCAGTGTTATACCCATGGTTGAAATAAAATGATGTTAGAAATTTGTTTTCCTACATTGTATATCAGTAGAAATACCCATTCACAACCACTAAGAAGTGATTGCAGATACCTCCCCTGACGTCATGTAATTAGCATTTTGGATATTAAAACCTTAACTCAGCAGCACAGCATTCAAAGCAAAATATAATTTACCATTCTACTATTCACTTGATTTAGAATTGATGTCTAAAATAAATAAATAAATTGTTCATAGCCATTTTAAGTCTTAAGTGTAAGCATGTCCTGAAACTGGTGTCTCTATCTGTCTATATTTGCATACATGTAGATTGCATACAGTAGATGCTGTAGATTGCAGACATGCAGCCCAATCTATGGGTTTGTGAAAAAATGACTGCATGTATGTGTGCAAAAGTTTCATGTTGTTTTCTTTGTGGTTTTTGTTCTCTTGGAACCATTTTAGGAGTTTCCATCCACCTTCAAGCTCACCAGCTTAGAATGAGAGAAGGCTGAAATCTGCCACCATCACCTACAATCTTCACCTCCAAAATCTCACTTTTCATCACCAAAATGCCCAAAGCTCCTGCATGTTGACATTAGAATGATAAATGAAGTAAGCCGTGCCTGAATTTCAGGATCCAGCGATCCCTCATTCTAAAAAAAATATATACTATTTCGCAACTTTCAACCACCGAGCACCAACCGTGACGAGAGCCTGGGTTGGTGTCTAACACCATAATGAGGCTGTTGTGACAGTAGGCATTCGGTGTCCCACTTCATTAGTATGGAGCCTTCAACTCCAGAATAAGGGAAAGCTGGATCCTGAAATTCAGGCAAGGTTTCATTCATTTATCATTCTAGTGATGCCAGGAGTTTCATGTGATTTCAATGACGAAAAGGGAGATTTTGGAGGATGATTGTGCTTGAAGTCTTCAGAAGATTCCAGCCTTCTCTCATTCTTTGGTGAGCTGAGGTGCATGAAGGAAAAACTCCTAAAACCACCCTAAAGTGGTTTGGAGAGAAGTAAAACCACAAAGGAAACAACATGGAAACGAAAAGATACATGTATGTTTATTTATACATTATACACAATTTATAAAAAAAAACATACATTATTTTGTATCTTCTCACAGTCACATTTTCACAAACCCATAGATTGGGCTGCCTGTGGATCACATAGATCCTGCAGATTGCATACTGTAGACCGCATGGATAAGCCACATCCATACTGTAGATAAGCTTGAGCCTCTATCCCCTTTGTCTGGTGTTCACATAGCCTACGTCACATCTGAACTGAACCCCGGTGAAGTCTGTCTGAATTTTGTCCTGACATACATGTACAGGTATCAAGGATTTCCTGAGCCTACCAATTCTCAACATTTTCTTAAGATTCCCAGCACAACGAATTGCTGTTCTCCCTGGTGAAGTTTAAGCACAGGAAATCAACTGTAATTGAGAATGTAAATTATTGTAAATGCTAATTAATATTTTGAACCGGCTGCTTGATTTTATCGGGGGCCAAATACATGTAGAAGAAAATTATTTGCTGCTCACCCTCTTGATAACATGAGAGGTCTTGCTCTTTGGAGACTGATAGCCATAATCTCTGCCCCAAACTACATGTACAATGTATCAAACTATATATTATTATGTTCACACCGAGTCTGATCGCCTTCACATCTCCAGTGACTTGTACATGAGTCGTCAACATAGAATGCTTGATCATTACATGTAAGTTACAAGACATATTTTGTGGTTATACTTGCTGTTTTAGTAAACTTCATGTCATGGGTGGCCATGCAAGGGATTGTGGTCAAAACAGCAAATATTAATGCAATGAACCATTGCAAGATTTTGTCCAAATTATTTATAGAAATTATTGCTGCTCTACTCGCTGAGCAGCATTAACGTAGGCTGCAAAAAAATTACCTACTGTACATGTAGTTAAAATAAAATTGACCTGAAAATATATTTGACTTGCATGTATAACATGTGTACACATACCATACATGCACATGCATTGTGGCCTTGCATGCAAGCCGATGGCTTTGCAATCAACTATGCATGCATGCAATTTACCTTAATGCATGTCCTGTGTGCACATGCAAACATACCTCCATGGTAAATGTGCATTTGCTGTTCACTCTACCACATGTCTGTTTTAATTTCATCCCTGTTTAGCTAAGTCATTACAGATTATGGAGATGGCAACTGAAGATTGTAAGTGGTATGAATACAAGTGCAACTTTGGCGAGACTCTGTTCTTCTACAACACTGTTACTGGAGAAAGTAGATGGCCAAACCAGGATTATAACTGTTCTGTTGATGTACATGTAAGTACAGTACATGTAGTATTTTTGGTAAAGAGTATCACTTGATGGTTTGCATGTGAGATCAAAAATCTAAACTGTACACATGTACAACTGTAAGTGCTAAAGAGCTGTCTTTTTAATATATTCTAGAGATGGTTAGTAAACATTTCACATCGAAAGGGTGTTTTGTTCTTTGTAGCTGCCTTCCCTTCCTAATCGCCTTTTTCAATATGGGAGTTTCTATTTGAGTATTGGACTGTTGCGGTTTTAAGTATGGGTGTATCCTTTGGCTTTAGGATCCGGATCTTAAACTCTCCTAGTCTGTTACGTTCGCTTTTCTCCTATTCTTATTTAACAAGCGTGAAAGGGAATGCTGCAAATTGAATACTACATGTATTCCCAGGTTGAGAATCTTGGCAAGATCTTGGCAAGATCTTGGCTAATCATGCAAGATCTTGGCAAGATCTTGGCAATCTTGCAAGATCTTGCAAGATTCTCAACCTGGGTTTGCACCAGTCCCTTTCAGTGCAAGTATAAATAAGATCTCCACCAACTCAGTTGTGCAGTTCACGTAAGTAATGATCCAGACTTTAGCAGCAGTACGACCTGGTGCACTATGCCATGTCTTTTCCCTTCCAGGCTTGCCATTCATGATATATTGCTAGCGAGTCCCTTCTACTGTGCAATTTTTTTAGAATGGCTAAACATGTCTAGACATGGTACACATAATTGGCTGGTCTGTAAGTAGGGACTGCCCACTCTTTTGTAAGTTTTGTATACGTACCAACCGTGCTTCTAGTGATGGAATCATTGTGGAATTTGTCGCTATCAACTCAAACTTGGCCAGAGGGCATGGAAGAAAGCGAACATTAACCCCCTACCAAAAGTGGACATCCCTGTTGAGTATCAAGATTTTTGAGGCATAAACATTAACCCCTATTATTGCACGAGTATTTGAAACGACCGTGTATGACACAATTAGTAAGAATAGTGTTGAAAATTACTTTTAAATGCGAGTTGCAGTTTGCTTACCGTTCGGGTGGCAGTTGCACTAATGCACTACTTAAAATGCAACACAATTTTCTCAAGATCTTAGATAACAGTAATAGTAAGGCTGCCAGGCTTTTTACTATGGACTTTTCAAAAGCCTTTGACAATGTTAACCACAATCTGCTAGTAGAAAAGCTGAAAAATAGTCCACTTAATCCATATACATGTATTATAAATTGGTATATTAGCTTTTTAGAGGGTAGAAAACAAAGAGTTATCAGCAACGGAATTACATGTACATGCAGTTGGAGAAACGTAAATAAGGGAACTACATGTACACAGGGTAGTGTAAGTGGACCTTACTTGTTTAATTTATTTTTAAATGATTTAGAAATTAATGAGCTTATAGACACCAGTTTAATCAAGTACATGTATGCAGACGATTCTACTATTATAGTTCCAGTACTTAAGGACTTACAGTACTTTGCAGGCATTTATGGATTGGACTAAAGAAAACAAAATGAATTGGAGCACATCTAAAAATGACAATTTGTGCAAGATAAATATCCCCCTAGCCATTTCCTATATAATGAACAGCTTGCACTCAAATAATTTGCTATAAAAAAACAAGGATGCATTTCTTTTGCCATGCAGCTAATGGAAATAACTAATATTGCAGCAACCTCTTGGGCAAACTGTACCGGAATAATGATATAATTTGCTATATTAAAACCCAAAATCTTAAAGGATTCATTCCTTTTGCCATGCAGCTATGGAAATAAATAATATTGCAGCAATCCACTTGGGTAAACTGTATTGGAATAATGATGTAATGAACGATAGAGAAAATATGTGCTCCTCATTGTCCCAACAGCAACCTGAGCACTTTATTCCATTCTGGACAACTTGAACGTCATGTTCGAACCGTCAATTCCCCATAAACGAATTTTCTATTAGGAACAACGTAAAAATGGACAGATTGTGCTAAAACTAGTTGCCTTATTTATTAGCTTACCTTATTTTTAGCTTTGCTTCTGTCATATAAAGCCCAAAGCTAAGGATTTGATACATTTGGACTTGTTCTCGCGTAAACTTTATATACATGCAAGCACCCCTTCCTCCATTCGTGGCACATTGACGTTGGTACTGCACTTGGCTTTGTTATTATGGTTCTTTGGTAGTAAAAGCAAAAACTAAACACCAACAGCGACCATTACGAATCAAGAGAATGAGTAAATTTAACTTTCATTTCTCCGGCTTGATTCTGACAAAAGTTTACTTCCCCTGCAACAATGGAGCCGTAAGCACTCTAACTACATTGTTAATCTTCTACCAACACCACACGATTGATAACAAAGAGTTGATTTATATTAGTTTCCGTGTTTTGCAGACATGCAAACAAAAAACAAAGGTGAACAGAAGGACGATGTTCTACTTCACATTCGATCGATCGGCACTGAGAGAATCGCACGCGAGGCGAAAACAATAGAAGCCTCGGTTTCAGAGGCGCGCAAAGCGTCAAGGTCCGTACCAGGCCTTTAAAAAAAGCATAATTTATTGGCCAGGGCTAAAACATTTAATAATATGCACTTTAATTGTGAGCTACGTACATGTACTCCCTAGGAACAGTCGATCAGTCTCTCAGTTTTCGCCACTCAATTTTATATTTTATTATTGGAGCAGCAGTGCAGTAGCATGACTGAAACTGCTAAAAACTAGTTCAGAATAAAAGGAGACCGCCCTGTATCTGTATTATTTGGTTTATATGATAATTGCAGACTTTCAAAATCACTGTTTAACAATATAACAACTGGAACGTTTCGTTCAAATTTAATTTGTATGTCTCAACATTTTTAATTTGCCTAAGAAACCGGGAAGAATATTCAAGATCAAGAATCAATGCAAAGCGAAGTCGATATGTGCCGCTAATTTAGACAACAACAGTGGTAACTGATTATTGTTGATGAACTCTGCAAAATCTTGCACAAATTGCGTTCATGTTATTGACAGTTTGATGCAAAGTTTAAACCAAGCATGGAGTGCTTAAGGATGAACAGGTTGCTGCAAATAGTGTTTTAAGTCAGGCGATCTACATAAAAGCTCATTTAAGGGCAGCAATCTCTAGTATTAAACTGTTTCACTAACACTCGACTGTGACTGTTTTGCTGTCTCGTGTCATTTTGATGAGAATTGGCAGTTGCATACAATGTTAAGTCATTGTTAGCCATCTGGAACCATGTTTAGCCATTCTAAAATAATTGCACAGTAAAAGGGACTTGCCAGCAGTCTACATTCATTCCTTTTACTCACTTCCTCCGATCCCTCCTACAATGTACATCTCCTTCTTCGCTTCCACTCTTCGAGGCTGCAAATTTGACACTAAATTTTCCATAATTTAGGTTTGCTCTTGGAATAAAAAGATTCTTATTTGATCTCGATCAGGTATTTTGTGTGTGGACCTCGGAAATTCTACTAAAAAGTGTATTGAAAGTAGTAGGTAACAAATTATTTTGATGTCTAAAAGCAAGTTCCCCAACTAGTTGTAATTTGGTTATTTCATAAATATTTAATATGCCAAGGTCACAGAATAGCGGCCTACTATGTGCCATGAAATCCGAGAAAATTATTACATGCATCGCACGCTTCTGTAGAATATATAAAGAATGTAGATTTGCTTTATAAACACTACCCCATGTACAAATGTACTGGTACAGTAAGATAAATATGGATAGATAAGATTATCATACAAATTAATTAAGATTTTACAATTGAGAAATTTACATCTATAAATAACAGCAACTGATTTGGCAATTTTAACTGCTATATTATTTATGCGAGACTCCCAACTTAGATGTTCATCAACGAGAATCCCTAAAAACTTTGTCTTATCAATTCGCTTCAGATTTTTCGTAGAAAACGTGATATTAAGTTTGAGGCATGTTCTTTCATATGTTTCAGTCTTTGCTGAGATATGAACAACACAAAATTTATTTTCGAAAGGTTAACAGTTAGTCTATTGGCTATGAGCCATTCCTCGAACTCTTTGAGTTCTGAATTTATAGAGGATATACTATTTTAAATAATTTTGTGATGAATAAGGATATTCATATCATCAGCATAAAGGACAAGGTGAGCCAGTCTATTAAAAGTTTTTGCATCATCCATGTAGATTAGAAATAGTATTGGCCCCAAAATCGAGTATGTGGTACACCACAATCTATTTCCATGGTGTTTGAGTTAACACCATCAATACATACAAATTGTTTTCGATTAGTTATGTAACTTTCAAACCACAACTTTTCTTTACCAACGATGCCATAATATGGAAGTTTCTGGAGGTGTATATCATGGTTCACCATGTCAAATGCTTTAGATAAGTCTAAAAATACCCCAATTGATAATTGACCCTTATCTATAGCATCTCTTATTCTGTCAATAAAGTCTATCATTGCGAAAGCCAAATTGATATTGATAAAGTAGATTGTTATCTTCAAGTTACTGGCTTAATTTTTCACATGCAATTTTCTCTCATAGTTTTGCAAACGTTGGCAAAAGAGAAATTGGACGATAGCTTGAGACAGTAGTTCGATTGCCAGTTTTGAAAACAGAAATTACTTTAGCAATCTTCATTAAATCGGGGAAAATCCCAGAATCTAGAGATGTATTCATAATAAAACACAGTAGCCTATAAATACTTTCAGCAGATCGTATTATGTGCTTAATAGCTATGTTATCATAACCAGTTGTTTTAGAAGGGTCTAAAGCATACAAGCAATCCAGTACTTTATAGGGTGATATAATGTCCAGTGATAAGTTAGACGAGATTTGGTAAAAAATTCGAGTAGCTTCTCTATCTTGTGAACTCATTCTAGCTTCCATTATAAACTATCATTCTCATTGATCAGGACAAAATGGCCTGACCATGGCACACCACCCCTCTCTCTCTCTCTCTGAACTGTGAGGGTAGCATTTTATGTAAACCTGTAGAATTGACAGCTCAAAATAATCAATCAGGTTGAAAATGGGTTCATTTTCACAACAACTTGGAAATCCAGGGTTTGGAGCGAACTTGTGTAAAACTGGGTCCAGTTTAGGACCCCATGGCTGCACATGCATTGTACCTACTATATGTAAGTTCCCTCCTGGATTGTAACAGAACTAGAAAAGAACATCTCCCTCTGATACTTGCTAGACCTCGCCATCCCCAGGGACAGATCTATGGGAGGGCAAGGTGATTTGGAAGATGCACCCCCTTTTGAGAAAATCCTAATTCAGAGACCTGATTTTCAAAATATACTGTGCCTATGGTGCTCATATGGTGCACCCCATTTCAATCCACTCCTGTATCCCCAGAGTCTGCTATTTGATCTTGAATTGTCGCCCAGGGGTCAAGGCATATACAAACTGTAGAAGACTTTGACTGGGAAAAGTATGGGCCCAACCTTCAATAGTGGTTGCCAAGCATCATATTTTTGTTGCACTTCATAGTTCTGAGTAAGTTCTCAGTAAGACAAACAGAACATCTTAAAACAAGGCCTTGTGTTATATTTAGCGAAATAGAAGGCTTTAGCTTGTTAAATTTGTTTTCTCATTCAGATTTGGGTTAAACAAATTGAAGCCATTTAAAGAACTATACATTTTACAATATTATTATTCCTATTGTTTAGCTCACTCTTTTGGATTTCTGCATAAGCTTGTAGTCTTTCTGCCCAGGGCCCAGTTGTTCGAAGCAAGGGTAACTTTATCCCTAGGATAGTGCTAAATCTGTACAGTTTACCCTCTGGTTAGCAATTTAACCCTGGGGTAGTGCTTACCCTTACATCGGCCTAATTGTTTAATTCCACATTTGTGTGGAATTATCTTGTTGTTGTACGATCACGGTCACTAATGAAAGAGAACTAGAACAACTTTTATTAAGTAAAGTATTTGTGTTGAACGAGATGGATTCGTCAGTAAATGACACATACAAGCCATCAGTGTACAGATGATTGCTCTTTATTTCTTGTCTCTATATCAATTCCAAACCTGCCCATCCCCTCCCGGGCATTTGACTGAGTTTCTGGCCTGGTGGTGGGGCATTTACCACTACCAGCAAAATAGCGAATTTTACATCAATGTTGATAAGAGATGAGGGACGCTTTGGAACAAGTGCAAATCTCTTACAGTGGGATATTTGCTTAGCTGAACAGCTGACCCCACAGTGGGGTATTTGCAATGCTCTGATTCAAAAATGTCAAATGCCCCACAAGTGCCGAGTGGTTAGGGACCTTATTCCTTTGAAATGGAAGGTTTTAGATTTATATGACACGTGAAAACGCGTTGAATTTATTCATCTGCATGTGCCACTTTTCATTTCATCTCCTCTTCTTTATTTGTGGCACTGCCTCTCTGGTTTGGGGATGAACTTCCAGAAGATGTTCCTTAATCATGAGTCCCAGTCTTCTCAAATCCTCTGGAACAGCATTAAAATTGTGGTGTAGTGTGTTGAACATCTTGTGTGTTGACTCTCCTCCTTGCTCTCCATGGAAACCTATACCTACTTTCCACTTTCGAATCCAGGTTGCCACGTGAAGCTCTAGAAAATGGAGCTTTGGAAATATTCTTACTTGCGGGAATGTTGTGCGAAGAGGGACATGAACTTTGCAATATTCGTCTCTGCAATTGTAAAATAACTAAAAACCACTAACCTCAATCTTAACTTATGTTTATAAATTTTGTAATTAAAAAAATAATCTAAAGGAGTATTGCTAACCCTTATTGATGACGTTTTTCATCATCTCATGGTCGAATGGTTGTGGATTTCATGGTGCAATATCTGAGTGAATCCACAACAAAATTGACCATGTGATGATGCAAAACATGGTAAATGAAAGAACATACCACGGTAAACTATCAATATTTTTACAGCAACAATCTAATATTGTCAAGCATCAGAACTTGAGGAGGAAAGTGATTGTAGTGTACCCTATCATGCAATCGATCTTCCGTATCTACCCTGCTACATATGCCCTTATTTCCAATGGTAATAAACTAATTATATTAGAAAGCAAGGAACTGAGCAGTTGTAAGAAAGACATGTTTATCTTTGCAAATCAGTTACATGTATCTAATAGATTTATTGCTTACCAAGCTGTACTGACAGTGTCTGCACTGTGGTATGCCTTGTGGCACTCTGCAAATGTGTTGAAGAGAGGTTGGAACTTTCCTTCGTTGATTTTTGCAACATCAACAAGCTCAGGACACCCTGCTTGAGTCTTGGTAATTGCTACTTTGCAGGTTTTCTTGATATTTACTTCCTGTTACAAAGCAAGGATTTCATTTAGAGGTCTGCAACCGGGAAAGTCCGGCGAATACTATGGTTATTTCTGCCAGTTACACATACTTTACCCAGACAAAGTAAGAATCCATATTAAACAAAGTATGAAAACGGAAGATTTTGAAGTTGTTCCTCTGGCCAATTTACAGAATGTGCCAGCTTTTTGGAAAACGTATTGAAAATCCTGCAGGGGAAAACCGTGTATTAGTTTCTCCAGAATTCTGCTTCCTGGGCCAGTGAAAATGTACCTTTAAACATTTGTTGACATGATTGCCAATGAAGGATCCTCCATGATACTGCTGTCGCTGGACATGAATGGATTGAAGTATGTCTTCTAGATGTGTGTTGCATAACCCACGGTTTGGTTTCAAGGTAGAGCAGTTTCCGATTATTTGAGCTTCATGATTCTGGCACTTGCTTTCAAGGTACATGTATATACGTGGCTGTTTCATTTTTTTTCTATTTCGTTTTGTATATTTACAGAAGTTCCATACTGTGTAGTTAGATTGTTTTCATTTACAGATGTTTGATTCTGATACATTTGAATAAGGTAAAACCAATTAATGATTAAGATTATTAATAGGCAAGCCTATCTGATCGTGGCTAGTGTTTTTTTTGTTATCAAAAATGAACCGCTTGTAATTTGATGAGAGAGAAATATCATAATGAGGAAAGGTGACCTACAATGTAAATAAAATGAATTGTGTTTAAATAAAGAAGAGAAAAAACAGATGTGTTGGTTGCGACTCAAACCCATGACCTCGTGAACTGGAATTCATCCTCTTTCTAGCTGGCTTCTCCTATTTCGTTCGCCTTTTTCAAATCACCTAAGTAACTCTGGAACTCTATCAGTAAAGGATCCATGCTCGTGCACCTTCTTACTGAGATGTAATGCTATCTTGAGGTCAAGGTCATGTAGGTCCCTTTGAAGTAGTCTGTACAGTCTGTCGAAAACACCTAGTGTGATATGTAGCCCGGGGACACAGACCTACAGTCCTTGTCAAACGTTATTCACCGTACGAACCACATGCGGTAGAATGTGGCACATGTGTTTACCACTTTCGGTAAAATGAATGTGGCGAAGCGAAATCGGTGGCTTTACCTCTTTCGGTAAAACGAAAGTGGTGTCGCAACCACCTTCGGTAAAATGAATTGGGTATCTCAACTAGCTCGAGCAATGTAACGAGGTACATGTATGTAAATGTGGCGCTACGTAACGTACGCGATCAATTCAAGTATCTAAAGTATAGGAGCTAGTCGCAAAGTTTGCAGTGGACATGTAGTTTCTGCTTCCATTTGATTTCATTGAAGTTTGAGTAAATAAAAAAGATTAAGCACTTGAAATAATTGAAACTCAGATTAATACCTGTATTGCCATTTAAATAATCTTCATGGTAGTGCCTGTTCGCATTTGTCGGTGATGCTTTGAAAATCAACCCCTGAACGCGTTAGGTTTTACTTCTTTTAATTCTCTTAAGTTTTCCAGCTGTAAAAGCTGATCTTCGTCACTTTATTTCTGGAATACTTGTTAATAAAATAGCGAAAAAAGCATCTAAAAACTCACTCCAAATGGTGCACAAATGTAAAATGCTTTTTGTACATTCAAATCAAGGGAGCCTGGGTCAACAATGCCCCTCTTCAGTGTGTCCATTTCTATAGTAACGTGTTCACCATATATGGGAGCGTGCCTATATGCGCGCTTGTGAGTCAAAGGGTTAAAGAAGCTTAACCTACAGAACAGGCGCTTTTACAAGAAACTCCAGAAAGTAGCTCTTCCGAGCGAAGCGACTTTTTGTTGAGCGAAGCGAGTTTGTCGAGCGGAGCGAGGCGCGAGAGAAAATAAGCGCCTGCCGCTATCTTACGGAAATTTGAATTCTGCCTCTTTTCCGCATGGATTGACATGATTATTAAACATGTCAATCAAACTTTGTGTGCTCGTAACTTTGTCGGTATCTAAGATACGTAGTCAAAACATTGCACAGTTCATTGTCTCCTGTCCAAGTCTCTGCAGTGTGGGATTTATTCATGATCACGGCCTCTATAAAGTCGCTCAGTCCCCGCTCAGTTTTTCCTTCATCAGTTCATTTACTAGACCCTGACTGACTCTTTTACTCGAACCGGCAGGTTTAAAGTACAGGTCACAATTCACAGGTCAGGTTATTAATTCTAAGACAAATCTTAACCACAAACCTAACTCTAACCATCGGACGAGTTCACAGGTATACGACGGGTTCTCACTCACCGAGATCTAGGGTTCAGACTTGTGACCTGTACTTTAAACCTGCCTCACTCGAACAGTCTCTGACAGCAGAAGCGAAAATTACTTTAGGGAACTCCGTAATTTGCTTCAGTTCTACGGCTAGATCGTAGAGGGAGATGGCTTTTAAGTCCCAGTGTATTTAGTTTCGGTTAACTGATCCTTCTCAATGCTTTGCAAATAGGTCAATGCCGAAGCGCTAAGTCCTGTCTGACTACACCTCCCTGCAACAGTTATAAACCTCAGATTTGTTATTTAATTAGTCTATTGTTCAACGGGTTTATACCAGAGTTTCACCCCTATCAAGTGTGATATAATGTAGACTATTTACTGTATGCTTTGTTCTTCTAAATACTTTCAAGGATTAACGCCCAACCGCTCGATCACTTCTCTCTTGTCACCGCCATTTCAGTCAGTTCTCAGGAGGAATGTGCGACATTTCGTGACACATGACAGCGATGACAGCTAATTGACCAATCAGTATTTCCCGTCCAGAATCTGGACGGGAAATGAAAATGTATAAGGGTGGCTGCAGGCCCTCCTTCTCCTTTCTCGTGCCAGTCTCCTTTCTCCATTTTCACGCGGCCAAATTATTTTATCAACGTTGAAATAACACTAAGGGCCTGTTCCGCAGCCTAAAAGAAGCTTGCCTCTTGGAAATGTACTTCACCCTTTATATGTTTTGCCATGAAATTTACTGTTCATTTCAAATAAGGACGAGGTACTACGTCCTTGATATTGGTGCTGAGTCACATGATTCATTCATTGTATCTGTCTTCTTTAATACATAGCAACATCTTCCTCCTGAAGAAAAAGTAGTCAGAACGTCTTGTCTACCCCATGTAACTGGAACGCTGGTATCAAGATGTGCACCAACAGAAAGTATAGAGCAAGAACCTGCATCTAATAACAAAGCTGTCGAACTCTTTGCGGCCAATGAAAATGACATAGGAGATAATAATTTGGATAAAATACAGGAATTACAGGATAGTACCAAATCAGGTCCTGGTAACGTGATTCATGGAGCGGAGGTTTGCCAAAACGACAAGAGTTTGGTCAACAGGAACTTTGGAAATACATCAGTGACACTGGGAAAAGAGAAGAGTGCGAAGACAACAGATATTGTATCATGCATGGGAATGCCAACAGAACAACAAGATGAATCTAATGATGTGTTAAATAACACAAAGGATTGTACTTCCAAGAATAAGTCCAAGGTAATGAAGATAATTAGTCTGTCTGTTCCAACAAAATCGGCAGAAACACTTAATCCATTGAAATTCAGCCACCGCACTAAACATAATGATGAAAAATTATCCCACTGCAAACAAAGAAACAAGAAAATTAGTAAATTAAGAGATCTACATGTACATTGTACATGTAAGATCGCATGTGCCGACTGAAACTATAGATAAACTATTTAAATGCAAGCAGTGCGGAAAATGTTTCAGTCATTCTGGTAACCTAGCAAACCATATTCAAACACACACTGTAGAAAAGCCATATCATTGTAAGCAGTGTGGGAAGGATTTCAGTAACTCTCGTGGCCTAACTACGCATATTCGAATACATACTGGAGAAAAACCATATAATTGTAAGCTATGCGGAAAAGATTTCAGTAAATCTCATAACCTAGCTGCCCATATTCGAATACATACTGGAGAAAAACCATATAATTGTAAGCAATGTGGAAAGGATTTCAGGTTTTCTGGTAACCTAGCTAACCATATTCGAACACACACTGGGGAAAAACCATATATTTGTAAGGAGTGCGGAAAGGATTTCAGTCGATCTGGTGAGCTGGCTAAGCATATTCTAATACATACTGGAGAAAAACCATATAATTGTAAGCAATGTGGAAAGGATTTCAGTCGATCTTGTGACCTAGCTAAGCATATTCGAATACATACTGGAGAAAAACCATATAAATGTAAGCAATGTGGAAAGGATTTCAGTCAATCTGGTAACCTAGCTAAGCATATTCGAATACATACTGGAGAAAAACCATGTAATTGTAAGCTATGCGGAAAGGATTTCAGTGAATCTGGTGACCTAGTTCAGCATATTCGAACACTCACTGGAGAAAAACCATATAATTGTTAGCAATGTGGAAAGGATTTCAGTCATTCTGGTAACCTAGCTAACCATATTCGAACACACACTGGGAAAAAAACATATAATTGTAAGCTATGCGTAAAGGATTTCAGTCGATCTGGTGACCTGGGTAAGCATATTCGAATACATACTGGAGAAAAACAATATAATTGTAAGCAATGTGGAAAGGATTTCAGTCATTCTAGTATCCTAGCTAACCATATTCGAACACACACTGGGGAAAACCCATATAATTGTAAGGAATGCGGAAAGGATTTCAGTCGATCTGTTGACCTGGCTAAGCATATTCGAATACACACTGGAGAAAAATAACAATTGTAAGCAATGTGGAAATGATTTCAGTCAATCTAGCCACCTAGCTAAGCACATTCAAACACACACTGGGATAAAACAATATAATTGTAAGCAATGCGGAAAGGATAACAGACAATCTGGTCACCTAGCTGACCATATTCGAACACACACTGGAAAGGATCTCAGTCGACCTGGTGGCTTAGCTAAGCAGATTGGAACGCATAATGGAGAAAAACGATATAATTGTAAGCAATGTGTAAAGAATTTCAGTGAGTCCAGCAGCCTAGCTCGTCCTGTTCATATTGATATTACAAACACACTCTTGAAATACGTTATTTAAACATAAGAAGTGCGAAAGTGTTTGCAAAGTCCAGAAACTTAGCTGTACATCTTTACTTCTAGCAGGGCCGTTTCGCGTGTTAAATTTAGTCTGAGCATGCGCACTGCATAAATTTAAATTGGAGTCATTCGAGAGCGTGCTTGTTTTTCGCGGGTATAACGCCAACTCAACGATTATCATAAAACCTGGTATGCACAACCCTGAAGCATGAACTATTCAAAGCTTAAAATGGTGAAAGGTAGTTTCGTATTTTTATAAACGCTCGGTACTGGCACAAAGCTGGCTAATCAAATCGAGACAAACGTATTTATTGATTTAAGAGCTGCTTCAAGATTACGTCAAGTATTTGTGTTCAATGAGATGGATTCGCCAGTAAAGGACACATAAAAACCATCAGTGTACAGATGATTGCTATTTATTTTTTGTCTCTATATCAATTCCAAACCTGCCCATCCTCTCCCTGGCATTTGACTGAGTTTCTAGCCTGGTGGTGGGGCATTTACCACTACCAGCAAAGAAAGGTTTCTGGGATGGGAATTGTTCAAATAGTTCGAGTCAAAATAGCGAATTTTACATCAATGTTTATAAGAGATAAGGCACGCTTTGGAACAAATCTCTTACAGTGGGATATTTGCTTAGCTGAACAGCTGACCCCACAGTGGGGTATTTGCAATGCTCTGATTCAAAAATATCATATGCCCCACAAGTGCCCGGGGGATGGGCAGATTTGGAATTGATAGAGACCTTATTCCTTTGAAATTGAAGGTTTTTGAAACAGATTTATATGACACGAGAAAACGTGTGGAATTTATTCAGCTGCATGTGCCACTTTTCATTTCATCTCCTCTTCTTTATTTGTGGCACTGCCTCTTTGGTTTGGGGATGAACTTCCAGAAGATGTTCCTTAATCATGAGTCCCAGTCTTCTCAAATCCTCTGGAACAGCATTAAAATTGTGGTGTATTGTGTTGAACATCTTGTGTGTTGACTCTCCTCCTTGCTCTCCATGGAAACCTATACCTACTTTCGAATCCAGGTTGCCACGTGAAGCTCTAGAAAATGGAGCTTTGGAAATATTCTTACTTGAGGGAACGTTGTGCGGAAGAGGGACATGAACTTTGCAATATTCGTTTCTGCAATTGTAAAACAAGTAAAAACCACTAACTTCAATCATAACTTATGTTTATATATATTTTTAGCACATCTACATTTTGTAATTTTAAAAAAACCTAAAGGAGTATTGCTAACCCTTATTGATGACGTTTTTCATCATCTCATGGTCGAATGGTTGTGGATTTCATGGTGCAATAACTGAGTGAATCCACAACAAAATTGACCATGTGATGATGCAAAACATGGTAAATGAAAGAACATACCACGGTAAACTATCAATTGTTTTACAGCAACAATCTAATATTGTCAAGCATCAGAACTTGAGGAGAAAAGTGATTGTAGTGCACCCTATCATGCCATCGATCTTCCGTATCTACCCTGCTACATATGCCCTTATTTCCAATGGTAATGGACTATTTATATATGAGAAAGCAAGGGACTGAGCAGTTATAAGAAAGACATGTTTATCTTTGCAAATCAGTTACATGTATCTAATACGGTTGCCCATGGTTTATTACTAGACAAATTAAAACTCTATGGAATAAACCATAGCTCAATAAACCTATTAGAATCCTATTTATCTGAAAGAATGCAGTCATGTTCAGTGCAAAATGCTAAATCAAGTGAACGATTAATCACATGTGGAATTCCACAGCGTACCATATTAGGCCCTTTGTTATTCCTCATTTATATAAATGATTTGCCAAATTGCTTGGAATCATCGACACCATGCCTATTCGCTGATGACACAAATTTGACAGTTAGTTGCTCAAATCTAGTTGATGTTGAATCGAGCAAACCGTGAACTCGGAAACATCAGCCATTGGTTCAGAGCAAATAAGTAACATTTAAATGTTGCAAAAACTGAGTTTATCATGATTGGCTCGAGCCAACGCATATCTAATTTAGGCGAAACACCTATATTAACAATTGGAAATGAGTTAGTAAAAAGAGTGCAACAAAGCAAAACAAGTGGTGTCATTTTAGATGAAAATCTAAAATGGAATGAACATACAAGTTACATCACAAAAAAGCTAGTTTCTGGCCTAGGGGCTCTAAAAAGGGCTAGACCATTTGTATCCCAAACCATACTTATGAAAATTTACGACTCTCTAATTCAAACACACTTTGATTATTGTTATGAAGTTTGGGATACACTTGGTAAGGTGCAATCAGACAAATTACAAATTCTCCAAAACAGAGCCGCTAGAATAATACTCGGTGCAGATTATAATACCAGTTCTAGTAAAGTGTTACCAATTCTAGGCTGGGATAAACTCGATGAGCGAAGGGCAAAAAGGAAAGCGATAATTATGCATAAAATATTAAATAATCTAGCACCTGTTACCCTTTCTGAGCTGTATACAACGGTTGGAAGTTCAACGTGTTATAATCTAAGAGGCGCCGATACCAAACTTCGTCTCCCACAGCCCCAAACCGAATATTTAAAGAAAAGCATTTCATACGACGGCGCGAAGCTGTGGAACGAATAGGCTCTTTGCAGCTAAAAGTCACGTGCTGATATAATACTTCATTAACGAATGAATTGAGCTCATTATCCCCATGGGAAAGGCGTTGCCATGAATACTGGAGAGCAAGCTATCTTTATAAACGCAGTTTTAGAAAGATCGGCAATTGATTGGAGGTGGAAAATAGCATTTGCAAACCGGTTTTTCTAATAGCCATACCGATCTCGTACAAGGCCTTTAATTAAATAAAGTCTATATTTTTTGCTCTCCAGTACAACCACGTGATTTGTTAGCTGCAAAGGGCCTATTACCACCGCAGCTTCGCGGAATGAAGTCTCTTGTTTCATTTAAGAAACAAATTGCACAAACCACCATGCTTGGTGACCGCTGAATTAATGATAATCAAAATATTTTAATTGGATTTTATTATAAATTTTAGCATTTAGTATCACACAATTGTATTTATATTTCGATTAGCATTAGATTAGATTATCATATTTTACTTAGGCACGGCTCTTATTGAAATCAGTTTTGTTAATGTTAACTCTTTGTGGCCAATGAAAACGACAAGAGTTTGGTCAACAGGAACTTCGGGAATACATCAGTCACACTGGGAAAAGAGAAGAGTGCGAAGACAACAGATATTGTATCATGCATGGGAATGCCAACAGAACAACAAGATGAATCTAATGATGTGTTAAATAACACAAAGGATTGTACTGATGTGTAAAGGATTTCAGTTAGTCTAGCAGCCTAGCTCGTCCTGTTCATATTGCTAACACACTCTTGAAAGACGTTATTTAAAGATAAGAAGTGCGAAAGTGATTGCAAAACTGACCTGTGCATCTTAACTTGCTTCTAGAACGGATGCTTCGCGTGGTAAATTTAGTCTGAGCATGCGCAGTGCATACATTTAAATAAGCGTCATCCCCCCCCCCCCCCCGGTCGGGAAATTTGAACGGAAGAGAGATGCAAAAAATAGGCAGTTTGGCATGGCTTTCTAAGAAGAATGGTAAAAGGTGGTTTCAAACGCCAAAATGCAGCGAAGAACAAAAAAGATAACAGTATTCCACAGGAAGAAATAGATTGGGCGTATAAAATTAGCAACGAGAAACTGAGGAAGATAACGAAAACTGAAGAAGTGAAGAACTTTTGCACAATACAACATCTAAAATATATTGCGCATATTATTCGTCTTGGAAATTGTCTTCAGAAACATTTCTGTTTTGTATATCTGATAATCCTTACGGTCGTTGGAGAAAGTTATCATCAGCGATTGGTATTGACGAGAGTCCATTACGAGAGACGATGATGTATAAGAAGGAATTTAAGCAACTGATGGATCATGTTTTCTAAACGTGTATCTTTGCAGAAGCGCCTCAAGAGAATTGGGGTGTACATTGACTAATGCATTACCATAAAACTTCGTATGCACAAACCTGAAGCATGAACAGAGCTATGTGACTTAGTAGTATAGTCGGCGTCAAAATGATACCCGTTTTTCTTGCACAACGAAAGAATGTTATGGAGGCCTTCGTTCAGGCCTCCATAACATCCTTTCCTTGCACAACAAAAACGGGTATCAGTTTTGACGCCGACTATACTACTAGGGTACTAAGGGTCATCCAAATTGTCACTAGACATCCTTACACCTAAAAATCCAAACTTGATAACCTATTAGAGATATGATTAGCATATAGTTATATCGACATCGACGTTCTTCGCCCCGCGACATCCTTGCACCTAAGAATCCAAACTTGAGCAACTGTTAAAGATAACGTAACATATAGTATATCGACACCGACACGCAAGGTAGAAGATGATCACCCTAGAAGGACTGCGTGCGCAAGCAAGGCAATTTGGGTTGCGAGGTACTTCGGGGTTCGACAAAGCCAAGCTCGCCCAGACAATAGCTGAGGCTCGCGCTCTCGAATGGGAGAATAGGATCGAACGAGCCGATCGAACGGGTAGGTTTCCAGCTCTTCGAGGTGATCCTGAAAATCCCCACAAGAGAGCTCAACGCGAGCGGGAAACCAAACAGTTGGATGAGGAGGTTGTGGCAAGCCTAAGGGCAAAGGCCGTCGAAGAGAGGTCCATAGCGGATCCTCGAAGACGTTTGCCCCACAAACACCGAGCCTTCCGACGGTTCCTGCAAGAGCCTCGTAGTGAGCCACTTCCACGGAGTCTAGCTCGAGAGGCAGGTGCTATTCTCGATGAGAGAGATGGGATGCTCGAGGGAGTGGAGATAGGCCGCCGTACTATCCAGTGGCGCTTCTTCCAAAGTGTGGCAGGAGATTTGACCCCTAGGATCATGGAAAAGTTAGTTGCAAAGGTAACCACCAGCTTCTACCTGCGCTACAGCTACACCTATCGCATTCGCAATGTCAACGACGGACGGGTGATGCTCTTCTCCAAGACAGTCCCAGGTTCTCCATGGTTGAATGTCCTAGGCAATGCAGAGGAGTGGATCAATAGCAAAAAGACAGCTCGTTTGAATCCCGACAACATTAATCGACCAAATACCCAATGGGCCTTCGTGCGTTGGATCTACGTGGATGTCAAAGTCGTGATCGATCGTCAGCCTCTGTTGGGAACGGGCCCACTACCCCAATGGCTTCGCCAGAAAAAAGGAATGCTTGCCCTTGATCGATATGGTGACAACCTATGTCTGTGGCGCTGCCTTGCCGTATGCAAAGGAGCCCGTGCAGACAAGTGCAACACCTCGGCTCGAAAACGTGCCCAGGACTTCTATCGCCTGACAGCGCCCACGCAAGACGTTCCCAGAACTTCCTTAGACCAGCTGGAGGAAGTCGAGTTGCACTTTGGAATCGGTATTCGGGTGTACGAACCTACGGAGGATGGCGTTTGGCATCTGACGCGGCATGCGCCCCACTACAAGCATACGATGACGATTGGGATATACGACGGACATGCCTTCTATATCAAGAACATCAACAAGCTAGGGCACATCTACGTATGTAACGATTGTAAGCAACGGTTCACAAAAGCCTCAGACCTTCAACGCCATGCAGATCGTTGCAGTCGTGGAGAAACGAAGATTGTTTGCCCCGGAAAAGTAATCACAGTACCTCAGTCGGCATACGAAAAAGCCTTCTGGCCAGAGAGCGATTCTAACAAAGCCAGCAAAGTCGCTCTACGCTGGTTGAAACGCGAAGCCGAAAGGATTGGGCAACACATTCATCACGCAGCTTGTGGACATGGTGGAGAGCATTGGATCGAAGGAGCGCCGGTCGACGGCTATGAACCTCTTTCGAAAACCATCTTCCAATTTCATGGATGCTATTTCCATGGCTGCCCGAAATGCTTCCCTAGGGAAAGGAGGCTCTATCGCAAGACCTGCGAAAGAACGGAGAGTCTACGTGAGGCAGGTTATGTAGTAGTGGAGGCTTGGGGTTGCTCCACGAAGAAGAAAAACGAACCGGTCCCCACACCAACGCAAACTGCCTACCCACACGCCATAGTTTACGATTTCGAAGCCTATCTCGATACAACGAAAGGAAGACAACCAACGAACCGATTGACCATCGAAAACGTCCACGTCCCAGTATCCGTTTCCATAGCGGACACGTACAACCGAATACCAACCCATATCTGTCGACGAGATCCGAAGGAACTCATAGCTGCCTTCGTCGAAGAACTCCAGCAAAGAGCACAGACAATCCGAGTAGCCATGGCAAGATGGTACCGGCTCGATAAGCCCAAATTCTCCTTCGACACCCTACCAAAGAGACAACAAGCGAAGATCGACGAATGGATCAGCCAAGTTCCAGTATTGGGATTCAACTCTGGCAGGTACGATCTCAACCTGATCAGGGAGCACTTCGTAGGAACCATTGCCGACACCTGTCCAAAGGTCCGGGTAGCAAAGAAAGCCAACACCACTATGTTTCTCTTGACTCCCGATTTCCGTTTCCTCGATGTGATGAACTACCTTGGACCAGGTACTTCCTATGAACATTGGATCACTGCATATGGATGCGAGTTGCAAAAGAGTTTCTTTCCATATGAGTGGTTCGACTCTCCCGACAAGTTGGATCACGTTGGATTACCAGATTATCAAGAGTGGGGTTCGAAGTTGAAAGGTCAACACCTACTATCTAGGTCAGAGTTCGAAGACTGCAAGCGCACCTTTCTCGACAAAGGAATGGAGACCTTTGCAGACTGGCTACGATACTACAACAACCTAGACGTAGTTCCATTCCTAGAGGCACTCGAAAAGATGCGAGATTTCTATCACGAGAAGGGAGTAGACATGCTGAAAGACGCAGTGTCCATCCCAGGAGTCTCGCTACAGTTCCTGCTTCGAGGTAGTGTAGAAAGGGGAGCTGAGATGTACGCTCCAAGTAAGGAAGCCTACCACATGCTGAAAGGCGCTGTCGTGGGAGGTCCAAGCATAGTGTTCACCAGACGCCACGAAGCAGGAGTGACTAAGATTCGTAGTCATCAGGGTGGAACCAAGGTGTGTCGCAAAGTTCTTGGATACGATGCCAACGCCCTATATCTTTCTACCATGGAATTCGAAATGCCTTGTGGAAAAGAAACGGTTGTGCACTATGACGAGCCAGGTCCAGCCACCGAAGGATTCGTCGAATGTCTACGTGGTGGAACGTGGTTTGGATATGCAGAAGTAGATATCGAGATACCAAAAGAATTGTGGAAGGAATTTGAGGAGATGCCCCCCTTCTTCTACAACAAGAAAATCCCCAAGGAAGCAATTCCTCCACAAATGTTGGCCTACCTTAAGAAGACGGGTAGAAAGCGCAGCGATGAAACGAAGCTAGTTGGGAGTCTCTCTGGAAAGAGGTTGCTACTCTATGCTCCTCTTCTACTTTGGTATCTAGACCATGGCGCAGTGATCACTGCTGTCTACCGCACGATAGACTACGAACCCAAAGGAATCTTCGGATGGTTCGTGGACCAAGTCACCGAGGCGCGACGTATGGGAGACGTAGACAAAAGTAAAGCTTTGCTGGCAGATGTGTTCAAGCTACTGGGAAACAGCGCCTATGGAAAGTTGCTCGAAGACTTGGGACGCCAAACAAATGTCACCTATACAAAAGACGAGAAGATTGTGGACAAAGCTTTGCGGAGTGCTTGGTTCGAAGACCTGGAAGAGATTGGCGAGGCATACGAACTCGAGAGTAGGAAGAACCAGATCCGAATCAAACGCCCTTTCCAAGTAGGTATCGCTGTGTACCAGCTCGCAAAGCTGCGTATGCTCGAGTTCTACTACGACTTCCTCGATAAGTACATCGCCCGCGAGGACTTCGAGTACATACAGATGGACACAGACAGCGCCTACATTGCCATCTCTGGAAATAGCATCGATGAAGTCGTACGATCGGAACTGCGAGAGGATTTCGAAGCCAATAGGAAGGAATGGCTAGCTTGGGACAAGTGGAGCAGTCGTACCCCAGGACTCTTCAAACTCGAATTCGAAGGACAGCGCGCCATTGCCCTATGCTCGAAAGCCTACTACGTCGATACAGGTGGCAGCAAGAAGTATTCCGCCAAAGGTATGTCTAGGCGGCACAACGACGTTTCGTGGGCTCGATTCGAAGCAGCCCTCCAGGGTAGTATCGACATGGCGAAGAACCGAGGCTTCCGACTATTGCCAGAAGGTATGGCAACCTACGAACAACAGAAGCTTGGGCTATCGGCTTACTACGACAAAAGATACGTTCTTCCCGATGGAATCCACACCGAGCCAATAGAGTACGCTGTCTAGCGCTTGGGTACAAACAGAATTCCTTTTGGTGGTAGTTCCGTATCCCTAGGAACAACTTGTAGCTCTTCACGAACGAATCCACGTTTGGGTGCGTCCTTCTCCCCTTCTCGCTTCGCAAGGTAGTACAGCACAGGCTGTCCCGAAGATACTACACTTCGCAAAATGGTGTATATCTGCAAACTCCACACAGGATCAGTAGCTCTTCGTTTTTCACCCCCTTCCAATTCTCCTGGTGCATAGAGATATCGAACTAAGACGTCGAATGGTAGGCGCTCTTCTCTCAATCCAACGGTGCGCGAATACGTAGGAGTCTTCAGATCTACTTGTTGCGTCACTACGGAATTCGAAGGCTCCTTTCCCGTAAGTCGAGTCACCTCACTGTTCAGGGCTTCAATAACCATTGGTAAACGAACTACCCATTCTCTACTACGCGCATCCGATCCTTCCGAAGTAAGCACCATCTCTTGTGCATACTGATACCCAAACAATCTCTCGGCTAGAGTTCTATTTGCTCGTTCGACGAAGCCTTGCGCTCTATGATTACCAGCCTCACCTCGTTGAACTTTCGTACCATGTAGTTCTAGCGTTTCAGACATACGTCCCATGAATTCTCTACCAGGATCTACTTGCAACGTCTTTGGCCATTCGAGTGGACTACGTTTGTAGATTCGTTCGAATGCAGCAGCAACTTCACCACTATCTTTAGATGCCAAAGGTTCGGCTTCTTTGTATCGAGAAGCTACATCGATTACTACTAAAGCGTACTTGTATAGCTTTCGTCCACGCCCAGGTCGATCGTGTGGTAGAAATATCAAATCAGCTTGGTGGACTTCATTTGGTTTCGATACAGTCCAATGCGGTCGTGGAATGTGTTTTGGTGGTGGTAGATATACTTGCCATATAGATTGCTTTTCCAACCAACTCCTAGCTACGTCTTCGGATGCTTTCGCTGCTACCGATAGCTTGTCAATTGCAGCGTGACCTTTCCAATAGCCCATAGGCCCATAGAAGATATTCGCAAGTTTAGCATCCATTATATATCTATGCATTCTAACCTTCAACAGATGAAAAAAAAAAAAAAAAGAATGAGAACCTATCCACCCAGTCCTCATTCCTTTTTTCTCTTTTTTTTTTCTTAGTAGTGACCTAGTAGTATCTAGTAGCCTAGTAGTTGCCTAGTAGTAGTACCTAGTACGTTCCTAGTAGAACCTAATACGTTTCTAGTACGTATCTAGTTGCCTAGTAGTTGCCTAGTAGTTGCCTAGTAGTAGTACCTAGTACGTTTCTATAACCATCTACTAATAGCGTATCCAGCGCCTAGCATTCCACCACCAACGTAGAGCAACTCGCCAGTCTTCTGATTGTTTGAGGGTCGATAGTAGTCAGATAAGCGGGGTTCTTTCATTCCTTCGAGCCGTTTAAGCGCCTTACGTAACTTATCGGATTGCACGAAGGCTTTGTTGGTATCTCTTTGAACGTTGTATGCGTCGCGTTCAAGACTTTCCTGATTTTGTGCAAAGTCGTATAGTCTTTGACGTTCGGTTCTATATGCTGTCATTTCAGATTCTTGTCTTTCTATGGCCCTATCGTGTCTCTCTCGTTCTGTATCCGTATCACCCTTTCCAATCATTCTAGCTAGTATGCCACCACCAGTAAATGCCGTCGCATTCAAAACAGCGCCGAAAACTGTCATAGCAATTGCTGCCGCCATTATGGTATGATCTTTTGTTTCTCAAGATATTGTTTCGCGTATAAGCTACCAAGTATCACGGCGTTCCACTTTGCGAAATTTACTAGGGAAGAAGAAGGATCATTAAGCATGGATTCCTTGGTAGTCTTTTTTACGATCCACCCAATGCCAGAAGCGAGTCCAACGATTATGACTGCATCGGTTGCCGTCTTCATCAATTCTTTATCCATCTCGACATATATAGTATGGTCTCTAGTCTCTAAGAGTTACTCCATGTCTAGTGCCGTTGGCTTTGCCGGAGCTGCAGGTTGTGTCGTGCTAACGTCGGCAGCGCACTTATTGCCATCTACATACTTCTTATACGTATAGTACGTGCCAACCAATGTAGCGCCAGTACCGATGACTGCGAGGATAGCCAGATTTTCGAACCGACCTTTCTCTACGTTGCGTGGTTCGCTTTCACGCGTCGACTCTCTCTTCTGAGCTTCTCTAGCGAGTTTGTTGCTTAACGCTAGTGCCTTTCCGGCTGCGACGCGCTTTGGGTTTTTTACCTTAGTTGGTGCAGTCGTCGGAGGATTCGCAATTATCTGGTCCGCTTCTTCCATCTTGATTCGGTATAGTAAGTAGTAGTGAAGGTTCAACAGGTGTCGTAGGAACGACTATGTGATCAACTACGTGGAACAAGGCACTAGCTAGAGCCACGAATCGACCTGCTTTGAGTGATAATAGGCCGGCCACAGCGGATATCTCGTTGCGAACTAGGTGGTCTTCTCTTAGGTCCTTAAGCAGTTCTTGTTTGTCATCTATTGGAACTACGTATGCGACTGCGCGGGTAGCTAGACGTAGTGCTCCATTTACTAGGCATCCCGTTATTTGCTTTGCTACTACGGCCTGGTACCTACTATGCAAACGTTTTACGTCCTTCTCAGATAGCTTAGATATATCTACTATTGAGAAATTCTGTCCTAGATATTCTTTCGTTGTACCCATTGCAGCTAAGATTGCAAGTGCTTCCCGACAATCTTCGACACCCTCCAATTTGGTTGGATGTTCCAACACGACTGGAGGGCAAACAACAGCGCACTCATCAATCAGTTCATTCATGTATTCATCCATGATAATATGTTGTAGGTGCTGGGAGCTCTAACACTACCTTGAAAGGATGGCGTAGACAGAAGCACATACGAGCGAACTTATGAGATCCAAGTATCGTTCGTAACTCTTTACATTCTTGCGAGCCTCCATAATCCTCAAATATCTTTTTACCATCTACGGCCGATGCTGTATGGAATGCTACTACGATAGCTACGTTCTCGCGGAAGGGTTTACATATGCTCGTTAGTTGTTGGGACAGCACCCAAATGGAAAGACCTATATGTCGTGCAGAAAAGGCTAAGTCCACTAGCTTGTCAGTTCGTTTCTTGACGTCCTTCGATGCGGCGCAATCGTCGAGAATCAATAGAGTATTGGTACCTGACCAAAATGTTGCGCAAATACTCAAAGTAGCATCGATGGCATCCTGCGGTGGTGACATGACGAAGAAACGAGGATCTCGATTTGCAAATCCACGATAGGTTTTATTGTGGGCATATGTAGGACAAATCAGTACTATGTAATCGAACTTACCACGAAATGATCCACGAATTTGTTCTATGCGAAACGCAGTCTTCCCACAATTCGTCGGACCGACTATGAGTGCGTTGAACGGCACGTGCTCTACGAGAGAATCCATCAGTATAATGTACTCTGCAGAGATCTGTTCAATATCGTGACCTGAGCATCCGCAAGGACGTAGACGTGCATTTTCACGTTTCCACTTCCCTTCGCAGTTCTATGTATGCGAATGTCGATGTCCTTCCCACTGCCGGTTTGTGCCAAGCCATCACCATGAACGGTGGAATCTTTTGCTGTGCGGCAATCGATTAGGATAGCAAATCTATTTTCAAAGAACTTCTTTGGAGTCATGGAAGTATTGGGTGTACCAAACCAGCCTTTTGCAGCCTCCCAGAAATCTAGGGGAAGCATGCCGCTTGGAAAGAGTCTGTTGGGAATCCCGTTGACATCTACTTCTACCTTCAAAATATCTGGATTCGAGAATGATTCGCTATCTCGCGTACCAATAGTGCGCGGATCTATGAATAGTAGAAGTAGTCCAGCAAAGGATCGTCGTGGAACGTTAACGTTTTGAGATATCAAAGTATCGGATGCCTTAGCGATCTCTACTGTCTTGAAGTGAACAGCGTAGTTGTATAGGAATGCAGTACCTATTTCGTGTTTGTGAAGTGCACTACTAGCCAGCGTTCCGTCCCTGATTGCTTCGTATTCTAGTTGGATGTTGGTAAGTTGGTATGTACCTATCTTCGTCGCATCCGATCCAACTACTATTTCAACGGCAGGAGCTAGAGTCAACTCGAACGTAATGGTATTTTCTAGGACATATGGATATAGAACTCCATGTTGTGTCAGAATGTCGACATCTAATGGAATCCTATATTTGGAACCACATGCAGCTAGGAGTACGTTGTCTGCAGCAGACGAAGTACTTGCGTCACCAGCTTTCGATCGTAGCTTGTTTACATTCTCTGATTGAATGCCTTGTTGTACTCTCGACTCTCTCTCCTGTGTAGATAGGTATACATCGGAGTACGTTTGTAGGAGGTCTGGCCTGGCAAGGTCTTCTACTGTTTCAGCTCCCATCCTACAGATTCTACGTATGACCAAGCAGCGTCCAATGTTCGAAACGACTCTGTTATTCACATGTCCACCAGATAGTACGATGTCGCCCAATAGCGCTAAGCTACCAGGTACTAGTACTACACCTTCTTCTAGCTTTGGGACTTCTACGTATAGAGTCTCACCTGGATTGGCAGACGATCGAGTGAAAGTTTTCCTATACAAGTCTCGTGGAGCCTTGAGTGCATGAGGCTCTCTTCGTGCTTGTGTGGGATCCAACTTTGATGAGATCATGTTGAATATACGTATATATATAGTTATGTTTAACATGGCCTCTGATGGGAGGTATGAGGAAAGAACTGATGAAGCTGAAAGAGGAAAAGATTACGATGATGACGATGCTATCGATGTGGAGGAGGAGTGGAAACGTCGCTTTCCAGACTCGACAAATGTGGAGCCTAGAGAATCGCTCGACATGAAAACCATACGCGATTACCCTAGAGAAGGCGCTCGACCAAAGGATCAGGAAACCTCGTTTTCTATAGACGATGAATGGATGGATGAACTCATCGACCCGAAAGACTCGAAAGTTTCTAGATACGAAAGAATCCTGGAAAATCTGGAAGATGAGAAACCTCCTAAATTTTCTGATAGAGGGATTGTCTTCAAACAAAGCAGCCTATCAGACGAAGCAAAACAGGTGATGTTCGAGATCGTCTGGGAACAATATCACGATGTGGGAATTCGAGGCACGCTTGATATAGCAACCATGCCTGACGGTAGAGTCGCTATCCACGAGTATGGAAGTAAGATAAAACCTATCCCTTTGTTCACCAAGAAGGGTGAGTTATATGCGAGGACTGGGAAAGGGAAAGAGAAATGGAAAGAACTCAAAGTAGTCCTAGGACCTTCTAGGGAAACAGCGGCAGAACAAGTCATGAAAGCTGAAGACCAAAAGAATGAGAGGATCGAACGAAATGAAGAAATACTCAAAGACCCTACGTCTACTGAAACTCAGAAAGAGAATGCTACTAACGAAATAAGGACCGCTCAGGAGGAGCGAGCAGTCCTAGAACGAATAGAAGAAGCTATAGTAGAACGGATGCCACTTAGGGATCGTATAAGAATCATCTTCAAGAAGTATGGAGTCAGTATAATTAGCGTGGTAGCTGCGGTAAGTACTGTGATCGGCGTAATAGTTTCCAATCTGACGAAGGCAGTTTCCGCGATAGTACCGGGATTGGGAGATGCTGCCAAAGCAGTCGCTAAAACAACTGCCAAAGCCTTAAAAGCAATAGGTAAAAAGTTAGAGGAGATTCTACCTAAGATGATTGGGCCAATTGCGAGTTTCATATTCAGTATGGCTGCTGACGTTGTTGGAGTCTTAGCAAACAACATTTGGTTTTTAATCGTAGCAGCAGTGGTCTTCGTAGTGGAGCAATACAAACGACGTTAACGAAACAACGTCCATGCAATTCCAGCTGCGGCAATGGATGTCACTGCGAGATTGATCTCATGTTGTGGGATAGCCCTTGGTACAGGAACTCGTTTCTCGTGCGTCTCATGAGGCGGTATTAATTTCTTATCTGGTGGTCCTTCCATAGGAGGTGGGCGTCCTTTGACTTCTGCATTGATGTCGTTAGTGCCTAGCATCATATCTTTCGTGGCTTTCGGGGTTGGATTCCTATAGCCATCTTTCTTACCAAGATAGTACACTAGATTGCTTGGCAATAATCGCACACCTATAGCTATTGCTAGATCGAGCCTCTTATGCGTCGTCGTTATAGCAGTAAGATAGTTTTTGTAGCTCACCACTAAATCGTTTTCGAGAATAGAGCCTTCGACTAAGCTCTTAAACTTTTCTTTGACGTTGAAACTATCTACGATGGATTCGTTAAGATCGTTTTGAGCGCCTAGAATACAATATCCAAAAGCTTCGACAGATCGATTCAATCTACCTAATCCAGCATTCGTCAAACCTCTACTGATCGGTGGCGTAAACCAATTGTATTGCTTTCCTTCGTGTTCGTCGTTCCGAATAAAGGATACTAGATCGCCCTTGTCCACCCTGCCTCCCTCGTCTGCAAATAAGTTATTGTGGTTGGGCCACGTGTCTGCTTCCTTGTCGTAGCCTCGGATTACGTGGACGTTTTTGTAGCCATCACCATACAGAAGGAATACGTCTCCTAATCCGTGATTCCTACCTCCGTGCCATCGGAAGTCTGGCGTTCGAGATATACCAAATTCGATGCACAATCTCTCAAGAGCTGATTTGCTGTAGAGGTTATCGAGTTGTTTGAAAGCACTGTCACCAGGTAGAGGGCAACCAAGTTCATGTAGAATTCTTCGTATCGTGAAATAAACATGGAATCGTAGGAACCCCTGAATGACTGGTGGATACTTTTTGAAAGTAGGGTCGAACAGCGATACTCCACATCCGGAAGTCGCACACCACGTTGCGAAATTCAATTGCTGAGGCCAGTATTTGAAATCCGGACCTGATAACCACGCATGGGACTCCTTTGCTGTCACATGCTTTACGACGGTCTCCTTGAATACGTTAGGAACGCCAGCCTTGAACTTCTTCGTTGGGGTGACATATATCCATAGATTAGTGAGATCAATATCTTGTGCCGGTGCAGTAGAAGGAACTGCTGTAATAAGATATTTCGCACTCTTATCTAGGGTCAACGTAGATGGGAAACCATCAACCATTCCCTGCAATGCGTCATCGATGCGTTTTCGAATATCCACTGGTACGAGACCGGTAATGTACCAATGTTGTCCACCATCGAAAAACACGATCCTAGTCTCATACGTTGAATCGTCGTGTATGTCCGACGCCGTAGTCCTAGCTAAGAACTTCTCAAAGTCCGCATGGGGATGTTTCTTCTTAAAGACTGCAAAGGCCTTTGCATTGCGAGGTGCGATATAGTCGCCCCAATCACCTTCGAAATGAACTTTATGAGACATGTTGAAGCTATACATACATATAGTTATACCTTTAATACGTAATGGCGATCCTTAATGTCACCACAACATTTGCCGACCATACTGTCTACTTCGACGACCCTATTCTTATACAGAACGTTTCGCTACTCGAGATCGCTTTTGAGAACAGTTGGTGGAACCTAACGGAGGCGGGCTCGTTCAGGTGGAATGCCGGTAGTATTATGTTCCCACACGATGTTGCTGTAGGGTCTTACAATTTTAAGAAAATCAAGAGTGTCTTAAAGCCTGCAAGTAGTGCTGGTATCGTGGAATTTAAGAGCAATATCCTCCTTAGGGACCACGCTATAGTAGTTAAGAAACCAATCAAGTTTGATAAAAATTTCTACACACTATTAGGTGTCGAAGGTGGAGAAGAAGAGAATAACGAGTTTCTGCTAAAAGTTGGTAATTACCCTATTAAGATCAAAGATATCTACACGATGTATGTCTATTGCGATGCGGTGGATTCCGGTTTCTCACTCCTAGAGGGAAAACGCTCGAAAGTCTTGGCTAGCATAGAGGTCCGAGGTCCTTGGTTTCAGAAAACGATCTATACTATAGCGAATCCCCAAGCCCTGCAAGCTCTAGGTACGACGCTAAACAGTCTTCGTCTGACAATTCGTGATGAGAAAGGCAACGTGGTAGACTTCCGTGGTCGACCGATACGATACGTGTTGAAGCTAAACCTCATATAAGTTATAACGTTACAATGGAAGGCGATTCGATTCAACCGTTTCCATCAGCATCAAGTATCTATCCACCGATTGCTAGTGACACTGGAAAGAACTTTAGACTGCAAACGATCCGAGACACGCTTTCGGACATAGAAGTTCAAGAAAGACACTACGAAGGTGTGCGCAAGAAATATGCACGTTCTCAAGGAATAGTTCATGGTATCGCAGTGGTAACTGGAGGTCTATCTGTGATCTTATCTGGATCTGGATTGGGCGTAGCGTTGACTGGGGTTGGAATAGTGATTGGTCTACCACTTGGAGTTATTGGTGGGCTATGTGGATTAATTTCAGCATCTACGACCCTTGGAGCTAAGAAGTTAGGAATGAAGGTTTCTAAGCATGAAAGGACAACTATGTTGGCAAAAGCGAAAATCAATACGATTCGCGATCTAGTATCGAAGGCCCTACGCGATGAAAACATATCCGACTCCGAATACAATCTCATCCTGAACGAAGCGAATAAGTATGAGATCATGAGGTCTGAAATTCGTCGTGAGACTTCCATAGGTGAAAAAAGTCCGGATCGGGTTCGAGCCGAACTCAAGCAAGAAGTGCAAAAGGAAATGCGAGAAAAACTTGGCAGCTTAGTGGGGTAAGAATGGATATTTCCTATGAAAGGAACGAACATGGTTCTCACTTTCACTTCGCTAAGTCCTACTGCTAGTTAGCCCATGTCTAGTGTAGATTGGCTCAAAGTAGGAATGGTAAGAAAACAACTCCTTGACAAAACGCTCGACCGCACTTCTAAATACGTCGCATCGTTTAACGACATCGTTAAGAGACATAGACGATCCTAAGCGACGTAGCACCTCGTAACTTGCTCCAACAACTTTCGTCTTAAGTATTGATCTGTGGCCTACATTGTTTTCTATTGCCGTAGTAACAACCTCATGGACTATTTGTTGAACGTCCATAGGTACTCCTTGAGGATCGAGTTTAAGGAAAGTCGTTGCAATGTGAGGAACTATGTGCTCGACATCCAAGTCTACATCAATCTTATCGTCGTTATACAGAGAACGTATAAAGACCTCTCCGCTACAGATGCTTCTGTCGTTTAGTTGCATGAAGCGAGCAACCTCGCCTCTAGATCGGACGAACCCACATTGTATGCATGCATGGTAGAGTAGAGCAGCTAAAATATTTTTCTTAACATCGCTACGCTTGAGACAAACTTTCATTACTTGGATAAATGCGTCGGCTACGATTCCTAACGTCTTCATAGGGAACGATAGGTCATAACTTTGTTTGTAAATAGTGTTGTATACTCGTAGTTCTTGTAGGAGCGTTCGTCGTTGCAGGTCCGTGTTATCGCTTTGCTTTGGTTTTGCGCGGTCTAGATCACTTTGATACTGGAATCCGTCCGGACCTACTATACGCAGTCGAGTAGTAGTAATATCGACCTTCGTTTCTTCACATGGTTCGGCCTCGGAAACTAGACCACATGTGGGACACACGAATTCCGTTCCTTGTATTTCCAAGGGGCAGAGACAATCAGAACATGTTTCACTGGTGTTAATATGCAATTGTGGTTTGATATGCAGGCTTCTACAAGTCCCAGAACCAAACAATCTGATGAGCTCGTCCATGATACGCTGTAGATGTCATACGTTTAATAGAAAGAAGAAAAAAAGAAAAAAAGAATGAAGAGGGTCACGCAACGACTTTTCTTCATTCTTTTTTTTTTTTTTTTTTTGTGGCGATTCCTAATCGTCCTTCTCGCTCCTCAAGGCAGCCAACACCTCGTCGAGCGCATGGCTGAGAGACTCTCCGAGACCTTCCTCTGGTTCCATCACTCTTGGTTCCGCGGTCAATTCTACCTCAGCAGGCTCCTCCGGTTCCACCACGTTTGGCTCTGCAAGTTCCGCCTTTCTTGGATGTGGAGTTTCCTCTAGCGTCTTGCTGGACACTTCTTGATAACGAGACGGTCGCATCCTGAGCAAAGCCCGTAACTAGTACGACATCCTTTACCGCACTTCGAGCATGGCACGAATGGGGCACAGCCTTTTGAGATTTGGCAGTTGTGCTGGGCACAGAACTTCGATGTCTTCGAAATCTTCTTTGGGCATTTCGTGTCCTTTCCTCGCATCAACCAATCACAAGTCGTCTCAGTCATTGCGGCGTCTACGTTCGAGTTCTTCTTCGACATGTTCGATCTGTATGGTGTTAATGCGTACTAAGATGACAACGTAAGCTAATATCGTGGAATAAAGAATATATACTAATACCATTTGGTGGTGATATACAGAATACTAATCACTCCTCTAACAGTTACTCAAGTTTGGACTTTTTAGGTGCAGTTAAATTCAATCGGATTCTTCTTCTTCCTATATGGCAGCATAAGCATTCACATAGTAATCTAGTAGGGCATTTTCGTCCTCTATGGTGAGATGGGAGTTCTTAATGAGCCACTTAACGAGCCACTTAACGAGCCATTTAGCGGTATTAAGATGACCATTGCTACAGGCGCATAGTAGAGCATGATGAACGTATTCATACTCTATGGTTATCTGAAAACGTCGAATGAGCCACTTGACGGTATTAAGATGACCATTCGTACTGGCATCTAGTATAGCAAACGCGACGGCTTTATCCTCTTTGGTGAACTGGAAGTGCTTAGTGAGCCACTTAGCGATATCAAGACGACCATCCTTACAGGCAGCGCATAGGGACATGATCAGTGTGTCCATCCATCTTATCGAAACGTAAGTGCTTAATGAGCCACTTAACAATATTAAGATTACCATATTCGCTGGCGTAGATAAGAGGAAAGCTATCGTCGATGTAGCTTGCGGAAATACCGAAAGTCCTAGCCATTTTGTCTCGATCGTCGTCATTACGAGTAGACCTAAGACCGAAAGTGAGAACTCGCGTGCGGAACTCTTGGTCTACGTTTTCGTAGCGCGCGAGAGATGCGGCACCGTTTAGGCGTTTCGACGTCCTTGCGATGCTTGCGAATGACGTAGGACCTGCATGCTCTACGATCTTAGTCAGAATTTCCATGGGGAGGCACGATATATTATCCATAGTGGAAGAGATCGATATACTGTATAGTAATCATTTCTCTAATAGGTTATCAAGTTTGGATCGAATCGTAGAGATCCAATTTTTTTTTTTTTTTTGTAGATCTACAACCCTCCATTACCTACGTGCTTTCGGTTCACTCATCTTCTGCGGCTGCGTCCACACTAGCACTATGCTTAGTATTGACGGCATAAACGTCTTGTTGATCGTATCTATTCTTCTTCGATGGTTGTCGTACTATGTCGATCTCAATATCTAGTGGGTATGAAATTCCCATACTACTTGCACAAATACTTGAGGCGTTGCAAATACCATCGTGAATAGAACCTGGTAGAATGAGTTTGCTCACATTGTCGATGTTAAGACCGCTAGAGTTCTCATCGACGAGAGGTTCGTACGTAGTGTTGTCCCCATCGGAGTACGACTTACTTTTGTCGAAGAATTGCCCGTTAGGTGTTCCAGTCTTGTAGTCACATTTCATTCTCATTCTCATCATAGGGTTGGGCAATCGACATCCAGCATTGGTAGTGGAGTTCGTGGAAATAAACCTTTGGATCATCGGAGTTATCTTATTATTGGGGACGATAATGGTGTCGTCCTTTCCAGGTGGACTGCGTTTACGTGGATTGCGCATGCAGATCTTTTTGTCTTCGATAAGTTTACTTACTTCGCAATCGAAAGCCCAATCTAGGTGTTCGACTAGTTTGAAAGTAGGACTTAGCTTGTCGTCGGAAGGAAGGTCCAATTCTCCATTGTCACTTTTCTTAATCGTGATTCCATCGGCCTCCGTACGTACAAAGTCGTTCCACTTCTGAAATTGTAGGCAAGGATGTCGATCACGTTTTTTGCCTACGTCTTCTTCGTTGTATGGTGCTATCCGTCCCACGTGCTTTTCCCCTTCGAACCGAAAGACCGCCGGATGAGGTCCATCGCCAATGTCGAAGAATACGGAAACGTACTTGCATCCGTTCGGTCCGTTTCTAGGATGGGTCCAGTCGAACGATATGACGGATCCATGGGATTGCCCATCTTCTTTGGCCCTTTCGAATGCTTCGACCACATCGCCTACGTTGAAAAGCTTTGAACTCGCCATTCTCTCTTCGGTATAACTATACGTTAGGATATCTCTAACAGTTACTCAAGTTTGGATTTTTAGGTGTAAGAATGTCTAGTGACAATTTGGATGACCCTTATGACCCCTAGTAGTATAGTCGGCGTCAAAACTGATACCCGTTTTTGTTGTGCAAGGAAAGGATGTTATGGAGGCCTGAACGAAGGCCTCCATAACATTCTTTCGTTGTGCAAGAAAAACGGGTATCATTTTGACGCCGACTATACTACTGACTTTGAATTCGTTGAGAGCTATTGATCAGTGCATTTTTAGGCAGGAAAATCACTTAATTCGAAAACAGAGATTGGAAAGACTCGCGATAATCGCCGTTCTTCATGGTGCGCGGTAGGAATCGCCAAGTTTTCTCAAAGGAATGGTAATGTTAGAGATAAACTTCACCACAATTTACACAAGATGGCCGATGTTTCTTCTTGATTCGATGAACTGATTTCTCCCAAGGTAAGTTTAAATCCAAAGCTTAAAATGGTCAAAGGTAGTTTTGTATTCTTATAAACGCTAGGTACTGGCACAAAGCTGGGTAATTAAATCGAGACAAACTTATTACTCGGGCCAGGCCTTTCGCTGCCCGAGTCTAGATTCGCAAGTGTTTTTTATCTTTTATTATTTTTAGTGTGGTTTCTAGGGACAGTCGCGGGTAATTCTGTGAAAGATTCCTACAAAGTTATGACGAGTGGAAAATATGTATTTCAGCAGCACTTTTTGTACATCCTAAGTTAGAATATAACAACGTAACAGAGACGTTTTAGTCCGTCCAAATGTTGCTTCGACGGAAATGCCAAATATATGATCAATATCTTGGTTGGGTACTTGTGTAGAGCTGACTAACGATTTTGGATGGAAATTTCTCACATTTTGCGAATGGAGATCCCAACGCTCCGATACGCAGTCTAGTAACCGACGTTTGTAAGTAAACAAGAGCCCATCTGGGCTTTCACTCGGGCCACATGAGATTGAAGATAAAATACACTTTCATGTGAAATCCTCTTAGTAACAAGTTGTGCTTTAATTCGCCAGTGAGAACGTCATAAAAACAGACTGGTCTATTAATCGCTTTTATGATATGACTATGATAACGCAGGATTCGAACAACAGAATACTGGCAATTCAAGTGTATAAATGCAATACAATGACATATTCAGACTTTGAATTTGATTGAAAATAGATCAAAAACTCGGGGAAATGTCCGGCTAAAACTGTATGAATAAATGTGAAATGAAACATAAATTTCATAGCAAGAAAAAAAATTGTAATTCCTAATGAGAAAGCTCTTCTATTAAGCCGCTTCTCAAATTCACAGACCGTTTCACAAAAAACATTTGCGCTTTAATATCGACACAAGAGTTCAGTTGACCTTTCAAATAATTTATTCTGAGGTACGCATACTCTAAATCACAGATGTTAAATAAAGCGATAATTAGAAGAAAAAGTACATTAACAGACAAACTGAGAGGAAATTTATTCAAATCAAAAAGAGTTTACTAACAGTACTTACGTAACTGAACTTTCGTTTTGGATCTTTTGGTAGTGTTGTCCTTCGTGCACATATGCACTGAATCGGAATGAAAGTCGAAGCCTACCTCGAACTTAACTTTCAGCTAACCTGTTTCCTTTCATTCCACAATGAATAATAATTTCATAAAGTAAGCCCGTAGCTTTCAATAAATTTGCCAGTGTCTGAATGAAACAGCTAGATCTTTTCCAATTTCTCTCACGAGTCACGGCAGAAGACAGTTTCAAGCTACAAAACTTGAATTTTGATCCTCTTCACAGTAACGTAATTTAACGTCTCAGATATTATATATATGCCCTACTTCAGCTAGCGCTGTGCATTTCAAGTACTGTTTCCTCTCTCTTTGCTGGCAGTTCATGCTTCTTGTTCGTGTAGTTTCCGCATTTCAGTTGGCATACACTGAAAACATCTGTAAATATTCCGCTTGGCTCAATTGAGGGTTTCTGCCGTCAAAGTTCATTTTTTGTTTCAGTTTTCCCCATATTAGCCGACATGTATAATGTCTCGAGCTCTCAATCCAGTAGAAAGACTCTGGTTATTCTGTCGTAAAACATGCCTTAGCTGTACCAGTTAGGTTGTATTGCATAATTGCCCACGATGGAATAGATTTCTGACAATGACTCATTGAAAGTGATATCTCCTTGTCTCGCCTAGTCTGAGAGCTTTGAACTTTCTTATCTCAGCGCGCCTGACGAGATCTAACCTTTGATTATAATTCGATACCCGTTGATATCCAAACGTGTTTGGATATTGTATTTCGCTTACGTTTCTAAATGTACATTGGATCTATCCAAACAGCGCTGATCGAATGTATTACGGCTCCTGGTTGTTCATGTATTTTGTATGGTCAACAAGAGCGCCAGTTGTAATATCCTGAGCCTGTTGGAAGGCTTTCGCCCTCGCGGGTCGACCATTTTGATTTACTGTATTCAATTATGTAAATAAATTAACCTGGCGAGTGTTACGTGACCAGCACAGTGCGATCTGATTGGTGGTGAACTTGACCTTTAACGCATGCGCGGAAATTTTGCGACACCCAACGAAAAAATTAAATAAAAAAATAACGGCTTGCATTTTAAGACTCGGTGCTGCCACAGGCAGCCCGAGTAATAACTCGACTAAACTTACAAGTGCAGTGTTTACAGCAGAACTTTGAGTTTTTGTACATCCTAAGTTAGAATGTAACAACGTAACAGCGACGTTTTAGTTCATCCAAAGGTTGCTTCGACGGAAATGTCAAATATATGACCAATATGTTGGTTGAGTACTTGTGTAGAGCTGACTAACGATTTTGGATGGAAATTTCTCACATTTTGCGAATGGAGATCCCGAATCCCCGGTCTACGCATTCATGTTATATTTGTGCCTTCTGGCGCTCCGAAACGCAGTCTGTAGTAACCGACGTTTGTAAGTAAATAACTCAACTAAACTTACAAGTGCAGTGTTGTTGTTGTTTTTATATTCATTCCGACTAAGTTCTTGGATCTAATGGGAGTGCATGTACTTGATGCGTTTTGATCGTACTATGTCCGAGAGAAGTTTATAAGCTTATTAGGATCTTTTCTAACTAAAGGTAATTGACTGTAATGTCCGAAAACTGAGTAAAACCCCATGTTTCTTTGTGGCCTGTCGTTGACATTAAATAGACACTGTTTGGACTCAGTCTGTTATTTTTGTACATGTATAAGATCTAAGTTAGTATAGTTACATGTGTCATATATGTATTTATAATATCTTTGGCTGAGGCCACACTGGGATGTTAATTGTAGTAAAATAGTTAAGCATTATTAGTGTAATAAAATAGTAAGCCTGATTTTCTCGGCTGAAATATGATGGATTCAACATGTGTGTTGACAGTTCAACCACACACTGGAATTACCTCCAACATCAAGAGATCACAAACTGTCAACTAAGTCAATACGTTTAAATAAGGTAACTATATAGTGAGGCCCTGCTAGGGGTTTTAGGGATAAGGATAACTAGAACAATTATTATAGTGATAAGGGGCAACTGCCCTTGGAATTATAGGGATAGGCTGGATAATCAGCCAGGGAGGGGGTACTCCCTTATATGGGCTATACGGATATATACTGCCCCAAAGGTTTTCGGTTTTCGATCTGCCGAGGTCTAGGATAGGGTATCCTATTTACGGATTTGGCCTGGGAAAGGGTATGGATTTTGATTTACTTGTCGTTAACGCCATGCTCGGTGCTCTATCGACCACGCTACAGCTTAAACAAACAACAGCTTTCGTTGTGTAATTGAGTACGAATCTATTGTTTGGGTCTCGGATAGGGTATAGAGTTTTTGCTTCAAGTGAGGAATAGGGTATATTTCTGCTTCAAGTCTGGGATAGGGTATGGTAAAGGCAGCATTTTAAGGTCTGGGATAGGGTCAGGCTTTTGAGGGCCTTGCGGCACACTCCTACCCAAAAATCTTCTGAGTACCCCTCCCCCAGGACAATCGGTGGCTGCTACCCTCTAAATAATATATATATATGAATATTATCGTCTTCTCTCTTGCTTTACGATGAGCTTTCCAGTAATACCAACCGCAATAATAACTTAACACGAGCTTATTTAAGATTAGAACTAACGATCGATAGATGAAACTTCACGATATCGAACTAACGGTCCTGGGACGAACATAGTTAGCCTAAGTATTCGGCACCCTTGATTTTCACAGCATTAAGGTGTATCTAAACAAAGTTTTTTTCCCTCAAATGTTCTACAGTTCATGATGATTAAGAATGTTAAAACCGTGATGAGGCCATCATCCTCCTCGGGTGTAATGCCATAAAACGCTGGCACATCATTTACGTATCCAATTGGATAGTATGGCCGTGCATGGCGATAACAGCCAAATCTGCCATCCTCTCCTTCGTCATAGTGCTCGTTAGCCACGTATGGATCCTGCGAACGCACGAGAATGATCTTTCAGCCTCTGTGCTACCCATAGACAGCACTGGTAGAATCCCCTGACGTTCGGAAAAAAATGCGATCTGCATACTTGCCGAGAAGGGTTGTCACGGCGACGGAAGGTAATTATGGCGTTGGCTGATTCTTCCAGAAGTTCTGCCAGCTAAACAGTTCACTTTCAAAAGCTGATGGCAATGGCAACAGATGCCTCCACTTATCCAGTAGAACTTGACCGAGCTCCACTGCCTCTTTTATACTATACGTCAGGGATATAAGAGCGCACAGCTCATAATGAGCTCTCTTTTCTTCGCGGAATCGACTCCTTGGTTCCTCACAAATAACATCGAGAAATGGGATCGCTACCGTCATCTTCCAGTATTCAGGAACTGAATCTACAGGGTAGTTATTTTTGTAACGTTGTCTACTGCAAATTCTTGGCCTTTGTTAAGTTTAACCTACCAGTTCTGCTAGAGTCAAAGCTTTTGTATACATGCGTTGATACCACACAGCGATCTCATTACGGGTATGTCTTGAAGCGCTATAACAAGTGGCCTCATTGGTTCCAACATCTCATTTGCGCAGACTTAGCTGATGATGTACCAAAGTTCGTCATATCATGGTGTACGTGGCGCAGTCCATTGGCCTTCGATTTCGTATTGGCATCCCAGTCCTCGTTGTTTGGATAGAAGCGATCATCTTCTATGGGATCACATATTTCGTTTAAGGTTACTACTGCTGCCCTTATGGTATGAATAAGTGCTTGCGTTTTTTCCTTTATCACTGGAAGTTATATATAGCCGTTCTAGGTTTTACGCTCTAATAGATTAAATAGATTGTATTGTAGCTTCTTTATCCCTTATCGTTTCCGTTCTTTCTTTCATTATTTGTTTATGTTATTTTTCATATATATATATATATATAAATTGAATAGAAAAATGTGAACAAGAGCAACTCAGGACTGTTATTAAAAAAATACTAAAACGTTTCGGCCTTCGGCCTGCATCAGTTAAAAAGGTAAAAAAAAAAAACTTTTTAACTGATGAAGGCCGAAACGTTTTAGTAAATTTTTAAAAACAGTCCTGAGTTGCTCTTGTTCACATTTTTCTATTTTTTTTTTATAACAATTACTGTGGACAAGAACTTGGAATCAATTTTATCGATCCTCTTGGCTGGACTAGCTGTTGGCCTGAAGACATTTGGACATTATATACATATATACATACTTTTTATATATACGTTTTCCACCATCATCGACCGGTGCTCGCGTGGAGGCAAACCTTGTAAGGGACTTCGAGTCCTATTGTTTCTTCTCCCGTGACCTTGTGTCCGAATGTCATAAATAAATAAATAAATAAATAAATAAATAAATAAATTCATACAAGTATAATATAGTTTGAAATGTGTAGTGCCTTTCAACCCAACGCTAGCCTGCGAAACAGGCCCTCAGTGTTATTTCAACGCAAAGGAAGTGATAAAATGATTTGGCCGCGTGAAAATGGAAAAGGGAGACTGGCACGAGAGAGGAGAAGGATGGCCTGCAGCCATTACTTTATATATTTTCCTTTCCCGTACCGATTCTGGACGGGAAATACTGATTGGTCAATTCGCTGTCATCGCTGTCATGTGTCACGAAATGTCGCACATTCCTCCTGCGAACTGACTGAAATGGCGGCGACAAGGGAGAAGTGATCGAGCGGTTGAGCGTTAATCCAGGAAAGTATTTAGAAGAACAAAGCAGGCAGTGAATAGTTTACATTTGTACTTTCTAGGCGAGATATTTTGGCGGTTTTACCAACATGTAAAAGCCTTATTTTCCAACTTTTTGCCGTGGAAGTCGAGTCAGACAGGACTTAGCGCTTCGGCATTGTCCTATTGGCAAAGCATTGTGAAGGATCAGTTTAATCGAAACTAAATACACTGGGACTTAAAGTGCATATAACCCTTTTGCAATTTTTATTGCTTACGAACCTCCGAAGAGTTTTGAGTACTTCTGTGAAGAAAGTTTTGGTTTTGAGTGAATACTTTATGTTCTACGCTTGTTTGAAATCGTGTAAATGTGACCTTTCCTGATCCATGACCGCGTAAGCAAAAGCCTGGGTAGATACCTGTATTTACGTCATCTTGATGTCATATAATTATTTCGGCTTTGCAATCATTTCAATAAATACTTAACACGTTGACTAAAATGACTTTTTTCTTTACTAACAACTCCCAAACTGTTTATTTTCTCTGCATCGATGTTGTTGTGATAGAAAGGCGCCATGGAGAATAATGCATTAATGAGGTGACGTACATACAGGTTTCGACCCAGGCTTTTACTTACGCGGTCATGGGTCAGGAAAGGTCACAAAAGGTCATATTTACACGATTTCAAACAAGCGTAGAACATAAAGTATTCACTGTAAACCAAAACTTTCTTCACAGAAGTACTCAAAACTTTTCGGTGGTTCATAAGCTATCAAAATTGCAAAAGGGTTATAGGCACTTTAAAAGCCATCTCCCTCTACGATCTAGACGTACAACTTAAGGAAATTACGGAGTTCCCTAAAGTAGTTTTCGCTCCTGCTGTCAGAGACTGTTCGAGTGAAAGAGTCAGTCGGCGTCGAGTACATGAACTGATGAAGGAAAAACTGAGCGGGGACTGAGCGCTGTGGTCGTGAATAAATCCCACACTGTAGAGACTTGGACAGGAGAAATAAAAGTAATAAAAATGAACTGTGCAATGTTTTGATTACATATCTCAGATACCGACAAAGTTACGAGCACACAAAGTTTGATTAACATGTTTAATAATCATGTTAAGCCATGCGGAAAAGGGCAGAATTCAAATTTCCGTAAGATAGTGGCAGGCGTTTTTTTTTCTCGCCTATGCTCGCTTCGCTCGGTATCAGAACTCGCTCCGCTCGTATCGGAAAAGCGCCTGTTCTGCAGGCTAACCCAACGCGTCTTGCACAAATCTTTCAGCTTGCGCCTTTTTTTCTCAGGCGAAAGCGCATCGAATACGACTTCTAGGGAGTTTTGTCTTTTCAGTAGGTCAATTGTCAAAGAAATTGAACAGTTCCTGACAAGAATCCATCATATTTTGACCTGATGATATTCATCCTCGGAGACCAGGGGCAGTTAGTGAACGACGGGCCGTTTTCGTTCAGTAACTGCCCCCGGCTGGGTCTCCGAGGATCGATGATATTTGGCATGCATGGCATATAACTAAGTTGAGACTATGGAGGCAGCATGCAGCCTTGATAATGATCTGCATCAGGGACATGGGGGGTGGCTAGCCACCCCCTTAACCACTCCTGGATTCGCTCCTGCAACCACAAGGGCTGATGAAAGTCAGGACTCTGCTAAACCACAGATCGAATTGAAATTTAGCGTATTGACTTTTGTGGAGGGAGAAAAATCGGAGAACCCGGAGCAAAACCCACGGTACAAGGGTGAGATACCAACAAACTCAACATGTGATCGGAGCTCGAACCCCACAGTGTTGAGAGGCAAGGCGCCACCCCAGCTCCCCTGATTGTTTTGAATCCACACTGAACAAATTTGACCATGAGATGACGAAAACATGGTCAACAAGAAGTTATACCACCGTAAGCTATCGTAATCTGGTTTGCAATCCGTAGTATGTCCTCTTATTTCCAATGGTAATAAGCCAATCAGAAAAACTGCGCAGTTGTTGTAAAATATCTGATCCCCCGAAACTGCTGTTATATTTTCATGTTCCCCTTCCCCGCCCTCCTCAATGCCCCAACTAAACATCCCCCATCCCCATTCTCAACACACAAACACAAATACGTCAGTTCATGCTCTTTCACTGGATGCCGGTATATTGTTGAACAATAAAAAATCACCAAAAGAAGACCTCCATGTTCAGTTAGGTTATTTTAAACAATGAGAAACCAAACAGAGCTGTGATAACACCGTTTCTATAAACGGCCCAAAAGTTTGATTTGTTAATGCCTATTTTTAGCACCTCGGAAAACGAAAGATTATATAATAAATACCTAGAGTGCTCAATCGATAGTCTGACCAGAATAAGCGAGGGATCACCGCAACCCCGACACTCGGATGTATGCTTTGACTAAGGCCATCCCAATAAAATGTTCCAACCGACCCATTTTTGGGGAAAAATATTTTTTTTAAATGTGATTTTTTTAACTGTACCTCTTTTTCGAGCTCTCTACGTATTCCTTTCTCATGCAAATTGTCAATCAACAACTGATACAGGAAAAAGTGGTCGAGCACAACATGAACATTTTTACGCGAGTCTTCAGATTCTTAAACTTAATATTTTTTTAGCGACCGACCAATCCACCATCACGAGCCAGAGGGCGATGGTAAACGAAACATTTTATTGAGATGGCCTAACAGGCTACTATTTCTGTGTAACATTTTCTGATTTTCTTTTTAACTAGACGTAAGCCCCTCCTCGCAAGCAAAACAACGCTAATAATTAGCATAATGCTATTGTTTTAATATTGTGCAACTTGGGAAGAACCGCCAACACGATCGTATTGTAGCAGTTTAAAGGTCTCAAAACTATAACGAGTGCAATCCAAATCGAAGAACATTTAACAAATGATTTAACCTCGAAAGTCAGACTAAGATTGTTGTTCAACCATTGACAGCTTGTAGTGTGATTGGAATTTATATATAGGCAACTGAAGAGAACGACAAAAGAATCTCCGCATCTGATTTCTACAACAAATAAGGTTATAACTTTTTTTAATGGCCTTTTTAGTGTATTTTCTGAACCTCTAATTTGTTAAGAAGCGTGAAATAGGCATAAATCAAGGGCACCCAACGAGTACTTTTTGAAATTCGTTTGAAACAAGTTGTCTGCAGTTTATCTAGCCATTTTAAGGCGCCTACTATGTCTTTTGACGTATTCTAGAAAGCTATTAGCTGTTCGGATTTTCTAGGTGGAAATCGCGTCAACCGAAAATACTATGGCAAAATATTCCCGGCATACGAATTTGTTAGTAGTCGAGAACAGAAACAAGAATGTTCTAGCCCAAGTAACTTCATGTTGCAAAGTTTTGTGGAGGTACGAATTTTTTAGGGATTCTTTTTTCCTTTGGGCAATTCTTAGGGAATGAAAATGTGTTGTTCTGACTCTATTGAACAGACGAATTGGGACGTACGAATATTTTAGGGTAAACCTTTTTAGCCTCCCTTTTCTTCTATAATTTTCTAGGGCCGGATTGAAGGGGATTAAAAAAAAATTGTATCCAGTATTTCAGAAAACAATTTTCTAGGGACAATTTTTTCAAATCCGAAAGTTTTAGGCTAATTTACTCTCCCGAACAGCTTTTTAACCGAAAACGTGGTTGGGTGCCCTTGATAAATGCGCTGGACCCGTAGATAGACAGTTGATCTGTCAAGGTCAAATATGCAAGGCACATGACGTCATTCTTTCCCTCTCTTGAATATTCGTTAAACTAGTATACCTAACAGGTAGTGAATGCTGCTCCGCTCAGTTAAGGAAGTGTATTAGAAGAGAACCTACAGTAGCACTTTGATAGGAAATAGATTACTGGGTGATAAAAGTGCCAAGGTGTTAGATGAATATATTTTGTAGTTTTAGGGCTATCGTGCGACTGAATCCTGTTTGAACTGTGGTGTGTATTTCAAATGTCGCGATTTATTTTCATTTTATCCCAATGATCTCCCGATAAATTCCCTGAGCCTACTAATTCTCGACATTTTCTTAAGATTCCCGGCACAAAAAAAACTGCTGTTCTCCCTGGTGAAAATCAACTGTAATTTTAAACGCTACAGTGGAACCTCTCTGTGCGACCATCTCTCTTAAGCGACCACTTACCAAAAGCCCGTTTTGTCTCTCAGTCAAATCACTGCATTAAATACCTCTCGTAAGCGCCCACCTCTCGTAAGCGACCGCGACCACCTTTTGTGCTTGGGCGTTGGATTATTCTTTGTTATTTTGATTATATGTTGGGGGTCGATTGAATAATGCAGTGGATAGCGTATTCGCCGTGCTCACGCAATGGTTAGAGTTGAGTTTCTAATAAAAGTTATACAAAAATATCACTGCCACAGCAAAACAGGGTCAGATATCCCGCTTGTCTCCCTGCTAGCTACGGCCAGGCGCCCATTTCTCGAGAGCCCCTATAACTTGATAACTTACCGGGCCCGGTAAGCAATACGTTTTTAGCATTTTTAACGGTCTTACCGGGTCCGGTAAGTTATCGGGGCTTTCGAGAAACGGGCCAGCCAGACAGACAGACAGCGATTGTTTATTGTCACTTTGTAAAAAGACTTTTACATGAGTGGGAGTCCAATAATAACAGACTGGATAAAAAACGGAAAGCTAGCTATCTAAGGCAGTGCCTTTTTTCTCTTTTGGAAGCAATCATAAATATATTTCGAAATAGTTTTCATTAATTTTATTGGTGGTTTGTTAGTCAGCAGTTAGGTGTTGAAATTGGAGGTTGTTCTGTTCTCTCAGATCTTTAGTCAATTGTCTTTTTAGGTCGGTGTAAAATCCACAATTGGTGAGAAAATGTTTTTCATCTTCTTTTTCAATGGTACAAAAAGGGCACCACCTCTCTTCGGGGGGATATAAGGGCGAACATGTCTCCCCTTTCCAATCATTAAATTATGATTGATTATTCTTAACTTAGTTGGTGAGATTCGGTGTTTTCTGTTCTTTATTTGTAAGAGAGTAATCCTCTAGCGAGACCTCTGTTTTGAAGATACGGAAGGTTCTTAATTTGTTTTGCTGATTAGAATTAACGTTATTTCTATTGTCGTTAAACAAGCTGGAGAGGCATTCTTGTCTTTCAATATCTCTGGCCCTGTTGAGAAATACCTTTGGAAATACCTTGAGTTCAGGATTTGAGTTGCCGAGCAACCAAATTTCACCAAAACCGTACTTATATAAAATATTACATATTTTTTGTGTCCAAGTATCATTATCATTTGTACTTTTCATTTCCTTATAAGCTTTTGAGAGCAGCGAGTTATTGTCAAGAGCGAGAAGCCTAACCCAGAATTTAATGCTATTAGTTTGGCAATCGGATTTTAAGCTAAACTTCCCGAGCTCGCATTTGCATGCTAACTCTGAGTTCGAGGCGCTCCTTACTAACTCCTAACAGCTGTTTACAAAACTTACTTTGCACTAGTTCTATCGGGTTACGACTGTCTGGTAGAATTTTATCAATTCCCCAGACGTCGCTTCCGTAAAGAAGAATGGGTTTTATTAGTGAGTCAAATAGTTTTAGGGAGATTTCCACGTTAAATCAGTCTAAAATTTGCCCCCATTTCTTTTCTTATCTTGTATAGAGTTTTCATAGCAGTTTTTTTCAGATCTTGTTTCGCTACAGAAAACGAACCACAGGCACTAAAAGTTAGACCCAGATATCTATAACTGGTAGAGGTTTCGATATTTTGTCCATTGATTTCAAATATAAATCTGCTCAACTTTTTCCCAGACTTGTTTAAAAACTGCAACCAGTTTTTTAAATGGATCCGTCATCTCATTTGTTCTGAAGAGCGCGCAAGCTTTATTTCAGCTCTGAAGTTTGGATGATATCTAGGTACATTTAACTTTCATTACCTATCCTGAAAGTTGTCACATCATCAACAGTACATCTCATTGTTACACCAAATAGCATGAAAGTTAAATGGCAATATGAACTTCACTGCTAACAACAAAGTTAAAGATTACATGGCTCCTGTTCATTCCAAGCATAATGGACCAGTGTTGTATACTTTTCAGATGAAAGCTTTTCTTAGCAATCCACTACTGACTTCGTCACTACATCCACGAGTTCACCATTGGGTGCCTATGTTTTAATATAATTTGTGTCGAGCTATTCCGCCGTCAACCAATCCGAAAGCACTGTGCACGTGAACAGGGCAAACTTTGTGGAGTGGGGGACTGGACACTGATAGATTTCGCAAATACGAAAGTGTTTTGGGCCATTTGTAGCTGTTATTTTGCTAAAACCAAATGTTTCTTCGACTGAAATGCTAAGATGTTGAGTTTTTCTAGGGCTGACAAAAGTTTTACGGACTTTCGAGGGACATTTTACGACAGGATAACTGGCGCTCGTGAACGCACGTGGACCAGTAATAATGGACATATGTAAGTAAACAAATATATAAACTTTTATTACCATCTTGTAGTAGTGTAGTGTTTATTCCTGCCTTTTAAAAGTAATGGCTTAAAATATATAGTAAATGGCCCAATTTACGATCTAAGCTTATATAGTTACGATTCCATCGTCAAATGGTGTTGTAAACTTGACACGATCCCTCATCAGTTCTTTGATCTGAAGCCTCTCGGTAGCATCTTCTTGTGTAATATTCGTTTTTGTTAAGAGTAATGGCATCAAATATAGCAGTACATAGCGCGATTCCTGTTGTTGTAGGCCATGGCTAGCGTCGGTATTTTCACTCGGTCATTTCATGACATACACGTAGTGAGAATTCGGGAAAGCCGACCCCATGATCGCAAAGAAAACGAGTGGAAATTACGCTTCGTTATAAATTTCAGCCTCCAGCAAGATGTAGAAAAAGAACACTATCCCTAATATTTGGAAAGTCACCACTCTACTCGAAAATAGAACTGAACGAAATAGAACGAAACAGCTGTCTATGGCTGCAATCTAGTCCGAGCACTTTTCGTGTCAGGCCTAGCTAACCGTAGTGCTTTATGTTAGAATTTTACGTTGTATATCAGCTTTGCTGTATAGTCTTCGGACTTTTAATTCTTAATTGTCAAATAGTCATTTCGACTGAATTTAGTTAATTGCATTTTCTTCGAAATAAAAATATATTTTCCCTAAAAAAAGTGTACAGTGCTTTAGGTTTTACCTTAGGCTATCTCACTCTGACATATGAAAGAAATCGTATTTTCGACCCTTGCCGCGAAGTTTTAAATTTATCTGGTTTTTCCTGACATCCGCTCTTAAGGCCTGGTTCAGGGATAACATTTTGGGTAAAAACGGTTTTGCTTATTTGAGCACAGCAGAGTACGGTAAATGTGCCAAGTTCCTCACGATAAGATATATGATCATTCTGGACTCCATAAGTGGTTTGTGTGCAGCAAAATGCGCCAAGTTCTTCACGATAAGAGATATAGTCATTCTTGACTCCCTTAAGTGGTTTGTGTGCAGCAAAATGCGCCAAGTTCCTCACGATGAGAGATATAGTCATTCTTGACTCCCTTAAGTGTTTGTGTGCAGCAAAATGCGCCAAGTTCTTCACGATAAGAGATAGTCATTCTTGACTCCCTTAAGTGGTTTGTGTGCATCAAAATGCGCCAAGTTCCTCACGATAAGAGATAATCATTCTTGACTCCCTTAAGTGTTTGTGTGCAGCAAAATGCGCCAAGTTCTTCACGATAAGAGATAGTCATTCTTGACTCCCTTAAGTGGTTTGTGAGCATCAAAATGCGCCACGTTCCTCACGATAAGAGATATAGTCATTCTTGACTCCCTTAAGTGGTTCGTGTGCAGCAAAAAGTGGTCTGTCACGTGACTTAGACCAGGAAATCAGTAAATCAGAAACGCGGCTCCGAGTTTATCAGAAACAGTAAGGGTAATGAGTAGATGTGGTTATGATTAAATCTTAGAAAAGATGACTACAATATTTCGTTAACGAGTTATTATGGCGAAAATATGCAAAATAGGTCACGTGATTAAATGATGTTCTCCAATTATGACGTCATCGAACACGTGATACGACAATTTAAGGAATTATGGTGTGATTAGATTTTGTTTGAACTGTTGTTCCTGTTAGAAACATTTATTTACTATAAATATATTTTCCTTTAAATGAAGCAGGCCTTAACCGTTGCTTGAGATAATTGCCCACTTCCGCGATATGCTTTACTTGTCACGCACAAAGGTTTCAATTCTTTCACAGAGAAAATAATTAATTTAATTTAGCACGGAGGCTCGTATTGAAACCTTTGTACGTGACAAGTAAAGCATATCGCGGAAGTGGGCTATTATAAGCTCTTCTGAGACTAATTGGTAAACCACAGGTAACCCAACGGACTAATAAGCAGGAAATATACGTCGAGTCTGGGAAGCTTGTGGTCTTATTCAATTAAATTCGGCAGAAATGCGACAGTTGATTTCATAACAAGGCGTGACATCCCGGGGGATGGACTCCCATATAAAAGGGGTAGGGATGCTCGTCGGACATTTTCGATTTGCCCCCTAAGAGGTACTAAAAAGGGCGTAGCTCAAGCTTATTTTGTCTCCTTAAAGGTACCGATAAAAACATGCCAACACTTTAAACTTTCGATGCCCTTTATTGCTATCGACAACCCGACCCCTAAAAGGTTCCCTTTTACATAGAAATGTCTGTGTTAGATCGTGGATACCCTAAGTGGTATCAAACTCCTGATGTTGAACCCTAAAAGGTACGACGAGCATCCATGTACCCCTCATATAAGGGAGTCCCCCCCCCCCCCCCGGGTGCGACAATCAATCAATCAATCTTTATTTAGACACGGTGTGGCTCATCAGGTATAACATTTGGAGTAAAAGATATAATAATTATATTAATTATAGTGATATAAACTACTACTAACATTATGAAACTAATAATATTGGTATACTAAAATATTACTTATAAAAAATTACTAATATTGGTATGCTAAAAATACTACTATATAAAAGAATTATAATTCTACTCTACAACTCTATAATCCCTATTATAATAATTCCTGTTTTACATGAGCGCCGTGTGATCTAAATTAATTACAATGGCGTATTTGTGAAGTCGTAGCAGTTAATTTTATTCTTGAAAGATATTAGAGATTTTTCCTCCCGTATATCACTTGGCAGGCTGTTCCATAGGGTTGCTCCACGATAGCTGAAGCTGCGCTTGCAATAATTTGTGCGTGGATATGGAACAGCAAGTTTGAAGGAAGAATCTCTAAGAATATAATTAGTAATCTCATTTCGTGCTATGAATTTAGAACAAAGATATTCGGGAGCTAGATTATTTAGACATTTGAAGACCATTATCGATAAATGAACAAGCCTCTGAGTCTTCAGATTCTTCCAGCCCAACGTTTTGAATAATCGTTCAGCATTGGAGTCATATGAAGCGTTTAAAAGAACACGGGCAGCACGGTTCTGGAGTTTTTGTAGTTTGTCACTTAGACCCTTGTTAAAATTTTCCCACACTTGACTACAATAGTCAAAGTGTGGTTGGACCAATGCATCGTACACGCTTAGTAATACTTTAAATGGAACAAAGGGTCTGATCATGATACGTTTTATGGCTCCAATGCCGGAGGCCATTTTCTTAGACGTAATTTCAATGTGTTTTTCCCACGACAGGTTTTCATCAATATGCACGCCTAGTGATTTGGCTGTTTTGACTTGCTTGATTGCAATATTATTTATAGAGGATATGACGGTTTGTGATAGAGTATGTAGTTTTTGTCTAGAACTAATAAGCATGAACTCTGTCTTACTAATATTTAATGTTAGCTTGTTAGCTCTAAGCCACTCATAAACGCATGCTAGATCAGATACAATGTTGTTGCTTATTATAAGGCGTCAATGTCATTACTTGAGAAGGTTAGACTGGTATCGTCAGCATACATTCTTGGTGTAGAGTTTAAAACGCAGTGAGGGAGATCATTGATAAATAATAGAAACAACAATGGACCAAGGATTGTTCCTTGAGGAATGCCATGACTGAGATAGCGTGTTCCTGACAAAGACCCGTTGACAAAACATTTTTGAGAGCGTTGATTTAAGTAGGATGAAAACCAATCGTGGGCTTTTCCTTTGATACCGTAATACTCAAGTTTAGACAGTAAAATACTATGATTGACGGTATCAAAGGCCTTTTTGAGGTCTAGAAAAACAACAGCATTTATGTTTCCCCGGTCGATATTTAGCGCCCAATCATCAGTTGCTTCCAGCAAAGCCGTCAAAGTGGAATGTAAACGTCTGAAACCGGATTGTTTGCTTGATAAGAGTTTGTTGTCATTGATATAAGTAAACAGTTGGTTATATACAAGCCTTTCGAAAATTTTAGCGACGATTGGAATGACTGATATGGGACGATAGTTATCAGGGTCAATGTGTTTCCCTTTCTTATAAATCGGGGATACTTTGGAACACTGTAGTTCGGTTGGAAAAACACCAGTGGCTATTGATCGGTTAAATAACCAAGAGAGGGATTCTGAAACAATATCCGCACACTCTTTTAACAATTTTGCTGGGATATTGTCCAGGCCCGTTGACTTAGACTTGTCTAATTTTGAAATCAGGTGGAAGACATGGAGGCTATCTACTTCGTTTATAGAAAATGCAGAATTTGGAGAGATCTGTGGTAAACAATCTCCGAAGGAATTTCTGGCAGGTTGTAGCTCTTCGCTTATCTTTTGGGCGACATTAGTAAAATGTTCATTGAAAGCGTCTGCTATTTCCGCAGGGTTACTAAGTGTATCACCGCCATGTTCGAGTAAATTTATATTAGAAAGTTTGTTCGCTTTGCGCGAGCTTAACTCGTTAATGGTCTGCCATGTCCTTCGGGAATCACCAGCACAATTGTGAAATGTTTAGTAGTAGTAGTAGTAGTAGTAGTATAACTTTATTTACCCACGGAATATCTCATCAGGATTTAAAAATAAATAAATAAATAAGTAATGATAATGTAAATAAAAATAAATAATAACATCTAATCATAACTACTATAATAATAATAATCTAATTTAAAATAATGCTAAGTTTAGTACCTGCTTTCCATGAGAGCCGTGCATTACATATAATATATTATAAAAATTAAGAATAAAAATAAGACTTTAGAATAACAGTTAGACTTGTTCAAAACAGCCCGCTCGAAAACTGCTAAGATTATTTGCTTGCCGCAACCCGACTGGGAGGCTATCCCACAGCACCGCACCCTTATAACCAAAGCTATCCTTAAGATAATTTGTGCGGGGCATAGGAATAGCCAGTTTGCCCTCGGTGTCTCTCAAAGAATAAGAGGTAACATTACGATATGTAAACATGGACCGCATATAGTCTGGGGCAAGACCATTCATTGATTTGTAGACCATGACTGCGGTTTGAAATTTTCGTTGCGAAGCGAGTTTTTTCCAACCAAACCTCTCAATCAGAATATCGGCATCAGCGTCATAGTTGGAGAACGATAAGACCCTTGCAGCTCGATTTTGCAACTTTTGAAGCTTAGTAGCACAAGTTATGCTACAACTATCCCAGACAATGCAACAATAATTGAAATGTGGTTGAATAAGGGAATTGTAGATTGAATGCATGGTTTTATCAGGAACACAATTTCTTACACGTTTCAGGGCTCCAATTCCAGAAGCAATCTTTTTAGTCAACCCCTTGATGTGCACATTCCATGATAGATTTTGGTCAATATGCACACCAAGTGATTTTGTATGAGGCACCTGCTTTATAGGGACGCCATCGATTGCCAGGATTGGAGCTGATTGAAACGTGGATAATCTTTGTCGTGACCCGATAACCATAAACTCTGTTTTTGATTGGTTTAAGGTAAGCTTGTTAGCGACAAGCCAATGATTAACGCTTGCAAGGTCTTGATTGACATAATAATTAATGTCATCTACATTATTACTTGCAAATGTTAAATGAGTATCATCCGCATACATACGGGGCTGGGAGTGTGCAAGACAATTTGGTAAGTCATTTATGTAGATGAGGAAAAGCAAAGGACCTAAAATTGTCCCTTGTGGAATTCCACAGCGCAGAGAACGGGTACTAGAAAGTTGCCCATTCACAAAACACTTTTGATTGCGCTCATAAAGGTATGACTTAAACCAATTACTTGCTTTCCCCCCAAACCCGTATGCATTAAGCTTTGATAGCAAAATCCCATGGTCTACTGTATCGAATGCTTTTTTAAGATCTAGAAATACGACGGCATTCACATTGCCACGATCGATATTGTAGGCCCAGTTGTTGGTGGCCTCAAGAAGGGCAGTCACCGTAGAGTGAAGACTCCGAAAACCCGATTGACTGTCAGATAGCAATTTGTTTTCGATTAGAAAATCATGAACTTGATTATAAACAATCCTCTCGAAAACTTTTGCTATTACTGGAATTATTGATATGGGACGATAATTGTCCAAATCTCTACGCTGTCCCTGTTTGAACAATGGAATTACCTTAGCACATTTCCATTCATCTGGAAATATACCTGTAGTAATTGAGCAGTTGAAAATAGTACAAAGGGATTCCGCTATCAAGTCGGGACATATACGGAAAAGTCTAGCAGAGATTTTATCCAAACCCGTCGCTTTAGATTTGCAAAGTTTAGATAAAAGAGAGAAAACAACTGCAGGATTTGTCTGTTTGATTTGAAAATTACCACCATCAAGACAATCATTGCTATTTCGAGGTGCAAGATAGTCTAGGTGTGAAATATTTTCAGAGCGAGGTATTCTCTCAGCTAGCTTAGGCCCTATGTCGGCAAAGTGATTGTTAAACGTTTCACATAATTGATTAGAGTCTGTCACAGGAGATCCATTACACACGATCTCCTTTATATGAGAGTTGTTTTGCTTTCTTGAAGTCAGCTCATTAATAATACCCCAAGTTTTTTTGATATTATTCTCATTTTCGTGGAAAGCTGTCTTGTAATGAACCTCCTTTGTACGTTTTATTTCCCCATTCACAAAATTGCGGGCTTTTTTAAAAGCGGACCAGTCATATGGGTCTTTAGATTGTATCGCTTTAATCTTGAGAATATCCCTATCGCGCATGAGTTGCTTAAGCTCGGGCGTAATCCAAGGCGAGTTTGAATTTCTGACACGTCTTGTACGCATGGGTGCATGCCTATCTACCACTTTCATGAAGGTGGCTTTCCAGGCATGCCACATGCGATTTGGGTTATTAGATTCTGTTATACCCTCCCAATCTTGTGAATTTATATCATTTCGGAAACTGTCAGGGTCAAAGTTTTTGAAACTTCTATATGTAGTTGTAGAATGACCCCGGGAAAATAAGCCAATTGAAAGTTTACGAAATGAATATATTAAGCTATGATCACTGATGCCGACATGAGAGACACCAGAGCAAACAATTTTATCTAATGCATTGGTAAAGATAAGGTCGATTGTGGTAGATGATGACTCCGTAATGCGAGTAGGTTCACTTATCAATTGTTCTAAACCATAAAGCTCGGCAATACCAGTAAGCAGCCCTGTGTTGTGATCAAACACACTGGCCCCGACATTGCAATTTAGGTCACCCAGCAAATGATACTCAACATTTTCAGCATCAAGTCTACCGATGAAAGTTTCAAAAAAATTCATTTTGTCGACTTTTGAATCTGGCGGTCTGTACCATGTTGTGATGAGAAATGGATTGGAATTAGGCTTGTGAATTTCAATGCACAAATTTTCCAGCTCATCGATGGACAAGTCTAAGCGAGCCGAGAAATTTACATTTGATCGTACATAAAAACAAACACCTCCGTACGTTTTCCCATCAGCACCGCGAAAACCCCTGTCCCTACGAATGATTTCGTAGCCAGAAATGTATATATCATTATCACTAACAGATTGATCAAGCCATGTCTCATTTAAAGCTAGAACATCAATCGGGTTATCAGCAAGCAAAACTCGCAATTCATCGATATGCTTCGTTAAATCTCTTATATTAAGTGAAGCTAATTTAAAACCCCGGGTAGTGGGAATTACGGGCTGGGATGAAACAAGTCAAGCAGACATATTATTAGCAAAATCTGCTAAATTCTGCTCTAAAGCTAAGCTACCACGGTTGTTGAGATGTAGTCCCTTTGAGTTTAGGTGAGAACTGTTGATGTTTTTATTATCCAAGAAAGGAATGTTATTGCGATTACAAAAGTCCTTTAGAAAAGCATTGACTTGATTAACTTTTGTAGTAAAATTGATATTATCTAATCTTACCAGTAGCGCTGATACACCCACCGTCGTTTCTGGCGAGTTCTCCCTTACTTGCGTAACGAGGTTAATAGTCGATTGTGCAATCATCTTCGGCGATAGGTTCTTTATATCATTTGTCCCCACATGAAAGATTAGCTTCTCGGGTGTTTTCCTCAAGAGTGGCTTAACATAGTCCTCCATGTCGGTAGTATCAGCACCAGAGAAAGGTTTCACTACAAAGAAATGAGCGGGATCTTTAGCACTCATTCTTGGCCCAATTACATTCTTAATCAAGGAGTCGCCAGCGATCGTGACCACTTTCTTCATCGGATTAGAGCCTTCGAGTACAGAAGGAGCCTGTATAGGAATATCCGCATCTGTAGAATTCAAAGTCTCCGGCTCTGTGCTTGTACCGGCATTTAAAAGGCCTTGACTAAAAACATTAGCTGCTGATTGAACGCCTTTAGAGCTTTTCTTGTTCTTTTTTTTCGACTTAGACCGCTTGGTTGCTTGAATACTTCCAACTGGATTTGAAACCGCCGCTCCCGCTGAAGCGTGCTCGTTGTTGACAATGACATTCGCTTCAGAAACTTGGTCCGTTTCCGACTGCGAGCGGTATCCAGCTTCCCGAGAGTTTTTAGATGCAAGTAAGCTAAGTGATAAAAGAAGAGCATTTATTGTAGACTGAAGTTGCTCAATCTTGAATTCGGCACGTTGCTTGTTTTCACGAAGCTCACTAATCTCGGCTACGGTTGAAGTCGAAGACCTCGAGGAACGACATTTTAACTCAGTTATATCATTCTTGAGACCTAAATAAAGCGAATAACAACCACAGGAACTTCTGTTCTTCTGAGAAATATCTTCGCAAGCATTAGTCAAGTCCAGGTGTGGGATACTCGTAGCGCTGACTTCTTCTTCGAATTCAAAGTCGAGCGTTTGCTCGCCATTGTCAAGTCCGCTACACGATTTATCCTTCAAATACTCCGAGGCTCTGCTTTCAAGTTCCGTTTTTGGCCCAGAAATGGGCAAATCAAATTCAGCTAGGATTTTTCTCAGTTCCTCAACCTTCATGATGCTGAAAAGTTAATTTTAGAGCAAAATGTATACGAAAGTTCGGAGCTCCAAAAAACACAACCTCACCGCTTCATGTATGTGGTGCATGCATGTATGTGGTGCTTCCTTATAGTAGGAAGCCTTTGCTTTCTTAATTTCGTTGTTTACCATGTTTCTAGATAATTTGAACTCAGCCCAATCACGCAGGTTATTAGACTGTATGGCTTTAATTTTCAGTCGGTCCCTACGGCGCATTAAGTCTTTCAATTCAGATGTAATCCATGGAGACTTAGCCGCATGGACTCGTTTTGTTCTTAGTGGCGCGTGCTTATCTGCTACATTAAGAAAAAGCTCTTTCCATTTGCGCCACATTTCATTGACATCAGTTATACACAATAGTGACTGCCAAGGTTGAAGGGAAATGTCCCTGCGGAATTGGGTTGAGTTGAAATGATTGAATTTTCTATAATAAATGCTATTCGGGCCTTTGGACGAAGAATTAATTGCTATTTTGCGATATGCATAGACGAGGCTGTGATCGCTGATACTTAAATGTGATACTCCAGAGAGAGTCAGTCTATCTGGGCGGTTTGTTAATATTACATCGATCAAAGATTTTGTTGTTGCAGTAATACGAGTTGGTTCAGCGATCATTTGAGTTAAATTATAAATATCGATAATATTTTGGAGTGCATGTGTGTTGTTATCCCACAGGCAGCCCAAGCTCTGTATTTGCACTGTGTGACTATTATTTCACAAAATTCTCAGATAAAGAAAATAAACTTACCTTAAGAGTTTGTTGTTGTCCTATTGTTTCTCTGGGATCTAGAAATGGCGGTTATGGGGCATTTCTCTCACTTTGGGTTTTTCTCTCTTCTCTGTCTTAAATAAAGGAAAGGCTGCACACTCCAATTCAAACCACGAGGCACTTGAGGCCGATATTTCCCACGAAAACCCATCCGATAGGCGTAATTTCCTCCGTCAGGTGAAAGGTAGATAGTTTTTCTTACCCCAGAAGTTTACAGACTTGAGAAATCATTATCCTAACTCTTCCAAATGAACTCATTTCTTTGAAAAAGCCCTCTCATTCTTCGTCAGAAACTACGTGTTTGCTGCTATTCGGTCGTGACCGTGGCAATTAATTAGAGAGCTTAAGCAACCACGACGGCAACGTCTAGGACGACGGCATGAAACAATAGCCTTAATTGCAAAATACAATAACTGCACGTGGGAATGCACGCAGTCACCTACATTTCAACCGTTGTCTGGAAAAACAGAACGTGAAAACCCCACATTTTACGTTTACAAGAGAACGCCAACGTATAAAGTAAGTCACTCCGTTTTTCTTTCGTCGTGAACGGAACTCTATGCTTGTCATACTTTTCGAAGATATGAATGTGAAAAGTAATTAAAGGCGAACGAAGGAAATAGTAAGCATCATATTTCGGTAGAAAACATTTTTCTTGGTCCCGTCCTCGCTGCCGTCGCCGTCGTTGATGCTTAAAGTCGCAGTGTCACGGTACTGCGCATGTGTGAAAATCTGATGATTTTAGAATTACGTTCCGGCCCGGAACGAAGTTCTCAGAGGGGTGAAATAGCGATTTTTAAATCGACTTCATCAGTGTTCTTTTTGAATTCATCCTTGCCTCCTTTGGTCATTTATGGAAATGTAAGATGTGCTTAAATAAGTTTTAGTTATTTGTTTATTCAAAATTAGTCGTTGAGACTGCAACACAACTAAAACAAAAAAGCATAAGTGATGCTTACCGGCGGGGAAAACGGCCACTCAGTACTCTGAATACAGCAGCCGAAAAACGCAAAAAATTGGAAACTTTTTGGCATTCCAACCAGAAGCGAAGAGGGTTTGGATGTCCAGTAGAGTTCACGAAACACATGGCAACTTTTCAAGTCGTATTATAAATGATATGGCAGTTTTCAACAGCGATACGAAGAAATATATATCTACGGCTTAGAAACGAGGCTGAAATTATATGAAATGACCGGAGTGCAAAGACTGTACGAAAAGTTAGATAAAACCTTTATTTGCTGGCAAAAAAACCTCATGAACTCAAACACGATAGCCTTGTGAGCAATCGACATACATATGAAGCTCCAGAAGTGATTATTGAATACATGAGAACCCATAGAGCAAACTGATAATAATGATCTAACGTGCTATTAGTTTCAAGGACATTTGTGACTACGTACTAAACTCGCGCTACAGCATAGCTTGAAATACTGTACGAAAACTCCCGTTTAAAAAATTCCTGATGCCGAAAGAACCATAGAAACTTAAACAAGATATCTTTCTGACCAATCGACATAAATATTAAGCTGTGAAAGTAAGTTTCCAGTCCATAACAGCCGATAGTGCAAACTAGTAAACAGCCACTCGTAGTCCGAAAGTACTGAACTTTTTAGCGCAAATGTATGTGTTACGTTTCCAAACTTTAAGACAAGAAATCGTCCATAGAATGTTCTATATTTTTTACAGCAGAGAACTGTGTTATTAGTTATATAGAAATAAAACAATGGTGCCATTTGGAGAATTATTTCATGTCAAAAGTGCACAACGAAGAAATATATATCTACGGACGCGAGCAGCTTGTTTCACTTTGGTCAAATTCGGACTGTTTCCGACTGGAAACAGCAAAAAATACAAGCAAGTAATGAAATATAGATACCATTCTTTACTCAATGCTGTTTACCTTGGATGTAGGAAGAATAAAATCCATGTAAATCTCGCCATATACTGTGCATAACTACAATCTGTGAATACGGCTAACACCCGAACAGTCTGGCGTTTCCTGCAAATTATTTTGATTGATTCTCATTGGATGTTACACAATGCAGCTGTCAATTCAATGTCTGGAGACTGTGACATGCGCAGTACCGTGACACTGCTCCTTTAAGCTCTCTACCAGGCTACAAAGCCAAGTTTGCCACGGTCACGACCGAATAGCAGCAAACACGTAGTTTCTGACGAAGAATGAGAGGGCTTTTTCAAAGAAATGAGATTATTTGGAAGAGTTAGGATAATGATTGCTCAAGTCTGTAAACTTCTGGGGTAAGAAAAACTATCTACCTTTCACCTGACGGAGGAAATTACGTCTATCGGATGGGTTTTCGTGGGAAAAATCGGCCTCAAGTGCCTCGTGGTTTGAATTGGAGTGTGCAGCCTTTCCTTTATTTAAGACAGAGAAGAGAGAAAAACCCAAAGTGAGAGAAATGCCCCATAACCGCCATTTCTAGACCCCAGAGAAACAACAGGACAACAACAAACTCTTAAGGTAAGTTTATTTTCTTTATCTGAGAATTTTGTGAAATAATAGTCACACAGTGCAAATACAGAGCTTGGGCTGCCTGTGGTTATCCCTGATATCAGATCTCCCAGAATATAAAATTCCTTGTCCTCCAAATCTAATTGTTGGACAAGCAATTCGAAATGATTAAATATATCTATTTTTGAACTGGGAGGTCTATACCAGGTCGATACCAGGAAAGGTTTAGATCTGGGATTGCAGATTTCAATACACAAATTTTCCAAATATGTCAGGTGCAAGTCTGATCTCAATATGTAATTAATGTTTGAGCGAATATAGAAAGCAACTCCGCCACCTTTTCGATCCCTATCTCTACGTACTATATTGTAACCGTTTATATGAATATCGCTATTTTGGATTAAAGTATCGAGCCTAGTTTCATTAAGGGCGAGGATATCAATTATTTGGTCAGACAGCATAATTCTCAATTCATCTATATGCTTTGTCAAACTTGTAATATTTAGTGATGCCATTTTAATTCCGCGCTCATTAGGTAAAATGGAGCTGCGGGCATTTAGGTTATGAATCGATGAATTATCTGACTCACCATTAGCTGCTACGACTCCACCTTTGAGTAATTCAGATCAATTGCCATTTCTGATATGCTTTATTACATTACTCGAGAATAGTTTAACTCCATCAACATTCAAGTGTAGACCACTGGCGTTTAGATGAGTGCTAGTAAGTTTGGTGTTGTCTAAGAGAGTCCACTCGTTTTCTCTTGCATGACTCTTGAACAGTTGGTTTACTTCAGTTCCCTTCGCGTTTAATGCAGCGTCGTCAGATCGAAAGAGAATTTGCGAAAAGGAGACCTTTGTGTTCGGCGAATCGTTCTCGATCATCTTTCCGAGTTGCGTCAGCTTGTCTGCGATGTCCCTCGGAGAGAGGTTTTCGGATCTGAGGTCGTTAGTACCAACGTGTACGATAATTTCGTCAGGCTTTTTTGCTACCGTGGGACGAATGTAATGAAACATATCGTCTATCGTTGCTCCTGAAAATGATTTAGTGATGGTTCTGGCTTGGTTGGAAAGTCGCCAGGCCTGTACATTTCGCACGATGGAATCTCCGGCTAGTACGATTGTTGGCCTATTCTGTGTTGGTTTATCGGTACTCGGGCGCTTTGCTGCGGTATTGCCGGTCGGGTTGACTTTGCCAGTTTGGTGTTGTTTTCTTTTCTTCTTTGCTTTTTGTTTGACTTCCTTCCATTCACCTTCAGACTCGTCATCCGATGATGAAACTTCAACGGGCTGAGATTCCATCGAGGGTTCATTCCTTCCGTCTTTAGTCCGTCTTTTCACCGAGGGTTCATTCTTTCCGTCTTTAGTCCGTCTTTCCACCGAGGGTTCATTCTTTCCGTCTTTAGTCCGGGGAACCTGATTGTTCGCAGCTATTAGCCTGAGAGCCAGCCGAAGGCTTTCATTCTCCTTTTCAAGATCGTTGATTGTTCTTTGCTGTGTTTGAGTGAGAGTTCTAAGTTTTTCAACTTCGCGGCGCTCGAGTTGGGGAGTGTGATGGCTTTCCAGGAGACCCTTGAAATCGTCTACCGTCTTCCATAGCCTCTCGATTTCTGTTTTGCAGTCGCATACACACGTAGGTAGAATGACTGGCGCATCTTTGCTACTTATCGATTCCTCCCCGGATATTCTGCCGCCATCTTGTTCTTCTTGCTTGCCGCCATCTTGTTCTTCTTGCATTTCCTGTGTCTCTTGTTCGTCGTCGGATTGGGCTTGTCGATCAGTGGTTGTGAAATTGATCAGATCATTTTTAACGCTCGTAGAGTTTTTTCCTTGTATTTGTAAGGTCTTGGATTTGTAGTAGAAATTACAGTTTATTTTTATTAGAGAGGAGTTCATAAGGGACAGTGAATCACTGTGTTGGCCATCTTAAATAGATCCCCTCGAAGTTTTCGGGTTCGTCAAAGCGCTCGAAAGAAAATTATAATTACGGCAAGCTCACCTAATAATTCTAAAAGAACTGACAACGGAATCAAAGGTAAGATGATGACGAAGATCATTTGTGAATTTAAACCCAGTAGGATGACTCTGCAAAGAACCGGGAAGAAGAGAAATTACGGAGATCACAAATGTATTGAAATAGCGAACTGAATATTAAAGTAAACATTATATGTAGGAATAAAACATTATGTGTTTTACATTAATTTTGAGAGAAAGAAAAACATATTTTGCTCTCACAGTACACCGGTTTCCTCACACCACGTGCTTATGACGACGACGCCATGTGCACCGTGTGCCGAACAGAACTCCGATAAAAAATCATCCGGGAAAAGTCACCCTACTGATATGTTGGTGTTCTTGTTCTTAAGACTTAACTTACCTTTGATTCTGTTGTCGGTTCTTGTAGAATTATTAGGTCACCTTGCCGTAAGTAGAATGGTACAATATATATACTGTTTTTGAATGCTGTGTCAATGACTTATAGAGGTTTTAATGCGGGTATCAGCGGCCATCCCGAGGGGACGGCCACCCTTGGGCAACCCAGGGGTTTGGCAGGGGATTTGTAGCAAAAATATGGCCCACACGCGGGGCATTAATCCTCCCGGAACATACCCACGCGGTTTGCACGTAATCTGATGTCTCAACGTTCAGCGGTTTTCGCCGTGCAGGACTCGCTCGATCGATCGACGTTCTTCGATTTCTTTGTCCTTGAGGTAAGTCATATCATTATCATTCAAATTAAGAGATTAAATTAAGCCATCCACTGTCGGAAGAGAGAACAAATAAATAAAGGATAATATTTGTATAAAACTATTAAGATTTTTGACACTTCTAAAACGTTTAGCTTCTAATACTTATAATATGTTGCCCCAGGGGTGGGGGTTTTTGTCTCAATTTTCTGCCCCACCCGAGGGGTTTTAGCATGTATTTGTCGTGGCTGCTGTGACCAATGCCCCTGGGTGCCCGCATAATTTCCTAAATGCTAATTACATGACGTCAGGGGAGGCATCAATTACTTTTTTGTTACAATTAAACAAATTTTTCAAGTTATCAGTGTTATACCCATGGTTGAAATAAAATGATGTTAGAAATTTGTTTTCCTACTGTATATTGGCAGAAATGCCCATTCACAACCACTAAGAAGTGATTGCAGATACCTCCCCTGACGTCATGTAATTAGCATTTTGGATATTAAAACCTCCTTAACTCAGCAGCACAGCATTCAAAGCAAAATATATTCTACTATTCACTTGATTTAGAATTGATATCTAAAATAAAAATATATTGTTCATAGGCACTTTAAGTCTACATGTAAGTGTAAGCATGTCCTGAAACTGGTGTGTCTATCTGTCTATATTTGCATAGATCACATAGATGCTGTTGATCGCAGACACGAAGCCCAATCTATGGGTTTGTGAAAATATGACTGCAAGAAGATACATGTATGTGTGCGGTTTTATACATGTAAGTCCTTAATGTATAAATCAACATACCATTTCACTTTCCAAAGTTTCATGTGGTTTTTGTGTTTTTTCTTCTCTTGGAACGATTTAGGAGTTTCCATCCACCTCGGCTCACCAGCTAAGAATGAGAGAAGGCTGAAATCTGCCACCATCACCTACAATCTTCACCTCCAAAATCTCACTTTTCATCACCAAAATGCCACAAAACTCCTGCATGTTGTCACTAGAATGATAAATGAACTAAGCCCTGCCTGAATTTCAGGATCCAGCGATCCCTCATTCTATTTTGCAACTTTCAACCACCGAGCACCAACCGTGATGATAGCCTGGGTTGTTGTCTAACACTATAATGAGGTTGTTGTGACAGTAGGCACTCTGTGTCCCACTTCATTAGTATGGAGCCTTCAAGTCCAGAATGAGGGAAAGCTGAATCCAGAAATTCAGGCAGGTTTTCATTCATTTATCATTCTAGTGACGCCAGGAGTTTCCTGTGATTTCAATGATGAAATGGGAGATTTTGGAGGATGATTGTGCTTGAAGACTTCAGAAGATTCCAGCCTTCTCTCGTTCTTTGGTGAGCAAAGTACATGGATGAAAAACTGCTAAAACCACCCTAAAGTGGCTCGGAGAGAAGAAAAACCACAAAGGAAGCAACATGGAAATGAAAAGATAAGTTTATTTATACATTATACACAATTTATAAAAAAAAAAAAAAAAATTTGTATCTTCTCGCAGTCATGTTTTCACTTCATGGCATAGATCCTGTAGATTGTATACTGTAGACCGCATGGATAAGCCATGTCCATACTGTAGATACAACTGTAAGCTGCATCCCAAGTTTGAAGCTTGAGCCTTTGTCTGGTGTTCACATAGCTTGTATCACATAGCCTGCGTCACATCTGAACTGAACCCCAGTGAAGTCTGTCTGCGAATTAAGGAACAAATGCTTGTTTTGGACTCCCAACGGAGTAGCACAATTATATGTACCCTCCTCTGATTGGTTTTTAATAATGCTCATTCTTACACATCTTCTGACTGGCTATTCAACTGTCACCAGCCTTGGAGATCGTTATGATGGGCAGTTCATGTCCGAGGCTGCTCGGTTGAAACTGTTCGTTTGCATGTGAGTCGGCTGTTTAGTTTGGAATTTCTCACCCTAGACGAGCTGAGTCCTCATTTCCCTGTGTTTCACTTTTGGAGAAGGTTAGATTTATTTCAATTTCAGGTCAGGTTTTGAAGTAATGTAACATACAATGTAATAGGCTGACTGTGGTTTAGTGCCACATGAAAGGAAACTTGCCTAACACATTAAATAGAATCTGTCACAACAAAATGTCAAATCTCCCATGCAGCTTGGAAAGATCTAGTACATGTACATGTATGTGCCACATCTGAACTCAACTCCTGTCAACTGCTCTTGTTCTAGCAAACAAATCTTGATTTCAAACTGATATTCAGTACAGATGCTATTGTTTTTCTCATAAATGACGTGTATAAAACCTGCCATATTTTGAAAAGTAAATTACCCATATGTTGCACTGATGACAGTTGAATGGCCATTCAGAAGACATGTAAGAATGAGCATTTGTAAAAATCAATCAGAGGAGGGTACACATAATCGTGCTACTATGCTGGGGTTCCAAAACAAGCTTTCATTCATTAATTTGCAGATGTACTTAACCAGGGTTCAGTTCGGATACAACGCAGGCTAGTGTTCACAGTGACTATGCAGTGCTCAACCTTAGCAGTAGTCCACTAGCCCAGGACTAGTAAAAATTGCACCTGGGCTAGTAAAATTCGAGAACCACTAGCCACAGGGCTAGTACATGTAGGTGTTCAGAGGTAAATAATTATAAATCATTATTACTATTATTATTGAAAGAAAAAAACCAGGAGAAATAAAAGTCAAACCGTGTTCCAATGTGCATGCCACAACGTTTTACAATGTTTTGCAAATTTTCTATTGGAGATGGAGGACTGGAAACTAGGACTCCAGCAGCTCACGGACAGACCACCATCTTGGTTTTGACTTGTGCACTCGTACTCATAAACACACTCCTGGACTACCAGGAGTTGGCAGTGGGCTAGTAACTTTTAAAAAAGGTCGAGCACTGCTATGATTACGAATTTAAGATAAAAAATACTATTTAAAGGAATAAAAAAAATAACCAAGGTTTCTAAAACTAGTAGGAAGTGTTTTAGAAGAAAAACTACAGTACACGTACATGTAGCTCTTTGGCAGGAATAATATATTACTGGTTGATAAAAATGCCAAGGTGTTAGATGAAGATATTTTGCAGTTTTGGCCAGCTATCATGTGACTGAGGCCTGTTTGAGCTGTGGTGTTTTTTCTCAAAAGTTGTCACGATTTAGTTTCATTTTGTCCTGACATACATGTACAGGTATCAAGGATTTCCTGAGCCTACCAATTCTCAACATTTTCTTAAGATTCACAGCACAAAGAATTACTGTTCTCCCTGGTGAAGTTTAAACACAGGAAATCAATTACTGTAAATGAGAATGTAAATTATTGTAAATACTAATTAGTGTTTTGAACCGGCTGCTTGATTTTATCAGGGGCCAATACATGACTGTAGAAGAAAATTGTTTGCTGCCCACCCTCTTGATAACTGGAGAGGTCTTGCTCTTTGCAAACTGATAGTCATAATCTCAGCCCCAAACTACAGTACCGCCCAGAAGTATGTTAACATCTACACGCGCGTTTTCCGCATGTAATACACGCGTGTACTACACTCAATTGAGTGTAAATACACGTGTGTACACGCATGTATTACACGCAAAAGCGTGTAGTTTTACTTTGTTATGCAGTATATTGTTCGAATTCAAGCTTCCATGACGTTCGTTTATGTTGAAACTGACTTCAACAGGATAAACGCTTCATGTACTGAAACTTTCCAAGACTGAGATGTGAGTCCGATAATACTCATAGCCGGTTTATTCTGTTTATTCCATGGCAAACGATAATACTGCCGGGCAACGAACGGGCAACAAAGGTTTAAAAAAAAACGTTCGAACGATTCCCAAAAACGTTCGAATGGTTAGTAAAAAAAATCGAACGGGCACGCTAAGTTTTTTAACGATTTCCTGCAGGCGTTAGAACGGCTTGTTGTAAGCGTTGGAACGGTCTGATTTAAAACTCGAACTGATTACCCTGAATGTTCGAACTTGCCCTAAACGTTCGAACGACTTTCCCTATGGATGGTTTGCACTCAATCCCTATATAGAGATTCAAATGACAAAGGGCATGGTGGCCATGTTGGTGTACAGAACAAAAGAAGCTAACGAAGAATCTATTGTTAACTGTACACCAACATGGCGGCTATGACGTCACGTGCAAAGGGTCCATACTTTCGTTCGGACGGCTTGCCCAAACGTTCGAACAATTTAACATCACAAAGACTGCAAAAGTTTAACGTGGTTTGTACGATCTTGCGCTAATATTAACAGACAACAAATTAAAACTGAATGGACTCAAACCATTTTTCGCACCAGGTGGAAACTGTTCAGATATGCAAATGAAGTAAAAACTTTCAAAGCGTTTGATTCTGTAAGCATCTCGATTTCTAAAAGACAATTTTATCTGTAGAGAATATTTGGTGCGATCTCAAAGCAAAACAAACACTGCGGAGTCATTGATTATTCAAATCAGTTCGCGGAAAATGTCACACTTCTGTGTTGCGGAATTCAAAATTCGGACCTCATTACTTTTGAAAACGGATCCACATTAAATAAAAAGAACTCCATAATGTTCTGTTTAGTAGACGTTATCATTTGCCAGCAATGTTGAGAAGCTCTGTGGTGATTTAAACTACAATGCAATAAAATCACACTTCCCGCAAAGTTCGCGGCACTCTTAGAGATCTTGTTGTGTGAAACCAGACAAATTAGTCTCCACGGCTGAATTGAAAGCAATGTTACAGAGAATCTTTGCTAAAGCTGGCTTCTTCAATTGAAAACATTCGCAATTACTTCAACAAAAATTCTAAAGGATTGAAAGATCTGAGTTGAAACTACAGAAGCTAAAGTTTATCAGATGAACTAAAAACACCAAACCAGTGCTGGGATGGTGTTTCGTAACGCAATCCTGTCTTTTGGTGACAGAATGCACAAAGATGTAAAGATTATCCGTTAGAACGTTTTTAATTGTTAGTCCTTGGTGAAAGCTCCACATGCTGCGATGGAGTAACTATTTGAGTGCATCGTTCGAACGGATTGCTTGTAGCGTTAGAACAAATTCTTTGTGGCGTTCGAACGGATTGCTTGTGGCGTTAATTAAACCGTGGCTTGAAGTGTGTGATGAAAATAAACTTTTGCCGTCGCATAACCGTTTGCTGTAGAATAAACAGACAAGACGCTGACTTGAAGTGTGAAACTAAAATAAACTTTTGCTGGCACGTAGAGTAGAATAAACAAACAAGACGTTGGCTAGAATTAAGTGTGAAACGATGAGAGTTCAGCCTTAAATGTCGTTGAACAAACAGACAAAACGGCAGCTTGAAGTGTGTGATGAATTGGACGGGTATCAACTTTGGCGAATTGACCTATATCACTATGACGTCATATCAAAACAATCTATTGTTTAAACGCTAAGGATCACGGTCGTGGGAGGGGGACAAAACAGGGACAAAACAGCAACAACACAAAGGAAATCGCTATCAAATGCATTTTGTAGAACGTAGAATAGCGGTAACAGCCACCAAATACGGTAAATATTGTGGGATAAACATTGATACAACTGATATCTGGAAACCAGACAATTCGAAGTTAAATTTTCCTCAGCAGAGCAGATTTAGTTCAAAATTCTATTGTTCAAGTCGATTCTGTCCCCCTCATAAACAAGCTGTGACGTCATAATGATATAGGGTAATTAGGCGGTGCCGCTGTGCTTTATTTGGAAGTTGAACACACAAACAATTAAACAATCATTCGAAATGGTAATCGTGTATTCCCCAGACAAAATTAATTTCTCTTCATGTGTGTAATTCCGTGCGTGTAGTACACGCAAATGAGTGTACTACACTCAAATGCGTGTACTACATGCACAGAATTTCGCGCGCGTTACATGCAAAAAATGTTAACGTACTTCTGGGCGGTACTGTACTTGTATCAAACTACATGTATATATGTTCACACTGAGTCTGATTGCCTTCACGTCTCCAGTGACTTGTACATGAGTCGTGAACATAGAATGCTTGATCATTACATGTAAGTTACAAAACATATTTTGTGGTTATACTTGCTGTTTTAGTCAACTTCATGTCATGGGTGGTTGTGGTCAAAACAGCAAATATTAAATAAAATTCAATGAACCATTGCAAGATTTTGTCCAAATTATTGATACAAATTATTGCTGCTATGCTCGCTGAGCAGCATTAACGTAAAATAAAATAAAATTGACCTCAAAATATATTTGACTTGCATGTATAACATGTGTACACATACCATACATGCACATGCATTATGGCCTTGCATGCAAGCCAATGGCTTCGCAATCAACTATACATGCATGCAATTTACCTTAATGCATGTCCTGTGGGCACATGCAAACATACCTGCATGTAAACATGTGCATGTGCTGTTCACTCTACCACATGTCTGTTTTAATTTCATCCCTGTTTAACTAAGTCATTATATTGTTCTGTCCCACACATTACAGATTATGGAGATAACAACTGAAGATTGTAAGTGGTATGAATACAAGTGCAAGTTTGGTGAGACTCTGTTCTTCTACAACACTGTTACTGGAGAACGTAGATGGCCAAACCAGGATAACTGTTCTGTTGATGTACATGTAAGTACAGTACATGTAGTATTTTTGATAAGAGTATCAATTGATGGTTTGCATGTGACATCAAAAATCTAAACTGTACACATGTAAGTGCTTAAGAGCTGTCTTTTTAATATAATTATTCTAGAGATGGTTAGTAAAAAATTCACATTGAGTATTGGACTGGTGCAGTTTTAAGTATGGGTGTATCCTTTGGCTTTAGGCTCCGGATCGTAAATTCTCCTTGTCTGTTACGTTCGCTTTTCTCCTATTCTTATTTAGCAAGCGTGAAAGGGAATGCTGCAAATTGAATACTATTTGCACCAGTCCCTTTCAGTGCGAGTATAAATAAGAGCTCCACCGACTCCATTGCACAGTTCACGTAAGTAATGATCCAGACTTTAGCAGCAGTACGACCTGGTGCACTATGCCATGTCTTTTCCCTTCCAGGCTTGCCATTCATGATATACTGCTAGCATTAGTCCCTTCCACTGTGCAATTTTTTTAGAATGGCTAAACATGTCTAGACATGGTACACATAATTGGCTGGGTCTGTAAGTAGGGACTGCTCACTCTTATGTAAGTTTTGTACCAACCGTGCTTCTAGTGATAGAATCATTGTGGAATTTGTCGCGATCATCTCAAACTTGGCCGGAGGCATCAGGAAGAAAGCGAACATTAACCCCCTACCAAAAGTGGACATCCCTGTTGAGGATCAAGATTTTAGAGGCATAAACATAACCCCAATTATTGCACAAGTATTTGAAAGGACCATGTATGACACATTTAGTAAGAATAGCATTGAAAATTACTTAAGCAAGTCACAGTTTGCTTACCGTTTGGGTGGCAGTTGGACTAACGCACTACTTACATTGTAAAATGCAACACAATTTTCTCAAGATCTTAGATAACAGTAATACTAAGGCTGCCAGGCTTTTTACTATGGACTTTTCAAAAGCCTTTGACAATGTTAACCACAATCTGCTAGTAGAAAAGCTGAAAAATAGTCCTCTTAATCCATACATGTATATTATAAATTGGTATATTAGCTTTTTAGAGGGTAGAAAACAAAGAGTTATCAGCAACGGAATAACATGCAGTTGGAGAAACGTAAATAAGGGAACTACACAGGGTAGTGTTTGTGGACCTTACTTGTTTAATTTATTTTTAAAGTGCACCTAACGTTTATTTTGTTGTCATAAATATCGATTCTACATCAAGCTTTGAGTACTTCTGTGAAGAAAGTTTTGGTTTACAGAGAATACTCTATGTTCTACGTTTGTTTGAAATCGTGAAAATGTGACCTTTCCTGACCCATGACCGCGTAAGCAAAAGCCTGAGTCGATCCCTGGGTTGACGTCATCTCATTAATGCATTATTCTCCATGGCGTCTTTCTATCACAACAACATCGATTTATAGAGAATATACACTGTTTGCGAGTTGTTAGTTAAGAAAAAAGTCATTTTAGTCAACATGTTAAGTATTTATTCAAATTATTGCAAAGTCGAATTAATTATATGACGTCTACCCAGGGATCGACCCAGGCTTTTACTTACGCGGTCGTGGGTCAGGAAAGGTCACATTTTCACGATTTCAAACAAGCGTAGAACATAAAGTATTCACTTTAAACCAAAACTTTCTTCACGGAAGTACTCAAAGCTTGATGTAGTATCGATATTTATGATAACAAAATAAACGTTAGGTGCACTTTAAATGATTTAGAAATTAATGAGCTTATAGAAACCAGTGTAATCAAGTATGCAGACGATTCTACTATTATAGTTCCAGTACTTAAGGACTTACAGTACTTTGCTGGCATTATATGAATTGGACTAAAGAAAACAAAATGAGTTGCAACACATCAAAGTGCAAGGAATTAATTTTAAGTAAGAAAGAGAATACATCTAATTATCCTGTTCTGCATGATGTTCACCAACACAAAAAGCTCACTGTGCTCGGGGTCACGCTTCAGTCCGATTGTAAGTTTAATTACCAGGTAAAAGAAAAACTCCAAGAAGCCAACAAATGTTTGTATGTTATAAGGAGCCTAAGAAAGGAACGATATACACAGGCAGAGGTACGATGTAGATCATCTTTATAAATCCATGGTGCTACCGAAAATAATGTACTGTCTACCAGTATATGGAGCGAGTGAAGCAGACTTATCAACTGTGCAATGTTTTCTCAAGAGATGCTACAAGAGGCGGTGTACGTCTAACTTTAATACATGTATATCTTATTCACCAACTTTTAGAGAAAGCCAATAGAAAACTATTTCATAAGATCAGCAATAACTCGACACGCCCTGCACTTTTTACACTTCTACCTAGGTTTTAAGGATTCGTCTATTCGTCTTGGGTAAAAGAGTTGTTTCATGCCGAAAGTTTGATGCCGAGCGTTTCAAAAATAGCTTTATTAATAAGCTATATTTCTTACGAAGAGACTAGTGGCCATAGACAAAGGATTCCTGAATAAAAAGTTGAATTGATTTATTTGTCATGGTGCATTGGCCGTTCAAAGTTGCTCAAAAACGTGTCTTCGGTTGCCTGTGGACGAAAATCAAGCGCGCTAGAGCGTTTTACAAAATTGGCACTGGGTCTAGTTTGACGTCATCAACAGAACAATCAAAAATCAATTTGGAGAGCGCGAACAAATTTTTTTCCCGTATCGAAGTCAGGCAAAATTGCCAAAATCAGGTGACAGTTTTTCTGCCGTTAATGATGTGGTAATCACATGCGTGACGTCACTAGGTCTGTGCATTTATATTCGTCTCCATAAATACTACAAAATAAGTGCATTTTTGGCCAGTTTTCAATTTAAATATGTAATACTTTGAGAAACCTTTGACGATGGCCATAATTTTTCTAATAGAATCCTTGCAGTCAGCCATATTTACTTTTGTAAATATAAATGTAGGACCTAGTGACATCACGCATGCGATTAGCATATCTTTAACGGCATAAAAATTGTCGCCTAATTTTGGCAATTATGCCTGACTTCGATAAGAAAAAAAATTATGTTCGCGCTCTCCAAATTGATTTATCATTGCACAGAATGGCTAAGGGAAGCCTATAATTTAATAAAATGAAATAAAAATGAGATCAATTTTTTCATGTCATTGGCACTTTAAGGTCTAAGCTTTAAAGTGCCACTACGACGAAATTTGACCATTTCTTTTGCCACTTTTTTGTATTCCATAAGAACAAACAGTGGCAGAAATATCCAAATCAGTAAAAAAAAGTTTGAAAGGGGCCAATTAGACCACACATTTTAAAGAGAGTTTACCGCCAAAGTCACGTCCGCCATTACTCGAATGCGTTCCCGTGGGCGAGGAATGCTTAGTCATTTTTTAGCGTTGCTTCGAACCCATACATTTATATTGTCTGCAAACTCACACTGCGAATTTTGCTGTGGTTTAGTAAATAACGACCTAAAATCTGCATCAGATTCTTCAGAACATAGTAATGTGTCTTTCTGTTTAAAGTTATTGCCGGATGTTGATGATTTAGGGGGAAATAGAGCCGCTGGCGACCAAGTTGAAAGCTGGACGAATCAGACCACAGGAAACCCAAGCTCTGTTTGTGTTTTAAATTATAAGGGTTTGTATGAGATTTTTAACGAGTATTTGGTTTGTATCCGTTAGGCCAGAAATACTGACATAAAATCAATGAAAACTCCCCTGAAGTCTTAATCTGTTCTTCATTGGGCTCTGTATGCAATTTCAGCGAATTCTGTTGACATTTTACCCCTCGACCTCTCCAACTAAAATATGCCCAAATACGTTACTATTTTGAGTAAAATGAGCATATTTATAACATTACTTATGATTCCATAAACCGAAATCGAATAAAGAAAATGGAATAAAATTTTCATGGGAAGTAGTCCTACGCCACAGGTATGAAATATGCTAAAAACATCGCTTGAATCGGTCTGGAAAATACAGTTCTCGACGACTAAACAGGAAGTAAGGCGAATTTGTATTTTTTTTAACGAAAATATTCAACCCATTTTTTTTTCGAAAATGCTCTCATACAATTTTTTTAAACTTTGCAGTCTTAAAGGACTACATTTAGTCTACAAGGGACACTAGGTCATTTTAAATGTTTAGGTCTAGATTTCGAGAAAATTGATAATATGTAAAATACATGACGTCAACGCTGTGTTGCTATGGTAACACCGATGTCAAACAAACGTACATTTTTGGAAAGTTTATTCTATTGCTAGTAAATGGATGAAGTCCCTAGCCCGACCGAGCTCTAACAGCGGAGTATCAGCCGTTCAAAGTGGTTATGGTGCATCCCTGGAAAATCCGGGCGAACCACTTTAATTTAGCGTTAGATCGCACGAAGCACATCGAACTTTTCATCACTTTGTGATGTTAATTGTTCATTGCCCGTTTATTTGGCGATTCGAACGCATTTTCGCACAGACGTTGAATGCTCAATTTAGAGCTTTCACAAAGACGTTCGGTAGGCATGTTTACATTACACTATAAATTCGAAAGCGTTTAAATGCTTATGTTGAATTGTTCGAATGTTTAGGGCAAGTTGTTCGAACGTTCAGGGCAAGTCGTTCGAACGTTTAGGGCAAGTCGTTCGAACGTTCAGGGCAAGTCGTTCGAACGTTCAGGGCAATCCGTTCGAGTTTTAAATCAGACCGTTCGAACGCTTAAATCAGACCGTTCGAACGCTTAAATCAGACCGTTCGAACGCTTAAATCAAGCCGTTCGAACGCCTGCAGGAAATCGTTCGAAAATTTAGCGTTCCCATTCGAATATTTTTACATACCGTTCGAATGCTTTGAGAAACCGTACGAACGTTTTTTAAAAGCGTTCGTTGGCCGTTCGTTGGCCGTTTATTTTACCGTTCGAACGGATTTTCGTTAAGGTACATTTTCCCGTGTGTGGTCACACTGATAATTTTGTTTTATTATTAACGGGTTTGTTGTCTAGAATACATTTTTCTTTTAAAAATGTTACTGTTAACATTTTAAATAAAGACAAGGTATGTCCATGATATTGGTGCTGAGTCAGATGATTCATTCATTGTAACTGTAGTCTTTAATACATAGGAACAGCTTCTTCCTGAAGACAAATTAGTCAGAACGTCTTGTCTACCCTATGCAACTGCAACGTTAGTATCAAGATGTGCACCAACAGAAACTATAGAGCAAGAACCTGCATCTAACAACAAAGCTGTCGAACTCTTTGCAGCCAATGAAAATGACATAGGAGATAATAATTTGGATAAAATTCTGGTATTACAGGACAGTACCAAATCAGGACCTGGCAACGTGATTCATGGAGCGGAGGTTTGGCAAAACGACAAGAGTTTGGTCAAAAGGAACTTCGGAAATGCATCAGTCACACTTGGAAAAGAGAAGAGTGCGAAGACAACAGATATTGTATCATGCATGCGAATGCCAACAGAACAACAAGATGAATCTAATGATGTGTTAAATAACACAAAGGATTGTACTGCCAAGAATAAGTCCAAGGTAATGAAGACAATTAGTCTGTCTGTTCCAACAAAATCGGCAGAAACACTTAAGCCATTGAAATTCAGCTACTGCAGTAAACATAATGATGAAAAATTATCCCAGTACAAACAAAGAAACAAGAAAGTTAGTAAATTAAGAGACGTACATGTAAGATCGCATGTCCCAACTGAAACTATAGATAAACTATTTAAATGCAAGCAGTGCGGAAAAAGTTTCAGTCATTCTGGTAACCTAGCAAAGCATATTCGAACACACACTGTAGAAAAGCTATATAATTGTAAGCAGTGTGGAAAGGATTTCAGTAAATCTGGTTGCCTAGCTAAGCATATTCGTACACACACTGGAGAAAAACCATATAATTGTAAGCTATGCGGAAAGGATTTCAGTCAATCTGGTGACCTAGCTAAGCATATTCGAATACATACTGGAGAAAAACCATATAATTGTAAGCAATGTGGAAAGGATTTCAGTCGATCTGATCACCTAGCTAAGCATATTCGAACACACACTGGAGAAAAACCATATAATTGTAAGCTTTGCGGAAAGGATTTCATTCGATCTGGTGACCTAGCTAAGCATATTCGAATACATACTGGAGAAAAACCATATAATTGTAAGCAATGTGGAAAGGATTTCAGTCGATCTGATCACCTAGCTAAGCATATTCGAACACACACTAGAGAAAAACCATATAATTGTAAGCTTTGCGGAAAGGATTTCATTCGATCTGGTGACCTAGCTAAGCATATTCGAATACACACTGCAGAAAAGCTATATAATTGTAAGCAGTGTGGAAAGGATTTCAGTAAATCTGGTTGCCTAGCTAAGCATATTCGTACACACACTGGAGAAAAACCATATAATTGTAAGCTATGCGGAAAGGATTTCAGTCAATCTGGTGACCTAGCTAAGCATATTCGAATACATACTGGAGAAAAACCATATAATTGTAAGCAATGTGGAAAGGATTTCAGTCGATCTGATCACCTAGCTAAGCATATTCGAACACACACTGGAGAAAAACCATATAATTGTAAGCTTTGCGGAAAGGATTTCATTCGATCTGGTGACCTAGCTAAGCATATTCGAATACATATGGAGAAAAACCATATAATTGTAAGCAATGTCGAAAGGATTTTAGTCATTCTGGTAACCTAGCTGACCATATTCGAACACACACTGGGGAAAAACCATATCATTGTAAGCAATGCGAAAAGAATTTCAGTGGATCTGGTGGCCTAGCTCAGCACATTCGTACACACACTGGAGAAAAACCATATAATTGTAAGCAATGTGGAAAGGATTTCAGTCGATCTGATAACCTAGCTAATCATATTCGAACACACACTGGAGAAAAACCATATAATTGTAAGCTATGCGGAAAAGATTTCATTCGATCTGGTGACCTAGCTAAGCATATTCGAACACACACTGGAGAAAAACCGTATAATTGTAAGCTGTGCGGAAAGTATTTCAGTGGATCTGTTGCCCTAGTTAAGCATATTCGAACACACACTGGAGAAAAACCATATAATTGTAAGCAATGTGGAAAGGATTTCAGTCATTCTGGTAACCTAGCTAAGCACATTCCTACACACACTGGGGAAAAGCCATATAATTGTAAGCAATGCGGAAAGGGTTTCAGTCGATCTGATGGCCTAGCTAAGCATATTCGTATACACACTGGAGAAAACCCGTATAGTTGTAAGAAATGCGGAAAGGATTTCAGTGGATCTAGTGTCCTAGCTAAGCATATTTGAACACACACTGGAGAAAAAACACATAATTGTAAGGAATGTGGAAAGGATTTCAGACAATCTGCTGACCTAGCTACGCATGTTCGAACACAAACAAGAGAAAAACTATTTAATTGCAAGCAGTGTGGAAAGGATCTCAGTCGACCTGGTGGCTTAGCTAAGCATATTGGAACACATACTGGAGAAAAACGATATAATTGTAATCAGTGTGTAAAGGATTTCAGTGAGTCTAGCAGCCTAGCTCGTCCTGTTCATATTGATATTACAAACACACACTCTTGAAAGATGTTATTTAAACATAAGAAGTGCGAAAGTGTTTGCAAAGTCCAGAAACCTAGCTGTACATCTTTACTTGCTTCTAGCACGGCCGTTTCTTGTGGTAAATTTGGTCTGAGCATGCGCATTGCATAAATTTAAATTGGCGACATTCGAGAGCGTGCTTGTTTTTCCTGGGTGTATCCAACGCCAACTGAACGATTACCATAAAACCTTGTATGCACCACCCTGAAGCATGAACAGAGCTATTCAAAGCTTAACTCATTCGGGTCTTGTTAAAAAAATTGGGAAACAATGGATTGTTTTGAATTTAATTTTGTTATGTAATACATATTCACAATAATGTGGAAGCTATATGTCGTTATGAAGCCTGGTGAATAGACTTTCAAAATTGGGCACTTTTTGAATTTGATTACCATATGTTCACATAAATTAGCAGAAATTGTTGAGAAATTACTACAACATTTGACAAAAACTGAAATGGATTCCACAAAATGTGTAGTATAATACAAAGTTGGAAATAAAAAGTTACATTGATGTATTGGCAACATGTCTAGCACATCTGGCTGAAATAGGACGAAAGCAATTGAAACAATTATATTTACGGACACGTGCATACTGCCCGAAAATGTCATAATATAGGAAAATTCGGAAAATAATAGAATAAATATTCACCAAAAAAGGAATACCACATTGAACACTTTTACTTTACTCTCGTAGCACAACAGATTGACCGAATTTAAGTGATTTCTAACAGATAATTTGCATAGTTATAAAAATGTATAAAGGTCACTTATTATTAGTAAGTAAACTACCTAAGTAAAATAATATTTTTAGACATAAAAACTCAAAAGGCAAAGTATCACCTCTCAAAAGTATACATAACATAATATATAACGTATAGTTTCATTTATACTAAAGCAGAAGTCTTAGCAACGCCAAAACAATGAGTATGCATAAATTATAAATTCGCACAAGGTCACATTTCATTCACCTTGTGGCGTAAAATATCGGATTGAAAATGCTTGCCCTGTCCAAGGAAACAATTCTATCGCCCAGATATGTTCTCAATGATATGTCGAGACATGTTCTTGAGCCAATAAGAAAGGTTTCAAACAGGTCTAACATGATTTCAATGCCTTTTAAGCCCCTAAACAAGTCTAAATCGTAGCCATGAATTCTCAGCTGTGAGAAGGCTTCGCCGAAATTACGTAGCTGACGGCCAATTTACGACTCCAGAACACTCCATATACCTCCAAAACTGCCATCCAGGTCATCACACAACTTTCCTGGTCGAGTTAGGCCAAAACTGCAGCCAAATCGTACGTTTTAGAAGCCGTCGGATCTCCTCGCGTCTTGACCGCCATACTCAGAATCTCAGATTTTTTAAACTAAAATTAACCAATCAGAAGTTTGGTTAGATCGAATTCGATAAAACGTGCTGTGTGATTGGCTTAGGCTATAGTCACGTCGTTCAGCGAGTTTCAAAGCAATTGGATGTAAGGCTACGACGCTAGAATGTTTTTCCTACCGGTCTTGTATGATCTATTTTTCGTTGCGCGGACCAGAATGAGTTAAAATGGTCAAAGGTAGTTTTGTATTCTTATAAACGCTCGGTACTGGCACAAAGCTGGGCAAGCAAATCGAGACAAACGTATTCTTTATTGATTTAAGAGCTGCTTCAAGATTACTTCAAGAAAAAAGTAGCTTATGAGTTATGTGTCCTGTTTGTGTTTTTAATTAACTGTTTATCGTGTGTGCAATATTTTCCAGTACTTTTCACCCTTTGACTCGATTTTTATATATATGTATATGGTTTTATTGTACTATAAAGCCATGAATAAAAATATATAGTCTAAAAATGCATGAAGGGAAACATTGGCCTAATTGTTTAATTCCACATTTGTGTGGAATTATCTTGTAGTTGTACGATCACGGTCACTAATGAAAGAGAACTAGAATAACTTTTCTTAAGTAAAGTATTTGTGTTGAATGAGATGGATTTGTCAGTAAAGGACACATACAAGCCATCAGTGTACAAATGATTGCTCTTTATTTCTTGTCTCTATATCCATTCCAAACCTGCCCATCCCCTCCCGGGCATTTGACTGAGTTTCTGGCCTGGTGGTGGGGCATTTACCACTACCAGCAAAGAAACGTTTTGGGGATGGAAATTGTTCAAATAGATCGAGTCAAAATAGCGAATTTTACATCTATGTTTATAAGAGATAAGGGACGCTTTGGAACGAATGCAAATCTCTTACAGTGGGATATTTGCTTAGCTGAACGGCTGACCCCACACTGGAGTATTTGCAATGCTCTGATTCCAAAATATCAAATGCCCCACAAGTGCCGGGGGGATGGGCAGATTTGGAATTGATAGAGACCTTATTCCATTGAAATTGAAGGTTTTTGAAACAGATTTATATGACACCAGAAAACGCGTGGAATTTATTCAGCTGCATGTGCCACTTTTCATTTCATCTCATCTTCTTTATTTGTGGCACTGCCTCTCTGGTTTGGGGATGAACTTGCAGAAGATGTCCTTAATCATCAGTCCAGTCTTCTCAAATCCTCTGGAACAGCATTAAAATTGTGGTGTAGTGTGTTGAACATCTTGTGTGTTGACTCTCCTCCTTGCTCTCCATGGAAACCTATACTTACTTTCCACTTTCGAATCCAGGTTGCCACGTGAAGCTCTAGAAAATGGAGCTTTGGAAATATTCTTACTTGCGGGAATATTGTGCGTAAGAGGGACATGAACTTTGCAATATTCGTCTCTGCAATTGTAAAATAAGTAAAAACCACTAACCTCAATCATAACTTATGTTTATATATATTTTTACTGTGTGACTACTTTAACTGGGGCCGCTTAGACAAGGAGAACCAATCACATTTCAGAAGAAAACTACAGCATTTTCCTACGTTTGTTTAGCTAATCAGTATTACATGCATGATATAATACATTGCAGCATTTAAACTTGCTCGAGGTTTGATGTGGTAAAAGGAAGCTTTGATGGACTTGTTTTGTAGACTTAATATTTTGAATTTATCTGTGGCCCAGGTTACAGTATTTGCACTGTACATGTATGTATCTTTGGTTATACACACTGCATTTTCTCAAGCACATCTACATTTTGTAATTTTAAAAACACCTAAAGGAGTATTGCTAACCCTTATTTATCACGTTTTTCATCATCTCATGGTGGAATGGTTGTGGATTTCATGGTGCAATACCTGAGTGAATCCACAACAAAATTGACCATGTGATGATGCAAAACATGGTAAATGAAAGAACATACCACGGTAAACTATTATTTTTTTACAGCGACAATCTAATATTGTGAAGGAGGAAAGTGATTGTAGTGCAGCCTATCATGCCATCGATCTTCCGTATCTACCCTGCTACATATGCCCTTAATTATATTAGAAAGCAAGGAACTGAGCAGATGTAAGAAAGACATGTTTATCTTTGCAAATCAGGTACATGTATAAGTTCTGAGCCCGCATGCGCTAAATTATGCAATAATTATATGCGCGCACCTCGTGGCACTAATATATTTCTCTCCAGTGCAATTCTGCGGACGCTATTTTTGTTTGTGCTGCGTTTCGTAGGTTTTATGCCACATTTCATTTTACTCTCTAACATAATACATACCAGCGCAAACACCGTGATCGGTAGGCGAACACTAAAATAATTTTGACCGTGGTTTTGGTTGGTTTACCGATCTCGTATCGAGACCTGTGTACGTTACACTATACAGGTACTGAACTGATAGCTGATTTATAGCGAAATATAGCGATTTACTAGCAAATATATATACTGTGGTCAGTCTGAAGACATCTGAACACCTGAACTGTGAGAGCAATACTGTCACTCGCCAACAGGAAGCCATAATACACACTCAGCACATAATTATGATGAGCCAAGCAATATTCAACTCTCAAGGTAAACTTAAACAAGACTCCTCTCACGGCCGAGGTATTGGTTCGAGAAATTAAAAGCTTCCAACAGTTCCCTTTATAGTTCTGTAATATAATGAGCAGACTGAAGTTTTGAGAATGAGGGTAAAGTTTTTAATTAGAGATAACTAACAGGCATTTCAGTTAAAATCTTTAATCGACAAATACAAATATGGACTCGTAATGGGCTCATCATGTATAGCAAGAACAGCAGATAACGTTACACAGAGGCATACAAATTGATAGGCTAGGTTTCAGCCGTTGGGGTGTCGTTTCTCCAAAGCCTCCCCCCACTAACGGCTGGGCGCGCGGTCAACACACCGTGTCCGTGACGTCAGCTGATTAAAATTCAATATTATTCAATTTGCGTGTTTTGACAAGAAAAGCCGTTTACCCTTTCACGACGGCAAACGATTTCCCACGGGCGTAGAGGGAGGTTTAGTTCGCGAGTTTTTCTTGAGAACCCTAGCTCTAGGTGGGTAAGATCTTGTTTACTGACCGGTTATGTTTTTTTATGGTTCAGGGTAGGGTTTTAGTTAGTTTAAAATTCCCAGCATAATTTTCCGTGTAATTATGTCTGTGACACCGCGAACTCAACCACGCCCGGGAGATTTCGTCTCCCTTTCACGACTGTAGCGTAGGCTCTAAACTTTCAAAACACACTGGAACTCTAAACTTAAACTCCAAGTGTGAAATGATTTCTCAAGAACAAACGCCATTTAAAATTATTGAGAAACTATATAGACTGCATTATTTGTTACTCTGTAATATTAGTGCCGCTCAAGACACCTCGCTGACAGAAATTAAAAGCCGCAATACGGGGATAAAGTTCAGATATTATCTCGGAACTATTCTGAGCTAGTATTCCCGCTAAGTACTTGTGTATAGTATGTTTTGGAGACCTTAAAAAATGCACAAACTTAGTACATAGGACTTAAAGAGTTGTAAAACTTGTTTGATGAGTTAAACACGTAAACGCGGCCTTAGTCAGATGTGATTCCTCTCTTATAACTCTTTTAATATGGAGTCGTCCGTCTTTTCTTCTCCGATAAAGGCAGCACTAATTTGGTTTGAAGCAAGAATGACTTTCAAAACCCGGTGCGTACTGACACAGTGTCTTCACCCAAAACTAATACTCTTACTGCTTCCTTGTGTGAATCCTTGAATTATTCGAAACAAACTTTTCCAAAGCAAAGTTAAACGCATTTTGGAACCGGCTTCTGGTTCGGCTTTGAAAAGTTTACAAATAAATTATGCAAATACCTTCAGCGACAGGATTTTAGTGGCAAGATTTTATTGGCTAAAAATTGACAATTCCTCAGCTCGCGCGCCCAGCCGTGAGTGGGGAGAGGATCGCGGGCTCACCGAAACCCCCACGGCTGGAAACCGAGCCTAACAAATTGATCACGAATACAATTAACATGACTTCCAGAGGTTTTCTAGAGAGAACAGCCGCGGAGAAAGAGCCGCGAGGCGGCGATTAGCGAACTTGATAAAGAGCCGCGAGGCGGAGATTAGCGAACTTGACAAAGAGCCGCAGGGTTGAAAGAACAGTAGAGACATATAGTGATAGCTCCATCACAGGATGGACAGGATACAACTTACAGTATAATATGGGACAAATATAAACATACATTTGAGACAATCATCTATTGGTACTCGGAACCTGCAGTATAACAGAACAGCAGACTAAATTTTAAACGTGTGTTACATGAATAAGTATTCTCAGGTACTAACAATCACTCATGGTTGTCAACTTCAGGGCAGCACATTGCGCCATAATAGCAGTCTGTATCACAAAAACATTTTGAGGCGCATTTGAATATATTTATATAGAATTTGCGCAAAATAAATGAAAACATTTTATCGAGTGTTTCATCAGCCGTTCCAAAGATCGAGAAAATAATGAATGCCGAGAAAACAATGAATCCTGAGGGGCGCAAACACGAAGATTAATATTTTGAAATAACATAAAGCTGTATTGATAGATCAGTAGGACTGATTGTCTGTCTGGTGTGTTAATGTACTTGTACAAGCAAGCACCACCAAATTCTTACTTATTTTCTAACTTATTTAGTATCAGTGAAATTGTTAAAAAGTATAGTTTTTTATTATGAATAATAGAAGGACTATTATGATGAGTGAAGGTGTTAACTAAGTCTAAGTTTATATTATATGGGTGAAGGTATTATACATGTATGTGGTGTTAATGACTACTTGTACAAGCAAGCAGTGTTAGTGTGCTTGTGTAAGCAAGCACCTACAATTCATACTTACTATAAAAATGTTGAGTGATAATTTGAAGAGTGGGTTATTATGAAATATATAAATAGTGGTATGAAAATTGATTAACGTGATTATGCCATGGATATGATTTGATAAAATATGATATGTGAATAAATTATGTAGGGGAAAAGTATATTATGGAAATAATTTATTTGAATATTGAGTATAAAAATATGACTTAAGCTAGTATATAACTGTAATCATTATTGGTTAAATGATGTTCATTCTACCCCCCACCCCCCTCCCCTTTTTCTTTTATTTACCTAAAATATTTAGAGTAAAATATTTAGAGTAAAAATATGTGAAAAATACTTTTACATTAAGGCTGCATTAGAATTGAATTGCCAAGGGTAGAATGAACATCATTTAACCAATAAATTATAATGATTACAGTTATATACTAGCTTAAGACATATTTTTATACTCAACATTCAAAGAAATTATTTCCATAATATACTTTTCCCCTACATAATTTATTCACATATCATATTTTATCAAATCATATCCATGGCATAATCACGTTAATCAATTTTCATACCACTATTTATATATTTCATAATAACCCACTCTTCAAATTATCACTCAACATTTTTATAGTAAGTATGAATTGTAGGTGCTTGCTTACACAAGCACACTAACACTGCTTGCTTGTACAAGTACATTAACACCACATACATGTATAATACCTTCACCCATATAATATAAACTTAGACTTAGTTAACACCTTCACTCATAATAATCCTTCTATTATTCATAATAAAAACTATACTTTTTAACAATTTCACTGATACTAAATAAGTTAGAAAATAAGTAAGAATTTGGTGGTGCTTGCTTGTACAAGTACATTAACACAACGATCGCATGAACGGCAAAGGAATGTAAAAGGTGCTATAATGTTCTATTTCTCATAATTTCATTGATTGATAGTCAAATTCAATAGAATCCCATCGAAATAATGTGTATCCATTCGATAATTGTTGAAGATCGAATTTCTTTTTGATCAAACTAAGTAACTATGGTTTAATTTCGAAGAACATCGTATGTGGGGAAAGTTTGAGATTGAAAGATATTTCGTTTTCTCCCTCTCCGATTGGCTGGATGGTGGTTTCTTTGAGTTTTCACAGTAAAAAGAACCCATAGCATACAAAAATACTTTCCTTGGTGTAGTGTGGATTGTAGACATCTCATACAGCACTTCAGGCATTCAATCGTATGCTCACTGCCGCAGCCTATTGTCTTTTGCTATAGTTCTTAGCTGGATCATTACTGAATGTTTGATTACCAGGGTTATCATTGTTACTTTCTCCTGGTTGTTTCAACAAATCATCGGATAGTGGACAACACAGTGGACTAGTAGTCGGGAGCATTCACGAGGTCGATAGTTCGAGACCTACTTCATACGCTAATTTTTATTTCTACCTTTCTTTCACTTTTCACCTAAAGTCACATGATGTTATCCTTGTTGATTCGTTAAAACGCAAGTGTCTTGATATGTCCAATGAGAAGCCAGTTGAAAATCACATAAGATTAAAATGTTTGAAACATGCGTGGTTTTCGACTCTTGTTTCATTGGGATTCTAAACCCATACGTCTGATCAGAATAGGGTGCTGTGGTTGGCTAATAACCTGATGAATTAATAATGATTATGAATAATTAATGAGCTCAACAGCCAATCCGGTCATCCCATTTTGGTCAGGTGCATGCCTTGATACACGATGAACTCTAGTTACATGAAGATCTGAGGAGGCATCTATCCAATCAAATGACAGATTAATCTTGATGTCCAATGAAACGCCAGATCCAAGGTTGCTCCGATTCGTTCAAGAACTATTTCAAACACCAATTGGAGTTTTACTAGAGGTTCCAAATATCTCAAAAACAAATTAAACCCGCGAGAGGTGTAGCCTCGAGGGTTTTATTGTTTTCGAGATATTTGGAATCCCCTGATGAAAACAATGAGTCTTTCAAATGAGTCTTTATAATGTCTTCTCGCGAATGACTAAAACGAAAATTTACATCAGCTTCTTTCCAAACATCATTAGCAAGTATAGTTTACCGTTTGACTGTTGTATATAATTATTCCATAGATGACTCCAGTGGAGGAACACTTTTTCTTTCTATGTCGTTCTTTACTTCTTCACTCTTTACTTGTAGTCTATCAGTATATAAGTAGTTAGTGGTTCATGAATATGATGATTAAGACAGATTTCGGCTTGGAAATTGCGTTAAACACTAGTACGTTTGGAACTGCTGTTTTTTTATTTAAACATTTAATATGCAGAGTTTACCCCAAGAGCATCATCTAGGTGGCTCACTGCGAATAAAATGGTGTTGATAGATGATGGCAAGAAAAATTAAAACTCACGCTTTTGAAACCGATTAGATTCTTTAATTACGCATTGGAGAAAATAGGAAATATCAGCATTTTTATCCACTGAAAGTTGTGAAGATCCAAACAAGAAAAGCTTTAGTATCTGTAACTCGGACTGTCAGCAAGAATTCGAGCAGCAGAGGAGAGTAGTTTTAATTTATGAGTAGAAAATATCGGACAATGAAGGAAATAATGATTGATATTTTCAGTTCCAAAGCCATAAAAATATGCCGGGGATATTTTACACCCAATTTTGAAAAGATAAAAATTAAGAGCATAGAGGAATATCTGTCCAGAGATAAATTAAACAGAGCTGTATATTTTGGAACATTAAAACTGGTGACTGAAGAAGAGGAGAGAAAGTTCTGGAAGATAGGACTGCTAGGAAAGGACTCGGCTAAGTCGTTGTTGAATGTAGTGTATTATTATAATGTAAAATTGTTTCGCCTCCGCGGAGGCGAGCATAGGCGAATCTGCCTAACTAACTTTGAGATAGGTGATAACTATATCCGATTTGAAGAAAATGCTTCGAAATCGTTTCATGGAGGGCTCCTTGATTTGAAATACGAACCGCGTGTTGTAAGGCATATATGCCACTCTGTAGGTGAAATTCACGAGCCTTGTTTAGTAGAGTACTACCGCCTATATATAGGCCTGGTACAGAGTCACGGTAGAAAAGTTAGCGCTTTTTATTTTAAGCTTTTGATAAAATGCAAGTTGGTATTAATAGCCTCAATCGTATGTTTCTAGACATGTGCAAGGCTGCAGGCATTAAGCCGAGAACTGCTCACTGTTTGCGCGTAACTTTTGGATTCTCAAGCTGCATTATTATTTTTTTGCTCTAGTTTGCTGTTCAGCAATTTGTTTTTCGGCTAAGATCTCATGCACGTTTTTTTAAAAATATATTTCATGTACTAATCTATTCAATTTGGAATATTGAGTTATTCCAAAATTAACTATCTTTGTACTTAACAATTCTTGTCCTAAGTAAACTTTAAGAGCCATCCGTTCCATATAAGTTCCGTTCCGTTTTAAGAGCCATGCCTCTGTGGAATTTTTTTTTATCAGGGCATCGGGGCTAGTGGTCCGTCCCTTAATAGACCAGTTCGCGGTTAATTCCGACATTTTGAAAGTAGTGCAAACAAAGCGCGACATACAGTATTTGTCAAAGTCGAAGTCCGCGAGAAAATTTACAGACAATGTATGGGAAACTGAAAAAAAGAATGGCACGCTTCCCAACACAGCTACATCCCTCAAATTTCGATCAGTTAATCTTTTATCTGGTATCTTAAGGTTAAGAATGAAAAGTCCGAAGACTATACAGCAAAGCTGATATACACAACGTAAAATTCTAACACAAAGCTCTACGGTTAGCTAGGCCTGACACGAAAAGTGCTCGAACTAGATTGCAGCCATAGACAGCTGTTTCATTCTTATTAGAACTCGTCAGTATGGCATAGCAAACAGCACGCGGGCTTCGGTGCCACTGCACTACCGACCTGGACTGCGCTAAGAAGCATCTAGTAAGAGCTCACAGAAAAGCTTGGTTATCGGGTCACGCGTCATTACGTGTGGCGAAAAGCCAAAAACCAAGCAAATCTGAACTAAACGTGTCAGTGCTTTACGAGAAATATAGTGATGCTGGCCAGACCAGCTTTATAAAAATGATGACAAATAGCAGGAATAATCGGATCTATAAAAGACCTACGGTACAAAAATCCACAATAGAAAATACATAAGCAAATACCGTGAATAAAAATCCTGCAAAAATACGTAGGTTGTATCTGAAGAATATTTCAGAAATCCGATTTTACGGATTTTATTTGGCATCGGATTCTCATACAAACACTGTATTTCGCGCCATGTGCGAAACATTTTCCGAATATACTTTCAAAAAGTCGGAATTAACCGCGAACTGGTCTATTGAATAGACCATTTTCTCAGGTATGCGCACGCAATATTGGTCCGCCGAATCGCTTTTTGAACAATAGCCGCCAATTTTTTAACAATAGCCGATAATTTGAATAACAAAGGCTGTCGCATCAGAACGAGTCTAACAAAAGCTAACAAAACTCACGGCCCGCCAAGAAATACTTCATGTAGGCAGCTTGGATTTAGACTGGTATGTAATCAACTAAAGTCGATTGAGGTATGCTAACCGCCGTGGAAAGCGTGTAGCAGCTGACGTTTCGAGCGTTAGCCCTTCGTCAGAGCAAAAAAGCTTGGATTTAAGCGTAGTCCACACGAGCAAGTTTTCCTTGACAAGTTTTATTTGCTCGTGTAGACGACGAAAAATGACAAGTTTTGCCTTGACAAGTCTCCTTGTTGAAAAACTGGCGTGCCAGTTATTGAACAAGGCAACTTGTCAAGGAAAACTTGCTCGTGTGGACTACGCATTAGCATTGGTTGAAATCATAGGGAGGGTTATAGGAAACCACTACGTGATTCCCACGTGAAGTATTTACCGGCCCGTCAAGCCTGTTGGGTGCGCATACTTGAGAACATGGTCTATTGAATTCGGCATGGCAGAAATTCGACGTTTCAACCAAGCATAAATTTAGTAAAGTTGAACTTGCAGCAGAGTAGAGGCCTCTTACGGATGGGCTTGCTGTGCTATTCACTCTTTATACCGCTGACCACTCGTATTTCATGCTCCGGCTCTGCCTCGGGTGTTGCTATATCACGGGAGAGGATCGAGGCAGAGCCCAAGCATGAAACACGATTGGTCATTGGTATAAAGAGTGAACACCACAGCAAGCTCACAACTCACTCGTGCACATCGCCTTGACGAACATCCCATACGTCTTACTACAAATTGCATCAAGCTTGAGAGGATCAAGACCACCAGGCTTCTTGGGACCGAAGTGCAGGAGAACTTAAAGTGGAACGATAATGTACAGTCCAAAATATCTAGTTGTTCCAGCACCCTGGCTGTAATTAAGAAACTCAAACAATTTACACCATTTCATGTGAGGAAACAATTAGCTGAAAGCCTTGTTTTGTCTAAAATTGACTATAATGATGTTGTTAGCTATCCTATTCCTTGTTACTTAGTTAAGCGTCTCCAGCTCGCTGCTGCTGGTTTTGTAATTAATCATTTTGCAGACTTGTCAGATGTTTTAAAACTTTGATGGCTCTCTATAAGCTATCGTAGAGATTTTCATCTATCGAAGGTAATATTTAGGCCTTATACAACGAGCATTGGCCAGCATATCTTCAGTTAGAGGAACACAAACCAGCAAGAGTTCTGTGTTTTTTCTTTCATTTTTGTTTTATATTTTATCCCCCGGGTTCTTTCATTATATATTGTTAACGTATTGACTTTGTAGATGGCCGTACATTTCTCATTTTTAAATTAACATGTCATGTTATACGCCATACTCTATTGCACTTAGGCCCGATTCAAACGTCGAACTTTTCATGCGCCGAACGCAATTGAAACAAAAGATAATTAGGCGGCTTCTTTTGATCTAATTAGGTTCGGTCAGGAGCCCATTACCAGGAGCTTTCCTCTGTTATTGGTTGGGTCCCCAGCACAGAGGTAGATGAGGCTATTTTTAGATTCGAAATTCCCGCGAAAAGAGGTTTCCGGCATGTTGGTGCCCTTAAACAATAGATTCCTCGTTAGCTTCTTTTGTTGGGGCACCAACATTTGAATCTCTGGGGATTGAGTGAAAACCAGCAATTCGAATTCCCGCGTTGAAAGTGAGAAGAATGATAATGAGAAGTGACGTTAGCTATCTGATTGGCTAAGAATAGCCTACCTTTGTTCGTTTTCGCGCGAAACGCAATGCTAAAAATAGCCTCATCTACCTCTGTGCTGGGGTATAACGAAATACCGGCGTTACAACGTATAGCTGGTATTTATATTCTGTGCGTTGCATACCGTAGCAAGTGCCGCGGTAAGCGCGTTAATTGGGTTGTGAGTTCATTAGTAATGCTTTGTAGTTAGGGTATTTAAGGGTACACGTTGTTAGCGTGTTTCTCTTCAGCCGCGTACAACCTAGCAGGCAGACTTCTTTGAGTTTCGACTAACATGCAAATGACCCGCAAGAGTTCATCTTCTTCGACTACAAGACCTGATCTTCGACAGCTTATCACGCAGATTATCTTTCTACGACCTACTAATTTCTCCTCGGTTATCGATACGGGCTTTTATTTATTGAAGTCTCACGAATATTCTTCTAGCTTTTCAATCAAAATCCTCCTTGACTAGGGCAGCAAGCGGTAATTGAACCACCGGTACAAGGTTCTTGACAAGTTGGAGCAGGCTATTAAGCACTGATGTACCTACATCGAAAAGAGCAATTTAGTCCAAGAGGGAGCCATATAAGAAGCCTCCGATTTCGACGACGAAAAGCATATTTTTCAGGTTAGAGAGAAGTGCACGTGAGCGCAGAGATGTGTGCGAAACAGGTAGAGTCTAGCACAGGACTCGACAAAGACCGCCATATCGTCGATTTAATGCCGACATTCTTGCCTCTCCTGCGGTTCTACGCAACCAAGTTTGCAGTAATCCCACTTCTACCTGGCCCGTGGTCAGATTGGTTCTTGCTTTAAGATAAGTTGTTCATGTAGTTGCAATTATATTTTGTACTACTAGTAGCCGTTGTTCTTTTTGTTTTTATTCACGGCTCCCACTTGCTGATTCTAAACTAACTTTGTTTTACTCTTCAGCCCGATGTTATGACTGTAGGTTACCGGGCTGTATCCAGTATTCACCGTATATCTTTGTCTTGTTGTTATTATTCCTGTTACTGCGTCTGTGCTTAGCACAGAATAACGAAATACCGGCGTTACAACGTATAGCTGGTATTTAATATTCTGTGCGTTGCATACCGTAGCAAGTGCCGCGGTAAGCGCGTTAATTGGGTTGTGAGTTCATTAGTAATGCTTTGTAGTTAGGGTATTTAAGGGTACACGTTGTTAGCGTGTTTCTCTTCAGCCGCGTACAACCTAGCAGGCAGACTTCTTTGAGTTTTTTCAGGTTTTTTCTGGCCACACTGATGTCTTTCACTTTTTGTAAACATTATTTGTAATACATGATATGTAACGGTTATTCTCTGGTAATACGTATTAAACGGTACTGTGCCTGTAGGTTACCCGGCTGTATCCAGTATTCACCGTATATCTTTGTCTTATTGTTATTATTCCTGTTACTGCGTCTGTGCTTAGCACAGAACAGACACAGTGGTGAAGATGGATGCTCCTGGTAATGGGCTCCTGGTTTGGCGCATGAAAAGTTCGACGTTTGAGTCGGGCCTTACTTGCCGTATAACTTTATATGTCGTGTCTTTGACCATGGGTTTCGCAAGCACCATTACGAATTGGCATGCACACAGCACGCGCGTTAGCCTGCGTTGCGGCTCTGGAGCGGCGCAGCGAACGGAGATTACGGGGATTGGGACGAGAGAGGGGTAGAGGGCCGGTGGGGTGGAAAGGAAGAGAGCCTGCCGGCAACCTATGGTTATTTTGATAATTTTCGGCCTCGGAAGGCCGAGTTTTGCTATTGGCTAAAATGCGTGATTGACAGAAATCATTAAATTTTATTCATGCATGGCATGCAATAAGAGCAGAAACCAATTAATATGGCGACAAACATACCGAGAATTCCCTCAGCGATGAATTTAAAGAAAGAACAGGAGCAAGGCTATTAGAGATCTTTTGTCTGGAAGAGATGTTCTAGCTGTAATCCCAACTGGGTTTGGAAAAAGTAAAACATGTTGTCGTTGGGTTGGCGTTTTGGTTATTGCTCCTTTGGCTAGTATTGTGAAAGATCAATTGAACCCATTGAACCAGTTAAAGTTCCTTAGGTTATCCTGCTGCCGAACTTTCAGACCTAAAATCCGAGGAACTACAGAAGTGCAACTTCAAATTGCTGTTTAGTTTTGCAGAAGAAGTGATGCCGGAGAGCGAATTTCGCGATGAGCTGAAGGGTGGAGAACCCTGCATCGGAACTCCACAGGCGTCTTGCTTGTATTTTGTCGTCGACGAATCGCACACGGTTGAAACATGAACCGGTGTGTTTGAGGAACAGGCTTGTGCTTCCGAAAATACGAGCTCCTTTGATGATTTTGTAACGCTGCGTGGAACACAAATGCCATCCGTCTTTTCTAATTACATTACACTTGCCAAAAAAAATCACTCCTATAATACAAGATTTGCCGCCAATCTAAATTTTAATAGACCAAAAACACGAACAAACTACGGAATGCATACATTTAAGTACATCATCGAAAATCTGGGGGAAAAAATCGACTTTGAATTGAAATGTGCTTGCTCTGTTAGTATATTTAAAAAACAAATATACAACTACTCTTTAAAAAAAAAAGGAATATGAATATAGGAATATTCAGCTGTGCCTAACGTAACAGAATCTTAGTATCTTTAATCGTAGGCAGTGTCCAACTCTGAAGCTACGCTACTTTGGTCACTGCGCACGATCTCAATATATAATATGTACATTTCTTTATTTTCATTTAAATGTATTATTAATGTAATTGTACCTGTAGTCATTATAAATAGTACAGAGTGCAGAATAAACTTGAACTTGAACTTGATGGTTTTATAGCGCTTCTTTTTGGCAGAACTTCGTTGCAGTGTTATTGTGGTCGGCAGTGTTCTTTTCTGATTTGGTGGCGACTTTACATTCAGCGGTAACGAGTTCTCCTTATCTTAGTTCTCTTTATCCTGCAAATCTTCTCGAACAAAGGTGTAGTTCTCTACTGCATTTCGAATCTTACTTCCTCAGGAACGACAGACTCGCTCGGATAGAGGACCAGATTTCGGAATACGAAGACCAATGCTTTTGCAGGCACCAATTAAGCCTCGGTTCTCTTTTCTTTCCGAAGGCTTGAACAGATTCTCTCCGTGGAAATATTTGAATTCCCAAATGCTACCTTAAAACATACATTACATATCCTGAAAAAGTCGTTGACGTTTACAGGTTTGGGTTTAGGCCCAGTCTTCACATCAGTTTTTTTGGAGCTTCAGCTGACATTCTCCAAGTTCGTATATTTGTTTTGAATTTTACGGTCGAGTTTAGATTCCATGAGATTCCATGCGTTAGTCTGACAGATATTAAACATGATTTTCACTTTGCCGCATGATGATTGGATGAATCGGTCGAATGACTTACTAATTTTATGCATTTTAATTAGTGGGTAGTAGTAGAGAGGCACCGAATTAGCCGTTTTTTTAAGGCACTATTCTAATTTTTAAGGCGCTCATTAATTCAGATGACGTCACAGACTTATTGTCTTCGGTCATGCATAAATTAATTAGGGCGTACGCCCCTTTTTTAAGGCGCTATGTTAATTTTTAAGGCGCTCATTAATTCAGATGACGTCACGGTTCTATTGTCTTTCCACGTGAATAAAGTGCGGTAAAGTACGGCGCTCATGAATAAAGTGCGGCGCTCTCATGAATAAAGTGGAATCTCATTAACTCAGAGGATTATCTATTATTTCTGCGAATGAGGACCTCGATCTATTCGGGCATGTTTGGGCAAAGCTTGAGCGGCTATAAAACCAGAACCTGTGTCTCTGAGTGAGTACAACCCATAGTGTAAAACCAGAACCTGTGTCTCCGAGTCAGTACAACCCAAAGTATAAAACCAGAAAACTCCAAGATGGCAAGGAAACCTATATCAGAAGACACTATTTGCATCGATGAAGTTGAAGTTGTCGAAAGATACAGAGCATTTCACAGGATATCAAGTACAATACATTTGGTGTATGCTGCACTCTGTGAAAAAACAATCTACGCCGAGAAAGAAAGACAATGTGAAACAGATCACCCAAATCAAAGACAGCACGATTGCTTGATGTTATCCGAAGAGGAATCGTGGAATTTGTTCTACGATAATGCAAAAGAAAAAGTCAAACCAGAGAGAGTGTGGGAGATTGTGAACGCTGTTTGCTACATGTTGAACATTGAAATTCATCGCTCATGGAAAGTTTACCTATCTGAACTTTACAAGTTACCCTGGACCACAGTGTATCTCTTACATCTTCAGTTCAGGCAACATATTTACTTTCATTGATCAAGTGCTTGAAGTAGTGAGACGTGAAATACATCCACTGAATGACATTGAACAACACGGCTTTGCCTCAAGATATTCTGTGAGGAGGGTACACATAATCGTGCTACTCTGCTGGGGTTCCAAAACAAGCTTTCATTCGTTAATTCGCAGATGTACATGTACTTAACCAGGGTTCAGTTCGGATACAACGCAGGCTAGTGTTCACAGTGACTATGCAGTGCTCAACCTTAGCAGTAGTCCACTAGCCCAGGACTAGTAAAAATTGCACCTGGGCTAGTAAAATTCGAGAACCACTAGCCACAGGGCTAGTACATGTAGGTGTTCAGAGGTAAATAATTATAAATCATTATTACTATTATTATTGAAAGAAAAAAAGGAAAAAAACTTGATTGCAAAAATAACCAGGAGAAATAAAAGTCAAACCGTGTTCCAATGTGCATGCCACAACGTTTTACAATGTTTTGCAAATTTTCTATTGGAGATGGAGGACTGGAAACTAGGACTCCAGCAGCTCACGGACAGACCGCCATCTTGGTTTCGACTTGTGCACTTGTACTCGTGAACACACTCCTGGACTACCAGGAGTTGGCAGTGGGCTAGTAACTTTTAAAGATCACTAGCCCAAGGGCCAGTAAGTAAACACGTTAAGGTCGAGCGCTGCTATGATTACGAATTTAAGGTAAAAATACTATTTAAAGGAATCCAAAAAATAACCCAGGTTACTAAAACTAGTAACAATGACTACATGTATGTACAATATATCAAGTATAAGATGCGATTGATCAAATGTCATATAACACAATTGGCTCACTGTCCACATCAAAGTCATGCGTAGGCCCATCCTCTGGTACTGTAACCACTGGATAATCTACTTGAACAAACTCATCCGACTCTCTTCAGTTCAATCCAAGCTCTAATTCCCGAATTGTTTTCCTCTGGTTCTGTACCCGAGGACGAATACGAGGCGTACAACTTGATGGCGTCCTTTGGTGGGAGAAATCGTCTCTAGAATTAGAATTTTCAGTTTTATGCCTCCTCGATGTCTTGATCTTCGTAACTTTATTTCTCCGAACTACTTCCAAGTGAGTTATCACTGTTTTACTCCGAATTTCTTCAAGATAGTAAAACCTTGCCACCATGTTTAAAGCCCCAATTAGTTAAAATGGAATATTAGTTCATAAAATAACGAAAAAGGCATCTTAAAAACTCGCTCAAAATGGCGGACAAATGTAAAATGCTCTTTGTACATTCAAACCGAGGGAGCCTGGGTCATCAATGTCCCTTATGTGTCAATTTCTCTAGTAACGTGTTCACCATATATGGGAGCGCGCCTATATGTGCGCTTGGGAGTCGAAGGGTTAAAGAAGCTTGCCACTTGGAAGTGCACTTCACCCTTTACATGTTTGGCCAATAAATTTATTGTTCATTTAAAGATAATTTTGTTTTTATTATTAACGTGTTTGTTTGTTTGTTTAATTCATGATCCGTTGTCTGCAATACATTTTTCTCTTAAAAATGTTACTGTTAACATTTTAAATAAGGACGAGGTACGTCCAAGATATTGGTGCTGAGTCAGATGATTCATTCATTGTACCTGTATTCTTTAATACATAGGAACATCCTGAAGACAAATTAGTCAGAACGTCTTGTCTACCCCATGTAACTACAACGCTGGTATCAAGATGTGCACCAACAGAAAGTATAGAGCAAGAACCTGCATCTAATAACAAAGCTGTCGAACTCTTTGCGGCCAATGAAAATGACATAGGAGATAATAATTTGGATAAAATTCTGGAATTACAGGACAGTACCAAATCAGGACCTGGCAACGTGATTCATGGAGCGGAGGTTTGCCAAAACGACAAGAGTTTGGTCAACAGGAACTTCGGAAATACATCAGTCACACTTGGAAAAGAGAAGAGTGTGAAGACAACAGATGTTGTATCATGCATGGGAATGCCAACAGAACAACAAGAAGAATCTAATGATGTGTTAAATAACACAAAGGATTGTACTGCCAAGAATAAGTCCACGGTAATGAAGATAATTAGTCTGTCTGTTTCAACAAAATCGGCTGAAACACTTAATCCATTGACATTCAGCCACTGCAGTAAACATAATGATGAAAAATTATCCCAGTGCAAACAAAGAAACAAGAAAATTAGTCAATTAAGAGATGTACATGTACATGTAAGATCGCATTTCCCGACTGAAACTATAGATAAACTATTTAAATGCAAGCAGTGCGGAAAATGTTTCAGTCATTCTGGTAACCTAGCAAAGCATATTCAAACACACACTGTAGAAAAGCCATATAATTGTAAGCAGTGTGGAAAGGAATTCAGTAAATCTCGTGGCCTAGCTAAGCATATTCGTACCCACACTGGAGAAAAACCATATAATTGTAACGTATGCGGAAAGGATTTCAGTCAATCTTGTGACCTAGCTAAGCATATTCGTACCCACACTGGAGAAAAACCATATAATTGTAAGCTATGCGGTAAGGATTTCAGTCAATCTGGTGACCTAGCTAAGCATATTCGAATACATACTGGAGAAAAACCATATAATTGTAAGCTATGCGGAAAGGATTTCAGTCAATCTTGTGAACTAGCTAACCATATTCGAACACACACTGGGGAAAAACCATATAATTGTAAGGAATGCGGAAAGGATTTCAGTCGATCTGATAACCTAGCTGACCATATTCCAACACACACTGGAGAAAAACCATATAATTGTAAGCTATGCGGAAAGGATTTCACTCGATCTGTTGCCCTAGTTGAGCATATTCGAACACACACTGGAGAAAAACCATATAGTTGTAAGGAATGTGGAAAAGATTTCAGTCGATCTGGTGACTTGGCTAAGCATATTCGAATACATACTGGAGGAAAACCATATAATTGTAAGCAATGTGGAAAGGATTTCAGTCAATCTGGTGAGCTGGCTAAGCATATTCGAATACATACTGGAGAAAAACCATATAATTGTAAGCAATGTGGAAAGGATTTCAGTCGATCTGTTGACTTGGCTAAGCATATTCGAATACATACTGGAGAAAAACCATATAATTGTAAGCAATGTGGAAAGGATTTCAGACAATCTGGTCACCTAGCTGACCATATTCGAATACATACTGGAGAAAAACCATATAATTGTAAGCTATGCGGAAAGGATTTCAGTCAATCTGGTGAACTAGCTAACCATATTCGAACACACACTGGGGAAAAATCATATAATTGTAAGGAATGTGGAAAGGATTTCAGTCGATCTGTTGACTTGGCTAAGCATATTCGAATACATACTGGAGAAAAACCATATAATTGTAAACTATGCCGAAAGGATTTCAGACAATTTGGTCACCTAGCTGACCATATTCGAACACACACTGGAGAAAAACCATATAATTGTAAGCTATGCGGAAAGGATTTCAGTCAATCTGGTGAACTAGCTAACCATATTCGAACACACACTGGGGAAAAACCATATAATTGTAAGGAATGCGGAAAGGATTTCAGTCGATCTGTTGACTTGGCTAAGCATATTCGAATACATACTGGAGAAAAACCATATAATTGTAAACTATGCGGAAAGGATTTCAGACAATCTGGTCACCTAGCTGACCATATTCGAACACACACTGGAGAAAAACCATATAATTGTAAGCTATGCGGAAAGGATTTCAGTCAATCTGGTGAACTAACTAACCATATTCGAACACACACTGGGGAAAAACCATATAATTGTAAGGAATGCGGAAAGGATTTCAGTCGATCTGTTGACTTGGCTAAGCATATTCGAATACATACTGGAGAAAAACCATATAATTGTAAACTATGCGGAAAGGATTTCAGACAATCTGGTCACCTAGCTGACCATATTCGAACACACACTGGAGAAAAACCATATAATTGTAAGCAATGTGTAAAGGATTTCAGTGAGTCTAGCAGCCTAGCTCGTCCTGTTCGTATTGATATTACAAACACACTCTTGAAAGACGTTATTTAAACATAAGAAGTGCGAAAGTGTTTGCAAAGTCCAGAAACTTAGCTGTACATCTTTACTTCTAGCAGGGCCGTTTCGCGTGGTAAATTAGTCTGGGCATGCGCACTGCTTAAATTTAAATTGGCGTCATTCGAGAGCGTGCTTGTTTTTCGCGGGTATATCCAACGCCAACTCAACGATTATCGTAAAACCTGGTATGCACAACCCTGAAGCATGAACAGAGCTATTCAAAGCTTAAAATGGTCAAAGGTAGTTTTGTATTCTTATAAACGCTCGGTACTGGCACAAAGCTGGCTAATCAAATCGAGACAAACGTATTTATTGATTTAAGAGCTGCTTCAAGATTACGTCAAGTATTTGCGTTCAATGAGATGGATTCGCCAGTAAAGGACATACAAGCCATCGGTGTACAGATAATTGCTATTTATTTCTTGTCTCCTTATCAATTCCAAACCTGCCCATCCTCTCTCTGGCATTTGACTGAGTTTCTAGCCTGGTGGTGGGGCATTTATCACTACCAGCATAGAAAGGTTTCTGGGATAGGAATTGTTCAAATGGATCGAGTCAAAAATAGCGAATTTTACATCAATGTTTATAAGAGATAAGGGACGCTTTGGAACAAATCTCTTACAGTGGGATATTTGCTTAGCTGAACAGCTGACCCCACAGTGGGGTATTTGCAATGCTCTGATTCAAAAATGTCAAATGCCTCACAAGTGCCGGGGGGATGGGCAGATTTGGAATTGATAGACCTTATTCCTTTGAAATGGAAGGTTTTTGAAACAGATTTATATGACACGTGAAAACGTGTGGAATGTATTCAGCTGCATGAGCCACTTTTCATTTCATCTCCTCTTCTTTATGTGTGGCACTGCCTCTCTGGTTTAGGGATGAACTTCCAGAAGATGTTCCTTAATCATTAGTCCCAGTCTTCTCAAATCCTCTGGAATAGCATTAAAATTGTGATGTAGTGTGTTGAACATCTTGTGTGTTGACTCTCCTCCTTGCTCTCCATGGAAACCTATACCTACTTTCCACTTTCGAATCCAGGTTGCCACGTGAAGCTCTAGAAAATGGAGCTTTGGAAATATTCTTACTTGAGGGAATGTTGTGCGGAAGAGGGACCTTTGCAATATTCGTCTCTGCAATTGTAAATTAAGTCAAAACCACTAACCTCAATCTTAACTTATGTTTATATATATTTTGTAATTTAAAAAAAACCTAAAGGAGTATTGCTAACCCTTATTGATGACGTTTTTCATCATCTCATGGTCGAATTGTTGTGGATTTCATGGTGCAATACCTGAGTGAATCCACAACAAAATTGACCATGTGATGATGCAAAACATGGTAAATGAAAGAACACACCACGGTAAACTATTATGTTTTTACAGTGACAATCTAATATTGTCAAGCATCAGAACTTGAGGAGGAAAGTGATTGTAGTGTACCCTATCATGCCGTATCTACCCTGCTACATATGCCCTTAATTATATTAGAAAGCAAGGAACTGAGCAGTTGTAAGAAAGACATGTTTATCTTTGCAAATCAGTTACATGTATCTAATAGATTTATTGCTTACCAAGCTGACCAATTTCTTCTGTACTGACAGTATCTGCACTGTGGTATGCCTTGTGGTACTCTGCAAATGTGTTGAAGAGAGGTTGGAACTTTCCTTCGTTGATTTTGGCAACATCAACAAGCTCCGGACACACTGCTTGAGTCTTGGTAATTGCTGCTTTTCAGATTTTCTTGATATTTACTTCCTGTTACAAAGCAAGGATTTCATTAGAGGTCTGCAACCGGGAAAGTCCGGCGGATACTCTGGTTATTTCTGCCAGTTACACATACTTTACCCAGACAAAGTAAGAATCCATATTAAACAAAGTATGAAAACGGAAGATTTTGAAGTTGTTCCTCTGGCCAGTTTACAGAATGTGCCAGCTTTTTAGAAAACGTATTGAAAATCCTGCAGGGGAAAACTATTAGTTTCTCCTGAATTTGCTTCCTGGGCCAGTGAAAATGTACCTTTAAACATTTGTTGACATGATTGCCAATGAAGGATCCTCCATGATACTGCTGTCGCTGGACATGAATGCATTGAAGTATGTCTTCTAGATGTGTGTTTATTTGAGCTTCATGAATCTGGCACTTAGCTTGCTTTCAAGGTAAATACGTGGCTGTTTAATTTTGTTTTTATTTCGTTTTGTATATTTATATAGAAGTTCCATACTGTGTAGTTCGATTTTTCATTTACAGATGTTTTATTCTCATACATTTGAATAGGGTAAAACCAATTAATAATGATTATACATAAGCAAGCCTATCTGATCGTGGCTAATGTTTTTTTGTTATCAAAAATAATACACTTGTAATTTGATGAGAGAGGAATATCATAACGAGGAAAGGCGACCTACAATGTAAATAGAATGAATTATGTTTAAAAAAGAAGGAAAAAACAGAAGATGTCTTGGTTGCGATTCAAACCCATGACCTCGTGAACCGGAAACTCTTTAGTTGACAGCATGTGCTGGTTGACTGAGCTATTGCAATATTAATCAATAATATTGTATAGCGGGATAAAAAGTGCTAGAAATGATTTCTATATTTCTATATATACAACTACTTACAATATACAGTTATACATGCAGATCTCTAGCTAATATAATCTGTGATATCCCTTACAGAATATGAAATACAGTATTGAATTAAAATATCACCATCTCATCTGCCGTCTTCCTCAATTCCATGGCCTGTCTCATCATTTCCACTGCATCGCCCTCCCCTCTCAGATGTTACTGCTAGCATAGTTGCTACCTCGAATTCATCCTCTTTCTAGCTGGCTTCTATTTCGTACGCCTTTTTCAAATCACCTAAGTAACTCTGGAACTGTATCAGCAAAGGATCCATGCTCGTGCACCTTACTGAGATGTAATGCTATCTTGAGGTCAAGGTCATGTAGGTCGCTTTGAAGTAGTCTGTGCAGTATGTCGAAAACACCTAGTGTGATATGTAGCCCGGGGACAGACCTACAGTCCCTGTCAAACGTTTTTCACCGTACGAACCACATGCGGTAGAATGTGGCACATGTGTTTACCACTTTTGGTAAAATGAATGTGGCGAAGCGAAATCGGTGGCTCTACTACTTTCGGTAAAACGAAATTGGTGGCTTTACCTCTTTCGGTAAAACGGAAGTGGTGTCTCAACCACCTTCGGTAAAATGAATTTGGTATCTCGACTAGCTCGAGCAATGTAACGAGTTACATGTATGCAAATGTGGCGCTACGTAACGTACGTGACCAGTTCAAGTATCTAAAATATAAGAGCTAGTCGCAAAGTTTACAGTGAACATGTAGTTTCTGCTTCCATTTGATTTTATTGACGTTTGAGTCAATAAAAAAGATGAAGCACTTGAAATAATTGAAAGTCAGATTAATACCTGTATTGCCATTTAAATAATCTTAATGGCAGTGTCCGTTCGCATTTGTCGGTGATGCTTTGAAAATGAACCCCTGACGCGTTAGGTTTTCCTTCATTTAATTCTCTTAACAGAGTAGGGAGATCACGTTTTCCAGCTGTAACAGCTGATCTTCGTCACTTTATTTCTGGAATAGTTGTTAATAAAATAGTGGCGAAAAAAAAGTGGAAAACTCGCTAAACTCGCTCAAAATGGTGGACAAATGTAAAATGCTCTTTGTAAATTCAAACCGAGGGAGCCTGGGTCATCAATGTCCCTCTTCAGTGTGTTCATTTCTATAGTAACGTTCACCATATATGGGAGCGCGCCTATATGCGCGCTTGGGAGTCAAAAGGGTTAAAGTGCCTATAAGCCCTAGCCAGAAATCATTTACCTGGGCGCAATAGTGTCTTAAATCTTTTTCAACGATTTTGGGGCGATTTATGGTCATAGTATTGCTATAAAAAGCACTACAAATCCTTAAAATGACGTCATTTAAGGGACGTTATGTTAGTCAGTTGGAAATAATTGAGTTGAATTTCTTCATTTATACAGGTTTTTTTTCAGGTGTAAGACATTCCATACTTATAATCTTAGAGAATGATCTTTTATTAAGTGGAGCTGACATAAAACAGAGCAAAAGGAACTATATATAGTTTGCCCCTTAAATGACGTCATCGAAATTTGATTCCTTCATCAACGAAATTGACAAACTACAATGATTATTTTTCCTATGTCGGTCATTTTGTTTGCCAGTTTGACTTGTAAATCAAAGATAACTGGCTAGGGCTTATAGGCACTTTAAAGAAGCTTAGCCTGCAGAACAGGCGCTTTTATAATAAACCCCAAAAAGTAGCTCTTGCGAGCGAAGCGATTTTTTGTTAAGCGAAGCGAGTTTGACGAGCGGAGCGAGGCGCGAGAGAAAATAAGTGCCTGCCGCCATCTTACGGAAATTTGAATTCTCCCTCTTTTCCGCATGGATTGACATAATTATTATGATTGTTATTGACATGATTTGTGTGCTCGTAACTTTGTCGGTATCTATGATATGTAGTCAAAACATTGCACAGTTCATTGTCTCCTGTCCAAGTCTCTGCAGTGTGGGATTTATTCACGACCACGGCCTCAATAAAGTCGCTCAGTCCCCGCTTAGTTTTTCCTTCATCAGTTCATTTACTAGACCCTGGCTGACTCTTTCACTCGAACCGGCAGGTTTAAAGTACATGTCACAATTCACAGGTCCGGTTATAACCCTAACCATCGAACGAGTTCAGAGGTAAACGACGGGTTCTCACTCGCGTAGAGCGAGCTAGGGTTCAGACTTGTGAATTGTGACCTGTACTTTAAACCTGCCTCACTCGAACAGCCTCTGACAGCAGAAGCGAAAATTACTTTAGGGAACTCCGTAATTTCCTTCAGTTCTACGTCTAGATTGTAGAAGGATATGGCTTTTTAAGTCCCAGTGTATTTAGTTTCGGTTAACTGATCCTTCGCAATGCTTTGCAAATAGGTCAATGCCGAAGCGCTAAGTCCTGTCTGACTCGACTTCCACGGCAAACAGTTGGAAAATAAGGCTTTTACCTGTTGGTAAAACCGCCAAAATATCTCTCCTAGAAAGTACAAATGTAGACTATTCATTGCCTGCTTTGTTCTTCTAAATACTTTCCTGGATCACTTTTCTCTTTTCACCGCCATTTCTGTCAGTTCGCAGGAGGAATGTGCGATATTTCGTGACACATGACAGCTAATTGACCAATTGATGGCTGCAGGCCCTCCTTCTCTCTCGTGCCAGTCTCCTTTTTCCATTTTCACGCGGCCAAATTATTTTATCACCGTTGAAATAACACTAAGAGCCTGTTTCGCAGGCTAAAATAAGCTTGTCTCTTGGAAATGTACTTCACCCTTTACATGTTTGGCCATGAAATTTACTGTTCATTTAAAGATAATCTTGTTTTTATTATTAACGGGTTTGTTTGTTTAATTCATGATCCCTTGTCTACAATATATTTTTCTCTTAAAGGGCGATGGCAAACGAAACATTTTATTGAGATAGCCTAACAGGCTACTATTTCTGTGTAACATTTTCTGATTTTCTTTTTAACTTGACGTAAGCCCCTCCTCGCAAACAAAACAACGCTAATAATTAGTATAATGCTATTGTTTTAATATTGTGCAACTTGGGAAGAACCGCCAACACGATCGTATTGTAGCAGTTTAAAGGTCTCAAAACTATAACGAGAGTGCAATCCAAATCGAAGAACACTTAGCAAATGATTTAACCTATGAATTGGATGTTGTGATTTTGAAAAGTCGAAAGTCAGACTAAGATTGTTGTTCAACCATTGACAGCTTGTAGTGTGATTGGAAGTTATATATAGGCAACTGAAGAGAACGACAAAAGAAACACACAGAAACAGTCTCCGCATCTGATTTCTACAACAAATAAGGTTAGAACTTTCTAAAATGGCCTTTTTAGTGTATTTTCTGAACCTCTAATTTGTTAAGAAGCGTGAAATAGGCATAAATGCGCTGGACCCGTTGATCTGTCAAAGGCACATGACGTCATTCTTTCCCTCTTGAATATTTGTTAAACTAGTATACCTAACAGGTAGTGAATGCTGCTCCGCTCAGTTAAGGAAGTGTATTAGAAGAGAACCTACAGTAGCACTTTAATAGGAAATAGATTACTGGGTGATAAAAATGCCAAGGCCGGTTAGATGAATGATGTTTTGGGGCTATCGTGCGACTGAATCCTGTTTGAACTGTGGTGTGTATTTCAAATGTCGCGATTTATTTTCATTTTATCCCGACATATCAACGATGTCCCGGTAAATTCCCTGAGCCTACTAATTCCCGACATTTTCTTAAGATTCCAGGCACAAAAAAAAACTGCTGTTCTCCCCGGTGAAATTTAAACACCGGAAATCAACTAATTTTAAATGCTACAGTGAAACCTCTCTGTGCGCCCACCTCACTTAAGCGACCACTTACCAAAAGCCCGTTTTGTCTCAGTCAAATCACTGCATTGAATAACTCTCGTAAGCGCCCACCTCTCGTAAGCGACCGCGACCACCTTTTGGGCTTGGGCGTTGAATTATTCTTTGTTATTTTACCTCCGGTAAGGGACCATATTTCCTGTCTATAGAGACCAGATATCATATTACTAAAAATTGGGCTTCCTGTGGTGGTTACTCATAAGCGACCACCTCTCGTTAGCGACCACTTTTCCAGGTCCCGAGGGTGGTCGCTTACGGGAGGTTGAACTGTAATTGTATTTTGAACCGGCTACTTGACTAGAGGAAAATTATTTGCTGCTCACCATCTTGATAACTGGAGAGATCTTGCTCTTTGGAAACTGATAGTCCACACAGAGTTAGAAAGAGTTCGCCTACACGTCTACACTTCAACAAATTCATGGTTACACAAGGATCGCATACACAGAAATGCATCAAAGAACGTAGTTAGCTCCAACAATGCAGATTCCACCTCGTGTAATGTCAGGTGACGATCAGGTCCGTGCAAAGCAGTGTGGTAAAAAAAGAGAATAGAAGTGATGCATTGTGGTAAAAAAAGAAATCTAGATTTGGAACCGCTTACATATTAGAACTGCTGCCTTGCTCGCTCGCTTCAGGCTCGCTCGCTGCGGCAGCAAAAACACCAAATGACGTCACGTGTGTTTAGTATGGTGATACACCAGCACAAGAGGAAGACCTTTCCCAATAAGTCTCGAGTCGTTGTCCCACTGTCCCAGGAAAACGGGACAATAATGCTAAGTCTCGAGTCATTGTCCCACTGTCCCAGGATAACGGGACAATAATGCTAAGTCTCGAGTCGTTGTCCCACTGTCCCAGGATAACGGGACAATAATGCTAAGTCTCGAGTCGTTGTCCCACTGACAACGGGACAACAAAATTGTATGCATACTAATGAGTATAGCTGAGAGGCCGGGACAACCACTTCGACGAATTAATTCTAAGTCTCTTGTCGTTGTCCCACTGGCCCGGAAGAACGGGACAACCGTTTTGTTGAAATAATTCTAAGTACGAAATCTGCTCTAGCTGGGAAACCGGAATCGGTGTGGTGTGGAGGAGGAACACAAGTTCACACTAACGGCTGGTAATCGAGCCTAGTGCTTTATATATGATGGTGCGTTTTTCGTTACCAAAGTTTTCTTAATAAAGCGCGTGAAAGTTTATATAAACTTAAACCTCTTCAGCTGCCTCCTACTATATACTATACTTGCTACTCGATCGCGAGGTTTTGTTAATAGTTTTCCGATTACACAGTTACACGGGGTATATTTAACAATTATTCACCGAAGTGGAGGTGAATAATTGTTTTAGTATATACCACACTCCAGGTTAATAGCCAGCACCAAATAGTTATTTTATTTTTTGTCAAATGGACAAAAACTCGCGCGAGATGATCGCTGCTTTGCTCGGAGGTGAATATGAAATCATATTCACTGTTTGAGTAGCCAATCAGAGCGCGCGAAAAGTAATATTCACTGGTGTGGTATACACTAATAAGCAATTATTCGTGAACATAGATGACATTCAAAATTCCTACCAGAAAGAGTGCAGAGATTTTGCCATTTCCACGTCGCCAGAATGTTATGCTATTAGTTTGGCAATCGGATTTTAAGCTAAACTTCCCGAGCTCGCATTTGCATGCTAAGTTTGAGGCGCTCCTACTAACGCCTAACAGCTGTTTACAACACTTACTTTGCACTAGTTCTATCGGGTTACGATTGTCTGGTAGAATTTTATCAATTCCCCAGACGTCGCTCCCGTAAAGAAGAATTGATTTTATTAGTGAGTCAAATAGTTTTAGGGAGATTTCAACGTTAAATCTAATATTTGCCGGCCGCCCCCATTGCTTTTCTTATCTTAATTGTATAGAGTTTTCATAGCAGTTTTTTTTTTCAGATCTTGTTTGGCTACAGAAAACGAACCACAGTCACTAAAAGTTAGACCCAGATATCTATAAGTGGTAGAGGTTTTGATAGTTTGTCCATTGATTTCAAATATAAATCTGCTCAACTTTTTCTCAGACTTGTTTAAAAACTGCAACCAGTTTTTAAAATGGATCAGTCATCTCATTTGTTCTGAAGAGCGCGCAAGCTTTATTTCAGCTCTGAAGTTTGGATGATATCTAGGTACATTTAACTTTCATTACCTATCCTGAAAGTTGTCACATCATCAACAGTACATCTCATTGTTACACCAAATAGCATGAAAGTTAAATGGCAATATGAACTTCACTACTAACAACAAAGTTACAGATTACATGGCTCCTGTTCATTCCAAGCATAATGGACCAGTGTTGTATACTTTTCAGATGAAGGCTTTTCTTAGCAATCCACTACTGACTTCGTCACTACATCCACGAGTTCACCATTGGGTGCCTATGTTTTAATATATTTTGTGTCGAGCTATTCCGCCGTCAACCAATCCGAAAGCACTGTGCACGTGAACAGGGCAAACTTTGTGGAGTGGAGGACTGGACACTGATAGTGTTTTGGGCCATTTGAAGCTGTTATTTTTCTTCGAAATAAAAATATATTTTCCCTAAAAAAAGTGTACAGTGCTTTAGGTTTTACCTTAGGCTATCTCACTCTGAAATATGAAAGAAATCGTATTTTCGACCCTTGCCGCGAAATTTTAAATTTATCTGGTTTCTCCTGACATCCGCTCTTAAGGCCTGGTTCAAGGATCACATTTTGGGTAAAAACGGTTTTGCTTATTTGAGCACAGCAGAGTACGGTAAATGTGCCAAGTTCCTCACGATAAGAGATATAATCATTCTTGACTCCCTTAAGTGGTTTGTGTGCAGCAAAATGCGCCAAGTTCTTCACGATAAGAGATATAATCATTCTTGACTCTCTTAAGTGGTTTGTGTGCAGCAAAATGCGCCAAGTTCCTCACGATAAGAGATATCCGAGCCCATGGTGCTTTGCGCCAATGTTATGATTAGTTTGTTTATCAACGGCCGCATATATTAAAGGCCAACTTTTAGGCAAACTAAAATGCTCTCGATTGTTTATAAGTTTCATAAAAGAAGTACACAAACACTTTGGATAACGAATTTCATAATTTCTACCGGATTAAAAACCCAATCGAGCCCACGAATTTTCCCCGGATGCTTCGAATATGATTTTAACAGTACTTGGCAGAAAGCCAGTATTGTTCTGTCTTTAGATTCTAATTCGGATTACGAGTGCGACTTTTCACAACTATACAAGCAAACACATACTCTTGCTACCTTGTTTCCATATCTCCAGTATTGCTTAGCTGTATTTGAAGATCTCTACTTTCCTTGCGAATGATATATTTTGAGTGCAAAATGAAATGTCGTACTCGGACTCGAGTCAAACTCACAGCGAAGTAACAGCTGAACTCGGCAGATTGGAGTTTGACCCGCGATCGTAGTTTTGGTAGCAAGACTTTCTGGGCCTACTGTAGGATGGAAAAAAAGGTAAAGGACATTGCTTTCTCTGGTAATAAAAATGCAAAACATATACAGTTACAGATAAGTCGTAACACCTCAGTGGAGCTTAGCCGTGCGAAATTATAATTACGAATGATCTTGATGCCAGAAGTGGTTGCTTTGTGCTTTGTATTTCCAACGAAGCCTGCCGGTCCCTTAGTGCAGCAAATCCCCGGGAAACTCACGTAGTAGTCCTTTTGAACCACAAGTGTTCTCTTGTAGACCTAGAGAAAGTAAACTTTGGACTGCTGAAGGATTATTTGTCGAGTCGCTTCGCCTCGCTGTCTCGGTCCTTTCTCCGGCATTCCTCTACTCGCCACTCTAGACCGGGATTCGAAGAAATATTCGAACTAAATTTCATTTTAAAAAGTATATATACAAAAGTTAAGATAAAAGAAAGTCAGTTAAGCATATAAACCTATGAATAATTACACGATGGCCCAAACTAGGGATGGATTTCGAAAGATTCGAGAGTCTTATAACAACAACGACGATCTTTCTGACTTTCGTAGCCTACGAAAATTATTTGTGCGCGCAAAGCAGCATGGGCTCGGACACAGGGTCTTTAAGTGGTTTGTGTGCAGCAAAATGCGCCAAGTTCTTCACGATAAGAGATATAATCATTCTTGACTCCTTTAAGTGGTTTGTGTGCAGCAAAATGCGCCAAGTTCCACACGATAAGAGATATAATCATTCTTGACTCTCTTAAGTGGTTTGTGTGCAGCAAAATGCGCGAAGTTCTTCACGATAAGAGATATAATCATTCTTAACTCCCTTAAGTGGTTTGTGTGCAGCAAAATGCGCCAAGTTTCTCACGATAAGAGATATAATCATTCTTGACTCTCTTGAGTGGTTTGTGTGCAGCAAAATGCGCCAAGTTCTTCACGATAAGAGCCGATATAATCATTCTTGACTCTCTTAAGTGGTTTGTGTGCAGCAAAATGCGCCAAGTTCCTCACGATAAGAGATATAGTCATTCTTGACTCCCTTAAGTGGTTTGTGTGCAGCAAAATGCGCCAAGTTCCTCACGATAAGAGATATAATCATTCTTGACTCCCTTAAGTGGTTTGTGTGCAGCAAAATGCGCCAAGTTCCTCACGATAAGAGATATAATCATTCTCGTCTCTCTTAAGTGGTTTGTGTGCAGCAAAATGCGCCAAGTTCCTCACGATAAGAGATATAATCATTCTTGACTCCCTTAAGTGGTTTGTGTGCAGCAAAATGCGCCAAGTTCCTCACGATAAGAGATATAATCATTCTTGACTCTCTTAAGTGGTTTGTGTGCAGCAAAATGCGCCAAGTTCCTCACGATAAGAGATATAATCATTCTTGACTCCCTTAAGTGGTTTGTGTGCAGCAAAATGCGCCAAGTTCCTCACGATAAGAGATATAATCATTCGTGACTCTCTTGAGTGGTTTGTGTGCTGCAAAAAGTGGTCTGTCACGTGACTTAGACCAGGAAATCAGGAAATCAGAAACGCGGCTCCGAGTTTAACAGAAACCGTAAGGGTAATGAGTGGATGTGGTTAAGTATGGGGCGCCAAGTGTGACAAAAGTTCGAGTTCGAAATATTTGGTCTGTCCCCGAATATATAGTCAATCCTTTTAAATATGTGTTGAAATGCTCCAATATATGAGGTGAGTTTTCCTCGATATAGGCTTCGACTGTCATATATATAGGTTTGACTGTCACATATATATGTGTTGGCTCTCGGATATATAGGGTGAGTCCTGGGTCGAGACGTTGCTAAAATATGGGTCGAGATTATCGATTAGCTTCGTGATTATCGATTGATCAACACAAAACATAAGGGGGGAGGTGACTTGTGTCATTTTTTGTAACCTTTCGCGCTCTTTTCGAATTCGAGTCACAGGATGCCCAATTAAAATGGCGTCTCCCCAATGCTTCAATTATTACGAACCTTGCTCTTCCATTCGAATGTTCCGTTGGTAAATGATAAGTTAACACCGCTTCATCACCGTCTTGAGGACCATTTGTGGAAATAACATGTGAATACTCGTCAAAAAGTGTCCGTCAATAGAAGAGTGAAGCGTGTAACAATCGTTCTGTATGCCAATATGCAAATTGATTGTCGGATTGCATGCCTTCTTGAGAACAAGCAATTTACAGGATAGGGAAAGTGCGAGTTGCGAGTTAAAAAGTGCGAGTTGCGATTTGAAATGTCATATATTTTCCCACCATTTTTTTCTGTAATCTGTCGCAGAGTGGGTCTGTCGTGTGGAAAGACCCAGACTCTGGACATTTCGAAGGCTGAGCCAAGGCAAGGGGGAGCCAAGTCCAAGAGAATTTGACTTTAGGTCATGATTTCATTTGTTTCTGATAGAAGATAAACGATAAATAGCAAGCATTTTTTTTGACGAGCTTTCGATTCGGAAAACGAACTCGAGAACAGAAGAGAGTCTGAACTGTACCCGGACCACAGGAAACCCAAGCTCTGTTTGTGTTTTAAATTATAAGGGTTTGTATGAGATTTTTAACGAGTATTTGGTTGTATCCGTTAGGCCAGAAATACTGAAATAAAATCAATGAAAACTTACCTGGAGTCTTTATCTGTTCTTCATTGGGTTCTGTATGCAATTTCAGCGAATTCTGTTGAATTTTTATCCCTCGCCCTCTCCAACTAAGAAAGATGGCAAGGACGGACGCAACCGCCATTTCTCGAACCCAATCACTCGAACATCGCGCTCGAATTTTCATCCAAAATCAATGCCAACCGCAACTAGACCTCAAATAATAGCACAACAGTATCTATTCCAAGAGCCTCGTGCCATTTAATTGAAGTAATCCCCATTTCTCGAGCCTAAATCGAACACAATGTCAAAGAAATTCGCCCGTTGGGATTCGTGACTGGGAGAAGTTGGACACGCTTAGCAACGGCTAGCTGCCAAAAGTTCACGGGCTCAGAACGTACGTATATATCGTATTTTGAACACGCCTCCACGTAAGTTGGCTCTGTGGTACAGTGGTTTAGAGCGCGCGGTTTCGATTCAGCGACCGGGGGTTCGAGTCTACACAAGGCGCTAAAAAAAAAATTTGTTTAACTTCTTTTTCTCCTTTCTCAGTTTTATTTAATCTTTTCCTCTATTTTAAACAATTAGAGCCGCCTTCTACATGAAAAACATTGTTGTCTATTGGCTCTCAAGCCCCAACCGTGCACGCTCATGACCTCGATTTTCAGTAGTGCGATGATGAGAAAGATATAACAAATTCCCTCGTTACCTCGTAATTACATAAAATCTTGTGAAAATATTGAACACAACAGTTTTAATAAATTAAGGTACGGTACTTTACATGCGATCATTCGAACCCGGATTTGAATCAACAGAAAGCCCGTTAAAATTAACTGGTACATTAATTTGCTTATAAACTTAATTAACCAGGCTCGAATCGAAGAATAAAAGGAAACAAATATCCCAGCCTTTCTCTTCTACGCAGCGAGCTTTCCTTCTAGCTCTTATGATCTCTTGAACGTCGACAACATGTTTATAAAGTAACCAGAAAAGTAACTTCACAGTATCATGGGTTTTTAATAGTTGAGGCAATGGGCTCCAGCATGGTTGGGGCTTGAGAGCCAATAGACAACAATGTTTTTCATGTAGAAGGCGGCTCTAATTGTTTAAAATTGAGGAAAAGATTAAATAAAACTGAGAAAGGAGAAAAAGAAGTTAAAACAAAAAGTTTTTTAGCGCCTTGTGTAGACTCGAACCCCCGGTCGCTGAGTCGAAACCGCGCGCTCTAAACCACTGTACCACAGAGCCAACTTACGTGGAGGCGTGTTCAAAATAAGATATATACGTACGTTCTGAGCCCGTGAACTTTTGGCAGCTAGCCGTTGCTAGGCGTGTCCAACTTCTCCCAGTCACGAATCCCAACGGGCGAATTTCTTTGACATTGTGTTCGATTTAGGCTCGAGAAATGGGGATTACTTCAATTAAATGGCACGAGGCTCTTGGAATAGATACTGTTGTGCTATTATTTGAGGTCTAGTTGCGGTTGGCATTGATTTTGGATGAAAATTCGAGCGCGATGTTCGAGTGATTGGGTTCGAGAAATGGCGGTTGCGTCCGTCCTTGCCATCTTTCTTAGTTGGAGAGGGCGAGGGATAAAAATTCAACAGAATTCGCTGAAATTGCATACAGAACCCAACGAAGAACAGATAAAGACTCCAGGTAAGTTTTCATTTCAGTATTTCTGGCCTAACGGATACAACCAAATACTCGTTAAAAATCTCATACAAACCCTTATAATTTAAAACACAAACAGAGCTTGGGTTTCCTGTGCCCGGACTAGCTAGCGTATCGACACCGAGAAAACTGGACTGAGTTACTTTGTAACTTTTTTGCTTTTTTCGATAAATGTTCAGTTCCTTTTTTGCCAGCATAATTATTTTCTTCTTGATCATTTAAGTTCTTTCCCGTTGTTTCCATCGATTTCCCAGCGAGAATCGAAATCGCATTTCCAATGAAGTCACGCTTTGTTGATGTTTCCACAGGGGTCCGGTCAGTTCTATATTCAGTTTCGCTCGTTGTTCTTGTTCTGTCATTTTTTTCGGGTTCAATACTTTTCTTCTTTGACCTCCTAGTTTGTTTATGTCATTTCCAGTTCGATAGCTTGTTTTTGCAATCCGAAAAGTAGTTTATTCAGTTCTGTATATTCGATTCATGTGCGTAACCCATATCCCATTTCTGACGGTTCTCGGTTCTATATATTATTTTATACTCGGTTCAGTTTTCTCCATTTGTGTATGGGCGTCAAACAGTTTCAACATCGGGTTCGGTTTCTAGTTCTATTTCTTCTATTCATGCAGACTGCTTGAGATATTAGAATAGCGCTTAACGGCAGACCGCAGTGAAAAACGAAATTGTCTTGAGATGTGAATTTGAACTGTCGTGATTGCATAGCAATTTCGTTAGGAATGTTTAAACGGGTGTTGATATAAATGCAAATTTCGCAGTAAACGCTATCTATAGACAAAAAAATAAGTTTGGCAATGAGCATGAGGTGTAAAAAACTTAAATGAAAAATATGTTATCATATTACTGACCCAAACTTTAGTCGTTAATTAATGCCATACTTACGCTCGGTATTATAATACGAAACGTCTCTGGAAGAATCAGAGATAGAAGAATGTGAATAGTTAAACAAGTAATTGTGATTGCAAGAGAAATATTGTAAATTAGAAATAGAAATGACTTAGTTCTGAATAAGTGTGAGGGCAAAGAGAACAAAATAAAACCTCCAGCGAGGCATAAATAAACGCTGGTATAAAAAAATAACATTTTTCTAAGGGTCCAGAAGCGGGGGTCCACGTTTCATCGAAACTCGGAGTTTCTGTATACGAAAAAAAAAATTCTCCCTCAAAATCATTTTCCATCGCAGGAACTCTAATCTCATTTTCCTTACTTTTTCTTGCAACTCGCATTTTTCAACTCACAGTTTTCAACTCGCATCATCCCCATTCTCGCAATTCTTCAGATAAACTGCATCTCCGAGTCTTCTTTCTATGCGATGCAGTACATAAAAATTTCCACAGTGTAAATTACGTCAAGCTTGGCCTATAATATTGATGGCATTTGAAGAAAAAAGTATTCCAGACATATTATTCCAGTAGTGAAAAGAGCGCGAAAGATTACAAATATTGGCACAATATTGATCAATCGATAATTACGAAGCTAATCGATAATCTCGACCGATATTTTGGCAACGTCTCGACCCAGGACTCACCCTATATATCCGACAGCCAACACATATATAGGTAAGCCCTTCATGTAGGACGACACCAGTTGCTACGAAATGTATTCTTGACAGCTACTTCATTTACATTGCAATAAGGCTGTATCACTTTTCATTGGCCTTCATCGGGGTTCATTGCCCTTCATCAACGTTCATTGGCCTTCATCGGGGTTCATTGGCCGTCATCGGGGTTTATTGGCCTTCATTGGCCTTCATTGGCCTTCATCAACGTTCATTGGCCTTCATCAACGTTCATTGGCCATTGGCCTTCGGTGGCGTTCATCAACGTTCATTGGCCTTCATCAACGTTCATTGGCCTTCATCGGGGTACATTGGCCTTCATTGGGGTTCATTGGCCTTCATCGGGGTTCATTGGCCTTCATCGGGGTTAATTGGCCTTCATTGGGGTTCATTGGCCTTCATCAACGTTCATTGGCCTTCATTGGCCTTCATCGAGGTTCATTGGCCTTCATTGGGGTTCTTGGCCTTCATCAACGTGCATTGGCCTTCATCGGGGTTCATTGGCCTTCATTGGCCTTCATCAACGTTCATTGGGGTTCATTGGCCTTCATCGGAGTTCATAGGCCTTCATCGGGGTTCATTGGCCTTCATTGGCCTTCATCAACGTTCATTGGCCTTCATTGGGGTTCATTGGCCTTCATCCGGGTTCATTGGTCTTCATTGCGGTTCATTGGCCTTCATTGGCCTTCATCAACTTTCATTGGCTTTCATTGGCCTTCATCGGCCTTCATCCGGGTTAATTGGCCTTCATCGGGGTTCATTGGCCTTCAATGGCCTTCATTGGGGTTCATTGGCCTTCATCCGGGTTAATTGGCCTTCATTGGGGTTCATTGGCCTTCATCAACGTTCATTGGCCTTCATTAGCCATCATCGAGGTTCATTGGCCTTCATTGGGGTTCATTCGCCTTCATCAACGTGCATTGGCCTTCATCGGGATTCATTGGCCTTCATCGGGGTTCATTGGCCTTCATCCGGGTTCATTGGCCTTCATTGGGGTTCATTGGCCTTCATTGGCCTTCATCAACGTTCATTGGCCTTCATTGGAGTTCATTGGCCTTCATCCGGGTTAATAGGCCTTCATCTGGCTTAATTGGCCTTCATCGGGTTTCATTGGCCTTCATTGGCCTTCATCGAGGTTCATTGGCCTTCATTGGGGTTCATTGGCCTTCATCAACGTGCAATTGGCCCTCATCGGGATTCATTGGCCTTCATTGGCCTTCATCAACGTTCATTGGGGTTCATTGGCCTTCATCGGGGTTCATAGGCCTTCATCGGGGTTTATTGGCCTTCATCGGGGTTCGTAGGCCTTCATAGACGTTCATTGGCCTTCATTAACGTTCATTGGCCTTCATCAACGTTTATTGGTATTCATCAACGTTCATTGGCCTTCATCAACGCTCATTGGCCTTCATCAACGTTCATTGGCCTTCATCAACGTTCATTGGCCTTCGTCAGGGTTCATTGGCCTTCATCAACGTTCATTGGCCTTCATTGGGGTTCATTGGCATTCATCCGGGTTAATTGGCCTTCATCGGGGTTCATTAGCCTTCATTGGCCTTCATCGGGGTTCGTTGGCCTTCTTTGGGGCTCATTGGCCTTCATCCGGGTTCATTGGCCTTCATCGGGGTTCATTCACCTTCATCAGCATTCATTGGCCTTCATCAGGGTTCATTCGCCTTCATCAACGTTCATTGGCCTTCATCAACGTTCATTGGCCTTCATTGGCCTTCATTGGCCTGCGTCGAGGTTCATTGGGGTTCATTGGCCTTCATCAACGTGCATTGGCCTTCATCGGGGTTCATTGGCCTTCATTGTCCTTCATAAACGTTCATTGGGATTCATTGGCCTTCATCGGGGTTCATAGGCCTTCATCGGGGTTCATTGGCCTTCATTGGGGTTCATTGGCCTTCATCCGGCTTCATTGGCCTTCATTGGGGTTCATTGGCCTTCATAAACGTTCATTGGCCTTCATCAACGTTCATTGGCCTTGATTGGGGTTCATTGGCCTTCATCCGGGTTAATTGGCCTTCATTGGTTTTCATTCATCAACGTTCATTGGCCTTCATTGGGGTTCATTGGCCTTCATCCGGGTTAATTGGCCTTCATCGGGGTTCATTGGCCTTCATTGGCCTTCATTGGGGTTCATTGGCCTTCATCCGGGTTCATTGGTCTTCATTGCGGTTCATTGGCCTTCATTGGCCTTCATCAACGTTCATTGGCCTTCATTGGGGTTCATTGGCCTTCATCCGGGTTGATTGGCCTTCATCGGGGTTCATTGGCCTTCAATGGCCTTCATTGGGGTTCATTGGCCTTCATCCGGATTAATTGGCCTTCATTGGGGTTCATTGGCCTTCATCAACGTTGATTGGCCTTCATTAGCCTTCATCGAGGTTCATTGGCCTTCATTGGGGTTCATTGGCCTTCATCAACGTGCATTGGCCTTCATCGGGGTTCATTGGCCTTCATCGGGGTTCATTGGCCTTCATCGGGATTCATTGGCCTTCATCGGGGTTCATTGGCCTTCATCGGGGTTCATTGGCCTTCATCGGGGTTCATTGGCCTTCATCGGGGTTCATTGGCCTTCATCGGGGTTCATTGGCCTTCATCGGGGTTCATTGGCCTTCATCGGGGTTCATTCACCTTCATCAACGTTCATTGGCCTTCATCAACGTTCATTGGCCTTCATCGGGGTTCATTGGCCTTCATCGGGGTTCATTGGGGTTCACTGGCCTTCATTGGCCTTCATTGGGGTTCATTGGCCTTCATCGGGGTTCATTGGGGTTCATCCGGGTTCATTGGCCTTCATCGGGGTTCATTGGCCTTCATCAACGTTCATTGGCCTTCATCAACGTTCATTGGCCTTCATCAACGTTCATTGGCCTTCATCAACGTTCATTGGCCTTCATTGGCCTTCATTGGCCTGCGTCGAGGTTCATTGGGGTTCATTGGCCTTCATCAACGTGCATTGGCCTTCATCAACGTTCATTGGCCTTCGTTGGGGTTCATTGGCATTCATCCGGGTTGATTGGCCTTCATCGGGGTTCATTGGCCTTCATTGGCCTTCATCAACGTTCATTGGCCTTCATTGGGGTTCATTGGCCTTCATCCGGGTTAATTGGCCTTAATCGGGGTTCATTGGCCTTCATTGGCCTTCATTGGGGTTCATTGGCCTTCATCCGGGTAAATTGGCCTTCATTGGGGTTCATTGGCCTTCATCAACGTTCATTGGCCTTCATTGGCCTTCATTGGCCTTCATCGAGGTTCATTGGGGTTCATTGGCCTTCATCAACGTGCATTGGCCTTCATCGGGGTTCATTGGCCTTCATTGTCCTTCATCAACGTTCATTAGGGTTCATTGGCCTTCATTGGGGTTCATTGGCCTTCATCAGGGTTCATTCGCCTTCATCAACGTTCATTGGGCTTCATCAACGTTCATTGGCCTTCATCAGCATTCATTGGCCTTCATCAGGGTTCATTGGCCTTCATTGGGAATCATTGGCCTTCGATCATCAGAGTTCTTTGGCCTTCATCCGGGTTCATTGGCCTTCATCGGGGTTCATTGGCCTTCATCGGGGTTCATTGTCCTTCATCAACGTTCATTGGGCTTCATCAACGTTCATTGGCCTTCATCAACGTTCATTGGCCTTCATCAACGTTCATTGGCCTTCGTTGGGGTTCATTGGCATTCATCCGGGTTAATTGGCCTTCATCGGGGTTCATTGGCCTTCATTGGCCTTCATCAACGTTCATTGGCCTTCATCAACGTTCATTGGCCTTCATCGGGGTTCATTGGGGTTCATTGGCCTTCATTGGCCTTCATTGGGGTTCATTGGCCTTCATCGGGGTTCATTGGCCTTCATCGGGGTTCATTGGGGTTCATTGGCCTTCATTGGCCTTCATCGGGATTCATTGGCCTTCATCGGGGTTCATTGGCCTTCATCGGGGTTCATTGGTCTTCATCGGGGTTCATTGGCCTTCATCGGGGTTCATTGGCCTTCATCGGGGTTCATTGGCCTTCATCGGGGTTCAATCACCTTCATCAACGTTCATTGGCCTTCATCAACGTTCATTGGCCTTCATCGGGGTTCATTGGCCTTCATCGGGGTTCATTGGGGTTCATTGGCCTTCATTGGCCTTCATTGGGGTTCATTGGCCTTCATCGGGGTTCATTGGCCTTCATCGGGGTTCATTGGGGTTCATCCGGGTTCATTGGCCTTCATCGGGGTTCATTGGCCTTCATCAACGTTCATTGGCCTTCATCAACGTTCATTGCGGTTCATTGGCCTTCATTGGCCTTCATCAACGTTCATTGGCCTTCGTTGGGGTTCATTGGCATTCATCCGGGTTAATTGGCCTTCATCGGGATTCATTGGCCTTCATTGGCCTTCATCAACGTTCATTGGCCTTCATCAACGTGCATTGGCCTTCATCGGGGTTCATTGGCCTTCATCGGGGTTCATTGGCCATCATCGGGGTTCATTGGCCTTCATCGGGGTTCATTGGCCTTCATCGGGGTTCATTGGCCTTCATCGGGGTTCATTGGCCTTCATCAACGTTCATTGGCCTTCATCGGGGTTCATTGGCCTTCATCGGGGTTCATTCACATTCATCAACGTTCATTGGCCTTCATCAACGTTCATTGGCCTTCATCGGGGTTCATTGGCCTTCATCGGGGTTCATCGGGGTTCATTGGCCTTCATTGTCCTTCATCAACGTTCATCGGGGTTCATTGGCCTTCATCGGGGTTCATTGGGGTTCATTGGCCTTCATTGGCCTTCATCCGGGTTCATTGGCCTTCATTCGGGTTCATTGGCCTTCATTGCGGTTCATTGGCCTTCATTGCGGTTCATTGGCCTTTATTGGCCTTCATCAACGTTCATTGGCCTTCGTTGGGGTTCATTGGCATTCATCCGGGTTAATTGGCCTTCATCGGGGTTCATTGGCCTTCATTGGCCTTCATCAACGTTCATTGGCCTTCATTGGGGTTCATTGGCCTTCATCCGGGTTAATTGGCCTTAATCGGGGTTCATTGGCCTTCATTGGCCTTCATTGGGGTTCATTGGCCTTCATCCGGGTAAATTGGCCTTCATTGGGGTTCATTGGCCTTCATCAACGTTCATTGGCCTTCATTGGCCTTCATTGGCCTTCATCGAGGTTCATTGGGGTTCATTGGCCTTCATCAACGTGCATTGGCCTTCATCGGGGTTCATTGGCCTTCATTGTCCTTCATCAACGTTCATTGGGGTTCATTGGCCTTCATCGGGGTTCATTGGCCTTCATCGGGGTTCATTGGCCTTCATCGGGGCTCATTGGCCTTCATCCGGGTTCATTGGCCTTCATCGGGGTTCATTCGCCTTGATCAGCATTCATTGGCCTTCATCAGGGTTCATTCGCCTTCATCAACGTTCATTGGGCTTCATCAACGTTCATTGGCCTTCATCAGCATTCATTGGCCTTCATCAGGGTTCATTGGCCTTCATTGGGAATCATTGGCCTTCGATCATCAGAGTTCTTTGGCCTTCATCCGGGTTCATTGGCCTTCATCGGGGTTCATTGGCCTTCATCGGGGTTCATTGTCCTTCATCAACGTTCATTGGCCTTCATCAACGTTCATTGGCCTTCATCAACGTTCATTGGCCTTCGTTGGGGTTCATTGGCATTCATCCGGGTTGATTGGCCTTCATCGGAGTTCATTGGCCTTCATTGGCCTTCATCAACGTTCATTGGCCTTCATTGGGGTTCATTGGCCTTCATCCGGGTTAATTGGCCTAATCGGGGTTCATTGGCCTTCATTGGCCTTCATTGGGGTTCATTGGCCTTCATCCGGGTAAATTGGCCTTCATTGGGGTTCATTGGCCTTCATCAACGTTCATTGGCCTTCATTGGCCTTCATTGGCCTTCATCGAGGTTCATTGGGGTTCATTGGCCTTCATCAACGTGCATTGGCCTTCATCGGGGTTCATTGGCCTTCATTGTCCTTCATCAACGTTCATTAGGGTTCATTGGCCTTCATTGGGATTCATTGGCCTTCATCAGGGTTCATTCGCCTTCATCAACGTTCATTGGCCTTCATCAACGTTCATTGGCCTTCATCAGCATTCATTGGCCTTCATCAGGGTTCATTGGCCTTCATTGGGGATCATTGGCCTTCATCGGGGTTCATTGGCCTTCATCAACGTTCATTGGCCTTCATCAACGTTCATTGGCCTTCATCAACGTTCATTGGCCTTCATCAACGTTCATTGGCCTTCATCAACGTTCATTGGGATTCATTGGCCTTCATAGGGGTTCATTGGCCTTCATCGGGGTTCATTGGTGTTCATTGGCCTTCATTGGCCTTCATTGGGGTTCATTGGCCTTCATCGGGGTTCATTGGCCTTCATCGGGGTTCATTGGGGTTCATTGGCCTTCATTGGCCTTCATCCGGGTTCATTGGCCTTCATCGGGGTTCATTGGCCTTCATCGGGGTTCATTGGCCTTCATCAACGTTCATTGGCCTTCATCAACGTTCATTGGCCTTCATCAACGTTCATTGGCCTTCATCAACGTTCATTGGCCTTCATCAACGTTCATTGGGGTTCATTGGCCTTCATCGGGGTTCATTGGCCTTCATCGGGGTTCATTGGTGTTCATTGGCCTTCATTGGCCTTCATTGGGGTTCATTGGCCTTCATCGGGGTTCATTGGCCTTCATCGGGGTTCATTGGGGTTCATTGGCCTTCATTGGCCTTCATCCGGGTTCATTGGCCTTCATCCGGGTTCATTGGCCTTCATTGCGGTTCATTGGCCTTCATTGCGGTTCATTGGCCTTCATTGGCCTTCATCAACGTTCATTGGCCTTCGTTGGGGTTCATTGGCATTCATCCGGGTTAATTGGCCTTCATCGGGGTTCATTGGCCTTCATTGGCCTTCATCAACGTTCATTGGCCTTCATTGGGGTTCATTGGCCTTCATCCGGGTTAATTGGCCTTAATCGGGGTTCATTGGCCTTCATTGGCCTTCATTGGCCTTCATTGGGATTCATTGGCCTTCATCCGGGTAAATTGGCCTTCATTGGGGTTCATTGGCCTTCATCAACGTTCATTGGCCTTCATTGGCCTTCATTGGCCTTCATTGGGGTTCATTGGCCTTCATCAACGTGCATTGGCCTTCATCGGGGTTCATTGGCCTTCATTGTCCTTCATCAACGTTCATTGGGGTTCATTGGCCTTCATCGGGGTTCATTGGCCTTCATCGGGGCTCATTGGCCTTCATCCGGGTTCATTGGCCTTCATCGGGGTTCATTCGCCTTCATCCGGGTTCATTGGCCTTCATCCGGGTTCATTGGCCTTCATCGGGGTTCATTGGCCTTCATCGGGGTTCATTGGCCTTCATCAACGTTCATTGGCCTTCATCAACGTTCATTGGCCTTCATCAACGTTCATTGGCCTTCATCAACGTTCATTGGCCTTCATCAACGTTCATTGGGGTTCATTGGCCTTCATCGGGGTTCATTGGCCTTCATCGGGGTTCATTGGTGTTCATTGGCCTTCATTGGCCTTCATTGGGGTTCATTGGCTTTCATCGGGGTTCATTGGCCTTCATCGGGGTTCATTGGGGTTCATTGGCCTTCATTGGCCTTCATCCGGGTTCATTGGCCTTCATCCGGGTTCATTGGCCTTCATTGCGGTTCATTGGCCTTCATTGCGGTTCATTGGCCTTCATTGGCCTTCATCCGGGTTAATTGGCCTTCATCGGGGTTCATTGGCCTTCATTGGCCTTCATCAACGTTCATTGGCCTTCATTGGGGTTCATTGGCCTTCATCCGGGTTAATTGGCCTTAATCGGGGTTCATTGGCCTTCATTGGGGTTCATTGGCCTTCATCCGGGTAAATTGGCCTTCATTGGGGTTCATTGGCCTTCATCAACGTTCATTGGCCTTCATTGGCCTTCATTGGCCTTCATTGAGGTTCATTGGGGTTCATTGGCCTTCATCAACGTGCATTGGCCTTCATCGGGGTTCATTGGCCTTCATTGTCCTTCATCAACGTTCATTGGGGTTCATTGGCCTTCATCGGGGTTCATTGGCCTTCATCGGGGCTCATTGGCCTTCATCCGGGTTCATTGGCCTTCATCGGGGTTCATTCGCCTTGATCAGCATTCATTGGCCTTCATCAGGGTTCATTCGCCTTCATCAACGTTCATTGGCCTTCATCAACGTTCATTGGCCTTCATCAGCATTCATTGGCCTTCATCAGGGTTCATTGGCCTTCATTGGGGATCATTGGCCTTCGATCATCAGAGTTCTTTGGCCTTCATTGGGATTCATTGGCCTTCATCAGTGTTCATTTTAATTGCCTTCATCAGCATTCATTGGCCTTAGCTTCATCAGGGTTCATTGCCTTCTTTAGGGTTCATATATTGCTTTATTGGCCTTCCCCTTGCACCAAAAGCCCGGAAATTCCGCGATAATCCGCGGAAAAAGCCCGCAAAATATTCCGGCCTTTCCCGGAGCCAATTCGGGCTTTCCGCGCGAGTAAAATTACGCGAAAAGCCAGGAATAATCCGGGATATTCCGGGAAACCAAGGAATTTAAGAAAACCTGGAAAATCCGGGGTTTTCCGCGAAAAAAGCCCGGAAAATATTCTGGGCTTTCCCGGAATCCATCTGGGCTTTCCGCGCGAGTAAAATTCCGCGGAAAGCCCGTAAAAATCTGGGATGTTCCGGGAAAGCACGGAATATTAGAAAACCTGGAAATCCGCGGAAAGCCCGAAAATCCCTAGCTATCAAGAGAATTTTCCGTGCTTTCTCGGATTTCCGAATTGTAGGAAATCCACGATTTTCCAGGGTTTAAAAATCTAGGGAAATATTATTTGCTTTCGCAGAGTTTCACCCAGCTTTGCAAGTAAAATTTAACCTTTTCTGCTGGAACGAGTAGTAGTATATAAAGTGTTGATTCTGGCGCAGCACCTCATTTTTCCGTCGCATCTCAATTTGCTGATCCCCTCCTCCCAAACGCATTTGTTGCACCAAATCCCAACTTATTATCTCCGGGGACCATAGATGTTGTAATTTGGTACAACAAATACGTTTGAGTTCGGGGCTAGCAAATTGACATACGACGAAAAACAAATGCGCTGCGACCAGAAGCAACACTGACTTTATATACTACTTTATTGTATTTCGAATGTCCTATTAGAGAAAAGTTTCGCATAGTATATACAAATGCCTGTGTTGTCATATTCAAAACAACAATTAGAGAAAGGCTAGTATAAGGTATATATCACACGATGACTGAGATAATAACTTGTAGTTGGTTGATGCGAGGGAAGGACACGAAATGCGTAAGGAAGTGTTCTAAGATATCAGAGTACTGTGCTCAACACAACTTCCAGATACAAAGAGGGGGCGCCTTATTCATCCCATGTTCAAAGTGTGGTCGTGGTTGTCGTACGAGTTACGGACTTTGTTCGAAGTGTGGTGCACCACAGCGCCGTAAACTTCGTGAGAAGAAATACCTCGAGACGAAACGCCGCACTAAGGATTGCTTTTCAAAGGTGTTGGCGGAATTGAAGAACCACAAGGTATTCCTAGATGATTAGAAATCACGATACAAAAAGAAAAAAATAATAAAGAGAAACTGGTATGTCACCTCTCTTCATTCTTTTTTTGTCAACAAACAATTAGATAATTGATAGGCCTATGGTATATACCACTAGTATGGATGATCTTCTTAGATTGCTTGGTTCCGAAATTCGTGCAAGCCTACGTATCAAACCTCTTATTCCACGGTTACGTCTTAAACCCCCGAAAACGTGTCCCGAATGTCTCTGTCCAATGGGAGCGGAGCGCTAGGAACGGAATTAGTTTGCCCCACATGTGGTCTTGTTTCCGATGCCGAATCATGCGAAGAAACGATCAATGTTACTACTCGGCTGCGTATAGTAGGTCCGGATAGCTTTCGGTATCAATATGATCTAGACCGTACAAGCCCAAAGCAAAGGGATAACCAAAAATTGCAACGACAAACAATTATGCGAGAACTACAGGCATACAACACTGTTTATCAACAAAATTATGACCTCTCGTTTCCCACAAATGTATTAGGAATCGTAGCCGACGCATTCATTCAAGCAAAGAAAGTTTGTGTCAAGCGTAGCCGTGCTAAGAGAACTATTTTAGCTGCTCTGCTTTACCATGCATGTATACAATGTAACTTCATTCGCTCTAAAAGTGAGGTTGCCAATTTCATGCAACTAAACAACAAATGCATCTATCGCGGAAATGACTTTCTACGATCGTTACGTGCTGATGATAAAATCGATATAGATTTGAATGCCGATCGCATAGCTCCCCACATCGCAACGACCTTTGCTAAACTCGACTCCCCGGGAGTACTTAAAAATATCCAACAAATAGTCTATGAGATTGTTCATATGGCAATAGAAAACAATATAGGTACCAGCTCCATACTTTGAACTAAAGTCGTTGGGGCAAGCTACGAGGTGATACGCCGTTCAGGATCACATATATCTCTTATCGACGTTATTAAACGATGTGGTACACATAAGGGCTCGATCACGCGTTTTATTGACGAGTTGCTTGCTTTCAATTCCCACTTCGAGTCCATCTATATGAGACACGGTCTAACTAGTAATTTATAATTTTTCAATTAGAACCACCTTCTGCTATTGCTATCCCCATTAGTGGTACACTTTATTGTATTTCGACACCCATTTAGAGGAAGTCTACCATACAGTATATCCATCCATCGTTGTTCACTTTATTGTATTTCAACATATGTTTACAGTTACTATACATACGGCTAACATGCATATTATGCCTCCCCATATAAATCTTGACTAAGGTCGTAGAGTATGCAGGCCCTACATCATTTGCAAGCATCTCTTTGACTTCAAAATACCTAAGCAATGCAGCATCTCTAGCACGCTACGAAAACGTAGACCAAGAGTTTCGTAGACGAGTACTCCTTTATGGTTTGAGGTCTGCTTGTGACGATAACGAGCGAGACGATTTTCAGTATTTACGCAAATGACGATTACGAATACGAAGATAATTTAGCGCTAAACGATGCCTGCGAAAATGGTAATCTTGATGTCGTTAAGTGGCTCGTTAAGCACTTCCAGCTCACCATGGAGGATTGCTTCGAGTGGTGCGAGTTCGATGCGGTGAACCTTGCCAGCGAAAATGGTCATCTTGATGTCGTTAAGTATCATTCTCGTTAAGCACTTTCAGTTAACCATGGAGAATTACTCAATTTATTATTATCTACTACATGCATGTAGAAATGGTCATCTTGATGTCGTTAAGTGGCTTGTTAAGAACTTCCAGCCCACCATAGAGGATGACGACGTTGGTTGTGCTCTACTAGATACCTGTAGAAATGGTCATCTTGATGCCGCTAAGTGGCTCGTTGAGAACTTCGATCTCACTATAGATTATGATGAAGACGTTGGTGATGCTCTACTAGATGCCTGTATAAATGGCCGTCTTGATGTCGCTAAGTGGCTCGGTGAGAACTTCCAGTTCCTCATAGAGTATGAAGACGCTGGTCGTGCTCTACTAGATATCCGTAGAAATGGTCATTTTGATACCGCTAAGTGGCTCGTTGAGAACTTCCAGTTCGCCGTAGAGGATGAAGACTCTCTTTTATTCAATACTAAATTCCTGCTAAAATAGGCAGCTCATATATAGCGATGTTTCGTGTGTCGTCATCTATTGTCATTAATGTGCCAACCAGAGATCCATTGGTTCCTAACACAAAGCGGGCTTTACAAATCATGGTTGGCACATTAGCATAACAATTGCAATGTTTATCAACACGAAACATCGCTATACGCCCAAAACGGCTAATTCGTGAGAACGACAGCCGCCAATACATACCCACTCAAGAACTTAGTTTAAAACCTGATAAGAAGAAAAATCCGATTAAGAAAAACTGGTGTCACCCCCCAACATTCCAAAAGGTCCATAAAATTACATTCCGACCCTAAAATTCCGATCCGACCCTAAATTAAAATAACAAAAGTTTTTTGAGAGCAAAAAATCGTATTTATGTTTGGCAGAGCAGCCGCCGTATGTTAATTAGTGGCTGACGAAATCGAGACAGAAATTTACATACGAACCAGACAGAATTAATTTATACGAAGATTTTCGTAAAGTGAAAATAAAATCCACGCGGGTTTCTTTCGTAGGAGATATCGATTTTTATCCCACTAGACTGCCTAATTGTGCTTGTATTTTCTCGAGTTTGGCTTGAAGTTGTTCCACGCTTTTTTCACCCCCAGCCGAACCGGCCGAAGTTTTATGGCGAATTTCGACCTTCATAGTTTCATATTTTTCTGCCTCGGCGAGGATGAGACTATATTCAGAGTTAGACACGTTTTCATCAAGTAGGGCTTTTGACACGAGATCACTACTCGTATTAATTTTCGCTCTCGCCAACATAGCGGTTTTCTCATGTTTAGAAACTTTTATTCCAAGTTTTTTTAGCCTCAATAGTCGTAGCGGCAGAAATTACCCCACAGAGCCCGCCAATAACGCCAAGAGGCAGACCAATTATGGCACCAAAACCGGTTAAAGCAACAGCCAGTCCTGAGCTTGATAAAAGTACAGATAGACTACCTGTTGCCACAGAGATACCGTGAACTATTCCACGCGCACGGGCATATTTTTTACGCACCACTTCGTAGTGTTGTTCTTGGGCTTTGATTCTCTCGAGCGTATCATATACTTTCTGCAGTCGAAAGTTCTCTCCAGACAAAACAGATTCAGATGAACGTAGATGGGGATAGATCGGTGCCGTTGGAGGTGGTTGAATTGAATTGCTTGCCATTATGTATACGTATGATTTACTCAATCTTCAATACGTATCGTATAGGTCGACCATGAAAGTCTATGGTGTTGCCTTTCTCATCGCGAACAGTCAGTAAAAAAAAAAAAAATGCTGTTTCGAATGCTGTCGTCGAATGCTGTTTCGCATTGTCACTAGAGCTTGGATTTTTGTTGAGGCCATCAAATAATAGGACCTTCTATGAAGGCCAATGAAAGCCGATGAAGGCGAATGAACCCCAATGAACGCCGATGAACGCCGATGAAGGCCAATGAATAGTGATACAGCCTTATTGCAATGGAAATAAAGTAGCTGCCAAGAATACATTTCGTAGCAACTGGTGTCGTCCTACATGAAGGGCTTACCCATATATATATGTGACAGTCAAATCTATATCGAGGAAAACTCACCTCATATATTGGAGCACTTCAACACATATTTAAAAGGATTGACTATATATTCGGTGATAGACCCAGTATTTCGAACTCGACCTTTTGTCACACTTGGCGCCCCATAGTTAAGATTAAATCTTAGAAAAGATGACTACGATATTTCGTTTAAACTGTTGTTCCTGTTAGAAACATTTATTTACTATAAATATATTTTCCTTTAAATGAACCAGGCTTTAACCGTTGCTTGGGATAATTGCCCACTTCCGCGATATGCTTTACTTGTCACGCACAAAGGTTTCAATTCTTTCACAGAGAAAATAGTTAATTTAATTTAGCACCGAGGCTCGTATTGAAACCTTTGTGCGTGACAAGTAAAGCATATCGCGGAAGTGGGCTATTGCTGGTTTTCACTCAATCCCCAGAGATTCAAATGACAAAGGGCATGGCGGCCATGTTGGTGCCCCAACAAAAGAAGCTAACGAGGAATCTATTGTTTTAGGGCACCAACATGGCGGCTATGACGTCATGTGAAAACCAGCAATTATAAGCTCTTCTGAGACTAATTGGTAAACCACAGGTAACCCAACGGACTAATAAGCCGAAGATATACGTCGAGTCTGGGAAGCTTGTGGTCTTATTCAATTAAATTCGGCAGAAATGCGACAGTTGATTTCATACGGCAAAGAGGAGACATGAAATTCGACGTATAAATAAACTGTCGCATTTCTGCCGAACTTGTTCTGCAAACAAAGCGTGACATCCCGGGGGAGGGACTCCCATATAAAAGGGGTAGGGATGCTCGTTGGACATTTTCGATTTGACCCCAAAGAGGTACTAAAATGGGCGTAGCTCAAGCTCATTTTGACCCCTAAAAGGTACCGATAAAAACATGCCAACACTTTAAACTTTCGATGCCCTTTATTGCTATTGACACCCGACCCCTAAAAGGTTCCTTTTACATAGAAATGTCTGTGTTAGATCGTGGATACCCTAAGTGGTATCAAACTCCTGATTTTGACCCCTAAAAGGTACGACGAGCATCCATGTACCCCTCATATAAGGGAGTCCCCCCGCCCCCGGGTGCGACATACGGTATTTGTCTGTTAAAACGAATCAAAGTCCGCGGGAAAATTTACAGACAATGTATGGAAAACTGTAAAACAAATTGCACGCTTCCTAGCACAGCTACATCCCTCAAATTTCGATCAGTTAATCTTCTATCTGGTATCTTAAATTTGTATCTGGACAATATTTTACGTATTTTATTTGGCATCGGATTCTCATATAAACACTGTATTTCGCGCCATGTGCAAAATATTTTCCGAATATACTTTCAAAAAGTCGGAATTAACCGCGAAGTGGTCTATTGAAATGAATTCGACATGGCAGAAATTCGACGTTTCAACCAAGCATCAATTTAGTAAAGTTGAACGAGGCCTCTTACGAGTACTGGGTAAGCGATTACTGAAGGACTTTGGGAAAGTCTACGGGTGGGCTTGCTGTGCTATTCACTCTTTATACCGCTGACCACTCGTATTTCATTCTCTGCCTCGATCCTCGCCCGTGATACAACAACTTGTTGCACTGTTTTGAGGTTGAAAATACGTTCTGAGAGACAAATACTGGAGACCGCAGGATATCTCACAGGTTAGTGTTTGATAACTTGTTTTACTTTAGTTTATTTTTATTAGAGAGGAGTTCATAAGGGACAGTGAATCACGGAATAGATCACCTCGAAGTTTTTGGGTTCGTCAAAGCGCTCTAAAGAAAATAATAACAAGACTCAAGAGCCCATCTGGGCTTTCACTCGGGCCACATGAGATTGAAGATGAAATACACTTTCATTTGAAATCCTCTTAGTAACAAGTCGTGCTTTAATTCGCCAGTGAGAACGTCATAAAAACGTCTGGTCTATTAATTGCTTTTATGACATGACTATGATAACGCAGGATTTGAACAACAGAATTCTGGCAATTCAAGTGTATAAATGCAATACAATGACATATTCAGACTTTGAATTTGATTGAAAATAGATCAAAAACTCGGGGAAATGTCCGGCTAAAACTGTATGAATAAATGTGAAATGAAACATAAATTTCATAGCAAGAAAAAAAATTGTAATTCGTATTCCTAATGAGAAAGCTCTTCTACAGCTTCTCAAATAATTTCACAGACTGTTTTACAAAAACATTTGCGCTTATCGACACAAGAGTTCAGTTGACCTTTCAAATAATTTATTCTGAGGTACGCATACTCTAAATCACAGAGATGTTAAACAAAGCGATAATTAGAAGAAAAAGTACATTAACAGACAAACTGAGAGGAAATTTATTCAAATCAAAAAGAGTTTTATACTTACAGTACTTACGTAACTGAATCTTTCGTTTTGGATCTTTTGGTAGTGTTGTTCAGTGACAGCATCCCACCTTCGTGCACATATGCACTGAATCGGAATGAAAGTCGAAGGCTACCTCGAACTTAACTTTCAGCTAACCTGTTTCCTTTCATATAATCTCATAAAGTAAGCCCGTAGCTTTAAATAAATTTGCCAATGTCTGAATGAAACAGCTAGATCTTTTCCAATTTCTCTCACAAGTCACGGCAGAAGACAGTCTCAAGCTACAAAACTTGAATTTTGATCCTCTTCACAGTAACGTAATTTAACGTCTCAGATATTATGTATATTCCCTACTTCAGCTAGTGCTGTGCATTTCAAGTGAAAACATGCCTTAGCTGTACAAGACCTGACCCAAATTAAGGTTGTATTGCATAATTGCCCACAATGGAATAGATTTCTGACAATGACTCATTGAAATTGATATCTCCTTGTCTCCCCTAGTCTGAGAGCTTTGAACTTTCTTATCTGAGCGTGCCTGACGGAATCTAACCTTTGATTATAATTCGATACCCGTTGATATCCAAACGTGTTTGGATATTGTATTTTGCTTACGTTTCTAAATGTACATTGGATCTGTCCAAACAGCGCTGATCGAATGTATTACGGCTCCTGGTTGTTCATGTATTTTTATGGTCAACAAGAGCGCCAGTTGAAATATCCTGAGCCTGTTGGAAGGCTTTCGCCCTCGCGGGTCGACCATTTTGATTTACTGTATTAAATTCTGTAATTATTTAACCTGGCGAGTGTTACGTGACCAGCACAGTGCGATCTGATTGGTAGTGAACTTGTATTTCGCTTACGTTTCTAAATGTACATTGGATCTGTCCAGACAGCGCTGATCGAATGTATTACGTTGTTCATGTATTTTTATGGTCAACAAGAGTGCCAGTTGAAATATCCTGACCCTGTTGGAAGGCTTTCGCACGAGTGAAGTTAAATAAAACATTAAAGTGCTTACATTTGAGAGATGGGACTCCAAATTAGAGAGACATTTGCTCGCGGATCGACCATCTTGATTTACTGTATTAAATTCTGTACAGAAATTAACCTAGCCTGCTTGCAGGCTCTGGCTAGGAACCCCAAATCAACCAGAGCCTGCAAGCAGGCTAAAATGAACCTGGCGAGTGTTACGTGACCAGCACAGTGCGATCTGATTGGTGGTGAAAAACTTGAAATTTAATACATGGGTCAAAAGTCACATTTTGTTGCACCCAACAAAAAAAATATTAACCACTTGCATTTTAAGACTCGGTGCTGCCACAGGCAGCCCGAGTAATTACGGCAAGCTGACGTAATAATTCTATAAGAACCGACAACAGAATCAAAGGTAAGATAATGATGAAGATCATTTGTGAAATTAAACCCAGTAGGATGACTTTTGCAAGATGACTTTTGATAGAACTCAGTGCAAAGAACCGGGAAAGAAGAGAAATTACAGATCACAAATGTATTGAAATAGCAAATTGAATATTAAAATTGGGGTTAAAGTAAACATTATATGTAGGAATAAATCATTGTGTTTTACATAAATTTTGAGAGAAAGAAAAAAAATATTTTGTTCTCACAGTACACCGGTTTCCTCACACCACGTGCTTATGACCTCACAACAACGCCATGTGCACCATATTCGGAGTGCCGAACAGAACTCCAATCAAAAGTCATCCGGGAAAGGTCACCCGACTGATATGTTGGTGTTGGTGTTCTTGTTCTTAACTTACTGTACCTTTGATTCTGTTGTTGGTTCTTGTAGAATTATTAGGTCACCTTGCCATAAGTATATAATGGTACAATATATACTGTTTTTGAATGCTATGCCAATGACTTATAGAGGTTTTAATTTCCTAAATGCTAATTACATGACGTCAGGGGAGGCATCAATTATTATACAAACTTTTTTGTTACAATTAAACAATTTTTTCAAATTATCAGTGTTATACCCATGGTTGAAATAAAATGATGTTAGAAAGAAATGCCCATTCACAACCACTAAGAAGTGATTGCAGATACCTCCCCTGACGTCATGTAATTAGCATTTTGGATATTAAAACCTTAACTCAGCAGCACATCATTCAAAGCAAAATAAAAATATATTGTTCATAGGCACTTTAAGTCTTAAGTGTAAGCATGTCCTGAAACTGGTGTGTCTATCTGTCTATATTTGCGTCATGTAGATCACATACAGTAGATGCTGTAGATTGCAGACATGCAGCCCAATCTATGGGTTTGTGAAAAAATGACTGCAAGAAGATACATGTATGTGTGCAAAAGTTTCATGTTGTTTTCTTTGTGGTTTTTCTTCTCTTGGAACCATTTTAGGAGTTTCCATCCATCTTGGCTCACCAGCTAAGAATGAGAGAAGGCTGAAATCTGCCACCATCACCTACAATCTTCACCTCCAAAATCTCACTTTTCATCACCAAAATGCACAAAGCTCCTGCATTGTTGACACTAGAATGATAAATGAACTAATCCCTGCCTGAATTTCAGGATCCAGCGATCCCTCATTCTAAAAATATATATACTATTTTGTGACTTTCAACCACTGAGCGCCAACCGTGACGAGAGCCTGGGTTGGTGTCTAACACCATAATGAGGCTGTTGTGACAGTAGGCACTGAATGAGGGATAGAATGAGGGATTGCTGGATCCTGAAATTCAGGCAAGGTTTCATTCATTTATCATTCTAGTGATGCCAGGAATTTCATGTGATTTCAATGACAAAAAGGGAGATTTTGGAGGATGATTGTGCTTGAAGTCTTAAGAAGATTCCAGCCTTCTCTCATTCTTTGGTGAGCTGAGGTGCATGGATGAAAACTCCTAAAACCACCCTAAAGTGGTTTGGAGAGAAGAAAAACCACAAAGGAAACAGCATGGAAACGAAAAGATATGTTTATTTATACATTATACACAATTTATAAAAAAAAAACATACATTATTTTGTATCTTCTCACAGTCACATTTTCACAAACCCATAGATTGGGCTGCCTGTGGATCACATAGATCCTGCAGATTGTATACTGTAGACTGCATGGATAAGCCACATCCATACTGTAGATAAGCTGCACCCTGAGTTTAGAAGCTTGAGCCTCTGTCCCCCTTGTCTGGTGTTCACATAGCCTGCATCACATCTGAACTGAACCCCGGTGAAGTCAGTCTGAATTTTGTCCTGACATACATGTACAGGTATCAAGGATTTCCTGAGCCTACCAATTCTCAACATTTTCTTAAGATTCCCAGCACAAAGAATTGCTGTTCTCCCTGGTGAAGTTTAAGCACAGGAAATCAACTGTAATTGAGAATGTAAATTATTGTAAATGCTAATTAATGTTTTGAACTGGCTGCTTGATTTTATCGGGGGCCAATACATGTAGAAGAAAATTATTTGCTGCTCACCCTCTTGATAACAGGAGAGGTCTTGCTTTTTTGAGACTGATAGCCATAATCTCTGCCCCAAACTGCATGTACATGTATCAAACTATATATTATTATGTTCACACTGAGTCTGATCGCCTTCACGTCTCCAGTGAGTTGTACATGAGTCGTCAACATAGAATGCTTGACATATTTTGTGGTTATACTTGCTGTAAACTTCATGTCATGGGTGGCCCTGCAAGGGATTGTGGTCAAAACAGCGAATATTAATGCAATGAACCATTGCAAGATTTTGTCCAAATTATTAATAGAAATTATTGCTGCTCTGCTCGCTGAGCAGCATTAACGTAGGCTGCAAAATAAAATTGACCTGAAAATATCTTTGACCTACATGTACAATGTATATGTATAACATGTCTACACATACCATACATGCACATGCATTATGGCCTTGCATGCAAGCCAATGGCTTTGCAATCAACTATACATGCATGCAATTTACCTTAATGCATGTCCTGTGTGCACATGCAAACATACCTCCATGGTAAACGTGCATTTGCTGTTCACTCTACCACATGTCTGTTTTAATTTCATCCCTGTTTAACTAAATAAAGTCATTATATTGTTCTGTTCCACACATTACAGATTATGGAGATGGAAACTGAAGATTGTAAGTGGTATGAATACAAGTGCAACTTTGGTGAGACTCTGTTCTTCTACAACACTGTTACTGGAGAACGTAGATGGCCAAACCAGGATTATAACTGTTCTGTTGATGTACATGTAAGTACAGTACATGTAGTATTCTTGGTAAAGAGTATCAATTGATGGTTTGCATGTGACATCAAAAATCTAAACTGTAGACATGTAAGTGCTAAAGAGCTGTCTTTTTCATATATTCTAGAGATGGTTTGTAAACATTTCACATCGAAAGGGTGTTTTGTTGTTTGTAGCTGCCTTCCCTTCCTAATCGCCTTTTTCAATATGGGAGTTTCTATTTGAGTATTGGACTGGTGCGGTTTTAAGTATGGGTGTATCCTTTGGCTTTAGGATCCGGATCGTAAACTCTCCTAGTCTGTTACATTCGCTTTTCTCCTATTCTTATTTAGCAAGTGTGAAAGGGAATGCTGCAAATTGAATACTACATGTATTCCCAGGTTGAGAATCTTGGCAAGATCTTGGCAAGATCTTGGCTAATCATGCATGATCATGCAAGATCTTGGCAATCTTGCAAGATCTTGGAAGATTCTCAACCTGGGTTTGCACCAGTCCCTTTCAGTGCAAGTATAAATAAGATCTCCACTAACTCAGTTGTGCAGTTCGCGTAAGTAATGATCCAGACTTCAGCAGCAGTACGACCTGGTGCACTCTGCCATGTCTTTTCCCTTCCAGGCTTGCCATTCATGATATACTTCTAGCAAGTCGCTTCTAATGTGCAATTTTTTTAGAATGGCTAAACATGTCTAGACATGGTACACATAATTGGCTGGTCTGTAAGTAGGGACTTCCCACTCTTTTGTAAGTTTTATACCAACTGTGCTTCTAGTGATGGAATCATTGTGGAATTTGTCGCTATCAACTCAAACTTGGCCAGAGGGCATGGAAGAAAGCGAACATTAACCCCCTACCAAAAGTGGACATCCCTGTTGAGTATCAAGATATTTGAGGCATAAACATTAACCCCTATTCTTGCACGAGTAATCGAAAGGACCGTGTATGACACATTTAGTAAGAATAGTGTTGAAAATTACTTTTAAATGCGAGTTGCAGTTTGCTTACCGTTCGGTGGCAGTTGCACTAATGCACTACTTAAAATGCAACACAATTTTCTCAAGATCTTAGATAACAGTAATAGTAAGGCTGCCAGGCTTTTTACTATGGACTTTTCAAAAGCCTTTGACAATGTTAACCACAATCTGCTAGTAGAAAAACTAAAAAATAGTCCACTTTTTCCATATATTATAAATTGGTATTTAATATTAGCTTTTCAGAGGGTAGAAAACAAAGAGTTATCAGCAACGGAATTACATGTACATGCAGTTGGAGAAACGTAAATAAGGGAACTACATGTACACAGGGTAGTGTAAGTGGACCTTTACTTGTTTAATTTATTTTTAAACGATTTAGAAATTAATGAGCTTATAGACACCAGTTTAATCAAGTATGCAGACGATTCTACTATTATAGTTCCAGTACTTAACCCTTTCACTACTAGAGCGGCCAAAAGCGGCCAATATGAAGCATGTACCTGGGAAAAATTATTGCATCGAATCTAGACATGCTGGAAATACGATGTTGCGATATTATTTCAAGGGATGAATAACTTCAAAGTCAGAGCTGTAACAGGGATCTCTCGACTCTCCAACTTTGGAGAAAAACGCATTTGTTTTGGAGATCGTTGTTTGTTTCTCCGATTTTCGCGAATTTTGAGGAGCTGACAATCGGCTCAAAATAACGTTCCCATTCGCACTTGAAATCAAAAGCAAACACAAAATAACCACTCAGTCGTTACAGTACCTTGTTTAATCTTTCCAACCAGCAGGTTTGTTTGCACAAAACACACCAAGCGACTGTGAACCACGCCAATGTTTACACTGCATTTCACTCGACCACATTTACCTGCTCCCACCTCCAATTGCATGCTGGGTAATGGACAAAAATTCCATTTTATCCATACAACCAAGAGCGGTGATTTGGACTCAAGCCGTTGCTTTAAAGTGACAAAAACACTTCCTAATAGGTTGAGCAGGGGTAAAAGACTGCCAACTGCAGGATTCCAAGGATTTCATTGAAGAATTTTTTCCTGTGTCTGAAAGCACAAACACAACGGAAAAACCCTGTGAAATCCCCTCACAAAGCCTACCAGAAGCAAACCAAGTACAGTACATGTACTTTTCAGCCATCCTCAGACTTAATGATATCTTCAAGCTCTCTGACAGTGGCATATTTATCCAAAATTAGAGCTGATTTCATTAGAAACCCTACCGAAGCAGCCATACCTACTGTCAACGAGTGAACAGAATTCTCCCAAATGGCATTGTGGGAAAAGTTTGAGCCCTCGGCTTAAAAAGTCAGCAGTATTTAACTGACCCGGGCTAGCCAAACTTGAACTGAGGGGGGAGGGTTGATTTCACCAACTGAGCCAAACATGTCCAGTAGGGAAAGGGTTAAGGACTTACAGTACTTTGCAGGCATTTATGGATTGGACTAAAGACAACAAAATGAATTGGAACACATCAAAGTGCAAGGAAATAACTTTAAGTAAGAAAGGGAATACTGTACATCTAATAATCCTGTTCTGCATGATATTCACCAACACAAGAAGCTCACTGTGCACAGCGTCACGCTTCAGTCAGATTGTAAGTTTAATTACCACTTAAAAGAAGAACTCCAAGAAGCCAACAAATGTTTGTATGTTGTAAGGAGCCTAAGAAAGGAACGATATACACAGGCAGAGGTACAATGTAGATCATCTTCATAAATCCATGGTGCTACCAAAAATAATGTACTGTCTACCAGTATATGGAGTGAGTGAAGCAGACTTATCAACTGTGCAAAGTTTTCTCAAGAGATGCTACAAGAGGCGGTATACGTCTTACTTACATGTACATGTAACTGTATATCTTATTCACCAACTTTTAGAGAAAGCCAATAGAAAACTATTTCATGAGATCAGCAATAACTCGCCACACCCTGCACTTTTTACACTTCTACCTAGGTTTAAGGATTCGTCTATTCGTCTTAGGTAAAAAAGTTGTTTCATGCCGAAAGGGAAAAATGCCAAAAAGAGGAAGTGCATGCACATTTAAAACACTTCTGCATACTCTGAGTGATTAAAAATGACAATTTGTGCAAGATAAATATCAACCTAGCCATTTCCTATATAATCAACAGCAAGTGCACTCAAATAATTTGCTATTAAAAAAAATAATTAAAGGATGCATTTCTTTTGCCATGCAGCTAATGGAAATAAATAATATTGCAGCAACCTCTTGGGCAAACTGTACCGGAATAATGATATAATTTGCTATATTAAAACCCAAAATTTTAAAGAACTCATTCCTTTTGCCATGCAACTATGGAAATAAATAATATTGTAGCAATCCTCTTGGGTAAACTGGAATAATGATGTAATGAACGATAGAGAAAATACAAATGTATGTGCTCCTCATTGTTCCAGCAGCAACCTGAGCACTTTATTCCATTCTGGACAACTTGTATGTCATGTTCGAACCGCCAATTCCCCATAAACGAATTTTCTATTAGGAACAACGTAAAAATGGACAGATTGTGCTAAAACTAGTTGCCTTATTTATTAGCTTACCTTATTTTTAGCTTTGCTTCTGTCATATAAAGCTCAAAGCTAAGGATTTGATACATTTGGCCTTGTTCTCGCGTAAACTTTATATACATGCAAGCACCCCTTCCTCCATTCGTGGCACATTGACCTTGGTACTGCACTTGGCTTTGTTATTATGGTTCTTTGGCAGTAAAAGCAAAAAGTAAACACCGACAGCGACCATTACGAATCAAGAGAATGAGTAAATTTAACTATCATTTCTCCGGCTTGATTCTGACAAATGTTTACTTCCCCTGCAACAATGGAGCCGTAAGCACTCTAACTACATTGTTAATCTTCTACCAACACCACACGATTGATAACGAAGAGTTGATTTATATTAGTTTCCGTGTTTTGCAGATATGCAAACAAATGACAAAGGTGAACAGAAGGACGATGTTCTACTTCACATTCGATCGATCGGCACTGAGAGAATCGCACGCGAGGCGAAAACAATAGAAGCCTCGGTTTCATGAAAATCAAAACAAAAACAGAGGCGCGCAAAGCGTCAAGGTCCGTACTGGGCCTTTAAAAAAAGCATAATTTATTGACCAGGGCTTATAATAGTATGCACTTTAATTGTGAGCTACGTACATGTACTCCCTAGGATCAGTCTCTCAGTTTCGCCACTCAATTTTATATTTTATTATTGGAGCAGCAGTGCAGTAGCATGACTGAAACTGCTAAAAACTGTCTCAACATTTTTAACTTGTCTAAGAAACCGGGAAGAATATTCAAGATCAAGAATCAATGCAAAGCGAAGTCGATATGTGCCGCTAATTTAAACAACAACAGTGGTAACTGATTATTGTTGATGAACTCGGTGAAATCTTGCACAAATTGCGTTCACGTTATTGACAGTTTGATGCAAAGTTTAAACCAAGCATGGAGTGCTTAAGGATGAACAGGTTGCTGCAAATAGTGTTTTAAGTCAGGCGATCTACGTAAAAGCTCATTTTAGGGCAGCAATCTCTAGTATTAAACTGTTTCACTAACACTCGACTGTGATTGTTTTACTGTCTCGTGTCATTTTGATGAGCCGTTGACAGATCTGTACAAACTGACCAATGGTATTTCCCATTGCTGGGCTGATGGGCAATTCAACGGTTGCTACAAAACTTAAAAAAGAATCGCCAGTTGCATACCATGTTAAGTCATTGTTAGCCATCTGGAACCATGTTTAGCCATTCTAAAATAATTGCACAGTAAAAGGGACTTGCCAGCAGTCTAGATTCATTCCTTTTACTCACTTCCTCCGATCCCTCCTACATCTCCTTCTTCGCTTCCACTCTTCGAAGCTGCAAATTTGACACTAAATTTTCCATAATTTAGGTTCGCTCTAGGAATAAAAAGATTCTTATTTGAGCTCAATCAGGTATTTTGTGTGTGGACCTCAGAAATTCTATTAAAAAGTGTATTGAAAGTAGTAGGTAACAAATTATTTTGATGTCTAAAAGCAAGTTCCCCAAGTTGTAATTTGGTTATTTCATAAATATTTAATATTCCAAGGTCAGAGAATAGCGGCCTACTATGTGCCATGAAATCCGAGAAAATTATTACATGCATCGCACGCTTCTGTAGAATATATAAAGAATGTAGATTTGCTTTATAAACACTACCCCATGTACTGGTACAGTAAGATAAATATGGATAGATAAGATTATCATACAAATTAATTAAGATTTTACAATTGAGAAATTTACATCGATAAATAACACCAACTAATTTGGCAATTTTAACTGCTATATTATTTATGTGAGACTCCCAACTTAGATGTTCATCAACGAGAATCCCTAAAAACTTTGTCTTATCAATTCGCTTCAGATTTTTCGTAGAAAACGTGATATTTAAGTTTGAGGCATGTTCTTTCATATGTTTCAGTCTTTGCTGAGATATGAAAAACACAAAATTTGTTTTCGAAAGGTTAACAGTTAGTATATTGGCTATGAGCCATTCCTTGAACTCTTCGAGTTCTGAATTTATAGAGGATATAATATTTTAAATATTTTTGTGATGAATAAGGATATTCGTATCATTCATATCACTACTTTAGCAATCTTCATTAAATCGGGAAAATCCCAGAATCTAGAGATGTATTCATAATAAAACACAGTGGCCTATAAATACTTTCAGCAGATCGTATTATGTGCTTAATAGTTACGTTATTATAACCAGTTGTTTTAGAAAGGTCTAAAGCATACAAGTAATCCAGTACTTTATAGGGTGATATAAAGTGCTCGCGTAAATTTCATCATATTACTCCTATTTTACGAGAACTACATTGGCTACCCGTAGAGCAAAGAATAATTTTTAAGATATTATTACTTACATTTAAGGCTCTTAACAATACTGCTCCGTTATATATTACTGAACTTCTAAATCCCTATGTACCATCTCGTTCTTTACGTTCATCATGTAAGAATCTACTTAAAGTTCCAAAACACAACCTCAAGACATATGGTGCAAGGTCCTTCTCAGTTTCTGCTCCTACCTTATGGAACTCACTACCACAAGACATTAGGGATGCTAAGTTAATTAATATTTTTTAGAGTCGAGTTAAAACTTATCTTTTTAAACAAGCTTTTAACCATTTATCCTAAATTGTTTTTTTTATATCTTTTTAAACGTCTAGCTTTTAACCTTTTATTCTAAAGTGTTTATATATATTTCAAAAACTCATGAATAATTAATGAGCATTTTGTCCAATCAGATGAAGCAAATCAGTCACGTGCATGCTCCTTTATACCTGATAAAATCTCATCATTCTAAAAGGCCCGCGGAGGGATTTGAATTCTGTCCCAGAGGGAAACGGGGTTAATGATTGAGACAATGGAATTTCTATTGATGTTTCAGCTTTCTCACTGAATTGCTAATTAGGATGAACGTTTTATATAAAGAATATTAATGAACATGAAATTTTATATAAAGTTTCATCCTAATTAAAAATTCACTGATAAAGACCCAAAGATAGCAAAAAGTACACGGAACATAATGTACCTAGATAGTAAATTTTGCACTAAATTTACTAATATCAGCAGACTACCGAGATACACAGATAATATTTTTAAAATGAAGTTATCCAACTACCATTACTTGTTTACCGAGCCACTGTTTAGTTCCAATTATGAAACCAAACTCAAAGCCGTAAAATTATAAAAACGTGCATTAAACTTACATATTTTGTGCCGGAGTAAAAAAATTAGAGTCTGCCGTCATGTCAGTCACATCGCTTTCCAAGTCTTGAACTTTATCGAGGTAAACCACGACACCAAATCCTTCAAGTGCAGATTCTTCTTGCATTGCGAAATGCCGCTTCAAACAACATAGTATGGTAATTTCTTCATATCATTCCCTTGAGATGTTCGTAATTCCAGGCGGTGATTACTCGAAGATTTTGCATGGCGTTGTGAATACAAAGGTTCAATGGTTCATTAAGTAACCATTCCCTTGAGATGTGCGTCTTTCTTTCATTGCATTCTTAAAGCGTTTTTGAAGCCGTTTAAAACACTCACAGCACGTGTTTTATCAAGTCTAAAAATTCTCGGGCTTCGCCCTCGAATTTTTAAACTTGATAAAACACTGATGTTCGTGTTTTAAACAGTACATATAAATTATCGTAGATAAAGTTATTTTGAATTAGTGATGTAAAGCACCATTGGTCATATAGTGGAAATGGCGCTATATAAATTGCTTATTATTATTATATTATTATTATTATTATAAGTTAGACGAGATTTGGTAAAAAATTCGAGTAGCTTCTCTATCTTGTGAACTCAGTCTAGCTTCCATTATAAACTATCATTCTCATTGATCAGGACAAAACGGCCTGACCACGGCGCACCACCCCTCTCTCTCTCTCTGAACTGTGAGGGTAGCATTTTATGTAAACCTGTAGAATTCTGAGTTATAAACAGCTCAAAATAATCAATCTGGTTGAAAATGGGTTCATTTTCACAACAACTTGGAAATCCAGGGTTTGGAGCGAACTTGTGTAAAACTGGGTCCAGTTTAGGACCCCATGGCTGCACATGCATTGTACCTACTATATGTAAGTTCCCCCCTGGTTTGTAACAGAACTAGGAAAGAACATCTCCCTCTGATACTTGCTAGACCTCGCCTCCCCCAGGGACAGATCTATGGGAGGGCAAGGTGATTTGGGAGATGCACCCCCTTTTGAAATTGAAGAGGTCTCAAAATTCAGAGACCTGATTTTCAAAATATATTGCTCCCCCCCCTGTGCCTATGGTGCTCATATGGTGCACCCCATTTCAATCCACTCCTGTATCCCCAGAGTCTGGTATTTGATCTTGAATTGTCGCCCAGGGGTCAAGGCATATACAAACTGTAGAAGACTTTGACTGGGAAAAGTATGGGCCCAACCTTCAATAGTGGTTGCCAAGCATCATATTTTTGTTGCACTTCATAGTTCTGAATAAGTTCTCAGTAAGACAAACAGAACAAGGCCTTGTGTTATATTTACCGAAATAGAAGGCGTTAGCTTTGTAAATTTGTTTTCTCATTCAGATTTGGGTTAAACAAATTGAAGCCATTTATGAAGAACTATACATTTTACAATATTATTATTCCTATTGTTTAGCTCACTCTCGATTTCTGCATAAGCTTTTAGTCTTTCTGCCCAGGGCCCAGTTGTTCGAAGCAAGGGTAACTTTATGCTACATGTAAATCTGTACAGTTTACCCTCTGGTTAGCAATTTAACCCTGGGGTAGTACTTACCCTTACATTGGCCTAATTGTTTAATTCCACATTTGTGTGGAATTATCTTCTTGTTGTACGATCACGGTCACTAATGAAAGAGAACTAGAACAACTTTTATCAAGTAAAGTATTTGTGTTGAACGAGATGGATTCGTCAGTAAAGGACACAAACAAGCCATCAGTGTACAGATGATTGCTCTTTATTTCTTGTCTCTATATCAATTCCAAACCTGCCCATCCCCTCCCGGGCATTTGACTGAGTTTCTGGCCTGGTGGTGGGGCATTTACCACTACCAGCAAAGAAAGGTTTCTGAGATGGGAATTGTTCAAATAGATCGAGTCAAAATAGCGAATTTTAAAATGTACATCAATGTTTATAAGAGATAAGGGACGCTTTGCAACAAGTGCAAATCTCTTACAGTGGGATATTTGCTTAGCTGAACAGCTGACCCCACTGGGGTATTTGCAATGCTCTGATTCAAAAATGTCAAATGCCCCACAAGTGCCGGAGGGATGGGCAGATTTGGAATTGATAGAGACCTTATTCCTTTGAAATGGAAAGTGTTTGAAACAGATTTATGACACCAGAAAACGCGTGGAATTTATTCATCTGCATGTGCCACTTTTCATTTCATCTCCTCTTCTTTATTTGTGGCACTGCCTCTCTGGTTTGGTGATGAACTTCCAGAAGATGTTCCTTAATCATGAGTCCCAGTCTTCTCAAATCCTCTGGAACAGCATTAAAATTGTGGTGTAGTGTGTGGAACATCTGGTGTGTGGACTCTCCTCCTTGCTCTCCATGGAAACCTATACCTACTTTCCACTTTCGAATCCAGGTTGCCACGTGAAGCTCTAGAAAATCCTGCAGGGGAAAACTGTGTATTAGTTTCTCCAGAATTCTGCTTCCTGGGCCAGTGAAAATGTACCTTTAAACATTTGTTGACATGATTGCCAATGAAGGATCCTCGATGATACTGCTGTCGCTGGACATGAATGGATTGAAGTATGTCTTCTAGATGTGTGTTGCACAACCCACGGTTTGGTTTCAAGGTAGAGCAGTTTCTGATTATTTGAACTTCATGATTCTGGCACTTGCTTTCAAGGTATATACGTGGCTGTTTCATTTTGTTTCTATTTCGTTTTGTATATTTACAGAAGTTCCATACTGTGTACTTAGATTTTTTTCATGTACAGATGTTTGATTCTGATACATTTGAATAAGGTAAAACCAATTAATAATTAAGATTATACATAGGCAAGCCTATCTGATCGTGGCTAGTGTTTTTTTGTTATCAAAAATGAACCGCTTGTAATTTGATGAGAGAAATATCATAACGAGGAAAGGTGACCTACAATGTAAATAAAGAAAAAAAAACAGATGTCTTGGTTGCGACTGAAACCCATGACCTCGTGAACTGGAATTCATTCTCTTTCTAGCTGGCTTCTCCTATTGGTTATCTCAACTAGCTCGAGCAATGTAACGAGGTACATGTATGTAAATGTGGCGCTACGTAACGTACGCGATCGATTCAAGTATCTAAAGTATAGGAGCTAGTCGCAAAGTTTGCAGTGGACACGTAGTTTCTGCTTCCATTTATTTCATTGACGTTTGAGTAAATAAAAAAGATTAAGCACTTGAAATAATTGAAAGTCAGATTAATACCTGTATTGCCATTTAAATAATCTTCATGGCAGTGCCCGTTCACATTTGTCGGTGATGCTTTGAAAATCAACCCCTGACTCGTTAGGTTTTCCTTCTTTTAATTCTCTTAACAGAGTAGGGAGATCACGTTTTCCAGCCGCTGTAACAGCTGATCTTCGTCACTTTGTTTCTGGAATACTTGTTAATAAAATAGCGAAAAAAGCTTCTAAAAACTCACTCAAAATGGTGCACAATTGTTAAATGCTTTTTATACATTCAAATCAAGGGAGCCTGGGTCAACAATGCCCCTCTTCAGTGTGTCCATTTCTATAGTAACGTGTTCACCATATATGGGAGCGCGCCTATATGCGCGCTTGTGAGTCAAAGGGTGAAAGAAGCAGCTTAACCTACAGAACAGGCGCTTTTACAAGAAACTCCAGAAAGTAGCTCTTGCGAGCGAAGCGAGTTTTTGTTGAGCGAAGTGAGTTTGTCGAGCGGATCGAGGCGCGAGAGAAAATAAAGGCCTGCCGCCATCTTACGGAAATTTGAATTCTGCCTCTTTTCCGCGTGGATTGACATGATTATTAAACATGTCAATCAAACTTTGTGTGCTCGTAACTTTGTCGGTATCCGAGATATGTAGTCAAAACATTGCACAGTTCATTGTCTCCTGTCCAAGTCTCTGCAGTAATAATAATAATAACGTCTTTATTTAAAGAGGGTAATACATAATAGTGTACAACACTAAGAAACCTGTAGCCCTCACTACAATAATACAAAACAGTTTATATAAAATGCTTAATACTATTATACTAATAAAGCTATTCATATGATCTATTTAATAAATATATAAGCTAACTATAACAGATACGATGTAAACACCTAAGTCACCACCCCCCCCCCCCCCCCCCCCTCGCCACCCATCACTCCCCACCCTCGCAAAAAAAGTGAATAAGCTAAGCCCCCTAGTCTCCACCTCCCCACCCAGAGAAATGTAAATATAAAAATGCTTAAGTTCAAATATAAATTCTAAATTATGAGATATTGTATAAAATAATACTTTTTAAAAGAACGACAAAATAAAATATGTTAAGGTCTAAAATGATTTAGAGAAAGCTGCTCATTCAGTAAGTATTTCTGATAACATTTCTTGAATGAGTAGACATTTGGCATCTTTCTCAAGTTCAAAGACAGACTGTTCCATAGCTTGGTTTTACTGACTGAAAAAGTTATTCCACCTTCTGTCTTACGTATGAAAGAAGGACAAATAAAGTTCGTGTCTGCATATTTGGTACGTCTAGAATGAACCTTACTATTTGGCTTTAAAAGTTCAGAAATATAAGGAGCTGTAACTCCTTGCAGCCGCTTAAAGGCAAGTGTACATTTGGCTACTTTGACTTCTTCGTAAAATGGTAGCCAGTTTAAGTTGTTAAACAGCGGAACTGATGGTGACTGAGGTTTGGCGTCTAAAATAATTCTCACAGCCCTTTTTTGCAGCCTCAGCACCCTAGCTAGATTATCTTTATTACTGCAGCTGGACCATACTATACTGGCATAGGTTATTACTGGCTTAATTACTGAGGTATAGTATAACATTCTCTGCTTTACTGGAATACAAGACTTAATCCTATTTAAAATGCCAATACGCTGTGCAAGTTTTTTGCATAGTTTATCAATGTGTTCAGAGAAAGTTAAATCCTGGTCAATCTCTAATCCTAAGAGTTTTACACATGGGACTTCATCAAGGTGTGTTCCATCTACGGAGAGGTTGATCATTGTATTTTCAGGGTCCATCTTGGCTGCAATGCGTTTTCCTGTAATAAGTAATACTTTAGTCTTCCCTTCGTTTAGTGGCAGTTTATTTGCAATTGCCCAGTCGACCACACTAGAGATGGACTCACCTAAGGAGTCCTTCAAATGTTGGATGTCACAGTAGTCGGCAGAAGAAGACAAAGTTGTGTCGTCAGCATACAGGTCAATATTTGATGTATTCACCTCCAGCGGAAGATCATTTATGAAGATGATGAAGAATAGCGGTCCTAAAATAGAACATGAGGTATTCCATGGGGGATACTCTGCATATCAGACTGAACATTAGACAAGGAGACACACTGAAGTCTCCCTTCCAAATACGATCGAATCCAAGCAAGAGAGTATTCATCTAAGTCATATGCTTGCAGCTTGGACAGTAGAATGGCATGATCAACCATATCGAAAGCTTTCCGATAGTCGACTAAGACCATGCCGCTGACCCGATTTTTGTCGAGTTCAAACAATAGTTGGTCTATGATCTTGATTAGCGCCGTTTCTGTACTGTGATGCTTACGAAAGCCTGATTGCCTGGAATATATGAGATTGTTTTCACAAAGGTATGCATACAGATGTCTCTGTACATGCTTCTCAATAATTTTTGACAAAATTGGCAACATGGATCGATATTGGGCGATAGTTTGTGACATTTTCACGATCTCCGTCCTTGAACAGTGGAGTTACTTTCGCTGTCTTCCATCGGCGAGGAAACACAGCTGACGTAAAGGAGAAGTTCATAATCTTGGTAATGGAAGGAGCTATTATTGGAGCAGCTACCTTTAGCAGTCTAGCACTGATGTTGTCGAGCCCAGTCGCTTTATTTATCTTGATGTCTTTGAGAATATTTACAACATCTTTCTTGGTCATTAGAGGGATGGAAAAAGTCTCCTTTTTGTCCTTTTTCGATAGGACAAATTCTCTTAGCTTAGATATATCAAATGTGATATGGCGAAGAGATGATCTCAGGCGGTCAGCAATGGATGTGAAATGTTTATTAAACAATTTTGCTATCTGTAACTCGTTGTCAATAATCTTATTTCCGTCACGAAGGCTCGTAATAGATTCACTCTTTTTTCCATTTCCTATTAACGTTTTTATTGTCTTCCAAATACCCTTTGAGTTTCCTTTGTTATTTTCAAAAGAGGTCTTATAAACCTTCTGCTTTGCATCCTTTATCTTGTTTACAACCCTATTTCTGGCGATCTTATAAAGGGCCCAGTCTTCACTGTTGTTTGTTCGCCGGGCTTTTTTAAGCAAGGTGTCTCTGGTATGTAACTTGTCAAGTACGTCTCTGGTCATCCCTGGCGCCTGATTCTGACAGGCAGTGCGTTTTTGACGCCAGGGAGCATGCGAATCGACGACTTCGTGTGGGATTTATTCACAACCACGGCCTCTATAAAGTCGCTCAGTCCCCGCTCAGTTTTTCCTTCATCAGTTCATGTACTCGACCCTGACTGACTCTTTCACTCGAACAGTCTCTGACAGCAGAAACGAAAATTACTTTAGGGAACTCCGTAATTTGCTTCAGTTCTACGTCTAGATCGTAGAGGCAGATGGCTTTTAAGTCCCAGTGTATTTAGTTTCGGTTAACTGATCCTTCACAATGCTTTGCAAATAGGTCAATGCTGAAGCGCTAAGTCCTGTCTGACTCGACTTCCACGGCAAACAGTTGAAAATAAGGCTTTTACCTCTTGGTAAAACCGCCAAAATATCTCTCCTAGAAAGTACAAATGTAGACTATGTACTGCCTGCTTTGTTCTTCTAAATACTTTCCAGGATTAACGCTCAACCGCTCGATCACTTCTCTCTTGTCACCGCCATTTCAGTCAGTTCGCAGGAGGAATGTGCGACATTTCGTGACACATGACAGCGATGACAGCTGATTGACCAATCAGTATTTCCCATCCAGAATCTGGACGGGAAATGAAAATGTATAAGGGATGGCTGCAGGCCCTCCTTCTCCTTTCTCGTGCCAGTCTCCTTTTTCCATTTCCACGCGGCCAAATTATTTTATCACCGTTGAAATAACACTAAGGGCCTGTTCCGCAGGCTAAAAGAAGCTTGCCTCTTGGAAATGTACTTCACCCTTTACATGTTTGGCCATGAAATTTACTGTTCATTTCAAGATAATTTTGTTTTTATTATTAACGGGTTTGTTTGTTTAATTCATGATCCCTTGTCTACAATACATATTGGTGCTGAGTCAGATGATTCATTCATTGTATCTGTATTCTTTAATACATAGGAACATCTTCCTCCTGAAGACAAATTAGTCAGAACGTCTTGTCTACCCCATGTAACTGCAGCGCTGGTATCAAGATGTGCACCAACAGAAAGTATAGAGCAAGAACCTGCATCTAATAACAAAGCTGTCGAACTCTTTGCGGCCAATGAAAATTACATAGGAGATAATAATTTGGATAAAATACAGCAATTACAGGATAGTACCAAATCAGGACCTGGCAACGTGATTCATGGAGCTGAGGTTTGCCAAAACGACAAGAGTTTGGTCAACAGGAACTTCAGAAATACATCAGTCACACTGGGAAAAGAGAAGAGTGCGAAGACAGCAGATATTGTATCATGCAGGGGAATGTCAACAGAACAACAAGAATCTAATGATGTGTTAAATAACACAAAGGATTGTACTGCCAAGAATAAGTCCAAGGTAATGAAGATAATTAGTCTGTCTGTTCCAACAAAATCGGCAGAAACACTTAAGCCATTGAAATTCGGCTACTGCAGTAAACATGATAAGAAATTATCCCAGTGGAAACAAAGAAACAAGAAAATTAGTAAATTAAGAGACGTACATGTAAGATCGCATGTCCCAACTGGAACTATAGATAAACTATTTAAATGCAAGCAGTGCGGGAAATGTTTCAGTCATTCTAGTAACCGAGCAAAGCATATTCGAATACACACTGGAGAAAAACCGTATAATTGTAAGCAGTGTGGAAAGGATTTCAGTCAATCTGGTAACCTAGCTAACCATATTCGAACACACACTGGAGAAAAACCATATAATTGTAAGCAATGCGGAAAGGATTTCAGTCGACGTGGTGGCCTAGCTAAGCATATTCGTACCCACACTGGGGTAAAACCATATAATTGTAAGCAATGTGGAAAGGACTTCAGTGGATCTAGTGGCCTAGCTAACCATATTCGAACACACACTGGAGAAAAACCGTATAATTGTAAGCAGTGTGGAAAGGATTTCAGTGAATATGGTCACCTAGCTAACCATATTCGAACACACACTGGAGAAAAACCATATAATTGTAAGCAATGCGGAAAGGATTTCAGTCGATCTGGTGGCCTAGCTATGCATATTCGAACACATACTGGAGAAAAACCATATAATTGTAAGCAGTGCGGAAAGGATTTCCGACAATCTGCTCACCTAGCTGACCATATTCGAACACACACAAGAGAAAAACCATATAAATTGTAAGCAATGCGGAAAGGATCTCAGTCGACCTGGTGGCTTAGCTAAGCATGTTGGAACACATACTAGAGAAAACAATATAATTGTAAGCAGTGCGGAAAGGATTTCCGACAATCTGCTCACCTAGCTGACCATATTCGAACACACACAAGAGAAAAACCATATAAATTGTAAACAATGTGGAAAGGATTTCAGTCGATCTCATAACCTAGCTGTCCATATTCGAATACATACTAGAGAAAAACAATATAATTGTAAGCAATGAGTAAAGTATTTCAGTGAGTCTAGCAGCCTAGCTCGTCCTGTTCATATTGATATTGCAAACAAACTCTTGAAAGACGTTATTTAAACATAAGAAGTGCGAAAGTGTTTGCAAAGTCCAGAAACTTTACTTGCTTCTAGCACGACCGTGTAAATTTAGTCTGAGCATGCGCACTGCATAAATTGGCGTCATTCGAGAGCGTGCTTATTTTTCGCGGGTATATCCAACGCCAACTCAACTATTACCATAAAACCTGGTATACACAACCCTGAAGCATGAACAGAGCTATTCAAAGCTTAAAATGGTCAAAGGTAGTTTTGTATTCTGATAAACGCTCGGTACTGGCACAAAGCTGTGCAATCAAATCGAGACAAACTAATTCTTTATTGATTTAAGAGCTGCTTCAAGTTTACGTCAAGAAAAAAAAAGCTTATGAGTTATGTGTCCTGTTTGTATTTTAACTGCTTACTGTGTGTGCAATATTTTCCAGTACTTTTCATCCTTTGACTCGATTTTTATACTTCGTTTTACCTTCGTAATCATTTTCTCTAAAAATGTATATGGTTTGATTGTACTATAAAGCCATGAATAAAAATATATAGTCTAAAAATGCATTATGGGAAACATTGGCCTAATTGTTTAATTCCACATTTGTGTGGAATTATCTTGTAGTTGTACGATCACGGTCACTAATGAAAGAGAACTAGAATAACTTAAGTAAAGTATTTGTGTTGAATGAGATGGACACACACAAGCCATCAGTGTACAAATGATTGCTCTTTATTTCTTTATTTCTTGTCTCTATATGAATTCCAAACCTGCCCATCCCCTCCCGGGCATTTGACTGAGTTTCTGGCCTGGTGGTGGGGCATTTACCACTACCAGCAAAGAAACGTTTTTGCGATGGGAATTGTTCAAATAGATCGAGTCAAAATAGCGAATTTTACATCAATGTTTATAAGAGATAAAGGACGCTTTGGAACAAGTGCAAATCGCTTACAGTGGGATATTTGCTTAGCTGAACAGCTGACCCCACAGTGGAGTATTTGCAATGCTCTGATTCAAAAATGTCAAATGCCCCACAAGTACCGGGGGGATGGGCAGATTTGGAATTGATAGAGACCTTATTCCTTTGAAATGGAAAGTGTTTGAAACAGATTTATGACACCAGAAAACGCGTGGAATTTATTCAGCTGCATGTGCCACTTTTCATTTCATCTCATCTTCTTTATTTGTGGCACTGTCTCTCTGGTTTTGGGATGAACTTCCAGAAGATGTTCCTTAATCATGAGTCCCAGTCTTCTCAAATCGTCTGGAACAGCATTAAAATTGTGGTGTAGTGTGTTGACTCTCCTCCTTGCTCTCCATGGAAACCTATACCTACTTTCCACTTTCGAATGCAGGTTGACACGTGAAGCTCTTGAAAATGGAATTTGGAAATATTCTTACTTGCGGGAATATTGTGCGTAAGAGGGACATGTGTATCACCCGGATATGTAATAATCAACAGGAAATGTAATACTAACCGGATATGTAATAAAAATCAACAGGATATGTAATAACAACAGGATATGTAATAAAAATCAACAGGATTTGTAATAAAAAGTTAACAGGAAATGTAATACATTTTTAACCGGAAATGTAATAAAATAGTTAACAGGAAATGTAATAACAATCCACAGGAAATGTAATAACACTACTTGGTCGAGGTAGTGTTATCAATCACTCTAACAGTGAAGAAACAAAACCTACCAATGAATGACGTCATCAGTCATGTGACTCATTTAGTGCTCAACCTGCACGTGATCAGCGCTGCGAACGTCACGTGAATAATTCCGTGAGCACAAATATCTGCCCTTGGAACAAAACAAGCAAATTGTATGACGTCATAGAACACACGTCACATAGACTTATCCTTATAGCACATAACTGTTTTACCGTTTTTTCTTCACGCAAAAAGACTCCTGGTTTCACCAAAATATTATGTAGGCCGACTTCAAACGTCCCTTGACATAGGCTGTAGATCGTGTCATAAGTTTCGTCTTCCAGGGGGAAGATTTGCTTTTTCCCGCTGTCATGTACTGCCGCTATAATTAGCGTTAGGAGGAAGAGGAAAACCGAAATGAAGAGAGTCTTAGCCATAGTGGTACGACTGCAATACTGGAGACTTAAGACAGAGAATAACTCACGTGACGTTCGCAGCGCTGATCACGTGATCTGTGACGTTGTACAAATACAATAACATGAGCCCATTACCTGGAGCGTTCCTCTGTTATGGGTTGGGTCCCCAGCACAGGAGTAGATGAGGCTATTTTTAGATTCGAAATTCCCGCGAAAAGAGGTTGCCGCCATGTTGGTGCCCTTAAACAATAGATTCATCGTTAGCTTCTTTTGTTGGGGCACCAACACTTGAATCTCTGGGGTTTGAGTGAAAACCAGCAATTCGAATTCCCGCGTTAAAAGTGAGAAGAATGATATCTGATTGGCTAAGAATAGCCTACCTTTGTTCTTTCTCGCGCGAATCGCAATGCTAAAAATAGCCTCATCTACCTCTGTGCTTGGGTACAGACACAGTGGGGAAGATGGACGCTCCTGGTAATGGGCTCCTGACAATAACCTTTATTTTGCTTCGAATTTAAGATAGCAAATACATGCTAATATCTCCGAAAACAGAATAACAATTATAAGTAAAGACAAATTAAACAAGAGCCCATCTGGGCTTTCACTCGGGCCACATGAGATTGAAGATGAAATACACTTTCATTTGAAATCCTCTTAGTATCAAGTCGTGCTTTAATTCGCCAGTGAGAACGTCAAAAAAACAGACTGGTCTATTAATCGCTTTTATGGCATGACTATGATAACGCAGGATTCGAACAACAGAATACTGGCAAATTCAAGTGTATAAATGCAATACAATGACATATTCAGACTTTGAATTTGATTGAAAATAGATCAAAAACTCGGGGAAATGTCCGGCTAAAACTGTATGAATAAATGTGAAATGAAACATAAATTTCATAGCAAGAAAAACAATTGTAATTCCTATAAATGAGAAAGCTCTTCTATTAAGCCGCTTCTCATATACACAGACTGTTTCACAAAAAAACATTTGCGCTTATCGACACAAGAATTCAGTTGACCTTTCAAATAATTTATTCTGAGGTACGCATACTCTAAATCAGATGTTAAATAAAGCGATAATTAGAAGGAAAAGTACATTAACAGACAAACTGAGAGGAAATGTTTTCAAATCAAAAAGAGTTTACTTACAGTACTTACGTAACTGACACCTTCGTGCACATATGCACTGAATCGGAATGAAAGTCGAAGCCTACCTCGAACTTAACTTTCAGCTAACCTGTTTCCTTTCATTCCACAATGAATAATAATCTCATAAAGTAAGCCCGTAGCTTTCAATAAATTTGCCAGTGTCTGAATGAAACAGCTAGATCTTTTCCAATTTCTCTCACGAGTCACGGCAGAAGACAGTCTCAAGCTACAAAACTTGAATTTTGATCCTCTTCACAGTAACGTAATTTAACGTCTCCGATCAATTCCTCTCTCTTTGCTGGCAGTTCATGCTTCTTGTTCGGGTAGTTGCCCCACTGAGCCGTAACCACAAAACGAGCACAGCATTTCAGTTGGCATACACTGCGTACATCTGCTTAACTGATTAGATTTGTAAAAATCTTAGCGGATCATGTAAATATTCCGCTTGGCTCAAATATGAGGGTTTCTGCCGTCAAAGTTCATTTTTTGTTTCAGTTTTCCCCATATTAGCAGACTTGTATAATGTCTCGAGCTCTCCGAATCCAGTAGAAAGACTCTGGTTATTCTGTCGTAAAACATGGACCTGACCCAAATTTAGGTTGTATTGCATCATTGCCCACGATGGAATAGATTTCTGACAATGACTATTTGAAATTGATATCTCCTTGTCTCGCCTAGTCTGAGCTTTGAATTTTCTTATCTGAGCGCGCCTGAGGAAATCTAACCTTTGTTTGCGTGACCAGCATAGTGCAATCTGATTGGTTCGAATTTGACCTTTAACGCATGCGCAGAAGCCGTCTGACATGGACTAAAAAAAATAAAAAAAATAACGACTTGCATTTTAAGACTCGGCGCTGCCACAGGCAGCCCGAGTAATAAGACAACTAAATTAATATTAAAATATAAGCTAATTAATAAATTATGTACAATTGCTAGTATAACTTGGTTGTGACGTCGGTGGGAAGGAGAAAATGGACAGATTAAATACAGTTGTGAAGTGCTACAAAAGGAGCAACATTCATTAGAAAATTTAAGAGACCTGATAGTGGATTTAAACTGGTTTAAAGGTAAATTACGAATATAATCGGGAAGTGAGTTCCATAACTTAGCACCAGAATATCTAAAGGAGTGAAGACCATATTTAGTACTGTTAACTCTTGGTATAGCCAAGGTAGACTGACCACGTAAATTATAGGATGATGTTCTCTTCTGGAAAAGACTAGTTATATAAGATGGACCTTGTGAATGCAAAGCTTTATATACTAAGATGAGTGTGTCGCAATATATTCTATTTAAGAGACTAGGTTGGTCTATTAATCTAAGTAAATTGTCATAACTATCGTGGTAATTGTTTAATACAAAGCGTTTCTCGAGCTTCTCAGAGTTTCGCTTGCCACAGCAGTGCCAAACAACAGAACAGTTGTAGTTTAGCTGTGGTAATATATAGGCTTTATATAGCATAACTTTAGCACCAACTGGTATCAACTTCTTGTGCCTCTTGATCACTTGTAGCTGATTGCCTACTTTGCGAGTAATGTTGGCAATATGATCACTAAAGTTTAAGTTACAATCTATACTAATGCCTAATAAATGCATGCTGTCGCAACGTAAAATAGTGTTATCGCCTAATTTGAAAGCTAAATCACTATTATTATCTACATCTTGATCACGACCCATAAACATAGAGGAGCACTTGGAAGCATTAATTAACATGCCATTATGATCAAACCATTCCTTAGCAGTAATAAGATCAGTATTTATAGAATGTTGTAAAAGACCAGACTCGGTATTAGTTGCAAATAACTGTGCGTCATCAGCATAAGAATTGATGTTAGAGTTAAAGCTATCGTATAGTAAGTCATTGATAAATATATTTAAAAGTAACGGTCCCAAAACTGACCACTGTGGAATACCTCTAGTAATGAGGGACAAATCTGACGTAGTATCACCTATCTTGACTCTCTGAAAACGATTACTAAGATAACTATTAAGTAGAGCTAGGCTATTATGAGATAGGTCGTAAGCTTTAAGTTTAACCAAAAGAAGGCCATGTGGCAGGGAATCAAAAGCTTTTGATAAATCCAAACCAACAATAGCAGCTAACTGCTTACTGTCTAGCGAAGATCTAAATTCCTCTAGAATACGTAGTAAGGTAGACTGACAACTGTAAAATTTACGATAAGCTGATAGAAAGTCTGATAGCTTATCAGAGAAGGAATCATATAACTGATAAGCCATAACACGCTCAAAAACATTACTAAGAATAGTGAGTACAGTAATAGGTCGATAATTTGTTCTTGAATGTTCTAGTCCTTTCTTAAAAATAGGAGTTACTTGGCCATATTTCCAACAAGTAGGGAAGTGATTCACAGTTAAGTAGAAGTTAAACAGGTTAGTCAATGGTAGAGCAATAGCACTGAGGCCATCTTTAACCAGACGAATCGGTATATTATCGTAGCCCATAGCCTTGGATGAGGAAAGCGCTAGGAAGATGTCGCTGACAAAGCCAGGGTGAACAGGTGAGAAGTTAATGATAGGGGAGTTATCAGTACAAATATGATTCTTGATAAGAAGAATGCTGGGATGATTTCTGTAGCCAGTTCCATAATGCTGAGTATCTGGTTCAAAAATTGAAGCAGCAACATTGGTGAAGTAATCATTAAGGAGTTGAGCAATTCTAGCCTTATCAGAAGTTAAGTTATTGTCATCATCCTGGAGCACAATGTCATTTGTCTGGCTGCGTTTGGTGTGAAAGAGTGGCCCAAACGTTTTTCAGAACTCTTTTGGCTTGGATGAGAGATTTGATGTTTTATGACAATAGTATTTTGTAATAGACTTCTTCTGATAGATGTGCAGATATTTCTTTGCTTTTTATAAGCTGCCCAGTTCTCAGTAGTAGGTGATTTCTTGTACTTATTCCAAAGCCTATTGCGATGACGTATAGCTTTCCTCCAACAGGAGTCATGCAAGGGACATGTCCACCACGAATATGAAATGTTCTGATTGGAGCATGCTCATCAATGACATCAGTAAGTAGTTTTTGAAAGGACCATGCTTGATCATCTGGATCATCAAAAATGGATACAATATGAAATGGAACCGTAGCAAGATCAGATACAAAAACCTCTTTGTTGTAGTTCTTTTTGCTTCGGCAGTTGATCTTCCTAGACCTTTTAAAGGCAGACTTAGTTCTCATGATGGTAAAGACCAGTTTATGATCACTAATATGGGGTTCAATTGTTCCTGAAGACAAAAAACGGTGCTTGTTGTTAGTTAATATGACATCTATCAATGACTCAGAGGTTGAAGTTATCCTAGTAGGCTCTTTAATTAAACAATCGAGGTCAAAGATGTCGCATAAGTCCAGTAGATCTTTACCATCCAATTTGAGGTCAGAATGTAACAGATCGCAGTTTAAGTCACCCAAAAATAGCATATCATGGCAGTGGGATGATGCACACTCAAACAAATTATAAAGTTCCTGCTTCCAGACACACTTCTTGACACTGGGGGGTCTTATAAGCCAGCAACCAGAATCCAAGATTTGCCAGGCAGGTTGAGAAGCTTATAGTAATCACTGACTAAATTATTCACATGACTGATGACGTCATTCAGGTAATTGGTAGGTGTTGTTTGTTCACTGCTAGAGTGATTGATAACACTACCTCGACCAAGTAGTGTTATTACATTTCCTGTTGATTGTTATTACATTTCCTGTTAACTATTTTATTACATTTCCGGTTAAAAATGTATTACATTTCCTGTTAACTTTTTATTACAAATCCTGTTGATTTTTATTACATATCCTGTTGTTATTACAGATCCTGTTGATTTTTATTACATATCCGGTTAGTATTACATTTCCTGTTGATTATTACATATCCGGGTGATACAACATGAACTTTGCAATATTCGTCTCTGCAATTGTAAAATAAGTAAAAACCACTAACCTCAATCATAACTTGTGTTTATATTTTTTTTACTGTGTGACTACTGTAACTGGGGCCGCTTAGACAAGGAGAACTCCAGTGGAGGAACACTTTTTCTTTCTATGTCGTTCTTTACTTCTTCACTCTCTACTTGTAGTCTATCAGTATATAAGTAGTTAGTGGTTCATGAATATGATGATTAAGACAGATTTCGGGTTGGAAATTGTATTAAACACTAGTACGTTTGGAACTGGTGTTTTTTTTATTTAAACATTTAATATGCAGAGTTTACCCCAAGAGCATCATCTAGGTGGCTCACTGCGAATAAAATGGTGTTGATAGATGATGGCAAGAAATTAAAACTCACGCTTTTGAAACCGATTAGATTCTTTAATTACGCATTGGAAAAAATAGGAAATATCAGCATTTTCATCCACTGAAAGTTGTGAAGATCCAAACAAGAAAAGCTTTAGTATCTGTAACTCGGACTGTCAGCAAGAAATCGAGCAGCAGAGGAGAGTAGTTTTAACTTATGAGCAGAAAATATCGGACAATGAAGGAATAATGATTGATATTTTCAGTTTCAAAGCCACAAAAACATGCCGGGGATATATTACACCCAATTTTGAAAAGATAAAAATTAAGAGCACACACATCTAGACATAGACGAGTGTGAATAATAGAGGAATATCTGTCCAGAGAGAAATTATACAGAGCTGTATATTTTGGAACATTAAAACTGGTGTTTCATTGGATGTCAAGATGCATCCACCTGACGAAGCTTCGAACAAGGGTTTCACCGGGTATTAAGGCCCATGCATGTGACCAAATACAGTTCCTCCATTCGATGGATATCTCGTGAATTTCTAAAGAGTTTGAGAAACACTGATAAAGTCACTTGAATTTTAACTAAGTAACAAGGATGACATCATAGGTGTGGCTTCACATGAATAGAAGTGACAGATTAATCTTGATACCAACGTAACACCAGATAAAGATCGATACGTTATATTTCTCAAACGAGAGCGCGTTCTTTATCAGCGGTTCCAAACACCGAGAACAATGTTTTGTTGTTGTTTCGAGGTGTTTGGAATCCCCTGGTAAACAACGCGCGCTCGTTTGAGAAATAACTTCTCACACGAATACGATACCTGCATTCATAAATCATTAGAACGTATTTGTTGTTTTTAATGAAACCTACATTTTTATGTAAAAATCACTGCATGCCAGTAGAGTTTGCCATGGCGGAGGGAAGGTTTCGCTGTCCCAAAACAGCAGAGGAGGAGGAACTTTGTGGAGAAAAGTCAGTACCGAACTCTACTCGATATAAAAACAAGTGGGCGGCTAGTCTCTTTGAAGAATGGCAGCGAACAAGAAGGGTGAAGTTTGCTTCAATAGAGGTTTGCGGACTTTTTAAGGAGTATGACTTTCATAAAGTTCAGCCACTTAGTCAGCCTTTATCGGACAATTGAACGCGTTCACACTAAACTACTGGATGTCGAAATTTGTGCAGGAGGTTGCAAAGAGTTCAAAAGACCCGTACCCTCCTAAAACGCTGTACCAGATTGCATGTGCCATTCGCCGGTACTTAGTTGAAAAGAACCCAAGCATGGATTTTAATCCGCTGGATCCTTCAGATAAAAGGTATTTGTATTTATACATTTGCGGGTTTAAACATTCTACTGCAGTATTTAATGTCGCAGTGTTCTTTGGAAATTTTAAATGATAAGTATCCTAACATGTTGTCGTGTTATTGTCAGGTTTGTAATCTTTAGAAGAATACTGGATGCTGAAATGAAAGAAGGAACTCGTACTGGAGTCGTATTGCGATCCAAACAAGAAGAGAAGCAGCCAGTGACTGATGAAGAGGAAAGAAAGTTCTGGAAGAAAGTACTGCTAGGAAAGGACTCAGCTAAGTCGTTGTTGAATGTAGTGTATTATTATAATGGCAAATTGTTTGGCCTCCGCGGAGGCGAGCATAGGCGAATCTGCCTAACTAACTTTGAGATAGGTGATAACTATATCCGATTTGAAGAAAATGCTTCGAAATCGTTTCATGGAGGGCTCCTTGATTTGAAATATGAACCGCGTGTTGTAAGGCATATATGCCACTCTGTAGGTGAAATTCACGAGCCTTGTTTAGTAGAGTATTACCGCCTATATATAGGCCTGGTGCAGAGTCACGATTTTGATAAAATGCAAGTTGCTATTAATAGCTTCGATCGTATGTTTCTAGACATGTGCAAGGCTGCAGGCATTAAGCCGAGAACTGCTCACTGTTTGCGGGTAACTTGTGCGACTAGTTTGTTTAATGCGGGCGTGTAGCAGCAATATTAGGCCCTAAATACGAAACTGCAACAGCCACTGTGACCACTAGCGTAGTGCCAAGTAACGAAGGGAAGGTGGAACAGCAAGTTGCTGGTAACATGGACAAGATTCCATTTTGTTTCGGTGACTTTAACAATTGTACGGTAAACTTTAATTTGAAATAGTTAATCTGAAATGTTTAAGTTACCGAAAGACAATGGAATCTTATCAATGACATAGCTAAATGAAATGTAACTCATGGACCACATTTGTTGAAATAGTTTACGACTAAAAGTATTGATTCATGTTGGAGTTTGTTTGACTGGTTTATGAATATGCAGATTAAGAACAGTTTTATCACATGTTTCAAATCAGTTCTCAAACACTAGTGATTTTCAACTGGTGTTTCATTGGGTTTCCAAAGTCATCCACCTGACCTAATACGAGATCCTGGTTGGCTGATTATGTCATGAATTATTAATGAGTTTGAGAATGTTAGTTCAAACACTGATAAAGACACTTGAATTCTAACTAAGTAACAAGGATTACATTGTAGGTGTGGTTTTACACGAAGAGAAGCTTTACTTATGCTAAATTTTCACAGAGAAAAGAAGTAATTTAATTTAACACGGAGCCTCGTATTGAAATCTTTGTGTGTGACAAGTAAAGCATATCGCGGACGTGGGCTATTATAAGCTCTTCTGAGACTAAACGATAAACCACAGGTAACCCAACAGACTAATAAGCCGGAAATATTCGTAGAGTCTGGGAAGCCTGTGACAGTTGATTTCATACGGCAAAAATGAGACTTATTAAATTCGACGTATAAATAAACTGTCGCATTTCTGCCCAACTTAGGGACGGACCATTTGAAAAGTTAAGGTGGGGGGGGGGGATTCTCAAGCTGCATGATTATTTTTTTACTCTAGGTTGCTGTTCAGCAATTTTTTTTTCGGCTAAGATCTCATGCACGTTTTTTTTGGAAAATATTTCATGTACTAATCTATTCAATTTGGAATATTAAGTTATTCCAAAATTAGCTATCTTTGTACTTAACAATTCTTGTCCTAAATAAACTTTAAGAGCCATCCGTTCCATATAAGTTCCGTTCCGTTTTAAGAGCCATGCCCCTGTGGATTTTTTTTTTAATCAGGTCATCAGGGCTAATGGTCCGTCCCTTAATAGACCAGTTCGCGGTTAATTCTGACATTTTGAAAGGAGTGCAAACAAGGCGCGACATACAGTATTTGTCAAAGTCGAAGTCCGCGAGAAAATTTACAGACAATGTATGGGAAACTGAAAAAAAGAATGTCACGCTTCCCAGCACAGCTACATCCCTCAAATTTTGATCAGTTAATCTTTTATCTGGTATCTTAAGGTTAAGAATGAAAAGTCCGAAGACTATACAGCAAAGCTGATATACAACGTAAAATTCTAACACAAAGCACTACAATCTCGTACCCAGATCCCATTTCACGTCGGGCATAAAGTACGTCAAAATCGGCATCAGTGAGCGTGGACAAATAATTAAAATTAACACCATTTCTATACTTATAGTCTCAATTTGAAGAAATGTTGGTGACTTGTTAACAAAATGAAACTACATATTTAGGTGTTTTATGTTAGTATGATGACGTTGTTGTGACGTCATAAGTGATGCCTCCTTTTTTGGTAAAATTCCCCCTTTAATAGATGTTACAAACAGACTACACCATCGAAGGGCCTTCATGACACACATTCCTTTGGCGCGAATTTGAACGTTCTACGACTATTATAGCAAAAGTTATAGAGGAATGACTGTTGCTATGACGTCATATTTAGTGACGCCAGGTGTCATACCTAAATAAAGCTGCCTATTGTTAAAAAATCAAGAAAAGAAAATAATGTGGGTTTTGAGTGCCAGACTAGCGCATTTCATCACTAAAACTCGAAAATCACTCAGAGGATTTTTTTTCTAAGGGCATGTGTAAAAAAGTATGACGTCATAATGACGTTGCCGAAAATATGACTTAAATTTTAAGCCGGTTATGGACAAAAAATCAAAATTCAAAAAACATACGATTTTAGCCACCAACGTGTTTTATGATTGGACAAAATGTCATGCAACAATATTTACAACTCTAAAAATTGAATGAAGCGATGTTTTCATAAATGCTTTTGTGCTGTTTATTTCCCGCCAAATGTTGGCGGGAAAATGGACAAAATTCAAACTTTCATAACTTTTGATTTCCTTAACCAATCAACATCGGATTTTCGATTCCTTCATTCTCTTCACGAGTAGATTTTAACAATATACGACATTTCGTTTTTAGAGATAATGAACAGTTGCAAGAAACGTATTACAAATGAATAAATGACGTCATTGTGACGTCACGATTGTAGTAACATAGCTTAAAAAATCAGGTTATATTCCTTTTGCGATTCTACATCCTTCTACCAAAATTCAATCGTCTGCATTGAAAACTTTTTAAAATATAGGACTGATGCCGATTTTATGGTCGTTTGTGCCCACCGTGTTTGTTTCTTACTGCGCATGCTCGTCGAGCATGCGCAGTAAGAAACAAATGGGATCTGGGTACGAGATTGAAAGCACTACGGTTAGCTAGGCCTGACACTAAAAGTGCTCGAACTAGATTGCAGCCATAGACAGCTGTTTCGTTTTTATTAGAACTCGTCAGTATGGCATAGCAAACAGTACGCGGGCTTCGGTAGAAGCATCTAGTAAGAGCTCACAGAAAAGTTTGGTTATCGGGTCACGCGTCATTACGTGTGCCGAAAAGCCAAAAACCAAGCAAATCTGAACTAAACGTGTCAGTGCTTTACGAGAAATATAGTGATGCTGGCCAGACAAGCTTTATAAAAATGATGACAAATAGCAGGAATAATCGGATCTATAAAAGACCTACGGTACAAAAATCCACAATAGAAAATACATAAGCAAATACCGTGAATAAAAATCCTGCAAAAATACGTAGGTTGTATCTGAAGAATATTTCAGAAATCCGATTTTACGGATTTTATTTGGCATCGGATTCTCATACAAACATGTGCGAAACATTTTCCGAATATACTTTCAAAAAGTCGGAATTAACCGCGAACTGGTCTATTGAATAGACCATTTTCTCAGGTATGCGCACGCAATATTTGTCCGCCAAATCGCTTTTTGAACAATAGCCGCCAATTTTTGAACAACAGCCGATAATTTGAATAACAAAGGCTGTCGCATCAGAACGAGTCTAACAAAAGCTAACAAAACTCACGGCCCGCCAAGAAATACTTCATGTAGGCAGCTTGGATTTAGACTGGTATGTAATCAACTAAAGTCGATTGAGGTATGCTAACCGCCGTGGAAAGCGAGTAGCAGCTGACGTTTCGAGCGTTAGCCCTTCGTCAGAGCAAAAAAGCTTGGATTTAGTATTGGTTGAAATCATAGGGAGGGTTATAGGAAACCACTACGTGATTCCCACGTGAAGTATTTACCGGTCCGTCAAGCCTGTTGCGTGCGCATACTTGAGAACATGGTCTATTGAATTCGGCATGGCAGAAATTCGACGTTTCAACCAAGCATAAATTTAGTAAAGTTGAACTTGCAGCAGAGTAGAGTCCTCTTACGGATGGGCTTGCTGTGCTATTCACCCTTTATACCGCTGACCACTCGTATTTTATGCTCCGGCTCTGCCTCGGGTGTTGCTATATCACGGGAGAGGATCGAGGCAGAGCCCAAGCATGAAATACGATTGGTCATTGGTATAAAGAGTGAACACCACAGCAAGCTCACAACTCGCTCGTGCACATCGCCTTGATGAACGTCTTACTACAAATGGCATCAAGCTTGAGAGGATCAATACCACCAGGCTTCTTGGGACTGAAGTGCAGGAGAACTTAGAGTGGAACGATAATGTACAGTCCAAAATATCTAGTTGTTACAGCACCCTGGCTGTAATTAAGAAACAAAAAAAAATTGCACCATTTCATGTGAGGAAACAATTAGCTGAAAGCCTTGTTTTGTCTAAAATTGACTATAATGATGTTGTTAGCTATCCTATTCCTTGTTACTTAGTTAAGCGTCTCCAGCTCGCTGCTGCTGGTTTTGTAATTAATCATTTTGCAGACTTGTCAGATGTTTTAAAACTTGGATGGCTCCCTATAAGCTATCGTAGAGATTTTCACCTATCGAAGGTAATATTTAAGGCCTTATGCAACGAGCATACGTCGAATTCATACGTCGAATTTTTAGTGCGGCAAAAATGCGACTTATTAAATTCGACGTATGGCAACTGTCGCATTTCTGCCAAACTTAACTGAATTGAATTCGACACGACAGAAATTCGACGTTTGAACGGCATAGCTTGAGGCGACTTTCATTCAAACTCTTACGGGTGGGCTTGCTGTGGTATTCACATTTTATACCGCTGACCACTCTTATTTCATGCTCCGGCTCTGCCTCGATCCTCGCCCGTGATACAGCAACTTGTTGGACTGTTTTGAGGTTGAAAATACGTTCTGAGAGAGAATTACTGGAGACCGCAGGATATCTCACAGGTTAGTATTTGATATCTTGTTTTACTTTAGTTTATTTTTATCAGAGAGGAATTGATAAGGGACAGTGAATCACTGTGTTGGCCATCTTGAAGAGATTACCTCGAAGTTTTCAAAGGTTCGTCAAAATTATAATTACGGCAAGCTGACCTAATAATTCTACAACAACAGAATCAAAGGTAAGATAATAACGAAGATCATTTGTGAATTTAAACCCAGTAGTCTGACGTTTGGCTTTGCCAGATGATTTTTGATCGAACTCTGCTAGTCTGCAAAGAACCGGGAAAGAAGAGAAATTACGGATCACAAATGTATTGAAATAGCGACCTGAATATTAAAATTGGGGTTAAAGTAAACATTATGTAGGAATAAAACGTTATGTGGTTTAAATTAATTTAGAGAATTTTTTTTTTTTGCCCTCACACCACGTGCTTATGACGACAGAACTCCGATCAAAAATCATCCGGGAAAGGTCACCCTACTGGGTTCAAATTCACATATGATATTTGTTCTTAACTTACCTTTGATTCTGTTGTTGGTTCTTGTCGAATTATTAGGTCACCTTGCCGTAATTACAATTTTCTTCAGAGCGCTTTGACGTAGCGTGTTCGAATTAAAACGGTTTGTACATGTATATGGGGACTGAGTAACCAAAAACTTCGAGGTGGTCTCCGGTCACCTTGCCGTAATTACAATTTTCTTCAGAGCGCTTTGACGTATGTCCGAATTAAAACGGTTTGTATATGGGGACTGAGTAACCAAAAACTTCGAGGTGGTCTATTTAAAGTGCCTATGAACCTTTTTTTTATTTTAGATACCAATTCTACATCAAGTGAAAGGTACAATATATACTAGTTTGGGAGCAACTTTAGAATACCCTGTCACTTTTGAAGGCACGACCTAAAAAACGATGGAACCAAGGTCATGCTATAAGTATAGTATAGTGAAGTGCTGCTACCGCAGTCCCGCAGTCGATGAATTTCAATGAACTTTAAGTATAGTAAAGTACTGCTGAATTAAGTGGCAACGCAGTCCCATAGTCGACTCATACATATTAATATCGGTAAGACGTTGAACTAATGCACCTATCAATGTTAAGCCGCATGGGGGGAGGCCGGGCATAGGCGGGGGATTTGAACTGAGATGACTTTTTCTGTTCAAATGCGCGTCCCCAGGGAAATTGTCATTGGTCAAAAGAGTATCAATTGCCCCGCTTCCAACAACAGACATTTGTCAAATGAATGAACCAGAAAAAATACAAAAATATAATGTTTATTGAACAACAATCGTCAATTTCACGTTAACATACTGTGTCAGTTCGAACCTTTCAAAACCGCATCAATTATTTAAGTAAGTTTATTAAAAATGAAATAGGGTCAAATGTCAGTTATTTATAGGTCTAAAAAGATTTAAGTCTTGCTTCGTTGGGACACTTTCAAAAAGAAAACTACAGATTGCTTACCTTCAAATTATCCAGCTTGTTCGCAGCCATTTTGAAGCGTGACGAACCTACTTCCCAGCTGTCTCTGTGCCCTTAATCCAAGATGGCGTCTTGGTTGGTGCCCAGGCCTCCAACTGTCAAAAGTCAAAAGACCCAACCCTGGGCTTCGATAGACGATCAAAATTTCCCACCACGGACAGACTTCCTATGTCAAATCCCCTGCCTATGCCCGGCCTCCCCCCCCCCTGCGGCTTAACATTGATAGGTGCATTTATAAGTGGCAACGCAGTCCCGCAGTCTCATAGTCGACTCATGAATATTAATATTGGTAAGACGTTGAACTTAGTTTGAATGCTGTGCCAATGACTTTTTGAGGTTTTAATTAAAATGGGCTCTTGTTACATGACGTCAGGGTAGTCGGGAAATTGTTACAATTAAACATTTTTTTTTAAATTATCAGTGTTATACCCATGGTTGAAATATAATGATGTTAGAAATTTGTTTTCCTATATACATGTAAGTAGAAATGCCCATTTACAACCACTAAGAAGTGATTGCAGATACCTCCCCTGACATCATGTAATTAGCATTTTGGATATTAAAACCTCCTTAACTCAGCAGCACAGCATTCAAAGCAAAATATATTTTACCATTCACTTGATTTAGAATTGATATCTAAAATAAAAATATTGTACAATCAGTGTCTACAGGCACTTTAAGTCTAAGTGTAAGCATGTCCTGAAACTGGTGTGTCTATCTGTCTATATTTTCATAGATGCTGTAGATCACAGATAGGCAGCCCAATCTATAGGTTTGTGAAAATATGACTGCGAGAAGATATGTGTGCGGTTTTATATATGTACAATGTAAGTCCTTAATGTACAAATCAACATACCTTTTTGCTTTCAAAAGTTTCATGTTGTTTCCTTTGTGGTTTTTCTTCTCTTGGAACCATTTTAGGAGTTTCCATCCACCTTGGCTCACCACCTAAGAATGAGAGAAGGCTGGAATCTTCTGCCACCGTCACCAACAATCTTCACCTCCAAAATCTCACTTTTCATCACCAAAATGCCACAAAATTCTTGTTGTCACTAGAATGATAAATGAACTAAGCCCTGCCTGAATTTCAGGATCCAGCGATCTCTCATTCTGGAAAAAAATAATACTATTTTGCGACTTTCAACCACCGAGCACCAACCATGATGAGAGCCTGGGTTGTTGTCTAACACCATAATGAGGCTGTTGTGACAGTAGGCACTCGGTGTCCCACTTCATTAGTATGGAGCCTTCAAGTCCAGAATGAGGTAAAGCTGGATGCATAAATTCAGGCAAGTTTTCATTCATTTATCATTCCAGTGACGCCAGGAGTTTCATGTGATTTCAATGACGAAAAGTGAGATTTTGGAGGATGATTGTGCTTGAAGACTTCAGAAGATTCCAGCCTTCACTCATTCTTTGGTGAGCTGAGGTGCATGGATGAAAAACTCCTAAAACCACCCTAAAGTGGTTTGGAGAGAAGAAAAACCACAGAGGAAGCAACATCGAAACGAAAAGATATGTTTATTTATACATTATACACAATTTATAGAAAAAACCACACATGTATACATTATTTTGTATCTTCTCACAGTCGTATTTTCACTAACCCATAGATTGGGCTGCCTGTGGATCACATAGATCCTGTAGATTGTATACTGTAGACCGCATGGATAAGCCACATCCATACTGTAGATACAACTGTAAGCTGCACCCTGAGTTTAGAAGCTTGAGCCTCTGTCCCTTTTGTATGGTGTTCACATAGTCTGCGTCACATCTGAACTTGAACCCCTGTGAAGTCTGTCTGCGAATTAAGGAACAAAAGCTTGTTTTGGACCCCCAGCAGAGTAGCACAATTATATGTACCCTCCTCTGATTGGTTTTTAATAATGCTCATTCTTACACATCTTCTGACTGCCCATTCAATTGTCACCAGCCTTGGAGATTGTTATGATGGGCAGTTCATGTCCGAGGTCGCTCGGTTGAAACTATTCGTTTGCATATGAGTTGGCTGTTTACTTTGGAATTTCTCACCCTAGACGAGCTGAGTCGTCATTTCCCTGTGTTTCCCAGTGAGACTACAAGAATTTCTCATGGCTAATGAACTCGAACAGCTAATTAAAGAACCGTCTCGTGTAACACGCAACACAAAAACTCTTATTGATGTACTAATCACTTCTACTCGGGATCTATTCAAGACAGCAGGAGCACACAATACAACTTTAAGCAATCACTATCCCATATAGGGAACTATGAAAGGTCCAGGAATTCATATAAATAATCATTTGATAATAACAACGCGGTCTTGGAGCGATAATAGCATTAAAGACTTTGTAGCTGACTTGAAAAATGCTCCTTGGAGTCTACTTGACTCTTATAATGACGTCGATAACATGTGTTTTGTTTGGGAGTCACTTTTTAAATCCTTAATTGATAGTCATTTCCCACTGAAACGAAAATGATTACGTAAGCAGACACACCCTTGGCTTGATAACACTGTTCTTCGTTTAATGAGAGCACGTGATCAAGTGCATAAAAAGGCAATTAAATCTGGTTCACCTGCGGATTGGGAGGAGTACAGACACCTCTGTAACCAAGTGACGAGTATGAATAGAAAGAAAAGGAGGGACTATTTCTCTAACAAATTAGAAGAAAATCAAGCAAACCCCAAAGCTTACTGGAATACCTTATGCAAAATTCTCCCAACAAAAAGCAAACGTACTGAAATTGACAAGCTGGTGGTGAACGGTAAAGAACTGTGCGACAAGCAAGACATAGCAAATTCCCTGAACGAGTACTTCACAACTATAGCCTCTTCGCTTCTAGCCGACCGGCCATTCCCGGATGTACAGCCATCTGGGCTTCCAAACACCTCATCTCACATCTTCAAGTTTTGCACTTTGCACGAGACAGACGTGTTTAAGGCATTGAGAACGATGGATCCAACTAAAGCCACTGCTGCAGACAGGATTCCTGCTAAAGTGCTGAAAATCGCCGCACCCAACATCAGCCAAGCATTAACTAAGGTATTCAATGCATCCTTTAGTAGTGGTAACTATCCTTCTTCGTGGAAAGTGGCAAGAGTAACCCCTATATTTAAGGGAGGGTCTAAAACTGAACGTGACAATCAAAGACCCTTATCAGTACTTCCGTGCATTTCCAAGATTCTTGAATCTTTTGCTAATTCAGATTTCCAAGAATTTGCGCACGAGGTTGGACTTATCAAACAACACCAATTTGCATATGTGAAACACTCTGCGACATCAACCACAGTGGCTCTTATTAAAGCTGTTGATTCGTGGAAAATAGCCATTGATAGAGGCGAGAAAGTGGTGTGCGCCTTTCTAGATCTTAGGAAAGCCTTTGACGTCATTGACCATAACGTCCTCCTGCAGAGGCTTGCACAACATGGTGTGAAGGACAACAAACATGACTGGTTTAAGAGCTATCTCTCTGAGAGGCTTCAGTTTGTTTCGTGTAACGGAACTGAGTCCAAACAGCGGAAGATCACCTACGGAGTCCCTCAAGGCTCTGTCCTTGGACCGACTCTATTTAACATACATATAAATGGGATCTCCGACGCTTGTCAAAGCAGTGACGTTGTGCTGTATGCTGATGATACAGAAATTCATGCAAGCTCGAAAGATGTTAATGTAGCTGAACAGTGTATCAATCAAGACCTTAGTCGCATAGACGCTTGGCTAAACCGTAACGGTCTCATTAGTAATCACAAGAAGTCTGAGGCAATGATGATTGGATCTAGACATTCAGTAGCTAATACACGCCTCCTACAGATTACTCTCGATGGAAAGCTATTGAAACAATCTGAACATTTTAAATACTTAGGATTCTATATTGATAGCTGTCTAAATTGGAACAAACACATCTCTTATATATCATCAAGAATTTATCCCAAGCTTAAAATGCTTATTAATAATAGAATTTCATCATTCCTTAGTCATAGCGTATTGTTAAGAATCTATAAGCAAACAGTACTACCTATTCTAGATTACAGCTGTATTATATGGGGTGATTGCGGTAAAGGCAATTCACAGCGCTTAGAGAGACTGCAAAACCAGGCTATGCAGATTATTCTTGCCGCTAATCGTAAGACGTGTTCACAAGACATGCGTGCCAAGCTCTGTTTGTTATCTCTCAACAGTAGAAGCCGCTTCTTAAGGCTCCAGTTCGTGTATAAAATTGTACATAGCATTAACTGTCCGCATCAGCTAGAAGGGTACCTTGTTAAAAGATCAGAAACGCATAATAGACATCTTAGGGACTCCACACTTTTACATGTTATAGCCACGAAAACGAAAATTGGCCAATTGTCTTTTAAATGCGCAGCCGCAAGAGAATGGAATGACTTACCTAGAGAGCTGCGGGAGTTACAAACACTATCAACTTTTAAGGCTGGCGTTTTCAAGCATTTTTTAGAACTTGATGACAACAATCATCAATGTAGTTTACGATAATTTTTTAGATATCGTTTTTAAGCTTTGTACAGTTATATGTATTTTTTATTATTATAATATTATTCATTCATACATTTATTATTATACTATTATATATTGAGATTTTTTAGAAACATTATCTATAATACTGGTCAACGGTTGATACCAGCTAATCATTTTCGATTAACTGATCGGTCTTTACAGTTTAAATAAAGTTATTATTATTATTATGTTTTACTTTTGGAGAAGGTTAGTTTTATTTCAATTTCAGGTATTGAAATTGAAATGTAGCATGCAATGTAATAGGCTGACTGTGGTTTAGTGCCACATGAAAGGAAACTTGCTGAACACATTAAATAGAATCTGTCACGACAAAATGTCAAATCTCCCATGCAGCTTGGAAAGATCTAGTACATGTATGTGCCACATCTGAACTCAACTCCAGTCAACTGTTCTTGTTCTAGCAAACAAATCTTGATTTCAATTTGATATTCAGTACAGATGCTATTGCTTTTCTCATAAATAACATGTATAAAAGTTTACCTGCCATATTTTGAAATATAAATTACCCGTATGTTGCACTGGTGACAGTTGAATGGCCATTCAGAATTAAGACATGTAAGAATGAGCATTTGTAAAAACCAATCAGAGGAGGGTACACATCATCGTGCTACTCTGCTGGGGTTCCAAAACAAGCTTTTATTCGTTAATTTGCAGATGTACTTAACCAGGGTTCAGTTGGGATGTGATGCAGGCTAGTGTTCACAGTGACTATGCAGTGCTCAACCTTAGCAGTAGTCCACTAGCCTGGTACTAGTAAAAATTGTACCTGGGCTAGTAAAAATCGAGAACCACTATAGCCACAGGGGTAGTACAATGTAGGTGTTCAGAGGTAAATAATTAAAAATCATTATTACTATTATTATTGAAAGAAAAAAAGAAAAAAACTTGATTGCAAAAATAACCAGGAGAAATAAAAGTCAAATCGTGTTCCAATGTGCATGCCACAACGTTTTACGATGTTTTGCAAACTTTCTATTGGAGATGGAGGACTGGAAACTAGGACTCCAGCAGCTCATGGACAGACTGCCATCTTGGTTTTGACTTGTGCACTCGTACTCGTGAACACACTCCTGGACTACCAGGAGTTGGCAGTGGGCTAGTAACTTTTAAAGATCACTAGCCCAAGGGCCAGTAAGTAAAAAGGTTAAGGTCGAGCACTGCTATGATTTCGAATTTAAGATAAAAAAATACTATTTAAAGGAATCCAAAAAATAACCCAGGTTACTAAAACTAGTAAGAAGTGTTTTAGAAGAAAAAAACTACAGTACATGTAGCCCTTTGGCAGGAATAATATATTACTGGTTGATAAAAATGCCAAGGTGTTAGATGAATATATTTTGCAGTTTTGGCCAGCTATCGTGTGACTGATTAAGATTAAAACTTTTTTTCTCAAAAAGTTGTCACGATTTAGTTTCATTTTGTCCTGACATACATGTTCATGTATCAATGATTTTCTGAGCCTACCAATTCTCAACATTTTCTTAAGATTCACAGCACAAAGAATTGCTGTTCTCCCTTGTGAAGTTTAAACACAGGAAATGAACTGTAAATGAGAATGTAAATTATTGTAAATGCTAATTGGTGTTTTGAACTGGCTGCTTGATTTTATCGGGGGCCAATACGTGACTGTAGAAGAAAATTGTTTGCTGCTCACCCTCTTGATATCAGGAGAGGTCTTGCTCTTTGCAAACTGATAGCCATAATGTACAATGTATATATATGTTCACACTGAGTCTGATTGCCTTCACGTCTCCAGTGACTTGTACATGAGTCGTGAACGTAGAATGCTACATGTAAGTTACAAAACATATTTTGTGGTTATACTTGCAGTTTTAGTAAACTTCATGTCATGGGTGGTCATGCAAGGGATTGTGGTCAAAACAGCGAATATTAATGCAATGAACCATTGCAAGATTTTGTCCAAATTATTTATACAAGTCATGTAGAAATTATTGCATTAATGTAGGCTGCAAAAAAAAAAATTCGAGGTTAAAATAAAATTGACCTGAAAATAAATTTGACCTATACAATGTATGTATAACATGTGTAGACATACATGCACATGCATTACGGCCTTGCATGCAAGCCGGTGGCTTTGCCATCAACTATACATGCATGCAATTTACCTTAATGCATGTCCTGTGTGCACATGCAAACATACCTACATGTGTATGTGCTGTTCACTCTACCACATGTCTGTTTTAATTTCATCCCTGTTTAAGAGTCATTAATATATTCTTCTGTCCCACACATTACAGATTATGGAGATGGCAACTGAAGATTGTAAGTGGTATGAATACAAGTGCAAGTTTGGTGAGACTCTGTTCTTCTACAACACTGTTACTGGAGAACGTAGATGGCCAAACCAGGATAACTGTTCTGTTGATGTACATGTAAGTACAGTACATGTAGTATTTTTGGTAAAGAGTATCAATTGATGGTTTGCATACTGTGAGATCAAAAATCTAAACTGTACACATGTACATGTAAGTGCTAAAGAGCTGTCATTTTAATATAGTCTAGAGATGGTTAGTAAACATTTCACATCGAAAGGGTGTTTTGTTGTTTGTAGCTGCCTTCCCTTCCTAATCACCTTTTTCAGTATGGGAGTTTCTATTTGAGTATTGGACTGGTGCTGCAAATCGAATACTATTTGCACCAGTCCCTTTCAGTGCGAGTACAAATAAGAACTCACCGACTCTGTTGTGCAGTTCACGTAAGTAATGACCCAGCCTAATTAGCAGCAGTATGACCTGGTGCACTATGCCATGTCTTTTCCCTTCCAGGCTTGCGATTCGTGATATACTGCTAGCAAGTCCCTTCTACTGTGCAAATTTTTTAGAATAGCTAGACATGGTACACATAATTGGTTGGGTCTGTAAGTAGGGACTGCCTACTCTTTTGTAAATTTTGTACCGACTGTGCTGTCAAAAGGATCATTTTTTTTTTGACAGCTCTACCTCCTAATTACTCCCTAGGAATACATGGGCCAGTCTCTCAGTTTTCGCCACTCAATTTTATATTTTTTAATATTGGAGCAGCAGTGCAGTAGCATGACTGAAACCGCTAAAAACTAGATCAGAATAAAAGGAGGTGATGCTGTATCTGTATTCTTTGGTTTATATGATAATTGCAGACTTTGAAAATCACTGTTTAAGAATATTTATATAACAACTGGAACGTTTCGTTGAAATATATCCAAGGTGCACATCTTCAGCACAGTCAGGATCAGGCGAAAGCACCAAGTCCAATATATTTTTGCCTCGAGTAGGGGAATCCACTAACTGGAAGAGGAATGCATCCAATAATAAGTTGACAAAATTGAGTTCATGTCCTGCATCACTGTTGACAAATCCTGATCCATTAACCCAGCAAATGCCTGGATAGCTAAAATCTCCCCAAATCAGCTACATGGAATACTTTTTATCGCAAGCAGCATCTACCACGCACTTGAAGAGATGCAAAGTTTGACGCAAAGTTTAAACCAAGCATGGGGTGTTTAAGAATAGTCAGGTTTCTGCAAATGTAGTGTTTTAAGTCAAGCGATCTAGAAGCTCATTTACTGGCAACAATCTCTAGTATTAAACTGTTTCACTTACATGAACGGCATAGCTTTTCACTCGACTGTGATTATTTTACTGACTTGTGTCATTTTGACTAGCCACTAACAGATCTGCAAAAACTGACCAATGCTATTTCCCATTTCTGGGCTGACGGGAAATTCAACGGTCGATACAAAACTTACAAAAGAATCGGCAGTTGCATACTATGTCAAGCCATCGTTAGGCATCTGGAACCATGTTTAGCCATTCTAAAATAATTGCACAGTAAAAGGGACTTGCCAGCAGTCTACATTCATTCCTTTTACTCCTACATCTCCTTCTTCGCTTCCACTCTGCCTGAACACCGTTGCGTTTCTCCCATTGTTATTTAGCAAGTGTGAAAGGGAATGCTGCAAATAGAATACTATGCTAAGAGCACCTGGGTGACAGGATAGATTACCTGTACTAGTCACCATGGAGACGAGTACAGGTTCAGTGTTTCTTGCAATATTCACAGTGAGGTCAACTGTAAATAATTAGGCAAACCAAGCCGTGTTTTGTCGATTTGGATAATGGTAGCCTGCTTACAGGCTCCCATGTTTTTTCGGAAGTGTTAGTTTTAGTTTTCGGGTGGGCCGAGCGAGGCCGAAGGCCGGGTTCGGGCCTCGCTCAGCCCACCGGTAACCCAACATTTCCACCCGACCCGAAAACTAAACCCGAGAGCCTGTAAGCAGGCTAGGATAATGGAAGCATTGTATTGTAATGAATGCAAGTTTATTGCATTTAAAACATGCTTGAAAGCCAAGAAAGTGTAAATATATCCTTGAAGGAATGTCATTGACAGGTGATCAACTCCTAAATCGATGAACCAATCCCTTGGAAGTGTTAACCTTGTGTGTAGATGGAATATGTTGACCAGCTAAAACAATATTACTGTATGTAAAGAATACAGATCGAGCCATGAATTAGATCTGAGCCTTGAGTTGTATTTTGCGATTGCAGTTGAGGCCACCACGTAGCCAGCCAGCCACAAAGTCCCTGCTAACAGTATAACATTAGGCTTCATCATACATGCCTAATGGTAACCTAAAAATTAAACAAAACAAAATGTGCCAATGATAATGTTATTTAAGACCCAACTTTTTTTGGTATTTTTAATTAAAATCACGTACCTTCAAAAACACGTTCAAAAAGGTTGTTTCTTTAATTCAAAGGCTACATAACCATACATTTTCTAAAACTAGAATAGTTGCCGATTACAAATACGTATTATTCGTGTGGTTAATTATTAACTAGCAAAGTTACATTTGTATGTATTAAAAATGGCTGACAAGAGAAAAGACAAGCTTTTTTCCTACTTTTAATTTATGCTGCAAAAAATATTGATGCAAATATGAATTAGAAATTGTACGCTTGTCTAAACCAACTCCTGATATAGAAATATATTAAAAGATTAAAATATTCAAGCTAAATCAATGACTATGTACAATATATCAAGTATAAGATGCGATTGATCAAATGTCATATAACACAATTGGCTCACTGTCCACATCAAAGTCATGCCTAGGCCCATACTCTGGTCCTATAACCACTGGATAATCTACTTGAACAAACTCATCCGACTCTCCTCAGTTCAATCCAAGCTCTAATTGCCAAATTCTTTTCTGTACCCGAGGACGAATACGAGGCGTACAACTTGATGGCGTCCTTTGGTGGGAGAAATCGTCACTAGAATTTTCATTTTCATTTTTATGCCCCATCGATGTCTTGATCTTCGTCACTTTATTTCTCCGAATTACTTCCAAGTGAGTTATCACTGTTTTACTCCGAATTTCTTCAAGATAGTAAAACATTGCCACCATGTTTAAAGCCCCAATTAGTTGAAATGGAATACTAGTTCATAAAATAGTGCAAAAAGCATCTAATAACTCAAAATGGCGGACAAATGTAAAATGCTCTTTGTACATTCAAACCGAGGGAGCCTGGATCATCAATGTCCCTCTTGTGGCCATTTCTTTAGTAACGTGTTCACCATATATGGGAGAGCGCTTCTTGCAAGTGTACTTCACCCTTTTAATACATGTTTCAGTGGCCAAGAAATTTACTGTTCATTTAATGACTACACACCGGAAACGGCCTAAAAAGTTGTTCAGAGACCGTTCGGTGTCCGTTCCAACAGTTTGAGAAACCGTTTAAACGATTTTATAAATCGTTCGAACATTTTACGAAACCGTTTGGATTGTTTCCTTGCCCGTTCGAATGTTTGGTGAAAATCGTATAAACGGTCCACTCAATCCGTTGGAACATATCACTTGGACGTTCGAACGCTACAAGCAATCCATTCGAACGATCCATATGTATGGGTTTTTATAAATCCTTTCAAATTGCCATACAATGTTTAAATAAACATACCTTTTTCGCTTCCATGTTGTTTCCTTTGTGGTTTTTCTTGTCTTAACTATTTTAGGCTGTTTTGAGGAGTGTTTCGTCCACCTCGGCTCACCACCTCTAAGAAGAAGAGAAGGCTGGAATCTTCCGATGTCTTCTGCCACAATCACCTACAATCTTCACCTCCAAAATCTTACTTTTCGTTATCGAAATGCCACGAAACTCCTGTCATCGCTAGAACGATAAATAAACTAAGCCCTGCCTGAATTTCAGTATCCAGCGATCCCTCATTCTGGAAAAAATTGAATACTATTTCGCGACTTTCGACCAACTTCAAGGCTACATACTAACGAATATTGACACGGAGCGCCAACCGTCAAAATAGCCTCGTTATGGTGAAGACAACTAGTCAATCTCTCCAGGGGATGGCGTACGACAATGCCTCCTCTTCAAGTAAACTAAGACACACTCACTGGTGCGTGAGAAGGTTGTTTTGGCCCAGTAACTTTGACAGCTTTGATCGGCTCATTTCGCACAAGCTGCGTTTTGCCGTTCGGGTGTTAAAAAGCAAGTTGTTCCCTTGCGGGGATGAATTACCTTCTACAGTTTATCAAACATAGTGTGAAAAGACATCAATTCAAAGGGGAAAAAAGCGACAGTCTCCAGCTCCACGAAACGGTGCTATGAAATATGAGACTGAAAGGTTGTTTACCTCGGGTGAGCGCAGGTGGAAATCTTATTAAGAATCTTAATAAGAATCTTATCAAGATGCTTATTAACCGTTTCCCTACTGGACATGTTTGGCTCTGCCAGTTGGTGAAATCCTGAGTGCTATCTCAACCCTCCCCCCTCGGTTCAAGTTTGGCTAGTCGGGGGCAGTTAAATACTGCTGACTTTTTAAGCCAAGGGCTCAAACTTTTCCCACAATGCCATTTGGGAGAATTCTGTGCACTCGTTAGTGGTAGGTATGGCTGCTTCGGTAGGGTTTGCAATGAAATGTGCTCTAATTTGGGAGAAAAAAGCCACTGTAAGAGAGCTTGAGGACATCATTAAGTCTGAGGACGGCTGAAAAGTACTTGGTTTGCTTTTAGTAGGCCTTGTGAGGGGTTTCACAGGATTTTTCTGTTGTGTTTCTGCTTTGAGACACATGAAATAATTCTTCACAGAAATCCTTGAAATTTTACAGTTGGTTGTCTTTTCCCCCTGCTCAACCTATTAGGATGCGTTTTTGTCACTTTAAAGCAACGGCTTGAGTCCAAATCACCACTCTTGGTTGCAGGGGTAAAAGACTTATAAAAAGAAACCCTACTGGAGTCCCAGACGGGGGGGGACTCCTTGTGAATCTTTTGTTGATTACCCAGCATGCAGTTGGAGGTGGGAGCAAGTAAATGTGGTCGAGTGAAATGCAGTGTAAACATCGGCGTGTACAAATTCTTACAAGATTTCGTTCTTAACAAGATTCTTATTAGGATCTTACAAAAACATATTAACATTCTTACAGGATTCTTACAAGATCTTGTAAACTTCTTACAAGAATCTTATTAAGATCTTGTGTAATTCTTATTGAGATCATATGTAATGTTATTAAGATCTTATCAAGATCTTATGTAATCTTATCAAGATCTTATCAAGATCTTATGTAATCTTATCAAGATCTTATGTGATCTTATCAAGATCTTATGTAATCTTATTAAGATCTTATGTAATCTTTTAAGATCTTATGTAATCTTATTAAGATCTTATGTGATCTTATTAAGATCTTATGTGATCTTATCAAGATCTTATGGAATCTTATTAAGATGTTATGTTATCTTATTAAGATCTTATGAAATCCTATTAAGATCATAGGTGATCCTATTAAGATCTTAGGTGATCTTATTAATATCTTATATAATCTTATTAAGATCTTATGTAATCCTATTAAGATCTTATGGAATCTTATTAAGATCTTATGTTATCTTATTAAGATCTTATGGAATCCTATTAAGATCTTATGTAATCCTATTAAGATCTTAGCTAATCTTATTAAGATCTTGTGTAATCTTATTAAGATCTTCTGTAATCTTATTAAGATCTTAGCAAGATCTTTTAGATTTCTTACAAGAATATTATTATTAGAACTTATGTACTCTGAAATCACTTGTATTCTAATTTTTCTATGAACCAATTAATCTCAAGAAATTACCCTACTTTTGTGACATCTTGAATACCAAGTTTGGTGGAACATCAGCAGTCACACACTGCATTTAGTTTCTTTGAGGATAGAAAAGGAACAAATGACATACCACAGCAATATGTATTCCAGAAAAGGCAACTCGTGCAGCTACATGTACATTGTTCAGTTTAAGTTACGACTTGGTACTGGCCCCAGTTAAAATATGTGTGATCATGGGTAAAAACTTTTACATGTGATCACACTCCAGTGAATTACTACGATGTACATGTATGATCACAAATGTCAGGAGTGAACGAAGTCAGAGGAAGTGTGACTTCACACTTACAAGTGTGATCACAAGTGTGATCATATTAGAGAGCGTGATTGTAAGCACTAAATTCCTTCATGATAATTTTGATCACACATAATATTATATGATCTGATGGCAGCATGTTGTGGTAATTATTACAATGTCACCATTAATAATAATTCTTACATTAATCTGACTAGTAATTAAAATCGGTTAGACCATGAACATTAAAACTAAACCAATCATGACACTGTGAACTAAATTCAATAAAGTTTAATTATGATTCATAAACAACACACATATACATGTATATTAAATATATAGCAAACACCTCTGTAAGTTGCAGAATCATGTCTTGCCAACTGTAAATACTACATAATGATTTTAAGCAGAAGTAAATATGCCAGTACATATTTAAATAATGTAATAAAATAGACTAGTTAGCTTCATACGTCACAGACTAGTCATGTGGTCTGAAATGGGTAAACAGTACAGCATGAAATACAGTGTTTGTATAGGAATCCGATGCCAAATAATTTCCATAAAATCGAATTTCTGAAATATTCACAGCCAGTAAATGTAAGGTACTAGGCAAAAGATAAACTGATCAAAATTTGAGGGATGTAGCTGTGCTGGGAAGAGAGCAGGCGTGTTTTCAGTTAACCATACATTTGTCTGTATTTGGAATGAGTCCAAGTCCAAGGAAAATTGTTTAGATAATGCATGGAAAACTGAACACACGACTGCTTGCTTCCCAGCACAGCTACAGTGTAGATCCCTCAAATTTTGATCAGTTAATATTTTGCCTAGTGCCTTACGCTTGCAGGCTGTGAATATTTCAGAAATTCGATTTACAGAAATTATTTGGCTAAATACAGTGTTTGTATGGGAATCTGATGCCATGTTTACCTATTTCCGACCATGTGTCCTCGAAGCTAAAGAGGTCTATTGATAACAATTATTTCACTGAATCATAAAAGTTTAAGAAATAATCAGAAACATGTAATGTCAAAGGTTGTCCTGGCCATGCTCTACCTGGAAAAACATGGTAGAAAATACATGTAAGAAAACTGGTAACTAATTAACTTACATTTGTACATGTACGTTGTACTGTTATAAATGTCCATTAGATTGCATATATTAATTGTCACGGGCAGCCAGCAGGTCAATGCACTGCAATTATACACTGAATGCCACCACGGTACTGTCATGATTGCTCTTGTTCTTGAAGTACTCACAGCATGTCCCTATGGCAGATATATTTAATGTATTGTTAGAATTTCATTTTTTTATTTAATGTAAAATAATGTACATTGTAAATGTATCATGAATAATGTTGTTACATCATACACTGTACATGTAGAGGATGCTAATCTACATGTACTGCAGCACAGGATTAGCCCAAGATTGATTTGTTTGCATGGTCAACAATTAAGGCTAGTGTGCGATTTGTGAAATATCTCTGTACATAATTTTTTCACCTTAAAGTGAATTTTAGTTGCCTGAAGTGACAGTAGATGATGACCTTCTTGTTCTCTGGTAATCGAGCGATTTCAAAGAATTTTAACCTCTTTCCTCCCCAATAGCATTCACAAATCATGACATTAGGGCTTTCTTTGCAGACACACATGTACTCACTCTCAGAGTGTACTTTGATTAAGTTTTTAAAGGGCTGCGAAAAACCCTGATCTCCTGTGATCGATCACTTCGCTAAATTATATTCTATATAAATAAAACTTGATAAAATTCCTGATTTGCTCATTAAAAGTGATGGGGTATGCATGAGTTCTTTTCCTAAAAAGAGTCAGTCTCGTACTCGTAGTATTAAATCTTTAATTAGTGTGACTGTGCATGATAATTTTAACCTAAATTTAGCGTGAAATTCCCTATTTTCAAACCATAAAATTTAACTATCACATCTTACCTTTGTAGTTTTCTAACCTTCCAGGTGTTTTGAAGATTCTTTTGCCAAGTTTGGAAGGTCTATTATACAGATATTGCAAGAGACCGCACAATGGCTTTTTTGAATGAATGGCGCCAAGAGGTTTCTGAAAGTGCCCGCACAATTCAGGTCAGCGGTATTTAGATAAGCAGTGCATCATGGGATCGATTCAGGGTAACGCTAAATGCACTCCGTTCCAGGTGCACTACCCCTCCCCCTCCCATTCATGTGCACCACTCTCCAGGCCCCGGAGTGCACCACTTGGTAACTCCCGTGACTCGGTAACTCACGTAACTTTGTAACCCCCTTAACTTGGCAACTTCGGCAACTCCCGTAACTTGGTAACTCCCGTAACTTCGATATCCCCGTAACTTGTTAACTTCCATAAGTTAGTAACCCCCTTAACTTGGTAACTTCGGTAACTTTGTAACCTCGATAACTTTGTAACCTCTGTAACTTTGTAACCTCTGTAACTTTGTAACCTCTGTAACCCCATCAGTTTAATTTTGTAACCTCAAAAGTGGATCGCCGATTGTTTTTAATTGAGAGAGATTTCGGTTTTGGAACTCATGCAAATGGTCTAAGATATGGTTTAAGATATGGTTTATGCATTGGGCAGGATCCTTCTCTGTTTAATTCTCACCAACAAAACCTCGACCGGATCGGATCGGATCACATTTACGGTTGAAATATATTTTTCCCGCCACAACAATTACGACCCGTTTCGTTCATATATCACGTTTTATTTTTTTGCTTTGACAGCTAAGTATAAAGTACAAATGTTTATATTTATATGTTGCCTTTGACAGTCATTTCATCCGGCATTTCCCCAGAATTTCAAGCGAAACCTTTTGTGGTGTGAGTCAGTAGTAAAAATCCCTGTCAAATTACCGTTGAAGCTTTAAATGTCTGCGAAAGGCTGATTTATGGTTTCGTTTCTGTATTTCACGATCGAACCACTTCTTTTGTCGGTTGGTGATCTGGGTGATGGGACATAAACCTTCACGAGAGTATGCGAGTACACTTAAACCCTAAAGCCTGACTCGAAATTCCGACTTTAAATCTTGACTTAAGGATAGCTAAACCCTCGATGATGTGACGTGATGTTTTTGGTTGGAAATCATAATATCTGTGATCCGATCCGTGATCCGAGATTAACCGTGATCCGATCCGTGATCCGAGATTAACCGTGATCCGATCCGTGATCCGATCCGGTCCGGTCCGATCGCAGGTTTTGTTGGTGCCGTGCATGTCAAGAAGGCATTTCTTAGCATTATTCCAGGTTTTTGGCCGTTCCTTGACAACATCTACAATGGGTCTAATTGACTCCTTTGCAATACATTGTTCGTGCTAATGACAGCAGTTCCTCAAAGTTGTTAAGTGAGCCATTCATTTTATCAAGACAATCAAGTGTCTGACATATTGCATGAACAATAGCATCTACAATAGCTTTGTATTTCAGGGTATTGTTTTGCTGTAGTTCATTGTATTCTGGGGTTAGGGTTCTTTGTATTTCAGGGTATTGTTTTGCTGTAGTTCATTGTATTCTGGGGTTAGGGTTCCTTGTATTTCAGGGTATTGTTTTGCTGTAGTTCATTGTATTCAGGGGTTAGGGTTCTTTGTATTTCAGGGTATTGTTTTGCTGTAGTTCATTGTATTCTGGGTTTAGGGTTCTTTGTATTTTAGGATATTGTTTTGCTGTAGTTCATTATATTCTGGGGTTAGGGTTCTTTGTATTTCAGGGTATTGTTTTGCTGTAGTTCATTGTATTGTGGGGTTAGGGTTCTTTGTATTTCAGGGTATTGTTTTGCTGTAGTTCATTGTATTGTGGGGTTAGGGTACTTTGTATTTCAGGGTATTGTTTTGCTGTAGTTCATTGTATTCTGGGGTTAGGGTTCTTTGTATTTCAGGGTTTTGTTTTGCTGTAGTTCATTGTATTCTAGGGTTAGGGTTCTTTGTATTACAGGGTATTGTTTTGCTGTAGTTCATTGTATTCTGGGGTTAGGGTTCTTTGTATTTTAGGGTATTGTTTTGCTGTAGTTCATTGTATTCTGGGGTTAGGGTTCTTTGTATTTCAGGGTATTGTTTTGCTGTACCGACGTATTCATACTTATTTGCCTGGTAGTTCATTGTATTCTGGGGTTAGGGTTCTTTTTATTTCAGGGTATTGTTTTGCTGTAGTTCATTGTATTCTGGGGTTAGGGTTCTTTGTATTTTAGGGTATTGTTTTGCTGTAGTTCATTGTATTGTGGGGTTAGGGTTCTTTGTATTTTAGGGTATTGTTTTGCTGTAGTTCATTGTATTCTGGGGTTAGGGTTCTTTGTATTTTAGGGTATTGTTTTGCTGTAGTTCATTGTATTGTGGGGTTAGGGTTCTTTGTATTTTAGGGTATTGTTTTGCTGTAGTTCATTGTATTCTGGGGTTAGGGTTCTTTGTATTTCAGGGTATTGTTTTGCTGTAGTTCATTGTATTCTGCGGTTAGGGTTCTTTGTATTTCAGGGTATTGTTTTGCTGTAGTTCATTGTATTGTGGGGTTAGGGTTCTTTGTATTTTAGGGTATTGTTTTGCTGTAGTTCATTGTATTGTGGGGTTAGGGTTCTTTGTATTTTAGGGTATTGTTTTGCTGTAGTTCATTGTATTGTGGGGTTAGGGTTCTTTGTATTTTAGGGTATTGTTTTGCTGTAGTTAATTGTATTCTGGGGTTAGGGTTCTTTGTATTTTAGGGTATTGTTTTGCTGTAGTTCATTGTCGTTGATAGTCACCTAGGAAGAGCCACAGTCAGGCTCACCAAAGGGGCTCTTGTAAAATAGCTAAATAAAATGGTGAGAAAATGTAGAATAGCCTGAATTTCAGCCGTCTTCTCTGGTTCGTTCCTCCCAAGAGAGACGTCTGAATCCAATAGCCGATAATGCCGTCCAGTGACGTCAAGGCGGATTAACAATTTAATTTATGCAAATAAAACTGTCACCGCAGTAGTAAGAATTCGTGAGAAATATTTATTTGAGATTATGCCGACCAAAATAAAAGCCTTACCTATATTATATATCTCCATCCCATTTGCTTCTCAAGTGCCTCTTATGTTGTGAAAGCCTTTCCGAAGCAACAAATCGTTATATTATATTTGGGAGGCAAAGTACAGTTGATCTTTGTCTTTCCGTTGATCTTTGTACATGTCTCGCGATCTGCCGTTCAAATCGACACAGCTACGAGATATTACCTATGTAAATGATGCAACAGAAAAGTAGAAAAACATGAAAGGATAATGGAGAATTTTCGAAGAAATACAAAGACCCTTTTACGGGAAAGAACAGTTCCTTGAAGAGAGTAGCGACATTCTTAAATTACCACTGCGAGTGTGAACAAATTATTGATTGTCAACATTACCCCGCGGACGCGACGCGATAAAATGTACATGTTTATAGGTTAGTCGGTCGGTTATTGTGCAGGACACTTTCAATCCATTTCCAGATGTTTCCTTACTAATTCAAGGTCTTTGCCAAAGACAATCACTCCACTGAAACTCAACGATCAACAATCGCGAGTTCAAAGTGAATCCTGCCGTCTTCTCGGCTGATAATTATGCGAAATTATAGAAATTAACCAATCAAAAATGGTCACTGGACGGTATTATCGGCTATTGGATTCAGACGTCTCTCTTGGGAGGAACGAACCAGAGGAGACGGCTGAAATTCAGGCTAAACGTAGAGGGGATTAACAATAGAAATGTAACTAGATACATTAAAACAATTAATTATATAAGAATAGATATTTTAATAATTAAAATTATTAACTGTATGTACTCATGATCATGATATCACACTTGTGATAACAGTTTATTATTGTGATCACATGTTACTCAGTGTGATCACACCTGTGATCACACTTTGATTGCAGATCACACCACGACTCAGATGTGATCACAATTTTAGCTGTGAGATCACACCCAAAACAGTGATCACAGAATATTTATACTGGGGCAGAGACAGAAGAAACACCATCTTGTTTCAATGACAGCTGACTCAACCATCAAGGGCTTGTTTTGAAATGAATCTTGTAAGATCTTACTAAGAATATAATTATGACAAGATCTTATTTAAACAAGGTCCCGCACTATAAAAGGGCCTCAACCAGGTTGAAGACACCTTCACTTGTCAATCAGCCTTTGCCAAGTAAACATCTCTGTTCAAAGATGTTGACCCCTTGAGTGATCTCTGACATTTGGTATCCTGCAAAATTCAAATCAAAAACATGAATGTTTAAAAATACACTAAAGAGTTTGTAAACAGTTCAAGTTATGCTATAAACAGGAATAACTGAGCAACTACGTACCTTACTGTTGTTTACTTTTAGCATATTTTAATTTCAGCTTCAACAATTCAGTATTCTAGCAGGAGAAGACTCATTACTTGACTGTTCTGAATTTGAAATTCAAATTTAGAATCCCACAGGGTGAGGTATTTTCTCTTTTATAGTGCAGGTCCTTGTTTAAGCTTCCTACATGATTCTTGTAAAGTATATATGAGAAGATCTTATTATAAGATTCCTATATGAATCTTGTAAGATCTTATCAAGAACCTGATAAGATCTTAATAAGAATAAATATGTCAAGATCTTGTCAACATTCTTATACAAATCTTGTAAGATCTTGTTAAGAACTTGGTAAGATCTTACAAAGAATACATGTCAAGATCTTATTAAGATTCTTATACAAATCTTGTAAGATCCTATTAAGAACTTGGTAAGATCTTATTAAGATTTCGATCTTATTAAGATCTTAATAAATTATTGGTCTTATCAAGATCTTATAAGATCCTAATAAGATTTTCACCTGGGAGTGCATGAATCAAGGCTCGCGTCAGGAAAGGCAAAGAGATGAGAAACCTCTGCTCGCAGGGTACTTTGTCCTTTACTATATGTACACCAAACTAAACTGATTGCAAGCTTCGACTCAATATTTTGAGTTTTATTCATGTACTCACCCGAGGTAAACAACCCTCTCAGTCGACTCTCAGCTCTCAAGCGCGTACGGCCCTACGTGCCCATGTCCTCCCTCAAGACTATGTACCACTCATTTATACAACCTAAATTTGATTATTGCAGCATAGTTTGGGAGAGCCTGGGTACTGAACTCGTAAATAAACTCCAAAAACTCCAAAATAGGGCTGCTAGAATAATAACACAGTCTAGTTTGATTCTAGCTCTGGCCCAATACTTCACGAACTGGGTTGGGACAGATTAATAATACGCAGGCGCAAACTTTTAGCAATAGAAATGTTTAAGATCTATAATAACCAAGCGCCTGGGTATTTAATACACAAATTTAATAGGGTTCATACACCATATAACACAAGAGGTTCATCATCAAAATTCCAACTGTCCCTCCCCAAAACGAATTATGGTAAAAAGCGATTCGGCTACAGAGGAGCACATATTTGGAATAATTTAACAGAAGACTTGAGGACTAGCAAATCGTTAAATACATTTAAAACTAAGCTAAATGGTCTACCTCCCTGCTTCTTTGACGCCTTATAATTTACTCTCTTACAATTACAATTACTATAGTTTAATATATCGTACACGAACGCTAAAAGAACTGACTCTGGCGTTTTTAGCAGATTTTAATGGAATGTAATATAATTTAATGTTGATGTATAGATTTTTATACACGGCTTTTATGTAAACCAGTCTTAGTTACTGTTAAAACTACCGTGTCTAAATAAAGTTTAAAATATAAAAATAAAAAATAAAATAAAAACTCATATTTCATAGCGCCGTTTCGTGGAGCTGGAGACTGTCGCTTTTTTCCCCTTTGAATTGCTCTGTGGCGCTTTTCACACAATGTTTGATAAACTGTAGAAGGTAATTCATCCCCGCGAGGGAACAACTTGCTTTTTAACACCCGAACGGCAAATTAAACGCAGCTTGTGCGAAATGATCCGATCAAAGCCGTCAAAGTTACTGAACCAAAACTCCCTTCCTACGTACCGGTAAGTGTTTCTTAGTTTACTTGAAGACGAGGCGTTGTCGTACGCCACCCCCTGGAGAGATTGACTAGTTGTCTTCACCATAACCAGGCTAATTTGACGGTTGGCGCTCCGTGTCAATATTCGTTAGTATGTAGCCTTGAAGTTGGTCGAAAGTCGCGAAATAGTATTCGATTTTTTCCAGAATGAGAGATCGCTGGATCCTTAAATTCAGGCAGTGCTTAGTTTATTTATCATTCTAGCATTGACAGGAGTTTTGTGGCATTTCGATAACGAAAAGTGAGATTTTGAAGGTGAAGATTGTAGGTGATTGTGGCAGAAGACATCGGAAGATTCCAGCCTTCTCTTCTTCTTAGAGGTGGTGAGCTGAGGTGGACGAAAAACTCCCCAAAACAACCTAAAATAGTTTCAAGACAAGAAAATCCACAAAGGAAACAACATGGAAGCGAAAAAGCGGTAGATCGCACGAAGCACATCGAACTTTTCATCACTTTGTGATAATTGTTCATTGCCCGTTTATTTGGCGATTCGAACGCATTTTCGCGCAGACGTTGAATGCTCAATTTAGAGCTTTCACGAAGACGTTCGGTAGGCATTTAAACATTACACTATAAATTCGAAAGCGTTTGAATGCTTATGTTGAATTGTTCGAACGTTTACGGCAAGTCGTTCAAACGTTCAGGGTAATCCGTTCGAACGTTTAGGGCAAGTCGTTCGAACGTTCAGAGCAATCCGTTCGAACGTTCAGGGCAAACCGTTCGAGTTTTAAATCAGACCGTTCGAACGCTTACATCAAGCCGTTCGAACGCCTGCAGGAAATCGTCCAAAAAAATTTGCGTGCCCGTTCGAATATTTTTACAGACCGTTCGTTCGAACGTTTTTTAAAAACATTCGTTGGCCGTTCGTTGCCAGTTTATTTTGCCGTTCGAACGGATTTTCGTTAAGGTACATTTGCCGTGTGTGGTCACACTGATAATTTTGTTTTATTATTAACGGGTTTGTTTGTTTAATTCATGTTACTGTTAACATTTTAAATAAGGACCGCGAGGTACGTCCTTGATATTGGTGCTGAGTCAGATGATTAATTCGTTGTAACTGTATTCTTTAATACATAGGAACCGCTTCTTCCTGAAGACAAATTAGTCAGAACGTCTTGTCTACCCTATGCAACTGCAACGTTGGTATCAAGATGTGCACCAACAGAAAGTATAGAGCAAGAACCTGCATCTAACAACAAAGCTGTCGAACTCTTTGCGGCCAATGAAAATGACATAGGAGATAATAATTTACAGGATAGTACCAAATCAGGACCTGGCAACGTGATTCATGGAGCAGAGGTTTGCCAAAACGACAAGAGTTTGCTCAACAGGAACTTCGGAAATACATCAGTCATACTGGGAACAGAGAAGAGTGCGAAGACAACAGATATTGTATCATGCATGGGAATGTCAACAGAACAACAAGATGAAACTAATGATGTGTTAAATAACACAAATGATTTAAATAACACAAAGGATTGTACTGCCAAGAATAAGTCCATGGTAATGAAGATAATTAGACTGACGTCTGTTCCAAAAAAATCAGCAGAAACCTTTAAGCCATTGAAATTCAGCCACTACAGTAAACATGATAAGAAATTATCCCAGTGGAAACAAAGAAACAAAAAAATTAGTAAATTAATAGACATACCTGAAAGGTCGCATGTTCCAACAGAAACAATAGATAAACTCCTTACATGCAAGCTGTGTAGAAACTATTTCAGTAATTCTGATAACCTAGCAAAGCATATTCGAACACACACTGGGGAAAAAACATATAATTGTGAGCAATGCGGAAAGGATTTCAGTGGATCTGGTGGCCTAGCTAAGCACATTCGTACACACACTGGAGAAAAACCATATAATTGTAAGGAATGTGGAAAGGATTTCAGTCGATCTGGTGACCTAGCTAAGCATATTCGAACACACACTGGGGAAAAACCATATAATTGTAAGCTATGCGGAAAGGATTTCATTGGATCTGGTGACCTAGCTAAGCATATTCGAATACATACTGGAGAAAAACCATATAGTTGTAAGCAATGTGGAAAGGATTTCAGTCAATCTGGTGGCCTAGCTAAGCATATTCGAACACACACTGGAGAAAAACCATATAATTGTAAGCTATGCGGAAAGGACTTCAGTGCATCTGGTGGCCTAGCTGAGCATATTCGAACACACACTGGAGAAAAACCATATAATTGTAAGCAATGTGGAAAGGATTTCAGTGGATCTGGTGGCCTAGCGAAGCACATTCGTACACACACTGGAGAAAAACCATATAATTGTAAGCAATGTGGAAAGGATTTCAGTCATTCTGGTAGCCTAGCTAAGCATATTCGAACACACACAGGAGAAAAACCATATAATTGTAAGCTATGCGGAAAGGATTTCATTGGATCTGGTGACCTAGCTAAGCATATTCGAATGCATACTGGAGAAAAACCATATAGTTGTAAGCAATGTGGAAAGGATTTCAGTCAATCTGGTGGCTTAGCTAAGCATATTCGAACACATACTGGAGAAAAACCATATAATTGTAAGCAATGTGGAAAGGATTTCAGTCATTCTGGTAACCTAGCTAAGCATATTCGAATACACACTGGAGAAAAACCATATAATTGTAAGCAATGTGGAAAGGATTTCAGTCATTCTGGTAACCTAGCTAAGCATATTCGAATACACACTGGAGAAAAACCATATAGTTGTAAGCAATGTGGAAAGGATTTCAGTCAATCTGGTGGCTTAGCAAAGCATATTCGAACACATACTGGAGAAAAACCATATAATTGTAAGCCATGCGGAAAGGATTTTAGTCAATCTAGTCACCTAGCTAAACATATTCGAGCACACACTGGAGAAAAACCAAATATTTGTTAGCAATGCGGAAAGGATTTCAGACAATCTGCTGACCTAGCTACGCATGTTCGAACACACAGAAGAGAAACACATTTAATTGTAAGCAGTGTGGAAAGGATCTCAGTTAAAGTGCAACTAACCCCTTTTGCATTTTTTATACATATGAATCTTTGAAAGGTTTTGGGTACTTCTGCGAAGAAATTTTTGGCTTACATAGAATACTCTATGTTCTACGCTTGTTTGAAATGGTGAAAATTTGACCTTTCCTGACCCATGACCGCGTAAGAAAAAGATTGGGTCGATTCTTGATCTTACGTCACCTCATTAATGCATTATTCTCCATGTCGCCTTTCTATCACAACAACATCGATATATAGATAATATACACAGTCTGTGAGTTGTTAGTAAAGAAAACAGTTATTTTAGACAAGCTGCTAAATATTTATTCAAATTATTGCAAAGTGGAATGAATTAGATGACGTAAGATCAAGAATCGACCCAGTCTTTTTCTTACGCGGTCATGGGTCAGGAAAGATCAAATTTTCACTATTTCAAACAATCATAGAACATAGAGTATTCTATGTAAGCCAAAAAAATTTTCACAGAAGTACTCAAAACCTGTCAAAGATTCATATGTATAAAAATTGAAAAAGGGGTTAGGTGCACTTTAACCTGGTGGCTTAGCTAAGCATATTGGAACACATACTGGAGAAAAACGATGTAATTGTAAGCAATGCGTAAAGGATTTCAGTGAGTCTAGCAGCCTAGCTCGTCCTGTTCATATTGATATTGCAAGCACACTCTTGAAAGACGTTATTTAAACACAAGAAGTGCGGAAGTGTTTGCAAAGTCCAGAAACTTACCTGTACATCTTTACTTACTTCTAGCACGGCCGTTTCGCGTGGTAAATTTAGTCTGAGCTTGCGCACTGCATAAATTTAAATTGGCGTCGTTCGAGAGCGTGCTTGTTTTTCGCGGGTATTTCCAACGCCAACTCGACAATTACCATAAAACCTTGTATGCACCACCCTGAAGCATGAACAGAGCTATTCAAAGCTTAACTCATTCGGGTCTTGTTAAAAAATTGGAAAAAATGGATTGTTTTGGATTTCATTTTGTTATGTAATACATATTCACAATAACATGGAAAGCTATATGTCGTTATGAAGCCTGGTGAATAGACTTCCAAAATTGCGCTTCACTTTTCGAATGTGACATCATTTGATTACCATATGTTCAGATATATTAGCATAAATTATTGAGAAATTACTACAAGATTTGACATAAACTGAACTGGATTCCACAAAATGTGTAGTATAATAAAAAGTTGGAAGCAAAAAGTTACATTGATGTATTGGCAACATGTCTAGCACATCTGCCTGAAGTAGGACGAAAGAAATTGAAACAATTATATTTACGGACACGTGCATACTACCCGAAAATGTCATAATATAGGAAAATTCGGAAAATAATAGAATAAATAATAAATATTTACCAAAAAAGGAATACCACATTGAACTCTTTTACTTTACTCTCATAGCACAACAGATTGACCAAATTTAAGTGATTTCTAGTTGTAAACAAAGGCCAACAGATAATTTACATTGTCACTTATTATTAGTAAGTAAACTACCTAAGTAAAATAATATTTTTAGACAAAAAAAACTCAAAAGGCAAAGTATCAACTCTCAAAAGTATACATAACATAATATATAATTTTCATAAGTTTCATTTATACTAAAGCAGAAGTCTTAGCAAAACCAAAACAATGATTATGCATAAATTATAAATTCGCACAAGGTCTCATTTCATTCACCTTGTGGCGTAAAATATCGGATTGAAAATGCTTGCCCTGTCCAAGGAAACAATTCTATCCCCCAGATATGTTCTCAATGATATGTCGAGACATGTTCTTGAGCCAATAAGAAAGGTTTCAAACAGGTCTAACATGATTTCAATGCCTTTTGAGCCACTAAACAAGTCTAAATCGTAGCCATGAATTCTCAGCTGTGAGAAGGCTTCGCCGAAATTACGTAGCTCACGGCCAATTTACAACTCCAGAACACTATATACCTCCAAAACTGCCATCCAGTTCATCACACTGCTTTCCTGGTCGAGTTAGGCCAAAACTGCAGCCAAATCGTACGTTTTAGCAGCAGTCGGATCTTCTCGCGTCTCGACCGCCATACTCAGAATCTCAGATTTTTGAAACCCAATATACTACGAAACTAAAATTAACCAATCAGAAGTTTGGTTGGATCGAATTCGATAAAACGTGCTGTGTGATTTGCTTAGGATATAGTCACGTCGTTCAGCGAGTTTCAAAGCAATTGGATGTAAGGCTACGACGCTAGAATGTTTTTCCTATAGGTCTTGTACGACCTATTTTTCGTTGCGCGGACCAGAATGAGTTAAAATGGTCAAAGGTAGTTTTGTATTCTTATAAACGCTCGGTAATGGCACAAAGCAGCTGGGCAATCAAATCGAGACAAACGTATTCTTTATTGATTTAAGAGCTGCTTCAAGATTAGGCTCTGTTTCAGCCGTTGGGGTGTCGTTTCTCCAAAGCCTCCCCCCACTAACGGCTGGGCACCGGTCAACACACCGTGTCCGTGACGTCAGCTGTTTAAAATTCAATATTAGTCAATTTTCGTGTTTTGACAAGAAAAGCCGTTTACCCTTTCACGACTGTAGCATAGGCTCTAAACTTTCAAAACACACTGGAATTTAAACTAAAACTCCAAGTGTGAAATGAATTCTCAAGAACAAACGCCATTTAAAATTATCGAGAAACTAGGCTGCATTATTTGTTACTCTGTAATATTAGTGCCGCTCAAGACACCTCGCTGACAGAAATTAAAAGCCGAAATACGGGGATAAAGTTCAGATATTATCTCGGAACTATTCTGAGCTAGAGTTGAGTATTCCCGCTCAGTACTTGTGTAGAGTATGTTTTGGAGACCTTAAAAATGCATAAACTTAGTACATAGGACTTAAAGACTTTATTGTAAAACTCGTTTGATGCAGCGATTTTCAAGTGAATTGTGATCGCAGAGTAAACGTGGCCTCAGTCAGACGTGATTTCCTCTCTTATAACTCTTTTAATATGGATAAAGGCAGCACTAATTTTCTTTGAAGTAAGAATGGCTACCTGGTCTTGTATAGGCAAAGAAATGACTGACCATCACGGATTTCGCTACCTTCGTTTCGAGCTTGGTACAAGTGACGGTTTCCCAAGTGACTTTCCAAACCCGGTTCGTACTGACACAGTGTCTTCACGCAAAACTAATTCACTTACTGCTTCCTTGTGTGAATCCCTTGAATTATTCTAAAGCTAACTTTTCCAAAGCAAATTTAAACGCAATTTGGAACAGCAAAGTTTTTGATTGGCTAAAAACCGACAATGCCTCAGCTCGCGCGCCCAGCCGTGAGTGGGGAGAGGATCGCGGGCTCACCGAAACCCCCACGGCTGGAAACCGAGCCTACTTCAAGATTACTTCTAGAAGAAATAGCTTATGACTTGTGTGTCCTGTTTGTGTTTTAACTGTTTATCGTGTGTGCAATATTTTCCAGTACTTTTCACCCTTTGGCTCGATTTTTATACTTCGTTTTTGGTTATACTTCGTTTTTGGTTATACACACTGCATTCTCTCAAGCACATCTACATTTTGTAATTTTAAAAACACCTAAATTGCTAACCCTTATTGATCACGTTTTTCATCATCTCATGGTCGAATGGTTGTGGATTTCATGGTGCAATACCTGAGTGAATCCACAACAAAATTGACTATGTGATGATGCAAAACACGGTAAATGAAAGAACATACCACGGTAAACTATCATTTTTACAGCGACAATCTAATATTGTGAAGCACCAGAACTTGAGGAGGACAGTGGTTGTAGTGTACCCTATCATGCCATCGATCTTCCGTATCTACCCTGCTACATATGCCCTTAATTATATTAGAAAGCAAGGAACTGAGCAGTTGTAAGAAAGACATGTTTATCTTTGCAAATCAGTTACATGTATCTAATACATTTATGGCTGACCAATTTCTTCTGCACTGACAGGTCTGCAATGTCGGTGGTATGCCTTGTGGCACTCTGCAAATGTGTTAAAGAGAGGTTGGAACTTTCCTTCGTTGATTTTTGCAACATCGACAAGCTCAGGACACACTGCTTGAGTCTTGGTAATTGCTGCTTTGCACATTTCCTGTTACAAAGCAAGGATTTCATTAGAGGTCTGCAACCGGCAAACTCCAGCGGCTACTCTGGTTATTTCTGCCAGCTACACATGCTTTACCCAGACAAAGTAAGAATCCATATTAAACAGAGTATGAAAAGGGGAGATTTTGAAGTTGTTACTCTGGCCAGTTTACAGAATGTGCCAGCTATTTTGAAAACGTATTCAAAATCCTGCAGAGGAAAACTGTGTATTAGTTTCTCCAGAATTTGCTTCCTGGGACAGTGAAATTAAACATTTGTTGACATGATTGCCAATGAAGGATCCTCCATGATACTGCTGTCGCTGGACATGAATGGATTGAAGTATGTCTTCAAGATGTGTGTTTATTTGAGCTTCATGTGGCTAAATGTAATTTAGGCTAAGTTAAACTCGAGACAATGCTGGCCAGCAGTCATCCCCCATAGAGATATGTTATGCGGGGGGGCCTGGCAGTGGCTACATGTGGTTTTGTGCGTGGTCATTTCAGTCATAGCTTTCTTTCTGATCATCGCGGATCATTGGTGTTTGCTATTCAGTGAATCTGGCACTTGCTTTCAAGGTAAATACGTGGCTGTTTCATTTTGTTTCTATTTCTTTTTGTATATTTACAGAAGTTCCATACTGTGTAGTTAGATTTCCCATTTACAGATGTTTGATTCTGATACATTTGAATAGGATAAACCACAGGCAGCCCAAGCTAATGATTTGTACAAGGAATGTATGGGAATGTTTAGAAAAAATCTAAAACTACTAAAATGATCAATAAAGTCATAAAACCTTACCTGTGTGTTGTGAAGTTGTTCCTCTTCATCACTGATGTGTTTATTTCTGGTTTGACGTACTTCTGGGATTTTTTTTTCCTCCCCTATATAAATAGTGAGAAGGCAGGAAACACGAGACGCCATTAGTCCACGTGGCGACTCTTCGAAGCCTCATAATTCTTCGAAAATCCAAACTTTCAGCATTTTACCTCCAGAAACCCTTTCTTACATTCCTCTAGCACTCATTCAATCGATCCATCGCTTATTTCCTCGCTTTCTAAGTACTCAAATTCGACAGTTTCTGCAGCCAACCTAGCCTGTAACTAGCCGAGGTTCGATCACTTTGGCCTTTTTTCATGGGCTGCCTGTGCTAGTTGAACCACAGGCAGCCTGTGGTTGAACGTGGCTTTTCTTCGGAAGCAGTCACGAACGAGTGCCGAAGAAATTCGACACTTCGTGTTTTTTCGAAGAGATTCGGAGAACGAAGTCATTGTGCTCAATCGACCAATCGCTGAACGGTGAAATCTGCTGGGGAGACCCACGAACTTTTCAGCAAACAATAGGTGAAGTAAATGTGAAATAGAAATGTAGTCGATTTCTTGATTTAGTTTTCTTCAAAAGCTGTTTCAAATGTAAAATAACCAAAAACGGAACTGACCAAGGTAAGTTGTACAAGAATTTGTTATTGACGCCGATTCCGTTGAACTGACTGCAATATGAGAGTGAAAAAATACGTCCGTGTAGCGGCTAGAATATGGTGTGACAAATAGGTCAGTGAGAACTCGTATTGACCCTTATCTTTCCTGGAGCCTAACAGATGAGCAAAGAGCAGTTAGAACTGCCGAAGGAGGACATATTAGGGGCTTTAAGCAACCAGCCGACGGCAATGACGACCGGACGTAGAAAAGTGCATTTCTCCCGAAATTTGGTGTCTACTATTTCCCTCGTTCATCTTGAATTGTTTTTCGAAAAGTATGACCGAGTATAGAGTTCCGTTCACGCCGAACGAATAACGGATTGATTTACTTTCTTATACGTTCGCGTTCTCTTTAAAACGTACAATTTGGGGTTTTCACGTTGTGTTTTTGCAGAGAACGGTGGAAAGGTAGGCGACTGCGTGCATCACGTGCAGCTATTGTATTTTGTAATTAAGGCTATTGTTTTATGCCGTCGTCGAAGACATTGCCGACGTGTTTTGTTTAAAGTCCCTATTAATATCATGTTGAGGAAACGAAACCGTAACGCGTCTGAAAAGCCTTGGACGAAATGTTGTAATGGTGTGTTCTAGTGGCATTCCCGCTACTGTATTTGACGATTCAAAGAAAACTGTCCATTTCCATTAAGCTCTTCTAGTGGCTGATATGCCTTCTGTTCTGCATATTTCACCGTTCAGCGATTGGTCGATTGAGCACAATGACTTCGTTCTCCGAATCTCCTCGAAAAAAAACGAAGTGTCGAATTCCTTCGGCATTCGTTCGTGACTGCTTCCGAAGAAAAGCCACGTTCAACCACAGGCTGCCTGTGGTTCAACTAGCACAGGCAGCCCATGAAAAAAGGCTAAAGTGATCGAACCTCGGCTAGTTACAGGCTAGGTTGGCTGCAGAAACTGTCGAATTTGAGTACTTAGAAAGCGAGGAAATAAGCGATGGATCGATTGAATGAGTGCTAGAGGAATGTAAGAAAGGGTTTCTGGAGGTAAAATGCTGAAAGTTTGGATTTTCGAAGAATTACGAGGCTTCGAAGAGTCGCCACGTGGACTAATGGCGTCTCGTGTTTCCTGCCTTCTCACTATTTATATAGGGGAGGGGAAAAAAATCCCAGAAGTACGTCAAACCAGAAATAAACACATCGGTGATGAAGAGGATCAACTTCACAACACACAGGTAAGGTTTTATTGATCATTTTAGTACAGTTTTAGATTTTTTCTAAAAATTCCCATACATTCCTTGTACAAATCATTAGCTTGGGCTGCCTGTGGATAAACCAATTAATAACAATGATTATACATAGGCAAGCCTATCTATCGTGGCTAGTGTTTTATTTTGTTATTAAAAATGGTACACGTGTAATTGGATGAGAGAGAAAATACCATAACGAGGAAAAGTGACCTACAATGTAAATAAAATGAATGATGTTAAAGTGCCCCTAAACCCTTTTCAATTTTTATATATATGAAGCTGTGAAAGGCTTTGAGTACTTCTGCTTTGAGTACTTCTGCCTTCTTCCCCAATTCCATGTCCTGTCTCATAATTTCCCCTGCATCGACCTCCCTCTCAGATGTTACTGCTAGCATAGTTGCTACCACTTCAAGGTAGCATGCTTCATACTCTTTCTGGCTGACTACTTCTATTTCATACGCCTTTCTCAAATCACCTAAGTATAACTCTGGAACTGTATCAGCTAGTAAAGGATCCATGCTCGTGTACCTTCTTACTGAGATGTAATGCTATCTTGAGGTCAAGGTCATCTAGGTCCCTTTGAAGTAGTCTGTACACCTAAGTGTGATATGTATGTCGGGGACACAGACCTATGGAAATATTGTATTATATTTTAGTATTATAACATGTAGTTGAATGCATGCAAGTGCAAACAGGTCGGCATCCAGATCAGATGTTTAACAGTTATCTATATTAAATTTAAAACTTGATAGACTAATTTTAACTGAGGAAACTGTCTGTAGCTGGCTACAGGCCTGGCAAAAGTTAGGTGGGGACAATAAATAAGTAATTATTATTAGTTATGCCGGTAAACTGGGAGGATATAGATATTCAAATTTCATTCCTTGTGTCAGTATACATGTACATGTATGACTTAGCATTGCTTTAACCATGGATATACGTTTTGTGCTGTATTGCTATGTATTTTTTTACTCAGATTTTCTTTCACCAGGGAACATTAACTTTTGTAATTTACCTGGTCAAGAGTAATAGAAGCAAGGGGTAGTCTGAGTAAAATAAGAGGCTCGTCTACACAGTTATGGTAGTGCTGAGCATCCCGTCGCCTGGCATACTCACATACAAACTTATTGTGATCGGCATTGCTCCCCTCAGTTGTTCTAATTAAGTATTGAGGGAGGGGGGGCAGTCTTTGACCAGGGTGCCTTTGTTTCTGTCTTTGTCATCAGGCACCACAGGCAACAGAATACAGCTAAAAATAAATAACAAAAATGGGACTGAAAAGGTACATTTGTAACATATAGGCTTGCTCATGCTGTGCTACCATTTGGATCCTTGTGGTTGAATTTTGACATAAGTTTGTTTCTGATATCATTTTAATAATAATGCACTATCACTGCAGCTTTGATGAAAGACTGACAGTTGATTTTGTAACCAATTCATGAAATCGCTGTACAAAATACATGAATTAGACGATTTTGCTGCTGTAATAACACAGAATGGCTTCCTCATTGCGCTTTGTCAATACAGTGCACTAGTAATGAAGAACGAAGAATGTCCTCAAGATATTCCTCAAGCTCAATAAGTCTTACATAGAATGGCTGTTATTTGCATTTGTCTTACTAACAGCACCAGAATGTCCATAGATCTTGCAGAGAAATCATGATCACCAAATAGGAATACTCGGATGGTCATATTCCTGTGAAAGTAAAGCAAATATATTATTTGAAATTGCCAATCACAGGCTGGGATACATGTTTAACTGTGAGGGTACATGTACATAATGTATATTTTGTATTTTAGAAAATTTGCCAGTCGGCCTTTTGCAAGTTAGGAACTGAACTTTGATTTTTTTTAAATTTATATAAAGCATGGTACTTAGTTAAAGTGCAACTAACCCCTTTTGCAATTTTTATACATAATGAATCTTTGAAAGGTTTTGGGTACTTCTGCGAAGAAATTTTTGACTTAAATAGAATTGTAATGTTATAGAAATGGTTTTGCGGGGAAATACTAGCAGAAGATCTAGCAGAAGATCTTCAACCGAACGAACTACAATGTAACTCCAACAAGATAGCCGTCTAAATTAACACGAGCACATGCATTCCTCTCTCTTTTGTGCTACTGTCATCAATGTAACAAATGTACCGTTGACCATATATGGTCCTCATTGTATGCCTAACTAATCTTCGACATCCTCCGGGGGCGCGCGGAGAGTTCTGGCCCAATTTGAAATTCGTTCCGTTGCTTGTAATAGCTGTGGCTCTCTTGCTTCTAGACTGATTGTCTGAAGGTTGTTGACTCTTGTCGCTGCTTGTTGCGGTATGGAGTTGTTCAGTTTCTCCACGTGCAGAGACTTCAAGTGGGTAGAGTTTAGTGATTGGTCTATTCGTTCTACCAGTACTTGTGCGAACATTTGCAGCACGGATAAGTCCGTCACCTCATCTGATCAGACTCTCGATGACTGCTAGTCTCCACTTTACTCTGGGGCAATCATCATGGATCATCACTACGTCACCGACTGTGATTGTTTGCGCATTATTGCCAGTTGTCTTGTGGAACTCGCGGAGTGCTGTTAGATATTCTTCCTTCCAGCGGGACCAAAAATGTTGTAATATCAGTGCCTGAGTCTTCGCTCTTCTCTTCACCTCAGAATTGTCGCCAAAGTCAGGATCCTTCATTTCATCTTCCTCCACAAGTGGGTATGGTAAGGAAGTGATTCTCCTTCCATAAAGGAGGTGGGCAGGCGTCAGTGGTTCATCATCTCCAATCTCGGATGAAACATACGTCAATGGCCGATCATTCAAAACTGCTTCTACCTCAACAGTGATAGTTTGGAGGGCGGATAGGCTGATACGTGTTCGTCCAAGTACCTTCTTTAGCGCATTCTTCGTCAGACCAATAAGACGTTCCCAGAAACCTCCGTACCAAGGGGCTCTCTTTGGGATGAACTGCCAGTCAACACCTCTTCTGCTGAAAGCTTCCTTTAACGAGGGTGACTGGAATATTCTTGATAGTTCTTCAGAAAGTTTCTCTCAGCATCTTCGTCCATTGGTGAAATGCCCATAGATTCCAAGGTCCAGAATCGTTCAAGGTCATATTCCTCTTCTTTGTGTGCAGCCATTACATGTAGAATATTAGTGACAGTTCCTTGTGGCCTTGCTACATGCAAAGGTCCAGACAGCAAGTACCCCAGCTTAGATTGCACTGCTGTTGGTCCCTCCCCTCGGATTATGTTATCCTCAACAATATCCCAGTAGTGGTCTGCTCCAATCAAGAGAGAAATCTCAAAATTCTGATCACATGTGACTGGGTGGGCCAGCCTGAGTCCCTTCAGATGGGGTGCGTTTCCGATACAAGTACGCTGACTATTCTGAAGGGGCGTGGCAATCATAGGAACAATAAGAACATGTATGGGAATCCTGTTGCCTGCCTCTGTCATAACATCAATGACAGTCACCTCTAACTGCCGGTTAGTCGATGTTTTCGCACCAAACGCTGATAGACAAATATTCTCCTTTCCAATAGGACGTGCACCGAGCGACCTAGCTGATGTCTGGGTAATGAAGGAGCGCTGCGCACCTTCATCAAACAGGATGTTTGCTTCTATATGCACGTTACCTACACTAACCATAGCAATTGCAGTTTTCAACAGAGTTAGCTTATCCTTGTACTTTTCTGCGTTGAAATGGATTGGCTGGGGTGCTATAGGGGCAAGCGTAGCATGAACTGATGGCTGTGACTGTTCATCATTTACTCCATTTCCAGTGTTGTTATTGCCAGGTGATTCACCATTACCACAAAGGCTGGTGTGGTGTTTACGTTTGCACCTTCTACAACGATATTTTGATTGATACTGAGAAACCTTGTGGTGACCGAGGCCAATTATAGCAAAGCTCTCCTTTTTTGACAATAGCCAATCGTTTCTGATGTTCAGTCACAACTTCACAATTATTGGGTGGGTGGGTCCCCTTGCAATACACGCAAGCATATTTCTTCTTACCCTCTGGTGTGGAATTTGATGTACCTGACTGCTTTCTCTGGGTCCCAGTGTGGAATGAAGCAGTGGGTGTTGCAGAACCTTGACTACCAAGTGAGTCGTTGGGTGAGGTAATGTGCAGTCCGGCTTCAAGAACTCTTATCTCCTTAAGGATTGCTTTCCGAAGTTCGTCAATGGCCTATTCAGCATTGTTGTGCTCTCGAGCCAGGTTTCTTCTCAGGTCGTCTGGTAACTTTCCTAGTATAATAGGTATCAGTAGATCACCATATGTCTCCTGTGACTTTCCAAGGGATTCTAATCCTCTAACATGATTTTCCATTGTGTCGTAAAAATGTTGGAGGCTGGGCAATGTGTTAGTGGGGCTGGGTAACTCTAAGAAGGCTTGCATATAGGCATTAATTATCTTGTGTGACTGCCCAAAACGCTCACGAAGGAGATTAATTGCCCTTTCATAATTGCTATTGGTAAGAGGAAAGCCTGCTATAGCTCTAGCAGCATCTCCGGTTAGTTGAGCCTTCAGGTAGTTGAACTTTTGTACTCCAGCCAGGCTTGGGTTGGAATGAATTGCAACGTTAAATGAGTCCCAGAATGTTAACCAGTCTAATGGGTTCCCTGTGAAGGTTGGGAGACTTAACTTGGGGAGACGGCTAACATAATTCTTGGCAGAAGAAACATTGACTTGGGAGGTTGATGACCCTTGAGCATTAACAGCTGGTTCAAAATTTCCTGCATCTGCATTCAGGTTTGGTTCCCCTGGGGTTTCTATTGAAATGATTTGAGGTTCCCCTGATGATTCAGAAACTGGTGGGGTCTCATGACTGGGAAGTTGGGGTTGTGGTTGGTTCGACACAGACACCTGTAAACTTGGTTGATTTTGAGGCCCTAAACTCTGACTTTGTGGAGCCACATTGACCTGGGGATGGGAAGGGCTCTGTAATAGACTCTGAAGGGAAATACATTCGATAAATTTACTTATCTGATCAACTCTCTCCACTATATTCCCTTGAATATCTTCTGTTTCGTAAATTTCTGCTTCCAATGCTTCTGGGTCCTCCATCTTAGCGGCGATTTTCTCATCTAGTTCGCTCAGAGTTGTTTCCTTTTTTTTAGTTGCTCGGTAATGCTGCCTAGTAGGGCGATTTGCATTTCGTTAGGCTTTTCACACTCCATAATGTCGGTTGACTTCCTCAGTACTTTCGTTAAGTGGGCTCTGTGGCCCTTGCGGGAGGACTGCCATCGTGGAAGATCCTCCATCCTGGTCACGGCACCAATGTAATGTTATAGAAATGGTTTTGCGGGGAAATACTAGCAGATAGGCTAGATAGAAGATCTTCAACCGAACGAACTACAATGTAACTCCAACAAGATGGCCGTCTAAATTAACACGAGCACATGTCCTTCCTCTCTCTTTTGTGCTACTGTCATCAATGTAACAAATGTACCGTTGACCATATATGGTCCTCGTATGCCTAACTAATCTTCGACAAGAATACTCTATGTTCTATGCTTGTTTGAAATGGTGAAAATTTGACCTTTCCTGACCCATGACCGCGTAAGAAAAAGACTGGGTCGATTCTTGATCTTACGTCACCTCATTAATGCATTATTCTCCATGGCGCCTTTCTATCACAACAACATCGATATATAGATAATATACACAGTCTGAGTTGTTAGTAAAGAAAACAGTTATTTTAGACAAGCTGCTAAATATTTATTCAAATTATTGCAAAGTGGAATGAATTAGATGACGTAAGATCAAGAATCGACCCAGTCTTTCTCTTACGCGGTCATGGGTCAGGAAAGATCAAATTTTCACCATTTCAAACAAGCATAGAACATAGAGAGTATATTCTATGTCAACCAAAAATTACTCAAAACCTTTCAAAGATTCATATGTATAAAAATTGCAAAAGGGGTCAGGTGCACTTTAACAATATGTCCAATATTGATGTAAAGCTTTCAAATACAGTTCATGAAAATAGTATACCAAAGTACTTAATGGCCTTGATATGATTAATTATAACAAGAACAGTAGTAGAATATCAACTAAGAAATGTAGAACATTGATTCTAATTTTTTTAAAAACCTTCCTTACATAGTATGACTTTCTTTACTGGAATAACTTACAAGCAACTATGAACAAGATATTTGCTTACCCCATGTACAACCCTGCAGTTCAGTAATGTCATCCTTGTACCTTTCCAGTACCATCTTTAAGTTATGACTTGTGTCTCGGGCCTCGTATGCATAAAATACAACTGTATTCTCAATGGCATTTGGTTTCTCTAGGTTTGCAATCTGGAAGCATAGCTTAGTGCCACCACCCTTGTCACCTCCAAGTTTTACTCGTAACTCATTACTTGGTATAAGCCTCTGGTGCCATGTCAGCTTTCCAACACTTAATGACAGAGAATTAAAAATTGGTTCAAATGAGTAAGATAATTAAGATATAAAACGTTCTACATTATCTGTAACTGTACAGCCCTTGATTAAGAAAGGTGTTTGTCATAAGGTTATTGGAAGGCATTTTCAAACAATGTTATAGACAATAATTAAAGCATCTTTAGTTACTAATTATCAAAACTGCTAAAACAACTCTTTCTACAGATGAAGAAATTTCAAGATGCGGTTTTGAAACTGTTATCGATAAAATACAAGAAGTTTTGTACCACAAAACAAATGTATTTGTATGTTTTGTTATCATTACCTTCCAGTCAGAAAAATACTTTCAAGCCTCCTTAAATCGTGTTTTAGGGCTTCTACATAGAACTATAGTTTGACATGTTTTGTCTTTCTTTCAAAATAATATACCCCTTGTTAAATTTCCAAGTGGTCAAACAGTAGTTGTTTTAGGCTTGACACCTGAACACAAACAGCAAGACGAAGCTCAGTTCCTTTACCATCTTTGATAGGAAACAACATGGGTAGATGCTGCTCTAGGAGATCTGCTAACTGAAGCAATCTTCAAGCCATTTGTCGATCCTCGTTCTCACTTTGAAGCCTGAATCTACATTTCTCAAACCATCTAAAACAATAAAAACTCAACATTTAGAAACACCTGGCTATCAATGTACACTGTTATAACCTTCTAAGCATTTGGAGTCTGTACCACGGCTGACCAACATCTGTTTTGAGGGAAAGGCCTTCTCCTTTGGGAAGGTTTACTTGTCGACCTGCTTCCTTGAAGGGAACCTCGGCTGAAAAACAATGTTTGTTCTCAAGTGTTTGTTATGGATGCCTAAGTCTGCTGTTGTGTTTGTAGTTTTCTGACAATAGGGGCAACACTGTGACGTCATAAAATCCAAGATGGCGGCGCGCAGGAAATTCAAATGAGTTTTATCGACAGGAATATCGGTGCATAAATGACATCTAGTATACAATTTACTGGAGACAAACACAGAAACAGAATTAAGCATGTATTACAATCATTTGAGAGCAAAAATTGTTTTTCAGCCGTGATTCCCTTTAAGATGTAACCACATTTCGTCAGCTCCTACCAATTTGATTTCACCTTTTACAATGTCTTTTAGTTCTAATTCTTTTCCAGCTCCTGCACTAACCTCCTCACGAAAACCAATACTTTCTTTTGTCCGCAGTCGTTTTGTGTTTGGGTGACATCAGCACTTGTTTTTCGTGCGCCTGAAATAAATTGGCTAAAACAATATTATTAAAACATTTAGTTAAAACAAAGTATCAAAATATTTTGAACAAGGATTTTAAATACATGAACGAATGCAGCAATTTGCAAAGCTTTTGACCCCCTTCAACATACATAAATATAATCATGTCTAAAATTATGGGTGCCGATGTACTGTTTAATAAACGAGCAGCAGTGTTTTATCAGGTTTAAAACTCGAGGGCGTAGCCCGAGAACGGCTTCAAAAACTTATAATGGTTACTTAATGAACCATTGAACATTTGTATTCACAACGCCATGCCAAATATTCGAGTAATCACCGCCTGCGATTACGAACATCTCAAGGGAATGACATGAAGAACTTACCATACTATGTCAGTTGTTTGAAGCGGCGTTTCGCAATGTCGATAGCGTTGTGTGGCAAAGAACAAGTTTGGGCAAGAAGCTGCACTTGAAGGATTTGGTGTCGTGGTTGACAGCGATAAAGTTCAAGACTTGGAAAGCGATGTGACTGACATGACGGCATGCAGACTCAGATTTTTGACTCCGGCACAGGAACATGCATCTGGGTTTTGATATTGCTCTCTACATGTTTGTAAAGGCCTCTTCCTGTTCTGGGGTTAGTGGTTTTGAACTTTAAGCCTGTATACTGGATAGGATAGTCTGTGGGTTGTCTGATTGGCTCACAGTTGCTGGTTGACTGGATGTCTTTGATAGATCTTCAAACATATAATTTATAACACGGTGAACTGGTTTCATCAATTCATGTCCTATATCGACTTTACATACTGGACAAACTGGATTTACACGAACCCATTCTTGAAGGCACACTAAGCAAAAACTGCTCGCACTGAGATATTTCTACGGGCTTTGACAATGTGTCCAAACAGATGGGACATTTCAGGTAATTGGGAACTGGTTTCTTGATGGACTCGGCCCAATCATTTGGCGATTCTTACCGACTTTACAGCACTATTAATAGAACCACATTTGCACTCATTTGTGCAAAGGCATTTCTGAAGTATTCTAAACCACCGTTTTTGAACTCGTGGGTGCGCGCAAACGTAGAACACGAGTTATTAGGGTTAGTGGTCCGAGCTAATTTATTCATCGTTTTATGGTGTGTACTTCGTTTTTTCTGTGTACATCGGGGACTCTCCGTTGGCTGTCCGAATAGTCTTGGATTTTCCGAAGATATATTGACAGAGTTTATGGCATGAGTCCAAGTTTGCGACTCTTCGAAAGGATTTGGCCGTGTTGTTAAAGGTAATTATTATTCCGAAATGCCTTATAATTTATCGCTACAACTATATTGTTAAAAACAGATATTTGGTCGCGTGTCGTATTTACGAGAGAAGCCCGAAAATTTATAAGCGCGTTTGGCTTTCATGTCATGAATGTACTGTGTTGGCAGTTTTGGGAACGTTTCGTATGCAACAGAGATAGAGAAGGTAATGCTGCACTCTTAATACTCGTCGGGGTAAATGTAAACTTAAAGTTCAGTTGAACGACGAAGAGATGTTAACTAACATCGATATCGCCCCTGCTCACTACGGAATGAAAACCAAGATTTTGGAAAGTGAGGAAAGCAAAGCTAAACAAAGACATACAATAGCCAAACAAAAGCCAAATATGAATGGCAAATATTAGTAATATACAGAATAACAATAATGTGATCAGAGAAATGATACGATAAATATCACAGAAATAGTGTTAAATAGTTTCAATTTGATGGTCGAATGCGAACAGCTGAGCACTGTAAGGCTCAATCTAGGAGTAGGAGGCACAAATCAAGACTGTCTGCAGTTAGAAATCGTGATCGAGAACCTAATCAAGGATACCAGTGAGAAAAATAATAAGCCTCTTTAAATAACAAACACATTTTCTTTGATCTTCCAGCCAGTTGACCTCGGGGTCATGCACTGTATATATTTGATAAAACGTTTGCAAGTTACATTTGGTTAACGTTAGATTCCCAAAAACTCAATTCTGCGCCGATATGGAACGGATAAAATCTCGTTTTAACCTCTTCGATATGTAATTTCAAAGTTCAGATCAATTTGATTTAGCTACACTGAATAATAACTTTGTCACACAATCCTTGTTTAGAATGGAAGGTTCAAGAACTACTTAGACTGCATGCGTCAACACAATTAGCCATTATCAAGCGAAGGTTCTAGACGTGTGGAATAAACGACCTATTCATAGCTTGATTACAGAATAGTAATTTATCTCGTGGATGCACGCATATCCCATATCCCATATCCCATTTCCAATGCCAGAATTCAAACTTGGACAGGTATGGTATTATTTTCCCACGATTCACTTAGTGGTGATGACGTCTTTGGTCACGTGAATTTTCGTATTTACCAAAATAGCTCGCTGACCATCCACGAGTTGCCCTCCGCCCCTCGTGGCTATTAACTAGGCTGGAAATAAAAAGATATACAAGCAATAATAGCAGGGGAAGCAGAGAAATGTACATATTAAATTGGAACACTAATTGGGGTGGCAGCGCACTTTTAGAATGGCCTTGGTCTGTGTACTATAGCTTTTGCAGGATCTGGTAGTGGCTGGTAGAGAGTTCAACAGTTTGGAGGCACTATCCTGGAAGGTGTTAGAATCTAATGGAATAACTAAACTAGTTGAGGACACTTCTATGACTGACCCTGTCAAGCTGGACGTAATCAGGCCAGTTAGTGGAATATAATGCCTTATGGGCAGCTTTTAGATAGATAGATAGAATAGATAGAAACTTTATTTAGACACGGTAGTTTTTACAGTAACTAAGACTGGTTTACATAAAAGCCGTGTGTAAAAATCTATACATCAACATTAAATTATATTACATTCCATTAAAATCTGCTAAAAACGCCAGAGTCAGTTCTTTTTATAGTAATTGTAATTGTAAGAGAGTAAATTATAAGGCGTCAAAGTTTAATAGGTTCCAGTCTCTACGTTCCCTCATTGGGAGCCAGCCTATCTTGAGAATAGAGTCAACTTTGTTAATATAGTGACCGGTGACAAAACTAGCGGCAGAAAACTGAAAACTTTTAAGAAGGTATTGAGTAAGTGGATAGAAAACACTAAAATCAAGTCGGGAAAGAACTAAGGTTTCAACTAATTGTTTTCTAAGATCGTAGGTGGTAAAGTTCTTAATTTTCCTTAAGATAGCTAAGGTGCCATAACAAGATATAGCTAGATTTTTTACGTGATCGTCCCATTTTAGTGTATCAGTAATGTAAACTCCGAGAAGTTTGGTTGATCGCACACGTTCCACATTTTTCTCCTCGACGATCAGATGACACAGGATACGAGCCCAAGGAGTGGTATGAAGCCATCTGGCTTGTAGAAAACAACATACATTTAGTTTTTGAAGGGTTGAGGGCTAGGTTTGAATCCTGTGACCAAATGCTGAGATCTGCGAGAATCTTATTCATTTCCGTTTCTTGCACTTTCAGATCTGCTACAGTACTGTGATTATAAAGGGTGGTGTCGTCCGCATACTGGAAACACTTTGTAGTAGGCGGAATAATATCCTTTAGATCGGCTAGATAGAGATTAAAAATCATCGGTCCAAGAATAGATTATTTGTGGGATTCCGAACTGAGAGGTCTTGCAGGTAGAGGTCTTGTCATCTGTCTGTACAAACTGCGATCTGCCTGATAAATACTTAAGTAGCCACTTCAGAAAGTGTTTAGAGAAGGCCAACTTGTGGAACTTGTTGATTGTAGTCTTAACGCATACAGTGTCAAATGCTTTGGAGAAATCAGCAAGAACCATTAGTGTGACTTCTCATTTCCTCATGGCACGATGTAGATCGTCCCTCATTCCCAGGAGAGTGGTAGTTGTCGAGTGTCCTTTCCGGAAGCCTGATATGCGATCATGCAGCAGTGAAGCTTTTTCGGTGAAGTTGGACATCTGACAGGAGACAATCTTCTCAACGACCTTGGATAGGACCGGAAGTATTGATATCAGCCGCAGTTGGTCATTAGTGGTGGGGTTGTCCACCTTTGGAATTGGTGATACTCGCGCTAACTTCCACAGTTTGGGAAAGGTAGCATTGCTAATACATGCGTTAATAATATTCCTCAATGGTCCTGCTAAGTGATCTGCAACCAATTTAGCTGGTATATGGTCAGCTCCTGTTGAACAATCAGATCGGAAACCCTTAATAGTCTTCAGGACCTTATCACAGGTGACTGGCTAAAGATGGAAACAAGCATTGTCTGGGGGGTCCTCAGGCAGGCTATCAATGTGTCCAGTAAGGTGCTCAATGGGTATAACAGGAGTATCAAAAGTTCTTTGAGCGGTAGTGACAAAATGAGTGTTCAACGTGTCAGTACCAAAGCGAAGAGGCTTCGGGTTGGGCTTAAGTATCCTGTGAATAACACGCCATACATCACACGACTTCTGGAAGGACAACACCTTCTCGATAAATGACTTACGCGCAACTATTATTGCCGATTTTAACTTGTTTCTAACAGATCTAAAGGTGTCCCAACAGTCATCAGCATTAGTAATGTGAGCTTCACGTCTGGATTTGTCCCTTTGATTCTGAAGGTCTTGTATCTGGGGACATTTCATCCAAGGCGCCGGTGGGCGAGTGACGCGTACTCTTCTGAGCGGGGCGTGTCTCTCCAAGCACTCTCTGAAAATAGAGTTGAGGGCTTCTAATTGCTCATCTGGGTCATCTGAATAATCAATGACAGATAGAGGAAGGGTGGAAAAATCCTCAATAAATGATCTTTCATTGAGATTTCTAGTGTCTCTAATGTATTTGTGCCGAGGCTGAAATCGAGGTACACGTACATTAATGCAGGCAAAGATGCCGTCATGATCACTGACTATCGAACAGGGTATTTACTAGTGTCGGTAATCCTGTGTGGGTGATTGGTAACTATGTGGTCTATCAATGTCCTGGAGGTTTTTGTAATACGCGTGGGGCGTTCGATCATCTGCTGGAGGCCGAACACATCAAGAATGCCCTGGTATTGCTTTGTCAAACTATTTGAAGGCTGCAACATATCAATATCCATGTCTCCAGTTAGTAATTTTAATCCGTCCCATGTCACGGTAAGGTGGCCAAGCAGGGCCTCTAAGCGTTCGAACCAGGCTGCATTACTGAGGATACGGGTAGATCTATATATCACTCCAACAAGTGCCTTACTGTGTTTATTCCTACCAGGGACCTCCAACCAGGTGTTGTAGTTCCGGATGAGAATCCTTAATGTCACGCCGACGTTTGTAATTTATGCTGTCCTTAATATAGGCACTGACTCCGCCACCTTTAATGCCAACCCGGTTTCGAAATTCAGTTGCATATCCGGGTATGGGAACATATTCCATCAGTTGTTTGTGGTCCTTGAGCCACATTTCACTAAGGGCGATAATGTCTAATGGATAACTATTGACAGTCCATGCGAATTCGTTGAAGGTCGAAACCATTGATTGAGTGTTCAGGTGCATTATTTTGAGCTGTGATCCTTTGTTCTGCAGGACATGCGATATTTCATCTGAGATCCCTTCGCTCTCGGCCAGTGACACAGCAGATATGTCCAGTTCGCTCTGTCCATGAAATGGTAGGACGGAAATTAAACATTTCGGACATGTCGTCCACTCAATTAATACATGAGATCGAATTATTTTGATGTTTGTTATACCAGTGCAGTGAGCGTGGAAAATATCCATGCAAACTAAGCACATAAAACGCTTCTGGTTGCATTTTACCGTTTTTTCACAGTCCGGGCATTTTGGAGCCTTAGAGTAGTATATCTTCGGTAAATTGTCCATCGGCGATTTGTTTGTAGCCAATCTTTCTGGACCTGGGTTTGTTTGGACGTCACCAAAAGCATAAAGAGCAATCCGGCCTCGATGAAACCTTTGTCTGCAGTAGTTTATAAAGTTAACTGCTTTCGCAAGGTGTATGCAGTATCGTTGATTAAGACGAATCATGTTGTAGCAGCAGTTTTCTGGCCTCTTGACTTGAGAGAAGGTTGCTGAAATCCAAGATGGCGGTCTTGAATATGACACGGACTCGAACTGGTTTCCCTTGGAAAGAGCTCGTTTTGACTCTCCGAGGTCATACTGATAAGTTCCAGATTTAATATATCTTAACTCGTGTAAAGAAAACACCAGAAAGGTGAATAGAATCGTAAAATAGGCCGACTACAGAAACACTCGACCACACGCCATGTGAGGAGCTCTCAAAATTAGCAAGAAAACTTCAGAGTTGTTGCAATTGCAACTGTGGTGAACTATAAAAAAATCTTATTTCGCCAAGCGACGCTCGCTCGATAACTTAACTTTGACTGTACTGTCTGCATTGAAAACTCGATGCAGACAAAGAAAAATTGATTCCAGGGATTTTTCTTATCTTGTCTTGATTTCTGATGACGAGACCATAGGCAAACCACAATAATGAAGTGAAAACTATAATAAAACGTGTTTACATATTATTTGTGAAGTGAAAACGAGAATAAAACGTGTTTTACATACTTTTTGTGAATTTGTCATTTTTTACCCTCCCTCCCCTCCCCACTACTTTTAAGACTGCTCAATTCAAATTGAAACTATAACGGATAACCACAGGCTTCCCAGACTCGACGTATATTTCCCGCTTATTAGTCTGTTGGGTTACCTGTGGTTTATTGATTAGTTTCATAACGATCTCAGAAGAGTTTAAATAATTGCTTCGTGTGAATTCTCTTTTCTGATTTCTACGAATTGAATCTTCAATAATAAAATATTGATACTTAATGAAGTTGTGTGAGTGGTGTTTTGGCGATTTGGGACCTTCTAAAGCAGTTTATTAGGATTCGAAATTTTGACCGTTGGCCGAGGCTCTAAGAAAATATACAAGGTAGGCAACTCGACCTCGCCAAAGCACACACTTACCTCAAAGATCACCCAAAAATCGACACTTTTCTTCCTCGCTCGCTATTCAGCTTTCGGCACAGGAGGGAATAGTTATCAAGCAACATCTGACCAGAGATTTAGGAAAATCCATCAAATTTATCATCGCCAAACGGCCTCCTCGAGACCCAAAAAGCGCGACCTTCCAATGATCTGTAAGAACCAGAATGACCAAAGCGGTCAAACATTTTCCCGACCCTACACAAAACGATGCAAATCGCCTTTCTTCATGGGGGGACCCCCAAGCGTGAAATTATACTTCCGCTCGAGGAACGGAAACAAATAGATCGCCAATCAGAGAGACCATTACTTGGCCGTTTAACGAAACTGGCGGTTACAGACTAATTTTTAATTTGGAACTCGCGAAAATTTCTCACGTGGAACTGTCATAACACTCGGTGAAGACCCCAGCCCACTGTCTTGGTCCTCTGATTGGCGAGTTAAAAATTGAAAATTAGTCTGTAATTGTAATCTCTTGGTGGCCAGAATAAGTTCTCTTTTTCATTTAAGGGCAATGTTTCATCTGTTTCGTTTGTAGCCTTTATAAGATGGTAATGAATTCAAATCCGTTTGGAAGCATGCATGTGGTTCATATTTACCTGAGCACATGATTATTTTTGCTCTAAGCGGTCAGTATTCCTTTTATGCTCTGTGTTACTTCAGTATTATTTACTTCTGGTGGTGTATTCCAACTTCATGCGGTTTCCAATTTCTTTTCCAGAGACGGGAAGATAGTTAGGACATTTTAGGCTGTTGCCATTAGATTACCAGATGATAAGCTAATGGTATCTAGATATTTCGATCGATAGATTATTTATATACTTGTCTCTTTCTATGCTTGCTTCCGTTACGGTTCTCGTCTTTTTAGTTTTCTCGTTTGCCGTTTGCTGCTGTCCACCAGGCATCCGGCACTGTCACACTCCACTAGTTGTAGTGTTATTATGATTTTGTACGCGTTGGGCGTGTTGCGTAGTATAGGAATGAATAGATTCCGTTTGACTGTTGTATATAATTATTCCATAGATGACATATTATTCTTTTTCTGCTGGCAATAAATTCAACTAGCGTACTCGGTAGCGTATTGGTCAAGATTTAGTAGAAGTAGTCGGACTCCAGTGGAGGCACACTTTTTCTTTCTATGTCGTTCTTTACTTCTTCACTCTTTACTTGTAGTCTATCAGTATATAAGTAGTTAGTGGTTCATGAATATGATGATTAAGACAGATTTCGGGTTGGAAATTGCATTAAACACTAGTACGTTTGGAACTGGTGTTTTTTTTATTTAAACATTTAATATGCAGAGTTTACCCCAAGAGCATCATCTAGGTGGCTCACTGCGAATAAAATGGTGTTGATAGATGACGGCAAGAAAAATTAAAACTCACGCTTTTGAAACCGATTAGATTCTTTAATTACGCATTGGACAAAATAGGAAATATCAGCATTTTCATCCACTGAAAGTTGTGAAGATCCAAACAAGAAAAGCTTTAGTATCTGTAACTTGGACTGTCAGCAATAATTTGAGCAGCAGAGGAGAGTAGTTGTAATTTATGAGCAGCAAATATCGGACAATGAAGGAAATAATGATTGATATTTTCAGTTCCAAAGCCACAAAAACATGCCGGGGATATTTTACACCCAATTTTGAAAAGATAAAAATTAAGAGCACACACATCTAGACGTAGACGAGTGTGAATAATAGAGGAATATCTGTCTAGAGAGAAATTATACAGAGCTGTATATTTTGGAACATTAAAACTGGTGTTTCATTGGATGTCAAGATGCATCCACCTGACGAAGCTTCGAACAAGGGTTTCACCGGGTATTAAGGCCCATGCATGTGACCAAATACAGTTCCTCCATTCGATGGATATCTCATCAATTTCTAATGAGTTTGAGAAACACTGATAAAGACACTTGAATTTTAACTAAGTAACAAGGATGACATCATAGGTGTGGCTTCACATGAGTAGAAGTGACAGATTAATCTTGATACCAACGTAACACCAGATGAAGATCGATACGTTATATTTCTCAAACGAGAGCGCGTTGTTTATCAGCGGTTCCAAACACAGAGAACAATGAAAGCACCAGGCCGCTTCGGCCGAGTGCTTTTATTGTTTCGAGGTGTTTGGAATCCCTGATAAACAACGCGCTCTCGTTTGAGAAATAACTTCTCACACGAATACAATGCCTGCATTCATAAATCATTAGAACGTATTTGTTGTTTTTAATGAAACCTACATTTTTATGTAAAAATACTGCATGCTAGTAGAATTTACATATTTGTGTTTGCCATGGCGGAGGGAAGGTTTCGCTGTCCCAAAGCAGCAGAGGAGGAGGAACTTTGTGGAGAAAAGTCAGTACCGAACTCTACGCGATATAAAAACAAGTGAGTGGTTAGTTTCTTTGAAGAATGGCAGCGAACAAGAAGGGTGAAGTTTGCTTCAGTAGAGGTTTGCGGACGTTTTAAGGAGTATGACTTTCATAAAGTTCAGCCACTTAGTCAGCCTTTATCGGACAATTGGACGCGTTGACCCAAAACTACTTGATGTCGAAATTTGTGCAGGAGGTTACAAAGAGTTCAAAAGACCCGTACCCTCCTAAAACGCTGTACCAGATTGTATGTGCCATTCGTCGGTACTTAGTTGAAAAGAACCCAAGCATGGATTTTAATCCGCTGGATCCTTCAGATAAAAGGTATTTGTATTTATACATTTGCGGGTTTAAACATTCTACTGCAGTATTTACTTTGGAAATTTTAAAGTATCTTAACATTTTGTCCTGTTAGTGTCAGGTTTGTAATCTTTAGAAGAATACTGGATGCTGAAATAAAAGTGGGAACTCGTACTGGAGTCGCGTTGCGATCCAAACAAGAAGAGAAGCAGCCAGTGACAGAAGAAGAGGAGAGAAAGTTCTGGAAGATAGGACTGCTAGGAAAGGACTCAGCTAAACTTTGAGATAGGTGATAACTACATCAGATTTGAAGAAAATGCTTCGAAATCGTTTCATGGAGGGCTCCTTGATTTAAAATATGAACCGCGTGTTGTAAAGCATATATGCCACTCTGTAGGCGAAATTCACGTGCCTTGTTTAGTAGAGTATTACCGCCTATATAGGCCTGGTGCAGAGTCACGGTAGAAAAGTTAGCTCTTTTTATTTTAAGCCTTACTCGAAAACGTTCGCTTTTGATAAAATGCAAGTTGGTATTAATAGCCTAAATCGTATGTTTCTAGACATGTGCACTGTTTGCGCGTAACTTGTGCGTCTAGTTTGTTTAATGCGGGCGTAGATAGCAAGTTAATATGCGACAGAACTGGGCACATATCAATGTTTTGATGAAATACGAAAAAGCTAATGAAAAGGTCGAGTCGAATGTAGCAGCAATATTAGGCCCTAAATACGAAACTGCAACAGCCACTGTGACCACTAGCGTAGTGCCAAGTAATGAAGGGAAGGTGGAACAGCAAGTTGCTGGTAACATGGACAAGATTGTTACTAGTACCGGTTATGACGTAAGGTCTGTAACAAATTTAGATAATTTAAGTTGGGATACATTGGAGCAAAGAAGACAAAATCATCTAGCCACAACGATGTTTATTTCAATAAACAAAATGGCACCGGAATATCTAGGAAATCTCTTCACTAAAACGAATGATGTTCACAGATACAATCTTCGTTGCTCCAACCAGAACCTATTTATCCCAAGACCTAACTCAGAAGCACTCAAAAAGAGTTTCTCTTACAGAGGGGCAGTCCTCTGGAACTCCCTTTCAATCGGAGCTCAACAAGCTCAATCAAGAACAACTTTTTTAAATTACATTAATAATAGCCATTAATTTTAGATTAATTAAATGAACAATATAACTTTAGTATGTTAGTGGAATAGTTTCATGACTTTGTATATATATATATAATTATTACTCAACTAGTATAATTATAATTTTATTTATTTATTAACAAGCATTTTTTAAATAGCTTAGGTTAGAACACGGCTCTCTGGAAGAGCACATATGTGAATGAGACTTTCCGTGTATAAATAAAGATTATGTATGTATGTATGTATGTATTCCATTTTGTTTCGGTGACTTCGGTAATCTTTAATTTGAAATAGTTATCTGAAATGTTTAAGTTACCGAAAGACAATGGAATCTTGTCAATGACATACAACTGTAGCTAAATGAAATGTAACTCATGGACCACATTTGTTGAAATAGTTTACGATTAAAAGTATTGATTCATGTTGGAGTTTGTTTGACTGGTTTATGAATATGCAGATTAAGAACAGTTTTATCACATGTGTTTCAAATCAGTTCTCAAACACTAGTGATTTTCAACTGGTGGTTTCATTGGGTTTCCAAAGTCATCCACCTCACCTAATACGAGATCCTTGTTGGCTGATTATGTTATGAATTATTCATGAGTTTGAGAATGTTAGTTCAAACACTGATAAAGACACTTGAATTTTAACTAAGTAACAAGGATTACATTGTAGGTGTGGTTTTTCACGAAGAGAAGCTTTACTTATGCTAAATTTTCACAGAGAAAATAATTAATTTATTTTCACACGCAGCCTCCTATTGAAACCTTTGTGCGTGACAAGTAAAGCATATTAGAAGTTGTACTTTAATCCCTGTACATTTGTGCAGTCCCTGGCCTCTGCCTTGCCTCTCCCCCTCCATGTAGGAATTTTTGTTCTGTGTTGCTCGCTGTGTATGAATATTTTGATTGATAATTTTCACTTGCATTGATTTTTTGGGGGGAATTCCCCACCCCCTCCATAACTTTTCTAATGGTCCATCCCTTAATAGACCAGTTCGTGGTTAATTCCGACATTTTGAACGGGATGCAAACAAGGCGCGACGTACAGTATTTGTCAAAGTCGAAGTCCGCGAGAATATTTACAGACAATGTATGCGAAACTGAACAAAAGAATGGCACGCTTCCCAGCACAGCTACATCCCTCAAATTTCGATCAGTTAATCTTTTATCTGGTATCTTAAGGTTGTATCTGAAGAATATTTCAGAAATCCCATTTTACGGATTTTATTTGGCATCGGATTCTCATACAAACACTGTATTTCGCGCCATGTGCGAAATATTTTCCGAATATACTTCCAAAAATTCGGAATTGAATTCGGCATGGCAGAAACGTTTCAACCAAGTATAAATTTAGTAAAGTTGAACTTGCAGCAGAGTGGAGGCCTCTTACGGATGGGCTTGCTGTACTATTCACTCTATATACCGCTGACCACTCGTATTTCATGCTCGGCTCTGCCTCGGGTGTTGCTAAATCACGGGAGAGGATCGAGGCAGAGCCCAAGCATGAAATACGATTGGTCATTGGCATAAAGAGTGAACACCACAGCAAGCTCACAACTCACTCGTGCACATCGCCTTGATGAACATCCCAAACGTCTTACTACAAATGGCATCAAGCTTGAGAGGATCAAGACCACCAGGCTTCTTGGGACTGAAGTGCAGGAGAACTTAGAGTGGAACGATAATGTACAGTCCAAAATATCTAGTTGTTACAGCACCCTGGCTGTAATTAAGAAACTCAAAAACTTTGCACCATTTCATGTGAGGAAACAATTAGCTGAAAGCCTTGTTTTGTCTACAATTGACTATAATGATGTTGTTAACTATCCTATTCCTTGTTACTTAGTTCAGCGTGTCCAGCTCGCTGCTGCTGGTTTTGTAATTAATCATTTTGCAGACTTGTCAGATGTTTTAAAACTTGGATGGCTCCCTATAAGCTATCGTAGAGATTTTCATCTATCGAAAGTAATATTTAAGGCCTTCTACAACGAGCATTGGCCAGCATATCTTCAGTTAGAGGAACACAAACCAGCAATAGTTTTTTTCTTTAATTTTTGTTTTATATTTTATCCCCCGTGTTCTTTCATTATATATTGTTAACGTATTGACTTTGTAGATGGCCGTATATTTCTCATTTTTAAATTAACATGTCATGTTATACGCCATACTATATTGCACTTAGGCCCGATTCAAACGTCGAACTTTTCATGCGCCGAACGCAATTGAAACAAAAGATAATTAGGCGGCTTCTTTTGATCTAATTAGGTTCGGCGCATGAAAAGTTCGACGTTTGAGTAGGGCCTTACTTGCCGTATAACTTTATATATCGTTTCTGACTTTGACCTTTGACCATGGGTTTCGCAAGCACCATTACGAATTGGCATGCACACAGCACGCGCGTTAGCCTGCGTTGCGGCTCTGGAGTGGCGCAGCGAGCGGAGATTAGGGAGATTGGGGCGAGAGGAAAAAGAGAGGGAAGAGGGCCGGTGGGGAGGAAAGGAAGAGAGAGCCTGCCGACAACCCATGGTTATTTTGATAACTTTCGGCCTCGGAAGGCCGCGTATTGCTATTAGCTAAAATGCGTGATTGACAGAAATCATTAAATTTTATTCATGCATGGCATGCAATAAGAGCAGAAACCAATTAATATGGCGACAAACATACCGAGAATTCCCTCAGCGATGAATTTAAAGTGCATATGAGCCTTCCTGCAATTTTCATAGCTATGAACCTCAGCAAAGTTTTGAGTACCCCTGCGAAGAAATTTTTGGTTTACAGAGAATACTCTATCTTCTACGCTTGTTTGAAATCGTGGAAACGTGACCTTTGCTGACCCATGACCGCGTAAGTAAAAGCCTGGGTCGATACCTCGGTCGACGTCATCTCATTAATGCATTATTCTCCATGGCACCTTTCTATCACAACAACATCGATTTTTAGATAATATACACAGTTTATGAGCTGTTAGTAAAGGAACAAATCATATTAGTGAAAATTGTAAGTTTTTATTCAAATTGTTGCAAAGTTGAATTAATTAAATGACGTCTACCGAGGCTCGACCCAGGCTTTTACTTACGCGGTCATGGGTCAGGAAAGGTCACGTTTCCACGATTTCAAACAAGCGTAGAAGATAGAGTATTCTCTGTAAACCAAACATTTCTTCGCAGGGGTACTCAAAACTTTCCTGAGGTTCATAGCTATGAAAATTGCACGAAGGCTCATATATGCACTTTAAAGAAAGAACAGGAGCAAGGCTATTGGAGATCTTTTGTCTGGAAGAGATGTTCTAGCTGTAAATCCCAACTGGGTTTGGAAAAAGTAAAAAAATGTCGTTTGGGTTGGCGTTTTGGTTATTGCTCCTTTGGCTAGTATTGTGAAAGATCAATTAAACCCATTGAACCAGTTAAAGTTCCTTAGGTTATCCTGCTGTCGAACTTTCAGACCTAAAATCCTAGGAACACCAGAAGTGCAACTTCAAATTGCTGTTTAGTTCTGCAGAAGAAGTAATGCCGGAAAGCGAATTTCGCGATGAGCTGAAAGGTGAAGAACCCTGCATCGGAACTCCTCAGGCGTCTTGCTTGTATTTTGTCGTCGACGAATCGCACACGGTTGAAACATGAACCGGTGTGTTCGAGGAACAGGCCATCCGTCTTTTCTAATTACATTACACTTGCCAAACAAAATCACTCCCATAATACAAGATTTGCCGCCAATCTAAATTTTAATAGACCAAAACACGAACAAACTACGGAATGCATACATTTAAGTACATCTCATCGAAATCCCCCCCCCCCCCCCCCCCCCGAAAATCTGGGGAAAATCGACTTTGAATTGAAACGTGCTTGCTCTGTTAGTTAAAAAACAAATATACAACTACTCTTTAAAAAAACAAATATTGTAATATGAACATAGGAATATTCAGCTGTGCCTAACATAATCTAGTATCTTTAATCGTAGGCAGTGTCCAACTCGGAAGCTACGCTACTTTGGTCATGATCACTGCGCACGATCTCAATGTATAATATGCACATTTCTTTATTTTCATTTAAATGTATTATTGATGTAATTGTAACTGTAGTCATTATAAATAGTACAGAGTGCAGAATAAACTTGAGCTTGAACTTGATGGTTTTATAGCGCTTCTTTTTGGCAGAACTTCGTTGCAGTGTTATTGTGGTCGGCAGTGTTCCGTTTCTGATTTGGTGGCGACTTTACATTCAGCGGCAACGAGTTCTCTTTATTTTAGTTCTCTTTATCCTGCAAATCTTCTCGAACAAAGGTGTAGTTCTCTACTGCATTTCGAATCTTACTTCCTCAGGAACGACAGACTCGCTCGGATAGAGGAGCAGATTTCGGAATATGAAGACCAATGCTTTTGCAGGCACCAATTAAGCTTCGGTTCTCTTTTCTTTCCGAAGGCTTGAACAGATTCTCTCCGTGTAAATATTTTAATTTCCAAATGCTACCTTAAAACATACATTACATATCGGCCTGAAAAAGTCGTTGACGTTTACAGGTTCGGGTTTAGGCCCAGTCTTCACATTAGTTTTTGGGAGCTTCAGCTGACATTCTCCAAGTTCGTATATTTGTTTTGAACTTTACGGTCGAGTTGAGATTCCTTGAGATTCCATGCGTAAGTCTGACAGATATTAAACATGATTTTCACTTCTGCCGCATGATGATTTGATGAATCGGTCGAATGAGTTACTAATTGTATGCATTTTAATTAGTGGGTGGATACCAAAATAACCATAGGTTTCCGGCAGGCTTCTCTTCCTCTCCTCAGTCCCCACCCCCTCTTTCATCTCTCGCACCAATCCTCTAATCTCCGCTCGGTATGCTCCGATACTCCAGAGCCGCAATGCAGGCTATACGCGCGTTAAAACTTTCCATAAGTTTTGTAAGAGCTTGGTTCAAACGTCGAATTTCTGCCGTATCGAATTCAATTCCTTGTCGTACTATGCCGGCAGAAGTGCGACATGATTCAAACGTCGCATTTCAGTCGAATCGAATCTAATGCGAACCTTATGCTAATGTTTTGAATAAATTTTTGATAACAATTAACGCATGTGATGGCAACACTGAATTGAAGCCCGGTTCAAACATTGTATTTCTGCCGTTTCTTATTCCGGTAGAATTTTTAGTGCGGCGAAATATGCGACTTATTAAATTCGACGTATGAATCAACTGTCGTATTTCTGCCGAACTTAACTGAATTCGACACGGCAGAAATTCGACGTTTGAACGGTCATAGCTTGAGGCGACTTTCATTCAAACTCTTACGGGTGGCTATGGGCTTGCTGTGGTATTCACATTTCATACCGCTGACCACGCTTATTTCATGCTCCGGCTTTGCCTCGATCCTCAACCTCGTTCCCAGGGGTCTTTACGCGCCTAATCAAAGATGGCGTCGAAAGTACCCCTGGTACACGCTGGTGGGATTCGGCCACTGATTGGCTAGACGTTTTGCGCGCGCTGACTGGAGAATTTCGAATAGCGCGTGCATTTTTGATTTGAAAAATTAACTGGTGATGTCGTCTTTCGCATTGCGCGTTCAAAATTCGTTGAAAACAGGTAGAAATTCATCAGAACTTAGCGTTTTTGCCTTTTTTAATACTCACTTCGCAACTGGGTACAAGTAGAATAATGTACGGTTGGCATTCATTGGGATCACACTTCAACTGCTAACCGTTCTTCAACGATGATGAATCCAAGATGGCGGATGTGCTTCAAAATATGCCCATATATTGGGCATATTTTTGGGTCACATGACCAGCGTGTACCAGGGGTACTTTCGACGCCATCTTTGATTAGGCGCGTAAAGACCCCTGGGAACGAGGTTGCTCGATCCTCGCTCGTGCTACAGCAACTTGTTGCACTGTTTCGAGGTTGAAAATACGTTCTTAGAGAGAAATACTGGAGACCGCAGGATATCTCACAGGTTAGTATTTGATATCTTGTTTTACTTTAGTTTATTTTTATCAGAGAGGAATTGATAAGGGACAGTGAATCACTGTGTTGGCCATCTTGAATAGATTACCTCGAAGTTTTCAAAGGTTCGTCAAAGCGCTCTGAAGAAAATTATAATTACGGCAAGCTGACCTAATAATTCTACAACAACCGACAACAGAATCAAAGGTAAGATAATAACGAAGATCATTTGTGAATTTAAACCCAGTAGTCTGACGTTTGGCTTTGCCAGATGATTTTTGATCGAACTCTGCTAGTCCTGCAAAGAACCGTAAAAGAAGAGAAATTACGGATCACAAATGTATTGAAATAGCGACCTGAATATTAAAATTGGGGTTAAAGTAAACATTATATGTAGGAATAAAACGTTATGTGGTTTAAATTAATTTTGAGAGAGAGAAACATTTTTTTCCCCTCACACCACGTGCTTGTGACGACGACGCCGTGTGCACCGTATTCGGAGTGACGAACAGAACTCCGAACAAAAATCAGCTGGGAAAGGTCACCCTACTGGGTTCAAATTCACATATGATATTTGTTCTTAACTTACCTTTGATTCTGTTGTTGGTTCTTGTCGAATTATTAGGTCACCTTGCCGTAATTACAATTTTCTTCAGAGCGCTTTGACGTAGCGTGTCCGAATTAAAACGGTTTGTATATGCACAGGCAGCCCAAGCTCACGATTTGTGGCTCTTACAAATCCTACGGTAGATTACGTGATTGCTCGCGCAAGATCGATTGCGTGATCTAGCGCGCGCTAGAGTCACCGTTTTCCTTGTCATCTCACTAATAGAGTTTGCATTGATTTCTTATCGTGGTAAAATAAAGGTAATAAAATAACATTTTGCAATAAATGTACCTCGAGTGTCCTTTTCTTATGTCCTTGGGTATTCTCTGCTATTTTGGGCTCGTTTGGATCGGTTTTAGAGAGCTTTTGATTTTTGAGATCTCTCTCAATAATGAAATGACAAGGCTGCACAGTCCATTGAGCACATCAAATCACTCGAAGGGCAATAAAGCACTCTAAAATCACTTCAATCCTCGCCACACTCCACAAAAGGACGTACCGAATGTCTGTCTACGTTTATTTCGGGGTGGAATTGCAAAAAATTACATTTTAGCCCTCATAAACGACATATTTGTGGTATCAAAAACCGCTATTTCAAAACCCTCGGATGCTGGTAACTTAGTCCCGAGACAGCGGGACGTCCCGCGGATGGCAAATGCGATCTGATTGGTTGGTTGTCGTCACGTGCATGTGGGGTTTGTTAGACTCCACCACGTGACGATGACCAACCAATCAGAGTAGATCTGCCATCCGCGGGACGTCCCGCTGTCTCGGGACTAAGTTACCAGCATCCGAGGGTTTTGAAATAGCGGTTTTTGATACCACAAATATGTTGTTTATGAGGGCTAAAATGTAAAATTTTGGAATTCCACCCCGAAATAAACGTAGACAGACATTCGGTACGTCCTTTAGTGGAGTCTGCCGATGATTGAAGTGATTTTAGAGTGTTTTATTGCCCTTCGAGTGATTTGATGTGCTCAATGGACTGTGCAGCCTTGTCATTTCATTATAGAGAGAGATCTCAAAAATCAAAAGCGCTCTAAAACCGATCCAAAATAGCCCAAAATAGCAGAGAATACCCAAGGACATAAGAAAAGGACACTTGAGGTACATTTATTGCAAAATGTTATTTCATTACCTTTATTTTACCACGATAAGAAATCAATACAAACTCTATTAGTGAGATGACAAGGAAAATTTCTGGAGAAAACGGCGACTCTAGCGCGCGCTATCACGCAATCAATCTTGCGCGAGTGATCACGTAATCTACCGTAGGATTTGTAAGAGCCACAAATCGTGATCTTGGGCTGCCTGTGGTATATGGGGGGTAACCGGTCGTTTCGCCCGAGAGTCGATTCGCCCGGAGTCAGTTCGCCCGAGGTCGAAGTCGATTCGCCCGAATCCAGTAGTCGATTCGCCCGACATTAGATTAGTTGAAGAGTTGAACAGTTTTAACGAGAAAATCGAGAACCATTGGAAATGTACTTCAACCCAGGACGGAACCGGTCGATCGCCCACTTATTTAAGTAATCGAAATAAAAGTAAATTGAAACCATGCATATTGAGTATTTTGATTTACTTTACACCTTATCTGAGTTCTAGATTACGACATACCCCGTAAGATACTTTCACTTTTAAAACATTATAGCGAACTCAAGAGAGCATCTAAAATCAGAGAATAATTTACTACAACTCGGAATGGCGTCTCAGTTGTTATGACGCCGAAGCCGAACTACGTGATAAATTTTCACTTTACAACTTATCTGAGTTCTAGACTACAAAATACCCCGTAACTTATATCATTTGAAAGCTTGTAATGCATACTTTCACTTTTAAAACATTATAGCGATGCGATTTCAAGAGAGCATCTAAAATCAGAGAATAATTTACTTCAACTCGGAATGGCGTCTCTGTTGTTATGACGCCAAAGCCGAACTACGTTCACTTTACAACTTATCTGAGTTCTAGACTACAAAATACCCCGTAACTTATATCATTTGAAGAAACCCATTTGAAAGCTTGTAATGCATACTTTCACTTTTAAAACATTATAGCAATGCGATTTCAAGAGAGCATCTAAAATCAGAGAATAATTTACTTCAACTCGGAATGGCGTCTCTGTTGTTATGACGCTGAAGCCGAACTACGTTCACTTTACAACTTATCTGAGTTCTAGACTACAAAATACCCTGTAACTTATATCATTTGAAGAAACCCATTTGAAAGCTTGTAATGCATACTTTCACTTTTAAAACATTATAGCAATGCGATTTCAAGAGAGCATCTAAAATCAGAGAATAATTTACTTCAACTCGGAATGGCGTCTCTGTTGTTATGACGCTGAAGCCGAACTACGTTCACTTTACAACTTATCTGAGTTCTAGACTACAAAATACCCCGTAACTTATATCATTTGAAGAAACCCATTTGAAAGCTTGTAATGCATACTTTCACTTTTAAAACATTATAGCAATGCGATTTCAAGAGAGCATCTAAAGACTAAAATCAGAGAATAATTTACTTCAACTCGGAATGGCGTCTCTGTTGTTATGACGCCGAAGCCGAACTACGTTATAAATTTTCACTTTACAACTTTAATCTGAGTTCCAAACTACAAAATACCCCGTAACTTATATCATTTGAAAGCTTGCAATGGTTTCCTTGTAATGCATACTTTCACTTTTAAAACATCATAGCGATGCGATTTCAAGAGAGCATCTAAAATCAGAATAATTTGGCGAAACCTGTGAACACAACTCCTCTTACGATTACTATTACGACTACCATTATGGCCGATAACTGCATTGAGTGTGAACTCAATGCAGTTTTAAGAATGTCATCAGAATTAACTATTATCATTATTTAAAGAGTTTTTGCCATTTAAAGGGGCTCTGGCAGTTGAGCCGCCATTGAATTTAGCACCCTGAGTTTAGAAGCTTGAGCCTCTGTCCCTTTCGTATGGTGTTCACATAGCCTGCGTCACATCTGAACTTGAACCCCAGTGAAGTCTGTCTGCGAATTAAGGAACAAAAGCTTGTTTTGGACCCCCAGCAGAGTAGCACAATTATATGTACCCTCCTGATTGGTTTTTAATAATGCTCACTCTTACACATCTTCTGACTGCCCATTCAACTGTCACCAGCCTTGGAGATTGTTATGATGGGCAGTTCATGTCCGAGGCCGCTCGGTTGAAACTGTTCGTTTGCATGTGAGTCGGCTGTTTACTTTGGAATTTCTCACCCTAGACGAGCTGAGTCGTCATTTCCCTGTGTTTTACTTTTGGAGAAGGTTAGATTTATTTCAATTTCAGGTATTGAAATTGAAATGTAGCATACAATGTAATAGGCTGACTGTGGTTTAGTGCCACATGAAAGGAAACTTGCTGAACACATTAAATAGAATCTGTCACAACAAAATGTCAAATCTCCCATGCAGCTTGGAAAGATCTAGTACATGTATGTGCCACATCTGAACTCAACTCCAGTCAACTGCTCTTGTTCTAGCAAACGAATCTTGATTTCAAACTGATATTCAGTACAGATGCTATTGCTTTTCTCATAAATAACTTGTATAAAACCTGCCATATTTGGAAATGTAAATTACCTGTATGTTTCACTGGTGACAGTTGAATGGCCATTCAGAAGACATGTAAGAATGAGCATTTGTAAAATCCAATCAGAGGAGGGTACACATAATCGTGCTACTCTGCTGGGGTTCCAAAACAAGGTTTCATTCGTTAATTTGCAGATGTACTTAACCAGGGTTCAGTTCGGATGCGATGCAGGCTAGTGTTCACAGTGACTATGCAGTGCTCAACCTTAGCAGTAGTCCACTAGCCTGGGACTAGTAAAAATTGCACCTGGACTAGTAAAAATTGCACCTGGGCTAGTAAAAATCGAGAACCACTAGCCACAGGGGTAGTAGGTGTTCAGAGGTAAATAATTATAAATCATTATTACTATTACTATTGAAAGAAAAAAAACTTGATTGCAAAAATAACCAGGTTAAATAAAAGTCAAATTATGTTCCAATGTGCATGCCACAACGTTTTACAATGTTTTGCAAATTTTCTATTGGAGATGGAGGACTGGAAACTAGGACTCCAGCAGCTTGTGGACAGACTGCCATCTTGGTTTTGCCTTGTGCACTCGCAGGGCTAAAAATAACGGCCGGTCAACGGACAATGTCCGGCCAGAATCCGAAGTTGTCCGGTCAAATCTTTGTCTTGCCAGTCATTTTGACCAGTCAATGTTACTACAGTTTCAACCAAATACTGATCTTGACCGGCGACTGACCGGCCGTTATTTTTAGCCCTGACTCGTACTCGTGAACACACTCCTGGACTACCAGGAGTTGGCAGTGGGCTAGTAACTTAAATATCACTAGCCCAAGGGCCAGTAAGTAAAAAGGTTAAGGTTGAGAACTGCAATCCAAAAAATAACCCAGGTAATACTAAAACTAGTAAGAAGTGTTTTAGAAGAAAAAAACTACAGTAGGTGTAGCTCTTTGGCAGGAATAATATGTTACTGGTTGATAAAAATGCCAAGGTGTTAGATGAATATATTTTGCAGTTTTGGCCAGCTATCGTGTGACTGAAGCCTGTTTGAGCTGTGGTGTTTTTTCTCAAAAGTTGTCACGATTTAGTTTCATTTTGTCCTGACATACATGTACATGTATCAAGGATTTTCTGAGCCTACCAATTCTCAACATTTTCTTAAGATTCACAGCACAAAGAATTGCTGTTCTCCCTGGTGAAGTTTAAACACAGGAAATGAACTGTAAATGAGAATGTAAATTATTGTAAATGCTACATGTAATTGTGTTTTGAACCGGCTGCTTGATTTTATGGGGGGCCAATACGTGACTGTAGAAGAAAATTGTTTGCTGCTCACCCTCTTGATAACAGGAGAGGTCTTGCTCTTTCAGGGCTCGAAATTGCGCCCGATACGGGCGTAAATACGGCTAGATTTTTTCGTTTTACGCCTAACGTTTTCCACTTAGGCGTAAAATTACTCCTAGATCCTCTTACAAAGGTAAAAATTATCGGAAGTCCTATTTCCAAATCTCTAAAAGTATCTGATTTTTTTGAAAAAAATACCATTTGCAAGCAAGCGTTTAGTGTAAACTTTTTTGTCTGTTGTTTCAAGTTTGAAACGCATAGTTTACTAATTACGCGGCGACGTTTGGCGTGTGAAGTCTGAACTTTTAAGCGTAGTTCACACGAGCAAGTTTTCCTTGACAAGTTTTCCCTTGACAAGTTTTATTTGCTCGTGTGGACGACGAAAAATGACACGTTTTGCCTTGACAAGTCTCCTTGTTGAAAAACTGGCGTGCCAGTTATTGAACAAGGCAACTTGTCAAGGAAAACTTGTCAAGGAAAACTTGCTCGTGTGGACTACGCATTAACCGCAAAATGTCAAAGCTTGACAGCTCCTATCTATAGGTTTTGTCATGCAAAGCATAGTCTTTTGTCATGCAAAACAACTTGTTTCGCGCGGGAAAATAGTTTACATTACAGGAGCTGTCAAACTTTGACATTTTGCAGTTGAAGGTTGAGACTTCACAACAAACGTCTCCGCGTAATTAGTAAACTATGTGTTTCAAACTTGAAACAACAGTCAAAAAAGTTTACACTAAACGCTTGCTTGCAAATGGTAGTAAAATGCAAACAATGTTTTTGTAGAAAGATGAGAGAAATCATCTCTGCTTGCCGCTCTATTCGTCTCAAGATCTGTTTTAACAGCCTAGACATGTACGTTACACTTAACACTTGCATGGCTTCCTGCGAAACGACCGCATGGAAAAAAGGCTGCCACGCCTTTGTCTTTCTCTGTCTTGTTTAAAAAAGCGATATTGAACTCAATGAGTTTAAAGTCGAATGTTTATTACAAAAAAAGCAAATGATTTGCAACTGTCACTACATTAAAAAAAAAATACCCTTCTCCTATGACATACAAATTTCAGCTACTAATGCACAATTATTTACACCTAAATATTAGAGAATTACACCTAAATTTTTTAAGCTGGGCGTAAAATTACACCTCCTTTTTTCCCCTAATTTCGAGCCCTGTCTTTGCAAACTGATAGCCATAATCTCAGGCCCAAACTACTTGTATCAAACTACATGTATATATGTTCACACTGAGTCTGATTGCTTTCACGTCTCCAGTGACTTGTACATGAGTCCTGAACGTACATGTAGAATGCTTACCCTACATGTAAGTTACATATTTTGTGGTTATACATGTACTTGCAGTTTTAGTAAACTTCATGTCATGGGTGGCCATGCAAGGGATTGTGGTCAAAACAGTGAATATTAATGCAATGAACCATTGCAAGATTTTGTCCAAATTATTTATACATGTAGAAATTATTGCTGCTCTGCTCGCTGAGCAGCATTAATGTAGGCTGCAAAAAAAATTTACCTACATGTACATGTAGATTGCAAAAATAACCTACAGTGTAGGTTAAAATAAAATTGACCTGAAAATAAATTTTACCTATATGTATAACATGTGTATACATGCATGCACATGCATTACGGCCTTGCATGCAAGCCGATGGCTTTGCCATCAACTATACATGCATGCAATTTACCTTAATGCATGTCCTGTGTGCACATGCAAACATACCTGCATGTAAACATGTGCATGTGCTGTTCACTCTACCACATGACTGTTTTAATGTCATCCCTGTTTAACTAAGTCATTATATTCTTCTGTCCCACACATTACAGATTATGGAGATAAAAACTGAAGATTGTAAGTGGTATGAATACAAATGCAAGTTTGGTGAGACTCTGTTCTTCTACAACACTGTTACTGGAGAACGTAGATGGCCAAACCAGGATAACTGTTCTGTTGATGTACATGTAAGTACAGTACATGTAGTATTTTTTGTAAAGAATATCAATTGATGGTTTGCATGTGACATCAAAAATCTAAACTGTACACATGTAAGTGCTAAAGAGCTGTCTTTTTAATATATTCTAGAGATGGTTAGTAAACATTTCACATCGAAAGGGTGTTTTGTTGTTTGTAGCTGCCTTCCCTTCCTAATCACCTTTTTCAGTATGGGAGTTTCTATTTGAGTATTGGACTGGTGCTGCAAATCGAATACTATTTGCACCAGTCCCTTTCAATGCGAGTACAAATAAGAGCTCACCGACTCTGTTGTGCAGTTCACGTAAGTAATGACCCAGCCTATAGCAGCAGTACGACCTGGTGCACTATGCCATGTCTTTTCCCTTCCAGGCTTGCGATTTGTGATAGACTGCTAGCAAGTCCCTTCTACTGTGCAATTTTTTAGAATGGCTAGACATGGTACACATAATTGGCTGGGTCTGTAAGTAGGGACTGCCCACTCTTTTGTAAGTTTTGTACCGACCGTGCTGTCAAAAGGATCATATTTTTTGACAGCTCTACCTCCTCATTACTCCCTAGGAATGCATGGGCCAGTCTCTCAGTTTTCGCCACTCAATTTTATATTCTATTATTGGAGTAGCAGTGCAGTAGCATGACTGAAACTGCTAAAAACTAGATCAGAATAAAAGGAGGTGATGCTGTATCTGTATTCTTTGGTTTATATGATAATTGCAGACTTTGAAAATCACTGTTTAAGAATATTTATATAACAACTGGAAAGTTTCGTTGAAATATACATGTATCCAAGGTGCGCATCTTCAGCACAGTCGGGATCAGGCGAAAGCACCCAGTCCAATATATTTTTGCCTCGAGTAGGAGAATCCACTAAGAGGAATGCATCGGATAATAAGTTGACGAAATTGAGTTCATGTCCCGCATCACTGTTGACAAATCCTGATCCATTAACCCAGCAAATGCCTCGATAGTTAAAATCTCCCAAAATCAGCTACATGTACATGGAGTACTTTTTATCGCAATTGGTATGTGTATATTTGCTTGTACAGTGTATAAGACAAGCATTACCAATTCATACTTATTTCTTTCTTTTGTGTACATGGAGTACTTTTCATCATAAGCAGCATCTGCCACGCACTTGAAGAGATGCAAAGTTTGATGCAAAGTTTAAACCAAGCATGGGGTGCTTAAGAATAGGCAGGTTGCTGCAAATGTAGTGTTTTAAGTCAAGCGATCTAGAAGCTCATTTAAGGGCAACAATCTCTAGTATTAAACTGTTTCACTTACATGAACGGCATAGCTTTACACTCGACTGTGATTATTTTACTGACTTGTGTCATTTTGATGAGCCACTGACAGATCTGCAAAAACTGACCAATGGTATTTCCCGTTTCTGGGCTGATGGGAAATTCAACGGTCGATACAAAACTTACAAAAGAATCGGCAGTTGCGTACTATGTCAAGCCATCGTTAGCCATCTGGAACCATGTTTAGCCATTCTAAAATAATTGCACAGTAAAAGGGACTTGCCAGCAGTCTACATTCATTCCTTTTACTCCCTCCCTCCCTCCTACATCTCCTTCTTCGCTTCCACTCTGCCTGAACAACGTTGCGTTTCTCCCATTGTTATTTAGCAAGTGTTAAAGGTAATGCTGCGAATAGAATACTATTCTTAGAGCACCTGGGTGACAGGATAGATTACCTGTACTAGACACCATGGAGATGAGTACAGGTTCAGTGTTTCTTGCAATATCCACATTGAGGACAACTGTAAATAATTAGGCAAACCAAGCCATGTTTTGTCGATTTGGATAATGGTAGCCTGCTTACAGGCTCTCGGGTTTTTTCCGAAAATGTTAGTTTTAGTTTTCGGGTGGGCCGAGCGAGGCCGAAGGCCGGGTCCGGCCCTCGCTCGGCCCACAGGTAACCCAACATTTCCACCCGACCCGAAAACTAAACCCGATAGCCTGTAAGCAGGCTAGGATAATGGAAGCATTGTATTGTAATCAATGCAAGTTTATTGCATTTAAAACATCCTTGAAAGCCAAGAAAGTGTAAATATATCCTTGAAGGAATGTCATTGACAGGTGATCCACTCCTAAATCAATGAACTAATCCCTTGGAAGTGTTAACCTTGTGTGTAGATGGAATATGTTACCAGCTAAAACAATATTACTGTATGTAAAGAATACAGATCGAGCCATGAATTAGATCTGAGCCTTGAGTTGTATTTTGCGATCACAGTTGAGGCCACCACGTAGCCAGCCAGCCACAAAGTCCCCGCTAACAGTATAACATTAGGCTTCATCATACATGCCCAATGGTTACCTAAAAATTAAACAAAACAAAATGTGCCAATGATAATGTTATTTAAGACCCAACTTTTTTTGGTAATTTTAATTAAAATCACGTACAGGTGTACCTTCAAAAACATGTTCAAAAAGGTTGTTTCTTTAATTCAAAGGCTACATAACCATACATTTTCTAAAACTAGAATAGTTGCTGATTACAAATACATATTAGTCGTGTGGTTAATTATTAACTAGCAAAGTGACATTTGTATGTATTAAAAATGGCTGACAAAAGAGAAAAAACAAGCTTTTTCCTACGTTTAATTTATGCTGCAAAAAATATTGATGCAAATATGAATTAGAAATTGTACGCTTGTCTAAACCAACTCATGATATAGAAATATTATTATTAAAAGATTAAAATATTCAAGCTAAATCAATGACTATGTACAATATATCAAGTATAACTAATAAGATGCGATTGATCAAATGTCATATAACACAATTGGCTCACTGTCCACATCAAAGTCATGCGTAGGCCCATACTCTGGTCCTGTAACCACTGGATAATCTACTTGAACAAACTCATCCGACTCTCCTCAGTTCAATCCAAGCTCTAATTGCCAAATTATTTTCTTCTGATTCTGTACCCGAGGACGAATACGAGGCGTACAACTTGATGGCGTCCTTTGGTGGGAGAAATCGTCACTAGAATTTCAATTTTCAGTTTACATTGATGTCTTGATCTTCGTTACTTTATTTCTCCGAACTACTTCCAAGTGAGTTATCACTGTTTTACTCAAAATTTCTTCAAGATAGTAAAACCTTGCCACCATGTTTAAAGCCCCAATTATAGTTGAAATGGAAGTTCATAAAATAGTGCAAAAAGCTCTAAAAACTCAAAATGGCGGAGAAATGTAAAATGCTCTTTGTACATTCAAACCGAGGGAGCCTGGATCATCAATGTCCCTCTTGTGGCCATTTCTCTAGTAACGTGTTCACCATACATGTATATGGGAGCGCACCTCTTGCAAGTGTACTTCACCCTTTTAATACATGTTTCAGTACACACGGGAAACGTACCTTCGTTTGAAAAACAAACGGCCTAAAAAGTCGTTCAGAGACTGTTCGGTGTCCGTTTGAACAGTTTGAGAAACCATTTAAACGATTTTATAAATCGTTCGAACGTTTTACGAAACCGTTTGGATTGTTTCCTTGCCCGTTCCAATGTTCGGTCCACTCAATCCATTCGAACATATCACTTGGACGTTCGAACGCTACAAGCAATCCGTTCAAACGATCCATATGTACATGTATGGGTTTTTATAAATCCTTTCAAATTGCCATACAATGTATCAATAAACATACCTTTTTTGCTTCCATGTTGTTTCCTTTGTGGTTTTTCTTGTCTTGAAACTATTTTAGGCTGTTTTGAGGAGTTTTTCGTCCACCTCGGCTCACCACCTCTAAGAAGAAGAGGAGGCTGGAATCTTCCGATGTCTTCTGCCACAAAATCACCTACAATCATCACCTCCAAAATCTTACTTTTCGTTATCGAAATGCCACGAAACTCCTGTCATCACTAGAACGATAAATAAACTAAGCCCTGCCTGAATTTCAGGATCCAGCGATCCCTCATTCTGGAAAAAATCTAATACTATTTTGCGACTTTCGACCAACTTCAAGGCTACATACTAACGAATATTGACACGGAGCGCCAACCGTCAAAATAGCCTCGTTATGGTGAAGACAACTAGTCAATCTCTCCAGGGGATGGCATACGACAATGCCTCATCTTCAAGTAAACTAAGAAACACTGACCGGTACGTGAGAAGGTTGTTTTGGCTCAGTAACTTTGACAGCTTTGATCGGCTCATTTCGCACAAGCTGCGTTTTGCCGTTCGGGTGTTAAAAAGCAAGTTGTTCCCTCGCGGGGAAGAATTACCTTCTACAGTTTATCAAACATTGTGTGAAAAGCGCCACAGAGCAATTCAAAGGGGAAAAAAGCGACAGTCTCCAGCTCCACGAAACGACAAGACTGAAAGGTTGTTTACCTCGGGTGAGCGCAGGTGGAAATCTTATTAAGAATCTTAATAAGAATCTTATCAAGATGCTTATTAACCATTTCCCTACTGGACATGTTTGGCTCAGTTGGTGAAATCCTGAGTGCTATCTCAAACCTCCCCCTTGGTTCAAGTTTGGCTAGCCCGGGGCAGTTAAATACTGCTGACTTTTTAAGCCAAGGGCTCAAACTTTTCCCACAATGCCATTTGGGAGAATTCTGTGCACTCGTTAGTGGTAGGTACATGTATGGCTGCTTCGGTAGGGTTTCCAATGAAATGTGCTCTAATTTGGGAGAAAAAAGCCACTGCAAGAGAGCTTGAGGACATCATTAAGTCTGAGGATGGCTGAAAAGTACTTGGTTTGCTTTTAGTAGGCCTTGTGAGGGGTTTCACAGGATTTTTCTGTTGTGTTTCTGCTTTGAGACACATGAAATAATTCTTCACAGAAAACCTTGAAATTTTACAGTTGGTTGTCTTTTCCCCCTGCTCAACCTATTAGGATGTGTTTTTGTCACTTTAAAGCAATGGCTTGAGTCCAAATCACCACTCTTGGTTGTAGGGGTAAAAGACGGGGGGACCCCTTGTGAATCTTTTGTTGATTACCCAGCATGCAGTTGGAGGTGGGAGCAGGTAAATGTGGTCGAGTGAAATGCAGTGTAAACATTGGTGTGTAAAATTTTTTACAAGATTTCTTTCTTAACAAGATTCTTATTAGGATCTTACAAAAACATATTAAGATTCTTACAGGATTCTTACAAGATCTTGTAAACTTCTTACAAGAATCTTATTAAGATCTTGTGTAATTCTTATTAAGATCCTATGTAATATTATTAAGATCTTATCAAGATCTTATGTAATCTTATCAAGATCTTATGTGATCTTATCAAGATCTTATGTAATCTTATCAAGATCTTATGTAATCTTATTAAGATCTTATGTAATCTTATTAAGATCTTATGGAATCCTATTAAGTTCTTATGTGATCTTATCAAGATCTTATGTAATCTTATTAAGATGTTATGTTATGTTAAGATCTTAGCTGATCTTATTAAGATCTTGTGTAATCTTATTAAGATCTTGTGTAATCTTATTAAGATCTTAGTAAGATCTTTTAGATTTCTTACAAGAATATTATTATTAGAACTTATGTACTCTGAAATCACTTGTATTCTAATTTTTCTATGAACCAATTAATCTCAAGGAATTACCCTACTTTTGTGACATCTTGAATACCAAGTTTGGTGGAACATCAGCAGTCACACAATGCATTTAGTTTCTTTGAGGATAGAAAAGGAACAAATGACATACCACAGCAATACATGTATGTATTCCAGAAAAGGCAACTTGTGCAGCTACATTGTTCAGTTTAAGTTACGACTTGGTACTGGTCCCAGTTAAAATATGTGTGATCATGGGTAAAAACTTTTACATGTGATCACACTCCAGTGAATTACTATGATGTACATGTATGATCGTGAAGGAAGTCAGAGGAAGTGTGAATTCACACTTTCAAGTGTGATCACAAGCAAGTGTGATCATATTAGACAGTGTGATTGTAAGCACTAAATTCCTTCATGATAATTTTGATCACACATAATATTATATGATCTGATGCATGTTGTGGTAATTATTACAATGTCACCATTAATAATAATTCTTACATTAATCTGACTAGTAATTAAAATCGGTTTGACCATGAACATTAAAACTAACCAATCATGACACTGTGAACTAAATTCAATAAAGTTTAAAATTATGATTCATAAACAACATACGTATACATGTATATTAAATATATAGCAAACACCTCTGTAAGTTGCAGAATCATGTCTTGCCAACTGTAATACTACATAATGATTTTAAGCAGAAGTAAATATGCCAGTACATATTTAAATAATGTAATAAAATAGACTAGTTAGCTTCATACGTCATAGACTAGTCATGTGGTCTGAAATGGGTAAACAGTACAGCATGAAATACAGTGTTTGTATAGGAATCTGATGCCAAATAATTTCCATAAAATCGAATTTCTGAAATATTCACAGCCTGTAAATGTAAGGTACTAGGCAAAAGATAAACTGATCAAAATTTGAGGGATGTGGCTGTGCTGGGAAGCGAGCAGTCATGTTTTCAGTTAACCATATATTTGCCTGTATTTGGAATGAGTCCAAGTCCATGGAAAATTGTTTAGATAATGCATGGAAAACTGAACACATGACTGCTTGCTTCCCAGCACAGCTACAGTGTAGATCCCTCAAATTCTGGTCAGTTAATATTTTGCCTAGTGCCTTACGCTTGCAGGCTGTGAATATTTCAGAAATTCGACTTACAGAAATTATTTGGTTAAATACAGTGTTTGTATGGGAATCTATGCCATGTTTACCCATTTCCGACCATGTGGCCTGGAAGCTAAAGAGGTCTATTGATTACAATTATTTCACTGAATCATAAAATTTTAAGAAATAATCAGAAACATGTAATGTCAAAGGTTGTCCTGGCCATGCTCTACCTGGAAAAACATGGTAGAAAATACATGTAAGAAAACTGGTAACTAATTAACTTACATTTGTACGTTGTACTGTTAAAAATGTCCATTAGATTGCATATATTAATTGTCACGGGCAGCTAGCAGGTCAATGCACTGCAATTATACACTGAATGACACCACGGTACTGTCATGATTTCCATGATTGCTCTTGTTCTTGAAGTAGTCGCAGCATGCCCTATGGCAGATATATTTAATGTATTGTTACATCATACACTGTACATGTAGAGGATGCTAATCTACATGTACTGCAGCACAGGATTAGCCCAGGATTGATTTGTTTGCATGGTCAACAATTATAAGGCTAGTGTGCGATTTGTGAAATATCTCTGTACATAATTTTTTACCTTAAAATGAATTTTAGTTGCCTGAAGTGACAGTAGATGATGACCTTCTTGTTCTCTGGTAATCGAGCGATTTCAAAGAATTTTAACCTTTCCTCCCCAATACCAGTCACAAATCATGACATTAGGGCTTTCTTTGCAGACACACATGTACTCACTCTCAGAGTGCTGTGAAAAACCCTGATCTCCTGTGATCGATCACTTCGCTAAATTATATTCAATATAAATAAAACTTGATAAAATTCCTGATTTGCTCATTAAAAGTGATGGGGTATGCATGAGTTCTTTTCCTAATTAGAGTCAGTCTTGTACTCGTAGTATTAAATCTTTAATTAGTGTGACTGTGCATGATAATTGTAACCTAAATTTAGCGTGAAATTCCCTATTTTCAAACCATAAAATTTAACTATCACATCTTACCTTTGTAGTTTTCTAACCTTCCAGGTGTTTTGAAGATTCTTTTGCCAAGTTTGGAAGGCCTATTATACAGATATTGCAAGAGACCGCACATCTAACGGCTTTTTTGAATGAATGGCGCCAAGAGGTTTCTGAAAGCGCCCGCACAATTCAGGTCAGCGGTATTTAGATAAGCAGTGCATCATGGGATCGATTCAGGGTAATGCTAAATGCACTCTGTTCCAGGTGCTCCACCCCTCCCCCGCCAATTCATGTGCACCACTCCTCTCCAGGCCCCGGAGTGCACCACTTGGTAACTCCCGTAACTTGGTAACTTCCGTAACTTAGTATACCGCTTAACTTGGCAACTTCGGTAACTTGTTAACTTCTGTAACTTTGTAACCTCGGTAACTTTGTAACCTCGGTAACTTTGTAACCCCATCAGTTTAATTTTGTAACCTCAAAAGTGGATCGCCGATTGTTTTTAATTGAGAGAGATTTCGGTTTTGGAACTCATGCAAATAATCTAAGATATGGTTTATGCATTGGTAGGATCCTTCTCTGTTTAATTCTCACCAACAAAACCTCGACCGGATCGGATCACATTTACGGTTGAAATATATTTTTCCGCCACAACAATTACGACCCGTTTCGTTCATATATCACGTTTTATTTTTTTGCTTTGACAGCTAAGTATAAAATACAAATGTTTATATTTATATGTTGCCTTTGACAGTCATTACCTCCGGCATTTCCCCCGAATTTCAAGCGAAAGCTTTCGTGGTGTGAGGCAGTAGTTCAGGGCAGGGTTGTTCGAAGTAAGGTTAACTTTAACCCTAGGTTAGCGCTAAATCTGTAATTGTAATCTGTACAGTTTAACCCTGGGTTAGCGATTTAACCCGATTTAGCGCTTAACCCCTTGCTTAATAATAAAAAAAAATTACGTCGAAGATAAAGTAAGCCGTTACCGGGTCGACCAAGCCAGAGGCTTATATTTAAGTATTCCGACGAACTCCAGGATCGAATTGGAATTTAGGTTGGTTTTTGAGGAGGGAGGAAAACCGGAGAACCCGGAGAAAAACCCTCGGAGCAAGGACGAGATACCAACAAACTCAACTCACATATGGCGCCGTGTCCGGGATCGAACCTGGGCCACAGAGATGAGAGGCGAAGCGCTTAACCCTGTGCAATAAACTGAGGGAAAGCTAATAGTCCGGCGTGTCGATTTCATTGACACAAAAATGCGACCTCAATAATTATGAAGGTTATGGAAGGGCCCCAATTCAAACAGTTTAATTTTTCCACAATATTTTCTTCCTGAACTGGTTTCATTTTTGTTTGGCCGTTTCCTAGCCCTGCTAAACTCGAGTACTTGTTTGAATACAACCACTGCGATTTTGCAAACTGTCTAGGCCAGTCGCGTTGTTAACACTCCTGGATGTCGATTCCCCTGTAATATGGAGGGAAAAATTAACATTTAGAAAGTTAAACTGTAACTCTTACATTGTAAAAATTCCTGTCAAATTACCGTTGAAGCTTTAAATGTATGCGAAAGGCTGATTTATGGTTTCGTTTCTGTATTTCACGATCGAACCACTTCTTTTGTCGGTCGGTGATCTGGGTGATGGGACATAAACCTTTACGAGAGTATGCGAGTACACTTAAACCCTAAAGCCTGACTCGAAATCCCGACTTTAAATCTTGACTTGAAGGATAGCTAAACCCTCGATGATGTGACGTGATGTTTTTTGTTGGAAATCATAATATCTGTGATCCGAACCATGATCCGATCTTAACCGTGATCCGATCCTAACCGTGATCCGGTCCGGTCCGATCCCAGGTTTTGTTGGTGCCGTGCATGTCAACAAGGCATTTCTTAGCATTATTCCAGGTTTTTGGCCGTTCCTTGACAACATCTACAATGGGTCTAATTGACTCCTTTGCAATACATTGTTCGTGCTAATGACAGCAGTTCCTCAAAGTTGTTAAGTGATCCATTCATTTTATCAAGACAATCAAGTGTCTGACATATTGCATGAACAATAACATCTTTAGTACAGTCAACTCTCTCTTAAGCGACCACCCTTGGTACACGGATAAAGTGGTCGCTTACGGGAGGTGGTCGCTTACGGGAAAAAGCAACAAGTGCTTGCTAAACGGTTCATACTTCTAGCACAGCTCTAGCGCGCCGTCACCATAACAACATAGCTAAGCACGGGATTTCTAGCTCAAGTTTTTCCAATCTTTTTCAGTTTTTTATCTGTCAGCGCCATTAAAATTGAACTTTGTGGTATTTGAGTAATGATTTTCTAAAAATACAGTACAATCTACTTTGGTGGTCGCTTATCTGAAACAAAAAAAATTTGAAAAATATCAAGTGTTGAGACTAAAAAGTGGTCACGGACGCTTAAGAATTTTGCGTTGGTCTCTTACGAGAGAGTTTTTACAACAGAATTTGACTGAGAAAAAAAACGGTTCTTTGGTAAAGTGGTCGCTTATGGGAGGTAGTCGCTTACGGGAAGTGGTCGCATGAGAGAGTTGACTGTAACTTACATTTTATATAATGTTACATTTATATAATGGTTTATATAATTGCTCCTTGTGAATTCTCTTTTCCAACGATAAGTGAAACATTTTTGTTTTGTAGGTAATGATGTACTAAGTTAACATAATTTATCACATACTGATACACACATTTGAGTCCTTCACGGTTATGTGGAGTTTCCATCACACGAAACCCTGAATAATGCTGAACAGTTACCTGTTAACAGTTAACGAATAAAGTATCTTTCAAAAAAATTCGCGTTACCAGTTACTCGTTACCCGTTACCAGTAAAATCGAATCAAATTCCGCGTGAAAATTTACAGACAATGTATGGCAAAGTAAAAACACGAGTGCACGCTTCCCAGCACAGCTACATCCCTCAAATTTCGATCAGTTGTATCTTTGACCTGGTATCTTAAGTTTGTATCTGAAGAATATTTCAGAAATTCGATTTTACGGATTTTATTTGGCATCGGATTCCCATACTCTTATTTATGTAATAGAATACAATGTCTCTTTAAGTAATATATCTTCTGAGCAGCATCTAATGGCGTTCCACAAGTTCTGCCCTCTGTCCCTTACTGTTTCTTCTCTACATCAATCTTCTACAGCTCTTGGCTGATGGCTCAAACCTATTCTTCTCTCATACAAATCTACAAGTGACACTCGAGACAACAGTCAATAATGACTAATTATGTAATATCAATGACTAGCTTTGTGCAAACAAGCTGTCTTTAAATATAGGCAAAAGTAACTAGTCTAAAAGTATAAAATACCTAGGAGTCTTAATGAATTGTCACTTGAACTGAAAAGACCACGTTTTTCATGTCTCCAAAAAACTATCAAGGAGTATAGGCATCCTATGCAAACTATACTAATACTTTACTCCTGCTGTACTAGCTACAAGTGAAGAATGGATAAATGATGGCATGCATGGTATGGGGGAGTACCTATAAATTTTAGCTGTGAGATCACTCCCAAAACAGTGATCACAGAATATTTATACTGGGGCAGAGACAGAAGAAACACACCATCTTGTTTCAATGACAGCTGACTCAACCATCAAGGGCTTGTTTTGAAAGCCCTGGATATTAATAATTAGACTCTTATATGAATCTTGTAAGATCTTACTAAGAATATAATTATGACAAGATCTTATTATTTAAACAAGGTCCCGCACTATAAAAGGGCCTCAACCAGGTTGAAGACACCTTCACTCGTCAATCAGCCTTTGCCAAGTAAACATCTCTGTTCAAAGATGTTGACCCCTTGAGTGATCTCTGACATTTGGTATCCTGCAAAATTCAAATCAAAAACATGAATGTTTAAAAATACACTAAAGAGTTTGTAAACAGTTCAAGTTATGCCATAAACAGGAATAACTGAGTAACTACGTACCTTACTGTTGTTTACTTTTAGCTTATTTTAATTTCAGCTTCAGCAATTCAGTATTCTAGCAGGAGAAGACTCGTTACTTGCTTGACTGTTCTGAATTTGAAATTCAAATTTAGAATCCCACAGGGTGAGGTATTTTCCCTTTTATAGTGCAGGTCCTTGTTTAAAGTGCCTATGAAGCCAATTGTTTTGTTTTAGATATCAATTCTACATCAAGTGAATAGTAGAATGGTACAATATATCTTGTTTTGAATGCTGTGCCGCTGAGTTAAGGAGGTTTTAATATCCAAAATGCTAATTACATGACGTCAGGGGAGGCATCAATTATTATACATTTTTTTTTGTTACAATTAAATATTTTTTTTAAATTATCAGTGTTATACCCATGGTTGAAATAAAATGATTTTAGAAATTTGTTTTCCTATATCAGTAGAAACGCCCATTCACAACCACTAAGAAGTGACGTCATGTAATTAGCATTTTGGATATTAAAACCTCCTTAACTCAGCGGCACAGCATTCAAAACAAGATATATTGTACCATTCTACTATTCACTTGATTTAGAATTGATATCTAAAATAAAAAAATAAGCTTCATAGGCACTTTAAGCTTCCTACATGATTCTTTTAAAGTATACATGAGAAGATCTTATTATAAGATTCCTATATGAATCTTACAAGATCTTGTTAAGAACTTGGTAAGATCTTACTAAGAATACATGTCAAGATCTTGTTAAGATTCTTATACAAATCTTGTAAGATCTTGTTAAGAACTTGGTAAGATCTTACAAAGAATACATGTCAAGATCTTATTAAGATTCTTACAAATCTTGTAAGATCTTGTTAAGAACTTGGTAAGATCTTACAAAGAATACATGTCAAGATCTTATTAAGATTCTTATACAAATGTTGTAAGATCCTATTAAGAACTTGGTAAGATCTTATTAAGATCTCAATCTTATTAAGATCTTAATAAATTATTGGTCTTATCAAGAATCTTATAAGAATCTTATAAGATCTTACAAGATCTTATAAGATCCTAATAAGATTTTCACCTGGGAGTGTATGAATCAAGGCTCGCGCCAGGAAAGGCAAAGAGATGAGAAACCTCTGCTCGCAGGGTACTTTGTCCTTTACTATATGTACACCGAACTAAACTGATTGCAAGCTTCGACTCAATATTTTGAGTCTTGATTCATGCACTCACCCGAGGTAAACAACCCTCTCAGTCGACTCCTATTTCATAGCGCCGTTTCGTGGAGCTGGAGACTGTCGCTTTTTCCCTCTTTGAATTGCTCTGTGGCGCTTTTCACACAATGTTTGATAAACTGTAGAAGGTAATTCATCCCCGCGAGGGAACAACTTGCTTTTTAACACCCGAACGGCCAATTAAACGCAGCTTGTGCGAAATGATCCCATCAAAGCCGTCAAAGTTACTGAACCAAAACTCCCTTCTCACGTAACGGTAAGTGTTTCTTAGTTTACTTGAAGACGAGGCGTTGTCGTACGCCATCCCCTGGAGAGATTGACTTGTTGTCTTCACCATAACGAGGCTATTTTGACGGTTGGCGCTCCGTGTCAATATTCGTTAGTATGTAGCCTTGAAGTTGGTCGAAAGTCGCGAAATAGTATTCGATTTTTTCCAGAATGAGAGATCGCTGGATCCTTAAATTCAGGCAGAGCTTAGTTTATTTATCATTCTAGCGATGACAGGAGTTTTGTGGCATTTCGATAACGAAAAGTGAGATTTTGGAGGTGAAGATTGTAGGTGATTGTGGCAGAAGACATCGGAAGATCCCGCCTTCTCTTCTTCTTAGAGGTGGTGAGCCGAGGTGGACGAAAAACTCCCCAAAACAGCCTAAAATAGTTTCAAGACAAGAAAAACCACAAAGGAAACAACATGGAAGCGAAAAAGGTATGTTTATTTATACCTTGTATGGCAATTTGAAAGGATTTATAAAAACCCATACATATCTTCTATTTTCATGCACAAACCCATAGATTGGGCTGCCTGTGCTCTAGTTTCTGTAACTCAGATCTGTCAATCCTTCAGAATTTTTGTTGAAGTAATTGCGGGACACTTCGCGGGAAGTGTGACTTTATTGTATTGTAGTTTAAATCACCACAAAGCTTTGCTGGCAAATGATAACGTCTACTAAACAGAACATTCTGGAGTTCTTTTTATTTAACGTGGATCCGTTTTCAAGGGTAATGAGGTCAGAGTATTGAATTCTGTGACACAGAAGTGTGACATTTTCCGGGAACTGATTTGAATAATCAATGACTCCACAGTGTTTGTTTTCCTTTGAGATCGCACCAAAATAATATTCTCTACAGATAAAATTTTCTTTCAGAAATCGAGATGCTTACAGAATCGAACGTTTTGAAAGTTTTTTACTTCATTTACGTATCTGAACAGTTTACACCTGGTACGAAAAATGATTTGAGTCCATAGTTTTCGATATTCAGTTTTAATTGTTCATTGCCCGTTTATTTGGCGATTCGAACGCATTTTCGCACAGACGTTGAATGCTCAATTTAGAGCTTTCACGAAGACGTTCGGTAGGCATTTAAGCATTACACTATAAATTCGAAAGCGTTTGGATGCTTATGTTGAATTGTTCGAACGTTTAGGGCAAGTCGTTCGAACGTTCAGAGCAATCCGTTCGAGTTTTAAATCAGACCGTTCGAACGCTTACATGTTCGAACGCCTGCAGGAAATCGTTCAAAAATTTAGTGTGGCCGTTCGAATATTTTTACAGACCGTTGGTTCGAACGTTTTTTAAAAGCGTTCGTTGGCCGTTCGTTGCCAGTTTATTTTGCCGTTCGGACGGATTTTCGTTAAGGTACATTTCCCGTGTGTGGTCACACTGATAATTTTGTTTTATTATTAACGGGTTTGTTTGTTGAATTCATGATCCCTTGTCTAGAATACATTTTTCTCTTAAAAATGTTACTGTTAACATTTTAAATAAGGACGAGGTACGTCCTTGATATTGGTGCTGAGTCAGATGATTCATTCATTGTAACTGTATTCTTTAATACATAGGAACAGCTTCTTCCTGAAGACAAATTAGTCGGAACGTCTTATCTACCCTATGCAACTGCAACGTTGGTATCAAGATGTGCACCAACAGAAAGTACATCTTTACTTGCTTCTAGCACGGCCGTGTGGCGTAGTAAATTTAGTCTGAGCATGCGCACTGCATTCGAGAGCATGCTTGTTTTTCGCGGGTATTTCCAACGCCAACTCAACGATTACCATAAAACCTTGTATGCACCACCCTGAAGCATGAACAGAGCTATTCAAAGCTTAACGCATTCGGGTCTTATTAAAAAAAAGAGAAAAATGGATTGTTTTGGATTTCATTTTGTTATGTAATACATATTCACAATAATATGGAAAGCTATATGTCGTTATGAAGCCTGGTGAATGGACTTCCAAAAGTGCGCTTCACTTTTCGAATGTGACATAATTTGATTACCATATGTTCAGATATATTAGCATACATTATTGAGAAATTACTACAAGATTTGACAAAAACTGAACTGGATTCCACAAAATGTGTAGTATAATAAAAAGTTGGAAGCAAAAAGTTACATTGATGTATTGGCAACATGTCTAGCACATCTGGCTGAAGTAGGACGAAAGAAATTGAAACAATTATATTTACGGACACGTGCATACTGCCCGAAAATGTCATAATATAGGAAAATTCGGAAAATAATAGAAAAAATAATAAATATTTACCAAAAAAGGAATACCACATTGAACTCTTTTACTTTACTCTCATAGCACAACAGATTGACCAAATTTAAGTGATTTCTAGTTGTAAACAAAGGCCAACAGATAATTTACATAGTCACTTATTATTAGTAAAATAATATTTTTAGACAAAAAAACTCAAAAGGCAAAGTATCAACTCTCAAAAGTATACATAACATAATATATAATTTTCATAAGTTTCATTTATACTAAAGCAGAAGTCTTAGCAAAATCAAAACAATGATTATGCATAAATTATGAATTCGCACAAGGTCACATTTCATTCACCTTGTGGCGTAAAATATCGGATTGAAAATGATTGCCCTGTCCAAGGTCTATTAGACCAGTTTACGGTTCATGCGCAATTGTACAAATCCTTTGTTTATTTGGCGGGTAGGTAGATGTTAGACAATGGTGGCCCGCCAGTTGAAACAAAAGACTTGAACAACTGCGCATGAACCGTAAAATGGTCTATTCTATTCCCCAGATATGTTCTCAATGATATGTCGAGACATGTTCTTGAGCCAATAAGAAAGGTTTCAAACAGGTCTAACATGATTTCGATGCCTTTTGAGCCACTAAACAAGTCTAAATCGTAGCCATGAATTCTCAGCTGTGAGAAGTCTTCGCCGAAATTACGTAGCTGACGGCCAATTTACAACTCCAGAACACTCTATATACCTCCAAAACTGCCATCCAGTTCATCACGCTGCTTTCCTGGTCGAGTTAGGCCAAAACTGCAGCCAAATCGTACGTTTTAGAAGCCGTCGGAACTCCTCGCGTCTCGACCGCCATGCTCAGAATCTCAGATTTTTGAAACCCAAAATACTATGAAACTAAAATTAACCAATCAGAAGTTTGGTTAGATCGAATTCGATAAAACGTGTTGTGTGATTGGCTTAGGATATAGTCACACCGTTCAGCGAGTTTAAAAGCAATTGGGTGTAACGCTACGACGCCAGAATGTTTTTCCCTATAGGTGTTGTACGACCTATTTTTCGTTGCGCGGACCAGAATGAGTTAAAATGGTCAAAGGTAGTTTTGTATTATGAACGCTCGGTATTGGCACAAAGTGTGCAATCAAATCGAGACAAACGTATTCTTTATTGATTTAAGAGCTGCTTCAAGATTACTTCAAGAATAAAATAGCTTATGAGTTATGTCCTGTTTGTGTTTTAACTGTTTACCGTGTGTGCAATATTTTCCAGTACTTTTCACCTTTTGACTCGATTTTTATACTTCGTTTTACCTTCGTAATCGCTTTCTCTAAGAATGCTTTTGTACTATAAAGCCATGAATAAAAAATATGGCCTAATTGTTTAATTCAACATTTGTGTGGAATTATCTTGTTGTACGATCACGGTCAATACTGAAAGAGAACTAGAATAACGTTTGTTAAGTAAAGTATTTGTGTTGAATGAGATGGTTCGTCAGTAAAGGACACATACAAGCCATCAGTGTACAAATGATTGCTCTTTATTTCTTTTGTCTCTATACCAATTCTAAACCTGGCCATCCCTCCCGGGCATTTGACTGAGTTTCTGATCTTGCTGGTGGGGCATTTACCACTACCAGCAAAGAAACGTTTTTGGAATGGGAATTGTTCAAATAGATCGAGTCAAAATAACGAATTTTACATCAATGTTTGTAAGAGATAAGGGATGCTATGGAACAAGTGCAAATCTCTTACAGTGGGATATTTGCTTAGATGAACAGCTGACCCCACAGTGGGGTATTTGCAATGCTCTGATTCAAAAATGTCAAATGCCCCACAAGTGCTGGGGGGATGGGCAGATTTGGAATTCCTTCGAAATTGAAGGTTTTTGACAGGTGAAAACGAATTTATTCAGCTACATGTGCCACTTTTCATTTTATCATCTCCTCTTCATTTGTGGCACTGTCTCTCTGGTTTTGGGATGAACTTCCAGAAGATGTCCTTAATCATCAGTCCCAGTCTTCTCAAATCCTCTGGAACAGCATTAAAATTGTGGTGTAGTGTGTTGACTCTCCTCCTTGCTCTACATGGAAACCTATACCTACTTTCCACTTTCGAATCTAGGTTGCCACGTGAATGTTGTGCGGAAGAGGGACATGAACTTTGCAATATTCGTCTCTGCAATTGTAAAATAAGTAAAAACCACTAACCTCAATCATAACTTATGTTTATATATATTTTTACTGTGTGACGACTGTAACTGGGGCCGCTTAGACAAGGAGAACCAATCACGTTTCAGAAGGAAACTACAGCATTTTCCTACGTTTGTTTAGCTAATCAGTATTACATGCATGATAAAATACATTGTAGCATTTAAACTTGCTCGAGGTTTGATGTGGTAAAAGGAAGCTTTGATGGACTAATTTTGTAGACTTAATATTTTGAATTTATCTGTGGCCCAGGTTACAGTAGAGTTTTCTACACAACCGTACTGTAACATATTTGCACTGTACATGTATGTATCATTGGTTATACACACTGCATTCTCTCAAACATCTACATTTTGTAATTTTAAAAACACCTAAAGGAGTATTGCTAACCCTTATTGATCACGTTTTTCATCATCTCATGGTCGAATGGTTGTGGATTTCATGGTGCAATACCTGAGTGAATCCACAACAAAATTGACCATGTGATGATGCCAAACATGGTAAATGAAATAACATACCACGGTAAACTCAATTGTGTGTTGCACAACCCATGGTTTGGTTTCCTGGTAGAACAGTTTCTGATTATTTCAGCTTCATGATGCTTGCACCTGCTTTCAAGATAAATACGTGGCTGTTTCATTTTGTTTCTATATCTTTTTGTATATTTACAGAAGTTCCATACTGTGTTGTTAGATTTTTGATTTACAGATGTTTGATTCTGATTCATTTGAATAGGATAAAACCAATTAATAATAATGATTATACATCTGATCGTGGCTAGTGTTTTTTTTGTTATCAAAAATAATACACTTGTAATTTGATGAGAGAAATACCAACGAGGAGAGGTGACCTACAATATTAATAAAAATAATTATGTTTAAAAAAAGAAGAGAAAAAACCCAGATGTCTTGGTTGCGATTCAAACCCATGAACCGGAAGCTCTTTAGTTGAGAGCGTGTGCTGGTTGACTGAGCTATTGCAATATTATTGATTAATATTGTATAGCGGGATAAAAAGTGCTAGACATTATTTCTATATTTCTATATATACAACTACTTACAATATACAGCTATACATGCAGAACTCTAGCTAATATAAGCTGTGATATCCCGTACAGAACATGAAATACAGTATTGCATTAAAATATCACTATCTCATCTGCCTTCTTCCTCAATTCCATGCAGAAACAGAAACCTATTGAACTCGAGCAGAAACCTATTGAACCAGCAGTTTTTAACAATAATCATAACGTAAGAGTTGAATGAACTTACCTTTTAAACCCAGTGCTAGAAAATCGATTCTTACTGAGAGTTGCCCTATTCAATTGTTGTAATCCAAGGTCACTATTACCAATTAACTGTTCGGCGGGTCAGCTTCCAGACATAATGGAATAATAACGATTCTTGCATTAATCGAATGGCTTTTGACCGCTTAATACAGGAAATGCATTTAAAACATACCTAGCTGCAAAAAATACTGTTTCTATTACATTTCGTGTTTTGGTAGGCAGCAGTTACAAGAGCGGATGTAGCTTTATGTTTCTATTTCTTTTTGCATATTTACATATCCATTCCTGTGCGAATAACTTCTCACCATGCGGAGAATTCAGCCATGTCCATTCATAATTCCAGGAACTTAATGAACTTGCTAGTGTAAACACTGTTAAAGCGACCTTGGACTACATGCCGCGTTTACGCTTTGCCACTTGGAATGCACACTCGCTTAGTAAGAAAGCGGCTTCTATTTGTGATCTGGTCATCTCTAAGCGTATTGACATCTTATCTATCACTGAGACTTGGCTCGCTGTTAATAATAACTTTGAACCTGCTGTTGCTGAAATGTTAAATGCCCTACAGGACTTTAACTTTATACATTCCCCAAGATCTAACAGGAAGGGGGGGGGGGGGGGGGGGGGGGGTGTTGGGGTTCTTTTGCGCAAGGGTTTTGACGTAAAACGCAATGTATCACGTCATTTGTATCATTTGAAATTATCGATGTTTCTATCACTACATCAAACTCGTCGCTGTTCCGCCTCATCACAGTGTACAGGCCCCTGCCGTCTAAGAAAAATAAACTTACAGTTCAGCTCTTTTTCGATGAATTTTCTACTTTGCTAGAAGAACTTGCTGTTGTCAGTGGACATTTGATCATCTCCGGGGACTTCAACTTTCACATGGATGACTCCAGTAACAGTCATACGGCAAGGTTCGTCGATTTGCCAGAGTCGTCTGGCCTTCAGCAAAAGGTTGTTGGTGCTACTCACAGTCGAGGTCACACACTGGACCTTCTCATTGTTCGGCAAGATGAATCCTTAATATGTGGTCCTGTGGAAATTCACTCCGACGTTCCATCAGATCACAACGCTATCGTGTTCTGTTGATTTGCCCAGGCCTCGCTCGACCAAAAGGTAATCCGTCATCGAGATTTGCGCCACATGGACATCCAGTCATGGCGTAGTGACATTATGAATTCAACACTCCATGCATCCTCAACTGGCTCTACCTCTACAGATGTTAACATCCTGACGGACCAATATAACAGTGTCCTACGTGAGCTCATCGATAAGCATGCACCTGAACGTACGAGAGCAATCACCTTACGCCCAAATGCGCCATGGTTTAATGATACCCTAAGAGCTCTAAAGAGACAAACGTCGACTTGAACGGAAATATATAGCCTCAGGCCTTATGTATATGTTTGGCGTCTATGGACATGTCTGTAGCTATAAATTCCACTCCATGTCAATGCTCATTTAGTGAATTCGCTGAGGTATCTGAAAGCTATATCCGTGAAGTTGTGGAACACTCGAAACCCAAATCCTGCATTCTTGATCCAGTACCAACCCATCTTTTAAAACAATCCGCTGATGTTCTAATTTATCCACTTTCCAATATTATTAACACATCACTGAGTTCTGGTGTGTTTCCTACGTCCCTCAAGAAAGGGGTCCCACATCCATCTATCAAGAAGCAAACCCTAGATCACAATGAGTTCCCAAGTTACCGTCCTATCACGAACGTTGCTTTCCTTTCCAAGACTCTTGAACGAGTAGTTGCTAACGATCTTTTAGCTAAGCTGCAATCCACATATAGGCGCTTTCATAGTACTGAACCAGCCCTGTTACGAGTGTTTAATGACATCTTATATGCAATTGATAGACACCAAGAAATGGTTCTGGTACTTTTGGACTTGTCGTCAGCTTTCGACACTATTGACCATACTCTAATGTTTCAAAGACTCCGGTATCGGTATGGGATGAATGGAGCTGTGTTGAAATGGTTTCACTCATATCTTACTGACCGAACTCAGGTGGTTATGGTTAGAGATACTACTTCGTCTGACAGAGCTGTTATATGGTGTCCCTTATAGTTCCGTGCTTGGACCTCTTTTGTTCTCACTTTTCTTTGCACCACTAGAAGATGTGATCTCTGCCCATGGCCTGAATTGCATGATGTATGCAGACGACACACAACTTTGTGTCTATCAATCCCTGTTCTGATCGTTCAGTTGTGTTGTCCAGGATTCGAAAGCACTTGGCCCATGATGATTGTGAAAGATTAGTTCTTGCCTTCATTACATCTAAACTTGACTCGTGTAACAGCATTTTGTATAGTTTACCGGCATGTGAACGTGATAAACTACAGCGTACCTCAAACAAGAATACCGTCCGATGGCGAAATCTATTTGCGCCACGAGGTCAATTAATGCATAATTTAACGCAGGCGCAGAAATTGTTGCACCAAACGGAAAAAAAACGGCCTGCATATTTAGACTCGGTGCTGCCACAGGCAGCCCGAGTAATTACTCAGACTTTACAGACCTCGTTCACGCAGATCGAGTTCACATAATTTAATGTCAGTTCCTTGTTGTAATACTGTAACCTATGGCGACAGATCATTCTATGTCGCTGCAGCTAAACTGTGGAACTATCTTCCGGATTATATTCGAAGTATTGATACATTAACTAGGTTTAAATCGAGTTTGAAGACATTCCTTTTTAGATGCTATAAGCTAGTTACTCGATACATTTTATATATTCATGTAATTTTATTTCGATTAGGTATAATATGTAAGAGCATCGAGACTCTGTAGGATGCTCCTAATACGTTATTATTATTATTATTATATTTGACTGTATATGAAAGTGGGCCTGTTTTACTTTCTATGTGAGTACTCCTCCAATTCGGACTTGTGCTGAAGTTCTTCACCAGTACCCTCTCCCCTTCCGCAAACTGTCGTCCTTTCATCTTGTTATCATGGTTATCCTTCTGAGAGAGCTGTTGTGTTTCCACTCGTTGTCGGACTTCTGGCCGGATGAGATCACGTCTGGTTCTCAGACGGCGATTGAATAGGACCTCTGCTGATGTCAACCCTGTCGTTGTTTGTGTCGTTGATCGATAAGCTAACAAGAATTTGCTTAGTTTGGCCAGAAGTGTTCCTCCAGACTTCTCCAGCTTCTTCATTCTCTTCTTAAAGATTCGCACCGCTCAGCCAGCCCATTAGAAGGAGGATGTCTTGGAGCTGTCTTCACGTGTACAATGCCATTTTTTGACATGAATTCAGCAAACTCCACGCTGGTAAACCCTGTTCCATTGTCAGAGACTAACATCTGGTATTCCATGGGTTGCAAACGCTTGTCGGAGTTTGTCCGTGGTTGCAGCATCACTTAAACTAGAAGTCAGGTCAACTTCCATCCATTTGTTGTTGGCATTAACCACAATCAAAAACAAGTGTCCCATAAATGGTCCTGCATGAGCTTATCTGTATGCGCGACCATGGGTGGAGTGGGGCAGCAGCCGGTACTGCTCTGTGAAGTTGGCACACTTCACAGGTTTTGACACTTTCCTCAATGTCTACGTCCAGCCCAGGCCACCAAAAGTAACTGTGGGCTAAATTTTTCATCCGCACAATGCCTGGATGAATTGCATGCAAATCCTCTAGAAGGCTCTCCTGACCCTGCCTGGGTATAACCACGCGATTACCCCATAATATACACCCATTGTGTGTACTTAATTCGTCTCTCCTGATATAGTAGGGCTGCATGCTCATATCCGGACATTTACTACTCCAACCATGTTGAACACTTCTCAAGACTCTTTTCAGCACTGGGTCTTTAGCTGTCCACTCTGCAATGTAATCAGCACTCACTGGCTTGGACTCCAGCTGCTCCATCAAGAGTATCGTTTCACCGGGTATGGGTGTCTGTGTCACAGTGCCCTTCAATGGGAACCGACTAAGGCCATCGGCAATTCCATGTTGACTTTCCTCTTTGTAGAGAAGTTCATAGTTGTTGGCCGCTAGAAGTGAGGCCCACCACTGAATCCTAGGTGAAGCCATCACAGGCACTCCTTTCTCTGACTTGAACAGGCCCAGAAGGGGGCTTGTGGTCAGTGTAGATCTGGTATTGATGAAACGTTTGATTCCGAATACCACAGCTGCTCGTCCACTTGTGCATAGCTTTTCTCTGCAGCTGATGTTCTGGATGCGTAAGTAATCGGTCTCTCGTGTCCATCTATCCTGTGCGATAAGGACCGTACCTAGTCCGTAGGGTGAGGCATCACAAGATAGAACAAGTTCCTTACTAGGATCATAGTGTACTAGGTCTGACGAATCCAACATTCCCTTGGCTTTATTCCAGGCCTCCACCTGTCTCTTACCCCACTTCCACTTGCAGTCCTTAGCAAGGAGTTCATGTGGTTGACAAGATGGTTGACAAATCTGGTAAGTAACGAGCATAGTAATTCAACATTCCAAGGAATGCTTGAAGTTCCTTGACGTTTGTAGGAGCTGGGGACTCTTGGATGGCTCTCACCTTCCCTCCTTCCCTTCTACTGGTTGGATGCCATCTGCTGAAGCCAATTGCGACCCAGCAAACATGGACCCTTTCCACAAATAACAACTACAGGTAACACCCCTTGAAATCTCCTGTACTTTACTGACAGCTCACACTGGCCCACGGTTGGAATAACCTCTCCTGTATAAGTGCGCAGCTTGGTGTGCATGGTCTCCAGTGTTAACACATTATCCTCTTTGGACAGCTTGTTAAATGTTACCTCATCAATAGCAGTTGTGGATGTACCGGTATCAATTTCCATGGGTAACTCGACTCCATTGACTGACAGTGAAACATGATATGGGTTATTACCCTTGCTTGAACTTACAACAAACAGGTGATTATATATATATCTTCACCATCACAATTATTTTCCTCATAATCAACATGGTGTAAGTTATTTGATTTTTCCCAACTAAACTGTCTTTCCCGATTTCTGATCCTTCCAATTTTCTTCATATGCCTTATGAAATGTTAATTGTATAGCGGGATAAAAAGTGCTAGAAATTATTTGTATATTTATAGGTTATACCATGGCATTTCGGGGTATTAGTGATTTAAATTGCCCCGAGAGCCGAGGGAAGATTTGTAAAAGTCCCGAGGCCGCTTCGGCCGACGGTTGGAATAACCTCTCCTGTATAAGTGCGCAGCTTGGTGTGCATGGTCTCCAGTGTTAACACATTATCCTCTTTGGACAGCTTGTTAAATGTTACCTCATCAATAGCAGTTGTGGATGTACCGGTATCAATTTCCATGGGTAACTCGACTCCATTGACTGACAGTGAAACATGATATGGGTTATTACCCTTGCTTGAACTTACAACAAACAGGTGATTATATATATATCTTCACCATCACAATTATTTTCCTCATAATCAACATGGTGTAAGTTATTTGATTTTTCCCAACTAAACTGTCTTTCCCGATTTCTGATCCTTCCAATTTTCTTCATATGCCTTATGAAATGTTAATTGTATAGCGGGATAAAAAGTGCTAGAAATTATTTGTATATTTATAGGTTATACCATGGCATTTCGGGGTATTAGTGATTTAAATTGCCCCGAGAGCCGAGGGAAGATTTGTAAAAGTCCCGCGGCTCTCGGAGCAATTTAAATCACTAATCTCCGAAATGCCATGGTATAAGTTTGTTATACCATGATCGCCGAGGAACGTAACAAATCTCTGAGAAGTTTAGTTTTCTCTGCCGAAACTAAAGACGTCGCAGTCGAGTTGCTTTCGAAAACGTTTTGTTTAATGCTTGACTGAGCGCCATTGATTAAACGACCCTGGCTTCCCCTGGGGAAAAGCGTGTTGTTTTTGAGAAGAATAACACTAAAATACAATGTAATTATGCGGTTGACTAAATATTCAAAGAGCATGAATGGATTTTAATTACGTCACGTTTATGGTTTTAAGTATCCCACATGGAAGAAGCGGGTTTGAGAAATTAACAGAAGAATATGCAGATTGAAATACGTGATCCCACATGGATTACGTTGAAGGTTATGATGAAGACAGGTCAGTTTGGATTCAATATTTTTCATCCGGTATCGCAGGGCTAGTTGTGTCAGAGGGGAGCAGGAGTTGATGCTTTTGACCTTCTCACTTCCAGCCTGCATTCTCTTCTAATTTTCCCTCATTACGCATGCAGGGGAAATTTAGAAATATGCATATTTCTAAATATCCCTGCCATCAGGGAAAATTAGTGGTTTAAATGTGCCTCGGAGAACAAAAGAATCCGAGGCTACCATGGTATAATTCTATATATACAACTACTTACAATATACAGCTATACATGCAGAACTTAGTTAATTTAATCTGTGATATCCCTTACAGAACATGAAATACAGTATTGCATTAAAATATCACCATCTCATCTGCCTCCTTCTTCAATTCCATGGCCTGTCTCATAATTTCTCCTGCATCGACCTCCCTGTCAGATGTTACTGCTAGTATAGTTGTACCTCTAATTCATCCAATTTCTAGCTGGCGTCTCGTATTTCGTACGCCTTTTTTCAAATCACCTAAGTAACTGGAACTGTATCAGTAAAGGACCCATGCTCGTGCACCTTCTTACTGAGATGTAATGCTATCGTGAGGTCAAGGTAGTCTGTCGAAAACACCTAGTGTGATATGTAGCCCGGGGACACAGACCTACAGTCCCTGTCAAACGTTTTTCACATCGTACGAACCACATGTAGTAGAATGTGGCACATATGCCACATGTGTTTACCACTTTCGATAAAATGAATGTGGCGAAGCGAAATCGGTGGCTCTACCTCTTTCGGTAAAACGAAATCGGTGGCTCTACCTCTTTCGGTAAAACGAAAGTGGTGACTCAACCGCCTTTGGTAAAATGAATTGGGTATCTCAACTAGCTCGAGCAATGTAACGAAGTACATATATGTAACTGTGGCGCAACGTAACGTTCGCGATCAGTTCAAGTATCTAAAGTATAGGAGCTAGTCGCAAAGTTTGCAGTGAACATGTAGTTTCTGCTTCCATTTGATTTCATTGACGTTTGAGTAAATATAAAAGATGAAGCACTTGAAATAATTGAAAGTCAGATTAATACCTGTATTTTCATTTAAATAATCTTCATGGCAGTACCCGTTCGCATTTGTCGGTGATGCTTTGAAAATCAACCCCTGAACGCGTTAGGTTTTCCTTCATTTAATTCTCTTAACAGAGTAGGGAGATCACGTTTTCCAACTGTAACAGCTGATCTTCGTAACTTTATTTCTCCGAACTACTTCCACATGAGTTATCGCTGTTCTTCGAATTTCGTCAAGATAGTAAAACCTTGCCGCTATGTTTAAAGCCCCTATTAGTTGAAATGGAATACGTGTTAATAAAATAGCGGGGGAAAAACGTCTAAAAACTCGCTAAACTCGCTCAAAATGGCTGACAAATGTAAAATGCTTTTTGTACATTTAAACCGAGGGAGCCTGGGTCATCAACGTCTCTCTTCACTGTGTCCATTTCTTTTGTAACGTGTTCACCATATATGGGAGCGCGCCTATATGCGCTTGGGAGTCAAAGGGTTAAAGAAGCTTGCCTCTTGGAAGTGTACTTCACACTTTACATGTTTGGCCATGAAATTTACTGTTCATTTAAAGATAATTTTGTTATTATTATTAACGGGTTTGTTTGTTTAATTCATGATCCCTTGTCTACAATTTTTCTCTTAAAAATGTTACTGTTAACATTTTAAATAAGGACGAGGTACGTCCATGATATTGGTGCTGAGTCAGATGATTCATTCATTGTATCTGTCTTCTTTAATACATAGGAACAGCTTCTTCCTGAAGACAAATTAGTCAGAACGTCTTTTCTACCCCATGTAACTGCAACGCTGGTATCAAGATGTGCACCAACAGAAAGTATAGAGCAAGAACCTGCATCTAATAACAAAGCTGTCGAACTCTTTGCGGTCAATGAAAATGACATAGGAGATAATAATTTGGATAAAATACAGGAATTACAGGATAGTACCAAATCAGGACCTGGCAACGTGATTCATGGAGCTGAGGTTTGCCAAAACAACAAGAGTTTGGTCAACAGGAACTTCCGAAAAACATTAGTGACACTGGGAAAAGAGAAGAGTGCGAAGACAACAGATATTGTATCATGCATGGGAATGCCAACAGAACAACAAGATGAATCTAATGATGTGTTAAATAACACAAAGGATTGTACTGCCAAGAATATGTACAAGGTAATGAAGATAATTCGTCTGTCTGTTCCAACAAAATCGGCAGGAACACTTCAGCCATTGAAATTCAGCCACTGCAGTAAACACAATGATGAAAAATTATCCCAGTGCAAACAAAGAAACAAGAAAATTAGTAAATTAAGAGACGTACATGTAAGATCGCATATCCCAACTGAAACTATAGATAAACTATTTAAATGCAAGCAGTGCGGAAAACGTTTCAGTCATTCTGGTAAACTAGCGAAGCATATTCGAACACACACTGGAGAAAAACCATATAATTGTAAGCTATGCGGAAAGGATTTCAGTCGATCTCATGACCTAGCTAACCATATTCGAACACACACTGGAGAAAAACCATATAAATGCAAGCAGTGCGGAAAATGTTTTAGTCAATCTAGTAACCTAGCAAAGCATATTCGAACACACACTGGGGAAAAACCATATAGTTGTAAGGAATGTGGGAAGGATTTCAGGCAATCTAGTAACCTAGCTGACCATATTCGAACACACACTGGAGAAAAACCATATAATTGTAAGCAATGTGGAAAGTATTTCAGTGGATCTAGTGACCTGGCTAAGCATATTCGAACACACACTGGAGAAAAACCGTATAATTGTAAGCAGTGTGGAAAGGATTTCAGTCAATCTGGTAGCCTAGCTGACCATATTCGAACACACACTGGAGAAAAACCATATAATTGTAAGCAATGCGGAAAGGATTTCAGTCGATCTGATGGCCTAGCTAACCATATTCGAACACACACTGGAGAAAAACCGTATAATTGTAAGCAGTGTGGAAAGAATTTCAGTCAATCTGGTAGCCTAGCTGACCATATTCGAACACACACTGGAGAAAAACCATATAATTGTGAGCAATGCGGAAAGGATTTCAGTGGATCTAGTGGCCTAGCTAAGCATATTCGAACACACACTGGAGAAAAACCGTATAATTGTAAGCAGTGTGGAAAGGATTTCAGTGGATCTAGTGGCCTAGCTAACCATATTCGAACACACACTGGAGAAAAACCGTATAATTGTAAGCAGTGTGGAAAGGATTTCAGTCGATCTAGTGGCCTAGCTAACCATATTCGTACACACACTGGAGAAAAACCATATAATTGTAAGCTATGCGGTAAGGATTTCAGTCAATCTGGTAGCCTAGCTGACCATATTCGAACACACACTGGAGAAAAACCATATAATTGTAAGCAATGCGGAAAGGATTTCAGTGGATCTAGTGGCCTAGCTAACCATATTCGAACACATACTGGAGAAAAACCGTATAATTGTAAGCTATGCGGAAAGGATTTCAGTCGATGTAGTGGCCTAGCTAACCATATTCGAACACATACTGGAGAAAAACCGTATAATTGTAAGTAATGTAGAAAGGATTTCAGTCATTCTATTAAGCTAAGAATGTGATGTAAAGTGGTATGCTGTAGTGCTATGTGTGCACGCCCTAGGAGGGAAAGAGAAAAAATCTCTGACCCAAGTGGGACTCGAACCCAACGACCTCCAGGTTACATGTCTGGCGCTCTTCCAACTGAGCTATCAATTCAGATGAGAGCAATCGTGGGTATTGGTGCGCTCCATGGTCACGGCGATTATATATATATATGTAGTTATGATATGAAATCATGTTTGCCGCGTAGCACAAGTAGGTGTAAATAATGTGATGTAAAGTGGTATGCTGTAGTGCTATGTTTGCACGCCCTACGAGGGAAAGAGAAAAAATATCTGACCTAAGTGGGACTCGAACCCAACGACCTCCAGGTTGCATGTCTGGCGCTCTACCAACTGAGCTTATCAAGTCAGATGAGAGCAATCGTGGGTATTGGTGCGCTCCATGGTCACGGCTGGTATGGTCATGGTCACGGCTGGCCCGGGGGGGAGGGGGGGGGGGGGGGGGGGGGGGGGGGTACTTACATGGAAAATGGGTATGTATGTGAGGCCAATAGACTCAAACCCTGAGCCTGTTTGACCCAATCCGAGCTCCAAACCCTGATTGCCCCCTTTTTAGGAAAAAAAACCTTATTGCCCCTTCTTTAATTTTTTTTCAAAACACGGTCGGATATATATCCCGGCCGGTATACCGCGTACCGGGATTGCATGCAAAATACAGAACAGTTCAAGTCGGGACGTGGTATTGGGTAAACAAATCAGCAGATGAAGTACATAGATAAGTACTGAAGTACGAATTAGCGACGTCACAATCTAAGGGATTTATTTACCTCAGTGCTTGCATGTGGACAGGCGATCAAAATGCGGCAACAGAATGTATTTTTTTCGACGTAGTAGCTAAAAAAAACTGAACCCTAACTGCCTAAAAAATACTGAACCCCGACCCTGACTGCAACCAAATTATACTCTAATCCTGACCCTGATCTGCCCAAATCAGGTCAAAACCCTGACCCTACCTGCCCAAACTGAGCTCAAAACCCTGACCCACCCGGGCGGCACATACATAATACGTCACAAACAGGAGTACCCCCCGGGACGGCTGGTAAGCTAGCTAACCATATTCGAACACATACTGGAGAAAAACCGATTACCATAAAACTTCGTATGCACAACCCTGAGGCATGAACAGAGCTATGTGACTTTGAATTCGTTGAGATAGGGCTATTGATCAGCGCATTTTTAGGCAGGAAAATCACTTAATTGGAATACAGAAATTGGAAAGACTCGCGATAATTGCCGTTCTTTATAGTGCGCGGTAGGAATCGCCAAGTTTTCTCATAGGAATGGGAATGTTGGAGATAACCTTCACCACAATTTACACAAGATGGCCGATGTTTCTTCTTGATTCGATGAACTGATTTCTCCCAAGGTAAGTTTCAATTCAAAGCTCACAATGATCAAAGGTAGTTTTGTATTCTTATAAACGCTTGGTACTGGCACAAAGCTGGGCAATCAAATCGAGTCAAACTTATTACTCGGGCCAGGCATTTGGCCGCCCGAGTCCAGATTCGCAAGTGTTTTTTATCTTTCTTTTTTTGTGTGTTTCGAGTTGGCTTAACACGTGACACTATCAACCAATCAGATTCGATAGGGCTATGGATGCACGTGATTTCCCGGGATGGTCGCGGGTAATTCTGTGAAAGATTTCTACAAAGTTATGACGAGTGGAAAATAGGTATTTCGGCAGAACTTTGAGTTTTTGTGCATCCTAAGTTTGAATATAACAATGTAACAGCGACGTTTTAGTCCATCCAAAGGTTGCTTCGACGGAAATGCCAAATATATGACCAATATGTTGGTTGAGTACTTGTATAGAGCTGACTAACGATTTTGGATGGAAATTTCTCACATTTTGCGAATGGAGATCCCCGGTCTACGCATTCATTTTATATTTGGGACTTGTGGCGCTCCGAAACGCAGTCTCTAGTAACCGACGTTTGTAAGTAAATAACTCAACTAAACTTACAAGTGCAGTGTTGTTGTTTTTATATTCATTCCGACTAAGTTCTTGGATCTAATGGGAGTGCATGTACTTGATGAGTTTTGATCGTACTATGTCCGAGAGAAGTTTATAAGCTTATTAGGATCTTTTCTAACTAAAGGTAATTGACTGTAATGGTCCGAAAACTGAGTAAAATCGCATGTTTCTTTGTGGCCTGTCGTTGTTGACATTAAATATACACCGTTTGGACTCAGTCTGTTATTTTTGTACATGTATAAGATCTAAGTTAGTAGAGTTACTTGTGTCATATATGTATTTATAATATCTTTGGTTGAGGCCACACTGGAATGTTAATTGTAGTTAAGCATTATTAGTGTAATAAAATAGTACGCCTGATTTTCTCGGCTGAAATATGATGGATTCCAGATGTGTATTGACAGTTTAACCACACACTGGAATTACCTCAAACATCAAGAGATCACAAACTGTCAACTAAGTCAATACGTTTAGATAAGGTAACTATATAGTGAGGCCCTGCTAGAGGTTTTAGGGATAAGGATAACTGGAACAATTATTATAGTGATAAGGGGCAACTGCCCTTGGAATTATTGGGATAGGCTGGATAATCAGCCAGGGAGGGAGTACTCCCTTATATGGGCTATACGGGTATCTGCCGCCCCAAAGGGAATGGGTTTTGAGCTGCCGAGGTCTGGGATAGGGTATCCTATTTACGGTTTTGGCCTGGGAAAGGGTATGGATTTTGATTTACTTGTCGTTAACGCCATGCTTAGTGCTCTATCGACCACGCTACAGCTTAAAATACGACATTAAAACAAAACTATAGCTTTCGTAGTGTAATTGAGTGTATAGTTTTTGCTTCAAGTGAGGGATAGGGTATATATTTTTTGCTTCAAGTCTGGGATAGGGTATGGTAAAGGCAGCATTTTTCGGTCTGGAATAGGGTCAGGGTTTTGAGGGCCTTGTGGCACACTCCTACCCAAAAATCTTCTGAGTACCCCTCCCCCCAGGATAATCCGTTAGTTTTAGGGATAATATACATAATTGTATGGATACTTTTAGGGTTTGGGGCCTGTTCCGGCCGAACTGTTTAGATAATTGAAAACTGTTTTCGTTTCACATTGCTCGCGGGCTGCCTGTGGCCGAAAGTCACGTGACTTACGGCACATGGTCTGAGATTCTTGAATGCATGTTTTGCAGAGTCAGTTTGAGCTACAAAAATCCCTTTTGTTGTACCATTGTCTCGCCCAGCCGCGCAGAATTGGAAGTTAATACGTTTATTTACTCCAGTCTGTTCTGGGCACAATTTCAGTTTGTAATTCATTGAATTTATGTCTTTGTTTATTCGTTCTAGTTTTCACCGTACGCTTGTAATCCGCTGTTGTTGTTAGAGCTGTTTTCAGTTGAGTGTAGTAAAACCAAACTCAAATTACCCACAGCCAGCCAATCATAGGAGCGAGTAATCGCAAGTAAATCATAAATGGCTTCCCTGTGAGCCAATGACAAACCAAAGCAAAACCAAAACAATTTGCGTTTGGTTTTACTTTCGATTCTGATTGGTTGGTTTACTTTCTCAGCCAATAGGAGAGCTTAGTAAACGCAAAACCAAAACACTTCCGACACTCAATTGAAATCCGCTCAATCAAGATAAAGGAGTGAAATTTATAGTGCGACGAGTTGAAATAACTGTGCCCTGGTTCGGGCCCCACAATAAGGGATATCTATCCTTGTAATTATAGGAATAAGCAATACCCTCTAACAGGGCCTCTATAGTTAACTTTTCTTTCTTTCTTGCCACCATTGTCCGCACAGTTTAGTTTACCACAGTAAACTTCAAAATTCAGGTCATAGTCTCCTCCCTTGGTGCCAATATACAGACACAAATATATAGTAGTAAATAGAAGAAACCCATCTATATGTAGTAGATAACGAATTCGTGTCCGATCTTTATCCGATTTACAAACTCGAGCTGAAAGCGTTGGATTGTAAATCGGATAAAGATCGGACACGATTTCTTTATCTTACTTATCAAACGTCTAGATGTAGAGTCACGTTTTCAGTTATTTTTGTGATACGACTTATTTTGGCCGAGAAAATCGAAGCCAAAGTTTATGTAAATCAGGACGAAATCTGTATCAGATTTAAAGATCACTTATTGGTCGGTGATTTCCGTTGTTTTTGCTTCATGATTTATTAATGAGTTTGATAAATATTATATAAATATTATATAAATATTATATAAATATTATATAAATATTATATAAATAGCTAGAATTAGAAATGAAAGAGAAAATGTGCACTGAATGGGTACAAATCCCATTCATTCATATATATATATACTAAATCTAGTAGGTGATAGCAAACTACATAGAACACAATTATGACCGCTGCCTTAAATTCATTTGTTTTAAAATAAGTGGGGAAATAAGGCATGTATCAGTGGCTTTCTCCAGGGGTCGACCGCTGGGAAACCCATGAGAATCCAGGAAAATTTGTCAGATGCTTGTTGTCTGGTAAAAGCTCACTTTGGTTCATTGATCAAGGACCGACCTTGCCCCATATCCATGAGCATTTGATAGAGTTTGATAGGGAATTTGGAGAAATCCCGAGGGTCCCTGGGGGAAGCTACTGAACATGCATAACTCTTTATTGTACTTGCTGAGAGTAAATATCCCAGGGGCGGATCCAGGATTTAAAAAGGAGGGGGGGGGAGTGTGGCTGCTACCCTCTAAATAAAAAAATAATATGAATATTATCGTTTTCCCACTTGTTTTACGACTAGCTTTCCAGTAATACTAACCGCAATAATAACTTAACACGAGCTTATTTAAAATTAGAACTAACGATCGATAGATGGAACTTCACGATATCGTCGATATCGAACTACCGGTCCTGGGACGAACATTGTTAGTTAGTATTCGGCACCCTTGTTTTTCACAGTATTAAGGTGTATCTAAACAAAGTTTTTTTTTTACCTCAAATGTTCTACAGTTCATGATGATTAAGAATGTTAAAACCGTGATGAGGCCATCATCCTCGGGTGTAATGCCATAAAACGCTGGCACATCATTTATGTATCCAATTGGATAGTATGGCCGTGCATGGCGATAACATCCAAATCTGCCATCCTCTCCTTCGTCATAGTGCTCCTTAGCCACGTATGGATCCTGCGAACGCACGAGAATGATCTTTTAGCCTCTGTGCTACCCATAGACAGAACTGGTAGAATCTTAAAAGGCTCCCTGACGTTCGGAAAATAATGTGATCTGCATGCTTGCCCAGAAGGGTTGTCACGGCGACGGAAGGTAATTATGGCGTTGGCTGCTTCCAGAAGTTCTGCCAGCTAAACAGTTTACTTTCAAAAGCTGATGGCAATGGCAACAGATGCCTCCACTTATCCAATGGAACTTGACCGAGCTCCACTGCCTGTTTTATATTATACGTCAGGGATATAAGAGCGCACAGCTCATAATGAGCTCTCTTTTCTTCGCTGAATCGACTCCTTGGTTCCTCACAAATAACATCCAGAAATGGGATCGCTACCGTCATCTTCCAGTATTCAGCAACTGAATCTGCACGGCAGTTATTTTTGTAACGTTGTCTACTGCAAATTCTTGGCCTTTGTTAAGTTTAACCTACCAGTTCTGCTAGAGTCAAAGCTTTTGTATACATGCGTTGATACCACACATCGATCTCATTACGGGTCTGTCTTGAAGCGCTGTAACAAGTGCCCTCATTGGTTCCAACATCTCATCTGCGCAGACGAAGCTGATGATGTACCAAAGTTAGTCATGGTGTACGTGGCGCAGTCCATTGGCCTTCTATTTCGTATTGGCATCCAAGTCCTCGTTATTTGGATAGAAACGATCATCTTCTATGGGATCACATATTTCGTTTAAGGTTACTACTGCCGCTCTTATGCTTTGATAAGTGCTTGCGTTTTTTCGTTTAACACTGGAAGTTATATATAGCCGTTCTAGGTTTTACGCTCTAATAGATTAAATAGATTGTATTGTAGCTTCTTTATCCCTTATCGTTTCCGTTCATTCTTTCATTATTTGTCTATATTACATTTCATATATATATATATATATTTTGCTACGTTTTCCACCATCATTGACCGGTGCTCGTGTGGAGGCAAACCTTGTAAGAGACTTCGAGTCCTATTGTTTCTTCTCCCGTGATCGTGTGTCCGAATGTCATAAATAAAGCCATAAATAAATTCATACAAGTAAAATATAGTTTGAAATGTGTAGTGCTTTTCAACCCAACTCGTCTTGCACAAATCTTTCAGCTTGCGCCTTTTCTCTCAGGCGAAAGCGCATCGATTATGGCTTCTAGGAAATTTTGTCTTTAAAGTAGGTCAATTGTCAAAGAACTTGAACAGTTCCTGACAAGAATCCATCATATTTTGAACGGATGATATTCATCCTCGGAGACCAGTGACAGTTAGTGAACGACGGGCCGAAAACGTTCACTAACTGCCTCTGGGTCTCCGAGGATGGATGATATTTGGCATGCATGGCATATTACTAAGTTGAGACTATGGAGGCATCATGCAGCCTTGATAATGATCTGCATCAGGGACATGCTTGAAGATAAATAAAACTCCAGCTTTACAGAAATATTTTTTTATTCCAAATGGGGGGTGCTCCCTTCACCACTCCTGGATCCGCTCCTGCAACCACAAGGGCTGATGAAAGTCAGGACTCATCTAAACCACAGATCGAATTGAAATTTAGCGTATTGGCTTTTGTGGAGAGAGGAAAATCGGAGAACCCGGAGCAAAACCCACGGTGCAAGGGTGAGATACCAACAAACTCAACATGTGATGGGGCTCGAACCCTGTCCACAGTGTTGAGAGGCGCCACCCCAGCTCCCCTGATTGTTGTGAATCCACACTGAACAAATTTGACCATGAGATGACGAAAACATGGTCAATAAGAAGTTATACCACCGTAAACTATCGTAATCTGTTTTGCAACAACAAACGACAAATAGTCAAGTGGCAGAGCTTCTTGAAAATGAGGAAAATTGTGAGTGGAAATTGATTCTTGCGCGAGCGATGATGCAATCCGTAATATGTCCTCTTATTTCCAATGATAATAAGCCAATCAGAAAATTAAACGAGAAACTGCGCAGTTGTTGTAAAATATCTGATCCCCCGAAAATGCTGTTACATTTTCATTTCCCCTTCCCCGCCCTCAATGCCCCAACTAAACATCCCCCATCCCCATTCTCAACACACAAATACGTCAGTTTATGCTCTTTCACTGGATGCCGGTATATTGTTGAACTATAAAACAATCACCAAAAGAAGACCTCCATGTTCAGTTAGGTTATTTTAAGCAATGAGAAACCAAACAGAGCTGTGATAATATTATTGGTGGGACAGAGAACACGATGCGTTACCACAGGGAGCCCTGGAAAATATTGTGTTAGGAGCGTCAGAAAAATTAGGATATCTACAATTCATCCAGAATCAAAGAAGGCTTCGATATACTACCTGCTTCATAAATTGTGCACCCACCTCTAACGTATACTGCTTTGAATGATTACCCTTTCGCATGGTTGAAATAAATAATGTCCTGTCTCTTAATGGCAAAAAAAAAAGAAAACCATGTACGACACAGTTAAAGCAATCATAAAAGTTGCTACACTGCCTAGCATATAATATCATGATGTTAAGCACCGTTTTTATAAACGGCCCAAAAATTGGAAAACCATGTTTGATTTGTTAATGCCTATTTTTAGCACCTCGGAAAACGAAAGATTATAAAATAAATACCTAGAGTGCTCAATCGATAGTCTGACCAGAATAAGCGAGGGACCACCGCAACCCCGACACTCGGATGTATGCTTTGACTAAGGCCATCCCAATAAAATGTCCCAACCGACCCACTTTTTGGAAAAAGTATTTTTTTTAAATGTGATTTTTTTAACTATACCTCTCTTGCGAGCTCTTGCGTATTAGTTTCTTGCCTTTTTCATGCCGAGAAATTGTCAATCAACAACTGGTAGAGGAAAAAGTGGTCGAGGAACACATGAACATTTTTACGCGAGTCTTCAGATTCTTAAACTTAACTGATTTTTTTTTAGCGACCGACCAATCCACCATCACGAGCCAGAGGGCGATGGGAAACGAAACATTTTATTGAGATGGCCTAACAGGCTACTATTTTTGTGTAACGTTTTCTGATTTTCTTTTTAACTTGACGTAAGCCTCTCCTCGCAAACAAAACAACGCTAATAATTAGCATAATGCTATTGTTTTAATATTGTGCAACTTGGGAAGAACCGCCAACACGATCGTATTGTAGCAGTTTAAAGGTATCAAAACTATAACGAGAGTGCAATCCAAATCGAAGAACATTTAGCAAATGATTTAACCTATGAATTGGATGTTGTGATGTTGAAATACGTCGAAAGTCAGACTAAGATTGTTGTTCAACCATTGACAGCTTGTAGTGTGATTGGAAGTTATATATAGGCAACTGAAGAGAACGACAAAAGAATCACACAGAAACAGTCTCCGCATCTGATTTCTACAACAAATAAGGTTAAACTTATTTAAATGCCTTTTTAGTGTATTTTCTGAATCTCTAATTTGTTAAGAAGTGTGAAATAGGCATAAATGCGCTGGACCCGTAGATAGACAGTTGATCTGTCAAGGTCAAATATGCAAGGCACATGACGTCATTCTTTCCCTCTCTTGAATATTCGTTAAACTAGTATACCTAACAGGTAGTGAATGCTGCTCCGCTCAGTTAAGGAAGTATATTAGAAGGGAACCTACAGTAGCACTTTGGTAGGAAATAGATTACTGGGTGATAAAAATGTCAAGGTGTTAGATGAATATATTTTGTAGTGTTGGGGCTATCGTGCGACTGTATCATGTTTGAGCTGTGGTGTGTTATTTTACCCGGGGTATCGGGCTTTTTCATCAAATTTGCATTGACAAGCGCACCGTATTCCCACCAAGTGCTTACTGCCCCCTCTCGTTTTGAGCTTATTTCGTTAAATTCCCTGGACGTTATTAACAATTATACCATGTGAGCTACCTAAAATCTCGCCTCAGACAACCTTCGCCATTTAAGTACGGACCGCCCGACAAAATAAGGCTATTCCGAACACTGAACGACCTCCTCTGACACATCGCGGGCATTTTTTATGACTTCGCTTGTCCCCCCTCCCCCTTCACAATGTTGGGATAGAAAGGCAACATTTCGGTCTTCTCGAAAACCAACATTGAAATGGGGGAGGGGGATTGTGTTAAAAATAGCCGGAAATTGCTGAAGAGGTCCGACTTAAATGGCAGGGGTTGTCTGAGCGAACGGCACCCACGTCCAGGGCATTTAATTAGCTTCAGTAGATTGTGCCAGCTTTTTTGAGCCGTCTTTGTCTCTAAATGGGCACCAAATGAAATTCTTAATATGACCATACATACAGTGACGTCATACCTATATGACGTCATAAAAGTAGGGGGGAGGGGTGGCGTGCATATGAAAAAAAATTAGAATTACGGCTTTAATAAATAAAATTCTAAAATTAAATACATTTTTACTAAATTTATTAATACCGATACACATTTACGATTTCAAAGTCACAATAGCTTGTGAATATTTATTTTTTAAAGCCGTGCATGTGCCAAACTTTGAAACGGCTAACGAATTTTCGATCACGACTCATATCAGCTGTGTTAATAATGCCGAGCTTGAGGGCCGAATTCAGCGAACAATATATCTACTGACTTATAGTAGGGCCGACACTGAGAAATTTCCCAACAGAGAAAGCTTTGCCCAAGCCGTTATCGAAGGATGGGAGCAAAATAACAACAAGGTTATTCAATGGCTGGTTTCTTTAGAGGTTCACGCAGAGCTTGAAGTGCCAAATCTGGAAACGAATCGCTACCACTATCACATGGCTCTGATGTTAAAGACGAAATCAAGGTGGTTGTATGTAAAAAGATATCTATCGTAGTCGAAAACAAATAATAAAATGCAAAAGCAACAGTTGTAACGGACTCACTGTACTTTTAGCGTGCGTGACAGTAGCCGGAAGTGATCATCTCTACAATTCTCCGTTCATTTCTCCAACACAAAACGATGATTTCTGCCTGTAATTGCAAGCCTCAGCCAAGAAAACTTGCTCTATAGTATGAGTTTTGGACGCTGAACACGATGAACTGAGTACTTTGTGTGATACAGGCTTTCAACTTAGAGTTTGCTCATTTCTCCCCTCATTGTAAATAAAACTCCATCTAAAATTTGAATTTATTAACCGTTACAACGGAGAAATGTTCAAACCAGCATTTCGGCGCATCCTATGTACTTCTAGAACGCTTTATATGACACAACTTAAACAGTATATATGTTATGAAAACGTTTTAACGGTATAAGTACATGGAAATACGTCTAAATAAGTGACTTTGCATGGAGAAATGGAGAGCATGGAGAAATGCCGATGGAAAACAACAGCTTATGCTGTTGTGTGACTGCTGCCGTGACACGGCTGAAATGCAGGGCCGAACGGGGAAAAAGGCCAACAAGCCATAGCAATAGTTCTGGAACGGATTAACATTTTATAAACTGTTATTTGTTATATATTAGACAGGAGTGGGTTATGAATAAATTCGTAAGAGCAGGCTTGATCGGCCGAGTCCGAGAACAGTTTTACACTACGCTCAGTGGGTAACGTAACGGTTACAGTTACCACGAATAAATCGGCAGTGACAGTTCTCAGGATATGCAACCGTTGTTGTCCTTTTCCATCTCTAGTATCTGGTCCTATGTCCCTTCTGTTCTACAACAGTGTGCAATCTTTTTGGCATGCTTTCAACAGCGTTGTCAACGAACTGTAGTGGGATATTATTCAAATGCCGGGATACACGAGCTTTGAATTGCTCGAACGACTCGCGCGCAATTTTCTGTTTGATAGCGTCTTTCTCTAAAGATGACTTAATTATGTTGAAACAATTCTCTATCGGATTGAGATCAGCACTGCGAGGCGGAATCCGGTGGAATTCTGTTTCTATACTGAGTAGCTATATATAGATTGAAGGGCTTTGTGAAACACGCATGCTTCTAGACTGATGAAACAATTTGATGAAACGCAAATGCTGCACCGGAATTAATACTGAAAACAGTAGAAACGGATACATCGACAGCATAAACGAATCCCCTTTATCCACTTTTTTGAGCATTGAGTGTGATCACTGAACCTAATTGTGCGAAAACAATTAAGTAAATTATTTGGATACGCCCTCGGATATTATTTTACCCGGGGTATCGGGCTTTTCATCAAATTTGCATTGACAAGCGCATCCGTATTCCCACCAAGTGCTTACTGCCCCCTCTCGTTTTGAGCTTATTTCGTTAAATTCCCTGGACGTTATTAACAATTATACCATGTGAGCTACCTAAAATCTCGCCTCAGACAACCTTCGCCATTTAAGTACGGACCGCCCGACAAAATAAGGCTATTCCGAACACTGAACGACCTCCTCTGACACATCGCGGGCATTTTTTATGACTTCGCTTGTCCCCCCTCCCCCTTCACAATGTTGGGATAGAAAGGCAACATTTCGGTCTTCTCGAAAACCAACATTATAATGGGTGAGGGGGATTGTGTTAAAAATAGCCGGAAATTACTGAAGAGGTCCGACTTAAATGGCAGGGGTTGTAGTTCAAAAATTTTAAACCAGTTCAAAAAATTTACACTAGTTCAAATTTTGAAAACTGGTTTATCTTTTTCAAAAGAAAAAAAAAATCTACCCACCCCTCCCCTGCAAAAAAAAAGCCAACCTATTCCATTCCCTTTTTTCCCTTGTCCCCCTACCTACTTACCGATAATAACGATGTCTGCAGAAGGGACACCACACTTTTTGAGTTGCCTCAGGGCATACAGCCTCCGATTGGCTTTTTTGCCTACATAATCGCAGTGGGCAACCCACGTGAGTTCCTCTGAGATAAATACCCCGAGAAACGTGAAGGACTTCACGCACCCTATATAGCGTCCGCCGGTAGCAATGGGTCGCATCACGCAACTATTGTAGTGTAAAAAGTCAATCGACATAACCTTACAATTTTGCCTCCACTACACAATTCAGACACACACAGTCACGTAGGATACTTGGGCATGTCGGTCAGCCGAGCCCAACAGCGTTTATTCGTATAATTGCTCATAATAGCTTACAGGCATTCGTTCTTCAACTTTTAGCCTCTATTTACTACTATTATTGCGACACTGCCGGATACGAAAACCCAAAACCACTATGTGGACTAAAACGGGAACGTATACTCCCACCAATGCAGTGCCGCCAACTCTGGGAGCTGAGGTCATCTAAATACATTTATTCCGATATGATAAATACAATCTTATGCCGATTTAAATTAAACTCGGACGATTCTAACCTAGCCAGAATGGTTTCCCTTAATGTTCGTTATGCCTCCGGCTTCTCGATCCAATCAAAAAAAAAAAAATGAAGCAAGGTAGCAAGGCTGACCTAGAATGAATTCAACCTCTTAACGGTCACCTACTTATGGCACACTACATTACCCATAATTCTCAGCACTACTCTCCCCAGGCTTCTGTTCCGTGCCAGCAAAATATTCATTTCTGTGAATTTCGTACCTCAACTAACATAAATTACATATTTTGCCTCCACTACACAATTCAGACACACACAGTCACGTAGGATACTTGGGCATGTCGGTCAGCCGAGCCCAACATGCATATAGATTTACAAAGGTAGGGCCCGAGGGGTGAACCCGTTAGGCTTTGTCGCTGACGTGACCTTAGCATTAACATATTTCCATCTATCATGCCGCTGGAAGTTTCTGTCTGGGATACGAGAATTAGCGGCTGAAATGCTCCGCCAGACCTTTTGGAATGTGTACTAAATTTGGAATTATCGGGGACAATATCTTTAAATAATTTCTTAAACGATCCCCTAAAGTAGAGTAGCTAACATGCTTTTTCATACGCAAAGGGCGTTTCTGCTTATGGATCCAAATAAAATAACTCTGGAATTTCGTTAATTCCGGCCTTAGACATATATATGTATATACGACCTTAATAACTGGACAAAATACGATTTATGCTAGATGTAGACTTGGATGTCTCTATCAAATACTGTAAATATAACGCCAATGAAATGGATTGGCGGAAACAGATTTTACTTATAAGAATTCATGTGCAAATAATGTCCATCTATTAAATGGTATAAGGTAGGCTTCAGTAGTCCCTCTGGATCTGGATGCTAGAACTGCTTTATTTCAGGTTCTCCTTTAGCTGTTTGGTTCTATCACTGGTAATGTCTGATAACCACAACTTTTTGGCAACTTCTGGAGAAAGAAAAATGAAACAAACAAAAAATAAGGGCATACAGTGAAAGCAGTGATATGGCAAAAACCATGTCAGTATTGAAGTATCGATAAATTTCATAACATGGTAAGATTATAATGCCCATCCAGGGCGTGGCCACAATGCCTGATACACCCGTTCAGGGTACCCCTTTAGGGCCGACTGAAAACACATTTTCAGCGATTACGTGTTACACAAATTCTTTCAAAATCTGTGCAGAAACATAACACCATTCCTAGTTGAAAAACTTAAACGTTTATTGCCAAATATACAATTGTTAATTGGCTTTACCTCTCATAAACAACTCCGGATTATTTATTGCTTAAAACTACCCAATCTTGGACGAAATCACTCCAATGTATTCCATCTGAACAAAGTACAGGCCAGAAATGACCCAATTTCACAGCGGTACAATTACCATGCCTCTAGCATTACTTACTCGTGTAATCAATTACTTTACAAGTCAGATAGACAGGCTGACATAAGCAATTGTTGTCATAACTCCCTATCCTGGGAAAATGCATTTACCCCACAATATCGTGGTCAATAATACCGAGTATTAGACTTTGGCACCTTAGCCTTTGGCACCTTAGCCTTGAAACAAGCATGCGAACCTATCGCACGTGTACGGACCCCAAATAGGACTTCAGAGCCGTTCATGACCATTTTGGCTGCGTTTACATTGTCTGTAAAATGCATTTACCCCACAAGTTCGTGGTTTATAATATATACTTGGTATTAAATTTCGACAAATTAGCCTTGTAACGGCATGCGAACCTATCGCACGTGACCCCATAAATGGTGAATACTAAGAAATGCGTAGTCATTAATAGTATCGATGATCGTCATAATCTATTATTCTACTAATTTCTTCAACATAACAATTTATCTATCTTGGAGTCCATTGTGCCTCCAAACTTATTCCCTGATACAGGTCTGATAAATATCTAAAGCGATACCGAAACTGCAGATAGGCCGGGACCTCAGAGCCATTCATGACAATTTTGGCTACGTTGTTTACATTGTCTGTAAAATGCATTTACCCCGCAAGTTCGTGGTTGCTGATAATGAGTATTAAACTTTGGCGCCTTAGCCTTTGGCACCTTAGCCTTGTAACAAGCATGCGAACCTATCGTACGTGTGCTGACCCCATAAATGGTCAATACTAAGAAATCCGTCATCATTAATAGTATAATCGTCATAATCTATTATTCTACTAATTCTTCTGCATAACAATTTAGTTATCTAGGAATCCATAGGTCTGTGATAAATATCTAAAATGATGAAATGTAGATATGGCACCTAGAACGTTCATGACAATTTTGGCTACATTTATATAAATGTCTGTAAGCCATGACACAGTTTATGAGCAAACGCTTTGACAGACAGGGAGACTGTATATAACCGGCTCTATTAAGTAGAAATTTGAGACATTTCAATTTCTGACCTATTTTGGTGGAAAAAGCTTTTCTTCAAAGTCTAATGTACTTCCACATGCTGTAGCGGATGCGTCACTGAAATAGACTCGGTCAGTCTATGTTTAACAGACCATAAAGGGATACCTTTAAGTTTATTAACGACCTAAGTTCTATAACAGACAGAATAAGCCGAGTAACATACAACTGCTGATTTGGTAGCGGAATTGGAGAGTGATAACAGCGTGAATATTCCTTGTCGTAAGTCTAGAAACATTCCCCATTGCACACAATTAGAACTGAAATAACTTTGCCACAAAATATTGCCAATTTTCTTAACATGGAGTGTGGAACTTAATGAATCGAACACTGCGGTAAGATCTTTTGACAAGCTTTGAATTCTTTTATCTTTAGCAGAAATGGTAGCATCTGAAGCGTTAATTAATTAGGGCACCAAATATATTTCCAATGAGAATTAACTTCATTAGGTAGGAACCGAACTTAAACAGATCGGAATGCACTTGTAAACTGACGATTTGCCGTGCTGGAATATAACTGAATGTTACTACAAGTCCATAGTATATATACACTACAATAGATTTCCTTCAGATCTCCACTTTTTAATTAACAGTTTTGAGCAATTCGACCTTAAGGAAATATGGTATTGAACTGAAAACGAAAGGCAAAGCGCGCGATTCGTCTGTAAATATCCACGAAAACAACCAATATGTCGTTTGTTCTTCAAAAATTACTACGTCGTAATAACCTCTTTCAAGTCGAAAGACTGCACATGAAGTACTCCATGCTTAACAAATTCCTTTGAGGACAGACACATCTTCGCATCTAAACTTGTTCTTATATAGATACAATTATGTGTATGTGTAAGATCTAGAATTAAGTTACGGACTTCTGAAAAGAAACAGATAATGGTTAACAATATTCGACTTGGTCTGACACTTCTGAAATACAATCAAGACACAATAGTTCGTTAATCGCTTCTTCTACAAACACGGCTTCTTCAAGAGCCGACTTATTATTTTGTGCCTTTTAAGGACCAGGAATGTACAAAAACGGCAATAAGTAGCTATAGCCAAGGTAGACAACATATAAAACAATTGAACCGAGGCACACCATTGCCACCCATTGTTTAAAAGCTCTACGTAAATTCCCCTAACAGAGTTGCGCCTCTGAGAAGTTTTAAAATTTAGTATTAATGTTTTCAAGTTGTTGACATTCAACCTTTGGTACGTTACGTATACTAATACCACAATCAACCTCTAAGGAACTCACAATGACAAAATCAAAAATTCCAGTTAACCGGAACATACTACACCTTTTTCGTAAATGTCGACACTTTCGCCTAGTCGTTTATGGAGCATTTGACGAACGGCAAGGAAGTCAGGACAATTCGCCAACCAGCGTCCATATAGCCTGTGTAGCAAGCATTTCTGTGGGTTTTCCGATTGTGTCGTCTGTGTGGTATAAAGTGGTAATCTGGGAACCAGATTATGGCTTGGAGTTTCCCTCGCTCTTTGATGTTAGGCTCTGGAGGATATGAAAAGCTTAGGCAATTTCACAACTCTCGCTTCTGTTCTGTAGATAGTTTTCTCCTCCTCCTCATCTTTGACCGCTTCTAGTACTGCTTTAGCGGATTTGTACTGTTCCTCGTTGCTTTTCTTTTTTGAATGAGGGCGTTCCGCCTGAAGTTTTTGTCTGCTTAATTTCTCTAATCTGTTCTGCTGCACTTTGTGAGTCATTAGACCTTTTAAGGGCTGCCATAGTTCTTTATAAGAGTAATCACATCTGAGAATTGAGGTCTTCGTTGTTGCGTTCGGTGTTCTTTTTAACTTCGGTTTCTTCCAAAATGAAGCAAGGTAGCAAGGCTGACCTAGAATGAATTCAACCTCTTAACGGTCACCTACTTATGGAACACTACATTACCCATAATTCTCAGCACTACTCTCCCCAGGCTTCTGTTCCGTGCCAGCAAAATATTCATTTCTGTGAATTTCGTACCTCAACTAACATAAATTACACTTTACGAGGATTTAACTGTATATTATTATTGACCGCGAAGGATTGAATATCGTCTACAATAAAATTTAATAAGGATGGTGAGTTTCTAGGAATAATTTCTAAAGCTGTTAAGTCATCTACGAACTTAGAACGTGGGCCCCATGAGGGTAGGAGATCGTTAACCATAACTGCGAACAAGATAGGGCCTAGCTTTGTTCCCTGGGGTATTCCACCATTAAGAACATGCGATGCTGAGCGTGTCGAGGTAATACGTACAAATTGGGATCTACCCTGCAAAAACGAGGCTATCCATCTTAATAAACAATTATGAAACTTAAACTTAGAAAGCTTGTCTAGTAAAATACCATGGTCAATAAGGTCAAACCCTTTTCGGAAGTCGGCAAAAAAGAACCTTAACGAGCAGTGACCCCTATCAAGAGCTTCAAGGGCTAAATGAAGGAGGTAAACTAGAGCTTGTTCTGTTGACCTCCCGGAGACAGCAAATTGTTTATCGTCCAGATCGTCAAGGATGGAGGGAAGGATCCTAGCTAATGTAAATCCCTCTAACAACTTAGCCACCTGGCATGTGAGTGATATAGGTCTAATGTGATTTTCAATGTTCGTGGGTGGGCTCTGTTTAGGAACCGGACACACAGCAGCACACTTCAGGAGAGGAGGTATAAAGCCTTCCCTTAGGGAAGCATTATAGATGTCAGCAATCACTGGAGCCAGCTCGGAGGCAAATAGTTTTAACACGATGTTCGGGATTCCATCTGGGCCAGGGGCTTTCTTTGTCTTGATTGAACACAAAGCCTTTATATGCTTCCCTCGTGGTTACATAAAACTCCTCTGGGATTTCTGGGACAGCAATGCCTGTGACGTCGGAGAGTGTAAGGGGGACAAACTCAGAAGTGAGTTATCCCTTTGTCCCGGGACAGTGGGACAACGACTTGAGACTTAGAATTATTGGGAAAGGTCTTCCTCAAGCACACGTGATGTCATTTGGTGCTTTTTAACGAATATTCAAGAGAGGGAAAGAATATCGTCAGGTGGTGCCTTGCTACACCAAGAAACCCCCATTTTTCGACAGACTTTGAACAGCTCATTATTTGCCCAAAGAAATCTTTACAGTAATCGAGAGATAATCTTTCGAAAATTCAAAATACCTGAAGCTTGATCCATTCAAAGTGGTCCAAGCTAATTTATTCATCGTTTTATGATGTGTAGATCGGTTTTTCTGTGTACATCGGGGACTCTCCGTTGGCTTTCCGAATAGTGTTCGATATTCCGAAGATATATTAACGGATGTTTATGGTATGAAAGATTTGTCATGCAGGAGAAAATGTATTGACAGTGCCCTCTTAATACCAGACACTCCAAACCTGGACAGACATGGTAGTGGGTCCCTATGAATCACGTAGTGGTGATGACGTAACGATGACGTCATCACGTGATTTTTAAGTACATGCCCATACCTCCCTCATTTCTAATGCCCACACGCTCAAACCTGACAGACATGGTAGTAGGTCCCTATCAAGCACCTAGTGGTGATGACGTGCAACGATGACGTCATCGGTCATGCGATTTTTAGTATATACCAAAATAGCTCACTGACCATCCACGTGTTGCCCTTAGGGGCCCTATGTTTAAGACTAGATGCATGTTTGTTTTTGGTATGCGAGACCGTCAAACTCGTGTCAGAATTTGGCGTGTCAAACAGTAGAAAATATATAAGCAAATACCGTGAACAAAAATCCTGCAAAAATACGTTGGATCCGAAATGTGGACCTATACAGCCAAAAGATAAACTATTTAGAATGAAAAGTTCGAAGACTATACAGCAAAGCTGATATACAACGTAAAATTCTAACACAAAGCACTACGGTTAACTAGGCCTGACACGAAAAGTACTCGGACTAGATTGCAGCCAGCTGTATCGTTCTTATTAGAACTCGTCAGTATGGCATAGCAAACAGTAATTTTGGGTAAAAACGGTTTTCCTTATTTAGGCACAGCAGAGTACGGTAAATGTGCCAAGTTCCTCACGATAAGAGATATAATCAATCCTGACTCCCTTAAGTGGTTTGTGTGCAGCAAAATGCGCAAAGTTCCTCACGATAAGAGATACATGTATAATGCGCCAAGCTCCTCACGATAAGAGATATAATCATTCTTGACTCTCTTAAGTGGTTTGTGTGCAGCAAAATGCGCCAAGTTCCTCACGATAAGAGATATAATCATTCTTGACTCCCTTAAGTGGTTTGTGTGCAGCAAAAAGTGGTCTGTCACGTGACTTAGACCAGGAAATCAGGAAATCAGAAACGCGGCTCCGAGTTAACAGAAACAGTAAGGGTAATGAGTGGATGTGGTTAAGATTAAATTTTAGAAACGATGACTATAATATTTCGTTAACGAGTTATTATGGCGAAAATATGCAAAATAGGTCACGTGATTAAATGATGTTCTCCAATTATGACGTCATCGATCACGTGATACGACAATTTAAGGAATTATGGTGTGATTAGATTTTGTTTAAACTGTTGTTCCTGTTAGAAACATTTATTTACTATAAATATATTTTCCTTTAAATGAACAAGGCATTAACCGTTGCTTAAGATAATTGCCCACTTCCGCTTTACTTGTCACGCAAAAGGTTTCAATTCTTTTCACAGAGAAAATAATTAATTTAATTTAGCACGGAGGCTCGTATTGAAACCTTTGTGCGTGACAAGTAAAGCATATCGCGTAAGTGGGCTATTATAAGCTCTTCTGAGACTAATCGGTAAACCACAGGTAACCCAACAGACTAATAAGCCGAAAATATACGTCTAGTCTGGACGGCAAAAAGGAGACATTAAATTCGACGTATAACTAAACTGTCGCATTTCTGCCGAACTTAATAGACCAGTTAATTTCTACATTTTGAAAGGGGTGCAAACAAGGCGCGACATCCCGGGGGAGGGACTCCCATATAAAAGGGGTAGGGACTCCCATATAAAAGGGGTTGGGATGCTCGTCGAACATTTTCGATTTGACCCCTAAGGGTACTAAAATGGGCTTAGCTCAAGCTTATTTTGACCCCTAAAAGGTACCGATAACAACATGCCAACATTTTAAACTTTCGATGCCCTTTATTGCAATTGACACCCGACCCCTAAAAGGTACCGCTTTACATAGAAATGTCTGTGTATGATCGTGGATACCCTAAGTGGTATCAAACTCCTGATTTTGACCCCTAAAAGGTACGACGAGCATCCATGTACCCGTCAAATAAGGGAGAACCCCCCTCCCCCCGGGGTGCGACACAGTAATTGTCTGTTAAAACGAGTCAAAGTCCGCGGGAAAATTTACAGACAATGTATGGAAAACTGAAAAAAAATTGCACGCTTCCCAGCACAGCTACATCCCTCAAATTTCGATCAGTTAATCTTTTATCTGGTATCCTGTTTTTATCTGAAGAATATTTTACGTATTTTATTTGGCATCGGATTCTCATATAAACACTGTATTTCGCGCCATGTGCAAAATATTTTCCGAATATACTTTCAAAAAGTCGGAATTAACCGCGAACTGGTCTATTGAATTGAATTGGACATGGCAGAAATTCGACGTTTCAACCAAGCATAAATTTAGTAAAGTTGAACGAGGCCTCTTACGGGTGGGCTAGACTTGCTCCAAGTCACTGGGTAGGCGATTACTGGGTCCAGTATGCGAGCGCGAAGCGACAAAGGACTTTGGGAAAGTCTACGGGTGGGCTTGCTGTGCTATTCACTCTTTATACCGCTGACCACTCGTATTTCATCCCTTGCCTCGACCTACAACAACTTGTTGCACTGTTTTGAGGTTGAAAATACGTTCTGAGAGACAAATACTGGAGACGGCAGGATATCTCACAGGTTAGTGTTTGATATCTTGTTTTACTTTAGTTTATTTGTATTAGAGAGGAGTTCATAAGGGACAGTGAATCACTGTGTTGGCCATCTTGAATAGATCCCCTCGAAGTTTTCGGGTTCGTCAAAGCGCTCTAAAGAAGCAAGCTGACGTAATAATTCTATAAGAACCGACATCAGAATCAAAGGTAAGATAATGCCGAAGATCATTTGTGAAATTAAACCCAGTAGGATGACTTTTGCAAGATGACTTTTGATCGAACTCAGTGCAAAGAACCGGGAAGAAGAGATCACAAATGTATTGAAGGTTTACGGTCGTTTCGCTAACGAGTCGTTTCGCCAACTGTCATTTCGATAACGTCTTAAGTCGTTTCGCTAACGTCCTAAATCTGTTCTCTTGCTTGTTAAGGTTCTATGTACCGTATATTCCGGTATGCAATGCAACCTTTTAACAACTAATCGACCTCGACCTCTCCCGGATAGGGTCTTGCTGACACTCACGAACAGGAAGGGAACAGGAAATACACTTGTCGGACATGATGAAATTTTAACTCGTTGATGATCGCTTTTTGGAAGTACTCTAGATATGAATGAAATGGTTAATTCTAAGCCGGCTTTTATAGTATTTGGGCGGATCGAAAATATTCCTTGATAATTTTAGATGCTCTCTTGACAACGCATCGCTATAATGTTTTAAAAGTGAAAGTGTGTATTAAAAGCTTTCAAATGATATAAGTTACGGGGTATGTTGTAGTCTAGACCTCAGATAAGTTGTAAAGTGAAAATTTATCACGTAGTTCGGCTTTGGCGTCATAGACATAACAACGGAGGACGCCATTCCGAGTTGAAGTAAATTCTGTCTCTGATTTTAGATGCTTACCGAAATAAATCACACCACTCAAAATATGACTGAAGTAATCTTTATTAATCTTTATGTTATATATCGTACATACATACCATGAATAGAACCATGAATATATGACGTTAGCGAAACGACTTAAGACGTTATCGAAATGACAGTTGGCGAAACGACTCGTTAGCGAAACGACCGGATACCGTATTGAAATAGCGAACTGAATATTAAAGTAAACATTTATATATGTAGGAATAAAACATTATGTGTTTTACATTAATTTTGAGAGAAAGAAAAAAAAATATTTTGCTCCCACAGTACACCGGTTCTCCGATCAAAAATCATCCGGGAAAAGTCACCCTACTGATATTTGTTCTTAACTTACCTTTGATTCTGTTGTCGGTTCTTGTAGAATTATTAGGTCACCTTGCCATATGTAGAATGGTACAATATATATGGCGTACCATCCCCGCCAAAATTCATGGTTTGAATTCGAAGTTCTTCACATGAATTTTACACTCAAGTAGAATATTTCATATTGTTATTTTGTATTTTATAAGCTTTATCAAGGTTTCAACATACATGTTTTATATTTGTCGTTCAAGTTTTACATTCGAGATTGTCACTGTTTATTCTAAACTCCACGTCATGCATTCGTCGTTCGAGTTTCACATTACAAAGTCGACGACTTTTATTTTGAACTCGACGTTTTGAATTGAACTTCACGCTTCAGTAACTTCCCGGTTAACCTTGGGAATCTCGTACCCAGAACTCCTCGGTAGTCATCCTTGGAGTTGTTAGGTCTGGTAATAAACGCAGGCACTACGCAGGTGCAGATGTGACAGGAACAACACACGTGCTTGATCTCTGTGCTCTACTGACTATGGAACCCGTTAAGAATACGAAAGCTGCCCTTTGCCGTGTTGTAGATAGCCTGCTTTCAGCGGAGAAAGCGGCGAACTGCGAGAGGTTTGTTGTCGAGTTCTCTTTTGCAAGTTCGTAAACCGTAAATATCATGCTCTTTCCATAGCGCCAGAAGATCTTTACTTAGAAGTAGGCTCTGCTATAGCTTCCTCCTGCTCCGTTTTCAAAGTTCGCCTTCGCCTTTACCCTCCTTCGCCTTTACCTTGGTTCCAAAGGTTTTCTAGAGAGAACACAGCTGCTCGCTTCTTTCTCCGTGGCTGGGTAAAGGTACTTTGAAAACGGAGCAGGAGGAAGCTATACAGAGCCTAGGCTTCTAGGTAAAGATGTTCTGGCTGTGCTTTCGACAGGCTTTGGAAAGAGTATGATATTTACGGTAAAGAGAACTCGACAACAAACCGTGATTTAATTCGCCACTGAAAAGTACTATTGTCGACCAAATCAGTGCAGAGAAGAGATGCAATCCGGCTATTGACTTCACGACCGTTGATCTTAGTAGCGATGTACAGAAGAGGAAATAATCAGAAATCGGAGCAACTGCAGAATACCCCGTCGAAAAACGAAGGGGTTTTCATTAGAAATGTTGCTACGCGTCATAAACGAGGGAGCGTGAGCATAAGTGTAGTTTCAAATAATATATACAACTAACCTAACCCTAACCCACTAATTTCTCACCACCCACCCCTGTGATATAGTAGTGGCTATGCGTCTACGTGTGCTACGCGTCAATAAGACGAGAGGGAATAAGTGCGATGCTATAGTAGTGGCTACGCGTAGTCGTTACGCCGTGTTATAGAGTGGCTACGCGTAGCTGTAGCCACCGGCACGCAAAGGACAGACTGAGTTGCGGGGTATTCTGCAGTAAAGCCCAGAAATCCGCCTGAATACATTTATGCAACGGTCGTCCATTTCTTTCGGCAAACATTCACTAAGCGGATGGACTTCGACTCCTCAGAGAAAGACTGAGCTTCTCGTTTCTACTCTTCTCATTAGGGTTGACGATCACAACATTTACCTGTGTAGTTTGCACTCGTAGTTTGTTTGTCCACAAGTTCTTCAATATCGAGTTCTGACAAAACATTGTCTCTAAACGAAGCACTATGCTACTATAATCCTCCTCCTGTTGGCAGTTATCGAGTTGTTGAATTGTTTCTTGTACTACGGAGAATACAAACTCTGCCGCCATTTTGTGATCGACTGACTGTTGCGCCTGCGTTGTTTATGTCAGCAGTTCCCAAGGTCAACCGGGAGTTACTGAAGCGTGAAGTTCAATTCAAAACGTAGAGTTGAAAATAAAAGTCGTCGACTTTGTAATGTGAAACTCGAACGATGAATGCATGACGTGGAGTTTAGAATGAACAGTGACAATCTCGAATGTAAAACTTGAACGACAAATATAAAACACGTATGTTGAAACCTTCATAAAGCTTATAAAATACAAAATGACAATATGAAATATTCTACTTGAGTGTAAAATTCATGCGAAGAACTTCGAATTCAAACCATGAATTTTGGCGGGGATGGTACGCCATAAATATATACTGTTTTTGAATGCTGTGCCAATGACTTATAGAGGTTTTAATTTCCTAAATGCTAATTACATGACGTCAGGGGAGTCATATTTTCACAAACCCATAGATTGGGCTGCCTGTGGATCACATAGATCCTGTAGATTGTATACTGTAGACCGCATGGATAAGCCACATCCATACTGTAGATACAACTGTAAGCTGCACCCTGAGTTTAGAAGCTTGAGCCTCTGTCCCCTTTGTCTGGTGTTCACATAGCCTGCATCACATCTGAACTGAACCCCAGTGAAGTCTGTCTGCGAATTAAGGAACAAAAGCTTGTTTTGGACCCCCAGCAGAGTAGCACAATTATATGTACCCTCCTCTGATTGGTTTTTAAAAATGCTCATTCTTACACATCTCCTGACTGTCACCAGCCGTGGAGATTGTTATGATGGGCAGTTCATGTCGGAGGCTGCTCGGTTGAAACTGTTCGTTTGCATGTGGGTCAGCTGTTTACTTTGGAATTTCTTACCCTAGACGAGCTGAGTCGTCATATCCCTGTGTTTTACTTTTGGAGAAGGTTAGATTTATTTCAATTTCAGGTCAGGTTTTGAAGTAATGTAACATACAATGTAATAGGCTGACTGTGGTTTAGTGCCACATGAAAGGAAACTTGCCGAACACATTAAATAGAATCTGTCACGACAAAATGTCAAATCTCTCATGCAGCTTGGAAAGATCTAGTACATGTATGTGCCACATCTGAACTCAACTCAGTCAACTGCTCTTGTTCTAGCAAACGAATCTTGATTTCAAACTGATATTCAGTACAGATGCTATTGCTTTCTCATAAATGACGTGTATAAAACCTGCCATATATTGAAATGTAAATTACCCAAATGTCGCACGTGTGACAGTTGAATGGCCATTCAGAAGACATGTAAGAATGAGTAGATGTAAAAACCAATTAGAGGAGGGTACACATAATCGTGCTACTCTGCTGGGGTTCCAAAACAAGCTTTCATTCGTTAATTTGCAGATGTACTTAACCAGGGTTCAGTTCGGATGCGATGCAGGCTACTGTGTTCACAGTGACTATGCAGTGCTCAACCTTAGCAGTAGTTCACTAGCCCGGGACTAGTAAAAATTGCACCTGGGCTAGTAAAAATTGAGAACCACTAGCCACAGGGCTAGTAGGTGTTCAGAGGTAAATAATTATAAATCATTATTACTATTATTATTGAAAGAAAAAAAAGAAAAAACTTGATTGCAAAAATAACCAGGAGAAATAAAAGTCAAATCGTGTTCCAATGTACATGCCACAATGTTTTACAATGCTTTGCAAATTTTCTATTGGAGATGGAGGACTGGAAACTAGGACTCCAGCAGCTCATGGACAGACCGCCATCTTGGTTTTGACTTGTGCACTTGTACTCGTGAACACACTCCTGGACTACCAGGAGTTGGCAGTGGGCTAGTAACTTTTAAAGATCACTAGCCCAAGGGCCAGTAAGTAAACACGTTAAGGTCGAGCGCTGCTATGATTACGAATTTAAGGTAAAAATACTATTTAAAGGAATCCAAAAAATAACCCAGGTTACTAAAACTAGTAGGAAGTGTTTTAGAAGAAAAAACTACAGTACATGTAGCTCTTTGGCAGGAATAATATATTACTGGTTGGTAAAAATGCCAAGGTGTTAGATTAATATATTTTGCAGTTTTGGCCAGCTATCGTGTGACTGAAGCCTGTTTGAGCTGTGGTGTTTTTTCTCAAAAGTTGTCACGATTTAGTTTCATTTTGTCCTGACATACATGTTCATGTATCAATGATTTTCTGAGCCTACCAATTCTCAACATTTTCTTAAGATTCACAGCACAAAGAATTGCTGTTCTCCCTGATGAAGTTTAAATACAGGAAATCAACTGTAAATGAGAATGTAAATTACATTTTTTACATTTCAACACCCTATTAGAGGAACGATATTATACAGTATATCTGTCCTATTACGTTTATTACATTTATTACATTTTAACATCTATTAGAGGAGTGATTAGTTTACAGTATATCCATCCATGGTACTGCATATATTAACATTTATTCGAACACTTGGTTTATAGTGAATTTATTGTATTCTAACACCCTATTAGAGGAGTGTTGTTATAAGGTATTATATCATGGCTGAGCATATACTAACATTTATCCGAGTACGTCCTTTAAAGAATTATTTACGAGGATGGAGGATGGATGTTCCCGATGATAATCCTCTAGGAGCGGATCCAGCTGTTTTACTTTCTAGTGTACGTAAACAAACTACCGAAAAGTTTAAGGAAGAGCTCCAAGACCATAATACCTTTAAGGCCCAATTAGCTTTAAACATAACTTTCGTACTTGATAAACCTGATGGTTACGTATACGAGACAGCTACCTTTTATAGCACACAATCTGTTTTGATCAATGATGCTGGTATCCGTGGGGTAATAGTAGAAGCACATGCTCAGATATACAACCAAATTGAGAAGTGGATCAGTCGTGGATCAAATTGGGTCATAGATAGAATCAATATTCTATGGTTAAACGTCGCTAAATATCAACCACTACGTGGAGGTTCATATTTACCACTACCTGAAGAAATAGCGAATAAAAAAGCTGTGATCAATGTAAACAACAAAGACGATCACTGTGCACTTTGGTCGATATGCGCAGCAATGTTTCCAGTTAAAAAAGATCCTCAAAGGACATCAAAGTATCAAATAGATATGGTGAAATCCAATGAGGTGGACTCACCAACGCCAATCTCACAAATACCACTTCTAGAGAAGCAAAACAACATTTCTATTAATGTATATGGATGGGACCCAAAGGAAAAGTGCTTAATCATATATCATATCTCAAAGAAGACTTTTTCGAAGTACATACATCTACTACTAATAGAAGACCCAAAGAGCGGTAAACAACACTATTGCTGGATAAAGGACTTCAACAAACTACTATTCGATCAAACAAAACATGATCATAAGCAGCACTTCTGTGAACGATGTCTACATGGATATTCCAATGAAGCTCTTCTTACAAAACACATTCCAGAGTGTAATGGTATCAATGACAGGGCCATTAACGCATTGAAATGCCTACCAATAAGAACGACAAAGTTTCGTTTCAGAATATACACAAACAGCTTAAAGTACCGTACATTATCTATGCAGATCTCGAGGCATTGACCACTAAGATCGAAGGACCTGCTCAAGATCCAAAGAAGAGCAACAGACTTAAAACAGAAGAACACATTCCTTGTGGATTTTGCTATATAGTCGTACGTTCTGATGGTCATAGCGAACCACCAGTACTATATAGAGGCAGGGATACTATCGAACGTTTTCTACGATGTATACAAAAGGAAGAGGTGAAGATCAAAGCCCAAAAGGCTAAACCACTACGCATGTCATGGAAAAACTATGAGGCTTACAATAACGCAACGATTTGTCATATCTGTCAGAAGCCCTTGGTTGGTAAAGATAGAGTACGTGATCATTGCCACATCACAGGCGAGTTTCGAGGTGCCGCACACAATACCTGTAATCTAAAATTACGTGTTTTTCCTACCATCCCAGTCGTATTCCATAATCTTCGTGGATATGATGCTCACCTAATAATGCAATCCATATCCATAACATTAGGTAAGACATCTTGTATTCCAAACAATATGGAGAAATACATTTCATTCTCACTTGGTAACCTAAGATTCATTGATAGCTTTCAATTTCTACCATCATCTCTTAGTACATTGGTATCAAGTTCAGAATCAGACACATTCCAACAAATTGTAAAATATACATCTAATCAAGAGAAAGCCAATCTATTAACTCGTAAAGGAGTATATCCATATGAGTACATGGATTCGTGGGATAGATTTGCAGAGACTTCTCTACCACCGAAAGATGCGTTCTATAGTAAACTAACTCTAGAGGACATATCCGATGAAGATTACGAACATGCAATAAAAGTTTGGAACGTATTTGATTGTAAGACATTAGGTGATTATCATGATCTTTATCTACAAACTGATGTACTTCTTCTAGCAGATGTGTTCGAGGACTTTCGTACAACATGTATGCAAAACTATGGATTAGATCCTGCACATTATTATACGAGTCCAGGACTTTCATGGGACGCTTTATTAAAGAAAACAGGAGTGGAACTTGAACTATTAACTGACTACGACATGTATTTATTCATTGAGAAAGGTCTACGCGGTGGTATATCCATGGTATCACAGCGTTATGCCAAAGCAAATAACCAAAGTATACCCGATTTTGATCCCAATAAGCCAAATAGCCACATACTCTATCTTGACGCCAATAATCTATAAGGTTGGGCCATGAGTCAATATCTACCAACAGGAGGATTTGAGTGGTATACACCAACAGAAGAACGAATAACCAATCACACAATCGATTCAGATAAAGGTTATCCTTGAAGTCGATCTTGAATATCCTCGAGAACTTCATGATACACACAACGACTATCCACTAGCTCCCGAGAGAATTCAGGTGAATAAAGATTTGTTCTCAGAGTATCAGACCAATCTATTTGAGGAACTATATAAAGGTAATGGATCTTTGAAAGTGGAAAAACGCGTACCTAACCTATATAACAAAAAACGATATGTGCTACACTACCGCAACCTACAACTGTATCAATCTCTTGGTATGCGCTTGAAAAAGATCCACAGGGCATTACGATTCGACCAATCACCATGGATGGAACCATATATACAAATGAATACAGAGTTACGAAAACAAGCGAAGAGCATCTTCAAGCAGGATCTATACAAACTGATGAACAATAGCGTATTTGGAAAAACAATGGAGAATCTACGTAAGCGTGTAGATATCCAATTAGTGCGCGCATCAGAAGGAAACAAGCTACAACGTCTATTGAATAAACCTAGTTATGCTCGATCCACAATTTTCGATGATGATCTTGCCGCGGTACATAACTACAAAAGTAGGCTATTGCTAAACCGCCCCATATATGTTGGAATGTCAATTCTAGATCTATCAAAGCATCTGATGTATGACTTCTACTACAATGAGATCAAGAAGCAATATGGACAACTCTGTAATCTACTTTATACCGATACCGATAGCCTACTACTACACATTAAAACTGAAGATATCTATACAGACATGGCAACTCATAAACATCTATATGATACTAGTAACTACAGCAAAGACCATCCGCTGTATAGTATTGACAACAAGAAAGTACTTGGTAAAATGAAAGACGAATGTGGAGGTATTCCAATAGTCGAATATGTTGGACTACGATCGAAGCTCTATTCTATATTGAAAGTAGATGGTGGCGAGATTCGTAAAGCCAAAGGCACCAAGAAGGCAGTAGTGAAACATCGTATTCGTCATGATCAATATAAAGAGTGCTTAATGGATAAGAAAGTATTCAAGCATGGAATGAATATGCTTAGAAGTGAAGGTCATAAGATGTATGGTATGCATATGAACAAAGTATCTCTATCACCGTTCGATAGTAAGAGATGGATTTCAGCAAACGGAATAGATACAACAGCCTATGGTCATGGAGACGTTTTTCCAGACGATGAAGAATTAGACGGTTTTATTAGCAATATACTATCAAACGTAGTTGATACACTATCCTACAACAGTAAAAACGTCATTACAGAGGATGAAGATATAGACGACTTTATTTGTGAGTTGCTTCTATCTTAGAATACCTTTTGGTGGTAGTTCTGTATCTGGTGGTATCACTTGTATCTCTTCACGAACGAACCCTCGCTTTGGTGCATCTTTTCCTAAATAGTATAGAACTGGTTGATTTGATGATACGACATTTCGAGAAATATAGTATGTTTGTAAACTCCATACAGGATCAGTTGCTCGTTTTACTCCACCTTCCAATTCTCCGGGTGAGTATAGATATCGAACTAAAACATCGAATGGTAGTTGCCTTTCTTTCAATCCAATAATTCTAGAATATGTAGGAGTCTTTATGTTTACTTGTTGTGCATCTATAGAATTTGAAGGCTCCTTACCCGTTAGTCGAGTAACTTCATTGTTCATAGCCTTGATAACATCAGGAAGCCTAAATACCCATTCTCTACTACGCGCATCCGATCCTTCAGATGTAAGTACCATCTCTTTTGCATATTGATATCCAAATAATCTTTCAGCTATCGTTCTATTTGCTCGTTCAACAAAACTTTGTGCCCTATGATGACCGGCTTCACCTCGTTGGACTTTAGTACCATGTAGTTCTAACGTTTCAGACATACGTCCCATGAATTCTCTACCAGGATCTACTTGTAATGTTTTTGGCCATTCTAATGGACTACGTTTGTAGATTCGATCAAATGCTGCAGACACTTCACCACTATCTTTCGATGCTAAAGGTTCAGCCTCTTTATATCTAGAAGCTACATCGATTACCACTAAAGCATACTTATATAGTTTCCTTCCACGTCCAGGTCGATCGTGAGGTAGAAAGATCAAATCAGCTTGATGAACTTCATTAGGTTTCGATACAGTCCAATGTGGTCGTGGAATATAGTGTGGTGGTGATAGATATATTTGCCACACGGCTTGTTTCTCTAACCAACCCTTAGCTATGTCTTCTGATACGTTTGCAGCCACCGATAGCTTACCAATTGCAGCATGACCTTTCCAATAGCCCATAGGACCATAGAAGATATTCGCAAGTTTAGCATCCATTATATATCTATGTATTCTAACCTTTAACAAGAAAAAGAAAAAAAGAATAAGAACTTATCTAACCAACTAGTTCTTATTCTTTTTTTTCTTAGTATCTCGTCAATCGTAAAAATTCTCGTTTTTTAAAAAGCATATCGACTAATAGCGTATCCACCAACTAGCATTCCACTACCAACGAAAATGAACTCACCAGTCTTCTGTGTTTTGGATGGTTGATAGTAGTCAGAGAAACGAGGTTCTTTCATTGCTTCGAGTCGTTTCAGTGCCTGACGTAACTTATGGGAGCGCACGAAAGCTCGGTTGATATCGAGTTGATTATTATGAGCATCGCGTTCGGCGACTTCATGTTTGCGCGTCCAATCGAACAATTTTTGACGTTCTTCGATATATGCCTCCCTAGCAGCATCGAATTTTTCCGTTGCCCTATCATGTCTCTCTCGTTCTATATTAGCAGTTTCATCTTTTCCACCAAACATCCTAGCAAGCACTCCACCACCAGTGAATGCCGCTGCGTTTACGATCGCCGTGAATAGCATCATTGCGCCAGCTGCAGCCATTATGGTTTGGCCTTTTGTTTCTCGAGATATTGTTTTGCATATATGCTACCAGCTATTACTGCAGTCCACTTCACGTAATTTATAATAGAAGTAGAAGGATCACTAAGCATAGATTCCTTGGTAACCTTTTTTACGATCCAACCAATACCAGTAGCGATTCCCGTTATCATAGCAGCATCGGTCGCTATTTTCGTCAATTCTTTATCCATCCTAATATATATCGTATATCTCTAGTCTTTAAGAGCGACTGCCTGTAAATATCGAGAATCGCGGGACAACGGTGAAATTTCGGAATCCTTCATATTTTGCCAGAACATACCCTTGGGTGAACTGTTTTAGGAAATCATATCAAAAAGTTCCAGCGCTTTTTTAATTTGGCGATTTTTACAAAAGATTGAAAATACGGCCCCAGAGCGGTTTTTGGCTTGTCGAAACGACCGAATCATCACGCAACAACAAAGAGCTAGGGAAGTCTTATAAAAACTCCAATGCAATCATACTTCACACACGTATTAAAACAACTCTTTGACCTCAACATCCAGCAAGAATATATTCCGATAGTGTAATTTATTCTTTTTTCTCCGCCTTTTTAAACATGCATATTTTGGATGCCAAAACATAAGACAAAATAATGGCCAAGTTTGACAGCCCTAAGCGACTCCTGGTATATGATTTTTTTAAATAAAAACTACACGGCATGAAAGCTTGGTTATTCTAGTTTAATCTAGCAAAGTGCCAACTTTGGAATCCAAACGCTTCCCCTCGGCAAAATAAAACGACCATGTACTGTAAGAGAGACGATTTAACCTCTAATTTTACAGTGCTTATCATAAACACCCATTCAAAAAATAAACAAACGTCCAAAATCACTTTTCAACTTCTCTTAGCTGGTCTTTTAAAGCTCTGAAAGTGAAATGTTACCTTTGTACCTTTTTATCAGTCGAGATTTTGAGCCTAAGAGCCGTTAATTGAATCATGGTAGCTATATATAGATTCCCGTGCGAATCCGATCAAACATAATGAAACAACAACAGCGTTGTTCCAGTCATCGAATTGGCCGAAATTCACCAGGCTGTGCTCATTAAATGCCTACACTTACATCGGAAGTACATTCTAAACGACAAATATATCATATTCTGCAGTTATTTCTGAAGCCAAACGAAGACATTTTCAGTCTCAAAGATCTGACCTGTCACCTATCAGTAACGCTAGCGAAGCGCCGGCTCAACGAATACAACTCTAGTTTACAAGTCATGTTATGAGAACTAAAATAAATTCCTGCACCTTCTTTATAAGCCAATAGAAAGCTTAATTCAGATACATGGAGATAAACTACTGACTCAACTCTATATGATAACGATTCCCCTAAACCTGTCTAAAATAGCCCGGTAAATATAATGATGATGATAAACAACTGAGCTGAAAATATACTACTCACCGACAAGAAGGCCCATTTCCACCACTTTTATTTATCCACCCGGACTATCCATTGTGGTGAGGGTCCTAAACGCCAGGCTAAACGATATGCAATAACTTTGTAGTGAGTGATCAAGGTGAACATAACTGATGAAATGTGACACTACTGGAATGTAACGCAACTCGTGCATCCCCGTTACCCGCATAAATTAAATACTTTCTGTGTGGAGAATAACGTGAACTTCGGATCCTATTATCGTAATTTTTCATGTATGAATTCTAGCCGAAGGAAAAACAATTTAAACCACAACAAATATTTCAAATTAGTTTTCTGTTTATATGATAGGCAACTAGTTCCTGTAAAAACTAGTTTTGGTCTGCGTCGGCGGGGAAGATAAACACTGGTATGTAATCAACTAAAGTCGATTGAGGTATGCTAACCGCCGTGGAAAGCGAGTAGCAGCTGACGTTTCGAGCGCTAGCTCTGACGAAGGGCTAGCGCTCGAAACGTCAGCTGCTACTCGCTTTCCACGGCGGTTAGCATACCTCAATCGACTTTAGTTGATTACATACCAGTTTTCTGTTTAGGCCATCCCAATAGAATGTTTCATTTCCCATCGCTCGACCGACCCAAGTTTTTTTGGAAAAGTAAAAAAAATAATTCAAAGCTCCATACCGACCCAATTTTTTGGATAAGTAAAAAAAAAGTATTGAAGCCCCCTTGAAAACCACTAACAATGCATTATAACAGGAGCCCATTACTAGTATTATAAGCATGGCCTAGGAAAAGAAATTTGCGCCGGGCAGAATTGCTGGAAAAAATTCATGCACACAGATAGTCCCTAGCCTCCTCCGCAGGCAACTCCTATATGTTTCAGGCTTCGCCGGAAGCCAATCCGAGCGGCGAAGCCGCGAGGGGACATTTGTTTCACCTCAGACCCTTGCTCGTCTCTCTTATACAACAGGAAGCTCGCCGGTTTCACATCATTTTATTAATTAGGAGTTGCCTGCGGAGGAAGCTAGATAGGCCCAAGTCCCATGGTGGCTCTGTTATGCCCTCAAAATGAAAGAAATAGCATTTCTGAGACATTAAAAAATATTTTTTCGGGACATAGCTGATGGACGTCAAGGTTTCACCACTGTGCCGTATTATGTTTGGTAGGGAGGGGGGTCAGATATTATACTTTGGTTCCATATCCAAATGCTCCGACGACCCCCTACTAGCTCCCCCTACCAGCCATACCCCCCAACTGTTCAAATCGTATGCACATATTATCGCATCTACTATGCATTCGATTGTGCCAGCAAGTGCGGGGAAATACGCATCCGAGAACCAGAAATTCAAAATTTTCCCCGGCCCGCCTAGAAACTCGGTCCTCAGCTGGGCGTCGGATGTAGCTACTCCCAGTACTAGGAAAGTGCGAGGGGAATACGTCGAGGTCCAGGGGGAACGAATCTCTCATACATGGGTCTCATGCCAATGGTAATTATACATGAGTCTCATGCCAATGGTAGTTGTTGAAATATATTTGACATTAACAGGACACAGCTTGGTTATTTTAGGAAATACACCCGATTTGTGCTAAGGAGTGCATGTTTTAGTTATATAACGATGATCTGAGGACCCAGAGGATACATACAATGGGTAACAACTAACGAGGGTAGCCTTCCAAATCGATATAAAAATAACTCAAATCACGTGTTGTGAAACTAAAAATAGATTTCAAATAGTTATCATGGGGCATGGGGATTCGCTACCTCATCCTCTCTTGGTTCAGGGGATTCATTATAAGGGTTATCGATCTGGAGCGAGGAGGTATGGGATTTATTCACCGAGGGTTTCGCCCAAGCAAGGGCGACACCCGGGGTGAATCAGCTCCGCTTATTTTTCACGTGGCTCGTTTTTCTTTGTACCAGTTTCGGGGGAATATATCGCGAAACCCCCGCCCAGTTCCAAAGGCAGAGGGAATCTCGCAACATATTCCCCTGGACATATTCTCCTGGACATATTCCCCCCCAACTTATTCCCCTCACTTTCTTTCATACTAAGTTCTACTTACTCTTTACTTACGGAGAAGTAAATAATTATGTAATGGAACATGGAAAACACGGCATGTGTCCTGAGCGGATCTCTTGGTTTAATACTAGTCTGCTATCCCATCCACTACACCATAAGCTTCATTGGTTGAAAGAACCGAGAGAAAATAAATTGTGATAAGCTCTATTGTGTCAGCTTTGCCATAGTCCTTGGACTTCGTATTCTATGAACGGGAATTTTATGCAAAAATATTTCGTGCAACGAAATGAACCTCGCCATTGTGAGGAATTAGCATTTATCTGCCTTTCACTCGGGGTTATGAGATTATTCACCTCGAGTGCTGCCCTCAAGCGGAACCCTAGGTGAATAAATCAGCCATACCCCTCGATCGAGGTCGATACCCCTTTTACAAACCGATAACCCGAGCTGAAGCCAATAAAATGCATATTTTTTTCACTGGCGAGGTTTTGTCCGTTATCAGTTGTACGAAATAACTAAAATTACTGTTCACAAATCTTCTCATTGTTTCTTTTTTCTCGTTGCTTGTAGCGTAGTGGATAGGACAAGTTGTGGATTGACAATAGGCCCTTTGCAGGACCTGGTCACGTGACCTTCTTAGTCTGTCAATCAAAAACAAGTTGGCGCTAGAACAACATGAATGCCAGAAATGGAAAGAGCAAGCCAAAATTAGCCAAAAGAGCAAGCCAAAATTAGCCAAAAACCCAAGTTTTAGGTTCATATCTTTAAAACTGAAGGAATGGCATTGTTTTGAAAACTTTAATTTAGCTTAATTTAGGCACGGCTTGCCAGTCAGCAAAGATATCCTTACAAACCGAGAGTTTTTCAAAAAATTGCCATTTCTTCAGTTTTAAAGATATGAACCTAAAACTTGTAATTTTTCTAATTTTGGCTTGCTCTTTCCATTTCTGGCATTCATGTTGTTCTTGCGCCATTTTTATTATTGACAGGCTAAAAAGGTCACGTGACCAGGTCCTGCAAAGGGCCTATTTGCATGAAAAAGGCAAGAAACTAATACGTAGAGATCTCGAGCACGGAAAAGAGGTGTAGTTAAAAAAACATCCGGCTTCAATCCTTTTTTTTACTTATCCAAAAAATTGGGTCGGTGTCAAGCTTTTTATTTATTTTTTTACTTTTCCAAAAAAAAATTCGGTCGGTCGGACGATGGGAAATGAAACATTCTATTGGGATGGCCTAATTTGAAATATTTGTTGTAGTTGTATTTTTTTTTGCTTCGGCTAGAATTGAAACATGAAACACAGAAAGTATTTAATTTATGCGGGTAACGGGGCTGCACGAGTTGCGTTACATTCCAGTAGTATCACATTTAATTATGTTCACCATTTTGAAAAAAAATTGATCAAGTTTAGGACCCTCGGGCAGTTAACTTCTTTTCTAATACTGAGTACCAAATTGGATAGTCCGGGTGGATAAATAAAAGTGGTGGAAATGGGCCTTCTTGTCGGTGAGTAGCATATTTTCAGCTCAGTTCTTTGGTATCATGATCATGATACTTACCGGGCTATTTTAGACAGGTTTAGGGGAATCGTTATCATATAGAGTTGAGTCAGTAGTTTATCTCCATGTATCTGAATTAAGCTTTCTATTGGCTTATAAAGAAGGTGCAGGAATTTATTTTAGTTCTCATAACATGACTTGTAAACTAGAGTTGTATTCGTTGAGCCGGCGCTTCGCTAGAGTTACTGATAGGTGACAGGTCAGATCTTTGAGACTGAAAATGTCTTCGTTTGGCTTCAGAAATAACTGCAGAATATGATATATTTGTCGTTTAGAATGTACTTCCGATGTAAGTGTAGGCATTTAATGAGCACAGCCTGGTGAATTTCGGCCAATTCGATGACTGGAACAACGCTGTTGTTGTTTCATTATGTTTGATCGGATTCGCACGGGAATCTATATATAGCTACCATGATTCAATTAACGGCTCTTAGGCTCAAAATCTCGACTGATAAAAAGGTACAAAGGTAACATTTCACTTTCAGAGCTTTAAAAGACCAGCTAAGAGAAGTTGAAAAGTGATTTTGGACGTTTGTTTATTTTTTGAATGGGTGTTCATGATAAGCACTGTAAAATTAGAGGTTAAATCGTCTCTCTTACAGTACATGGTCGTTTTATTTTGCCGAGGGGAAGCGTTTGGATTCCAAAGTTGGCACTTTGCTAGATTAAACTAGAATAACCAAGCTTTCATGCCGTGTAGTTTTTATTTAAAAAAATCATATACCAGGAGTCGCTTAGGGCTGTCAAACTTGGCCATTATTTTGTCTTATGTTTTGGCATCCAAAATATGCATGTTTAAAAAGGCGGAGAAAAAAGAATAAATTACACTATCGGAATATATTCTTGCTGGATGTTGAGGTCAAAGAGTTGTTTTAATACGTGTGTGAAGTATGATTGCATTGGAGTTTTTATAAGACTTCCCTAGCTCTTTGTTGTTGCGTGACGATTCGGTCGTTTCGACAAGCCGAAAACCGCTCTGGGGCCGTATTTTCAATCTTTTGTAAAAATCGCCAAATTAAAAAAGCGCTGGAACTTTTTGATATGATTTCCTAAAACAGTTCACCCAAAGGTATGTTCTGGCAAAATATGAAGGATTCCGAAATTTCACCGTTGTCCAGCGATTCTCGATATTTACAGGCAGTCGCTCTTAATTGTTACTCCATATCTGGTACCGTAGTCTTTATCGGACTCGCGGGTCGTATAGGACTAATGTTCTTAGAAGTGTCGTCTCTATATCTTCTGTATTGATAGTATGCGCTAAACAATGCGGCACCCATACCAATAACTGCGATAGTAGTATTAGTAGATATGTTTCTAGTCCAACTTTCATCTACGTCGGTTTCTTTAGATAATTCACTTTCACGCGAAATCTCTCTCTTTTGAGCCTCTCTAGCAAGTTTATTACTTAGTGCTAGTGCTTTCCCAGCAGCAACCCTCTTTGGATCTTTTACTTTAGTTGGTGTTGTTTTCGGTGGATTCGCAGTTATCTGATCCGTCTGTTCTTCCATCTTGATTCGATATAGTAGTTACTTGCGAAGGTTCAATAGGTGTACCAGGAATGACTATGTGATCAGCTACATTGAACAAAACACTAGCTAGAGCTACAAATCGACCGTGGTTAAGTGCTAATCGACCAGCCGCCATAGATATCTGATGGCGGGCTAATTGGTTTTCTTGTAGATCCTTAAACAGTGCTTGTTGGTCGTCTAGTGTAGCTACGTATGAGACTGCGCGAGTAGCTTGACGTAGTACACCATCTACTAAGTGTACTGTTATTTGATTTGCTACTACGGCCTGGTATCTACTATGTAAACGTTTTACGTCCTTCTCAGATAGTTTAGTTATATCTGTTAAGGAGAAATTCTGTCCTAGACATTCTTTCGTTTTACCCAATACAGCTAAGGTCTTAAGTTCTTCCCGCCATTCTTCGATATCCTCCAATTCGATTGGAAATTCCAATTTGGTTGGTGGACCTGTTAAATCCTCACCTTCCAGTTCTTTGACGTATTCATCCATGATAATATGTTATAGGTGCGGGTATCTCTAACACTAATGCAAAAGGATGTCGCAAACAGAAACATATGCGAGCAAACTTATGAGATCGAAGTATCGTTCGTAATTCATTACATTCTTGTGAATCTCCGTAATCTTCGAATATCCTCTTTCCATCTATAACCGATGCTGTATGAAATGCTACTACGATAGCTACGTTCTCACGAAAAGGTTTACATATACTCGTTAATTGTTGGGATAGTACCCAAATAGATAGTCCTATATGTCGAGCAGAGAATGCTAAATCTACTAGTTTGTCAGTTCTTCGTTTTACATCTTTTGATGCGGCGCAATCATCTAGAATCAATAATGTATTGGTACCTGACCAAAAGGTTGCACAAATATTTAAAGTAACGTTGATAGCATCCTGAGATGGTGATATGACATAAAAATGCGGATCTCGATTAGCAAATCCATGATATGTTTTGTTGTGGGCATACGTAGGACAAATTAATACTATATAATCGAACTTACCACGAAATGGTCCACGAAGTTGTTCTATGAGAAATGCAGTCTTTCCACAATTCGTTGGACCTACTATGAGTGAGTTGAATGGGATGTGTTCTACCAAGGAATCCATCAGTATGTTATACTATGTAAAGATCTGTTCAATATATTAAGCTGAGCATCCGCAAGGACATAGATATGCATGTTTACGTTTCCACTTCCTTTTAAAGTTCACCACCAGTTTGTGCCATTCCATCGCCATGAGCAGAGGAATCTTTTGCTGTACGACAATCGACTAGGATGGCAAATCTGTTATTGTAAAATTTGGTAGGAGTCATAGAAGTATTGGATTTACCAAACCATCCTTTTGCGGACTCCCAAAAATCTGGTGTTAACATACCTCCTGGAAAGAATCTATTTGGAACTCCATTTACGTCTATCTCTATCTTTGAAATATCAGGATTTACGAATGCTTCGCTATCTCGTGAACCGGCGGTGGGAGGATCTACGAATAGAAAGAGTAATCCAGCGAATGATCGTCGTGGAACATTTATATTCTGAGATATCAAAGTATCTGATGCCTTAGCGATAGGTACTAACTTGAAGTGAACTGCGTGATCGTATAGGAATGCAGTACCTTTTTCATATACGCGAAATGTATTCCTAGCTAGCGTTTCATTCTTGATTGCTTCGTATTCTAACTGGATGTTGGTAAGCTTGTACGTACCTATCTTTGTCGAATCTGATCCAACGATTATATCGATAGAGCGGGCTAGAGTTAATTCGAATGAAATAGTGTCTTCTAATGCATGTGGATATAGAACTCCATGTTGTGTCAGAATATCAACGTCTAATGGAATTCTATATTTGGAACCATATGCAGCTAACAATGCATTCTCACCAGTATCTGAAGTACCTGCATCACCGGCCTTAGATCGTAGCTTATTTGTGTTATCTGATTGGATACCTTGTTGTACTCTCGATTCTCTCTCCTGCGTAGATAGATAGATATCTGAATATGTTTGTAATAGATCCGATCGAGCAATGTCTTCTAATATTTCAGCTCCCATCTTACAAACTCGATGTATAACTAAGCAACGTCCAACATTTGCAACGACTCTATTATTAGCATGCCCCCCAGACAATACGATATCACCCAATAGTGCTAAACTACCAGGTACTAATACGATATCTTCTCCCATCGTTGGAACTTCCACATAGAGAGTCTCACCTGGATTGGCAGATGATGGAGTGAAAGTTTTTCTATATAAAATTCGTTGAGCTTTGAGTGCGAGTGGCACTCTTAGTGCTTCTATAGGAATTAACTTCGACGATATCATGTTGAATATACCAAGATATATAGTTATGTTCAATATGGAAGATAGGATCGACGTTAATGTGAGACCTGAGGATAGTACCGACAGATACGAAGAACAACAACGAGATGAAGAAAATCGACGAGAACGAGATGAAGGAGACCGACAACGAGAACGAGAAGCGAATGAAAGATACGTGGCTTACTTATTGAGTGGCAATCAAGATGAAGCTGGGGGTAGTGAGACAATTACCTTAGATGATTTGCATGGTGATGACCCACTTCGAGGATTCACATTCACACAAACCTTTTCAGATTTGGCAAAGGAAAGGCTGGTTGATGATGTAAAAGAGCATTATCCGGATGCGGGTATTCGGCATAACATTGAAATCTACTTAAATAATGGACAACTCACCGTTCGCGAACTTGGAAGCGAAGAACCCTATAAACGTCTATTCGCCGGTAAGGAGGAAAATAATAAATTACGTGTACAGATGAGGAAAGATCTCAAAGATGCTTTAGGTCCAAATAATGAAGAAGCTACCAATGAAGTATTATTTGCAGAACGACAACTCGCCGAGCGGGAAGTAAATAATGAATCTATTCTTGAAGACTCCGAATCGACCGATGCTCAGAAAAAAGTAGCTAATAAAGAGTTAATATCCATCCATAAGGCAAGAGAATTACTTGAACGTCGAGAAGAAGCCATACTAGAACGTATATCGCTACGTGAAAGGGTCAAATACATTTTCAGGAAGTATGGAATGACTGTTCTTGCGGTGACAACTGCTATTGGTGCTATCGTTAGCGTATTAGTTTCCCAGTTATCGAAATCCGTACCGAAACCAGTAAAAAATGGTATCGACAAAGTGGCAGATACAGTAAAGAAGGGGTTAAAAACGGTAGGTGATTTGTTAAAGGAAATGGGAAAGAAACTTGGACAGATACTACCTGGAATGATTGGATCAATTGCGAATTTCATATTTACTATGGCTGGTCAAGCTCTAGGAGTATTAGCAGAGAACGTTTGGTTATTTATCGTAGCTATAGTGGTGATCACAATAGAGCAATACAAACGACGTTAACGAAATAACGCCCATGCAATTCCAGCTCCTGCAATAGATACTATCGCTAGATTGATCCCATGTTGTGGAACTCGTTGCTTTACGCTATGTGGAACTTGTTTCTTTACGCTATATGGAACTTGTTGATATGTACTATGTGGTAATTGTTTCTTTCGTATCTGTCCTTCCATATCTGGTGGTGGGAGTTTAGTTTGCTCATCGTTGATTGAGTTTGATCCTATTATCATATCTTTCGTAGCTATCTTGAATGCGTTATTGTAGCCACTAATCTTTTGAGTATCGAACAATAGATTGCTTGGTAATAGCCATACTCCTATAGCTATTGCCAGATCTAACTTCTTATTCGTACTATCTATTGCAACCTGATAGTTTTTTACGCCTTTCACTAAGTCGTTTTCAATAATCGTGGCTTCAAGCAAAACTTTGAACTCTAGTTTGGTGCCATAACTACCAATGATTGGTGTAAGCATATTAACTTGAGCACCTAGAATGCAATACGCGAAAGCTTCGACAGATCGATTCAATCTACCTAATCCAGCATCCGTTAATCCCTTACCGATTGGTGGCGTAAACCAATTGTATTGTTTTCCATTAGTCTCGTCACCCCTAATAAAGTGAATCATATTGGAATTGGCTAACTTGCCACCCTCATCTTTGAATATATAGAATGGGTCCTTTTGTGTCCATGTGTACATGTCTGGGGCACTCGACCTTAACTCATACTCATTCTTATCGCCGTACCTGGGGAAGTAAACGAATAGGTCACATAATCCTTTATTACGACCTCCACGCCATCTGAAGTCTGGTGTTCGAGATAAACCAAATTCGATGCACAAAGTCTCAAGTGCTGCTTTGCTATAGAGGTTATCAATTTGCTTGAAAGAAGAGTCACCAGGTAGAGGTCCACCAAGTTCATATAGAATTCTTCGTATTGTGAAATAAACGTGAAATTGTAGGAACCCTTGAATGACGGGTGGATACGTTTTGAAAATAGTTTCTCAAACTCATTAATAATTCATGAGATAGTCATCCAATGGAGGAACTGTATTTGGTCACATGCATGGGTCTTGATACCGGGTGAAACCCTTGTGTTTGATCATGTTTCCAACCCTAGTGATCAATATTTCTTAATCATCATATTCATGAACCACTAACTAATTACATACTGATAAACTACAAGTAAGGAGCGAAGAAGTAAAGAAATAAAGAATGACATAGAAAGAAAAAGTCTGCCTCCACTGGAGTTCGAACCACGACCCTTCCGACTGCTTGTACTAACTCTTGTCCACTACTCTACTAGTACGCTAGTTGAAATCACTGCCATCAAAAAAGGATAATAAGCCATCTATTGAATAATTAGATACAACAGTCAAATGGTAAACAATACTTGCTAATGAAGTTTGAAAAGAAACGTATGTAAATTGTCGGTTTTGCATTCGCATGAGAAGACATGTCAAACACTCATTGTTCGTCTTTCATCAGGGGATTCCAAATATTTCGAAAAAAATAAAACCCTCGAGGCTACGCCTCTCGGGTTTCATTTGTTTTCTCAATATTTGGAACCCCTGATGAAAGACTCCAATTCGTGTTTGACATAGCTCATCAAACAATGACACTCCACATCCAGAAGTTGCACACCACGTTGCAAAATTCAATCGTTGAGGCCAATATTTGAAATCTGGACCTGATAACCAATGATGGGACTCCTTCGCTGTCATATGCTTTACGACAGTCTCTTTGAATATGTTCGGAACGCCTGCTTCGAACTTTTTCGTAGGTGTGACATATATCCATAGATTAGTTAAATCGATATCTTGTGCTTTTTCAGTAGGTGGGACCGCCGTAATAGGATATTTCACACTTTTATCTAGTGTTAACGTATGTGGAAAACCATCATGCACATCCCACAATGCGTTATCGATGCGTTTTTGAATGGTAGCACGTGGCTTGGAGACATCATCACCATAGACCGCATAGCTATGATTCCCATCTCGAAAGCAAATACTCGTCGAATATTTGCCTGAATTATGTATGCTCGTGGATGCATAGAACTGGTGAAAATCTGCATGTGGATATATTTTCTTGAACTTCACCAATAGATCGTCATTCAATGTTGCGACCTTGGCCTCCGATGCTTCAATCTTCGCGTTTTCCTCGGCTATTCTCTCTCTATCTCTCCTAGCTAGGATCTCAGCTTTTGACCGTAAATTAGCATTCCGTGTTGGGGTCTCATCATCTCTATCGTCGTCTCCCCCCTCATAATAGTAGCTGAAATTACCTCCGTGCCTCCTCATATTAAAGCTATACATACATACAGTTTATACCTTTAATATATAATGGTTATCTTAAATGTCACATGTCCTACGGCTGACCATACTGTCTACTTCGATAACCCTATTCTTATCAATAATATTTCGCTAGTTGAGGTCACTCTTAGTCACAATTGGTGGAACCTAGCAGAGAAAGGGAGCTTTAAGTGGGATGTCGATGGTGTGATGTTTCCACACGAAATTAAGGCGGGACATTATAGTATAGGAAGCTTGATGACCCAATTCGATCCCGCGGTTGATGCTGGTTTATTGGAATTCATAAACAACACATTTAGGAAATACTATATTTTCGATGTTAAGAAACCAATCCAGTTAACTAAGAATATCTGCGATTTGTTTGGTACAAAGTAGGTGGGGGTCCAACAGGCTATGTGACTATCAATGTGGGAAAATACCCCCTGGTGCCAAAAGATATTAATCACATATATATCTACTGTGATGTGGTGGATTCAGATTTCTCACTTCTTGATGGGAAGCCATCTAAAATCCTACATACTTTTAAAACGACATCGCACGTTTTTGGTGAAACAACTTACTTTCCACCAACCCTCATACCCATTCGAGCCCTAGGAACGATACGGAACTACATTCACCTCACAGTTTACGATGATAAAGGCAATCTCATAGACTTCAACAAGCAGCCTCTACGTTTCGTATTGAAGCTTGAGTAAATCATACGTATATACAATGGATGGCGATTCGATTCAACCGTTTCCAACAGCACCAGGTATCTATCCATCAGGAGATCTAAGGGAACTGAGCGATATTGGATCGAGCTTTAGACTGCAGAAAGTCTGTGATACTCTTGCCGAGCTAGAACAACAAGCAAAGCACTACGAAGTTGTTCGCAAAAAATATGCCCGAGCGCGTGGTATCGTTCATGGGATTGCTGTGGCCACAGGTAGCCTGAGTGGCGTTTTATCAGCTTCTGCGTTAGGTTCATCATTTACGGGAATTGGGATACCTGTGGGATCAGCGGGGTTCCTGTGTGCCGTCATATCGGCTTCGATGACTGTTGTTAGTAAGAAACTTGGCGTTCGCGTCTCGAAGCACGAGAAAACTGTTATGTTAGCAAAAGCTAAGGCCAATTCTGTGGAAGTCAAAGTCTCAAAAGCTCTAGCCGATGGTAACATTTCAGAAGTCGAGTTCGGAAGTGTTATTGATGAGAAATTGAAATACGAGACGCTTAAGCTAGAAATACGGCAAAAAAAACAGGCAAGAAGGTGGATTAAAAAACGTAGAAGAACTTCGATCAGAGATCCGAAAGGAGATGAGAGCAAAACTTGGCAGTCTAGTGGGGTAAGAATAAATATCTCCTTCGAAAGAAACCGGTATGGATTTCATTTTAACTTCGCTAAAAGCATCTACACTTAATCCGTATAAATTACCGTGTTGTTTTGGTTCATATGCTAATTTCGAGATAACGCGTGGGTGACGCTAATTAACATACGTCAACTGCTTAAAACATAAGTAAAATATCACTGAATACTTCATCTAGCACACATAGCCCAATGGGTTTGTCGCTGGGACTTGTGATCGAGATGGGAGCCGTTCACGAGTTCTGGTGTTCAAACCTTGGCGGACTATAATAATAATGTTTAATTCTTATATAGCGCAATTCTCCTAAGAAAGCCCGAATGCGCTTTACAATGTTCAATTTAAAAATACGCAATAAAACTAGTTACAATTCAAATAAAATGAAACGAAAAACATGTATATGAATATAAATAAATGTGAATATAGATAATGAACTATGTAAACTATGACTAAAAATTGAAGTAAAAATTGAAGTAAAAGTAAAAGTAGAGTGCAAACAATGTGTGGTAGATCGGCTTGTGTTGGGTAAGAAGCTCCCAGCCCAACACAAGTCGTAGCGCGTCTGTCGATGTGGCAGAAGTTAAAGTAAGTTAAAGTAATACAGTAGAAATCAGCGGCCAGAGTACAAGATACCTGTGTGAGAACCAAATGTGGTCAGAAGCTGAACTACAGTAGAACGAATACAGTGAAAAGCCGGGCCCGGCAAGTGAATAAAAACCTCTCTAGGAACAAAAAGGAGAAAGAAGGAAAAAGGTGAAAGTGGGTTCCTAGAGAGGTTCTGGTGACACCAGTTTTGGTTTTTTGTTTTTTTGTTTTTTTTCATTATTAATTTTTTTTCTTCTTACGGTCTTAGACTAAATTCTTGAATGAGTACATATCAACGGATGTCGTTCTCACGAATTAGCCGTTTTGGTTAAATAGGAAATGAGTCGTTAAACTTTTGGTTAAGTAATCGCACATATGTTATTCGAAGTACATACTGAGAAAAAAAATATAAATTAAAATTTATCACTATTTAGACCGTGTCTCATATAGATGGGCTCAAAGTGGGAATTGTAAGCAATCAACTCATTGATAAAACGCACGACCGAACCCTTATGTATACCACACCGTTTAACAACGTCAATAAGAGACATACGAGATCCCGAACGATGTAGTACCTCGTAACTTGCTCCAACGACTTTAGTTCGAAGTATAGAGCTGGTACCTATATTGTTTTCTATTGCCGTATGAACAATCTCATAGACTATTTGTTGGACATTCTTAGGTACTCCTTGGGGGTCGAGTTTAGCAAAAGTCGTTGCAATGTGAGGAGCTATTCGATCGGTATTTAAATCTATATCGATCTTATCGTCATCATGTAGAGAACGTATAAAGACATTTCCACAACATATGCTTTTATTGTTTAGTTGCATAAAGCGAGCGACCTCACCTTTAGATCTAACGAACCCACATTGTATACATGCTTGATAAAGTATAGCAGCTAAAATAGTTCGTTTCGCATAGCTACGTTTGATACAAACTTTCTGTACTTGAATGAATGCATCAGCTACGATTACTAATACATTTGTGGGAAACGAGAGGTCGTAATTTTGTTTATAAATAGTGTCGTATGCCTGTAGTTCTCGCATAATCGTTCGTAGTTGTAATTCTTTGTTATCGCTTTGCTTTGGGATTGTGCGGTCTAGATCATGTTGATACCGAAAGCTATCCGGCCCTACTATGCGTAACCGAGTAGTAAGATCGATAGTTGTTTCTTCACATGATTCGGTCTCGGAAACAAGACCACAGGTGTGGCATATGAATTCCGTTCCTTGCATTTCCATCGGGCATAGACATTCGGAACATGTTTCACCAGTGTTAATATGTAACCGTGGTTTGATATGTAGGCTTGCACAAATTGCTGAACCAAGTAATCTAATAAGGTCATCCATACTAGTTGTATACCATATGCCTGTCAATTGTCCAATTGTTTGTTTGTTTAAAAAAAAAAAAAAAAAAATGAAGAGAGGTCGCATAACAATTTCTCTTCATTCTTTTTTTTTTTTTTGTATCGTGATTTCTACTTATCCTCCGATTCTACAACATTTAGATCTTTCTCACTAATGGAGAGGTCATCCAATGCCTTATCGAGATCGTGAGTGTCCGCCACATTTGGATCTTTTTCCGATTCCACTACATTTAGATCTTTCTCCGATTCTACTACATTTGGATACGTGATATTCACCGACTCGTTAGCTCGTTTCTTATCAAGGTTCTTCTTATTGCGAATGGTACGGCGTTGAGGTGCACCACATTTTGCACAAAGTTCGTAAATAGTACGACAGCCTCGACCACACGTCAAACATGGAACGAATATGGCACATTCTCTTCCTATCTGGAAGTTATGTTGAGAGCAATACTCTGACATCTTTGAACACTTCCTTATACATTTCGTGGTCTTTCCTCGCATCAACCAATCACAAGTTCTTGTCTCAATCATCGTGCAACTATCAATCATCGTGTAATATACCTATATATACTATATGTCTAATTGGTATCTTAGTTGTAACGTTTACGTTGAGGTTCTTCAATGATACGCACTTGTCTAATCTGTGTGGTATTAATACGTACTAAGATAACAACATACGTTAATATCGTGAAGTAGAGAATGTATGTTAGTACCATGGATGGATATACTGTAAACTAATCATTCCTTTAATAGGTGTTAAAATGTAAAAAATACAACGAAAAAAATAGTACAACAAAACTGCTACAATCTGGAAAAAAGCAGTAGAAACCGACGGGCTCTATCTCCACTTCGCTGCTATCTTGGAGACATTCGAACCACACCAAACAAGAAGAAGGACAGACTTGCCACCATATCTATCTGCCAAGACTAGCCAGACGTTGGAATGCTGGACTATCTGGCCAAGGCAACACAAGGCCATCCTCGTTGCACAACGAAGGAGTCTCGAAGTCTACATCTCGCACAAGATACAATGGACCTAGAGCAAGAGAATCGCATAGTGCTTTCCCAACACTTTCTATTCCAACATCTTCCATACCTACATAGCACAAAATACCTTCCCCCTTTCTTGGCGATGCGAGATATGCCTCCAAAGACATCTGGGTCGCACCAGAAGACACTGCTGTAGCCATGGCTTCCTTCCAGGCCCGTATTGGATAGAACATTGGCCACTTTCCCCAAGAACCGTACATTCGTAGAATATCCATACTTTGTTCGAATAAATGTTAATATATGCAGTACCATGGATGGATATACTGTAAACTAATCACTCCTCTAATAGATGTTATAATGTAATAAATGTAATAAACGTAATAGGACAGATATACTGTATAATATCGTTCCTCTAATAGGGTGTTGAAATGTAAAAATACAACGAAAAAAAGTACAACAAAACTGCTCTAATCCGGAAAAATATGTCTATTAGTATAATGTATAAATACAATAAATGAACTATAGTAGAATACGAAATGCCGTGTTTTGGCGCACATTCCTGAAATTCCTCAAATTCCTAAGACCAATTAGTATTTTTTTTTTTTTTTTTTTTTTTTTTCATCTAATGGACCCCGAACGAAGTGAGGATAGTCCATTAGATGGAAAAAAAAAATACAACAATTTTACTAATTGGTCTTAGGAATTTGAGGAATTTCAGGAATGTGCGCCAGAACCGGCATTTGATATACTACTAGAGGTCTTGTTCATTGCAAACTGATAGCCATAATCTCAGCCCCAAACTACTTGTATCAAACTACATGATTTGTATATATGTTCACACTGAGTCTGATTGCCTTCACATCTCCAGTGACTTGTACATGAGTCGTGAATGTATAATGCTACATGTAATTAGTTACAAGACATATTTTGTGGTTATACTTGCTGTTTTAGTAAACTTCATGTCATGGGTGGCCATGCAAGGGATTGTGGTCAAAACAGCGAATATTAATGCAATGAACCATTGCAAGATTTTGTCCAAATTATTTATACATGTAGAAATTATTGCTGCTCTGCTCGCTGAGCAGCATTAATGTAGGCTGCAAAATAAAATTCCAGGTTAAAATAAAATTGACCTGAAAATAAATTTGACCTATATGTACATGCATTACGGCCTTGCATGCAAGCCGATGGCTTTGCCATCAACTATACATGCATGCAATTTACCTTAATGCATGTCCTGTGTGCACATGCAAACATACCTGCATGTAAACATGTGCATGTGCTGTTCACTCTACCACATGTCTGTTTTAATTTCATCCCTGTTTAACGAAGTCATTATATTGTTCTGTCCCACACAGTACAGATTATGGAGATGGCAACTGAAGATTGTAAGTGGTATGAATACAAGTGCAAGTTTGGTGAGACTCTGTTCTTCTACAACACTGTTACTGGAGAACGTAGATGGCCAAACCAGGATAACTGTTCTGTTGATGTACATGTAAGTACAGTACATGTAGTATTTTTGGTAAAGAGTATCAATTGATGGTTTGCATGTGACATCAAAAATCTAAACTGTACACATGTAAGTGCTAAAGAGCTGTCTTTTTAATATATTCTAGAGATGGTTAGTAAACATTTCACATCGAAAGGGTGTTTTGTTGTTTGTACAATGTAGCTGCCTTCCCTTCCTTTAATCGCCTTTTTCAGTATGGGAGTTTCTATTTGAGTATTGGACTGGTGCGGTTTTAAGTATGGGTGTATCCTTTGGCTTTAGGATCCGGATCGTAAGCTCTCCTAGTCTGTTACGTTTGCTAATTTCTCCTATTCTTATTTAGCGAGTGTGAAAGTGAATGCTGCAAATTGAATACTATTTGCACCAGTCCCTTTCAGTGCATGTATTAATAACAGTTCCACCGACTCCATTGCGCAGTTCACGTAATGATCCAGCCTATAGCAGCAGTACGACCTGGTGCACTACGGCATGTCTTTTCCCTTCCAGGCTTGCCATTCGCGATAGACTGCTGGCAAGTCCCTTCTACTACACATTTTTTTTAGAATGGCTAAGCATGTCTAGACATGGTACACATAATTGGCTGGGTCTGTAAGTAGGGACTGCCCACTCTTTTGTAAGTTTTGTACTGACCGTGCTTTGTCTCAACATTTTTAACTTGCCAAAGAAACCGGGAAGAATATTCAAGATCAAGAATCAATGCAAAGCGAAGTTGATATGTGGCGCTAATTTAAACAAGAACAGTGGTAACTGATTGTTGTTGATGAACTCGGCGAAATCTTGCACGAAGAGCGTTCACGTTATTGACAGTTTATTTATGACATTCGGACACAAGGTCACTGGAGAATAAACAATAGGACTCGAAGTCCCTTACAAGGTTTGCCTCCGCGCGAGCAACGGTCAATGATGGTGGAAAACGTAGCAAAAAGTATATATACATATATGGGAAGTAATATAGACAAATAATGAAAGCATGAACGTAAACAATAAGGGATAAAGAAGCTACAATACAATCTATTTAATCTATTAGAGCGTAAAACCTAGAACAGCTATATATAACTTCCAGTGATAAAAGAAAAAAGCGCAAGCACTTATCAAGGCATAAGAGCAGCAGCTTAACATTTACAGACGGATGATAAGTTAGGACAATGACAAAACGGACAGATAATGCGCCAGGCTCGAATGTTGTCGACATCAAAAGTGGATAGAAGTCTGTTGGAGAGTAAAGTTTTAAGACGAGTCTTAAAGGCAGCAGTACATTCTGAAGCACGGACAGTTAGAGGTAGAGAATTCCAAAGAGGACCGATACGCACAAAAAAAGATAAAGATATTCAAGAAAGAAGGAGACAGGGAGGAGATAAAAATGAATGAGCCTTGATTTATAATCTAGTTCAAGACCGCGCAAAATGACGTGAGTAGCTCTTCTTTGTACTCGTTCCAAATTACGCAGGAGATAGATGGATCCAAAAGAACATGGCGACCAGACTTGGCTAGCATAGGTAAGGTGAGAGCATACAAGTGAAATGTAAAGAGTTTTCTGAATATCATGCGGAACACTAGCACAGCAATTTCTACGAAGGAAACCAAGCATTTTGTTGGCTTTGGATGTTATGGACTGGATGTGATTAGCCCAATGCAGATCCTTAGGAACCTGAACGCCAAGATCACGAGCTGAACTTTAAGTGCTCAGAATGACACTGTTTAAGGTGTAGGATCTGGCGGGGCTATTACGCTTACGAGAAATGCGTAGGTTTTCACACTTGGTTGGCTGAAAAGTGAGTTCGTTATCGGAGGCCCAGGCTGAGATGGAGTGTAGGTCCTAAAAAGAGACAGCTAGGAAGGTCATTAATATAGAGAAGAAAGAGAATGGGGCCGAGCACAGAGTTTTGAGGAACGCCATAAGGACTTGATGTACATAAGGACTTGATGTACTGTTAATTATGACACATTGCCGGCGACAAGACAGGTAGTCAGTAAACCAGTTAAGTAAAGGTCCAGTAATTCCGAGGGTCTGCAGCTTGCACAACAGGTGAGCGTGGCAAACAGTGCCGAAGGCACGAGTAAGATCTAGATAGATCACATCAATTTCATCACCGCCATCGAGGGATTTACCGATGTCGTGAAGAACAGCAAGAAGTTGGGTAGTACAGGAGAGACCTTTTCGGAAGCTGAGCTGAAGATAAAACAGACGGTCTAGAGAGAATTGGACAAGTCTGCGAGCAACATATTTTACGAGGACTTTAGAAAGGATTGGTAGTAAAGAGATTCCACGATAGTTACGGAACAGTACTTTTTTACCCTTCTTAGAGACAGGGGGTAAGATCTGCGTCATTCCATGCAGTGAAGAATTTTCCGGACGACAGTGAAAGGTTGAAGAGATCGCAGACGGAGGAGAAAATAACGTCTGCGCACTCTACAATTATGCGAGTAGGTAGACCATCAGTACTAGTAGATTTACTGGTATTCAGGCTCTTATATACAAGGTCAGATAGTACTTCGTCCAGAGATACAACAATGTCCGATAGAAATGGGAGGCCTGCTGGGTAGGCAGAGTCAGAGTTAACATCTGGTAAAGAACAGAGAGAGTGATCAGTAAAGATGGATTGAAAGTAATTGGAAAAGGCCTTAGGTTTTTCCAGGTCAGAGGTAATTTCAGTGTTGTCTTCTTGGAGCATAGTTTCCGGAAAAGAGCTGCCTTTTGATTTGGTCTTGAAAAAAAGACCAAAATGGCTTAAGATTAGATTTGATTTCGGAAGCAATGAAACTAAAGTGAGCCTAGACTTTCTCAAAGTCCTTCTTAGCCCCCGCACGAAGACTTTTCACACTTGCAGTGAGCCAAATTTACCGGTTGATTTTTCAACCGGAGGCGTGGCCTATGACGTACTAAGATTTTCCCAATCACAAAGCGTCAATTCTTCAGGCATTGTATGTTGACGTGTCGAGTCAGTCGACCGTGGATGTGGTATTTACAATTTGATTGTACTCGGAAAGACTTTGTAAAAGGCGCGACATGTTAGCTCCACCCCTGAAACGTATTTTCGCGCAAAACGTAAACCCCCGATTCAATTTCCTGCAAGTGAAACAAGTCGAACTCGGTTTGATGCTCGCGCTCGCGTTTTGACCCAGTATAATCGCTTACCTAGTTACTCAGCGAGTTCGACTTGGAGGAAGTCTAAAGTGAGCCTTACGGCAAGCGCGAATCCAATTCTTAATGTTTTGGCGCATCTTTCGAAATTCTTCGTGAACAGCTGGGTCGGAAGAACTGCGACCTTTTTTCTTCCGAAAGGACTTTTTGTTCTTAATCGCGTATCCGAGATTGCAATATATCCAAGGCGCGTCTTTGGTTCTTAATTTTGCGCTTGGGAACAAAGGAACTGACAGCTTCAAAAAGTTTAGTTTGCCAAGTATTTAGACTAGTGTCAATGTCACCCCCTAGGGGAATAGATAATGAGGTCGAGCATAAATAGTCCCGAAGGGAATCAAAGTCAGCATTTTTATAGTTAAAAATAAATCTGTTCGGTGCATTGATTATCTTGAGTGAGCGGTGAAAGTCAAAGTAAATACAATTATGATCCTAGGGGAGGCCATTTGTTCGATCGATGAAAACATTTTCAGCACAGTCAGGATCATGTGAAAGCACTAAGTCCAATATATTTTTGCCTCGAGTAGGAGAATCCAGTGAACTGGAAGAGGAATGCAATTGAGTTCATTTCCCGCATCACTGTTGACAAATCCTGATCCATTAACCCAGCAAAATGCCTGGATAGTGAAAATCTTCCCAAATCAGCTACATGGAGTACTTTTTATCGCAAGCAGCATCCGCCACGCACTTGAAGAGATGCAAAGTTTGACGCCTGGGTCGGTCCCTGGGTTGACGTCATCTCATTAATTAATGCATTATTCTCCATGGCGTCTTTCTATTACAACAATATCGATTTATAGAGAATATACACTGTTTGCGAGTTGTTAGTAAAGAAAAAAAGTCATTTTAGTCAATATGTTAAGTATTTATTTATTTAACTTATTGCAAAGTCGAATTAATTATATGACGTCTACCCAGGGATCGACCCAGGCTTTTACTTACGCGGTCGTGGGTCAGGAAAGGTCACATTTTCAAACAAGCGCAGAACATAGAGTATTCTCTGTAACCCAAAACTTTCTTCACAGAAGTACTCAAAACTTGATGTAGAATCGATAATGATGATAACAAAATAAACGTTAGGTGCACTTTAAACTAGGCATTATTTCCGTTTATATAAAGTTTCATAGAATTTTGACGGATGTTGAGTTACTTGTTGAATTAGGCGCTCGTCGCGTCACAGTCAGTGAACACGAAATCAAAACAAAAACACTGGTTTCGCGCAAAGTATCACGGGGCGTGCTAAAGGGTCTTTAAACCAAGCATGGGCTGCTTAAGAATGAGCAGGTTGCTGCAAATGTAGTTTTTTAAGTCAGGCGATTTAGAAGCTCATTTAAGGGCAGCAATCTCTAGTATTAAATTGTTTCATTTACATGAACGGCATAGCTTTTCACTCGACTGTGATTATTTTACTGACTCGTGCCATTTTGATGTGCCGCTGACAGATCTGCAAAAACTGACCAATGGTATTTCCCATTGCTGGGCTGACAATGATCGGTACAAAATCGGCAGTTGCGTATTCTGTCAAGCCATCGTTAGCCATCTGGAACCATGTTTAGCCATTCTAAAATAATTGCACAGTAAAAGGGACTTGCCAGCAGTCTACATTCGCGACCACGTTCATTCATTTTACTCCCTTCCTCCCTCCTACATCTCCTTCTATGCTTCCACTCTGCCTGAACACGGTCGCGTTTCTCCCATTCTTATTTAGCGAGTGTGAAAGGGAATGCTGCGAATAGAACACTATGCTAAGAGCACCTGGGTGACAGGATAGATTGCCTATACTAGTCACCAGAGAGACGAGTACAGGTCCAGGGTTTATTGCAATATCCACATGTACAGTGAGGTCAACTGTAAATAATTAGGCAAACCAAGCCATGTTTCGTCGATTTGGAATAATGGCAGCATTGTATTGTAATGAGATGCAAGTTTATTGCATTTAAAACATGCTTGAAAGCCAAGAAAGTGTAAATATATCCTTGAAGGAATGTCATTGACAGGTAATCCACTCGTAAATCGATGAACCAATCCCTTGGAAGTGTTAACCTTGTGTTCAGATGGAATATGTTGACCAGCTAAAACAATATTATGTAAAGAATACAGATCGAGCCATGAATTAGATCTGAGCCTTGAGTTGTATTTTGCGATTGCAGTTGAGGCCACCACGTAGCCAGCCAGCCACAAAGTCCCCGCTAACAGTATAACATTAGGCTTCATCATGCATGCCCAATGGTCACCTAAAAAATAAACAAAACAAAATGTGCCAATGATAATGTTATTTAAGACCCAACTTTTTTTGATATTTTTAATTAAAATCACGTACCTTCAAAAACACGTTCAAAAAGATTGTTTCTTTAATTCAAAGGCTACATAACCATACATTTTCTAAAACTAGAATAGTTGCCGATTACAAATACGTATTATTTGTGTGGTTAATTATTAACTAGCAAAGTGACATTTGTAGGTATTAAAAATGGCTGACAAAAGAGAAAGAAACAAGCTTTTTTTTCTACTTTTAATTTATGCTGCAAAAAATATTGATACTGCAATCCAAATGTGAATTAGAAATTGTACGCTTGTCTAAACCAACTCATGATAAAGAAATATATTAAAAGATTAAAATATTCAAGCAAAATAACAATAACTACATGTATCTACAATATATCAAGTATAAGATGCGATTGATCAAATGTCATATAACACAATTGGCTCACTGTCCACATCAAAGTCATGCGTAGGCCCATCCTCTGGTCCTGTAACCACTGGATAATCTACTTGAACAAACTCATCCGACTCTTCTCAGTTCAATCCAAGCTCTAATTCCCGAATTCTTTTCCTCTGATTCTGTACCCGAGGACGAATACGGGGTGTACAACTTGATGGCGTCCTTTGGTGGGAGAAATCGTCACTAGAATTTGAATTTTCAATTTTATGCCCCATCGATGTCTTGATCTTGTCACTTTATTTCTCCGAACTACTTCCAAATGAGTTATCACTGTTTTACTCCGAATTTCTTCAAGATAGTAAAACCTTGCCACCATGTTTAAAGCCCCAATTAGTTGAAATGGAATATTAGTTCATAAAATAACGAAAAAGGCATCTAAAAACTCGCTCAAAATGGCGGACAAATGTAAAATGCTCTTTGTACATTCAAACCGAGGGAGCCTGGGTCATAAATGTCCCTTATGTGTCAATTTCTCTAGTAACGTGTTCACCATATATGGGAGCGCGCCTATATGTGCCCTTGGGAGTCAAAGGGATAAAGAAGCTTGCCACTTGGAAGTGCACTTCACCCTTTACCTGTTTGGCCAATAAATTTACTGTTCATTTAAAGATAATTTTGTTTTTATTATTAACGTGTTTGTTTGTTTAATTCATGATCCCTTGTCTGCAATACATTTTTCTCTTAAAAATGTTACTGTTAACATTTTAAATAAGGACGAGGTAGGTCCTTGATATTGGTGCTGAGTTAGATGATTTATTTGTTGTACCTGTATTCTTTAATACATAGGAACATCCTGAAGACAAATTTGTCAGAACGTCTTGTCTACCCCATGTAACTGCAACGCTGGTATCAAGATGTGCACCAACAGAAAGTATAGAGCAAGAACCTGCATCTAATAACAAAGCTGTCGAACTCTTTGCGGCCAATGAAAATGACATAGGAGATAATAATTTGGATAACATTCTGGAATTACAGGACAGTACCAAATCAGGACCTGTCAACGTGATTCATGGAGCGGAGGTTTGCCAAAACGACAAGAGTTTGGTCAACAGGAACTTCGGAAATACATCAGTCACACTGGGAAAAGAGAAGAGTGTGAAGACAACAGATATTGTATCATACATGCGAATGCCAACAGAACAACAAGAAGAATCTAATGATGTGTTAAATAACACAAAGGATTGTACTGCCAAGAATAAGTCCACGGTAATGAAGATAATTAGTCTGTCTGTTTCAACAAAATCGGCAGAAACACTTAATCCATTGAAATTCAGCCACCGCAGTAAACCTAATGATGAAAAATTATCGCAGTGCAAACAAAGAAACAAGAAAATTAGTAAATTAAGAGATGTGCATGTACATGTAAGATCGCATGTCCCAACTGAAACTATAGATAAACTATTTAAATGCAAGGAGTGCGGAAAATGTTTCAGTCATTCTGGTAACCTAGCAAAGCATATTCAAACACACACTGTAGAAAAGCCATATAATTGTAAGCTGTGTGGAAAGGATTTCAGTAAATCTCGTGGCCTAGCTAAGTATATTCGTACCCACACTGGAGAAAAACCATATAATTGTAACGTATGCGGAAAGGATTTCAGTCAATCTTGTAACCTAGCTAAGCATATTCGTACCCACACTGGAGAAAATCCATATAATTGTAAGCTATGCGGTAAGGATTTCAGTCAATCTGGTGACCTAGCTAAGCATATTCGAATACATACTGGAGAAAAACCATATAATTGTAAGCAATGTGGAAAGGATTTCAGTCGATTTAATAATCTAGCTGCACATATTCGAATACATACTGGGGAAAAACCATATAATTGTAAGGAATGCGGAAAGGATTTCAGTCGATCTGGTCACCTGGTTAAGCATATTCGAATACATACTGGAGAAAAACCATATCATTGTAAACAATGTGGAAAGGATTTCAGTCGATCTCATAACCTAGCTGCCCATATTCGAATACATACTGGAGAAAAACCATATAATTGTAAACAATGTGGAAAGGATTTCAGTCGATCTACTAACCTAGCTGCACATATTCGAATACATACTGGAGAAAAACCATATAATTGTAAGCTATGCGGAAAGGATTTCACTCAATCTGGTGACCTAGCTAACCATATTCGAACACACACTGGGGAAACACCATATAATTGTAAGCAATGTGGAAAGGATTTCAGTCGATCTAATAATCTAGCTGCACATATTCGAATACATACTGGAGAAAAACCATAAAATTGTAAGCTATTCGGAAAAGATTTCAGTCGACTTGGTGGCGTAGCTAAGCAGATTGGAACACATACTGGAGAAAAACGATATAATTGTAAGCAATGGCTCTTATTATTATTATTTATAATTAATAAAGACGTTTGTCTCGATTTGATTAGCCAGCTTTGTGCCAGTACCAAGCGTTTATAAGAATACAAAACTACCTTTGACCATGTTAAGCTTTGAATAGCTCTGTTCATGCTTTAGGGTTGTGCATACCAGGTTTTATGATAATCGTTGAGCTGGCGTTGGATATACCCGCAAAAAACAAACATGCTGTTGAATGACGCCAATTTAAATTTATGCAGTGTACATGCTCAGACTAAATTTACCAGGCGAAACGGCCGTGCCAGAAGCAAGTAAAGATGTACAGCTAAGTTTCTGGACTTTGCAAACACTTTCGCACTTCTAATGTTTAAATAACGTCTTTGAAGAGTGTGTTTGTAATATCAATATGAACAGGACGAGCTAAATGAGATGAATTCGGAAGTAAAGGACACATACAAGCCATTAGTGTACAGATTATTGCTATTTATTTCTCGTCTCTATATCAATTCCAAACCTCCCGGGCATTTGACTGAGTTTCTGGCCTGGTGGTGGGGCATTTACCACTACCACTACCACAAAACGTTTTTGGAATGAGAATTGTTCAAATAGTCGAGTCAAAATAGCGAATTTTACGTCAATGTTTATAAGAGATAAGGGACGCTATGGAACAAGTGCAAATCTCTTCAGTGGGATATTTGCTTAGCTGAACAGCTGACCCCACAGTGGAGTATTTGCAATGCTCTGATTCAAAAATGTCAAATGCCCCACAAGTGCCGGGGGGATGGGCAGATTTGGAATTGATAGACCTTATTCCTTCGAAATTGAAGGTTTTTGACACGTGACTGAAAACGTGTGGAATTTATTCAGCTGCATGTGCCACTTTTCATTTTATCTCCTTTTCTTTATTTGTGGCACTGCCTCTCTGGTTTGGGGATGAACTTCTAGAAGATGTCCGTAATCATCAGTCCCAGTCTTCTCAAATCCTCTGGAACAGCATTAAAATTGTGGTGTAGTATGTTGACTCTCCTACTTGCTCTCCATGGAAACCTATACATACTTTCCACTTTCGAATCCAGGTTTCCACGTGAAGCTCTAGAAAATCGAGCTTTGGAAATATTCTTACTTGCGGGAATGTTGTGCGGAAGAGGGACATGAACTTTGCAATATTCGTCTCTGCAATTGTAAAATAAGTAAAAACCACTAACCTCAATCATAACTTATGTTTATATATATATTTTTACTGTGTGACTACTGTAACTGGGGCCGCTTAGACAAGGAGAACCAATCACGTTTCAGAAGGAAACTACAGCATTTTCCTACGTTTGCTTAGCTAATCAGGATTACATGCATGATATAATACATTGTAGCATTTAAACTTGCTGGAGGTTTGATGTGGTGAAAGGAAGCTTTGATGGAAACGATTAAATAAAACTGAGAAAGGAGAAAAATAACTTTTTTTTAATTGTTACGGGTTGGTGTGGGAATCGAACTCCAAATCGTTGGATTCGAAGCACGCGCTCTACACCACTTTACCATAGAGCCGATTCACTTCTAGACCAGTTTCAAAATAAGGTATACATGTATAAGTTCTGAGCCGGTGAACTTTGGGAACAAGTCGTCATCAAGCGTTGTCAACCTGTTTGAAATTGTAGCCACGCGATTGGCTACTCAGTATCGGGCGGTACGCGGGGAGAGAGTAAAGTATCTGACAATCTATTCACTGTCCCTCTGACGGAAAGAGGAATTTTGTCAGCAGATCAGGCTACAAAGCAGAGTTTGCAAAGGTCGTGTCCGAAACTGTGCTAACACGTAGTTTCTGACGAAGAATGAGATCGCTTTTTCAAAGAAATGAGTTCATTTGGAAGAGTTAGGATAATGATTTCTCAAGTCTGAACACTTCTGGGGTAAGAAAAACTTTCACCTGACGGAGGAAATTACGCCTATCGGACGGGTTTTCGTGAGAAAAATCGGCCTCAAATGCCTCTGGTTTGAATTTGAGTGTGCAGCCTTTCCTTTCTTTTAGACAGAGAAGAGAGAGAACTGTACAGGTCCGCAAATGATCCCGGCCCGCAAATGATCCCAGGCCCGCAAATGATCCCTAAAATGGACCGCAAATGATCCCGCGCTGCAAAATTAATGCTCCCCAATTGGGACCGCAAATGATCCCGTGAAAAAACATTGAATGGCATGGATTTTTTGCCAATGGTAGTGGATCTGTACAGGTCCGCAAATGATCCCAAAAATGGACCGCAAGTGATCCGGCTCGCAAATGATCCCCGTTGGGGACCACATATCATACTGCGAAAAAATGTACAATGGCATGGAACTGGTCGTTGGATTCAATGTTTTAGAAATCAAAATATTCGCATTAAGTTAGTTTTCTTTTTCATATACAAAGTTACAAACGGTACCTTCTACGGTGGCTCGTAAGGACGAATTTCTTTTATATTTCAAATCCTGGGTTAATTCATTAATTTTTAGATGTTTTTATGTTAATAATCCTGATGAGTTTTTATAGTTTTTCTTAATCGGGAGTATACTGACTCAAAGTTAAAATTAAAGAAATTAAAGTTAAGAATAAATAACCCGTAGTATGGGTGCAGCTTGTCCATTAAAAAATATTTTTTTAAACCCGAGTCATTTTTTCAAACACAAAACATTTTGTTTTTGGGAAAAAGGAAAAGTATTTGCTTTGGAAAAAAAATAAAAAGGAATTTGATTTTTTTGAGAATTTGTTTTCTTAATCCCGAGTTCCTCAGTTATCCAGAGTTCTTAACCCGAGCCTTCGTCGACTTACCCTGGATACCAGAGGCTCGAAATCGTCGGTAGAGCGAAGCGAGACCAGCTGAAATCGAGTCGCAGGCTTGATTTCAGGACGAGTCGCGAATTAAGGGAATCAAAACTTCTTCGATCGCGGCATATTACAATATATCCGTACCTGAGCACTTCTGGAACCAGGGTATCGTCGACCGTTCTTATTTCAGAAACCGGTTAGCCTTTTTAATCATCGGGCCAATTATTCTGACGCAATTTTGTTTTCATTTCCAGATATCTCATCCTGCTTGTCAGTATCTCCTATTTACAACACACAAGGAAGCAATCTCAAAGCAACAGCAAAAGTAATAAACAAGCGTAACAGCCAGGAGCGAGCATAATCGCGCCTTGTTTACGAGTGTCAATAACAGACACTGCGAAGGCTGTCAAGATTGGACATGTCGCTGACGACATACGATTTTTATGGACAGGTGTGATCCGGAGTCGATAGCGTGACGTCATGGAGATTTTGATGGACATGTGTTAAAGGGGGTTACCTGCCGGAGCCAATTGTTTAAAATCATTACATCATTATTAAAATCTGTTTTCATTTTTCTTTCATTCATATTTTAGATCCACTATCGAGCGGCAAAAAATCCATGCCATTCCATGTTTTTTCACGGGATCATTTGCGGTCTCCATTGGGGATCATTTGCGGAGCGGGATCATTTGCGGTCCATTTTGGGGATCATTTGCGGCCGGCCTGGGATCATTTGCGGGCCGGGATCATTTGCGGACCTGTACAGAACCCCAAATTGAGAGAAATGCCCCATAACCGCCATTTCTAGACTCCAGAGAAACAACAGGACAACAACAAACTCTTAAAGGGGCATGGTCATCGGTTTATACGCATGCGCAGTAGAGACGAGATAGTTGAGTTTTCCGTGGGCCACAGGAAATTCAACTTATCCGCCATCAATGCGAGCGTGGTATAATCTGGTCCAATTTAACAGCTTGTGTGGGCGATCAGTCCTTCGTACATTATGCATCAATCAGCGGCTTCCCCCTGGGTCAGACCCCCGGGGAACCCACGGGAACTCAGGGGCATTTGTCACGATTTGTCAGCTCCATGTTGACCGAGGGTTTGGGGGAAAACAACACTTTTGCTGCCAGTGGTTTAACCCAGGGGACGGACCCTGGGGATTTGTAATATCAGGTCAGCGATTTACCTGCGATTTCCTAAGTAATAGATTCCAGAGAGTAAAGCTTGCCCAAGACTGTTTTTCTGAATGGAAGTCCGTGCCTGCTGGCATCCCACAGGGGGACAAAACTTGGACCTTGGTTGTTTATCGCTATGATCGATGACCTTGAAGTCCCCTCTGCTCATGGTATTTTCAAGTACGTTGACGACACTACCATTTTTGAAGTCGTCAAAAGCAGAGGTGTTAGCTCAGCACAGACACCCATTGATGAAATACAGGCGTGGTCTATGACTAATAAATTTCAACTACATCCAAAGAAATGTAAAGAACTCTGTATTTCATTTTCACGTTCTCCAAAAGTACATAACGATGTATATATTAATAATTGCTTGGTCGATCTTGTACAGTCTGTTAAAATTCTCGGTGTAATAATTCAGAGTGATTTAAAGTGGAACTCTCACATTGATACATTATAAAGAAAGTTTCTAGGAGACACAATTAAAACGTGCAAACGTTCCAGCTAAAGACCTAGTTAAATTCTATGTTGCTTGTATACAATCTATTTTACTCATTACAGTTTACCAGAATACCTTAGTCTTACCTTAGAACGCATACAAAAGAGAGCAATGCGTATTCTTCATGGCTACGACTTACCTTACGAACAAGCTCTTGCTTTGTCCGGCCTAACTAGCCTTTATCATCGCAGATCTGAACTATGTCATACTCTTTTTCGTAAAATCATATCTAATCCTAATGGTAATTTATATCATCTTTTACCACATAACCTTAGTAATCCGACTGTCACACTACGGTATAAGAGGTCTTTCACACTTCCGCTTTGTAAAACAAACCGATTCCGGAACACTTTCATTAATTCTAGTGTTCGACACTGGCTGAGGTCACACTGGATGAAGTTTACTATAGTTAATTAAGCAGATTTAACTATAGTTAACGGCATCCTGAGTGTGACCTGCATTTTACGGTTTACCGTAGTAAACTCAACTGTGGTTAGTTGCTCCGACAACGGCGGCAGGAAGAAAGAAAAGTTAACTATAGTTAGCCGACCTGAAAAGATGGGTTTATCGCTTAGTTGACAGCTTGTCATCTATTTTGATGTTTGTTGTAATTAAATCCTAGTTTGTGGTTTCTGAACTGTCAACACTCACGTTGGAATGCATCATTTGTCATTTCACTGATTTCAGCCAAGAAAATCAGACGCCAGTTCTTTGTGGCTTGGTATATAACGTGTTACAAGATACAATGATACGGAGATACCAAGATACAGTGATACAGTGATACGGTGATACGGTGATACGGTGATACAGTGATGCGGTGATACAGTGATACAGTGATACGCTGACACGAACATCTCAAATTTCCTTTTTTTTAAGCGGACGCGAAATGGTTTTTTGTTCTAAAAACTTCATCTATTTATATAATATTTTCACTCCTTCGGTCGATCGGCGATCGCGTCCAATAATTTAGTTGCGTTTAAAATATTTATAAGCAGGACTAGAACCCACCAAAAGCACCATTCTAATTCCAAAATATTCGGCTTTTTTCAGAATACTTCGGTAAATTCCCGAATTCTTTTGACTTCTGTTCAGTGTTCATCGTTCGGAAAATGCGCGAAGAAGCCGAGATCAAGCAAAATATGGACTCTACGCATATAATTTTACAGTCTTAATATAAGTGGGCGATAGAAATGGCTCAAAGTCATTTTAGCAGGTATCCATTTCAAGGACTTTTAATTAATACACTATGTGAGTTCCGCACATCGGACGGTGTAAAACGCAGGTGTGCAGGTGTGCAGGTGTGCAGGTGAAATTTGAGTGACCGCAGTCTTCCGGCGACAACTCGGACAAGTACTCGAGAACTTTTAAAAGCTTATATTTTATAAGACTATCTGAATGTCAACAACAACCACAACGCGGGGAATTGTCGTTAAATAGACCAAAGTTTACCTGACATTGAGTCAAACAATATTTGTAGCCTACGGCAACTGAGCAGTCGAAGATGTAGCCTGATTTTCAGACGGTACGAGGTCGTCCGCTCACTTTTAGGAAGACGGCGAAATCAATTATGCTTGGAATTCCTGTGGATATTCTAGCCAATCACAAAGAAAGATGGGCAACCAATCAGCAACGATGTTGTAAGAGCTGCGTTAATACTGTCCTCGCCCGTGATACAGCAACTTGTTGCACTGTTTTGAGGTTGAAAATACGTTCTGAGAGAGAAATACTGGAGACTGCAGGATATCTCGCAGGTTAGTGTTTGATATCTTGTTTTACTTTAGTTTATTTTTATCAGATTCAGAGAGGAGTTGATAAGGGACAGTGAATCACTGTGTTGGCCATCTTGAAATATAGATCACCTCGATTGGCTCGAATTTTCAAAGGTTCGTCAAAGCGCTCTGAAGAAAATTAAAGTTACGGCAAGCTGACCTAATAATTCTACAAGAACCGACAACAGAATCAAAGGTAAGATAATAACGAAGATCATTTGTGAATTTAAACCCAGTAGGATACGGTAAGAACTGAGCTTTCTGATTGCCAAGGCCAAGGGACGTTTGCCAGATGATTTTTGATCGAACTCTGCAAAGAACCGGGAAAGAAGAGAAATTACGGATCACAAATGTATTGAAATAGTAATTGGGGTTAACGTATACATTATATGTAGGAATAAAACGTTATGTGGTTTAAATTAATTTTGAGAGATAAAAACATGTTTTGCTCACACACCGGTTCCTCACACCACGTGCTTATGACGACGACGCCATGTGCACCGTATTCGGAGTGCCGAACAGAACTCCGATCAAAAATCATCCGGGAAAGGTCACCCTACTGGGTTCAAATTCACATATGATATTTGTTCTTAACTTACCTTTGATTCTGTTGTTGGTTCTTGTCGAATTATTAGGTCACCTTGCCGTAATTACAATTTTCTTCAGAGCGCATTGACGAAGCGTGTCCGAATTAAAAAGGTTTATATGGGGACTGAGTACTTTAAATAGACCACCTCGAAGTGTTTGGTTGCCTATGAACCTTATTTTTTATTTTAGATACCAATTCCACATGAAGTGAATGGTACAATATATACTAGTTTGAATGCTGTGCCAATGACTTATAGAGATTTTAATTTCCTAAATGCTAATTACATCAATTATTATACAAACTTTTTTGTTACAATCAAACAAATTTTTCAAATTATCAGTGTTATACCCATGGTTGAAATAAAATGATGTTAGAAATTTGTTTTCCTATATCAGTAGAAATGCCCATTCACAACCACTAAGAAGTGATTGCAGATACCTCCCCTGACGTCATGTAATTATCATTTTGGATATTAAAACCTCCTTAACTCAGCAGCACAGCATTCAAAGCAAAATATATTTTACCATTCACTTGATTTAGAATTGATATCTAAAATAAAACTATTGTACAATCAGGCACTTTAAGTCTAAGTGTAAGCATGTCTTGAAACTGGTGTGTCTATATTTGCATAGATGCTGTAGATTGCAGATAGGCAGCCCAATCTATAGGTTTGTGAAAATATGACTGCAAGAAGATATGTGTGCGGTTTTATATATGTAAGTCCTTAATGTACAAATCAACATACCTTTTCACTTTCAAAAGTTTCATGTTGTTTCCTTTGTGGTTTTTCTTCTCTTGGAACAATTTTAGGAGTTTTCATCCACCTTGGCTCACCACCTAAGAATGAGAGAAGGCTGGAATCTTCTGCCACCATCACCTACGATCTTCACCTCCAAAATGTCACTTTTCATCACCAAAATGCCACAAAACTGATGGTAAATGATAAATGAACTAAGCCCTGCCTGAATTTCAGGATCCAGCGATCCCTCATTCTGGAAAAAAAACATACTATTTCACGACTTTCAACCACCGAGCACCAACCGTGACAAGAGCCTGGGTTGTTGTCTAACACCCTAATGAGGCTGTTGTGACAGTAGGCAGTCGGTGTCCCACTTCATTAGTATGGAGCCTTCAAGTCCAGAATGATGGAAAGCTGGATCCTGAAATTCAGGCATTCCAGTGACGCCAGGAGTTTCCTGTGATTTCAATGACGAAAAGGGAGATTTTGGAGGATGATTGTGCTTGAAGACTTCAGAAGATTCCAGCCTTCTCTCATTCTTTGGTGAGCTGAGGTGCATGGATGAAAAACTCCTAAAAATACCCTAAAGTGGTTCGGAGAGAAGAAAAACCACAAAGGAAGCAACATGGAAACGAAAAGATATGTTTATTTATACATTATACACAATATATCTTCTCACAGCCATATTTTCACAAATGCATAGATTGGGCTGCCTGTGGACCGCATACATCCTGTATATTGTATACTGTAGACCGCATGGATAAGCCACATCCATACTGTAGATACAACTGTAAGCTGCACCCTGAGTTTAGAAGCTTGAGCCTCTGTCCCCCTTTGTCTAGTGTTCACATAGCCTGCATCACATCTGAACTGAACCCCAGTGAAGTCTGTCTGCGAATTATAGACCATGTGTCCGAGCCCATGGTGCTTTGCGCCAATGTTATGATTAGTTTGTTTATCAACGGCCACATAAATTAAAGGCCAGCTTTTAGGTGAGCTAAATGCTCTCGATTGTTGATAAGTTTCATAAAAGAAGTACATATACCCTTTTGGATAACAAATTTCATAATTTCTACTGGATTAAAAACTCAATTGAGCCCACAAATTTTCCCCATATGCTTTGAATATGATTTTAACAGTGCTCAGCAGGAAGCCAGTTGTTCTGTATTTAAATTCTAATTCGATTTACTAGTGCGACTTTTCACAACTCTACAAGCAAACACACGCTCTTGGTACCTTATTTTTATGTCTCCAGTATTGCTTAGCTGTATTTGAAGATCTCTACTTTCTTTGCGAATGATATATTTTAAGTGCAAAATGAAATGTCGTACTCGCACTCGAGTCAAGCTCACAGCGAAGTAACAGCTGAACTTGGCAGATTGGAGTTTGACCCGCGATCGTAGTTTTGGTAGCAAAACTTTCTGGACGTACTGGAGGATGAAAAAATAATGTTCTTGATTGTTTATAAATTTCATAAAAGAAGTACACATAACACTTTGGATAACAATTTCATAATTTCTACCGGATTAAAAACCCAATTGAGCCCACAAATTTTCCTTGGATGCTTTGAATATGATTTTAACAGTACTCTGCAGGAAGCCAGTTGTTCTGTCTATAGATTCTAATTCAATTTACGAGTGCGACTTTTCACAACTTTACAAGCAAACACATACTCTTGTTACCTTATTTTTATGTCTCCAGTATTGCTTAGCTCTATTTGAAGATCTCTACTTTCCTTGCGAATGATATATTTTGAGTGCAAAATGAAATGTCGTACTCGCACCCGAGTCAAACTCACAACAAAGTAGCAGCTGAACTCTGCAAATTTGAGTTTGACCCACGATCATAGTTTTGGTAGCAAGACTTTCTGGACGTACTGGAGGATGAAAAAAAAGGTTAAGGACATTGCTTTCTCTGCTAATGAAAATGCAAAACATATACAGATAAAGATAAGTCGTAACACCTCAGTGGAGCTTAGCCGTGCGAAATTATAATTACGAATGTTCTTGATGCCAGAAGTGGTTGCTTTGTGCTTTGAATTTCCAACGAAGCCCGCCGGTCCCTTATTGCAGCAAATCCCCGGGAAATTCACGTAGTAGTCCTTTTGAACCACAAGTGTTCTCTTGTACATTGTAGACCTAGAGAAAGTAAAATGTGGACTGCTGAAGGATTATTTGTTGAGTGACCCCTAGTCAGTTGGTTTATAAAATTTTATAAAATTAGGCATAATTTTATAAAATTTTATAAAAGTTTGTAAGATTTTATAAAATTAATTTTACAAACTTTCCATGTTAGTAAAATTTTATAAAATTTCATAAAATTATATTGCTTGAAATAAAATTTTATGAACTTTATATGGCTTGAAATAAATATTTATGAACTATATTGCTGGAAATAAAATTTTATAAACATATTATTAAAAAAAAAAATTATGAACTTTTCTTAAATCCTAAATTGCGTGAGGACTTACAATTAATAAATGTAACGATAGCATTGAACTTGCATTCTCAAAGAAAACCTAATGCTTATACTTTTAGAATGACATTTTCATCAGCCTTCAGTGATTTACTGTCAGCCGCTCCCCACCACAAAATTATGATGATCAGCTGCAATCTATGCATATTTTCACCTTTAACACTATAAAGGTCAGTCGGCGGGTTGTGAGACAAAATTTAAAATTTAAGTGAACATTTGGATTTATTGACAGTCTGGAAGTTAGTGAAATGCAAAGTCCGTGGGAAAATTTACGGACAAATGTATCAGTACATGTATATTTAGAAAACTGAAAACACGATTGCATGCTACATGTAGCACAGCTACATCCCTCATATTTTGATCAGTTAATCTTTTACCTCGTATCTCAGAAATTCGATTTTTGAAAATTATTTGGCATCGGATTCCCATACAAACACTACTTGATTTCCCACCATGTTTTCACCCCAGTTTCAAATTAACCACGAACTGGTCTGAGTATCATGCATACCTCGTACATTTTATGTAGTTCAAAAACTGATTTTAGCTGAGTACAAAATTAAATTAAACTTAACTGCAAAGCTACTTCAGATTGTGTTCTTAATTCGTACCTGCAGACCGAGGTCTTAAACGTTTCCACCATATTATTAATATTTTGTTTCTTCGTCTGAGTTAATAATAATTGCACTTCAAGTTCAACTTGACTGGTTCGACAGCACTCAGACGAGTTCACTATTCCAAGGAAGTCTCTCGGCCAACCATGCAAGAAGCAGCGCACTTTATCAGGAACGTCTTATGCCACAGGACGAAAGCGAACAGAACTGTTTCACTGTTTGTGGATCAGACTCTATTAAATCTATAGAGAACAAGACTGCCGGCCATTAAGTTGATCGAGGCGTTGATCTACTTCAAAGTACTCTATCAAGCTTAAGCTCCTATTAAAACAATCACATTCCTCCAACTCTGGGAAGTTTTGTTTGAAGACTTCTTGTCTTGTCGCCATTTTACAGTAACTTTTGGTTTAAACCAGGAGCCCATTGGTTTAAACTGATCGCCATCCTGAATTTTATAATCAGCGCAAATGGACGGCGCTTTCTCCATCATGACACTGCAATGTGGAACTTTGTTGATAACCTTAGGCAGCATCCGGTATTATATTACACTTTCAACCAATCAAGTCACAGAGAATATCATGCAGGTATCATGTTCTGTAATCAATCCAGTTACCGGTAATTTAGCGCCCAAATTCATCTTGTCAACCGTCATCTTCAATGTGAAGTCAAGTCCGTGGTTCCAGAGGTTATTTTTTTCCCGCCGACACACCGAGCGGCTATTTGTGTCGGCGGAAAAAGTAACCTCAGAACCAGGGTATGTCTTTTGCTGTGGTTTTAGTATTTTCAAACAATCTCCTATCCTGGTTCCGTTCCAGAGTTTTTCTAGAGACAACAGCCGCGGAGAAAGAGCTGCGAAGCGGCATAATCAGCGAGCTACGATATGATGCCGATTCGTGACTATTTCTCCGCGGCTGTTCTCTCTAGAAAACCTCTGGAACCAGGGTAACAATCCCCAGGATTCCTCGAGAATCGAAGGTAAGTACATTATTGTCAATTTTCGCTTAGAAAAGCATTTTCATTAATTACAATTTCAGTGTTTATGTGCATCGATCCATGCAAAACAAATTGTTCTTGAAGTCTGTTGAGTATTTGGAAAGAGCACTTATTTAGCTATCACGAGTCCTTGCTCCCAAATTTTATCTTCGAGTTTTGCTATAAAACTTCACGGACTGTCCTTCACTCTTCAGGGCCGCCATATTGGTTTGGCTGCTCAGCTTTCAAGTGACTGTAATACGTGCTCTGATTGGTGCATGCATGTTTGCAGAGGCGGGAAAATGAATGAATCTGTATATTTTGCGCGGAGCGCGGTGTGCTTCCAGTTGTGAGAGAAAGTGCAGTGCGGGATCATGAAAAGATGGACGTTCCCAATGAGTTTTTCTGCTGAATCCTGACAAACAGCAAGCTGTTCTCCAGTGAAGGGTTTCAAAGAATCACTCCAAACCACTGTAAGTATAGAAATGCCATTTTGCCAGTGACACTTAATCATTTCAGTTTCAATAAGAGGGGGACAATAGGTCCTTTGCAGCTAACACATCACGTGGTTGTACTGGAGAGCAAAAAATATCTGACTTCATTTATTTAAATGCATTGTACAAGATCGGTATTGCTATTAGCAAAACCTATTTGTAAATGCTATTTTCCACCTCCAATCGATTGTCGATCTTTCAAAAATAGCGATTTTAAAGATAGCTTGCTCTCCAGTATCCATGGCAACGTCTTTCCCATGGGGATCACGAGCTCAATTAATTCGTTAATGAAGTATTATATCAGCACGTGACTGTTAGCTGCAAAGGGCCTATTGGGGTTTGCGGTGTGGGTCAGTTTTTAGTGTGGTATTTCGGTGAATTGAATCCTTTATTGCGGTGATCTAAAATCCTGTGGTGCGCGTTGTTTGTGTTTTCAAACCTGTGGTGCTCGGTGAAACGTTTATTTTCAATGTCAAATCCATGTAAATTACGGGACTCTTCAAAAGATATTGCGTCATTGTGGTGTCTGTATTTTGTCAACGTTACATGCGGTGATTTCGGATTTTTTTTAGGTGTTGCGGTATTGAGAGCCCCCCAATGTCCCCCCCCCCCCCCCCCCCCCCCCCCCCCTCACCACCCCAATAACTATGCATTCTCTTATAGTCTACTTTCGCTGTCCCAGGCACTGTGCAGCTAGTATTTATTTCGGGGGAGGCCATTTTTTTTTACACTCAATAACAAATTAATGTGTATAAATTTACTAATATATACTGTAAATTATGTCATCTGTAAGAGATTTAGTGAAACCTTCCTAAATGAAGCACTGTTGTTATATTCATAGTTTACTTGACAAACACAGATGGCAATGTCAGGTAGCTTCAAGTCGTCCACCATCACAAGATCAAAGCTAAAGTTATTAATCAGAAGAAAAGTAATGTACATACATAACTGACCAGTAGATAGATACTGTACACTCCTCCCCTCTTAGTTTCAGGGACATGCAAAGTCAGATCAAGTCGCGGAGGAGGCTGCCTGTCCTCGGTTGATCCTTACAGGGTACCATCTCTTCTGAGGTATAGGCTCTACTGAAGCTGCTCGAGGTTCTGGAGCAGCACTCGGTGGTTGGTTAGTTGATTCAACAACTGCATCTGATTTTGCCTCCACTACACAATTCAGACACACAGTCTTATAGGATACTTGGGGATGTCGGTCAGCCGAGCCCGACAGCGTTTATTCATATAATTGCTCATTATAGCTTACAGGCATTCGTTCTTCAACTTTTGGTCTCTATTTACTACTATTATTAATTATTGCGACACTGCCGGATACGAAAACCCAAAACCACTGTGTGGACTAAACGGGAACGTATACTCCCACCAATGCAGTGCCGCCAACTCTGGGAGCTGAGGTCATCTAAATACATAATTGCTCATAATAGCTTACAGGCATTCGTTCTTCAACTTTTTGTCTCTATTTACTACTATTATTAATTATTGCGACACTGCCGGATACGAAAACCCAAAACCACTGTGTGGACTAAACGGGAACGTATACTCCCACCAATGCAGTGCCGCCAACTCTGGGAGCTGAGGTCATCTAAATACATTTAGTCCGATATGATAAATACAATCTTATGCCGATTTATATTAAACTCGGACAATTCTAACCTAGCCAGAATGGTTTCCCTTAATGTTCGTTATGTCTCCAGCTTCTCGATCCAATCATTTAAAAAAATAAAATAAAGCAAGGTAGCAAGGCTGACCTAGAATGAATTCAACCTCTTAACAGTCACCTACTTATGGCACACTACATTACCCATAATTCTCAGCACTACTCTCCCCAGTCTTCTGTTCCGTGCCAGCAAAATATTCATTTCTGTGAATTTCGTACCTCAACTAACATAAATTACACATTTTGCCTCCACTACACAATTCAGACACACAGTCTTATAGGATACTTGGGGATGTCGGTCAGCCGAGCCCGACATGCATATAGATTTACAAAGGTAGGGCCCGAGTGGTGAACCCGTTAGCCTTTGCCACTGACGTGACGTTAGCATTAACATATTTCCATCTATCATGCCGCTGGAAGTTTCTGTCTGGGATACGAGAATTAGCGGCTGAAAAAGCTCCGCCAGACCTTTTGGAATGTGTACTAAATTTGGAATTATCGGGGACAATATCTTTAAATAATTTCTTAAACAATCCCCTAAAATAGAGTGGCTAACATGCTTTTTCGTACGCAAAAGGCGTTTCTGCTTATGGTCCAAATAAAATATCACTGGAATTTCATTAATTCCGGCCTTAGACATATATATGTATATACAACCTTAATAACTGGACAAAATACGATTTATGCTAGATGTAGACTTGGATGTCTCTATCAAATACTGTAAATATAGGGCCAATGAAATGGATTGGCGGAAACAGATTTTACTTATAAGAATTCATGTGCAAATAATGTCCATCTATTAAATGCTGTAAGGTAGGGTTCAGTAGTCCCTCTGGATCTGGATGCTAGAACTGCTTTATTTCAGGTTCTCCTTTAGCTGTTTGGTTCTATCACTGGTAATGTCTGATAACCACAACTCGTTAATGTCTGATAACCACAACTCGTTGGCAACTTCTGGAGAAAGAAAAATGAAACAAACGAAAAATAAGGGCATACAGTGAAAGCAGTGATATGGCAAAGACCATGTCAGTATTGAAGAATCGATAAATTTCATAACATGGTAAGATTATAATGCCCATCCAAGGCGTGGCCACAATGCCTGATACACCCCTTCAGGGTACTCCTTTAGGGCCGACTGAAAACACATTTTCAGCGATTACGTGTTACACAAATTCTTTCAAAATCTGTGCAGAGACATAACACCATTCCTAGTTGAAAAACTTAAACATTTATTGCCAGATATACAATTGTTAATTGGCTTTACCTCTCATAAACAACTCTGGATTATTTATTTATTGCTTAAAACTACCCAATCTTGGATGAAATCACTCCAATGTATCCCATCTGAACAAAGTACAGGCCAGAAATGACCCAATTTCACATCGGTACAATTACCATGCCTCTAGCATTACTTACTCGTGTAATCAATTACTTTACGAGTCAGATAGACAGGCTGACATAAGCAATTGTTGTCATAACTCCCTATCCTGGGAAAATGCATTTACCCCACAATATCGTGTTCAATAATACAGAGTATTAAGCTTTGGCACCTTAGCCTTTGGCACCTTAGCCTTTTATTGTTTAAAACTACCCAATCTTGGGCGAAATCACTCCAATGTATCCCATCTGAACAAAGTACAGGCCAGAAATGACCCAATTTCACAGCGGTACAATTACCATGCATCTAGCATTACATACTCGTGTAATCAATTACTTTACAAGTCAGATAGACAGGCTGACATAAGCAATTGTTGTCATAACTCCCAATCCTGGGAAAATACATTTACCCCACTATATCGTGGTCGATAATACTGAGTATTAAACTTTGGCACCTTAGCCTTGTAACAAGCATGCGAACCTATCGCACGTGTGCGGACCCCATATAGGACTTCAGAACCGTTCATTACAATTTTGGCTGCGTTTACATTGTCTGTAAAATGCATTTACCCCGCAAGTTCGTGGTTGCTGATAATGAGTATTAAACTTCGGCAACTTAGCCTTGTAACGGCATGCGAACCTATCGCACGTGACCCCATAAATGGTGAATACTAAGAATTGCGTAGTCATTAATAGTATCGATGATCATCATAATCTATTATTCAACTAATTTCTTCAACATAAGAATTTAGCTATCTTGGAATCCATTGTGCCTCCAAACTTATTCCCTTGATACAGTTCTGATAAATATCTAAAGCGATACCGAAACTGCAGATAGGCCGGGACCTCAGAGCCATTCATGACAATTTTGGCTACTTTGTTTACATTGTCAGTAAAATGCATTTACCCCGCAAGTTCGTGTTTGCTGATAATGAGTATTAAACTTCGGCAACTTAGCCTTGTAACAGCATGCGAACCTATCGCACGTGTGCTGACCCCATAAATGGTCAATACTAAGAAATCCGTCATCATTAATAGTATAATCTTCATAATCTATTATTCTACTAATTCTTCTACATAACAATTTAGCTATCTAGGAATCCATATAGGTCTGTGATAAATATCTCTATTAAGTAGAAATTTGAGACATTTCAATTTCTGACCTATTTTGGTGGAAAAACCTTTCTTCAAAGTCTAATGTACTTCCACATGCTGTAGCGGATGCTTCACTGAAATAGACTCGGTCAGTCTATGTTTAACAGGCCATAAAGGGATACCGTTAAGTTTATTAACAACCAAAGTTCTATAACAGACAGAATAAGCCGAGTAACATACAACTGCTGATTTGGTAGCGGAATTGCAGAGTGATAACAGCGTGAATATTCCTTGTCGTAAGTCTAGAAACATTCCCCATTGCACACAATTACAACTGAAATAACTTTGCCGCAAAATATTGCCAATTTTCTTAACATGGAATGTGGAACTTAATGAATGGAACACTGCGGTAAGATCTTTTGACAAGCTTTGAATTCTTTTATCTTTAGCAGAAATGGTAGCATCTGAAGCGTTAAAGTAATTATGGCACCAAATATATTTCCAATGAGAATTAACATCATTAGGTAGGAACTGAACTTAAACAGATCGGAATGCACTTGTAAACTGACAATTTGCCGTGCTAGAATATAACTGAATGTTAATACAAATCCATAGTATATATACACTACAGTAGATTTCCTTCAGATCTCCACTTTTTAATTAACAGTTTTGAGCAATTCAACCTTAACGAAATATGGTATTGAACTGAAAACGAAAGGCAAAACGTGCGATTCGTCTGTAAATATCCACTAAAACAACCAATATGTCATTTGTTCTTCAAAAATTACTACGTCGTAATAACGGCTTTCAAGTCGAAAGACTGCACATGAAGTGCTCCATGCTTAACAAATTCCTTTGAGGACAGACACATATTCTCATCTAAACTTGTTTTTATATAGATACAATTATTTGTATGTGTAAGATCTAGAATTAACTTACGGACTTCTGAAAAGAAACAGATAATGTTTAACAATATTCGACTTGGTCTGACACTTCTGAAATACAATCAAGACACAATAGTTCGTTAAACGCTTCTTCTACAAACACGGCTTCTTCAAGAGCCGACTTATTATTTTGTGCCTTTTAAGGACCAGGAATGTACAAAAACGGTAATAAGTAGCTATAGCCAAGGTAGACGACATATAAAACAATTAAACCGAGGCACACCATTGACACCCCTTGTATTAAAGCTCTACGTAAATTCCCCTAACAGAGTTGCGCCTCTGAGAAGTTTTAGAATTTAGTATTAATGTTTTCAAGTTGTTGGCATTCAACCTCTGGTACGTTACGTCTACTAAAACCACAATCAACCTCTAAGGAACTCACAATGACAAAATCAAAAATTCCAGTTAACCGGAACATACTACACCTTTTTCGTAAATGTCTACACTTTCGCCTAGTCGTTTATGGAGCATTTGACGAGCGGCAAGGAAGTCAGGACAATTCGCCAACCAGCTTCCATATAGCCTGTGTAGCAAGCATTTCTGTGGGTTTTCCGATTGTGTCGTCTGTGTGGTATAAAGTGGTAATCTGGGAACCAGATTATGGCTTGGAGTTTCCCTCACTCTTTGATGTTAGGCTCTGGAGGATGTGAAAAGCTTAGGCAATTTCACAACTCTCGCTTCTGCTCTGTAGATAGTTTTCTCCTCCTCCTCATCTTTGACCGCTTCTATTACGGCTTTAGCGGATTTGTACTGTTCCTGGTTGCTTTTCTTTATTGAATGAAGGCGTTCCACCTGAAGTTTTTATCTGCTTAATTTCTCTAATCTGTTCTGCTGCACTTTGTGAGTCATTAGACCTTTTAAGGGCTGCCATAGTTCTTTATAAGAGTAATCACATCTGAAAAATGAGATCTTCGTTGTTGCGTTCGGTGTTCTTTTTAACTTCGGTTTCTTCCAAAAAAAATGAAGCAAGGTAGCAAGGCTGACCTAGAATGAATTCAACCTCTTAACAGTCACCTACTTATGGCACACTACATTACCCATAATTCTCAGCACTACTCTCCCCAGTCTTCTGTTCCGTGCCAGCAAAATATTCATTTCTGTGAATTTCGTACCTCAACTAACATAAATTACACTTTGTATCGGTACATTCCATAGATTCAGCAGAACTTAGTACAACCTGTAACTCTGGCACTTGCGCTACTGGAGTTACGAACTACAACAAGAGGTACTGCTGGAATTGGCTTATCTTCATCCACATGAATTCCAGCATGTTCCCTTTCACTTATCAAACACCTGTCCCAGTATGTAGTATGTACTTGCCTTGATTTTCCTTTTTGTTATTTTAAACTTAATTTCACATAATTTGTAAAAGCATTGTCCTTATATGGCAGAGGCCAACTCGAAGCTCTGCTACTTTGGCCTCTGCACACTTATATGTAACTACTTTTCATATTCTATTTTTTCTTCCTTGATTTATTACCTTCTATTCTCATATTGTAACTTGCTCTATCGATAAGTGTAAAATAAATTGAATTGAAGTTTAAGAGGCAATTTTTAATAAAAATATTTTTATAAAATTTTATACTGTTAATAAATAATAATATAAAATTTTATAAAATATTTTTTTATTTAAAAGACTAAATTTTTATATTCAGTGAACTTTATTTAATAAGACGGTCTCTCAGTTAAGTGAGTGAGTCTTTAATTTTATGACATTTAATTATATATAAGTCATGAAAATCATCCTTAATTGCAATAAAAATTTATAAAACATATTAAGAGGCATTTTTTATAAAATTATTATTATAAAATTTTATAAAAAAATATTTTATATACAAAAGTCTGTTTTTATAAAATTTTACAATATTTTATATGGGATAACGTTATAAAAAATTGTAAAATTTTATAAAATGACTCTATACAAAGCTTGCCATTTTTTTATAAAATTTTACAAACTTTTTTACAAACATTTTATAAAATTTTATAAAACAACTGACTAGGGTCACTTCGCCTCGCTGTCTCGGTCCTTTCTCCGCCATTCCTCTAGTCGCCACTCTAGACCGGGATTCGAAGAAATATTTGAACTAAAGTTTCATTTTAAAAAGTATATAATTATACAAAAAGAAAGTTAGTTAAGCATACATGTATATATACCTATCAATAATTACACGATGGCCCAAACTAGGGATGGATTTCGAAAGATTCGGGAGTCACATAACAACAACAATGATCTTTCTGATTTTTGTAGCCTACGAAAATGATTTGCGTGCACAAAGCACCATGGGCTCGGACACAGGATCTTTAAGGAAGAAAGCTTGTTTTGGACTCCCAGCGGAGTAGCACAATTATATGTACCCTCCTGATTGGTTTTTAATAATGCTCATTCTTACACATCTCCTGACTGGCCATTCAACTGTCACCAGCCTTGGAGATTGTTATGATGGGCAGTTCATGTCCGAGGCCACTCGGTTGAAACTGTTTGTTTGCATGTGAGTCAGCTGTTTATTTTGGAATTTCTCACCGTAGACGAGCTGAGTCCTCATTTCCCTGTGTTTTACTTTTGGAGAAGGTTAGATTTATTTCAATTTCAGGTCAGGTTTTGAAGTAATGTAACATACAATGTAATAGGCTGACTGTGGTTTAGTGCCACATGAAAGGAAACTTGCCAAACACATTAAATAGAATCTGTCACGACAAAATGTCAAATCTCCCATGCAGCTTGGAAAGATCTAGTACATGTATGTGCCACATCTGAACTCAACTCCAGTCAACTGCTCTTGTTCTAGCAAACAAATCTTGATTTCAAACTGATATTCAGTATAAATAACGTGTATTAAACCTGCCATATATTGAAATGTAAATTACCCATATGTCGCACGTGTGACAGTTGAATGGCCATTCAGAAGACATGTAAGAATGAGCATTTGTAAAAACCAATCAGAGGAGGGTACACATAATCGTGCTACTCTGCTGGGGTTCCAAAACAAGCTTTCATTCGTTAATTTGCGGATGTACTTAACCAGGGTTCAGTTCGGATGTGACGCAGGCTAGTGTTCACAGTGACTATGCAGTGCTCAACCTTAGCAGTAGTCCACTAGCCCGGGACTAGTAACAATTGCACCTGGGCTAGTAAAAAAAGAAAACTGTGTTCAGAGGTAAATAATTATAAATCATTATTACTATTATTATTGAAAGAAAAAAAGAAAAAAAACTTGATTGCAAAAATAACCAGGAGAAATAAAAGTCAAACCGTGTTCCAATGTGCATGCCACAACGTTTTACAATGTTTTGCAAATTTTCTATTGGAGATGGAGGACTGGAAACTAGGACTCCAGCAGCTCATGGACTCCAGCAGCTCATGGACAGACTGCCATCTTGGTTTTGACTTGTGCACTTGTACTCGTGAAGACACTCCTGGACTACCAGGAGTTGGCATTGGGCTAGTAACTTTTAAAGATCACTAGCCCAAGGGCCAGTAAGTTAACATGTTAAGGTCGAGCGCTGCTATGATTACGAATTTAAGGTAAAAATACTATTTAAAGGAATCCAAAAAATAACCCAGGTTACTAAAACTAGTTGGAAGTGTTTTAGAAGAAAAAACTACAGTACATGTAGCTCTTTGGCAGGAATAATACATTACTGGTTGGTAAAAATGCCAAGGTGTTAGATTAATATGTTTTGCAGTTTTGGCCAGCTATCGTGTGACTGAAGCCTGTTTGAGCTGTGGTGTTTTTTCTCAAAAGTTGTCACGATTTAGTTTCATTTTGTCCTGACATACATGTTCATGTGTCAATGATTTTCTGAGCCTACCAATTCTCAACATTTTCTTAAGATTCACAGCACAAAGAATTGCTGTTCTCCCTGGTGAAGTTTAAACACAGGAAATCAACTGTAAATGAGAATGTAAGTTATTGTAAATGCTAATTGGTGATTTTATCGGGGGCCAAAACGTGACTGTAGAAGAAAATTGTTTGCTGCTCACCCTCTTCACAAGAGGAGAGGGTCCTGTTCATTTTGTCTAAATTATTTATACATGTAGAAATTATTGCTGCTCTGCTTGCTGAGCAGCATTAATGTAGGCTGCAAAAAAAATTACCTACATGTACATGTAGATTGCAAAACTAACCTACAGTTAGGTTAAAATAGAATTGACCTGAAAATCAATTTGACCTATATGTATAACATGTGTACACATACATGTAAATGCACATGCATTACGGCCTTGCATGCAAGCTGATGGCTTTGCCATCAACTATACATGCATGCAATTTACCTTAATGCATGTCCTGTGTGCACATGCAAACATACCTGCATGTAAACATGTGCTGTTCACTCTACCACATGTCTGTTTTAATTTCATCCCTGTTTAACTAAGTCATTATATTGTTCTGTCCCACACATTACAGATTATGGAGATGGCAACTGAAGATTGTAAGTGGTATGAATACAAGTGCAAGTTTGGTGAGACTCTGTTCTTCTACAACACTGTTACTGGAGAACGTAGATGGCCAAACCAGGATAACTGTTCTGTTGATGTACATGTAAGTACAGTACATGTAGTATTTTTGGTAAAGAGTATCAATTGATGGTTTGCATGTGAGATCAAATATCTAAACTGTACACATGAAAGTGCTAAAGAGCTGTCTTTTTAATATATTCTAGAGATGGTTAGTAAACATTTCACATCGAAAGGGTGTTTTGTTGTTTGTAGCTGCCTTCCCTTCCTAATCGCCTTTTCAGTATGGGAGTTTCTATTTGAGTATTGGACTGGTGCGGTTTTAAGTATGGGTGTATCCTTTGGCTTTAGGATCCGGATCGTAAGCTCTCCTAGTCTGTTACGTTTGCTTTCTCCTATTTTTATTTAGCGACTGTGAAAGTGAATGCTGCAAATTGAATACTATTTGCACCAGTCCCTTTCAGTGCATGTATTAATAAGAGTTCCATCGACTCCATTGTGCAGTTCACGGAATGATCCAGCCTATAGCAGCAGTACGATCTGGTGCACTACGGCATGTCTTTTCCCTTCCAGGCTTGCCATTCGTTATAGACTGCTAGCAAGTCCCTTCTACTGCACATTGTTTTTTAGAATGGCTAGACATGGTACACATAATTGGCTGGGTCTGTAAGTAGGGACTGCCCACTCTTTTGTAAGTTTTGTACCGACCGTGCTTTGTCTCAACATTTTTAACTTGCCTAAGAAACCGGGAAGAATATTAAAGATCAAGAATCAATGCAAAGCGAAGTTGATATGTGCCGCTAATTAAAACAACAGTGGTAACTGATTGTTGTTGATGAACTCGGCGAAATCTTGCACGAATAGCGTTCACGTTATTGACAGTTTATTTATGACATTCGGACACAAGGTCACTGGAGAATAAACAATAGGACTCGAAGTCCCTTACAAGGTCTGCCTCCACCCGAGCAATGGTCAATGATGGTGGAAAACGTAGCCAAAAATATATATACATGTATGGGAAGTAATATAGACAAATAATGAAAGAATGAACGGAAACAATAAGGGATAAAGAAGCTACAATACAATCTATTTAATCTATTAGAGCGTAAAACCTAGAACAGCTATATATAACTTCCAGTGATAAAAGAAAAAGCGCAAGCACTTATCAAGGCATAAGAGCAGCAGCTTAACATTTATAGATGGATGATAAGTTAGGACAATGACAAAGCGGACAGAGATAATGCGCCAGGCTCGAATGTTGTCGACATCAAAAGTGGATAGAAGTCTGTTGGAGAGTAAAGTTTTAAGACGAGTCTTAAAGTACATTCTGAAGCACGGACAGTTAGAGGTAGAGAATTCCAAAGAGGACCGATACGCACAAAAAAAGAGTCACGGAACGTAGAACTGAGTACGGGCTGGATAGAGAGAGATCCAAGCCAGACGAGCCTCTACGAGTCCTAGAGCTAGAGAAGTGCAGAAACTCGGAGGTGTCGAGCAAAATCTCGCCTTTAGTACACCGGAAGAGAAATAAAAGATAAAGATATGCAAAAAAGAAGGAGAGAGGGGAGGAGATAAAAATGAATGAGCCTTGATTTATAATCTAGTTCAAGACTGCGCAAAATGACATGAGTAGCTCTTCTTTGTACTCGTTCCAAATTACACAGGAGGTAGATGGATCCAAAAGAACATGGCGACCAGACTTGGCTAGCATAGGTGAGGTGAGAGCATACAAGTGAAATGCGGAACACTAGCACAGCAATTTCTACAAAGGAAACCAAGCATTTTGTTGGCTTTGGATGTTATGGACTGGATGCATGTGATTAGCCCAATGCAGATCCTTAGAAACATGAACGCCAAGATCACGAGCTGAACTTTCAGTGCTCAGAATGACACTGTTTAAGGTGTAGGATCTGGCGGGGCTATTACGCTTACGAGAAATGCGTAGGTTTTCACACTTGGTTGGCTGAAAAGTGAGTTCATTATCGGAGGCGCAGGCTGAGATGGAGTGTAGGTCCTAAAAAGAGAGACGTACAGCTAGGAAGGTCATTAATATAGAGAAGAAAGAGAATGGGGCCGAGCACAGAGTTTTGAGGAACGCCAGAACGGACAAATTCCCGAGGACTTGATGTACTGTTAATTATGACACATTGCCGGCGACAAGACAGGTAGTCAGTAAACCAGTTAAGTAAAGGTCCAGTAATTCCGAGGGTCTGCAGCTTGCACAACAGGTGAGTGTGGCAAACAGTGCCGAAGGCACGAGTAAGATCTAGATAGATCACATCAATTTCATCACCGCCATCGAAGGATTTACCGATGTCGTGAAGAACAGCAAGAAGTTGGGTAGTACAGGAGACCTTTTCGGAAGCTGTGCTGAAGAGAAAACAGACAGTCTAGAGAGAATTGGACAAGTCTGCGAGCAACATATTTTACGAGGACTTTAGAAAGGATTGGTAGTAAAGAGATTCCACGATAGTTACGGAACAGTACTTTTTTACCCTTCTTAGAGACAGGGGGTAAGATCTGCGTCATTCCATGCAGTGAAGAATTTTCCGGACGACAGTGAAAGGTTGAAGAGATCGCAGACAGAGGAGAAAATAACGTCTGGGCACTCTACAATTAAGCGAGTAGGTAGACCATCAGAACTAGTAGATTTACTGGTATTCAGGCTCTTATATATAAGGACAGATAGTACTTCGTCCAGATAGTAATGGGAGGCCCGCTGGGTAGGCGGAGTCGGGGTTAACATCTGGTAAAGAACAGAGAGTGATCAGTAAAGATGGATTGAAAGTAATTGGAAAAGGCCGTAGGTTTTTCCAGGTCAGAGGTAATTTCAGTGTTGTCTTCTAGGAGCATAGTTTCTGGAAAAGAGCTGCGTTTTGATTTGGTCTTGAAAAAAAGACCAAAATGGCTTAGGATTAGATTTGATTTCGGAAGCAATGAAACTTAAGTGAGCCTAGACTTTCTCAAAGTCCTTCTTAGCCCCCCGCACGAAGGACTTTTCACACTTGCAGCGCGCCAAATTTAGCGGTTGATTTTTCAACCAGAGGCGTGGCCTATGACATACTAAGATTTGCCCAATCACAAAGCGTCAATTCTTCAGGCATTGTAATAATTTAATAATTTATTTATTAATCCTTATACTGAGATAGTACATTGGAGTTTCAGGACATAACAATTCTTACTTAAATTAAAATAATTAGGTAACTATATCTTTTTCTACCAAATTAAGTACTGTTTAAAACACGAACAGCAGTGTTTTATCAAGTTTAAAAATTCGAGGGCGAAGCCCGAGAATTTTTATACTTGATAAAACACGTGCTGTGAGTGTTTTAAACGGCTTCAAAAACGCTTTAAGAATGCAATGAAAGAAAGACGCACATCTCAAGGGAATGGTTACGTAATGAACCACTGAACCTTTGTATTCACAACGCCATGCAAAATATTGGAGTAATCACCGTCTGCAATTACAAACATCTCAAGGGAATGACATGAAGAAATTACCATACTATGTTGTTTGAAGCGACGTTTCGCAATACAAGAAGAATCTGCACTTGAAGGATTTGGTGTCGTGGTTTACCTCGATAAAGTTCAAGACTTGGAAAGCGATGTGACTGACATGACGGCAGACTCTAAATTTTTGACTCCGGCACAAACTATGTAAGTTTACTGCACGTTTTTATTATTTTACGGCTTTGAGTTTGGTTTAATAATTGGAACTAAACAGTATCTCGGTAAACAAGTTGGATACCTTCATTTTAAAAATATTATCTGTGTATCTCGGTAGTCTGCTGATATTAGTAAATCTAGTGCAAAATTTATTATCTAGGTACCTTATGTTCCGTGTACTTTTTGCTATCTTTGGGTCTTTATCAGTGAATTCTTAATTAGGATGAAACTTTATATAAAATTTCATGTTCATTAGTATTCTTTATATAAAACGTTCATCCTAATTTGCAATTCAATGAGAAAGCTGAAACATCAATAGAAATTCCATTGTCTCAATCATTAACCCCGTTTCCCCCTGGGACGGAATTCAAATCCCTCCGCGGGCCTTCTAGAATGATGAGATTTTATCAGGTATAAAGGGGCATGCACGTGACTGATTTGCTTCATCTGATTGGACAAAATGCTCATTAATTATTCATGAGTTTTTGAAGTATATTGTATAAGTACTTAGCGGAAATCTTTAAAATACATTCATCATTCATTGCTAATAGATACAGAAACAAGGACCTCTTATCAAATAACCGAAAACTATCATTAACGTTACATAGGTCACTAATAGAATCCTGTCTAATTTTCATGAAATTACGTTTGTACAAGACATTGTATAATGAAATTCATCACCTACTTCATTGGAGTTACAAAACGAACAAATACGTTCTTCAATAGGAGTGTAGTGTATCGCCCGGTTTCGAGTCAGTCGACCGTGGATGTGGTATTTACAATTTGATTGTACTCGGAAAGACTTTGTAAAAGGCGCGAAATGTAAGCTCCGCCCCTGAAACGTATTTTCTCGCGAAAACATAAACCCCCGATTCAATTTCCTGCAAGTGAAACAAGTCGATTTGATGCTCGCGCTCGCGTTTTGACCCAGTATAATCGCTTACCCAGTGACTCGGCGAGTTCAACTTGGAGCAAGTCTAAAGTGAGCCTTACGGCAAGCGCGAATCCAATTCTTAATGTTTTGGCGCATCTTTCGAAATTCTTCGTGAACAGCTGGGTCGGAAGAACTGCGACCTTTTTTCTTCCGAAAGGACTTTTTCTTCTCAATCGCGTATCCGAGATCGCAATATATCCAAGGCGCGTCTTAGGTTCTTAATTTCGCGCTTGGGAACAAAGGAACTGACAGCTAAAAAAAGTTTAGTTTGCCAAGTGTTTAGACTAGTGTCAATGTCACCCCCTAGGGGAATAGATAATGAGGTCGAGCATAAATAGTCCCGAAGGGAATCAAAGTCAGCATTTTTATAGTCAAAAATAAATCTGAGTGAGCGGTGAAAGTCAAAGTAAATACAATTATGATCCTAGGGGAGGCCATTTGTTCGACCGACGAAAACATTTTCAGCACAGTCGGGATCAGGCGAAAGCAGTAAGTCCAATATATTTTTGCCTCGAGTAGGAGAATACACTAAATGGAAGAGGAATGCATCCGATAATAAGTTAACAAAATTGATTTAATGTCCCGCATCACTGTTGACAAATCCTGATACATTAACCCAGAAAATGCCTGGATAGTTAAAAGTACTTTTTATCGCAAGCAGCATCCGCCACGCACTTGAAGAGATGCAAAGTTTGACGCAAAGTTTAAAGACCCTTTAGCACGCCCCGTGATGCTTTGCGCGAAACAAGTATTTTCGTGGACCACGAAATTCAGTTCTGGGACCGCCGATATATACATGTCAAGAATCTGCTTGCATCGTTGTTACCGCCGATAGTTACTATTATAAAAAAATTGCATCACGTCTAGACATGCCGGAAAGACGATGTTGCGATATTACGTGAAGGGATGAATGGCTTCAAAGTCAGAGCTATAACAGGGATCGCTTGACTCTTTCACTATGGAGAAAAGCTCATTTGTTTTGGCGTTCGTTTTCGTTTCTTCGATTTTGACGAATCCTAAGGAACTGAAAATCGGCTCAAAACATCCTTCCCATACGCACTTGAAATCAAGAGCAAACACAAAATCAGCACTCAGTCGTTACAGTACCTTCTTTAATCTTTCGAACCACCAGGTTTGTTTGCACAAAACACACCAAGCGACTGTGAACCGCGCTATTCTTGTCACTGCATTTCACTCGACCACATTTATATGCTTATGCTTCCAGCTCCAATTGCATGCTGGGTAATGGACACAAAAATCACAAGGGGTCCCCCCTCTGGGACTCCGTTAGTGATTTGGACTCAAGCCGTTGCTTTAAAGTGACAAAAACACATCCTAATAGGTTGAGCAGGGGTAAAAGACTGCCAACTGCAGGATTTCATTGAAGAATGTTTTCCTGTGTCTGAAAGCACAAACACAACGGAAAAACCCTGTGAAATCCGCTCGCAAGGCCTACTTTTCAGCCATCCTCAGACTTAATGATGTCCTCAAGCTCTCTGACAGTGGCATTTTTCTCCAAAATTAGAGCACATTTCATTGGAAACCTTACAGAAGTTGTAATACCTACCGTCAACTAGGCTCGGTTTCAGCCGTTGGGGTGTCGTTTCTCCAAAGCCTCCCCCACTAACGGCTGGGCGCGCGGTCAACACACCGTGTCCGTGACGTCACCTGATTAAAATTCAATATTATTCAATTTGCGTGTTTTGACAAGAAAAGCCGTTTACCCTTGCACGACTGTGGCGTAGTCTCTAAACTTTCAAAACACACTGGAACTCTAAACTAAAACTCCAAGTGTGAAATGAATTCTCAAGAACAAACGCCATTTAAAATTATTGAGAAACTAGGCTGCATTATTTGTTACTCTGTAATATTAGTGCTGCTCTAGACACCTCGCTAACAGAAATTAAAAGCCGAAATACGGGGGTAAAGTTCAGATATTATCTCGGAACTATTCTGAGCTAGAGTCGAGTATTCCCGCTCAGTACTTGTGTAGAGTATGTTTTGGAGACCTTAAAAAATGCACAAACTTAGTACATAGGACTTAAAGAATTGTAAAACTCGTTCGATGCAAAGATTTTCAAGTGAACTGTGATCGCAGAGTAAACGTGGCCTCGGTCAGACGCGATTTCCTCTCTTATAACTCTTTTAATATGGAGTCGTCCGTCTTTTCTTCTCCAATAAAGGCAGCACTAATTTTCTTTGAAGTAGGAATGGCTACCTGGTCTTGCATAGGCAAAGAAATGACTGAACATTTACGGGTTTCGCGACCTTCGAGCTCAGTACAACAAGTGACTTTCCAAACCCGGTGCTTACTAACACAGTGTCTTCACCCAAAACTAACTCTCTTATTACTTCCTTGTGTGAATCCCTTGAATTATTCGAAAGCAAACTTTTCCAAAGCAAATTTAAACGCATTTTGGAACAGCAACCAAAGCTTATATATAAATTATATATATAAATTATGCAAATACATTCAGCGACAGGATTTGAGTGGCAAGGTTTTGATTGGCTAAAAAACCGACAATGCCTCAGCTCGCGCGCCCAGCCGTGAGAGGGGAGAGGATCGCGGGCTCACCGAAACCCACACTGGCTGGAAACCGAGCCTAACCGTCAACCAGTTCGTAGAATTCACCCGAATGGCATTGTGGAGAAAGTTTGAGCCCTCGGCTTAAAAGGTCAGCAGTATCTAACTGCCCTAGGCTAGCCAAACTTGAACTGAGGGGGGAGGATTGAGTTAGCACTCAGGATTTCACACACGATCGGACCCGAAAGAACTTATTTAGGGCATTCTTTTAAATATTGAACCAAAATGTGTTGACAGTTTTTGAGACATCCAACAGCCTAGCAAATCCGAGATGGCGCCAGCGAAGAACAAACGCCGAGAAAATTGTCACGGTCTGTCTTCCTTCCTAAAAAGAAGGTAAGAAGAAAGAAGATCATTCGCCGATATTTCTTCGATCTTTCAGTTAGGGAAACACAAGCAACTGCGGTGAGTTTGGAGAGTACTCTGCGTTCTTGCTTTTCTGAGTACATTTGTAAATAGCCGGCGACTTAGCGGACGCCGAGCGGATGACTCGATCTGGCTGTTCAAAGGACTGTCGATTCTCCAACGGTATGATACTCGTCGTTTAGTTTCCTAGTTGCGTGTATATCAGTGGATAAACTCAAAGAATACCTTGCCGTTCCTCCGTTGTATCCGTGCTACTAATTCCGATATTTAGTAGCTCGTAAGTGTTCAAACCGAAGTCAAGTCAACGCAAATACTTTGTCAGTATAGCGATCGGTCAGTACACACACTTATAATATTCTCCTCAGCGAGCAAATAAAATTATTGCTGCTACTGATTTTCTATTGCTGTATGCTGTTGCTTGATTTATTCCTCATCTAGATTATTAGTTAGATGTGTATTTGATCAAGAATCGAACTGTTTGTGTTCTACAATCTCGTATGAAATGCATATAAGTGTTCATGCATCAGTTTTAAAATCCAAGAACGCGCTGAATAATTAAACGTCCTGCATCAAGTTCTCTTCCAAGTTCTACCTTTGTGGATGTTTGATTAATGAATAAGTCTCAGCTTTCAACGCTGAATCGATTTTAGGGCTTTAGTTATTTCTTAAACTAGGCATTATTTCCGTTAATATATAAAGTTTCATAGAATTTTGACCGATGTTGAGTTACTTGTTGAATTAGGCGCTCGTCGCGTCACAGTCAGTGAACACGAATTCAAAACAAAAACACTGGTTTCGCGCAAAGTATCACGGGGCGTGCTAAAGGGTCTTTAAACCAAGCATGGGGTGCTTAAGAATGAGCAGGTTGCTGCAAATGTAGTGTTTTAAGTCAGGCGATCTAGAAGCTCATTTAAGGGCAGCAATCTCTAGTATTAAATTGTTTCACTTACATGAACGGCATAGCTTTTCACTCGGCTGTGATTATTTTACTGACTCGTGTCATTTTGATGAGCCGCTGACAGATCTGCAAAAAACTGACCAATGGTATTTCCCATTGCTGGGCTGACGGGCAATTCAATGATCGGTACAAAATCGGCAGTTGCGTACTATGTCAAGCCATCGTTAGCCATCTGGAACCATGTTTAGCCATTCTAAAATAATTGCACAGTAAAAGGGACTTGCCAGCAGTCTACATTCATCCCTTTTACTCCCTTCCTCCGTCCTACATCTCCTTCTATGCTTCCACTCTACCTGAACACGGTTGCGCTTCTCCCATTCTTATTTAGCAAGTGCGAAAGGGACTGCTACGAATAGAACACTATGCTAACAGCACCTGGGTGACAGGATAGATTGCATGTACTAGTCACCATGGAGACGAGTACAGGTCCAGGGTTTCTTGCAATATCCACAAGTACAGTGAGGTCAACTGTAAATAATTTCGCAAACCAAGCCATGTTTCGTCGATTTGGATAATGGAAGCATTGTATTGTAATGATTTGCAAGTTTATTGCGTTTAAAACATGCTTGAAAGCCAAGAAAGTGTAAATGTCTCCTTGAAGGAATGTCATTGACAGGTAATCCACTCGTAAATCTATGAACCAATCCCTTGGAAGTGTTAACCTTGTGTTCAGATGGAATATGTTGACCAGCTAAAACAATATTATGTAAAGAATACAGATCGAGCCATGAATTAGATCTGAGCCTTGAGTTGTATTTTGCGATTGCAGTTGAGGCCACCACGTAGCCAGCCACAAAGTCCCCGCTAACAGTATAACATTAGGCTCCATCATGCATGCCCAATGTTCATCTAAAAATTTAACAAAACAAAATGTGCCAATGATAATGTTATTTAAGACCGAACTTTTTTTTGTATTTTTAATTAAAATCACGTACCTTCAAAAACACGTTCAAAAAGGTTGTTTCTTTAATTCAAAGGCTACATAACCATACATTTTCTAAAACTAGAATAGTTGCCGATTACAAATACGTATTATTTGTGTGGTTAATTATTAACTAGCAAAGTGACATTTGTAGGTATTAAAAATGGCTGAAAAAAAGAGAAAGAAACAAGCTTTTTTTTTTCTACTTTTAATTTATGCTGCAAAAAATATTGATACTGCAATCCAAATGTGAATTAGAAATTGTACGCTTGTGTAAACCAACTCATGATATAGAAATATGTTAAAAGATTAAAATATTCAAGCAAAATAACAATGACTACATGTATGTACAATATATCAAGTATAAGATGCGATGGATCAAATGTCATATAACACAATTGGCTCACTGTCCACATCAAAGTCATGCGTAGGCCCATCCTCTGGTCCTGTAACCACTGGATAATCTACTTGAACAAACTCATCCGACTCTCTTCAGTTCAATCCAAGCTCTAATTCCCGAATTCTTTTCCTCTGGTTCTGTACCCGAGGACGAATACGAGGCGTACAACTTGATGGCGTCCTTTGGTGGGAGAAATCGTCACTAGAATTAGAATGTTCAGTTTTATGCCTCATCGATGTCTTGATCTTCGTCACTTTATTTCTCCGAACTACTTCCAAGTGAGTTATCACTGTTTTACTCCGAATTACTTCAAGATAGTAAAACCTTGCCACCATGTTTGAAGCCCGAATTAGTTGAAATGGAATATTAGTTCATAAAATAACGAAAAAGGCATCTAAAAACTCGCTCAAAATGGCGGACAAATTTAAAATGCTCTTTGTACATTCAAACCGAGGGAGCCTGGGTCATCAATGTCCCTTATGTGTCAATTTCTCTAGTAACGTGTTCACCATATATGGGAGCGCGCCTATATGTGCGCTTGGGAGTCGAAGGGTTAAAGAAGCTTGCCACTTGGAAGTGCACTTCACCTTTTACATGTTTGTTTGTTTAATTCATGATCCGTTGTCTGCAATACATTTTTCTTTTAAAAATGTTACTGTTAACATTTTAAATAAGGACGAGGTACGTCCAAGATATTGGTGCTGAGTCAGATGATTCATTCATTGTACCTGTATTCTTTAATACATAGGAACATCCTGAAGACAAATTAGTCAGAACGTCTTGTCTACCCCATGTAACTGCAACCCTGGTATCAATATGTGCACCAACAGAAAGTATAGAGCAAGAACCTGCATCTAATAACCAAGCTGTCGAACTCTTTGCGGCCAATGAAAATGACATACGAGATTATAATTTGGATAAAATTCTGGAATTACAGGACAGTACCAAATCAGGACCTGGCAACGTGATTCATGGAGCGGAGGTTTGGCAAAACGACAAGAGTTTGGTCAACAGGAACTTCGGAAATACATCAGTCACACTTGGAAAAGAGAAGAGTGTGAAGACAACAGATGTTGTATCATGCATGGGAATGCCAACAGAACAACAAGAAGAATCTAATGATGTGTTAAATAACACAAAGGATTGTACTGCCAAGAATAAGTCCACGGTAATGAAGATAATTAGTCTGTCTGTTTCAACAAAATCGGCAGAAACACTTAATCCATTGACATTCAGCCACTGCAGTAAACATAACGATGAAAAATTATCCCAGTGCAAACAAAGAAACAAGAAAATTAGTCAATTAAGAGATGTACATGTACATGTAAGATCGCATTTCCCGACTGAAACTATAGATAAATGTCAGCAGTGTGGAAAGGATTTCAGTAAATCTTGTGACCTAGCTAAGCATATTCGTACCCACACTGGAGAAAAACCATATAATTGTAAGCTATGCGGTAAGGATTTCAGTCAATCTGGTGACCTAGCTAAGCATATTCGAATACATACTGGAGAAAAACCATATAATTGTAAGCAATGTGGAAAGGATTTCAGTCGATCTAATAACCTAGCTGCACATATTCGAATACATACTGGAGAAAAACCATATAATTGTAAGCTATGCGGAAAGGATTTCAGTCAATCTGGTGAACTAGCTAACCATATTCGAACACACACTGGGGGAAAACCATATAATTGTAAGGAATGCGGAAAGGATTTCAGTCGATCTGATAACCTAGCTGACCATATTCGAACACACACTGGAGAAAAACCATATAATTGTAAGCTATGCGGAAAATGTTTCAGTCATTCTGGTAACCTAGCAAGGCATATTCAAACGCACACTGTAGAAAAGCCATATAATTGTAAGCAGTGTGGAAAGGATTTCAGTAAATCTCGTGGCCTAGCTAAGCATATTCGTACCCACACTGGAGAAAAACCATATAATTGTAACGTATGCGGAAAGGATTTCAGTCAATCTTGTGACCTAGCTAAGCATATTCGTACCCACACTGGAGAAAAACCATATAATTGTAAGCTATGCGGTAAGGATTTCAGTCAATCTGGTGACCTAGCTAAGCATATTCGAATACATACTGGAGAAAAACCATATAATTGTAAGCAATGTGGAAAGGATTTCAGTCAATCTAATAACCTAGCTGCACATATTCGAACACACACTGGGGAAAAACCATATAATTGCAAGGAATGCGGAAAGTATTTCAGTCAATCTTGTGACCTAGCTAAGCATATTCGTACACACACTGGAGAAAAGCCATATAATTGTAAGGAATGCGGAAAGGATTTCAGTCGATCTGATAACCTTGCTGACCATATTCGAACACACACTGGAGAAAAACCATATAATTGTAAGCTATGCGGTAAGGATTTCATTCGATCTGTTGCCCTAGTTGAGCATATTCGAACACACACTGGAGAAAAACCATATAGTTGTAAGGAATGTGGAAAAGATTTCAGTCGATCTGTTGACTTGGCTAAGCATATTCGAATACATACTGGAGAAAAACCATATAATTGTAAGCAATGTGGAAAGGTTTTCAGTCAATCTAGTAACCTAGCTAAGCATATTCGAATACATACTGGAGAGAAACCATATAATTGTAAGCTATGCGGAAAGGATTTCAGACAATCTGGTCACCTAGCTGACCATATTCGAATACATACTGGAGAAAAACCATATAATTGTAAGCAATGTGGAAAGGATTTCAGTCAATCTGGTGAGCTGGCTAAGCATATTCGAATACATGTACATACTGGAGAAAAACCATATAATTGTAAGCAGTGTGGAAAGGATCTCAGTCGACATGGTGGCTTAGCTAAGCAGATTGGAACTCATACTGGAGAAAAACGATATAATTGTAAGCAATGTGTAAAGGATGTCAGTGAGTCTAGCAGCCTAGCTCGTCCTGTTCGTATTGATATTGCAAACACACTCTTGAAAGACGTTATTTAAACATAAGAAGTGCGAAAGTGTTTGCAAAGTCCAGAAACTTAGCTGTACATCTTTACTTCTAGTAGGGCCGTTTCGCGCGGTAAATTTAGTCTGAGCATGCGCACTGCTTAAATTTAAATTGGCGTCATTCGAGAGCGTGCTTATTTTTCGCGGGTATATCCAACGCCAACTCAACGATTATCGTAAAACCTGGTATGCACAACCCTGAAGCATGAACAGAGCTATTCAAAGCTTAAAATGGTCAAAGGTAGTTTTTTATTCTTATAAACGCTCGGTACTGGCACAAAGCTGGCTAATCAAATCGAGACAAACGTATTTATTGATTTAAGAGCTGCTTCAAGATTACTAATGAAAGAGAACTAGAACAACTTTTCTTAAGTAAAGTATTTGCGTTCAATGAGATGGATTCGCCAGTAAAGGACATACAAGCCATCAGTGTACAGATGATTGCTATTTATTTCTTGTCTCCATATCAATTCCAAACCTGCCCATCCTCTCCCTGGCATTTGACTGAGTTTCTAGCCTGGTGGTGGGGCATTTATCACTACCAGCAAAGAAAGGTTTCTGGGATAGGAATTGTTCAAATTGATCGAGTAAAAATAGCGAATTTTATATCAATGTTTATAAGAGATAAGGGACGCTTTGGAACAAATCTCTTACAGTGGGATATTTGCTTAGCTGAACAGTTGACCCCACAGTGGGGTATTTGCAATGCTCTGATTCAAAAATGTCAAATGGCCCACAAGTGCCGGGGGGATGGGCAGATGTGGAATTGATAGAGACCATATTCCTTTGAAATTGAAGGTTTTTGAAACAGATTTATATGACACGTGAAAACGTGTGGAATGTATTGAGCTGCATGAGCCACTTTTCATTTCATCTCCTCTTCTTTATGTGTGGCACTGCCTCTCTGGTTTAGGGATGAACTTCCAGAAGATGTTCCTTAATCATTAGTCCCAGTCTTCTCAAATCCTTTGGAACAGCATTCAAATTGTGGTGTAGTGTGTTGAACATCTTGTGTGTTGACTCTCCTCCTTGCTCTCCATGGAAACCTATACCTACTTTCGAATCCAGGTTGCCACGTGAAGCTCTAGAAAATGGAGCTTTGGAAATATTCTTACTTGAGGGAATGTTCAATCATAACTTATGTTTATATATATTTTTTGAACATCTACATTTTGTAATTTTAAAAAACCTAAAGGAGTATTGCTAACCCTTATTTATCACGTTTTTCATCATCTCATGGTGGAATGGTTGTGGATTTCATGGTGCAATACCTGAGTGAATCCACACAAAAAATGACCATGTGATGATGCAAAACATGGTAAATGAAAGAACATACCACGGTAAACTATCAATTTTTTTACAGCAACAATCTAATATTGTCAAGCATCAGAACTTGAGGAGGAAAGTAATTGTAGTGTACCCTATCGTGCAATCGATCTTCCGTATCTACCCTGCTACATATGCCCTTATTTCCAATGGTAATACCTAATTATATTAGAAAGCAAGGAACTGAGCAGTTGTAAGAAAGACATGTTTATCTTTGTAAATCAGTTACATGTATCTAATAAATTTATTGCTAACCAAGCTGACCAATTTCTTCTGTACTGACAGTATCTGCACTGTGGTATGCCTTGTGGCACTCTGCAAATGTGTCGAAGAGAGGTTGGAACTTTCCTTCGTTGATTTTTGCAACATCGACAAGCTCCGGACACACTGCTTGAATCTTGGTAATTGCTGCTTTGCAGATTTTCTTGATATTTACTTCCTGTTACAAAGCAAGGATTTCATTAGAGGTCTGCAACCGTCAAAGTCCGGCGGATACAATGGTTATTTCTGCCAGCTACACATACTTTACCCAGACAAAGTAAGAATCCATATTAAAAAATGATGAAAACGGGAGATTTTCAAGTTGTTCCTCTCGCCAGTTTACAGAATGTGCCAGCTTTTTGGAAAACTTATTGAAAATCCTGCAGGGGCAAACTGTGTATTAGTTTCTCCAGAATTCTGCTTCCTGGGCCAGTGAAAATGTACCTTTAAACATTTGTTGACATGATTGCCAATGAAGGATCCTCGATGATACTGCTGTCGCTGGACATGAATGGATTGAAGTATGTCTTCAAGATGTCTCTTGCACAACCCTTGGTTTGGTTTCAAGGTAGAGCAGTTTCTGATTATTTGAGCTTCATGATGCTGGCACTTGCTTTCAAGGTAAATACGTGGCTGTTTCATTTTGTTTCTATTTCTTTTTGTATATTTACATAAGTTCCATACTGTGTAGTTAGATTTTTCATTTACAGATGTTTGATTCTGATACATTTGAATAGGGTAAAACCAATTAATATTAATGATTATATATGATCGTGGCTAGAGTTTTTTTGTTATCAAAAATAATACACTTGTAATTCGTTGAGAGAGAAATATAACGAGGAAAGGTAACTTACAATGTAAATAAAATGAATTATGTTTAAAAAAGAAGGAAAAACCAGATGTCTTGGTTGCGATTCAAACCCATGACCTCATGAACCGGAAACTCTTTAGTTGACAGCATGTGCTGGTTGACTTAGCTATTGCAATATTAATCAATAATATTGTATAGCGGGATAAAAAGTGCTAGAAATTATTTCTATATAATTTTATACAACTACTTACAATATACAGCTATACATGCAGAACTCTAGCCAATATAATCTGTGATATCCCTTACAGAACATGAAATACAGTATTGCATTAAAATATCACCATCTGATCTGCCGTCTTTCTCAATCCCATGGCCTGTCTCTTAATTTCCCCTGCATCCGACCTCCCTCTCAGATGGTACTGCTAGCAGTTGCTACCTCGAAATCATCCTCTTTCTAGCTGGCTTCTCCTATTTCGTATGCCTTTTTCAAATCACAAGTCACTTACGAATCAGAGAATTACTCCAAGAGGTGTGACAGACAGATGTTCAGTAAAGTCCGTAATAATTCTAATCACCCTCTGACTCAGCTTATGCCTAAAATTAAACCTTCTTCCAGGAACCTCAGACAACAATCCTCCCTTTGGCCTAAAATATACACCTCGCTTCAAGAACTCGTTTGTAAATAGATTAATCTTTAGATATAACTTGTCACTTTAATTATAGACAATTGTTACATGTATATTTACTATACTTATGACTTATTGTATTACTAATATTTATTGTATTATTATGACTGTAAGACTCGGTACGTATTTTACCGGTTGAGAAATAAAGACATTATTATTATTATTATTATTATTAAATCACCAAAGTAACTCTGGAACTGTATCAGTAAAGGATCCATGCTCGTGCACCTTACTGAGATGTAATGCTATCTTGAGGTCAAGGTCATGTAGGTCCCTTTGAAGTAGTCTGTACAGTCTGTCGAAAACACCTTGTGTGATATGTAGCCCGGGGACACAGACCTACAGTCCCTGTCAAACGTTTTTCACCGTAGGAACCACATGCGGTAGAATGTGGCACATGTGTTTACCACTTTCGGTAAAATGAATGTGGCGAAGCGAAATCGGTGGCTCTACCTCTTTCGGTAAAACGAAAGTGGTGTCTCAACCACCTTCGGTAAAATGAATTCGGTATCTCAACCAAGTCGAGCAATGTAACGAGGTACATGTATGTAAATGTGGCGCTACATAACGTACGCGATCAATTCAAGTATCTAATGTATAGGAGCTAGTCGCAAAGTTTGCAGTAAACATGTAGTTTCTGCTTCCATTTGATTTCATTGACGTTTGAAATAATTGAAAGTCAGATTAATACCTGTATTGCCATTTAAATAATCTTAATGGCAGTGCCCGTTGGCATTTGTCGGTGATGCTTTGAAAATCAACCCCTGAACGCGTTAGGTTTTCCTTCTTTTAATTCTCTTAACAGAGTAGGTAGATCACGTTTCCCAGCTGTAACAGCTGATCTTCGTCACTTTATTTCTGGAATACTTGTTAATAAAATAGCGAAAAAAGCATCTAAAAACTCGCTCAAAATGGTGGACAAATGTAAAATGCTCTTTGTACATTCAAACCGAGGGAGACTGGGTCATCAATGATCCTCTTCAGTGTGTCCATTTCTATAGTAACATGTTCACCATATATGGGAGCGCGAGAGAAAGTTAGCGCCTGCCGCCATCATACGGAAATTTGAATTCTGCCTCTCTTCAGCATGGATCGACATGATTATTAAACATGTCAATCAAACTTTGTCGGTATCTAAGATATGTTGTCAAAACATTGTACAGTTCATTGTCTCCTGTCCAAGTCTCGGCAGTGTGGGATTTATCACGACCACGGCCTCTATAAAGTCGCTCAGTCTCCGCTCAGTTTTTCCTTCATCAGTTCATTTACTCGACACTGACTGACTCTTTCACTCGAACCGGCAGGTTTAAAGTACAGGTCACAATTCACAGGTCAGGTTATTAATTCTAAGACGAATCCTAACCACAAACCTAACCCTAACGATCGCACGAGTTCACAGGTAAACGACGGGTTCTCACTCGCCTCGAGCTAGGGTTCAGACTTGTGACCTGTACATCTCATCCTCATTAATTATTCATGAGGTAACCAACCAACCATGTGCCCAGAATTCGATCACATGACGATCCTTGAAACCCCGGAAAGTACTCCCAGAACTACATTCAACCATTTTTTTCCAGTCCAAGGACTGAATTAATTTTGTTCCAGTCCAAGGACTGAATTAATTTTGTTCCAGTCCAAGGACTGAATTAATTTTGTTCCAGTCCAAGGACTGAATTAATGTTGATCCAAATCACTAGTGATGTTCATCTGTGTTCTCATTGGGTATCATTCATGCATGCGTTGAGCCTAATTAAGCTACCAGGATTACAGCATAAGTATGACTTTACATGGAGAAGTGAAGGAGAAGACGGAAATAAAAATCGGTGTCCAGAGTGTGACTCGAACCATCATCCGCATGGCTGCTCTTGACTACTAGTCCGCTGTCTTGTCCACTACGCTATCAGTTTGTTGAAATGACCGTGACAAAATAACAATCACAACCATTGTAGTCTATAATTATGATGACAAAAATCAATTGTCAACCTGTACCCGAAATAAAAACAACATCCCTCCCGAATAATTAATGAGGATGAGATGTCATTTCAAAGCCTCCAATTCGGACTGGACGGGATTTCAAGTCCGCGCAATTAGTTCCAGTCCTCGGCGCGGACTTGAAATCCCGTCCAGTCATTGTCGGCCTTGAACTATTACTTTAAACCTGCCTCACTCGAACAGCCTCGACAGCAGAAGCGAAAATCACTTTAGGGAACTCCGTAATTTCCTTCATTTCTACGTCTATATTGTAGAGGGAGATGGCTTTTAAGTCCCTGTGTATTTAGTTTCGGTTAACTGATCCTTCACAATGCTTTGCAAATAGGTCAATGCCGAACCTGTCTGACTCGACTTTCACGGCAAACAGTTGGAAAATAAGGCTTTTACCTATTGGTAAAACCGCCAAAATATCTCTCCTAGAAAGTACAAATTGACCTATTCTTCTCGATACTTTATTGGATTAATGCTCAACCGCTCGATCACTTTTCTCTTGTCGCCGCCATTTCAGTCTGTTCGCAGGAGGAATGTGCGACATTTCGTGACACATGACAGCTAATTGACCAATTAGTATTTCCCGTACAGAATCTGGACGGGAAATGAAAATGTATAAGGGTTGGATTCTCCTCTCTCGTGCCAGTCTCCTTTTTCCATTTTCACGCGGCCAAACTATTTTTTCACCTTGAAATAACACGAAGGGCCTGTTCCGCAGGCTAAAAGAAGCTTGCCTCTTGGAAATGTACTTCACCCTTTACATGTTTGGCCGTGAAATTTACTGTTCATTTCAAGATAATTTTGTTTTTATTATTAACGGTTTGTTTGTTTAATTCATGATCCCTTGTCTACAATACATTTTTCTCTTTAAAATGTTACTGTTAACATTTTAAATAAGGACGAGGTACGTGATTCATGGAGCGAAGGTTTGCCAAAACGACAAGAGTTTGGTCAACAGGAACTTCGAAAATACATCAGTCACACTAGGAAGAGAGAAGAGTGCGAAGACAACAGATATTGTATCATGCATGGGAATGCCAACAGAACAAGAAGAAGAATCTAATGATGTGTTAAATAACACAAAGGATTGTACTGCCAAGAATAAGTCAAGGTAATGAAGATAATTAGTCTGTCTGTTCCAACAAAATCGGCAGAAACACTTAATCCATTGAAATTCAGCCACTGCAGTAAACATAATGATGAAAAATTATCCCAGTGCAAACAAAGAAACAAGAAAATTAGTAAATTAAGAGACGTACATGTAAGATCGCATGTCCCAACTGAAACTATAGATAAACTATTTAAATGCAAGCAGTGTGGAAAACGTTTCAGTCATTCTGGTGACCTAGCTAACCATATTCGAACACACTGGAGAATAACCATATAATTGTAAGCAATGCGGAAAGGATCTCAGTCGGCCTGGTGGCTTAGCTAAGCATATTGGAACACATACTGGAGAAAAACGATATAATTGTAACCAATGTGTAAAGGATTTCAGTGAGTCTAGCAGCCTAGCTCGTGCTGTTCATACTGGGAAGTTAATTGTAGTAAAATAGCATTATTAGTGTAATAAAATAGTAAGCCTGATTTTCTCGGCTGAAATATGATGGATTCCAGATGTGTGTTGACAGTTCAACCACACACTGGAATTACCTCAAACATCAAGAGATCACAAACTGTCAACTAAGTCAATACGTTTAGATAATGTAACTATATAGTGAGGCCCTGCTAGGTGTTTTAGGGATAAGGATAACTAGAACAATTATTATAGTGATAATTATAGCGATAGGCTGGATAATCAGACTAAAAAAACAGCAAAGAAAATACGTACGAGGAGCTTTAGGAATTTCAATTTACATACCGTGTAGGAGTTAAATTTTGCGGGAGTTAATTTTTGCGGATTTCCTTCGATCCGCAAAAAAAAACTCTTCTCACATAGCCGGCTTCTCACGGAAAACCGTACTTTCCCGCTTCTGTGTCAGGTTCAACGTCAGTTGTCGTAAATAAAGACTGACAACATACAGTCAATTCCAAAGTACATGTACGCAATGGATTAATCTACAGACTTAATTCCTGCAGCAAATAAAGCGTGCTCTCATAACTCTGAGACGACCGGCACAACAGGCATCTGTATTCCCGATTCAACTCCAGACACGTCCTCAAAAGAAACGGAGACTGTTATCATAATCGACTAAATAAATACGTTTTTACAAGAACGTACAATAATTCCCTCAGGTTTTGTCGTTGTTTATGTTCATGTTGGCGCTAGAACAACAACTATAGAAACTTCCCGTCGAAATTGTAAGTCAGGAAGTAAAATTTCAATTTAATACCGATACTGCCTTGAATTTTATTTATACTTGACCAGAAATCCGCAAAAATTTCCTCCCAGCGGAAATTTTAGCTGTCTCGATCCGCAAAAATTTCCTCCCGCAAAACAAATTGAGTCGGCAATCCGCAAAATTTTCCTCCCGCAAAAATTTTGTCCTACACGGTAACTTTCAAACTGATTTACAAAATCAACAATGGTCAAATCTTTTGTTCTTGGAAAATTCTTATCAAATGTGGGCGGCATGGAAAACGATGTTTAGGAATGTGGTGGATAAGCATGCTCCCATTAAAACAAAAAGAATCAGAACAAATAATTTACAAAAAGAATCAGAACAAATAGTTTACCATGGCTAACAAAAGAAATTATGGAAACTATTCGTGAAAGAGACAAATTTAAACGCAAGTATGCCATAACGAAAAACAAAGACTTCTGGAATGCTTATACCGCCTTACGAAACAAAGTTAATAATAGCTTAAGAAGAGCTAAGCGAACTTATTACAGTGAAGAAATAGAAAAAAAAATATGGATGATCCCAAAGGCACGTGGAAAATAATAAATAGCGTAGTGGGCCGGCAAACGGAATATCGAGCTATCAATGAAATCAAATACAACAATGAATCGTTTAGAACTCCTGCTGAAATCGCCGAACACTTTACCAACCACTTTGTTGAAATTGGTTTCAAACTCGCTGAAAATATTGAGCCAAGCGGATCACGGTTTAAAGACTACGTTAAGCAAGCAACATCTACATTCGAGTTTAGCTTAACAAACGAACCAAAAGTATTTAAGCTAATTGGAAAGCTATCATCTGCAAAGGCAACGGGCTTAGATGGAATATCTGCACAAAAATTAAAGGCAGCTGGACCAGTCATTTCCAGCTCCCTTGCCTTCCTGATAAATGTAGTTATCGAAACCGGAAAAAATCCGTCTGAGTGGAAGAAAGCACGAATTAACCCACTACACAAAAACGGATCAAAAAGCGATATGGATAACTACAGACAAATTTCAATCCTTCCAGTTGTTAGCAAAATATTTGAGCGAATACTTTACAATCAACTACATAACTATCTTTCTAAAGAGAATTGATTAAAGGGATACCCGAGTGAAAAACACATTGGGGCTCAAAAGAATCTTCAACATGTTCTTTGTTCAGAAAATGTATTAAAATTTGATCAAACGTTTTTAGTATTAAGAACGAGCACCTCAAAGTTGGCCCCGCGAAGACATGGGCGCCGCCATCTTTGTTTGCATTTACGGAAGTGACGTCACTTCGTCCCACCAGCGTATCGCGGCTACTTGTCTTTGTATGATTTTCACACGCTCGGAATTAAAGTGGATATATTTTCATCGAGATTGCAGAGGAATTCTTTCAGTAACCGGAATTATGATGAAGACGACATTATGAGAAAAGTTCAGAAGACTGGGAGGAGGAAGAAAAGCATTGGGAAGGCGAGAAATTATCAGACGAACAACAAGGTCTCGTAACTGCCATTTAATAACAGCAAAACAACATGGCTTAAAAGACTCGAGTGACTTCTGAATAAGTATAAGAACTACAATGTATGTGAGGTACAGTTAAGGCGTTTATCATCCTGAAAACACCTAATAAGTGAGAGAGTGAGAACGCTGGTGGGACGAAGTGACGTCACTTCCGTAAATGCAAACAAAGATGGCGGCGCCCATGTCTTCGTGGGGCCAACTTTGAGGTGCTCGTTCTTAATACTAAAAACCTTTGATCAAATTTTAATACATTTTCTGAACAAAGAACATGTTGAAGATTATTTTGAGCCCCAATGTGTTTTTCACTCGGGTATCCCTTTAACAAACAAGCATTTTGACTTCAGGCGATTGCACTCAACAATGACTGCTTTGTTAAATTCCACTAATTCGTGGCTGGTATATAAACATGGATTAGGGTCTCTTTAATATTGTTATTCTACTTGACTTACTGTAAAGAAGGCCTTCGATACGGTTGACCATGGTTTATTACTAGACAAATTAAAACTCTATGGAATAAACCATAGCTCAGTAAACCTATTAGAATCCTATTTATCTGAAAGAATGCAGTCATGTTCAGTGCAAAATTCTAAATCAAGTGAAGATTAATCACATGTGGAATTCCACAGGGTACTCTATTGGGCCCTTTGTTATTCCTCATTTATATAAATGATTTGCCAAATTGCTTGGAATCATCGACACCATGCCTATTCGCTGATGACACAAATTTGACAGTTAGTTGCTCAAATCTAGTTGATGTTGAATCGAGCAAACCGTGAACTCAGAAACATCAGCCATTGGCTCAGAGCAAATAAGTTACATTTAAATGTTGCAAAAGCTGAGCCAACGCATATCTAATTTAGGCGAAACACCTATATTAACAATTGGAAATGAGTTAGTAAAAAGAGTGCAACAAAGCAAAACAATTGGTGTCATTTTAGATGAAAATCTAAAATGGAATGAACATACAAGTTACATCACAAAAAAGCTAGTTTCTGGCCTAGGGGCTCTAAAAAGGGCTAGACCATTTGTATCCCAAACCATACTTATGAAAATTTACGGCTCTCTAATTCAAACACACTCTGATTATTGTTGTGAAGTTTGGGATACACTTGGTAAAGTGCAATCAGACAAATTACAAATTCTCCAAAACAGAGCCGCTAGAATAATACTCGGTGCAGATTATAATACCAGTTCTAGTAAAGTGTTACCAATTTTAGGCTGGGATAAACTCGATGAGCGAAGGGGAAAAAGGAAAGCGATAATTATGCATAAAATAATAAATAATCTAGCACCTGTTACCCTTTCTGAGCTGTATACAACGGTTGGAAGTTCAACGTGTTATAATCTAAGAGGCGCCGATACCAAACTTCGTCTCCCACAGCCCCAAACCGAATATTTAAAGAAAAGCATTTCATACGACGGCGTGAAGCTGTGGAACGAATAGGCCTTTTGCAGCTAACAGTCACGTGCTGATATAATACTTCATTAACGAATGAATTGAGCTCATTATCCCCATGGGAAAGGCGTTGCCATGAATACTGGAGAGCAAGCTATTTTTTATAAACGCAGTTTTAGAAAGATCGGCAATTGATTGGAGGTGAAAAATAGCATTTGCAAACAGGTTTTTCTAATAGCAATACCGATCTCGTACAAGGCCTTTAAATAAATAAAGTCAGTTATATTTTGCTCTCCAGTACAACCACGTGATTTGTTAGCTGCAAAGGGCCTATACACCCTATTCCAAAATGACAAATCTTGTTTGAGTAGTATAGAGAGCAGTAAATAACACTTGAATGCTACCACGTTAAAGAGTATGCCAAGATTAGCAATACTCTGAATGTGAGGGGTCATAGCATAAAATGGTACTGTTATCGAGATTTCAATATATAGAGTTTTGTATGCGTTTGAACCAGTTATACCTACTAGCCTCGTTTCCGTGATTTACACTATATTTAAATGCCAATAACTTTGCAACAATGAAAGACCAAACTCTCAAACTGCTCAGTATTACTTATTTTTGCATGCTTTAATAAAGACGGCAGTCACTTCGCCTAATATCCTAAGTTTTTTGGCATTATGCAAATAAGAGCAGCCATATTGGAATAAGGTGTATTACCACCACAGCTTCGCGGAATGAAGTCTCTTGTTTCATTTAAGAAACAAATTGCACAAACCACCATACTTGGTGACCGCTGAATTAATAATAATCAAAATATTTTAATTAGATTTTATTATAAATTTTAGCATTTAGTGTCACACAATTGTATTTATATTTAGATTATCATATTTTACTTAGGCACGGCTCTTATTGAAATCAGTTTTGTTAATGTTACTGTTAAGATTCCTTATATGGGCTATACGGGTATGTGCCGCCCCAAAGGGTATGGTTTTCTAGCTGCCGAGGTCTGGGATAGGGTATCCTATTTACGGTGTTGGCCTGGGAAAGGGTATGGATTTTGATCTACTTGTCGTTAAGGCCATGCTTAGCGCTCTATCGACCACGCTACAGCTTAAAATACCATATTAAAACAAAACAACAGCTTTCGTAGTGTAATTAAGTACGAATCTATGGTTTGGGTCTCGGATAGGGTATAGAATGTTTGCTTCAAGTCTGGGATAGAGTATGGTAGAGGCAGCATGTTTCGGTCTGGGATAGGGCAGGGTTTTGAGGGCCTTGCGGCACACTCCTACCCAAAAATCTTCTGAGTACCCCTCCCCCAGGATAATCAGTTAGTTTTAGGGATAATATACATAATGGCATGTATACTTTTAGGGATAAGTGTTTGGGCCTGTTCCGGCCGAACTGTTTAGATAATTGAAAACTATTTTCGTTTGACATTGTGCGCGGGCTGTCTGTGGCCGAAAGTCACGTGACTTACGGCACATGGTCTGAGATTCTTGAATGCATGTTTTGCAGAGCCAGTTTCCAGGAGGCTGTTCTGGGCACAATTTCAGTTTGTAATTCATTGAATTTATGTCTTTGTTGGTTCGTTCTAGTTTTCACCGTACGCTTGTAATCCGCTGTTGTTGTTATCAAGATGAAGGAGTGAAATTTATAGTGCGACGAGTTGAAATATCTGTGCCCCGGTTCGGGTCCCACAATAAATATCCTTGAAATCATAGGAATAAGCAATACCCTCTAACAGGGCCTGTGTAGTTAACTTTTCTTTCTTTCTTGCCACCATTGCCCGCACAGTTTAGTTTACCACAGTAAACTTAAAAATGCAGGTCATAGTGGTAGTCTTCTATCTTTTCGTCTCCTCCCTTGGTGCCAATATACAGACACACACACATATATAGTAGTAAATAGAAGAAACCCATCTATATGTAATAGATAAAGAATTAGTGGCCGATCTTTATCCGATTTACAAACTCGAGCTGAAAGCGTTAGTTTGTAAATCGGATAAAGATCGGATACGAATTCTTTATCTTACTTATGAAACGTCTAGATGTTGGAGAGTCTTGATTTCAGTTATTTTGGTGATACGACGTATTTTGGCCGAGAAAATTGAAGCTAAAGCCGGTTTATGTAAATCGGGACGAAATCTGTATCAGATTTAAAAATCACTTCTCGGTCGGTGGTTTCTTTCGTTTTTGCTTCATGAATTATTAATGATTTGATAAATATTCTATAAATAGCTAGAATTGGAAGTGAAAGAGAAAATGTGCACTGAATGGGTACACATGCCATTCATTCAAATATATAGTATGCTAAATCTAGTAGGTGGTAGTAAACTACATAAAACGCAATTATGACCGCTGCCTTAAATTCATTGTTTTAAATTCAGTGGGTAAATATAGCATGTATTAGTGGCTTCCCCCAGGGGTCGACCCCTGGGAAACCCATGAGAATCCAGGGAAATTTGTCAGATGCTTGTTGTCCATCGGTGAGGGCTGTCTGGTAAATGCTCACTTTGGTTCATGGATCAAGGACCGACCTTACCCCATATCCATGACGTCAACGTATCCAAAATGGCCGACAAAAAACTTTGAGCCCCCAGTATTGTAGGTCAGATGAAAATTCCATGGTAACAGTGACTACAGCTTTCTTAGGGGGGGAGGGTTTGTTGCAGTCTAGAATGAGCCAAAAATCAGTTAAAAGCCCACGGGGCTCAAAGGGTTAAACCAAGCATCTATTAAACCAAGCATCTATTAAACCACTATTGCTCGGTCCGTACTGTCAACTGAGACCTCGGTCTGATATTTTCCCGTAAAGACCTCGCTCTCGGTTAATAAGAAGTTAAAAATACTCAAGCCAAATAACAATGACTATGTACAATATATCAAGTATAAGATGCGATCGATCAAATGTCATATAACCCAATTGGCTCACTGTCCACATCAAAGTCATGCGTAGGCCCATCCTCTGGTCCTGTAACCACTGGATAATCTACTTGAGCAAACTCATCCAACTCTCCTCAGTTCAATCCAAGCTCTAATTCTTTTCCTCTGATTCTGTACCCGTGGACGAATACGAGGCGTACAACTTGATGGCGTCCTTTGGTGGGAGAAATCGTCACTAGAATTTGAATTTTCAGTTTTCATGCCCCATCGATGTCTTGATCTTCGTCACTTTATTTCTCCGAACTACTTCCAAGTGAGTTATCGCTCTTTTACTCCGAATTTCTTCAAGATAGTAAAACCATGTTTAAAGCCCCAATTAGTTGAAATGGAATACTAGTTTATAAAATAGCGAAAAAAGCATCTAAAAACTCAAAATGGCGGACAAGTGTCAAATGCTCTTTGTACATTCAAACCGAGGCAGCCTGGGTCATCAATGTCCCTCTTGTGTGCATTTATACAGTAACGTATTCACCATATATGGGAGCGCGCCTATATGTGCGCTTGGGAGTCAAAGGGTTAAAGAAGCTTGCCTCTTGGAAATGTACTTCACCCTTTACATGTTTGGCCAAGAAATTTACTGTTCATTTCAAGATAATTTTGTTTTTCTTATTAACGGTTTGTTTGTTCAATTCATGATCCCTTAAGGGTCTACAATACATTTTTCTCTTAAAACTGTTACTGTTAACATTTTAAATAAGGACGAGGTACGTCCATGATATTGGTGCTGAGTCAGATGATTCATTCATTGTATCTGTATTCTTTAATACATAGGAACATCTTCCTCCTGAAGACAAATTAGTCAGAACGTCTTGTCTACCCCATGTAACTGCAACGCTGGTATCAAGATATGCATCAACAGAAAGTATAGAGCAAGAACCTGCATCTAATAACAAAGCTGTCGAACTCTTTGCGGCCAATGAAAATTACATAGCAGATAATAATTTGCATAAAATACAGGAATTACAGGATAGTACCAAATCAGGACCTGGCAACGTGATTCATGGAGCGGAGGTTTGCCAAAACGACAAGAGTTTGGTCAACAGGAACTTCGGAAATACATCACTCACACTGGGAAAAGAGAAGAGTGCGAAGGCAACAGATATCGTATCATGCAGGGGAATGTCAACAGAACAACAAGAAGAATCTAATGATGTGTTAAATAACACACAGGATTGTACTACCAATAATAAGTCCAAGGTAATGAGGATAATTAGTCTGTCTGTTCCAACAAAATCAGCAGAAACACTTAAGCCATTGAAATTCAGCCACTGCAGTAAACAAAATGATGAAAAATTATGCCAGTGCAAACAAAGAAACAAGAACATTAGCAAATTAAGAGACGTACATGTAAGATCGCATGTCCCAATTGAAACTATAGATAAACTATTTAAATTTAACTGCAAGCATTGCGGAAAAAGTTTCAATCATTCTGGTAACCTAGCGAAGCATATTCGAACACACACTGTAGAAATGGAGTAAATCCGTAGACCGAGTCAAGTCCGAGTCAGATCCGAGTCCGAGTCAGATCCGAGTCCGAGTCAAATGACCGAGTCACAGTCGTTTACACGTACACGTAAGGCAGTTGTTTACTTGTGAACTCTTGCCCTAGGTGAGCGAGCTCTGGTCATTTACTGACATTAATCCTCTCTCGGGGACGGTTAGTTTTTCTTTAAATTTCCGGTTAATTTTATGTACAATAATATGCGACCTCGTCTGTGATGTAATATATCATCGAGTTTCGTGTTCTCACGGACGAGCTGGAACGAGCCTGGCTGAAAGCTATTTAGCATTAGGTAAGATTGATCCCAATGAGATGTCTAAATCCCGAACGAGCAGTGTTATGGCACAGGCCAATCTCTTTCATTTGTACTGGTGTGTTTGACAACAAAACACGCTCGCTGTTTCGCGCGAGAATACGAAACTTGCCTTTTTTCGCACGTAAAGGAAACCGTGGCCGTGCGAATCAGTTCATCGGCTCGAGCCGTTCGAATCTCGGCCTGTCCTTGGGCAGGGAGTTTTCTCGATCTACTAAAATTTCTTTTTGTGCCTAAAGAAATATGAAATCAACTTATATAATCAACCTATATTATGTGTAGTGTATTTATAGAACTTTGCGCGTGCTTGGCGAGATTTCAGACTTTTTCTTCACCGAACGCGGCAGCTGTTGGAATTCTCTTTGCAAACGAAAACCACCATGCACGAGAAGAATATCAAACTGAAGTGTAGCCGAAAGAAAACAAAGAAGAAAAAAAGAAAAAATGAGTGACTCGGTCATTTGACTCGGACTTGACTCGGACTCGGATTTGACTCGGTCAACCGGTGAACTCTGTAGAAAAGCCATATAATTGTAAACAGTGTGGAAAGGATTTTAGTCGATCTGGTGATCTAGCTGAGCATATTCGAATACACACTGGAGAAAAACCATATAATTGTAAGCTATGCGGAAAGGATTTCAGACAATCTACTCACCTAGCTAGGCATTTTCGAACACACACTAGAGAAAAACCATTGAGAAACACTGGAGATTTTCAAGGATTTCAGGCAGTCTAGCAGCCTAGCTCGTCCTGTTCATATTGCAAACACACTCTTGAAATACGTTATTTAAATATAAGAAGTGCGGAAGTGTTTGCAAAGTCCAGCTGTACATCTTTACTTGCTTCTGGCACGGCCGTGTCGCGTGGTAAATTTAGTCTGAGCATGCGCACTGCATAAATATTTAAATGACGTCATTCGAGACCGTGCTTGTTGTTCGCGAGTATATCCAACGCCAACTCAACGATTACCATAAAACTTCGTATGCACAACCCTGAAGCATGAACAGAGCTATGTGACTTTGAATTCGTTGAGATAGGGCTATTGATCAGTGCATTTTAGGCAGGAAAATCACTTAATTCGAATACAGAGATTGGAAAGACTCGCGATAATTGCCGTTCTTCATGGTGCGCCGTAGGAATCGCCAAGTTTTCTCATAGGAATAGCAATGTTGGAGATAAACTTCACCACAATTTACACAAGATGGCCGATGTTTCTTCTTGATTCGATGAACTGATTTCTCCCAAGGTAAGTTTCAATTCAAAGCTTAAAATGGTCAAAAGTAGTTTTGTATTCTTATAAACGCTTGGTACTGGCACAAAGCTGGGCAATCAAATCGAGACAAACTTATTACTCGGGTCAGGCATTTGGCCTCCAGAGTCAAAATTCGCACGTGTTTTTTATCTCTTTTTTTTTGTGTGTTTCGAGTTGGCTTAACACGTGACACGATCAACCAATCAGATTCGATACAGCAATGGATGCACGTGGTTTCCAGGGACGGTCGCGGGTAATTCTGTGAAATATTTCTACAAAGTTATGACGAGTGGAAAATATGTATTTCAGCAGAACTTTGAGTTTTTGTACATCCTAAGTTAGAATATAACAACGTAACAGCGACGTTTTAGTCCATCCAAAGGTTACTTCGACGGAAATGTGAAATATATGTTGGTTGAGTACTTGTGTAGAGCTGATTAACGATTTTGGATGGAAATTTCTCACATTTTGCGAATGGAGATCCCGACTCCCCGGTCTACGCATTCATGTTATATTTGGACCTTCTGGCGCTCCGAAACGCAGTCTGTAGTAACCGACGTTTGTAAGTAAATAACTAAACTAAACTTACAAGTGCAGTGTTGTTGTTTTTATATTCATTCCGACTAAGTTCTTGGATCTAATGGGAGTGCATGTACTTGATGAGTTTTGATCGTACTATGTCTAAGAGAAGTTTATAAGCTTATTAGGATATTTTCTAACTAAAGGTAATTGACTGTAATGGTCCGAAAACTGAGTAAAATCGCATGTTTCTTTGTGGCCTGTCGTTGTTGACATTAAAGATACACCGTTTGGACACAGTCTGTTATTGTTGTACATGTATAATATTTAAGTTAGTAGAGTTACATGTGTCATATATGTATTTATAATATCTTTGGCTGAGGCCACACTGGGATGTTAATTGTAGTAAAATAGTTAAGCATTATTAGTGTAATAAAATAGTAAGCCTGATTTTCTCGGCTGAAATATGATGGATTCCAGATGTGTGTTGACAGTTCAACCACACACTGGAATTACCTCAAACATCAAGAGATCACAAACTGTCAACTAAGTCAGTACGTTTATATAATAAAACTATATAGTGAGGCCCTGCTAGGTGTTTTAGGGATAAGGGTAACTAGAACAATTATTATAGTGATAAGGGGCAACTGCCCTTGGAATTATTGGGATAGGCTGGATAATCAGCCAGGGAGGGGGTACTCCCTTATATGGGCTATACGGGTATGTGCCGCCCCAAAGGGTATGGTTTTCTAGCTGCCGAGGTCTGGGATAGGGTATCCTATTTACGGAGTTGGCCTGGGAAAGGGTATGGATTTTGATTTACTTGTCGTTAACGCCATGCTTAGCGCTCTATCGACCACGCTACAGCTTAAAATACCATATTAAAACAAAATAACAGCTTTCGTAGTGTAATTGAGTACGAATCTATGGTTTTGGTTCTCGGATAGGGTATATAGTTTTTGCTTCAAGTGAGGAATAGGGTATATATTTTTTGCTTCAAGTCTGGGATAGGGTATGGTAAAGGCAGCATTTTAAGGTCTGGGATAGGGCAGGGTTTTGAGGGCCTTGCGGCACACTCCTACTCAAAAATCTTCTGAGTACCCCTCCCCCCAGGATAATCAGTTAGTTTTAGGGATAATATACATAATTGCATGGCTACTTTTAGGGTTTGGGGCCTGTTCCGGCCGAACTGTTTAGATAATTGAAAACTGTTTTCGTTTGACATTGCGCGCGGGCTGCCTGTGGCCGAAAGGTTCGTGACTTACGGCACATGGTATGAGATTCTTGAATGCATGTTTTGCAGAGCCAGTTTCTAGGAGTCTGTTCTGGGCACAATTTCAGTTTGTAATTCTTTGAATTTATGTCTTTGTTTATTCGTTCTAGTTTTCACCTTACGCTTGTAATCCGCTGTTGTTGTTATCAAGATGAAGGAGTGAAATTTATAGTGCGACGAGTTGAAATATCTGTGCCCTGGTTCGGGGTTTTACACTGTAATAGATTAAATAGATTGTATTATAGTTTCTTTATCTCTTATTGTTTCCGTTCATTCTTTCATTATTTGTCTTTATTACTTATCATATATATATATTTTTTGCTACGTTTTCCACCACCATTGACCGATGCTCGCGTGGAGGCAAACCTTGTAAGGGACTTCGAGTCCTATTGTTTCTTCTCCCGTGACCTTGTGTCCGAATGTCATAACTAAATAAATAAATAAATAAATCCATACAAGTAAAATATAGTTTGAAATGTGTAGTACCTTTCAACCCAACGCGTCTTGCACAAATCGTTCAGCTTGCGTCTTTTTCTCAGGCGAAAGTGCATCGAATACGACTTCTAGGGAATTTTGTCTTTTCAGTAGGTCAATTGTGAAAGAAATTGAACAGTTCCTGACAAGAATCCATCATATTTTTAGCTGATGATATTCATCCTCGGAGACCAGGGGCAGTTAGTGAACGACGGGCCGTTTTCGTTCAGTAACTGTCCCTGGGTCTCCGAGGATGGATGAGATTTGGCATGCATGGCAATAACTAAGTTGAGACTATGGAGGCAGCATGCAGCTTTGATAATGATCTGCATCAGGGACATGCTTGAAGATAAATAAAGCTCCAGCTTTACAGAAATATTTTTGCTATTCCAAATGGGGGCTGGCTAGCCACTCCTGGATTCGCTCCTGCAACCACAAGGGCTGATGAAAGTCAGGACTCTGCTAAACCACAGATCGAATTGAAATTTAGCGTATTGACTTTTGTGGAGGGAGGAAAATCGGAGAACCCGGAGCAAAACCCACGGTGTCAGTGTGAGATACCAACAAACTCAACATGTGATCGGAGCTCGAAACCTGTCCACAGTGTTGAGAGGCAAGGCGCCACCCCAGCTCCCCTGATTGTTTTGAATCCACACTGAACAAATTTGACCATGTGATGACGAAAACATGGTCAATAAGAAGTTCTACCACCGTAAACTATCGTAATCTGTTTTGCAACAACAAACGACAAATAGTCAAGTGGCAGAGCTTCTTGAAAATGAGGAAAATTGTGAGTGGAAATTGAATCTTGCGCGAGCGATGATGCAATCCGTAGTATGTCCTCTTATTTTCAATGGTAATAAGCCAATCAGAACATTAAACGAGAAACTGCGCAGTTGTTGTAAAATATCCGACCCCCCGAAACTGCTGTTATATTTTCATTTTCCCCTTCCCCACCCTCAATGCCTCAACTAAACATCCCTCTCCCCATTCTCAACACACAAACACACATACATCAGTTTATGTTCTTTCACTGGATGCCGGTATATTGTTGAACTATAAAACAATTACCAAAAGAAGACCTCCATGTTCAGGTCGGTTATTTTAAACAATGAGAAACCAAACAGAGCTGTGATAATATTATTGGTGGGACAGAGAACATGATGCGTTACGAGCGTCAGAAAAATTAGGATATCTACAATTCATCCAGAATCAAACTAGTATTCGATATACTACCTGCTTCATAAATTGTGCACCCACCTCCAACGTATAGTGCTTTGAATGATTACCCTTTCGCATGGTTGAAATAAATAAGGTCCTGTCTCTTAATGGCAAAAAAAAATAAAGAAAACCATGTACAACACAGTTAAAGTACTGTTTAAAACACGAACAGCAGTGTTTTATCAAGTTTAAGAATTCGAGGGCGAAGCCCGAGAATTGTTAGACTTGATAAAACACGTGCTGTGAGTGTTTTAAACGGCTTCAAAAACGCTTTAAGAATGCAATGAAAGAAAGTCGCACATCTCAAGGGAATGGTTACTTAATGTACCATTGAACCTTTGTATTCACAACGCCATGCAAAATATTCGAGTAATCACCGCCGGCAATTACGAATATCTCAAGGGAAGGACATGAAGAAATTACCATACTATGTTGTTTGAAGCGGCGTTTCGCAATGCAAGAATAACCTGCACTTGAAGGATTTGGTGTCGTAGTTTACCTCGATAAAGTTCAAGACTTGGAAAGCGATGTGACTGACATGACGGCAGACTCTAATTTTTTGGCTCCGGCACAAAATATGTAAGTTTAATGAATGTTTTTATTATTTTACGGCTTTGAGTTTGGTTTTAATAATTAAGCTAAACAGTGGCTCGGTAAACAAGTAATGGTAGTTGGATAACTTCATTTTAAAAATATTATCTGTGTATCTCGGTTGTCTGCTGATATTAGTAAATTTAGTGCAAAATTTATTATCTAGGTACCTTATGTTCCGTGTACTTTTTGCTATCTTTGGGTCTTTATCAGTGAATTCTTAATTAGGATGAAACTTTATATAAAATTTCATGTTCATTAGTATTCTTGATATAAAGTCTTCATCCTAATTTGCATTCTTTTGTAATACCTTTGTACCCCATATTCCCCTGGTACCGAAATCAAAGCCCTCCCCGGGCTTTTTAGAATGATGAGATTTTATCAGGTATAAAGGAGCATACACGTGACTGATTTGCTTCATCTGATTGGACAACATGCTCATTAATTATTCATGTATTTTTGAAGCAATCATAAAAGTTGCTACCTAGCCTAGCATATGATGTTAAGCACCATTTTTATAAACGGCCCAAAAAATTGGAAAACCATGTTTGATTTGTTAATGCCTATTTTTAGCACCTCGGAAAACGAGAGATTATAAAATAAATACCTTGAGTGCTCAATTAGCCTGCGTAGCAAGCCCAGGGGGGATGGGGAAGAGGGGAGAGGGAATGATGAGAGGGAAGAGGAGGGGAGGACGAATGGGGAGAGGAAAAGCGAAAGGAGGGCTTGCAACGAACCCCCCGTTTTTTCCCTTTTAACGTTCATTTTTTTTAGACGCAAAATTCCGATTGGCTAAAGCGGTGTTCAATGACATTTGATTGACAGCGGTTATGGCGCGATGCAATGAAGAAATGTTCAATTCACACGAAGGACTTGTTGGCCATTTGAGCCACCAGATTTGGAAAAAGTATAGACTTAGACTAGGCCAACTTTAGCAGCCTTGAGTTGCCTAAGAAGCAGATTATTTACGACTAGGATGTCAAGTGATTCAGGATAGCTACGTCTCGGGACCAGAAACTGCGAAGTTGTATTTTGTTTTGATGCAAATGTCTGAATTAGGGTTGTGTTTTGTTACGCCAGTTTGGAAAGCGAAACTTAGTCGTGAATCGACGAGTAACATTTTCACTTTTGATGTAGAAACACTGACTTGTATGGCCAAATATTGTACTACACTTGGATAATCTTTACCCAGGAGACTGTTAATAGCTTTTTATATTGCACTTAATTCGGTGCAGAAATGTGTGTTTGCGTACAAAACGCTCGCCACATTGAGGGAGAACACAAAATGGTCTTCACATCAGCGATGTCTTGGCTAGGCCAATTTAGTAGCCTTAATTTACCTTAGATTGCCATAAGAAGCAGATTATTTACGACTAGGATAGCTCCGTTTTAGGACCAGAAACTGCGAAATTGTATTTTATGTTGAGGAAAATATACTGAAAATTAGACTCTAGAGAGCTAAAAATACTTAGCGCGAGTGTAATTGTGTTTTTCGTGTCGAAAAACGTATGTTTAAGCCACAATTTCCCGCTGTAAATTTAGTATGGATACCCCAGGGGTTGCAGAGTGTTTATTACTCGGGCTGCCTGTGGCAGCAACAAGTCTTAAAATGCAAGTCGTTTTTTATTTTTTTATTCCGTGTAGCAAGCGTTCTGCGCATGCGTTAAAGGTCAAATTCACACCAATCAGATTGCACTGTGCTGGTCACGCAACAATCGCCAGGTTAATTTATTTACATAATTGAATACAGTAAATCAAAATGGTCGACCCGCGAGGGCGAAAGCCTTCCAACAGGCTCAGGATATTTCAACTGGCGCTCTTGTTGACCATAAAAATACATGAACAACCAGGAACCGTAATACATTCGATCAGCGCTGTCTGGACAGATCCAATGTACATTTAGAAACGTAAGCGAAATACAATATCCAAACACGTTTGGATATCAACGGGTATCGAATTATAATCAAAGGTTAGATTTCGTCAGGCGCGCTCAGATAAGAAAGTTCAAAGCTCTCAGACTAGGCGAGACAAGGATATATCAATTTCAATGAGTCATTGTCAGAAATCTATTCCATCGTGGACAATTAATTATGCAATACAACCTAAATTTGGGTCAGGTCTTGTACAGCTAAGGCATGTTTTACGACAGAATTAACCAGAGTCTTTCTACTGGATTGAGAGCTCGAGACATTATACATGTCTGCTAATATGGGGAAAACTGAAACAGAAAATGAGCTTTGACGGCAGTAACCCTCATTGAGCCAAGCGGAATATTTACATGATCCGCTAAGATTTTTACAAATCTTAGTTAAGCAGATGTTTTCAGTGTATGCCAACTGAAATGCTGTGCTCGTTTTCTGGTTACGGCTCAGTGGGGCAACTACACAAACAAGAAGCATGAACTGCCAGCAAAGAGAGAGGAAAACGTACTTGAAATGCACAGCGCTAGCTGAAGTAGGGCATATATATATTATCTGAGACGTTAAATTACGTTACTGTGAAGAGGATCAAAATTCAAGTTTTGTAGCTCGAGACTGTCTTCTGCCGTGACTCGTGAGAGAAATTGGAGAATATCTAGCTGTTTCATTCAGACACTGGCAAATTTATTGAAAGCTACGGGCTTACTTTATGAGATTATTATTCATTGTGGGATGAAAGGAAACAGGTTAGCTGAAAGTTATGTTCGAGGTAGGCTTCGACTTTCATTCCGATTCAGTGCATATGTGCACGATGGTGGGATGCTGTCAACAACACTACCAAAAGATCCAAAACGAAAGATTCAGTTACGTAAGTACTGTAAGTAAACTCTTTTTGATTTGAATAAATTTCCTCTGAGTTTGTCTGTTGATGTACTTTTTCTTCTAATTATCGCTTTATTTAACATCTCTGTGATTTAGAGTATGAAAGGTCCACTGAACTCTTGTGTCGATAAGCGCAAATGTTTTTTGTGAAACAGTCTGTGAATTTGAGAAGCGGACTTAGAAGAGCTTCTCATTAGGAATTCCAATTTTATTCTTGCTACGAAATTTATGTTTCATTTCGCATTTATTCATACAGTTTTCGCCGGACATTCCCCCGAGTTTTTGATCTATTTTCAATCAAATTCAAAGTCTGATTATGTCATTGTATTGCATTTATACACTTGAATTGCCAGTATTCTGTTGTTCAAATCCTGCGTTATCATAGTCATGTCATAAAAGCAATTAATAGACCAGACGTTTTTATGACGTTCTCACTGGCGAATTAAAGCACGACTTGTTACTAAAAGGATTTCAAATGAAAGTGTATTTCATCTTCAATCTCATGTGGCCCGAGTGAAAGCCCAGATGGGCTCTTGTTTGGTGAAAATCCATGCAGAAATAGATTTTCTAGCCCAAACGTTTGACCTCTGTTTGAACTCATTTTGAACTTCCTTCGCACCGAAGGTCGAACATTTGTAACGGACAGAAACAAGGAAGTTGATTGGTTGATTTTGACAGATGCCATGTCAGACGACACTGAAAATGAATTTATAATTTGGGGGCGTAAGGAAAAAAACGGGGGTTCGTTGCAAGCCCTCCTTTCCCTTTCCTTTCCCTTTCCTCTCCCCATTCCCCCTCCCCTCCTCTTCCTCTCTCATCATTCCCTCTCCCTTCCTCTCCCCTCTTCCCTCCTGTTCCCCATTCCCCCTGGGCTTGCTTCGCAGTTCGCAAGCTAGTGCTCAATCGATAGTTTGACCAGAATAAGTGAGGGACCACCGCAACCCCGACACTCGGGTGTATGCTTTGACTAAGGCCATCCCAATAAAATGCGCCAACCGACCAAATTTTTTAAATGTGATTTTTTTAACTATACCTCTTTTGCGAGCTCTCTACGTTTTAGTTTCTTGCCTTTCTCATGCAAATTGTCAATCAACAACTGGTAGAGGAAAAAGTGGTCGAGGAATACTTGAACATTTTTACGCGAGTCTTTAATATCTATTTTTTTAGCGACCGACCAATCCACCATCACGAGCCAGAGGGCGATGGTAAACGAAACATTTTATTGAGATGGCCTAACAGGCTACTATTTCTGTGTAACATTTTCTGATTTTCTTTTTAACTTGACGTAATCACCTCCACGCAAGCAAAACAACGCTAATAATTAGGATAATGCTATTATTTTAATATTGTGCAACTTGGGAAGAACCGCCAACACGTTGATCGTATTGTAGCAGTTTAAAGGTCTCAAACCTATAACGAGAGTGCAATCCAAATCGAAGAACATTTAGCAAATGATTTAACCTATGAATTGGATGTTGTGATGTTGAAATACGTCGAAATTCACACTTAGATTGTTGTTCAACCATTGACAGCTTGTAGTGTGATTGGAAGTTATATATAGGCAACTGAAGAGAACGACAAAAGAATCACACAGGAACAGTCTCCGGTCTGATTTCTACAACAAATAAGGTTAGAACCTTTTAAAATGGCCTATTTAGTGTATTTTCTGAACCTCTAATTTGTTAAGAAGCGTGAAATAGGCATAAATGCGCTGGACCCGTCGATAGACAGTTGATCTGTCAAGGTCAAATATGCAAGGCACATGACGTCATTCTTTGCCTCTTGAATATTCGTTAAACTAGTATACCTTACAGGTAGTGAATGCTGCTCCGCTCAGTTAAAGTGCCTATCACCCTTTTGCAATTTTGATAGCTTATGAACCTCCGAAAAGTTTTGAATACTTCTGTGAAGAAAGTTTTGGTTTAAAGTGAATACTTTATGTTCTACGCTTGTTTGAAATCGTGTAAATGTGACCTTTCCTGACCCATGACCGCGTATGTAAAAGCCTGGGTCGAAACATGGGTAGACGTCATCTCATTAATGCATTATTCTCCATGGCGCCTTTTTATCACAACAACATCGATGGATATATAATATACACAGTTTTTGAGTTGATAGTAAAGAAAAAAGTCATTTTAGTCAACATGTTAAGTATTTATTCAAATGATTGCAAAACCGAATTAATTATATGACGTCAAGATGACGTCTACCCATGTTTCGACCCAGGCTTTTACTTGCGCGGTCATGGGTCAGGAAAGGTCACATTTACACGATTTCAAACAAGCGTAGAACATAAAGTATTCACTTTAAGCTAAAACTTTCTTCACAGAAGTACTCAAAACTTTTCGGAGGTTCATAAGCTATCAAAATTGCAAAAGGGTGATAGGCACTTTAAGGAAGTGTATTAGAAGAGAACCTACAGTAGCACTTTGGTAGGAAATAGATTACTGGGTGATAAAAATACCAAGGTGTTAGATGAATATATTTTGTAGTTTTGGGGCTATCGTGCGATTGAATCCTGTTTGAGCTGTGGTGTGTATTTCAAACGTTCTCGCGATTTATTTTCATTTTATCCCGACAAATCAACGATCTCCCGGTAAATTCCCTGAGCCTACTAATTCCCGACATTTTCTTAAGATTGCCGGCACAACAAACTGCTGTTCCCCCAGTGAAGTATAAACACCGGGAATCAACTGTAATCGAGAATGTAATTTTAAATGCTAATTGTATTTTGAACCGGCTGCTTGACTTTATCGAAGCCAATAGCAGAAAATTATTTGCTGCTCACCATCTTGATAACAGGAGAGAGCATGCTCTTTGGAAACTGATAGTCCACACAGAGTTAGAAAGAGTTCGCCTACACGTGTACACTTCAACAAATGCATGATTACACAAGGATCGCATACACAGAAATGCATTAAAGAACGGTTGAACGTGGTTAGCTCCAACAATGCAAATTCTACCTCTTGTAATGTCACGTGACGATCAGGTCCGTGCAAAGCAGTGTGGTAAAAAAAGTCAATAGAAGTGATGCATTGTGGTAAATAAAAGAAATCGAGATTTGGACCCGCTTACAGATTAGAACTGTTGCCTTGGTCGCTCGCTTCAGGCTCGCTCGCTGCGGCAGCAAAAACACCAAATGACATGCATAACGTGTGTTGAGTATAGTGATACACCAGCACAAGAGGAAGACCTTTCCCAATAATTCTAAGTCTCAAGTCGTTGTCCCACTGATCCGGGACAACGGGACAACAAAATTGTATGCATACGAATGAGTATAGCTGAGAGGCCGTGACAACGGGACACCATTTCGACGAAATAATTCTAAGTACGAAATCTGCTTTAGCTTTGAAACCGGAATTGGTGTGGTATGGTGTGGAGGAGGAACGCAAGCTCACACAAACGGCTGGTAATCGAGCCTAGTGCTTTATATATGATGGTGCATTCACGCACTTTAATGGTCATTCTGGATTTCGCTTGCTTCACGTCTACAACGTAAACTTTGCACTCAATTCAACTCATTCGCAATTTTACAGGTTTGTCGTTACCAAAGTTTTCTTAATAAAGCGCGTGAAAGTTTATATAAGCTTAAATCTCTTCAGCTGCCTCCTACTATATACTATACTCGCTACTCGATCGCGAGGTTTTGTTAATTGTTTTCCGATTACACAATTATACGGGGTATATTAATCAATTATTCGTGAACTTAGATGACATTCAAAATACCTACCAGAAAGAGTGGAGAGATTTTGCGATTTCCACGCCGCCGCCATGTGCACTGCCACACTGAAGACAAGCCTCGTGCTGAACATTACCACGGGCGTAGCCAGCCATTTCCCCCTTTAAGCCCCGAAGGTACAAGCCAAACGAGCGCTGAAGGCGCGAGCTCCTAGAGGGGTCTGGGGAATTTTTCAAGCTCTGAAACGCTATTTCCAGCGTTTACGATGCAATATTCCTCGTCATGATTATATGTTGGGGGTCGATTGAATAGTGCAGTGGATGAGCGTATTCGCCATTCTCACGCAATGGTTAGAGTTGAATTTCTAATAAAAGTTATACCAAAATATCACTGCCACAGCAAAACAAAACAAAATCACCAAAATTCCTGTTAAGCCCGGGCTTAATAGTTTAAAGGCAGCTACGCCCCTGATTTTTTACTCGGGCCAGGCCTTTGGCCGGCAAGAGTCAGAAATCGCTAGTAATTTTTTATTTTTTATTACTCGGGCCAGGCCTTTGGCCGGCTCGAGTCAGAAATCGCAAGTCTTTTTAGTCGGGCCAGGCCTTTGGCTGGCACGAGTCGGAAATCGCAAGTTTTTATCCTTCATTTTGTATTTTTTGTGTCGAGATTTTGCGCCGTCAACTAATCAGATTGCGCCTTCTTTGGAAGTTCTTTTCACGTGAACAGTGGACAACATTTCCAGGTTTTTCAAGATGGCGGCGAGTGGGAGTTTTGACTTAGCAAAACCTTTAATATCAGCTGTTTTTTGGTGTAAACCAAAGGTTTCTTCAAGTGCAATACCAAGAGTTTTGTCTTTTCTAAAGCTGAGAGGTGTTTCACGGGCTTTGGACGGGAATTTATCACATATTATACGACATGCTTTAAGATACACTCGTGACAGTCTGCTCTGCGATGAACACTGACTATAAAGACAACAGCTTGTAAATGTAAGTAGCCGCTAATCTGAACATGATAACCTTTATACCAATTGACGGTCGTTGTGTTGTTATTTATTGTTATTAACCTCTCGACAGTATAGTAGAAATGCCCCGATTTCTCAGTTCTCTGACTGACAGGGGCCTTAATAGAATATTATATGTATTTAAATGTTTATAAATTCGGGAACGAAAATCTAGCATGCAGTGAGTGAGTATAAACTGAGTAAGTAATCCGAACTGAAGATTATTTTCAAACGAACGATAAATGACTCTGATGTGGAAATCGCATATTTATCTGTGGCGTGTTATTGACACTGGTAAAAACCAATCTTTCCTAAACACAAGACCAAGGGACAGTTACCACCTAACACCTAACTTTTTATTTTGTTCTATTTCCCGGGTCTATTTACATCTGGCCTGTACCACTTTGTATTTGATTATTATCTCTTGGTTCAGGCATTCCACAGTGTATTTAATGTTTTTTTTAGAACTGACATAATGATGTTATGTATAGAGTAGTGTATTTATCATTATTGCAAGTTTATAAAATAAACTAAATTTGGTCCAGAACTGAAAGAATATACTTACATGCAAGTGACACTCTTTCTTTCCCTTCCCCTTTCTTGGTACCACTATATATGCATGCAAGCTAGATCTTGTTTCAGTGTTTTCCATCTGAGGTGGTCCTGGCTTAAGATAACCTAAGGTTACCTTAAGGACCTACCTTCTCATCATTGTATTTCGTATTATGCCTTATTACTCGTAAACATTTCCATCATCTTACATGTATGCGAAAATAAATGTAATTGTTGTTGTTGTTCCTCAGTTCTTGACGTCAGCATCGTCACTTTCACTCGGTCACGATCAGGAGTACTAGTACTTTTAAGAATTATTTGGGAATGAAAATTAGTCTTGCTGCAACCCCAATGATAGAAAAAAATGAGTGGACATTGCATGTTTCTTTGTGGCCTGCCATTATAAGTTTCAGTCTCTTTCAAGATGTAGAAAATGAGCACTAGCATAGTGGCAGCTCACTAATACTAGAAAATGGTGGGCTGTAGTTTACGACCACAATCGAAAATATTGTATTGAGAATTTAGCCTGAATTTCAGCCGTCTCCACTGGTTTGTTATTGAGAATTACAAATAGATGACTTTATTTCACATGTGGAACAACATTACCTAACTATTCACAACGAATAGCAACATTATGTGGAATTTGTTGTTCTAAATTGCTTGATTTCTCGTAGTCGTACTGCACCTGATATTATTACGTACAATGCATCAAATTTGAGTGACTCAATATCATGCAGACTACTCAAATAACCATTGCACTTCAATCAACACACACATTTTTATAATTCTAACGACCCTCGAGGAACAATAATATTGAAAAGAAAGTAATATTAAACTACAGAATTGAAGGAAATTGTGGCTGAAATGTACATACACAGCATGTGTGTGTTGTGTGTGTATTATGGCTCTATCATTTCCAACCCCCCACCCCCCCCCCCCCCCCCCGCCATACGATACCCTTAAACCATAACCTAACACCCTCCCCCCGGAATACGTGGGGCATTTGCACATTGACATTTGACAGACAAGTGCATCAGTAGTGAACCAATTCTCTGGCTACTCTAGCACAAACCATGTTGATATAAAATTATGCAAGAACTCCATGCAGTACATGCTATAGATGGCCCGAGTTAAGGCCACTCAGGGCCTCTTTTTTTTTTTTTTTTTTTTTTTTGTCGAGGTATTTCGGCGTCAACCAATCAGAAATCACTGTGCACGTGGACACTGATAGACTTCAGAAATACGGAGAGTTTGAATGTGAGCAAAGACGAAAGTGTTTTGGGCCATTTGTAGCTGTTATTTGCCTAAAACCAAAAGTTTCTTCGACTGAAATGCTAAGATGTTGAGTTTTTCTAGGGCTGACAAATTTCAGGGAAATTTCGCACATTTTACGACAAGATAACTGGCGCTCCTGAACGCACGTGGACCAGTAATAATCGACATATGTAAGTAAACAAATGATATGAATTTTAACAGCTTGTAGTAGGGTCGTGTTTATTCGTGCCTTTTAAAAATAATGGCTTAAAATATATAGAAATAATATTATCAGTCCATTAATCCTACTGAAAAGCATTGATTTCTAAGAATGTTGAAAAGTATGGGTTGGTTAAACCCTGCTAAAAAGAATTGTATTCTAAAATACAAAAAAAAAAAAAAATACAAAAATAATTTTGAGCAGGTTAGTTCAGAGAGAGTGTTATGTGAAGTTGCTTTATTATAGCTGGAAGCAGTTGTGATAGGCCTTTTGCAGGAAACAGTCATGTGCTGTTATAACACTTTTTTAGTATAAAGCAACCAGTGGCTTATTACAAATCCTGCATTCTGATGGCTACGCTACTATAGGTCTATTTGTGATAGCCCATGGTAGAGAAAAACCGCACTCATTTTCACGAATTAATATATTTTTTTCAACTTCAATTTGTTTCTTTCTATTATTTTCTACTGTCCGACTAGTTAGTTTATACTAAAACAATTAGACCTCTCGCCCTCATGGGCTACGAGCTGCGCCTCATGGGATATTGACTCGTAGCCCACTCCGGCTGCGTGTCTAATTGTTAAGTGAAGAAATGAATTGAGCATGGGAAAGATGTTGCCATGGATGCTGGATGGCAAGTTATCTTTAATAATGCTGTGTACAAAGATTGACAATCGATTGGAAGTGGAAAATAGCATTTACAAACAGGTTTTGCTAAACACACTACCGATCTCGTACAAGTGCTTTTAAATATATGAATTAAGATTTGTTTGCCATCTGGTACAACCATGTGATTGCATTCCTTCAGAAGGCGATTCCCATTATATGTAAATGATCATGAGCATTGTAATGTGTGCTAATGAATTCTGGATGTACGTTGTTTACGAATTCATGTTACGGTCACGAACTGATGCCGCAAGGCTTCATGGTAATAAAACGTCAGTTATGAATCCAGCATGGCGTCCATTGCGTACATGAAATGGTGGCAGTGAAAATCGGAACAAAACGCCTAGGAAAAGAAGCCATCCGAGCAGAATCTGACTGGAAAAGTCAAGAATAAAGTGTGAAGAAAACACAGAAGTAAAAATGGACGGGATATATAACTCAAATACCCCTAGAATGGACTGGACGAGCAAAGACTTTCCATCTTCGTAGACATCGTTCAAACGTCACATGCAGTTCATGTTCGGAGGACCCCTACAGTCGAAGACTGAAGCGCAAAAATGCAACTACTTAATAATTTGGATAGGATAGAAGGGCAGAGACATCTTTCAGACTTGGACCTTGGAAGAAGGACAAGAGAAAAAGCTAGAAACTTACTACACGAAGTTCGAAGCATATGTGAAGCCAAAGTCGAATAAAATCTTCGCCAGATACAAGTTTCAAAGCAAGACACAGGATGCAAACGAGTCGTTTGAGCAATATCGGACTGCTTTGAAGCTGTTAGTCAAAGACTGTGGATATACGGATCAAGATGAACATGAAGGGACAGAATTGTCATTAGATGCAATTCGCATAAGCTGAGAGAAAAGCTAATACAAGAAGGCTCCGAGTTAACACTGGAGAAAGCTATAGACATTGCACAATCATTGGAAATAGCTGAAATACAGCTTAAAAAGATGGAGGATGAAGACCCTATCGTAAACCAGATTAAGTCAAAACAAGCCACAAAATCAGCAAAATTTCCCTACAAGAAACAAGAACACCAAAATCAAAAGGCTAAATGTGGAAAATGTGGCTATCAACACACAGGAAAAGAGTATCCAGCAAAAGGAAAACAGTGCAATAAACGCAAAAAGTACAATCATTTTGCAAACATGTGCAAGACTAAATATAAACCAGCGAACTACGTGGACGAGTGCAGAAGTGATGAGAATGATGGATGATATATGGGATCCATAGAGATAAATACAATCAGTTCCAGTGAGTGGCAAGAAAAGCTAACAATAAATGGCAAGAAAGTGACATTTCGACTTGACACAGGGGCTAAATGTAATGTTATGTCTTACAAGACACTCCACACACTGGAGCTTGAGAGTCAAATTCAGAAGACAACTGCACAACTGAAGTCATATTCAGGACATCGGAGACCTGCTCATGGTGTTACAACACTCAATTGTAAACACAAGGAGAAGAGCTATCAAATCAAGTGTTATATTGCAAAGCATGATGTACTAACAGTTCTTAGTGCGCAAGCCTGCAAAGAACTTGGTTTAGTGCAGCGAGTTAACTCAGTTGCTAAGGAACGGGCAGGCATTAATTCTGAGTCACTTCCTGATATTCTACAAGAATATATAGATGTGTTTGAAGGACTTGGATGCTTACCAGGAGAACACAAAATCAGAATTGATCCAAATGCTACTCCAGTCATTCACCCTCCACGACGAGTACCTGTTACATTGAAAGAACAGGTTAAAGAAGAACTAGACAAAATGGAGAAAGCAGGAGTAATTGAAAAACAATGTGAACCAACAGCATGGGTTAATAGCATGGTCACCGTGGTGAAGCCAAACAAGCTTAGAATATGTATAGATCCCAGGGACTTGAATCAGGCTATACAGAGAGAACACTTTCCCATGCAAACAATTGAAGAAATTGTGTCCGACATACCAGATGTCAAGGTATTTTCCGTATTAGATGCAACATCTGGATACTGGCAAATTAAGCTTGATGAAGAAAGCTCGAAGCTATGCACGTTTAACACTCCTTTTGGAAGATACGGATTTAAGCGTTTAGCTTTCGAGATCAAGTCAGCGCCCGACGTCTTCCAACGAAGCATGACGGAAATGCTCGAAGGCATTCCAGGAGCTGTACCAATGGTGGATGACATACTAGTGTGGGGAAACAGTATGGAACAACATGATGAAAGGTTACGACAGACCTTAGACATAGTGAGAGAGTATAATCTGAAGCTCAACAAAGCGAAATGTAAGATCCGAAAGGATCAAGTTCCATATGTTGGACATGTTCTTACGAGTGAAGGTCTGAAACCAGACCCAGAGAAAGTGAGAGCAATAGAAGAGATGAAACCACCACAAGACATAAAGGAACTGAGAACCTTCCTGGGATTCATTCAGTACTTAGGAAAGTTCTTGCAAAACTTGGCAACAGTAAGTGCACCACTCAGACAACTAACGGAGAGAGAGAGAATGGCACTGGGAAGAAGCTCAGCAAGAAAGCTTTGAGAAACTCAAATAACTAGTGTCAAGTGCACAAGTACTAGGCTACCATGTTCAGCACAAACAGATTACACTTACGGTCGATCCAAGCTCAAAAGGGTTAGGAGCGGTTCTCGTACAAGAAGGGAAACCAATTGCGTATGCGTCAAGAGCTCTTACTATCACACAACAGAAATACGCACAAATTGAAAAAGAGCTACTTGCTATTGTGTATGGATGTCAGAAGTTTCATCAGTATATTTTTGGCCGAACTGTCAAAGTGGAATCTGATCACAAACCATTGGAAAGCATACTAGCTAAGAACCTCCTCCAAGCACCTATGAGACTACAGAAGATGATGATGAGTTTGCAGAAATATGATCTGAAAATTCGCTACAAGCCTGGGGCAGAAATGCAGCTAGCGGATACACTTAGTCGTGCGTATCTACCAGAAACTGTTACAATATGGGCTACCTGTGTTACGGTAATAAAGCTCCGGATGTAGTCGGTCAGTGTGGAACCTTGAGTTGTGGCTTGTAGTTGATCTCGCTGGGGATTCTCCGTCTCTATCTATCAATCTCTATTGAAACATGGTGGCAGCGGTGGGATTTTAACATCTTGGATGTGTAAAAGCCGTTGAAAGTGCCGAACTCGTGCGGATTTTCGAGTCGAAAACCAGAAAGTGCGAATCGGGCCACAAGATGTCGGATCACGAAGACGAGTACGTGCAACCAGCTCCGCCGAATCTCGGTGAACAAATCGCCGTTGGGCAACCTCCACTGCCCATGTTTCCTGCTAAACCGCCTGAACCGGTGAAATTAAGTAAAGATGCTCCAAATAACTGGAAATTATAGAAGCAACTATGGAAACACTACTGTGTTGTTTCGAATCTCGAGTCGAGAACAGCAGAGTTCAAGAAATCTAATGTCAACCATGGGTATCGAAGCTCTACAGCTATACAACGGATGTAATCCTCTGGATACAGATACTACTGCTGATATCATAAGTAAACTTGACGCTCATATTCTTGGGAAAACGAACGAGATATTTGAACGCTACAAGTTCAACACTAGATCACAAAAAAGTGACGAGACCATAGACGACTACGTGGCCAGTCTGAAAACACTTGTCATATCCTGCAACTTCGACTCTTTAAAGGATAGTCTACTGAAGGATCGAATAGTGCTGGGATGAAAACATCAGGAAAAGACTGCTACAAGAGCGCAAGCTAACTCTCCCTAAATGTCTGGATATCTGTCGCAGTTTCGAGAAAACAGCCGCCCAACTGAAATTTATTTCCGGAACTGAATCCGAAGTTCACCGGGTGATGCAAAGGAAAACCACACGACGGGAAAAGCCAAGATCTACAACTGCTGACAAAGGTAGGCCACCTAAACAAATTGATGACAAATCAGTCACAAATCGCCCTATGGTTGATTGCAAATTCTGTGGCCGTACACATGCACGCAAGAAAGAACTCTGTCCTGCATGGGGCAAGAAGTGCAACAAGTGCAAAAAGCTTAATCACTTTGAAAAGCAATGTCCCCCTGATGTAAGAAAGAAATTACATGCAGTAGCAGCAATGTCAACTGAAGATACCACTGATTCTGACTCAGATGTTGAAATGTGCTTGACTGTCACCACTAAATCAGTGAACTCAGTGTCTGCAAGTGCTATATATGCTGAGATGACTCTGAAGAGTGGCACAAATGTAAAATTTTAAGTTGACTGTGGTGCGACTGTGAATGTCATACCTGTAAAGTATGTAACCAAAAGCCTTGAGAAATCAGACACTCAACTGACCATGTATAACAAGACCTCTCTAAAACTCCTTGGAAAGTGCAGACTGGTTTTGAAAAATCCAGCAACAGAAAAGAGGTACAGTGTAGAGTTTGAAGTAGTAAAGGAAGACCTCACTCCACTTCTAAGTCGAAAAACAGCAGAGCAGATGCATCTTTTAACGGTCAATTATGATAACTTTAAGCAAGTTAACACTGTAGCTACAGAGACTCAGGACATCATGAATGAATATACCACTGTCTTTGATGACAAGAGCATAGGGTGCCTCCCAGGCAAAGTTAGTCTAAAGATTGATAAAGAAGCCAAGCCAGTTCAGTGTCCTCCACGCAGAATACCAATTTCTGTAAAGCCTAGTCTGGAAAAGGAACTGTCAAACTTAGTTGAGCTAGGAGTTATAGTACCAGTGACAGAGCCTACTGACTGGTGCTCCCAAATATCAATACAGACAAAGAAAAACGGCAATCTCAGAATTTGTATTGATCCTAAGACTTTGAACGAAGCTCTCCAATGAGAGAGATATCCTCTTCCTACAATAGAAGACATACATGTACTACCAGAATTTGCTAATGCTAAGCTGTTTAGTAAAGTTGACCTCTCTCACTGTTACTGGCACTGTGCCCTCGATGAAGAGAGTAGTTACCTGACTACTTTCATAACCCCTTATGGCAGGTATCGTTGGCTCCGCCTACCATTTGGCTTGAAAGTTAGCTCTGAAATCTTTCAGAGAAAGTTACACGAGTGCTTAGAAGGCCTAACAGGAACAGTCTGTGTAGCAGACGACATTCTGGTGTATGGAAGTTCTGTGGAAGATCCTGATGAGAAACTGAGAAAGCTGTTAAGTAATTGTGCTGAGAAGAACATCAAGTTGAACAAACAGAAAAGTGTCTTCAAGACTACTGAAGTTGAATTTCTTGGTCATCTGGTCACCAGTGAGGGTCTTAAGTCTGATGAGAAGAAGATAGAAGCAATTCTGAAGATGGAAAACCCAACTGATGTTGCAAGAATAAGGCGACTACAAGAAACTGTCACTTACCTTGCAGTAGTATGTAAAATGGGGGGACTGGCGCAACACCTTTTTGGTAGCCCCCGCTAACCCTACGGATGGCCCCATCCCCCCCAGAAAATTTGCGATGACATAATATTTTTCAATTAGAGGTATGTATATATAATGTATACCTGAGGTACCATGCGCGGTGAGAATTTATGCAGTTGGCTAAAGATCGGAGAGCAAGCCTTCTGTGACAAGTCGTGCATAGGTACGTACTGTAAGATCCATTTATATAAAATAAGGCAGGGAAGGCCTATTCCAAGACCTTGTCGCGGGTGCGGAAAGGGAACTCAGAGCACTTTCTATACTTGTGTTGGGTGCGGCTCGGGGTCTCTACGCGTAGAACTATCTAGGAAGAAAAAGGCAGCAAAGCGGCAGTTCTTAGAAGTACTACAGGAGCTGTTGCGTATTCGAAAACCGATTTAGAGATATCAGTTGTCTAGTACATACATATGAAACATGGTTGCTATAGATGAACCTAAAAACCTTACGTTTATCGAAGCACCCAGGGCCATTAAGGGTTATTTACGAGGATGGAAGATGGACGTTTTAGATGGTAATCCTCTAGAAGCAGACCCAGCTGCTTTCCTATCCGGCGTGCGAAAGCAGACTATCGAAAAGATCGATGAAGAGCTACGAGACTTAAATAGCATTAAGGTTCAGTTAGCTTTGAATATAACTCTTCGTCTAGACAAACCTGAGGGTTCAGAATACCAGATAGTTACCTTTCGGAGTTCAAAAAAAGTTTTGATCAACAGTTCTGAGACCCGTGGAGTAATTGTAGAAGCGCATGCTCAGATCCATAACTACATTGAGAAGTGGATCAGTAGAGGATCGAACTGGGTTATAGATAAAGTCAACATTCTATGGTTAAACGTTTCTAAGTATCAACCACTACGTGGAGGTTCATACTTACCGCTACCTAAAGAAATCGCTAATAAGAAAGCGGTGATAAACGTGAAAAACTATGATGACCATTGCGCACTTTGGTCGATATGCGTAGCACTGTTTCCAGTCGAAAAAGATCCTCAGAGGACATCAAAGTATAAGAAAGATGATGTGAAATCCGAAGGGGTGGACTCACCAACACCAATCTCACCAATACCACGTTTGGAGAAGCAAAACGAGATCTCTATCAACGTATATGGTTGGGATTCGAATGAAAAGTGCTTGATCGTACATCACATCTCAAAGAAGACTTTCTCCAAGCGCGTTAACCTCTTGCTTATAGAAGACCCAAAGAGTGGTAAGCAGCACTACTGCTGTATCAAGGATTTCAACCGTCTCCTATTCGATCAGACAAAACATAAATGTAGGAAGCACTTCTGCGAACGATGTCTACATGGATATACTACCGAAGCTCTTCTTGCGAAGCACATCCCAGAGTGTAACGGAATTAACGACCGAGCCATACGCATTGAAATGCCCACCAACGAGAATAACAAAGTATCGTTTCAGAATGTACACAAACAGCTCAAAGTTCCCTACGTTATCTATGCAGATCTCGAGGCCTTAACTACTAAGATCGAAGGACCTGCCCAAGACCCCACAAAAAGCAATACGCTTAAAACGGAAGAACATATTCCTTGTGGATTTTCCTACATCGTTGTGTGTTCTGATGGTCATAGCGAACCACCAGTACTATATCGAGGTACGGATACGATCGAGCGCTTTCTACGATGTATCCAAGAAGAAGAAACAAAGATAAAAGCCCAAAAGGCCAAGCCACTATGTATGTCAATGAAAAACAAGAGGGAGTACGACAGGTCAACTATTTGTCATATCTGCCAGAAACCTCTTGGTAAAGATATAGTACGTGATCATTGCCACATTACAGGAGAGTTTTGGGGTGCCGCACACAAGGTATGTCATCTCAAATTACGTATCTTTCCTACTATCCCAGTCGTATTCCACAATTTGCGTGGTTATGATTCTCACCTATTGATGCAATCCATCTCCAAGACAGAGGGCGCTATCTCTTGTATTCCAAACAATATGGAGAAATACATTTCATTCTCACTTGGTAACCTACGGTTCATCGATAGTGCACAATTCCTACTATCTTCTCTCGACAAATTGGCTTGTAGTACTATAGATGCAGCTGCAGACAAATGTAAGCGATGTAATAAGACCGAGCTTGTTGTAATTAATGAGGCTTGGGAGCTAGTGCGGACTTGCCCAAAGTGTGGAGAAGGGAGCATAAAGCGACTCGACCCATCTCGCCTCCCAATAACCACCACACACACACCCACGAATGCACATCTTCTTGGACGCAAAGGTGTTTATCCATATGAGTATATGGACTCTTGGGATAGATTCGCAGAGACTTTTCTTCCACAAAAAGATGCATTCTATAGTAAGCTAACTCTAGAGGGCATATCCCACGAAGACTACGAACGCGCACTAAACGTTTGGGGGGTATTTAGTTGTGAAACGTTAGGAGACTACCACGACCTTTACCTACGAACCGATGTACTTCTTCTAGCAGATGTGTTCGAGACCTTTCGAACGGCATGTATGCAAAACTACGGGTTAGACCCGGCTCACTATTACACTAGTCCAGGACTTTCGTGGGATGCACTGTTAAAGAAGACTGGAGTGGAGCTCGAACTATTAACTGACTATGACATGCATCTATTCATCGAAAAAGGTCTACGCGGTGGAATATCTATGGTATCTCATCGTTATGCCAAAGCAAACAACCCAAACGTACCCGACTTAGATCCAGATAAGCCAAATAGCCATATAATATACCTCGACGCCAACAATCTATATGGTTGGGCCATGAGCCAATATCTACCAACGGGAGGATTTGAGTGGTGTACGCCAACGGAAGAACAAATCACCCAACACGAAATCGATTCTGACGTAGGATACATCCTCGAAGTTGACCTTGAGTATCCTCGAAAGCTCCACAACTCACACAACGACTACCCACTCGCCCCCGAGAGAATGCAAGTGAATAAAGGTTGGTTATCAGATTATCAAATCGATCTATTCGAGAAACTATATGAAGGCAATGGATCTTTGAAAGTGGAAAAACTCATACCTAACCTATACAACAAAGAACGATATGTGCTCCACTACCGCAATCTACAATTGTATCTATCTCTTGGAATGCGTTTAACGAAGATTCACAGGGCATTACGATTCGGCCAATCACCATGGATGGAGCCATACATACGAATGAATACAGAACTACGAAAACAAGCGAAGAGTACGTTCGAGCAAGACCTCTACAAGCTAATGAACAATAGCGTTTTTGGTAAAACAATGGAGAATCTACGTAAGCGTGAAGATGTCAAACTAATTCGCTCTTCAGAAGGAGTCAAACTACAACGTTTATTGAATAAACCTAGTTATGCTCGATCCACGATCTTCGACAACGATCTAGCCGCCGTACACAACTACAGAAGTAAGTTACTTTTGAACCGTCCAGTATATGTCGGAATGTCGATTCTAGATCTTTCGAAACATCTGATGTACGACTTCTACTATAATGAGATAAAGAATCAGTATGGGCAACGTTGTAATCTACTATATACTGACACTGATAGTCTATTACTTCACATTGAAACAGAAGACATCTATACAGACATTACCACCAATAAACACCTATACGATACGAGCAATTACGACAAAGATCACCCTTTATACGATACGAACAACAAGAAAACACTCGGTAAAATGAAAGATGAATGTGGAGGTATTCCCATTGTCGAATATGTTGGACTACGATCAAAGCTATACTCGATCTCGAAAGTAGGTGGTGGCGAGATTCGGAAAGCTAAAGGTACCAAGAAGGCAGTCGTTAAACATCGTATTCGCCACGAACAATACAAAGAGTGCTTACGAGATAAGAAAGTATTTCGCCACGGAATGGATATGCTTAGAAGTGAAGGTCATAGGATGTATGGAATGCATATGAATAAAATATCTCTCGCCATTCGATTCTAAACGTTGTATTTCGGCAAACGGAATTGATACATTAGCCTATGGACACAAAAACGTAGATATGGATGATTTTATTTACGAGTTGCTATCTTAGATCAGTTGGATACGAATAGAATTCCCTTTGGTGGTAGTTCAGTATCTGACGGTACGACTTGTAGCTCTTCACGTACAAATCCACGCTTAGGTGGTTTCTTCGAAACGGTTTCCCCTTCTTGCTTCGCAAGGTAGTACAGAACTGGTTGGTTAGGAGATATAGCACTACGTGAAATGATATATGTCTGTAAACTCCACACAGGATCGGTTGCTCGCTTGGTTCCACCTTCCAACTCTCCAGGCGCATATATAGAGATATCGAACTAAAACGTCGAATGGTAGTCGCTTTTCTTTCAATCCAACAGTTCGAGAATATGTAGGAGTTTTTATGTTTACTTGTTGTATCGCTACAGAATTCGATGGGTTCTTTCCTGTTAGCCGAGTAACTTCGTTATTCATGGCTTTGACGACATCTGGAAGTCGCAATACCCATTCTCTACTACGTACATCCGATCCTTCAGATGTGAGTACCATTTCCTGTGCATATTGATATCCGAACAATCTCTCAGCTAGCGTTCTATTTGCTCGTTCGACAAAACTTTGTGCCCTATGATTACCAGCTTCACCTCGTTGAACTTTCGTACCACGTAGTTCTAAGGTTTCAGACATACGTCCCATGAATTCTCTCCCAGGATCGACTTGCAATGTTTTTGGCCATTCTAGTAGACTACGTTTGTAGATTCGCTCAAATGCCGCAGCCACTTCTCCACTATCTTTCGATGCCAAGGGCTCGGCCTCTTTATATCTAGAAGCTACATCGATTACGACTAAAGCATACTTATATAGTTTCCTTCCACGTCCAGGTCGATCGTGTGGTAGGAATATCAAGTCGGCTTGGTGAACCTCATTTGGTTTCGATACAGTCCAATGTGGTCGTGGTATGTAGCGTGGTGGTGATAGATATATTTGCCATATGGCTTGCTTTTCCAACCAACTCTTAGCTACGTCTTCTGATACCTTTGCCGCCACTGAGAGTTTGCTAATTGCTGCGCGGCCTTTCCAATAGCCCATAGGGCCGTAGAAGGTATTCGCAAGTTTAGTATCCATTGATACATATGTGCATTCTAAGCTTCAATAAGCAGAAAAGTTACTACCTGTTAGTCGCATTTTATGCGGAGTAATTACCTAGTAATCTTATAGTAATACTCTAGTAATACTCTAGTAATCTAGTAAGTGATCTAGTAATTACGTTAAACGTAAAAAAGCTCGTTTTTTAAAAGCATAGCTATAACCAATTCTTATAAGAATCGAGTGGCAACGTATCCAGTCACGAATACACTACCACCTAAGGCCACCAATTCGGCAGTTTTCCTCGAATTAGATGGTCGATAATAATCTGAGAGTTTAGGCTTTTCCAGTTTCATTTGCAATATGTGATATATATGGAGTTTTCGCATTGCATCGATTCTATCCTTAAGTCCAACGTGTGCGTTATTTTCTTTCCAGTGGTTCCAGATGGCTAGTGCTTCTAGTCGTTTTTCTCGGTTTTCTTCGTAGGCAGCCATAGCGGCATTTGCCTTCTCCTGAGCTTTATCGTGTCTTACCATCTCTGCGGCAGCCGCATTCGGCCCGCTAGTTGCTTTTTCTATTTCGTGTGCGGCAATACTAGCAGCAGCACTCGTTATGGCGAAGACAAATCCCATAAATATTATCGATGCCATGGCTTCGAAGGCGAGGTAGAGTTAGCCTGAATTTCAGCCGTCTCCTCTGGGTTCGTTCCTCCCGAGAGAGACGTCTGAATTCAATAGACGCTAATGCCGTCCAGTGACGTCACTACCAGAAAATCTGGTAGTGATTTTTGATTGGTTCATATTCTATAATTTCGCATAATTATCATAATTATCAGCCGAGAAGACGGCAGGATTCGCTTTGGACTCGCGATTGTTGCTCGTCGAGTTTCAGTGGAGTGATTGTCTTTGGCAAATACCTTGAATTCGTAAGGAAAACATCTGGAAATGGATTAAAAGTGTCCTGCACAATAACCGGCCGACTAACCTGTAAACATGTACATTTTATCGCGTCGCGTCCGCGGGGTTGTTGACAATCGATTATTTGTTCACACTCGCAGTGGTAAATAATGTCGCTACTCTCTTCAAGGAACTGTTCTTTCACGTAAATGAGGCTTAGTATTTCTTCGAAAATTCTCCATTATCCTTTCATGTTTTTCTACTTTTCTGTTGCATCATTTACGTAGGTAATATCTCGTAGCTGTGTCGATTCGAACGGCAGATCGCGAGACCGTGTACAAAGATCAACGGAAAGACAAAGATCAACTGTACTTTGCCTCCAAATATAATATAACGATTTGTTGCTTCGGAAAGGCTTTCACAACATAAGAGGCACTTGAGAAGCAAATGGGATGGAGATATATAATATAGGTAAGGCTTTTATTTTGGTCGGCATAATCTCAAATAAATATTTCTCACGAACTCTTACTACCGCCGTGACAGTTCTATTTGCATAAATTCAATTGTTAATCCGCCTTGACGTCACTGGACGGCATTAGCGTCTATTGAATTCAGACGTCTCTCTCGGGAGGAACGAACCCAGAGGAGACGGCTGAAATTCAGGCTAAGGTAGAGTCGCCCCCGTTACTCAACAGGCTTCCAATACCCTTTGTCCTTTAGGTATTTCTTAGCTGCAAGGCCACCAGATAGAACCGCTATCCACTTCACGAAGTTCAAAATACTAGATGAAGGATCGTTAGTCAAAGGCTCTTTGATTGCTTTTTTCCGACCCAACCGATACCTGCCGCAAGTCCAGTCAATATAGTAGCTTCCTGTATTGTGTCCATAAGTTCGTTAACCATCTTATTGGAACAACGTTTACATCGCCGATAATATGTGTCTACGGCGTGGCTTCAAATGCTATATCATGCCTTGAGTTTTTAGGATACGACCTTTTGGGGTTTCTTTGGTAGCGGCAGCTGAGCTGTCTGTGGCTTCAGCAGAGCTGTGGTTAACTCGTTGCGTTTGTTTGTATTGCTTATACTGATAGTACAAACCCACAAATGCTATGCTTACCCCAATTACGGCAAGTGTGGTATTAGTTGATATCGAACTTGGCTTATCGGTATGACTGTCTACCTGCGCCTGCGTTGCCGCCACATTGGCGATATTTTCTTTCCTTCTTTGCGCTATTAGTTTGCCTGCAGCAACTCGTTTTGGATTTGGTGGGGGTTTTACTGGTTCTTTCGTGATGGGATCATTTCGATCTTCGGAATGGTTATCAACTTCCATCTTGTTAAGAGTAATTACTTAGTAGTTGAGGTAACTTCAATACGTTAATTACATTTAAGATTCTTTTAAATTTGAATATACCTCAAGTACTTCATCAACTTCGTTTTCGCTCGGCAATACTTGCGCCTCGGAGTCCTGTTTATCGGGCATAGAATGGTTAACAACGTGACAAAGGGCACTAGTTAGTGCTACAAGTGGACCTGCTTTGTAGGCCAATCGGCCAGCCAGGGCAGATATCTCGTTTCGGACTAAGTGGTCTTTCTTTAGATCTTTCAACAGCCTTCGTTGTTGTCGAGAATCTAGAGGCCTCACATATGCGACTACACAAGTTGCTAGACTTAGTGCTCTATCCACTAAGCAGTCATTTATTTGCTTTGCTAAGACGGCTTGGTATCTACGATATAGGCGTTCTATGTCTTTATCAGGTAACTTAGAAATGTCCCCAAGAGAAAAATTCTTCCCTAGATATTCTTTTGTCGTGCCAGTCACGGCTAGAATAGAAAGAGCTTCCCTATGTTCGCTGATTTTTATGCTACGATCTTCATCGGTGGTAGCGCAGTGTACTGCATGGCAATCTTTGCATGGCAATCTTTGCATGTCTCTACTGCGGTAGCTGCATTAGGCCCTTGGTGGAGGACCTGTCACATCTATTTTGCCGGATTCAGCTAGTATGTTCATTAATTCATCATCCAAATCTTTATCCATCTTACTTCAACGTATTGTGACATACCATAGGTGAAGGTATCTCTAATAATGTGGAAAATGGATGTCGCAAACAGAAACATATATGTGCGAACTTAGTCTCAAGTTCTGAAATGAATAGCTTCTTATCATCTAAGGATATGCTAGCGCCGTAGTCATCGAATAGATCCTTTAATCCCGGTGCGCTTGCGATGCGAAATGCCACAACGATTGCGCAATTCTCGCGAAAGTTCTTACATATACTCTTTTGTGTTTGTGATGAGGCCCAAATCGAAATACCAATGTGGCGCGCAGAAAAGGCTAAATCGGATATCTTATTGGTCCTTCCCTTAACATCCTTGCTTGCCGCACAATCATCAAGGATAATAAGTGTATTTGTTCCTTCGAAAAAACATGCACAGTCGCCTAGGGTTGCATCAATATCGTTCTGAGAAGGCGCTAGGACAATGAAGCGAGTATCTCCCTTACCAACGCCTTTATAGGTTTTATTGTTAGCATAGGTGGGACAAATTAATACGATATATTCAAACTTAAAACGAAATGGACCTCTCAATTGATCAACTATGAACTGAGTCTTTCCGCAGTTTGTGGGGCCAATTATGAGTGCGTTAAAGGGAATTTGTTCTGTCAATGTGTCCATGTTAATGAGTACATTAACGAATACGTCAACGAATACGTTAGTGATAAACATTTTGTAGCATTCCCTGTTCAATAGTTGCTTGTGCATCAGAAAGCACGAATATGTGCATGTTCACCTTACCTGAGCCTCCACTGCGATGAATCCTAAGGCGAATGGATGCTTCAACATCTTGTTGGGCTAAACCATCTCCATGAACTATACTGGTTTGCGAGGTGCGACAATCGATGAGTACGGCGAACTTGTTCTCAAAGAACTTCTTATGTGTCATGGATGTAGCGGCGGCAGCCTCTCCGAAACGCGGGACAAACCAATTCTTTGCGAACTTCCATAAATCCTTTGGTAGCATCCCAAAAGAATATAGAGCGTTAGGAATGCCATTGACGTGTACCTCGACCTTGGTGATTCCTGGATTTACAAACTTCTCACTATCTCTAGTGCCTGCCACATGAGGATCCACAAATAGAAGAAGAATGCCATTGAGAGAGAGACGAAGTACGTTTATGCTTTCAGATACTAGTGTATCGGTGTCTAGATTGATTGAGACGGTTTTGAAGTACTCATAATGGTTATACAGAAAGGCTTTACCGCTGGCGTAGGTACTATTGGCCTGCGACGCAAGATCGAGACTTTCGATGACTTCGTATTCTAGTTCAATGTTCGATAGTTTGTACGTTTCTACTTTCGTACTGTCGGATCCGACTATGACGTCTATGGCCGGTGCCAGTGTCAAATGAAATGACATCTTATCTCGAATCGCATGTGGATAAAAGACGCCATGGGTTGTGATAACTTCATGATCAATAGGTATGTTATATACGCTACCGTATGCCGCTAGTGTCGCATTATCAGCCGCATTAGACTTAACTGCGTTGCTAGCCTTTGAACGAAGTTTGTTCACATTAGCAGATTGAATGCCCCGCTCTACGCTATTTTCTCGTTCTACATCAGATAGGTATAGATCGCTATATACCTGTAGTAGATCGGGTCGACTTAAATCTTCTAATCTAGTAGTTCCCATCCATACGACTCGCTTTGAGACTATGCAACGTCCAACATTGGCCACCAAATAGTTGTCGGCATGACCCCCGGATAGAACCCCGGATAGAATAATATTAGCACTAAGGGCTAGACTACCAGGTACTAGAAGTCTATTTTCGCCTAACGTAGGAACATTAACAATTAAAGTTTCCCCCGGATTGGCCGATTAAGGAGTGAAAGTTACACGATGGAACACACGACTGGCTTTAAGAGATCTACCTTCTCTAGGAGAATAGTCAGGATGGAGCTTTGTTGATATCATGTTTGTTCCACAATTGAATATATCGCCAATACTAATAGTATATCACATATCGAGTGTTCAATATGGAAGAAACGATAGACTTCGATCCTATATCTGAAGAAGGTAGAGCCGATGTGAATGATCTTACTGCCGAAGAATGGGCGGAGATTAGACCTGATGATGGCGAGGCAGAAATGGATTGGTGGAATAGAGCTAAGCATAGCTTCAAAAATACGACGAAAAGCATACGCGATAGGTTATGGAAAATTCGTAGTAACTGGGGAACCAGTTCAGCTGAGTATATAGAATTAGTCAATCAAGGTGATGATGCGGAAACGCAGTTTACGGCAGGCAGTAGTACTGCGGAAACGCCATTTGAAAGACTGGAAAGACGGACTGAAAATGCACAGGACCAAATCACTATAAAGTTTCCAAAAGCAGATCTAACGAAGTTCACTGCTAGTTTGGATGACTATGATAGGGTCGTGATAAGACTCAATCGTAAAAATGCTGGATCATACTTACTGTCGGACGCCGTAGACACTCCCAACGTATTACCGAAAACGCTTAAAAACGCTCTTGGACCTACTGCGGAAAAGGAGATTAGTATGAAAGAGGATATGGCCACCGAAAAAGATAAACAAAAGGCCGAGGAAATAAAAAAGATGGATTCATTAACTAAGGGAACTCCAGAATATGAAGTGGCAAAGAATAAAGTAGCAGCACTAGAGGATCAGAAACAGGAGATCGAGGAAGAAATAGAAGCCATCAAAGATCGTATGTCGTTACGAGACCGCATAAAAGCCATCTTCAAGAAACATGGATTTACGGCGATTGGAGTGTTAGCTATCGCTGGTGCCGTAATTGGTACTGTCGTTAGTATATTAACGAAAGGCTTGACTTCCATCACTAAGGGAGTTGGTGAGGCTTTGAAGGATCTTGGAAAAAAGTTGGCTAACGTGCTACCTGCGGCGATCGGCGCTATTGCGAGTTTCATATTCCGTACCGCTGGAGAAGTTTTCGGCTTCCTTGCAAAGAATGCCTGGCTACTCATTGTAGCTGTGGTCATATTCCTAGTAGAGCAATATAAATCGTCGAAACGACGCTAACGAAATATCATCCATGAGGCTACGCCGGCCATGATACCCACGATTGCCAAATTGGTTTCGTGACTCGTTGGTGATAAACCGCGACTTTGTCTACCATGTGGTTTAGGAATATGTGTAGCTCCGCTGTATGCGATAGGCTTATGCGTTACTGGCAGTTGCGAAGTACCTGGTTGCCCTTTTGGTGTTGGTCCTTCCATGTGGACTGGTGGTGGTGGTTTTTCATCGAGGTTGATACTATCATTTATTCCTAAACTTAGGCCTGGCTTATTCGACATTTTCAGGTAGTTGTTATAACCGACTATACTCTTTTTATTGATATTCATATTGCTGGGTATTAACATACAACCCTTAGCAATTGCTAGGTCGAGACGAGAGTTCGTGTCATTCAGAGCTTTGTTATATTGCACTAAACTATCCCAATCCTTTTCCATGATGGTATCTCTCAGCAGTTTTTTGAAGTCTTCTTGGACACCGGGGGACAAGCCTGGCGACCCTACGATCGGGACAGTTCCCACACCCTGGGCTCCTAGGATACAAAACACGTAGACCTTTACGGATGCATTAATTCGGACTACCCCAGCCTTAGTCAGCTCCTTGCTCTGCTGCGGAACGAACCAATTGTGCTGCTTTTCGCCATTTCGTCGCGATAGAACCGCGTCGGAATATCGAGTGGCCCACTCGTATCGAACCCCCACGACTTATCAGTAAATCTTGCTCGGCGCAGGGCGAAGTTAACTTTAATGACTCCAAACTCTCTCCTGAGCCTGTCGTATACGACGGAGTTCCATGGGACGTTGTCGTTCTTATTAAAGATGTTTTCTCTGGGGAGGGGGACTCCCAATTCGAACAGTAATCGCATGATTGTGTAGTACACGTGGAAGCGGTAAAAGCTACGGATGTAATCAGTGATTGGTGCGTCATCTGAAAGATGGTCATCGAACGACACTCCGCAGCCAGCCGTTGCGCACCAAACTACGAAACAGAATTGTTGCTGCCAATGCCTCATTGGTAGAGCATCTAACCATTCTGTCGCTTTCTTGGATTTATCGTCTTTATCATCGTCGTCGTTGTCGTTAATGGTGTCAGTAGGAAAATCGAACCCCAGCCCTAGTAAGATATCTCGCGGCTCCGACATGAAGAACTGATCCTTCGTTACGTAGATCTTGAGAATTCGCATAAAGGGGTCTATGTCTTTGGCGTCAATCTTCCAGGGAACTGCTGGAACTGGATACTTAAAATCAGTCCTTCTGAATGGAAGTGGAAAACCCACAACTGTCACATGTTTTTGCGTTGTCACGTGTAACGCTTCGTGTAGATGATTTCGTACATCTACTGGTATGAGACCACTTATATTCCAATGCTGCCCACCATCGTAAAACATGATTCTAGTCTCGTATGTAGACTCATCATGTATGTCGGATGCCGTTGTCCTAGCTGAGAACTTATCGAAGTCCGCGTGAGGATATTTTTTCTTAAAGGCCGCTAAAGCCTTTGCATTGCGAGGTGCGATATAGTCACCCCAATCACCGTCGAAATGAACTCTCACTTGGAGACTAGGCATGGTTTCTTATCCTTGGCGCCGGGCCAATCAATCCGTTCGATTCATCTACTTGACTAATCTGTTCGATATTGATACGTATTAAAGTTACGACATATGTTAATATCGTGAAGTAAAGAATATATGTTAGTATCATTGAAGTAAACTTCTGATATCGAAGTAAACTTCAGGCTTTAATATGGTAATCTTAAATGTCACCACTACCTCGGCTGACCATACGGTCTACTTTCAAGAACCTATTTACATCCATAATATTTCGCTAATTGAGATCACTCTTGAGAACAGTTGGTGGAACCTAACTAATAAAGGAAGCTTTAAGTGGGATGTCGATGGTGTGATGTTTCCACACGAAATTAAGGCGGGACATTATAGTATAGGAAGCTTGATGACCCAATTCGATCCCACGGTTGATGCTGGTTTATTGGAATTCATAAACCACACATTTAGGAAATACTATATTTTAGATGTTAAGAAACCAATCCAGTTAACTAAGAATATCTGCGATTTGCTTGGTATCAAAGTAGGTGGGGGTCCGACAGGCTATGTGACTATCAATGTGGGAAAATACCCCCTGGTGCCACAAGATATTCACTATATGTACATCTACTGTGACGTGGTGGATTCCCTCTTCTCACTTCTTGGGAGAAAGCCCTCAGAAGTCCTAAGTATATTTAATATGGAAACCCATGGCTTTGGTGCAACGACTTACTCTATATCAAGCCCCTAGTCGTTAAAGCTCTAGGGACAAGACGAAACAGCCTTCGCCTGACAATTAAAGACGAAAAAGGAAACATTATAGACTTCCGTGGTCGACCTATACGATACGTATTGAAGATTGAGTAAGTTATGATATAGCGAAGATACAACATAATGGCAAATGATTCGATTAAAGAAGTTCCAACAGCGCCAGAACTTTATCCGCGGCTGGCTAGCGGGGCTAATTTTCGGTTGCAAACAGTCCGAGATACTCTTTCAGATATCGAAACTCAAGAAAAACACTATGAAGGTGTGCGTAAAAAATATGCCCGCGCACAAGGAATTGTCCATGGTATCGCTGTGGTAACAGGAGGTCTATCTGTATTATTATCGGGTTCAGGATTAGCGGTAGCTCTAACTGGTTTTGGTGTAATAATCGGCCTACCATTTGGTGTTATTGGTGGGGTCTGTGGGATGATTTCAGCATCTACAACCATTGGGGCTAAAAAGATCGGAAAAAAAGTTTCTAAACATGAGAAAACCGCTATGTTAGCTAAAGCGAAAATTAATACGATTCGCGATCTAGTATCGAAAGCCCTTCGTGATGAACATATATCTGACGTCGAATACAATCTAATCCTCGCTGAGGTAGATAAATACGAAACTATGAAGATAGAAATTCGTCACAAAACTTCGGCTAATTTAAGCCGAATGAGTGAAAAAAGAGTGGAACAAATTCGAGGCGAAGTCAAGCAAAAAATGCTAGAAGAAATGAGAGCAAAATTGGGATAAAAATCGATATCTCATATGAGAAAAGTGAGAGTGGGCGATATTTACACTTTTCTAAGCGGTTCGTATATATTAATTTGTATGTCGAGTTCGTATGCAAATTTCTGTCTAGATGTGGTGGCGATTGCGGCTGCTGCGGTAGTAAAAGTTTCTCACGCGTCGGAATTATTTTAATAGCATCACGAAGTCTATGAATAGAAAGTTTCTCACGCGTCGGAATTATTTTGATAGCATAACGAAAGTCTATCACCAGAAAGTTTCTCACGCGTCGGAATTATTTTGATAGCATCACGAAAGTCTATCACCAGAAAGTTTCTCACGCGTCGGAATTATTTTAATATAGTCACGAAAGTCTATGAATAGAAAAGTTTCTCACGCGTCGGAATTATTTTAATATAGTCACGAAAGTCTATCACCAGAAAGTTTCTCACGCGTCGGAATTATTTTAATATAGTCACGAAAGTCTATCACCAGAAAGTTTCTCACGCGTCGGAATTATTTTGATAGCATCACGAAATTCTATGAATAGAAAAGTTTCTCACGCGTCGGAATTATTTTAATATAGTCACGAAAGTCTATGAATAGAAAAGTTTCTCACGCGTCGGAATTATTTTAATATAGTCACGAAAGTCTATCACCAGAAAGTTTCTCACGCGTCGGAATTATTTTAATATAGTCACGAAAGTCTATCACCAGAAAGTTTCTCACGCGTCGGAATTATTTTAATATAGTCACGAAAGTCTATCACCAGAAAGTTTCTCACGCGTCGGAATTATTTTGATAGCATCACGAAATTCTATGAATAGAAAAGTTTCTCACGCGTCGGAATTATTTTAATATAGTCACGAAAGTCTATCACCAGAAAGTTTCTCACGCGTCGGAATTATTTTGATAGCATAACGAAAGTCTATCACCAGAAAGTTTCTCACGCGTCTGAATTATTTTGATAGCATCACGAAAGTCTATCACCAGAAAGTTTCTCACGCGTCGGAATTGGGATTTATTATTGGTTACATTAAATATAGTTGGGGGTGGTTCTTACTGGGGGAATCAGGGGGGCTTATATAAGGCACATGTTTTTGGACGATTTTCGACGATCAAAAGCGGTTTAAAGCAGGCGGTATAGTGGTTCTTACTTGGGGGGAATAAAGTGGGGCTTATATAAATGGATCTTACAGTACGTACCTATGCACGACTTGTCACAGAAGGCTTGCTCTCCGATCTTTAGCCAACTGCATAAATTCTCACCGCGCATGGTACCTCAGGTATACATTATATATACATACCTCTAATTGAAAAATATTATGTCATCGCAAATTTTCTGGGGGGGATGGGGCCATCCGTAGGGTTAGCGGGGGCTACCAAAAAGGTGTTGCGCCAGTCCCCCCATTTTACATACTACTCTTGCTAAGTTCCTTCCTAATCTCTCGGCAGTCATGGAGCCGGTGAGACGTCTAACCCACCAAGGTACTGAGTGGGAGTGGACGGAAGAACAAGACAGAGCCATAGCTGAAGTCAAAAGACTTGTGACGTCAGCACCAGTTCTTGTGTACTATGACCCAGTTAAAGAGCTAGTAATTCAGTGTGATGCTTCAAGCACAGGCTTAGGTGCGGTACTCCTTCAAGATGGCAAACCCCTAGGTTACGCCAGTCGCGCCCTGTCATCTACAGAGACTGAGTACGTACAAATCGAGAAATAATGTTTAGCTATTGTATTCTCACTGGAACGATTCCACCAGTATACCTTTAGATGAAAGACAATAGTACACAGTGATCACAAACCTCTTGAAATGATTGTGAAAAAGCCACTTCACAAAGCTCCAAAGCGGATTCAAGCAATGCTACTGAGGTTGCTACAGTATGACACTGAAGTGATCTACAAGAAAAGTAAAGAAATGTACATAGCTGACATGTCCCGTGCATACCTACCTCATGTTGGTCACAAGGACCACTTTGCACGAGTGAGTGCAGTTGGACACCTCAGAGTTAGACAAGAGACACTGACACAACTGAAGGAAGCAACCCAAACAGATGAAGTGATGAATACTCTCAAAACAGTAATCCTACAAGGTTGGCCAGAAGCCAGACAGAACTTACCGGTACAAGTCACACCTTATTTCTCTTACAGAGATGAACTCGCACTCCATGATGGACTTATATTCAAAGGGGACCGAGTCGTTGTTCTAGAGAGCCAAAGGAAGTTCATCAAAGAACGCCTCCATAATTCACACTTAGGAGGTGAGAGCATGCTCAGACGAGCTCGTGAGTGCATATTTGGCCCGGCATGTCCTCTGAAATAAAGCAGTTGGCGGGTACGTGTGATGCCTGCCAAAGTTATTGCCTCTGATGACCATCGAAGCACAGTTTCCATGGGAGAAAGTAGGAGTAGACCTCTTTACATGGGAAAAGCGAGAGTACCTTTTAACAATCGACTACTTTAGTGGATTCTGGGAAGTTGACCACCTGACAAGCACATCAGCTAATGCTGTCATCTAGAAACTCAAACAGCACTTCTCCAGAAATGGAATCCCATCTACCGTAATTAGTGATAATGAACCGCAGTTCGCTGCACAAGAGTTTAATGACTTTGCAGCCAACTGCGACTTCGAACACTGCACATCGTCTCCAGGGCACGCTAACGCAAATGGCAAGGCTGAAGCAGGAGTGAAGGCAGCAAAAACCATGATGAGCAAGTGTGCCAAAAGCAATACTGACCCCCACATTGCTTTACTTGAAATAGGGAACACGCCAACCCAAGGAGCAGGGAGTAGTCCAGCACAGCGACTACTCAATAGGCGTACAAGAACACTCATACCTACTACTGACAATCTACTCAAACCAAGAGGCAAATAATTCATGCAGATGGACTCAATCAGAATGAAACGCAACAAAGAGACTCAAGCCACAAGGTACGACAAAACAGCCAGAAACCTTACAGTCCTCGAAGAAGGTGACACAGTACGTCTAAAATCTTTCAGACTTGGACGGAAAGAGTGGCAGAAAGGAGTGATCATCAAAAGATTTGATGAGAGATCCTATGAGGTGGAGACCCCTGATGGAACATACAGAAGAAACAGAGTACACCTAAGAAAAACTGAAGAACCAGCTCCAACTGTTAGACCACCTGTGGAGCAGCAGAAATTGACCACAGCAGAAGTGCCTCCAAAGCTTACACCCATCCATAGAGACAAAAGAGATGAAAGCCCCCAACACCTAAGGCTTCAACAAGGGTTGACAAGCCATTAACAGCAACACCTACCAAGCCGAAACAAACAGAAACGTCACAGAAGACCCCTGTTGTTGAAGAGCCACGAAGGTCTGGCAGAGCTACGAGACTACCAACCCATCTAAAGGACTATCACGTGAACCGCAAGTAGTAACGTTTGCTACTAACATTAGACAGTCCCTGAACTTGAACAATGTTAATCATGTTAATTAACCATCAGTCAATGTTTGATTTGAGTTACAGTTACTATAGTTTGTTACAGTGAGTTTCATGCAGACGTTTAGTGAACATTGAACTTTATTAAATGCAGTTACTTTTTTTTTCTGATATAAAAGGGGATGTTACAATATGGGCTACCTGTGTTACGGTAATAAAGCTCCGGATGTAGTCGGTCAGTGTGCAACCTTGAGTTGTGGCTTGTAGTTGATCTCGCTGGGGATTCTCCGTCTCTAGCTATCAATCTCTATTGAAACAGAAACCAAGGAGATTCTAATAGAGGGTCTTGAAATCAATGAAGTGCATTTCACGGCACATCTTCCTATGTCTAGAGAGATTGAAATATGTAGAGTTCCAACAAGCAACAGCAAGTGATCCAGTAATGCAGAGTCTAACTGACACTGTGCTTGAAGGGTGGCCAGAAACCAAAGCCAATCTTCCTCCAGACTTACGGAGCTATTGGTCATTGAGAGATGAGATTTCATTGATTGATGGCCTGTTGTTTAAGGGACACAAACTGATAGTTCCTCATGCTCTGCGAAGTAACATGTTGGAGAAAATACATGAAGGACACCTAGGCATAGTTAAATGCAAACAGCGTGCACGGGATGTGATATTCTGGCCAGGAATGTCAACAGAAGTAAAAGACAAAGTGTCTAAGTGCAACACTTGCAGTCAACACCAGAGACAGCAAGCAAAAGAGCCAATGATACCACATGAACCACCAAACAGACCATGGGCAAAGATAGCAGCAGACCTGTATGAGATAGACAATGATCACTATTTATCTACAGTGGATTACTATTCGAAATGGGCTGAGGTAATAAAGCTTGACGGCCTTACTAGCAAACACACCATCGAGAAACTATTGAAAGAGCAGTTCTCAAGATACAGAATACCGGATGAAGTAGTGAGCGATAATGGCCCATAGTTTGCATCTACAGAGTTTGCAGCATTTGCCAGAGTATGAGTTCACACATACTGCAACTAGTCCAACATACCCACAATCGAATGGACAAGTTGAACGTACAATACAAACTGTAAATAATATTCTAATGAAGTGAGAAGATCCGTACAAAGGGCTTCTTAACTACAGAAACACTGCATTGGAAACTATAAATCAATCACCAGCACAACTGATGATGGGACGAAGACTGAAAACAACTCTACCGACAACTACTGAGTTGCTAAAACCACATGGACAAGAAGAAGTACAGCAGAAACTGAAGAAGATAAAAGAGAAGCAGAAATTGTACTATGACAAACACTGTGGAAGAGAGCTCAACACACTGCAGCCAGGAGACACAGTGAGAATGCAACACAGACAGGAATAGAAACCAGCAGTGGTGCTTCAGAAGCATTCGTCGCCAAAATCTTACATAGTGCAAACACCAGAAGGAAGAAAGTATCGAAGGAATCTAAGACATCTGATTTGCAGTATAGCACCAGTGAAGCAGCCAACTACCAGGGCTACACCGACGACTATGACTGATCGAGACAAGTTTAACAGGACTCTACCAGTCTTTGCAGAAATGAGACAACAAGCAGCACCGGAGAACCATAAGGTAACGCCTGAGAAACCAGTAGTCACACCTGCAGAACTAACAACCCAGACAACACCAACAGCACAGCAACCTGGAAGAACTGTGAAAACACCAATATTCTATCGGCAAGAATCTATCTTAGATATTACAAAGGCGTGGACAAGCTTTCCACAGTCATACCGTATTTCATCGATTAAGCGCCCTCCCTCAAATAAGCGCGCCCCTCGATTAAGCGTTCCCCTTGTGCACGATATTCCAAATAAGCGCCCCCTCGATTTAGCCCCCCCCCCCCCCCCCGCCTTCCAGGTACCGTACGGTACAGTAAAAGATTAACAGAAGATGATATTACTTGCGTTTTATTGAAAAGTTACGGCATGTCCCTATACGTATAACTAAAGTTATTTTGGTGAAAAGTTTTCTTTTCATCACCTAATTAGTGAGGACGATGAAGATGATGACGATTTGGAAATTACCGAATCTAGTGACTGAATACCATACCGTTGTACTGAACGTACCTGAAGTAGTTACCGTATTGCAGCAATCCAGACAGTGAAAACGTTACTCTTAATTGTTATCGCGCAACGAAAATATTTCCGAGTTCAAATCACGGTTTTTTTATAAACGATTGCAATGTATAAATATATTGAATTACATTTAACCAGTTCAAAATTTTTACACCAGTTCATTTTTTGTAAATCTGGTTTCTTTTTAAGATTCTAAAAGGGAAGTTATGTTAACTGATGTTAGGGTTATTTTAAATGTTGGATTTGGGTTTAGAATTGTTCACATGATTATTGAAGGAGGATTATAGTCTTGTGTTAGTGATTTGATGCTCTAAACACCCTAACTTAGTGAGCACCCTTCGTTGACGGTTAGGGTATTTTTAAATGTAGGGGTAGGGTTTGTATTAGTTCTTAGGACCATCGAAGAAGCATTATTTTTCTGTGTTGTTCAGTGATCTAAATTTAGTGACTAGCTCTAAAAACCCTAACTTAGTGAGCACCCTTTGTTGACGGTTAGGATGTTTTTAAATGTAGGTATAGGGCCGGGGTATAGGGTTTGTATTAGTTCACAGGACTATTGAAGCACATACAGTGTTTGGGTAGGGTATGAGTCTGCAGTTGCCCCAATTTCAATAAGGCTTTTGGTACCCTTTGACTTTATCGTACTTAATGCTTAAATATGAAAAAGAAGTCTCGTGCAGGTAAATAATCGTGTAGTCAGGTGTACAGTTCACTCCTGTTTTGGTCACGTAATTACACAGACAATTGCGAAAATCCGTAAGATCCACACGTTTTTACCAATGTTAGGGACAATGGTGCTCGCCGGTGAACTGATTTTACTATGCTTCTAGTCGGATGTTAATTATTGGGCCTGAGAACGGTGCAAATTATTTAATAAAACTGACACTGACAGCTGATAACTTTTTGAGTTTTATACATGTAATACCTGCCTGAGAATGATTTTATTCAGGGGCATTTTTGGCAGTTTTTCTTGTCCAGGTTTAGTACACATGCACGATATCTGCCGTTCCCTGCGCTTTATAATTCTATAGATCTAAAGCAATCCTTCCTACACAACTTCTTTGCTGTTAGGTTATTTATAGAAGCTGATTTATAAACTTACTTCCATAATTTTCTTGTCAAGTCAGAGAACTGATTCTCTTTCATCGCTTTTGACAGATATCGATTCACTCTTCCATAGAAATGTTCTTCTAAATATAAAGTGAGTGGTGAAATCCTATTATCTGGTTTTCTTTTAGTTCGGTTTTAACTCTCTAAAAGTCGGTTTGTTCACAGTTTCCCCGCTTCTAATCGTGCAACTAAGCGAAGTTTTTTTTCCCCAAGTCCGACTTTGTTAGAATAGAATTTAATATGGAAATTAGTTGCTAGTCCCCTCTCGGTTAAGAAAAGCTATATTATTCCAAAAACGTGAGTGGAACTCCAATGCAAGTCTCTGTGGCGCAGTTCGTAAAGCTCTGGTCTTCCAATGGCATTCATCCAAGCCGAAGGGTTGCAGGTTCGAATCCCACTACCGGCGGTGAACTAACAAGTAAAAAAAAGTAAGTAGTAATGATGTGTAATTATGAAGTTGGTTGTGCGGGATAGAGAGGGGGAAAAGGAATTAGGGAGGGGGAATGGTGGGTGACGTAGAGAGGGAGGGGAGAGTGGTCGAAATTTTCCCCTGAGGGGTGGGTGAATTTTTATTTTATTTTTAAATTTATTTTTTAAGTTACAAAATTGCTAAAACGGTCAGTCTTAGTGGCCATTGGGTAACTGCCTTTGCCCGATCTCAGCGAGTACTGCGCCAATGAGTTTATTAATCTGTTATGTATTAGGGGGCTTAATGCTGATTATAAATGTCTTACACGCCGCTAATCGACGATCGGCTAGAGTGGAGATACCCGCCTTTTCCAATGCTTCGCCGTAAACAATACGCGGGAAAATGATGGACAATGCTCTTTTCTGGATATTTTCCAGGGCATTAGATAGGTATAATGGCAGGCTGGCATACACGACACACGCATATTCTATGACAGATCTAATTACTGTACAGTAAATAATAACGATGTCCGCAGAAGGGACACCACACTTTTTGAGTTGCCTCAGGGCATACAGCCTCCGATTGGCTTTTTTGCCTCAGTGGGCAACCCACGTGAGTTCCTCTGAGATAAATACCCCGAAAAGCTTGAAGGACTTCACGCACTCTATATAGCGTCCGCCGGTAGCAATGGGTCGCATCACGCAACTATTGTATTGTAAAAAGTTAATCGACATAACCTTACATTTACGAGGATTTATCTGCATATTATTATTGACCGCGAAGGATTGAATATCGTCTACAATAAAATTTAATAAGGATGGTGAGTTTCTAGGAATAATTTCTAAAGCTGTTAAGTCATCTACGAACTTAGCACGTGGGCTCCATGAGGGTAGGAGATCGTTAACCATAACTGCGAACAAGATAGGGCCTAGCTTTGTTCCATGGGGTATTCCACCATTAAGAACATGCGATGCTGAGCGTGTCGAGGTAATACGTACAAATTGGGATCTACCCTGCAAAAACGAGGCTATCCATCTTAATAAACAATTATGAAACTTAAACTTAGAAAGCCTGTCTAGTAAAATACCATGGTCAATAAGGTCAAACCCTTTTCGGAAGTCGGTGAAAAAGAACCTTAACGAGCAGTGACCCCTATCAAGAGCTTCAAGGGCTAAATGAAGGAGGTAAACTAGAGCTTGTTCTGTTGACCTCCCGGCGACAGCAAATTGTTTATCGTCCAGATCGTCAAGGATGGAGGGAAGGAACCTAGCTAATGTAAATCCTTCTAACAACTTAGCCACCTGACATGTGAGTGATATAGGTCTTATGTCATTTTCGATGTTCGTGGGTGGGCTCTGTTTAGGAACCGGACACACAGCAGCACACTTCAGGAGAGGAGGTATAAAGCCTTCCCTTAGGGAAGCATTATAGATGTCAGCAATCACTGGAGCCTGCTCGGAGGCAAATAGTTTTAACACGGTGTTCGGGATTCCATCTGGGCCAGGGGCTTTCTTTGTCTTGATTGAACACAAAGCCTTTATATGCTTCCCTCGTGGTTACATAAAACTCCTCAGGGATTTCTGGGACAGCAATGCCTGTGACATCGGAGAGTGTAAGTGAGTTATCCCGTTGAGTAGTATATTCGGAGTCAAAATGATACCGGCAAATGTTGCTGTCCACAAATTGTTTGATGGCCCCTCCCCGGCCCGCTATCTTTTTTTGGCCTTTGTTGAAATTTTGACCCCAACAGGTGTGTTTATTGTACCCAATCCCAACCTATTATCTAATGAATACCTTAGATGTTGTGATTGGGTACAATAAACACACATATTGTAGTCAAAAATTTCAATAAAGGTCAAAAAAGGATATTGAGGTCGGAGGCCATCAAACGGCTTGTGAACAGCAAAATTTGCCTGTATCAGTTTTGGCTCCGGATATACTACTAGGTTTCTAATCGAAAATAACGACCCCACGCCGAATTTAAATACCCACTTCGACTATCAATTAGAGAGAAGATATATATAGGTATATGCAAAAGCATTCGACAATTGAGAAAGTTATAATTACTTGTAGCTGGTTGATGCGGGGTAAGGATACGAGGTGTGTGAGAAATCGTTCGAAGACAACGGAGTACTGCGCCCAGCATAACTTTCAGAGACGGGGCGGGAGCACGTCACCTACTCCCAGTCCGAAGTGTCGGAGAGGCTTTCATACGAGTTACGGGACTTGCTCGAAGTGTGCGCAAACACGGAGCCGACGCCTCTTCGAGATAAAACGCCGCACTAAGGGGCTCTTTGTAAAGGTGTTAGCTGAATTGGAAACTAGACCTACGACCCCCTCGTAAAGTGAAAGTACGTACCACGCTCGCTTCTCTCATAGGAAATATCAATATTTAACCCAACTGTGCTCGCAGCTCTTTTCGAAGCTCTTTCCGAATTTGTTCCACGCTTTTTTCACCCTTGCCTAAAGCTTTATGGCGAATTTCAACCCTCACAGCCTCGTATTTTTCTACTTCGGCAAGGATTATAGTGAACTCAGTTTCAGACACTTTCTCATCGTGCAAGGCTTTTGATACAAGATCACGAAGCGTATTCACTTTCGTTTTTGCCAACATAGCGGTTTTCTCATGCTTAGAAACTTTGATTCCCAGCTTTTTAGCCCCAACAGCCGTAGATGCTGAAATTACCCCACAGATCCCACCAATAATACCGAGGGGTAGGCCAATCAAAACACCAAAGCCGGTTAGGGCAACTGCTAGACCTGAGCCTGATAAAAGCACACTTAGGCTACCTGTGGCCACAGCGACCCCATGAATGATTCCCCGCTCACGGGCATGCTTTTTACGCACACCCTTGTAGTGTTTTTCTTGGGGTTCAATACTCGCAAGCGTCTCACACGCCTTTTGTAGTCGAAAGATCTCTACAGAGAGTGTAGGATAAATCAGTGGTGCCGTTGGAATTGTTTGAATCGAATCGCTTGCCATTATATATATATATATATATATATATATACAGTCAATCCCAAAAAGGTTGTCCAGCAGAACATAATATAATACTTTAATATCCATTGTTTTGGCCTATTGTTTTGGCAGAACATGCAGAACAGCAGAACATAATATAATACTTTAATATCCATTGTTTTGGCCTATTGTTTTGGCCTAGACAATAGCCCAAAACAATGGATATTATAGTATTATATTATGTTCTGCTGGACAACCTTTTTGGCATCGACTGTATATATATATATATAGCTATGCTATAGCTTACTCAATCTTCAATACGTAGCGTATAGGTCTACCACGGAAGTCTATGACATTTCCTTTCTCATCACGAACTGTCAGGCGAAGGCTGTTTCTCATTGTCCGTAAGGCTCGGACAGTTAGTGGGGATATCGAATAAGAGGTTATTTTTTCCAAAACCATCTCTGGAAACAGCGTGGCAAGATAGGACTTGCGTTCGCTTTCCCTCGAGAAATGAAAATCTAGAATCCACCACATCGCAGTGGACATACACTGTGTAGATATCTTGTAGTGCCAGTTCGTGTGTACCCACTTTGATTGTCATATCATCTTCAGCAAGTTTATCACCTTTAACACCTAGTAGTGAACAGAGATTTTTACTGAATTGGATTTTGGTCTTAACCTCTAGGCTCCAAGTCCCCAGGTGTAAGAATTTCACGATACCAGCATCGATTGCGGGTTTTAAGTATTGTTGAATGCTTACCATATCGTGGTACCCTGCAGCGATAGTGTATGGGAACCCTACCCCCGGGGTAGCCCACCAGAACGAAGCCCGCTTTTCCAGGTTATGCCAACTGTTCTCAAGAGTGATCTCAACTAGCGAAATATTCTGTATATGAATAGGGTGATCGAAGTAGACCGTATGGTCCGCAATAGGACAGGTGACATTAAGTATAACCATAGTGGAATGCTTTGCAACGGTATTAAAGGCAAGCCCCTATTCGATATAAGTCGAAAGCTTCAATATGACAGAGGCGTGGCAACAGTTCAAGTATCTATTTCAAAAGGCTGTAACCGGGTGGTTCGACTCTTTTGTGGGTCGGGATGGTGTGGGAATTGTTAATTTATTCTTCCACGGGGTTACCTACCAGGTGTTCACAGATGCAGGCCCTCCTACGAAGACAGGTGGAGGCCAGCTAATGGTCTGGCATGGGCGCACAGGCAAGGCGCTTGACCTAGCCCTTGGTACCAAAACAGTTTATGAGGAGGTACTATTCGCGCGGAAGCACAAAGGTCTTTTGAAAGAAGCTGTGGAAAATAAAAAGGTCGCAACACTGAATGCCGATCTATTGGGGAAGTTCAAGAACAAATACCCACATGCGGAGCCTCACCAGTTTTATGCCTCCATAGATGGTCCGGGTAAATATTCAACGAGCATTGTATTTCGAGACGGAGATTCTAGCTATGATGTTTACGGCGATGATGTCTCCAAGCTACCCGCGGCCATTCAAAAACGTATTGATGATGCACTGTGGGAGGTGCAGGGAGGTTTCCCATCTACCTTGATACTAGACCCAAGTGTGAAGTATCCTGTTCCAGCAACGCCCTTTACCGAAGCTAAGCAGCCCCCGATATCAATCTAAAGACTTTGCATATATACGCCACACCCACGGAATCATTCAAAGCAGGCGTTAGGGATATATTCAAAGAGACCGTTGTGAAACATAAAACAGCAAAGGAGTCTTGGAAATGGCTGGCAGCTCCGGATTTCAGCTATTGGCCCCAACAACTCAACCTAGCAACGTGGTGTGCAACTGCTGGCTGTGGAGTGTCGTTGGCCGACTCTGCTTTCAAGACATATCCACCTATTGTTCAAGGGTTCCTACGATTTCACATATATTTCACAATACGAAGAATTCTGCGTGAACTTGGTGGCTCCTATGGAGTTCCTCTACCTTGTGACTCTGCTTTCAAGCAACTTGATAACCTCTACAACAAAGCGGCTCTTGAGAACTTGTGCATCGAATTTGGTTTATCTCGAACACCAGACTGCCGATGGAAAGGAGGTTGGAATCACGGATTAGGAGATGTATTCCTTTACTATCCTGGTGATGGATACAGAAACGTCCATGTAATCCGAGGCTATGATAAAGAAGCAGATACGTAGCTCGATCACAATAATTTGTTTACAGACCAAGGAGGTAAGGTGGACATGGGAGATCTTGTATCCTTTATTCGGAACGACGAATCTGAATGGAAACAATACAATTGGTTTGCACCCCCAATCGGAAAGGATTTGACAAAGGCTGGATTGGGTAGGTTGAATCGCTCAGTCGAGGCTTTCGCATATTGCGTTCTAGGCGCCCAATCCAACATGCGCTCATCCATCATCGGTATAATCGGAGGTGCTTCGAACGCTCAACACGAGTTCAAAAAACTGCTCGAAGAATCAATCCTTGGAAACGATTTAACAAAAGGCGTAGCACAATATCAGTGGGCTATTCAGAAAACAAAAAAGAGGCTCAATCTAGCCGTAGCTATAGGGGTGTGGTTATTACCAAGTAATTTGGGGATCAACCTCCACAGCCGCGTTGGTTATAATAACGAACTCCAGACGGTCACAAAAGATATGCAGCTGGGTACTAACGACTACGTAAATACGGAGAACAAAAAACCGCCTCCTCCACATATGGAAGGACCGCGCCAAAAGAAACACTTGCCACATAGCGCCGCTACGACGCATGTACCAAAGTCAAAGCCCACTCCACATAGCTCCGCTACGACGCATGTACCAAAGGCACCGCCTGCTCTACGAGTAACACAACACGAGACCAATCTGGCGGGGGCTTCGATTGCTGCAGCTGGCGCCGCCTGGTGGATGTTTCGTTAGCGCTTCTGGTATTGCTCCACTACGAACACAACTACGGCTACGATCAACAGCCAAGCATTCTTCGCCAAGATTCCTACGACTTCACCAGCAGTGCGAAACAAGAAGCTAGCAATTGCCCCAACCATCCCAGGTAGAATCTGCCCTAGCTTTTTTCCTATTGCTTTTAACCTTTGGGCAACATCTTTGGCAACGCCAGTCAAGCTCTTTGACAGCCTGGCAACTACGATACCAATCACAGTCCCAGCTGCTAGTAAGACGGAAGTAATTGTTATCCCATACTTCTTGAAAATAGCTTTGACCCTATCCCGCAGCGACATGCGCTCTTGGACGCCCTCGATATCTTGCTCTAATCCTTGAATCTATTTTTCGTTAGTGTCTATTTCCGCCTCAGTCGAATTAGTATATTTGACGGCAGCCTCAGCTACTGTCGTTTTCTGTTTGAGGACTTCAATCTTCCCCTCTTTTTGTTCTATGACATTTTCAGCTGGAGGGCCACGTATGCCCACAACAAAACCTTGGGCAGGTAGCAATACGCTACTGATACTTGACGATTGTGCTGCCTCTAAGGCCGTAAAAGGAAGGACAGCCACGATCACGGATTTGGCCTTTTCTGCTCGCCATATTGGGATTTCCGTTTGGGTGCTCTCCCAACAATTGACGAGCATCTGCAAACCCGTCCGCGAAAATGTAGCCATGGTTGTGGCGTTACATACGGGGCACGACCACATTAAAGCCCTCGATATTGAACAAATTAAAGATGAAGAGTTGGTAATGGCCAAGTGGGACACACAGCCACGCCAAATCAAATGTATGCTCCCTTTGAAGGCTGGAGACCCACCCCTTATACCCATATATGTATGATGGTTGAGAATAAATTGATGCAAACGATAATAGAGGCTGTCGTATTAACTGGACTTGTTACTAGTATTGGGTTCGTTGCAAAAAAGTTGATCAAAGAATCCATGCTTAGTGACCCTTCATCATCAGTCATAAACTACGTGAAGTGGACAGCTGTATTAGCCGGTAGCATTGCCTCTAAGAAATATATTGAGGACCAAAAGATAGTTACACACTCCTACGTTTGAATACACACAATGGCAACCATAGCTATGGTTATTGGTGGAGCTGTACTCAATGCAACGGCCTTCGTAGGTGGAAGCTATCTCGCCAGGGCAATCTCTGGTAAAGATCCTGATGCGCTGGCCATAGAGCGAAAAAGGCATGATGAGGCAATAGAGAAGTATCAGGCAGACTGGACTGCTTTCCAGGAGCGCCGCGAACATTTAGCTGGCTGGGTCCGAGAACAGGAACGTTTGCAGCAGCATGCTTCCGAGGATCTCAACAATACGGACCGTGCCCTTGCGCTATATAATACTGCACACGTGTGGGTTGAACCACATACGTCCGCAGGACATGCATGAACCTAGCTTCTCCGACTACTATCGACCTTCGAGTGCGCAGAAGACAGGTGAGTTAGTCTACGTAGGTGGGGGGATGCTTCCTATGCTGCTAGTCGCTGGTTGTAGCAAAGCTATAGAGTAGAAAAAAAGAGAAAACAAACTCGTTGGCTCGACGAGTTTTTATTTATTTTTTCTTCGTATTAGTGCCTCATCGTTAGGCTATATATAATGGCTGCCCGCCTTGCTAATACCTTCTATGGTCCTGAGGGATACTGGAAAGGTTATGCTGCCGTGGGTAAGCTAGCCACTTCTGCGGGGATGTCGGAGGATGTTGCAAAGGTGTGGATGGAAAAGCACGCCCTATGGCAAATGTTCCTACCTAGTCCACATGAAATTCCTAGACCACACTGGACAGTCTCAAAGCCAAACGAGGTGCACCAGGCTGATCTCCTTTTCCTACCACGCGATCGGGTTCGTTCGAAGCTATACAAATATGCCCTCGCCGTGATCGATATAGCCTCACGCTACAATGAAGCAGAACCATTGACCTCGAAAGATAGTGGTGAAGTGGCTGCGGCGTTCGAAAGAATCTATAAGCGGGGTCCATTGACATGGCCAAAACTGTTACAGGTCGATCCTGGAAGGGAGTTCATGGGATGCATATCTGGAACCTTGGAGCGACATGGTACGAAGGTTAAACGAGGCGAGGTAGGCAATCACAGGGCGCAAGGATTCGTTGAGCGAGCAAACAGGACCCTGGCTGAGAGATTGTTTGGATATCAATATGCTCAGGGGTTGGTGCTTACTTCGGAAGGATCAGATGCTAGATCTAGAGAGTGGGTTCAGCGATTACCTGCAGTCATCAAGGCCATGAATAGTGAGGTGACTAGACTGACAGGAAAGGAGCCTTCGAAGGCCATTGCAGGAACTGTGGATGTAAAAGTCCCTACTTATTCGCGGCCTGTCGGATTCTACGAAAAGCGCCTGCCATTCGATGTTCTCGTTCGATATCTTTATGCGCCAGGAGAGTTGAAGGTGGAGCCAAGCGAGCAACTGATCCGTTCTGTACTATTTGGACTCCAGCCAAGGAGGAACTAAGCGTGGGTTTGTACGTGAAGAGCTACAAGTGGTACCTAGGGATATAGAACTGCCGCCGAAGGGGATCCTAGTCGTTCCCAGACGCTAGTCCATGTTTCTTATAGATGGACTCAAAGTGGGAATGGTAAGCAAGCAACTCATCGGTAAAGCATACGATTGCTCTTTTGCGAATACCACATCGTTTGACAAAGTCCTTGAGAGTGATTCTCGCTCCTGCATGTCGTAGCACCTCGTAACTTGCTCCCACGGCTTTGCTGCGTAGTGCGGAGCTAGTATCAATATGGTCGTTGATTGCCGCACTAACAACCTCGTAGACTATCTTTTGTAGTTCTGAGGTCAGGTCGAGTCTAGCAAAAGTTGTTGCTATATGCGGAACTATTTGATCGGCATCCAAGTCGATGTCGATTTTATCGTCAGCACGTAGCGAGCGCAGAAAGTCCTCGCCGCAAGCAATACCCGGGATGTCGAGTTGCATGAAACGAGCAACCTCGCTCTTGGAGCGAATGAACTTGAGTCGTATGCACGCGTGGTAAAGTAGCGTCGCCAAAATAGTTTGCTTCACGCGACTGCGCTTAAAACAAACTTTCTGCACTTGGTTGTATCCTTCAGTCACGATCTCCAACACGTTCGTGGGAAACGATAGCTCGTACTTTTGTCTATAAGCGGTGTTGTATGCCAGCAGTTCCCGCATGATCATACGTCGTTGCGATTCCGGGGCTATGCTCGTACGATCTAGATCGCGTTGGTACCAAGAGCTATTTGGACCTACGATACGCAACCGTGGGATGGCACAGTCTACGTCGCGCATATAGGAACTCAATTCGATCTCCTCGCCAACGCGACCACAGATCGGGCATATGAATTCTATTCCTCGCACTTCCATTGGACAGAGACATTCGGGGCACATTTCCTCCGCACTGCATGCTGGGTGTTCTAGTTGTGGAAGGTCAAACACGAAACCGCTAGGCATCTTAAGATTGCCAAGCAGGCCATAAGGATCATCCATATATGTATGTCGATTAAATGTATCTAACATAACGTTTGAAGACTGTACTCTATAGGCTCGGTGTGGATGCCATCTGGAAGGACCCGTCGCTTATCGTAGTAAGCTGAAAGCCCAAGCTTCTGCTGTTCATAGGTCGCCATTCCTTCTGGCAGCAAGCGGAAGCCTCGGTTTTCTGCTACGTCGCTGCTACCCTGGGGTGCTGCTTTGAATCGATCCCATGATACATCATTGTGCCGCCTTTACATCCCCTTGATGGAATATTTCCGACTGACACCTACATCTACATAGTAGGCCTTAGAGCAGAGGGCAATGGCGCGCTGTCCTTCGAACTCTAGTTTGAAGAGGCCTGGTGTACGACTGCTCCACTTGTCCCATGCTAACCAATCCTTTCAGCAAGCTGCGAACTCCTTGTGCAATTCTGGTCGTAACACTTCGTCGATGCTGTTGCCTGAGATGGCAATGTACGCGCTGTACGTATCCATCTGGATGTATTCGAAATCCTGACGATCGATGTACTTGTCGAGGAAGTCATAGTAGAACTCGAGCATACGCAGCTTAGCAAGCTGGTACACGGCAATACCTACTTGGAAAGGTCGTTTGATTTGGATCTGATTTTTTCGACTCTCGAGTTCGTATGCATCACCAATCTCCTCCAGGTCTGAAAACCAAGCACTCCGCAAAGCTTTGTCCACAATCTTCTCGTCTTTGGTATAGGTAACATTAGTTAAAGCCTCAATCAACTTTCCGTAGACGCTATTTCCAAGTAGCTTGAACACATCTGCCAGCAAGGCTTTACTTTTGTCTACATCTCCGGCACGTCGCGCTTCGGTAACTTGGTCCACAAACCATTCAAAGACTTTTTTGGGTTCGTAGTCTATTGTGCGGTAGACAGCAGTCATCACTGCCCCGTGATCTAGATACCAAAGTAGGAGAGGAGCATAGAGCAGCAACCTCTTTCCAGAGAGACTCCCAACTAGCTTCTTTTCATTGGATCTCTTTCGACCTGTCTTCTCGAGGTAGGCCAACATTTCTGGAGGGATTGCTTCTTTGGGGATTTCCCGATTGTAGAAGAAGGGAGGCATCTCCTCGAATTTCTTCCACAATGCTCTAGGGATCTCAATGTCGACCTCAGCATACCCAAACCACGACCCATTCCGCAGACATTGGGCACGGCCTTCGGAGGCTGGACCAGGCTCTGCATAGTGCACAACCTTTTCTTTTCCACAAGGCATTTCGTGTGCCATAGTCGAAAGATATAGGGCATTGGCATCGTAGCCAAGAACCATGCGGCAGAGTTTGGGTCCACTGCGGATCTTAGATACTCCTGCTTCGTGGTATCTGGTAAACACTATGCTTGGACCTCCCACGACAGCGCTTTTCAGCATGTGATAAGCCTCCTATTTTGGGGCGTACAAGTCAGCCCCACGCTCTGCACTACCTCGAAGAAGAAACTGTAGTGAGACTCCAGGGATAGACACTGCATCTTTCAATATATCTATGCCCTTCTCGTGGTAGAAGTTACGCATCTTCTCGAGGGCCTCTAGAAACGGGGCTACATCCAAGTCGTTGTAATATCGTAGCCAGTCAGCCAAGGTCTTCATTTTCTTCTCGCGAAAGATGCACTTACAGGCCTCCAAATCTACCCTGGATAGTAGGTGTCCTTTTAACTTAGACCCCCACGCTGGATAGTCCGGAAGTCCGATGTGGTCCAGCTTGTCTGGAGAATCAAACAACTCATATGGGAAGAAGCTTTTCTGCAGCTCACATCCATATGCGGTGATCCAAGCTCGTAAGAAGTCCCGGGCCCAAGATAATTCATCCCATAAAGGAAATGGAATTCTAGGGTCAAGAGAAACATAGTGGAGGTGGCCTTCTTTGCCACCCGGACCTTCTCGCAGGTGTCGGCAATAGTTTCAACGAAGTAGTTTCGGATTAAATCGAGGTCGTACTTTCCGGAGTTGAATCCTAGCACGGGAACCTGGTTGGCCCATTCGTTGATTTTCGTCTGTTGTTCCTTCGATAGGGTGTCGAAAGAGAACTCGGGGGTCCTGGGACAGAATTGTTCGACAACGACTTCTCGGATTGCCTTTGCTCTTCGTTGGATTTCTTCGACGAAGGAAGATACTAGGTCCTTTGGATTGCGTCGGCAGATGTGGGTTGGTGTGCGGATGTATGTGTAAGCAACTGATACCGATATGGGAACATGTATGTTGGCGATGGTCAATCGGTCTGTTGGTTGGCGCCCTTTTGTCGCATCGAGATAGGCCTCGAAATCATAAACTATCGCATGCGGATAGGCGGTTTGTATTGGGGTTGGAACTGGTTCGTTAGTCTTCTTTGTGGAACAGCCCCAGGTCTCCACTACTGTATAGCCGGCATCGCGTAGATTTGCTGTTCTTTCGCAAGTTCTACGGTACAGATCTCTAGCTCGAGGGGAGCATTTTGGACATCCGTGGTAGTAACATCCATGAAATTGGAAGATGGTTTTGGAAAGAGGTTCATAGCCATCGACAAGAGCTCCTTCGGTCGAACGCTCTCCACCATGTCCACAAGCTGCGTGATGGATATGCTGCTGGCGCGCTTCCGATTCGCGTTTCAACCAGCGCAGAGACGCTTTGCTAGCGGTGTTCTCTTGCCAGAATGCTTTTTCGTATGCGGACTGAGGAGCTTTGATTGCTTCTCCAGGGCAAACGATCTTTGTTTCACCGCGACTACAACGATCTGTATGACGTTGGAGGTTTGAGGTTTTTGCGAACCGTTGCTTACAATCGTTACATACGTAGATTTCCCCCAGCTTGCTAGTGTTCTTGATATAGAAGGCGTGCCCCTTGTACACCCCTATTATCATCACATGCGAGTAGTGGGCCGCATGCCGCGTCAGATGCCAGGCACCCTCCGTAGGTTCATACACCCGAATGCCTATCCCAAAGTATAACTCAACCTTATCCAGCTGGTCTAAAGAAGTTTTGGGGACATCTGATGTAGGTGCTACCAGGTGGTAGAAATCCTGGGCGAGTTTTCGAGTTGCGATGCAACACATGTCTACGCGCGCTCCTTTGTATACAGCAAGGCAGCGCCACAGGCATAGGTTGTCACCGTATTGGTCAAGGGCAATCATTCCCTTTTTCTGGCGAAGCCAATTGGGAAGGGGGCCTGTTCCCAACAGCGGCTAACGATCTAGTACGACTTTGATGTCCACATAGATCCAACGCACGAATGCCCACTGGGTATTGGGACGATCAATGTCGTCGGGATTCAAACGACATATCTCCTTATTGGCAATCCACGCCTCTGCATCGCCAAGAACATTCACCCATGGAGAACCTGGGGCTGTCTTTGAGAAGAGCATCACGCGCCCGTCATTGACATTGCGAATGCGATAGGCGTAGCCATACCGTAGGTAGAAACTCGTAGCAACATTTGCAGTCAACTTTGCCATGATCCTAGGGGTCAAGTCCCCTGCCACACATTGGAAGAAGCGCCATTGAATAGTACGCCTACCTTTCTCCTCTCCCTCGAGAGTACCATGATCTCTCTCATTGAGAATAGTGGCTGCCTCTCGAGCAAGACTCCTTGGCAGGGGCTCACTACGAGGCTTTTGCTGGAACCGTCGGTTAGCTCGTCGTATATGAGGCAAACGCCCTCTAGGGTTGGCTATAGCCTGCTCTGCAACGGCCTTTGCCCGTAGGCATGCCGTTACACTCTCGCCTAACTGTTTGACTTCCCGTGCACGTTGGGCGCGTTTGTGGGGATTTTCAGGATCACCTCGAAGAGCTGGATACCTGCCTGTTTTGATACCCCGCTCGATCCTATTTAACCATTCGGGAGCACGAGCCTCAGCTATTGCCTGAATGATTTCAGATTTGTTGAGCCTCCAGAAACCTCGCAGCCCAAATTGCTTTGCTTGCCTGCGTACTTCTTTGAGGGTCACCATTTTCTTCGGTAATACCTATATAGATATTCTCTCTAATTGGACGTTAAGGCTGGTATTTAAATTCAGCACCCTAGTCGTAGAATGCTTTCGCATATACCTATATATATCTTCTCTCTAATTGAACGTTGCGGGATGGTATTTCAATCCTAGTAGTATATCCGGAGTCAAAACTGATACCGGCAAATTTTGCTGTTCACAAGCCGTTTGATGGCCCCTGACCTCAATATCCTTTTTGGACCTTTATTGAAATTTTTGACTACAATATGTGTGCTTATTGTCCCTAATCACAACATCTAAGGTATTCATTAGATAATAGATTGGAATTGGGTACAATAAACACACCTGTTGGGGTCAAAATTTCAACAAAGGCCAAAAAAAGATAGTGGGAGAGGGGCCATCAAACGATTTGTGGACAGCAAAATTTGCCGGTATCATTTTGACTCCGAATATACTACTCGTTGTCCCGGGACAGTGGAACAACGGCTTGAGACTTAGAACTATTGGGAAAGGTCTGCCTAGCTCCATTGTTCCTCTTGTGCTGGTGTATCACTATACTCAAACACACGTGACGTCAGGGAAAGAATGACGTCATGTGGTGCCTTGCTGCACCAAGAAACCCCCATTTTTCAACAGACTTTGAACAGCTCATTATTTGCCCAAAGAAATCTTTACAGTAATCGAGAGATAATCTTTCGAAAATTCAAAAAACCCGAAGCTTGATCTATCCAAAGTGGTCCAAGCTCATTTATTCATCGTTTTATGGTGTGTACATCGGTTTTTTTTCTGTGAACATCGGGGGACTCTCCGTTGGCTGTCCGAATAGTGTTCGATATATTTACGGATGTTTATGGTATGAAAGATTTGTCATGCAGGAGAAAATGTATTGACGGTGCCCTCTTAATACCAGACACTCCAAACCTGGACAGACATGGTAGTGGGTCCTTATGAATCACTTAGTGGTGATGACGTAACGATGACGTAATCGATCACGTGATTTTAAGTACATGCCCATATCTCCCTCATTTCTAATGCCAGACAGTTCAACCTTGGACAGGCATGGTATTGGGTCCCCACAAATCACTTAGTGGTGATGACGTAATGATGACGTCATCGGTCACGTGATTTTAAGTACATGCCCATACCTCCCTCATTTCTAATGCCCACACGCTCAAACCTGACAGACATGGTAGTAGGTCCCTATCAAGCACCTAGTGGTGAGACGTAGCGATGACGTCATCGGTCATGCGATTCATAGTAGATACCAAAATAGCTAACTGACAATCCACGTGTTGCCTTGAGGGGCCCTATGTTTAAGACTAGATGCATGTTTGTTTTGGTATGCGAGACCGTCAAACTCGTGTCAGAATTTGGCGTGTCAAATAGTAGAAAATATATAAGCAAATACCGTGAACAAAAATCCTGCAAAAATACGTTGGAAGTGAGGTCCTATACAGCCAAAAGATAAACGATTAAGAATGAAAAGTTCGAAGACTATAACAGCGCAGTTGATATTCAACGTAACATTCTAACACAAAGCACTTCGGTTAACTAGGCCTGACACGAAAAGTGTTCGGACTAGATTGCAGCCATAGACAGCTGTATCGTTCTTATTAGAACTCGTCAGTATGGCATAGCAAACAGTACGCGGGCTTCGGTGCCACTGCACTACCGACCCGGACTGCGCTAAGAAGCATCTAGTTACGAGCTCACAGAAAAGCACCGAAGTCCGCGTACTGTTTTTAGTTAATTTTTAGACTGAATTTAGTTAATTGCATTTTTCTTCGAAATATAAATATATTTTCCCTAAAAAAAGTGTACAGTGCTTTTGGTTATACCTTACGATTTCTTTCATATTTCAAAGTGAGATAGCGTATTTTCGACCCTTGCCGCGAAATTTTAAATTTGTCTGGTTTTTCCTGATATCCGCTCTTAAGGCCTGGTTCAGGGATCAAATTTTGGGTAAAAACGGTTTTCCTTATTTGAGCACAGCGGAGTATGGTAAATGTGCCAAGTTCCTCACGATAATAGATATAATCATTCTTGACTCCCTAAGTGGTTTGTGTGTATAAATATATTTTCCTTTAAATGAACCAGGCCTTAACCGTTGCTTGAGATAATTGCCCACTTCCGCGATATGCTTTACTTGTCACGCACAAAGGTTTCAATTCTTTTCACAGAGAAAATAATTAATTACTCGGGCTGCCTGTGGCAGCACCGAGTCTTAAAATGCAAGTGGTTTTTTTTTTTTGGTTGGGTGTCGCAAAATTTCTGCGCATGCGTTAAAGGTCAAGTTCACACCAATCAGATCGCACTGTGCTGGTCACGCAACACTCGCCAGGTTAATTTATTTACATAATTTAATACAGAAAATCAAAATGGTCGACGCGCGAGGGCGAAAGCCTTCCAACAGGCTCAGGATATTTCAACTGGCGCTCTTGTTGACCATAAAAATACATGAACAACCAGGAGCCGTAATACATTCGATCAGCGCTGTCTGGACAGATCCAATGTACATTTAGAAACGTAAGCGAAATACAATATCCAAACACGTTTGGATATCAACGGGTATCGAATTATAATCAAAGATTAGATTTCGTCAGGCGTGCTCAGATAAGAAAGTTCAAAGCTCTCAGACTAGGCGCGACAAGGAGATATCAATTTCAATGAGTCATTGTCAGAAATCTATTCCATCGTGGGCAATTTTGATATGGCTTTGGAGAAAGCGTGCGAAACTTTCGGCATTTCTGAATTATTGCCCGAACAGAGAAAGGCATTATTATCCTTCATTTCCCGGAAGGATCTTGGCTACCACAGCTGCATCTATAAGGCGACGACCAGGTCGAGAATCGTGAGAGGAGAAATTATGTAGCCTTCTACAACTTCTACAGATCGCCATAATCATGGCTCTTTCATGCACTGCAGAATATGTTCTACAGCTTCAAACTTATAGAAGCAGAACGTGGGGAAACATGTTATCCTCAGACGTGTACCGGGAAAATCTGATAGGAAGTGCATCGACTGATCGCGATGTTTATGAATCTACTAGCTACGGGCTTTGGAAAATCATTAATCCTCGACCGCTTTGTATGCCGTATTAAAATGTTAATGTCTCCTAGAATATTGGCATTTAGAAGACCAATCTATTGATTTTTGTACAGCAGTGAACACATACTGAGTATGTCATGGTAATAGTTTCACGATATTTGGGCAATTTATATGTAAACAAGAGCCCATCTGGGCTTTCACTCGGGCCACATGAGATTGAAGATGAAATACACTTTCATTTGAAATCCTCTTAGTAATAACCAAAGGGAAGAATTATTAGCAGTCTTTAGGAGTGGCCGGTAGCGCGGTGACTTTCATTCTCTGCTCCCCTAGTATATATATACATGTATGTAATTTAATAATTTTGTTTTCTCGTATGTAAATTAAAGTAGTTGATCTTTTATTGAAAACACTACTTATTCATGTGTGTATGTATGTTCAGACTACTATCGTGCAGCTAGCTAGAGTCTTGAGATATCTGTCAGCAACTCGCAGCTAGTTAATAAATTAGTACTGTTCAGACCTAGTAACTTAGTAGGTTTTACTTTTTGTTTTTCCGTTCCAGTCGTAAACAGTCCGAGTTTGACCAAAGTGAAACGATCGAGCTGCTCGCGTCCGTAGATATATATTTCTTCGTTTGCACTTTTGACATGATATAATTCTTCAAATGGCACCATTGTTTTATTTCTTATGTTTAATAATACAGTTCTCAGCTGTAAATAAAATAGAACATTCTATGGAAGATTTCTTGTCCTAAAGTTTGGAAACGTAACACATGCATTTGACGCTAGAAAGTTCAGTACTCGCAAGGTCAATTTACTAGTGGCAGTTTACTAGTTTGCACTATCGGCTGTTATGGAATGGAAACATACTTTCACAGCTTAATATGTATGTCGATTGGTCAGAAGGATATCTTGTTTAAATGCTACGGTCCTTTCGGCATCAGGAAATTTTTAAACGGGAGTTTTCGTACAGTATTTCAAGCTATGCTGTAGTGCGAGTTCAGTTACGCCACAAATGTCGGTGAAACTAATACCGTGTTCATTATTATCGGTTTTCTCTATGGGTTCTCATGTATTTAATAATTACTTCTGGAGCTTCATATTTATGTCGATTGGTCACAATGATTTCCTCTTTCAGTTTTTCCCTTTAGTTTGGACATTAGGGATATATCCTTGGAGATTTCGTACAGTTTAGCGACCGTTGTGTCGAAAGTATAAACGTTCGTTTGTCATGAAAGTGCGTAAACAAACTGTCACAAGCGGTTTCATAGCAGCTCGATGTTTGACTCCCATATAGTCGATGATAACGTATATAGCTTCATATGTACGTCGATTTCTCACAAGGATTTCCTCATTCAGTTTTCCTCTCTCTTTGCTGGCAGTTCATGCTTCTTGTTCGGGTAGTTGCCCCACTGAGCCGTAACCACAAAACGAGCACAGCATTTCAGTTGGCATACACTGCGTACATCTGCTTAACTGATTAGATTTGTAAAAATCTTAGCGGATCATGTAAATATTCCGCTTGGCTCAAATATGAGGGTTTCTGCCGTCAAAGTTCATTTTTTGTTTCAGTTTTCCCCATATTAGCAGACTTGTATAATGTCTCGAGCTCTCCGAATCCAGTAGAAAGACTCTGGTTATTCTGTCGTAAAACATGGACCTGACCCAAATTTAGGTTGTATTGCATCATTGCCCACGATGGAATAGATTTCTGACAATGACTATTTGAAATTGATATCTCCTTGTCTCGCCTAGTCTGAGCTTTGAATATTCTTATCTGAGCGCGCCTGAGGAAATCTAACCTTTGTTTGCGTGACCAGCACAGTGCAATCTGATTGGTTCGAATTTGACCTTTAACGCATGCGCAGAAGCCGTCTGACATGAAATAAAAAAAATAAAAATAATAACCACTTGCATTTTCAGACTCGGCGCTGCCACAGGCAGCCCGAGTAACAAGAGCCCATCTGGGCTTTCACTCGGGCCACATGAGATTGAAGATGAAATACACTTTCATTTGAAATCCTCTTAGTATTAAATAAGCAAAGGGAAGCATTATTAGCTGAATAGTAGCAGTCTTTAGGAGTGGCCGGTAGCGAGGTGACTTTCATTCTCTGCTCCCCTAGTGTAGAATATATACATGTATGTAATTTAATATTTTTGTTTTCTCGTAAAACACTATTTATTCATGCAACACACGTTTACAAGTTAGTCTGCTGTTCTGTTATACTGCAGGTTCCAGTCGTAAACAGTCCGAATTTGACCAAAGTGAAACGAGCTGCTCGCATCCGTAGATATATATTTCTTCGTTATGCACTTTTGACATGATATAATTCTTCAAATGGCACCATTGTTTTATTTCTTATGTTTAATAAAACAGTTCTCAGCTATAAAAAAATAGAACATTCTATGGAAAATTTCTTGTCCTAAAGTTTGGAAACGAAACACATGTACACATGCATTTGACGCTAGAAAGTTCAGTACTCGCGGAAGTACGCAAGGTTAGTTTACTTGTGGCAGTTTACTAGTTTGCACTATCGGCTGTTATGGAAACATACTTTCACAGCTTAATATGTATGTCGATTGGTCAGGAGGATATCTTGTTTAAGATGCTACGGTCCTTTCGGCATCAGGAAATTTTTGAACGGCAGTTTTCGTACAGTATTTCAAGCTATGCTGTAGCGCGAGTTCAGTTAAGCCACAAATGTCCGTGAAACAAATACCGTGTTCATTATTATCGGTTTTCTCTATGGGTTCTCATGTATTCAATAATTACTTCTGGAGCTTCATCTTTCAGTTTTTTCCTTTAGTTTGGACATCAGGGATATATCCTTGGAGATTTCGTACAGTTCAGCGACCGTGTGTCGAAAGTAGAATCGTTCGCTTGTCATAGCTTCATATATGTACGTGGATTGCTCACAAGGCTATCGTATTTGAGTTCATGAGGTTATTTTGCCATCAAATAAAGTTTTTATCTAACTTTTCTTACAGTCTTTGCACTCCGGTCGGTTCATATCATTTCAGCCTCGATCGTTTCTAAGCCGTTGAAAACTGCCATATCATTTATATTGCACTGTGCTGGTCACGTGACACTCTCCAGGTTAATTTATTTACATATAAATTGCCCAAATGTCGTGAAACTATTACCATGACATACTCAGTATGTGTGTTCACTGCTGTACAAAAATCAATAGATTGGTCTTCTAAATGCCAATATTCTAGGAGACATTAACATTTTAATACGGCATACAAAGCGGTCGAGGATTAATGATTTTCGAAAGCCCGTAGCTAGTAGATTCATAAACATCGCAATGAGTCGATGCACTTCCTATCAGATTTTCCCGGTACACGTCTGAGGATAACATGTTTCCCCACGTTCTGCTTCTATAAGTTTGAAGCTGTAGAACATATTCTGCAGTGCATGAAAGAGCCATGATTCTGGCGATCTGTAGAAGTTGTAGAAGGCTACATAATTTCTCCTCTCTCGATTCTCGACCTGGTCGTCGCCTTATAGATGCAGCTGTGGTAGCCAAGATCCTTCCGGGAAATGAAGGATAATAATGCCTTTCTCTGTTCGGGCAATAATTCAGAAATGCCGAAAGTTTCGCACGCTTTCTCCAAAGCCATATCAAAATTGCCCACGATGGAATAGATTTCTGACAATGACTCATTGAAATTGATATCTCCTTGTCTCGCCTAGTCTGAGAGCTTTGAACTTTCTTATCTGAGCACGCCTGACGAAATCTAACCTTTGATTATAATTCGATACCCGTTGATATCCAAACGTATTTGGATATTGTATTTCGCTTACGTTTCTAAATGTACATTGGATCTGTCCAGACAGCGCTGATCGAATGTATTACGGCTCCTGGTTGTTCATGTATTTTTATGGTCAACAAGAGCGCCAGTTGAAATATCCTGAGCCTGTTCGAAGGCTTTCGCCCTCGCGCGTCGACCATTTTGATTTTCTGTATTAAATTATGTAAATAAATTAACCTGGCGAGTGTTGCGTGACCAGCACAGTGCGATCTGATTGGTGTGAACTTGACCTTTAATGCATTTGCATTTTAAGACTCGGTGCTGCGACAGGCAGCCCGAGTAATAAATTAACCTGGAAAGTGTCACGTGACCAGCACAGTGCAATATAAATGATATGGCAGTTTTCAACAGCGACACGAAGAAATATTAATATATCTACGGCTTAGAAACGATCGAGGCTGAAATGATATGAATACGATAGCTGAGAACTGTATTATTAAACATAAGAAATAAAACAATGGTGCCATTTGAAGAATTATATCATGTCAAAAGTGCATAACGAAGAAATATATATCTACGGACGCGAGCAGCTCGTTTCACTTTGGTCAAATTCGGACTGTTTACGACTGGAACCTGCAGTATAACAGAACAGCAGACTAACTTGTAAACGTGTCTTGCATGAATAAGTAGTGTTTTACGAGAAAACAAAAATATTAAATTACATACATGTATATATACTACACCAGGGGAGCAGAGAATGAAAGTCACCTCGCTACCGGCCACTCCTAAAGACTGCTAATATTCAGCTAATAATTCTTCCCTTTGCTTATTACTAAGAGGATTTCAAATGAAAGTGTATTTCATCTTCAATCTCATGTGGCCCGAGTGAAAGCCCAGATGGGCTCTTGTTTAATTTAGCAAGGAGGCTCGTATTGAAACCTTTGCGCGTGACAAGTAAAGCATATCGCCGAAGTGGGCTATTATTAATCTCGTACCCAGATCCGAACCCATGTTTGCTCTTCTGAGACTAATCGGTAAACCACAGGTAACCCAACAGACAATAAGCCGGAAATATACGTCGAGTCTGGACGGCAAAAAGGAGACATTAAATTCGACGTCTAAATAAACTGTCGCATTTCTGCCGAATTTAATAAACCAGTCCGCGGTTAATTTCGACATTTTGAAAGGGGTGCAAACAAGGGGCGACATCCCAGGGGAGGGACTCCCATATAAAAGGGGTAGGGATGCTCGTCAGACATTTTCAATCTGCCCCCTAAGAGGTACTAATATGGGCTTAGCTCAAGCTTATTTTGACCCCTAAAAGGTACCGATAACAACATGCCCTTTATTGCTAGTGACACCCGACCCCTAAAAGGTACCGCTTTACATAGAAATGTCTGTGTTTGATCGTGGATTCCCTAAGTGGTATCAAACTCCTGATTTTGACCCCTAAAAGGTACGACGAGCATCATGTACCCCTCATATAAGGGAGTTCCCCCCCGTCCCCCCCGGGTGCGACATACAGTATTTGTCTGTTAAAACGAGTCAAAGTCCGCGTGCCGAAATTTACAGACAATGTATGGAAAACTGAAAACAAATTGCACGCTTCCCAGCACAGCTACATCCCTCAAATTTCAATCAGTTAATCTTTTATCTGGTATCCTAAGTTTGTATCTGACTAATAGTTTACGTATTTTATTTGGCATCGGATTCTCATATAAACACTGTATTTCGCGCCATGTGCAAAATATTTTCCGAATATACTTTCAAAAAGTCGGAATTAACCGCGAACTAGTCTATTGAATTGAATTCGACATGGCAGAAATTCGACGTTTCAACCAAGCATAAATTTAGTAAAGTTGAACGAGGCCTCTTACGGGTGGGCTAGACTTGCTCCAAGTCACTGGGTTTCATTCCAACTTTATTTAAAAACACGGAGAATTCTAACAGATACAATCTGATTTCCATAGAAACCGTGTGGTAAAAAATATTCTAATTACAAAATTGCGATATATCTAGGCTAAGCTAATATATTAAAATTATTTTTATTACAATTTTTCTGGGTCATAAAGGATTTAAGTAATTATAAAAGGTATCCTATCAAATGATAACTACTAGATAAATATAAATAATTACATTAGTCACTAAGGAGAGTGGTGGTCGCAACTTGTTTCTTAAAAGAAACAAGAGACTTTGTTTCGCGTAGTTTGGCTGGAAGCCCATTCCATATTTTTGCACCATTGTATGATAAACGTTTTTTCAGGAATTCAGTTCTTGGTTGAGGGAGGCAAAGTTTTGTGTCAGATCCTCTTAAATTATAATGAGTCGAGTTTCCAACTGTTGTAAAAAAACTCGGTAAGGCCAGTTGGCGCGAAATTATTTCGGATTTTGTGCATAGTGACTGCTTTGCGTTTAGCCCTTCGTTCATCTAGTTTATCCCATCCCAGGGTATCTAAAAGTAACCTGGAGCTCGTATTATAGTCTGCTCTAAGAATGAGTCTAGCGGCTCTGTTTTGAAACAAATTGTAGTTTATCTGAGAGGAATTTTCCAAAATTGTCCCAAACTTCGCAACAATAATCCATGTGCGTCTGAAAAAGGGAATCGTAAATTTTCACAAGTATATCTTCAGATACGAATGGTCTTATCCTTTTTAGAGCCCCTAGACCAGAAACTATATTTTTTGTTATGTATAAATTAATGTGTTCTTCCCATCTTAGATTTTCGTCTACCACGACTCCAACTGTTTTAATTTCGGTTACTCTTTTTATTGTTCTATTTCCAATTTTTAATGTAGGCATCTTATCTAGATCAGATAAGTGTTGTCTCGAGCCGATTATCATGAATTCAGTTTTGGCGACATTCAAGTGTAATTTATTGGCTTTAAGCCAATGGTTAACATTTTGAAGTTCACGATTTGCTCTTGATTCGACATCACTTGTATTCGAGCCACATATTGTTACATTTGTATCGTCGGCAAACAGACATGGTGTTGATGGTTCTAGACAATTTGGTAAGTCATTTATATAAATGAGAAACAACAGGGGGCCAAGAATTGTACCTTGAGGCACTCCAAATGTGACTAATCTCTCATTTGACTTAATATTTTGAACCGAACATGACTGCATTCTGTCTAATAAATAAGATTGTAATAAACTAATTGACCTATATTTGATTCCATAAAGTTTTAGTTTGTCTAGTAACAATCCGTGATCAACAGTATCGAATGCTTTTTTAAGGTCGAGGAAGATAACAATATTAAAAAGACCTCGATCCATGTTTACTAACCACGAATTAGTGGAATTTAATAAGGCTGTCATTGTTGAATGCAGTCGTCTGAAACCAAATTGCTTGTTTGTTAATAAATTTTGCATAGTAAGATAATTGTATAATTGATCGTATAATATTCTTTCAAACACTTTACTCATTACAGGGAGAATTGATATGGGTCTATAGTTGTCCATGTCATTTCGTGGGCCATTTTTATGCAATGGGCGTACTCGGGCCTTTTTCCAGTCAGTGGGAAATAAACCTGATTCGATAACTACATTAAAGAGGAACGTCAGGGATTCAGAAATGACTGGTCCAGCAGCTTTTATAATTTTAGCAGATATTCCATCAAGACCCGTTGCCTTCTTAGAGGATAGTTTATTAATAAGCTTGAGTACTCTTGATTCACTTGTAAGACTAAACTCAAACGTACAAGGGGTTTGTTCAATGTAATATTTAAAGTCAGATGAATTAGTTTCAGTAGTTTCTGCGAGTTTAGGACCAATTTCGGCAGGAGATGTAATTGTTTCATTGTTGTACTTAATTTCGTTTACAATCCATTAGGTTATTCACTGTTTTCCACGTGCCCTTGGGATCGCCTTTATTCTTTTCTATTTGTTCGTTAAAAAATCTCGCTTAGCATTTCTTAGTGTATTGTTCACTTTGTTTCTTGAGGTGGTATACGCATACCAGAAGTCTTTGTTTTTCGTGATAACATACTTTCGCTTCATTTTGTCTCTTTCACGTATGGTCTCTTTAATTTCTTTTGTTACCCAAGGCAAGTTATTTGTTCTGACTCTTTTTGTTTTCATGGGAGCATGTTTATCTACGACACTTATAAACATAGTTTTCCATGCCGTCCACATTTGATCAGAATTTTCAAGCAACAAAAGATCTGACCATTGTTGATATTGTAGATCTCTGCGAAAATTATGTAAGTTAAAGTTTTTAAGACTCCTGGTATTAATTATTTTCATTGTTTTTTTACCTATGTTATTTATTTTTCGAATTCCAAAAATTAGACTGATCGCTTATCCCGATATGGACAACGCTAGAGGCAACTATTTTCTCCGGATCACTGGTGATCAAAACATCTAACAACGAGGACCAATTTTCCGTTATACGTGTAGGCTGTTTAATAAGTTGACTAAATTGGTGTAAATCACAGAATGACTTCAGGCGATTTGTATTTGAATCTGTGGCGCTAAGCCAATTGCAGTTTAGATCGCCCAACACGTATGACTCTTTGTCTTCATTATCGATGTTTGTTATGAGATGTTCAAGTCTAGAAAAATATTCTGATGACGAATTTGGTGGTCTATATATGGTGGACAAAATACATGATTTACTATTAGGCTTTTGAATTCCGGTTTCTACACAAAGAGCCTCGATATCTTCGGGTACTAAATCGTTTCTCCTTATATAGTTGACTGTATTTCTTAAATAAAAACAAACGCCACCACCAGATCTGGTACGATAGTAGCGAATTAGCTCGTACCCGGTTATGTGTATTTCAGAGTTGGACACAGACCAGTCAAGCCTAGTTTCATCTAAAGGCTGATTCAATAATAAAATTCTCAATTCATCGATATGTTTAGGGACGCTAGCGATATTAAGTAGAGCCATTTTAAAGCCTCTCGTTTCAGAAATAATTGACAAATCACTGTTCGGACAAATATTCTCTGGGTCGTTTATTAATGATGAATTTAGGTCTATGTCAATTTGTTCCGAGTTAGCAATATTACTTATTTGTTTCGGACTTCCACTCTCCCTATGTCGTTTAATCAGATAGATTTAGTATAATTGTTAAAATTTATTGCCAATTGTGAGATGCCTTTCTTGTTCGGATGAAGACCTTTGGAGTTGAGGCAAGTTTTATCTAAGCTATTGTGTGAGATAATACACGATTATTGGCGATTACTGGGTCAATATTAGCCTGATTATCAGACGATACGAGGTCGTCCGCTCACTTCCTCCCCCTCCCCGTCTGATGGACTTCATAGACTTTCGTGTTCCTGACGTCATAATGTCAACCAATCAGAGCGAACTTTACACTGAATGGCGTTGAAGAATAGCCTGAATTTCAGCCGTCTCCTCTGGGTTCGTTCCTCCCGAGAGAGACGTCTGAATTCAATAGACGCTAATGCCGTCCAGTGACGTCACTACCAGAAAACCTGGTAGTGATTTTTGATTGGTTCATATTCTATAATTTCGCATAATTATCATAATTATCAGCCGAGAAGACGGCAGGATTCGCTTTGGACTCGCGATTGTTGCTCGTCGAGTTTCAGTGGAGTGATTGTCTTTGGCAAAGACCTTGAATTCGTAAGGAAAACATCTGGAAATGGATTAAAAGTGTCCTGCACAATAACCGGCCGACTAACCTGTAAACATGTACATTTTATCGCGTCGCGTCCGCGGGGTTGTTGACAATCGATTATTTGTTCACACTCGCAGTGGTAAATAATGTCGCTACTCTCTTCAAGGAACTGTTCTTTCACGTAAATGAGGCTTAGTATTTCTTCGAAAATTCTCCATTATCCTTTCATGTTTTTCTACTTTTCTGTTGCATCATTTACGTAGGTAATATCTCGTAGCTGTGTCGATTCGAACGGCAGATCGCGAGACCGTGTACAAAGATCAACGGAAAGACAAAGATCAACTGTACTTTGCCTCCAAATATAATATAACGATTTGTTGCTTCGGAAAGGCTTTCACAACATAAGAGGCACTTGAGAAGCAAATGGGATGGAGATATATAATATAGGTAAGGCTTTTATTTTGGTCGGCATAATCTCAAATAAATATTTCTCACGAACTCTTACTACCGCCGTGACAGTTCTATTTGCATAAATTCAATTGTTAATCCGCCTTGACGTCACTGGACGGCATTAGCGTCTATTGAATTCAGACGTCTCTCTCGGGAGGAACGAACCCAGAGGAGACGGCTGAAATTCAGGCTAGTACTAGTTGAAGAAGAACTTGATCATTGTGTCGACCGAAGTTGTAAAGTTTTCAGGATTTCGAAGCTATATCCAGAGCAGAAGAAAGCATTGGAATCGTTCATTTATCGAAACGATGTGTTTGTGAATCTACGTACGGACTTTGGTAAATTACTAATCTTCCTCCGCTTATAGATCTCATGCATTTAATAGATCTCAAACATTCTCCTAGGTTTTTGGCTTTTAGAAGACCAAATCTTTCATGGAATATTATGATTTTTCTGCAGGAGTGAACACACATACTGAGTATGTTATGGAAAAAGTTTCATGGCACTTGGGAGAATATTTTTGTTTTCAGAATTATGAACACACTTCCGTAATTTCATGTACGGCGGGCATCTAAACTTTGCACAAAAAGTCCGGTTAAAACAATCTCTGATACCAAAAAACCTACACTAGGACAACTTTAGGGTCTTGTGTGACTAATCGGCATACATATCAAGCTTCAAAACGTTTTAAAAATAAAAGTAAAAGCGTAAAAGTTCTAGGTTTACAGTAACAAACTTTACGGCAGTGAATCGAGTCTGATATTTCTTGTATGTATATTTTCTGTCCTGTCCTGCAAATACTGCACGCAAACTTCCGTTTAAAAAGTTCCTGCTCTCTAGCCTGCGTAGCTTGGCTTTCCGAGAAAAGGAAAGAGGAGGGAAAAGAGGGGACTGGGGGCGAGCGAAGAAGGGAAGTGGGGAGGGGAGGGGAGAAGGGAAGAAGGAAAGCCTGCCGCAATCCTATTGCATTCCGCGTTCCGCCTCCATGAATCTGGCAGTAAAATAAACCAATCAGGACATCGCCTGAAGTTGAAATGGACTACGCTGTCGAAATAAAGATTTTCACGTGTATTTTTCCCACGCTGTATGAAGATGTTTATTATTGAAGATGATCGCAACTGTAACTCCTAAAAAAAAGCAAAACCAGGTAGACCGTCAAAACCCGATTGTCTAGGAGACTATTGCAGAGTTTGCCTTTGTTCTTTTAACATCAAGAAAGTATGTGCTGTCAATATTAGTGGCGTTGAAAACGTAGACAGAAAGAGAGTTAGTTTGTCGTCACTATGTGAATCTGTGGGGATCGCGATTCATAGTAATGCTAGGTTTTCAAAAAAAGTTTGGAAACCGTGTGCAAGAAAGATCATCAACCTTTCTTCATACTTTGAGAGTTTGAAAGCAGCAGTGAACAAGGTCAATCCAAAATTTGAAGAATATGATGTGGATGATTCTCGATTCAAAAGAACTTTGCCGACTTCAATTTTCACACCAGACCATAGTCCAAGTCAAAGAAAACATCAAAGGAAATCCTCTCCCGAAAAGCCAGCTGAGCAGAGCCAGGTGAAAAACCAGGTAAAAACTTCAAGAAAATCACTGTTTCAAAAGTCTAGTGACGAAAATGAACTTCCTCTCGACGCTTTTGGAGTCGAAGACACTGTGTTGTCGATGTTAAAATGAAGTGATCCAAAAGATAGTTGCCGTAGCGATGTCAGTCAAACGGATTTCAGCCAATAGGAAATTTAACCGACGTTTGCTCCGGTGAAATATGCGGAATGCAATAGGATTGCGGCAGGCTTTCCTTCTTCTCTTTTCCCCTCCCCTCCCCTTCCCTTCTTCGCTCGCCCCCAGTCCCCTCGCCCCCAGTCTCGGAAAGCCAAGCTACGCAGGCTACTGCTCTCCAAAGAACCACAGCAGCTCAAACAGGATACCATTCTGAGAAATCGAGAGAAGTTTGAAGCTGTAGAATGTTTTTTCCAGTGCATGAAAGCTGATAGATCCAACTAGTAAAAGCCGCTACTGCACGACTGTTCTACACTTTACGCTTCAATTCTAACGCGTGTTCGTATTGGCTTATTGTAAAAACAAAGGTTGATGACGTCAGGAACATGAAAGTCTATGAAGTCCATCAGACGGGGAGGGGGAGGAAGTGAGCGGACGACCTCGTACCGTCTGATAATCAGGCTAGGTCAATATGCGAGCGTGAGAATCGAAGCGAGAGGCGAGTTCGTGCGGGGGGCTAAGAAGAACTTTGGGAAAGCCGTACGGGTGGGCTTGCTGCAACCTCGTCCCCAGGGTCTTCTCGGTCAGATCCAAGATGGCGGCTACTCAGAGAGAAGACCCTGGTAAAGGCTGAACTGTCACATATTCTGATTGGCTCTTCGATTTTGACGCAACAATTGTTCCAACAATGCTTTTTATTGGCCAAACGGACTGAGTTCAGAGAGATGAACTTGTATATAGTTTAGATTGCTCAAATTTTATCAATAAAACGATTTTAAATAACCTTAAAACACATTGTATAGGTAGAGCAATAGATGAAGTGCATTACTGGGTAGTTTTCTGGTAAGATTCATCAGTGGGAAATCCAGGAGAAGCCGTTAAACTTGAACATGTGCTATCGATCGCTTCGCTTCAACGCTAACGGAAAATGAACGGCTTTTTAGGATTCTCTTCTAGCTTAGATACATCCTGGTAGCTTTGTGATACCTTTCCACTGTTTCTTTATCCAAGTAAACTCCATTTCGAGCCATTTAGTAGACCTGTTTTCACTGCATCGTTCGCCGTGTGAAAATACCGTTAATCGCTTCTCGCTCACTCCGGATTGGGATACCTATGGTTTTTACACGTCATGAAATATTCCCATATTTAGCTTGGCCGCCATCTTAGATTGCCAAATCACGTGACAAAATACTCCCCAAATCTGGTAATAAGTTCATGTCCTAGATACAACAATAGGTTAATTACGTTCTATTATGTTTCGGTCATAGAACGTCAGTAACATATTGGTGTATCTAGGACATGAACTTATTACCCAAAATGTGGGAGTATTTGATCACGTGATCCAGCCTTTACCAGGGTCTTCAACCTCGTTCCCAGGGGTCTTTACGCGCCTAATCAAAGATGGCGTCGAAAGTACCCCTGGTACAGGCTGGTCATGTGACTCAAAAATATGCCCAATATGTGGGCATATTTTGAGGAGCATCCGCCATCTTGGATTCATCATCGCTGAAAAACGGTTAGCGGTTGAAGTGTGATCTCAATGAATTCCAACCGTACATTATTCTACTTGTACCCAGTTGCGAAGTGAGTATAATAAAAGGCAAAAACGCTAAGTTCTGATAAATTTGTAGCTGTTTTCAACGAATTTTGAACGCGCAATGCGAAAGACGACATCACCAGTTTATTTTTCAAAGCAAAAATGCACGCGCTATTTGAAATTCTCCAATCAGCGCGCGCTTAACGTCTAGCCAATCAGTGGCCGAATCCAACCAGCCTGTACCAGGGGTACTTTCGACGCCATCTTTGATTAGGCGCGTAAAGACCCCTGGGAACGAGGTTGCAGGGTCTTCTCTCTGAGTAGCCGCCATCTTGGATCTGACCGAGAAGACCCTGGGAACGAGGTTGGGCTTGCTGTGCTATTCACTCTTTATACCGCTGACCACTCGTATTTCATGCTCCAGCTCACCAGCTCTGCCTCGATCCTCGCCCGTGATACAACAACTTGTTGCACAGTTTTGAGGTTGAAAATACGTTCTGAGAGACCAATACTGAAGACCGCAGGATATCTCACAGGTTAGTGTTTGATAACTTGTTTTACTTTAATTGATTTTTATCAGAGAGGAGTTCATAAGGGACAGTGAATCACTGTGTTGCCGTTGGCCATCTTGAATAGATCACCTCGAAGTTTTTGGGTTCGTCAAAGCGCTCTTAAGAAAATTATAATTACGGCAAGCTGACCTAATAATTCTAAAAGAACCGACAACAGAATCAAAGGTAAGATAATGACGAAGATCATTTGTGAAATTAAACCCAGTAGGATGACTTTTGCAAGATGACCTTTGATCGAACTCTGCATATTTGTGCGGAGCAACTACAGTACAGAATGCAGGGCCACTTTTGAAGCTCCATCTATTTTGTTCGGTGGCTCGGTAGTCTAACCCTAACCTAACCTAAACCCTAACCCTAGAGTAGTTTATATCGTCTTTAAAAGAACGAAGTATCATAAATGAATATTCAATGACCCTGGAGTGTATATTTTTAGTGGCTCGGTAGTCGTGCCGTTAAATGAATATTCAATGACCCTGGAGACTACCGAGCCAGTGGCTCTGGGGTAGACCTTGGTAAGTGGCCCTGTATTCTGTAGTTTAGTCCATTGTGTAAAGAAACTGGAAGAAGAGATCACAAATGTATTGAAATATTAAAATTGGGGTTAAAGTAAACATTATATGTACATGTAGGAATAAAACATTATGTGTTTTACATTAATTTTGAGAGAAAGAAAAAACAAATTTTGCTCTCACAGTACACCGGTTTCCACACACCACGTGCTTATGACGACGACGGCATGTGCACCGTATTCGGAGTGCCGAACAGAACTCCGATCCAAAATCATCCCGGAAAAGTCACCCTACTGATATGTTGGTGTTCTTGTTCTTAACTTACCTTTGATTCTGTTGTCGGTTCTTGTAGAATTATTAGGTCACCTTGCCATAAGTACATGTAGAATGGTACAATAGCGATACTTACTGTTTGTAAACACTGATGTCATTTATATATTTGCATATATATATAATGTGGTTGGCAAAAAAAACCTGCGTGTTTGTATGACTTGTATGGGAACTAGCGATTTAGGCCTCACAAAATACATCTAAAGTCTCAATCTTAATTCCTTTATAAGACTTATAAGTTAAGAGCATATAAGCTTCAATGAAAGGGCTTGCTTGCATTTTGGAAGAACAAGAAAGTAATTTGGCGATCAGAATAAGCACCGACCTGTGATATTTTATAAGCAACTGACTGGGTTCACTCTTCGTTTTTGCCAACCACAGAATGCAACAAATGTGGCGTGACTGGCCTGTGTGATGTCACAGTAAGTATCGCTATATATACTGTTTTTGAATGCTGTGCCAATGACTTATAGAGGTTTTAATTTCCTAAATGCTAATTACATGACGTCAGGGGAGGCACAATTATTATACAAACTTTTTTGTTACAATTAAACAAATGTTTCAATTTATCAGTGTTATACCCATGGTTGAAATAAAATGATGTTAGAAATTTGTTTTCCTACATTGTATATCAGTAGAAATGCCCATTCACAACCACTAAGAAGTGATTGCAGATACCTCCCCTGACGTCATGTAATTAGCATTTTGGATATTAAAACCTTAACTCAGCAGCACAGCATTCAAAGCAAAATATATTTTACCATTCTACTATTCACTTGATTTAGAATTGATGTCTAAAATAAAAATATATTGTTCATAGGCACTTTAACTCTTAAGTGTAAGCATGTCCTGAAACTGGTGTGTCTATCTGTCTATATTTGCATAGATCGCATACAGTAGATGCTGTAGATTGCAGACATGCAGCCCAATCTATGGGTTTATGAAAAAATGACTGCCAGAAGATACAGTACAGCCTGGATGTATGTTAACATTTACACGCGTGTAACGCGCATGTACAAAATTAATTTACTACACGCATTTGAGTGTATTACACGCAATACATGTATGTGTGTAGTTTTCCTTTGTTATACAGTTATTGTCAAAAATCAATTCGGCATGAAATTGTTTGAAACCTGGAACTCCAGCGCCGTCTCTAGATCTTCAAACGGTTTCCGCCAAAACTTAATAAATTATGCTGAAGGAAACTTTTGATCGTATGCTCCGCATTCACTCTGCAGTTCACGTAATAAACGTTCGAACAACTTGCCCCAAACGTTCGAACAACTTGCCCTTACATTCGAACGATTCAACATCACAAAGTGATGAAGTCAAAACTGCAAATGTTCGATGTGGTTCGTGTGATCTCACGCTAATTAACATACAACAAATTAAAACTGAATGGACTCAAACCATTTTTCGCACCAGGTGGAAACTATTCAGATACGTAAATTAAGTAAAAACTTTCAAAACGTTTGATTCTGTTTTAAAGCATCTATATTTCTAAAAGAAAATTTTATCTGTTGAGAATATTTGGTGCGATCTCAAAGCAAAACAAACACAGTCATTGATTATTCAAATCAGTTCGCGGAAAATGTCACACTTCTGTGTCATGGAATTCAAGATTCGAAACTCATTACCTTTGAAAACAGATCCACATTAAATAGCAAGAACTCCAAAATGTTCTGTTCAGTTGACGTTATCATTTGCCAGCAAAGTTGAGAAGCTTTGTGGTGATTTAAACTACAATGCAATAAAACTTTCTGCGAAGTTGTCGGCACTCTTGTTGTGTGAAAAACCAGACTGATCAGTCTTCATGGCTGAAAACACATGTCAACAAATGTTGAAGGATTGACAGTTCTGAGTTGAAACTACAGAAGCTATAAAAGTTTATCAGATGAACTAAAAACACCAAACCAGCACTGGGGTGGTGTTTCGTACAAATGTCAGGATTATCCGTTTCTAGAAAAAAACTTTCATTTGCGAACCGGTATTGTTGATCTGCGGTATTCTTCAGCAGTTATTCTCTGGAGTTCAACGAGTTAACGAGGCACTGAGGTGCGTGTAGTTCCGTGCGTGTAGTACACAAAAAGTGCATGTAATTACACTCAGTTTGTGTAATTACACTCAGTTGAGTGTAGTACACGCACGGAATTATGCGCGCGTTACACTCAAAATGTGTTAACATACATCCAGGCTGTACTGTACATGTATGTGTGCAAAAGTTTCATGTTGTTTTCTTTGTGGTTTTTCTTCACTTGGAACCATTTTAGGAGTTTCCATCCACCTTGGCTCACCAGTTAAGAATGAGAGAAGGCTGAAATCTGCCACCATCACCTACAATCTTCACCTCCAAAATCTCACTTTTCATCACCAAAATGCCACAAAGCTCCTGCCTTAGTTCATTTATCATTCTTAGTGACAACAGCCCTGCCTGAATTTCAGGATCCAGCGATCCCTCATTCTAAAAAAATATGCTATTTCGTGACTTTCAACCACTGAGCGCCAACCGTGACGAGAGCCTGGGTTGTTGTCTAACACCCTAATGAGGCTGTTGCACTCGGTGTCCCACTTCATTAGTATGGAGCCTTCAAGTCCAGAATGAGGGATGCTGGATCCTGAAATTCAGGCAAGGTTTCATTCATTTATCATTCCAGTGATGCCAGGAGTTTCATGTGATTTCAATGACGAAAAGTGAGATTTTGGAGGATGATTGTGCTTGAAGACTTCAGAAGATTCCAGCCTTCTCTCATTCTTTGGTGAGCTGAGGTGCATTGATGAAAAACTCCTAAAACCACCCTAAAGTGGTTTGGAGAGAAGAAAAACCACAAAGGAAGCAACATGGAAATGAAAAGATACATGTATGTTTATTTATACATTATATACAATTTATAAAAAAAAACATACATTATTTTGTATCTTTTCACAAACCCATAGATTGGGCTGCATGTGGATCGCATAGATCCTGTACATTGTATACTGTAGACCAAATCCATACTGCACCCTGAGTTTAGAAGCTTGAGCCTCTGTCCCCTTTGTCTGGTATTCACATAGCCTGCATCACATCTGAACTGAACCCCAGTGAAGTCTGTCTGCAAATCTGTCACAACAAAATGTCAAATCTCCCATGCAGCTTGGAAAGATCTGGTACATGTATGTGCCACATCTGAACTCAACTCCAGTCAACTGCTCTTGTTCTAGCAAACAAATCTTGATTTCAAACTGATATTCAGTACAGATGCTATTGCTTTTCTCATAAATGATGTGTCAAACCTGCCATATTTTGAAATGTAAATTAGCCATATGTTGCACTGGTGATAGTTGAATGGCCATTCAGAAGACATGTAAGAATGAGCATTTGTAAAAACCAATCAGAGGAGGATTTAAAGATCACTAGCCCAAGGGCCAGTAAGTAAAAATGTTAAGGTCGAGCACTGCTATGATTATGAATTTAAGATAAAAAAATACTATTTAAAAGGAATCCAAAAAATAACCCAGGTTACTAAAACTAGTAGGAAGTGTTTTAGAAGAAAAACTACAGTACATGTAGCTCTTTGGCAGGAATAATATATTACTGGTTGATAAAAATGCCAAGGTGTTACATGTAGATGAATATATTTTGCAGTTTTGGGCAGCTACAAATGTATCGTGCGACTGAAGCCTGTTTGAGCTGTGGTGTTTTTTCTCAAAAGTTGTCACGATTTAGTTTCATTTTGTCCTGACATACATGTACACATGTATCAAGGATTTTCTAAGCCTACCAATTCTCAACATTTTCTTAAGATTCACAGCACAAAGAATTGCTGTTCTCCCTGGTGAAGTTTAAACACAGGAAATCAACTGTAAATGAGAATGTAAATTATTGTAAATGCTAATAGGTGTTTTGAACCGGCTGCTTGATTTTATCGGGGGCCAATACAAGACTGTAGAAGAAAATTGTTTGCTGCTCACTCTCTTGATAACAGGAGAGGTATTGCTCTTTGCAAACTGATAGCCATAATCTCAGCCCCAAACTACTTGTATCAAACTACATGTACAATGTACATGTACTGTATATATGTTCACACTGAGTCTGATTGCCTTCAGGTCTCCAGTGACTTGTACATGAGTTGTGAACATAGAATGCTTGATCATTGCATGTAAGTTACAAGACATATTTTGTGGTTATACTTGCTGTTTTAGTAAACTTCATGTCATGGGTGGCCATGCAAGGGGAAGTTAGCTGTTCGGTGTAAGAGTTTTACTGAACGGTTTTGATGTGATTTTCTTTAGTTATTCCAGGGAAAATCTGTGAAGTGTCTTTGATTCTGTCAGACACGATTTGACTACAATTATCGTTAATATGCTAATTTTCGACTTCAGTTTGTTTACATTCACTCACACCATTGTACAGTGCAGTGAAAACTTTTTAAATCGTGCACTGACTAACTAAGCGCCGTCGACGGCTAGCCACCAAACGTCTAGTGGTGTCGACGGCTAGCCACCAAAACGTCTAGTGGCGTCGACGGCTAGCCACCAAACGTCTAGTGGTGTCGACGGCTAGCCACCAAACGTCTAGTGGCGTTGACGGCTAGCCACCAGTTTTTACCGTTAGTGGCACCAAACCACTAACGCCCAGCCGCTAAAAAAATTGTGCCGCTGGTGGCGCTGACGGTTGCAAAGTTTTTGAGCCGGACTGTAGGTTAAAATAAAATTGTCCTGAAAATAAATTTCACCTATATGTATGTACATGTATAACATGTGTACACATACATGCACATGCATTATGGCCTTGCATGCAAGCCAATGGCTTTGCAATCAACTATACATGCATGCAATTTACCTTAATGCATGTCCTGTGTGCACATGCAAACATACCTGCATGTAAACATGTGCATTTGCTGTTCACTCTACCACATGTCTGTTTTAATTTCATCCCTGTTTAACTAAGTCGTTATATTGTTCTGTCCCACACATTACAGATTATGGAGATGGCAACTGAAGATTGTAAGTGGTATGAATACAAGTGCAAGTTTGGTGAGACTCCGTTCTTCTACAACACTGTTACTGGAGAACGTAGATGGCCAAACCAGGATTATAACTGTTCTGTTGATGTACATGTAAGTACAGTACATGTAGCATTTTTGGTAAAGAGTATCAATTGATGGTTTGCATGTGACATCAAATATCTAAACTGTACACATGTACATGTAAGTGCTAAAGAGCTGTCTTTTTAATATATTCTAGAGATGGTTAGTAAACATTTCACATTGAAATGGTGTTTTGTTCTTTGTAGTTGCCTTCCCTTCCTAATCACCTTTTTCAGTATGGCAGTTTCTATTTGAGTATTGGACTGGTGCGGTTTTAAGTATGGGTGTATCCTTTGGCTTTTGGCTCCAGATCATAAACTCTACTAGTCTGTTACGTTTGCTTTTCTCCTATTCGTATTTAGCGAGTGTGAAAGTGAATGCTGTGAATCGAATACTATTTGCACCAGGCCCTTTCAGTGCATGTACGACATTCGGACACAAGATCACGGGAGAAGAAACAATACGACTCGAAGTCTCTTACAAGGTTCGTCTCCACGCGAGCAACGGTCAATGATGGTGGAAAACGTAGCAAAATATATATATACATAATAATAATAATAATCTTTATTCCTTTCACACCAATAAATGCTACCTTAGAAATACAAACATAAAATACAATACTAATGCAGATAACACAAAATGTCAAATCACAAAATAGAAATACATATATTTCTCTTACACTAAAATAGACTTATGCCTCAAGAATTTCTAAAACTAAACATTTCTAGGACACTATAACAATATTCTGCGACTAGACGTAGAATAGAAACATCACCCATATTCATAATATAATTTATATAAAAATATTATTTGAATTAAATAAACGGAAAGATTCGTTATAATCAAATAAACTTCTTAAAAATATGACCCTCCGTTCTTCAAATTCCTTACTAGAGCATTTCATCAAATAATGGTACTCATCGCCAATTACATTCAAATTGCAAAAATTACACTTCCTTTCCTCGTATGGAGTATGACTGTATCGACCAGATTCAACAGGTAACTTGTGAGCTGACATACGCAGCCTTGAAACAGCCTGTCTATGCTTCACATTCTGAATTTCTGACAGATATCGTTCAATCCTAAATTTTGTCTTTATTTGACTAAACGTTCGAAGTTTGCCACAATTACGACCCTGTTGAACCTGGTCTTTCCAGAAGGAAGAGAACAATTCATATAATTTTGTTTTTACGAAGCTACCTAAACTTTTCAACTGTTTAAGCGGTATATGAATATCAACTAGTGGTTTGAACTCACACCATTCTAACACATAATTCGTAAACGATACCGCCTGGTACTTATTTTGGATGCACGCTCTTGCAGCTTTGCCCACAAGAGTATCGTCGTAAGAACTATCAGTTATTCGAACCCAATATTTTACTACCAGGGAAGAAATTTGCACGATTAAAGGACTTCTACCCAGCTCACCATAAACTGCCAAATTTGTAGTTTTATTATGAACCCCCAAAATACGTTTGTAAAATTTAAGCTGTAACCTTTCTAAATCGCTGACTACTTTGAAGAATTTTTGTTTAAACATTTTAAACGAGGAAGTTTTACCCAACAAAAACACTCCCCAAACCTCACACCCGTATAACAGAACCGGGACTACTAACGAAGAAAATAGTTTTAGCAATACCTTAACAGGCACATTCTCCACATTAGACATTTTTTTCAATAAACCATGATATGCTCGTAACGCCTTATTATATAATGCTTTCAAAGCAATTTTAAAATTCCCACCGAAATGTAAAGTTATCCCAAGATATGTGTATTCATCAACACAACCCAAATTATCGTAACCGAAAAACCACCTAGTCGACAGATATACTCGCCTTTGTGTCTGTGTTCCAAAAATCAAGATTTTGGATTTTTTCAGATTAACCCTTAATTTCCATTTCCGAGTGTACGACTCAAGTTTCTTGAGACCACATTGCAATCCTACTTGTGACTCAGACAAAAGTACTAAATCGTCCGCATACAAAAGGCAACTTAACTTAGTATCCCCAAGTTTCACTGGGTCACAATCGGAAGAGAACAACTTGGGAATATCATTGATGAAAATATTAAATAATGTAGGACTAAGATTGCATCCTTGCTTCACCCCAATGTGCGACTGAAAAAAAGGTGTTAAACCCTGATCTAGTTTTACTGCCGACCTAACTGATGAATACATACTCAATAGAATACCCACAAACTTCCTGCTACAACCATACTTAATCAACTTAAAGAATAACCCTTCCCTCCAAACACTATCATAAGCCTTTCTGAAATCGATAAAACAAGCGAACAATGGTTTACGCCTGGATTTGTAAAAATCTATCAAAGTTTTCAAAACTAACAAATGATCCGATGTACGAAAACCATGCCTAAAACCTATTTGACTTCTATTCAAAAAATTATTTTCTTTCAGAAATAAATTTAAACGTTGATTAAGAATTAATGTAAAAAACTTTCCTAAACAGCTACTAATACAAATTCCCCTATAGTTGTCAAGGTCATCTTTACTTCCAGACTTATGGAGAGGCACAATAAAACCTTCCGACCATGCACGTGGAAAAACACCATTTGATAACACTATGTTAAAAAGTTTGACAAAGTAAGGTGCTAGAACTCCAATGGAAGTCTTTATTATCTCATTAGTCATAGAGTCACCTGCACTAGCCTTATTGTCTTTGAGTTTCTTAGCTGATTCATAAATTTCTTCAATTGACACAGATTTGTCAAGAAATTCGTCACTCTTAACAGCCCATAATTGAAAATCCTTAACGAAAAGAGCCTCGTCGCTAACGCACTCAGAAGAAATACTAAACTTATTAAGATCCTTGAAATAATTAAACCACTTTTCAGAAGATATATCTGCAGAAGCACCATTTGAACGGTTTTACTTGATAGAATTTACGAGATTCCAAAACTCCTTTGGGTTAGAATCAGACATAACTTTAATTTTATCCAAAATTTTACTATGGAAGTTTCTCTTCAATTTCCTCACCAGTTTTTTATAATCTTTCTTTGTCGCAAAGAATTTGTGCCTCAGATAAGGGTTATTTGGATATCTTGAAAGTAATTTCCCTAGACTGCGTAGTTCTTTCTTAAACATATGACAACTCTTATCAAACCATTTTTGTTTTTTCATGGATTTTGGTTTCGATTTACTAGATCTCTGTTTTCGCTTTACCGGAATCACTTTACTAGAGATGTCAATAATGCGTTATCCAAAACACGCGGAATTTTAACCTTCAATAAAAACGATAATAAACAATGATGTGAAAATTCTGTGGGAGCGGAAATTATAAAATGCCCTACAAGCGGAAACAGATTATGAGATACAATGGTATAATCAACCACACTCGCTCCATTATACGTATGGCATGTAAATTGACCACAAAAATCTCCCTTAGACCTACCATTCAACGCAATCAACCCGTTCCCACAACACAATTCCGACAGAGATCGCCCATACCCGTTCACATGCATATCCCTTGTATTTCTCCGATCGATTAAACATGGTTTATCATTCGACAAAAACAAATCATCCTCATCAAAATCCGGCAACTTGCCCATTCGTGCATTAAAATCACCACATAAAAGCACCTCACCTAAATTAGAAAACCTATAAATACTTTCCTGAAGACGATCGAAATGGTCCACATTCAAGCGTTTCTCCCTAGGGGAGTTACTAGGTGGAATATATACCGAGCAGATAAAAATATCCTGTTCTAAATGGAAGAAACCCTTATCTAGCTTCCACCAAACAAATTCATCACAGCTCTCTTGATCCAACATTTTAACCCCTTTTCGAAGGGACGATTTAATTAAAATAGTAATGCCACCCGAATTCCTGCGAGCATTGGTTGGTAATTTCCTACACTTAGAAAATGAAAAGAAACCGGCTACATTAATCTCACTGCCATTTGTTAACCACGTTTCCACTAACGAAATCAAGTCAAACTTCCCTATTTCTGAAAGGAAATCAGGATTGTCAAGCTTCAAAGAAAGACCCTCAATATTCCAAGGGCAAAACCTTAGAAAATTTGTATCTACTGGCATAATAATTGAAGTAACCATTCGCCCACAACAGTCAAATAAAAAGACACACAGACAACACTTATAAAAAATAAAAAATAAAATAAAAATTAACACCTAATACAGACACCAAAACAACCCTACCAAAACCTTCTGAAAAAATTAAACGGATACCCTGGCCTGTTGCTTGGAAAGACCAAACTGCGGATTATAAAAACCTACCCCTGGTAGTATGGGCGGGAAAGGAACACGTTGCTGAATAGGCTGCTGATTACTGTAATTCGTTTGCACTAACTGTTTTAACGCACTCGCTATCTCCGTCAGTTGGTTCTTGAACTCCGTCACACTGACACTCCCGACATCTGCTGCAGGCCGAGCACTGCGTTCTTGCTCGCGTTCTCGCCTAATCTCATGCTGGAAGTTCCTGTGACTGATGATCGAGTGCTGACTTCTCCTTGAAGTGAAATCTCGTCTAGGACGTAACACTATTCCAAGTGCCCTTCTTATCCCTCCTTTCAGATTTCCCGCGAACACAGGAACACCGGTATATTCCCCTAAATGTTTAGCATCACGAAATAAATCCCTGTTATGCAGATTGCCATTGTCCACAAGCGTGATATCCGGTATATTCTTGATACGCTCAAAGACCGCCGCATTGATGTCAAATACTACTTTGTCAAGATGATCACACCTAGGCGTGATACTAGACATGACTATCTTTTTGTCCGGAAACGCTTGAACTGCTGCGTTCACCATACGGACCTGATTGCTCACAATTTCCCGGACTGTTAAGTGCTCCACGTCGTTTACTCCAGTATGAAGAATTATACCGCTACTAACCCTGAACTTTGGCGAAGATAAAACCTCAATGGCTTTCAGAGTTGTGTTACATGATATAATCTTGCTATTCCCCTTAGGACATAACTGATCGACATTTAAGCACTTCCTATTAGAATCACAAAGAATCACAAAATCGTACTCTCTGCTCTGATCACTGATCGCAGCGCTTGACCCAACGGACTCTTCTTGCGAGTTAGCCTGTTCTTGATCCACATCCCTTTCAGACTCAACTGCGGAATCCGGCCTTCTTGGTAAAACTCCCGCGACACACTTAGAATCTAGTAAATCCACTTTCTCTTGAAGGATACTATTTGCTTCCTCTAATGCCTTTACGCGATTGCTCAACTGAACCTTCTCTTCTACCAACGATCCACACCGACCTTGCATACGTTTCACTTCATTCTCCGCTTTGTGAATACGATTTTCCATTTCATTCTTGGAATCTTCCTGGCATCGCCTCAGCACCCCCAACTCATGTTTCAACTGCGACTTAACCGATTCCTCAACCTTCTGACTAACATGTACATACATATATGGAAAGTAATATAGACAGGAGATACCTTTTCGGAAGCTGAGCTGAAGAGAAAACAGACGATCTAGAGAGAATTGGACAAGTCTGCGAGCAACATATTTTACGAGGACTTGGGTAATAAAGGATTGGTAATAAAGAGATTCCACGATAGTTACGGAACAGTACTTTCTTACCCTTCATAGAGACGGGTAAGATCTGCGTCATTCCATGCAGAGAAGAATTTTCCGGACGACAGTGAAAGGTTGAAGAGATCGCAGACGGAGGAGAAAATAACGTCTGCGCACTCTACAATTATGCGAGTAGGTAGACCGTCAGAACTAGTAGATTTACTGGTATTCAGGCTCTTATATACAAGGTCAGATAGTACTTCGTCCAGAGATACAACAATGTCCGATAGAAATGGGAGGCCTGCTGGGTAGGCAGAGTCAGAGTTAACATCTGGTAAAGAACAGAGAGAGTGATCAGTAAAGATGGATTGAAAGTAATTGGTAAAGGCCTTAGGTTTTTCCAGGTCAGAGGTAATTTCAGTGTTGTCTTCTAAGAGCATAGTTTCTGGAAAAGAGCTGCCTTTTTTTTTAGGATTAGATTTGATTTCGGAAGCAATGAAACTTAAGTGAGCCTAGACTTTCTCAAAGTCCTTCTTAGCCCCCGCACGAAGGACTTTTCACACTTGCAGCGCACCAAATTTACCGGTTGATTTTTCAACCGGAGGCGTGGCCTGTGACGTACTAAGATTTGCCCAATCACAAAGCGTCAATTCTTCAGGCATTGTATGTTGACGTGTCGAGTCAGTCGACCGTGGATGTGGTATTTACAATTTGATTGTACTCGGAAAGACTTCGTAAAAGGCGCGAAATGTAAGCTCCGTCCCTGAAACGTATTTTCGCGCCAAAACGTAATCGCCCGATTGAATTTCCTGCAAGTCAAACAGGTCTAACTCGCTTTGATGCTCGCGCTCGCGTTTTGATCCAGTAATCGCTTACCCAGTGACTCGGCAAGTTCGACTTGGAGCAAGTCTAAAGTGAGCCTTACGGCAAGCGCGAATCCAATTCTTAATGTTTTGGCGCATCTTTCGAAATTCTTCGTGAACAGCTGGGGAAGAACTGCGACCTTTTTTCTTCCAAAAGGACTTTTTCTTCTTTATCGCGTATCCGAGTTCGCAATATATCGAAGGCGCATCACTGTTGACAAATCCTGATCCATTAACCCAGCAAATGCCTGGATACATGTAGTTAAAATCTCCCAAAATTAGCTACATGGAGTACTTTTTATCGCAAGCACCATCCGCCACGCACTTGAAGAGATGCAGAGTTTGATGCAAAGTTTAAACCAAGCATGGGGTGCTTAAGAATGAGCAGGTTCCTGGAAATGTAGTGTTTTAAGCCAGGCGATCTAGAAGCTCATTTAAGGGCAGCAATCTCTAGTATTAAATAGTTTCACTTACATGAACGCCATAGCTTTACACTCGTCTGTGATTATTTTACTGACTCGTGTCATGTTGATGAGCCGCTAACGGTTCTGCAAAAATTTACCAATGGTATTTCCTATTGCTGGGCTGACGGGCAATTCAATGATCGGTGCAAAACTTACAAAAGAATCGGCAGTTGCGTACTATCTCAAGCCATCGTTAGCCATCTGGAACCATGTTTAGCCATTCTAAAATAATTGCACAGTAAAAGGGACTTGCCAGCAGTCTACATTCATTCCTTTTACTCCCTTCCTCCCTCCTACATCTCCTTCTTCGCTTCCACTCTGCTTCAACACGGTTGCGTTTCTCCCATTGTTATTTAGCAAGTGTGAAAGGGAATGCTGCGAATAGAGTACTATGGTAAGAGCAGGTCCAATATCCACAAGTACAGTGAGGTGAACTGTAAATAATTAGGCAAACCAAGCCGTATTTCGTCGATTTGGATAATGGAAGCATTGTATTGTATTGAGATGCAAGTTTATTGCATTTAAAACATGCTTGAAAGACAAGAAGGTGTAAATATATCCTTGAAGGAATGTCATTGACAGGTAATCCACTCGTAAATCGATGAACCAATCCCTTGGAAGTGTTAACCTTGTGTTAAGATGGAATATGTTGACCAGCTAAAACAATATTATGTAAAGAATACAGATCGAGCCATGAATTAGATCTGAGCCTTGAGTTGTATTTTGCGATTGTAGTTGTGGCCACCACGTCGCCAGCCAGCCACAAAGTCCCCGCTAACAGTATAACATTAGGCTTCATTATACATGCCCAATGGTCACCTAAAATTAAACAAAACAAAATGTGCCAATGATAATGTTATTTAAGACCCAACTTTTTTTGGTATTTTTAATTAATATCACGTACCTTCAAAAACACGTTCAAAAAGGTTGTTTCTTTAATTCAAAGGCTACATAACCATACATTTTCTAAAACTAGAGTAGTTGCCGATTACAAATACGTATTATTCGTGTGGTTAATTATTAACTAGCAAAGTGACATTTGTAGGTATTAAAAATGGCTGCAAAAGATATTGATACTGCAATCCAAATGTGAATTAGAAATTGTACGCTTGTCTAAACCAACTTCTCATATAGAAATATATTAAAAGATTACAATATTCAAGCTAAATCAATGACTGTGTAGAATATATCAAGTATAAGATGTGATTGCTCAAATGTTATATAACACAATTGGCTCACTGTCCACATCAAAGTCATGCGTAGGCCCATCCTCTGGTCCTGTAACCACTGGATAATCTACTTGAACAAACTCATCCGACTCTCCTCAGTTCAATCCAAGCTCTAATTCCCGAATTATTTTCTGTACCCGAGGACGAATACGAGGGGTACAACTTGATGGCGTCCTTTGGTGGGAGAAATCGTCACTAGAATTTGAATTTTTAGTTTTATGCCCCATCGATGTCTTGATCTTCGTCACTTTATTTCTCCGAACTACTTCCAAGTGAGTTATCGCTGTTTTACTCCGAATTACTTCAAGATAGTAAAACCTTGCCACCATGTTTCAAGCCCCAATTAATTGAAATGGAATATTAGTTCATAAAATAACGAAAAAAAACATCTAAAAACTCGCTCAAAATGGCGGACAAATGTAAAATGCTCTTTGTACATTCAAACCGAGGGAGCCTGGGTCATCAATATCCCTCTTGTGTCCATTTCTCTAGTAACGTGTTCACCATATATGGGAGCGCGCCTATATGTGCGCTTGGGAGTCAAAGGGTTAAAGAAGCTTGCCTCTTGGAAGAGTACTTCACCCTTTACATGTTTGGCCATGAAATTTACTGTTCATTTATAAATAATTTTGTTTTTATTATTAAAGTGTTTGTTTGTTTGTTTAATTCATGGTCTACAATACATTTTTCTCTTTAAAATGTTACTGTTAACATTTGAAATCATATGTCCATGATATTGGTGCTGTGCCAGATGTTTCATTCATTGTATCTGTATTCTTTAATACATAGGAACATCTTCCTCCTGTAGACGAATTAGTCAGAACGTCTTGTCTACCCCATGTACATGTAACTGCATCGCTGGTATCAGGATGTGCACCAACAGAAAGTATAGAGCAAGACCCTGCATCTAATAACAAAGCTGTCGAACTCTTTGCAGCCAATGAAAATGACATAGGAGATAATAATTTGGATAAAATTCTGGTATTACAGGACAGTACCAAATCAGGACCTGGCAACGTGATTCATGGAGCGGAGGTTTGGCAAAACGACAAGAGTTTGGTCAACAGGAACTTCGGAAATGCATCAGTCACACCGGGAAAAGAGAAGAGTGCGAAGACAACAGATATTGTATCATGCATGGGAATGCCAACAGGACAACAAGATGAATCTAATGATGTGTTAAATAACACAAAGGATTTAAATAACACAAAGGATTGTATTGCCAAGAATAAGTCCAAGGTAATGAAGATAATTAGTCTGTCTGTTCCAACAAAATCGGCAGAAACACTTAATCCATTGAAATTCAGCCACCGCAGTAAACATAATGATGAAAAATTATCACAGTGCAAACAAAGAAACAAGAAAATTAGCAAATTAAGAGATGTACATGTACATGTAAGATCGCATGTCCCGACTGAAACTATAGATAAACTATTTAAATGCAAGCAGTGCGGAAAATGTTTCAGTCGTTCTGGTAACCTAGCAAAGCATATTCGAATACACACTGGAGAAAAACCATATAAGTGTAAGCTATGCGGAAAAGATTTCAGTCAATCTGGTGACCTAGCTAAGCATATTCGTACCCACACTGGAGAAAAACCATATAATTGTAAGCTATGCGGAAAGGATTTCAGTCAATCTAGTGACCTAGCTAAACATATCCGAATACATACTGGAGAAAAACCATATAATTGTAAGCAATGTGGAAAGGATTTCAGTCGATCTGGTAACCTAGCTGTACATATTCGAATACATACTGGAGAAAAACCATATAATTGTAAGCTATGCGGAAAGGATTTCAGTCATTCTGGTAACCTAGCTAAGCATATTCGAATACATACTGGAGAAAAACCATATAATTGTAAGCTATGCGGAAAGGATTTCAGTGAATCTGGTGACCTAGCTAAGCATATTCGAATACACACTGGAGAAAAAACATATAATTGTAAGCTATGCGGAAAGGATTTCATTCGATCTGTTGCCCTAATTAAGCATATTCGAACACACACTGGAGAAAAACCATATAGTTGTAAGCAATGTGGAAAGGATTTCAGTCATTCTGGTAACCTAGCTTACCATATTCGAACACACACTGGGGAAAAACCATATAATTGTAAGGAATGTGGAAAGGATTTCAGTCGATCTGATGCCCTGGCTAAGCATATTCGAATACATACTGGAGAAAAACCATATAATTGTAAGCAATGTGGAAAGGATTTCAGTCGATCTCATAACCTAGCTGCCCATATTCGAATACATACTGGAGAAAAGCCATATAATTGTAAGCAATGTGGAAAGGATTTCAGTCATTCAGGTGACCTAGCTAAGCATATTCGTACCCACACTGGAGAAAAACCATATAATTGTAAGCTATGCGGAAAGGATTTCAGTCAATCTGGTGACCTAGCTAAGCATATTCGAATACACACTGGGGAAAAACCATATAATTGTAAGGAATGCGGAAAGGATTTCAGTCGATCTGGTAACCTAGCTGTACATATTCGAATACATACTGGAGAAAAAACATATAATTGTAAGCTATGCGGAAAGGATTTCAGTCAATCTGGTTACCTAGCTAAGCATATTCGAACACACACTGGAGAAAAATAACGTAATTGTAAGCAATGTGGAAAGGATTTCAGTCGATCTAGCCACCTAGCTAAGCATATTCAAACACACATTGGGGTAAAACCATATAATTGTAAGCTATGCGGAAAGGATTTCAGTAAATCTGGTGACCTAGCTAAGCATATTCGAACACACACTGGAGAAAAACCATATAGTTGTAAGCAATGTGGAAAGGATTTCAGTCATTCTGGTAACCTAGCTAAGCATATTCGAACACATACTGGAGAAAAACCGATTACCATAAAACTTCGCATGCACAACCCTGAAGCATGAACAGAGGTATGTGACTTTGAATTCGTTGAGATGGGGCTATTGATGAGTGCATTTTTAGGCAGGAAAATCACTTAATTCGAATACTGAGATTGGAAAGACTCGCGATAATTGCCGTTCTTTATGGTGTGCGTTAGGAATCGCCAAGTTTTCTCATAGGAATGGGATGTTGGAGATAATCTTCACCACAATTTACACAAGATGGCCGATGTTTCTTCTTGATTCGATGAACTGATTTCTCCCAAGGTAAGTTTCAATTCAAAGCTCACAATGGTCAAAGGTAGTTTTGTATTCTTATAAACGCTCGGTACTGGCACAAAGCTGGGCAATCAAATCGAGACAAACTTATTACTCGGGCCAGGAGGCATTTGGCCGCCCGAGTCAAGATTCGCAAGTGGTTTTTATCTTCTTTTTGTTTGTGTGTGTGTTTCGAGTTGGCTTAACACGTGACACGATCAACCAATCAGATTCGATAGGGCTATGGATGCACGTGGTTTCCCGGGACGGTCGCGGGTAATTCTGTGAAAGATTTCTACAAAGTTATGACGAGTGGAAAATATGTATTTCAGCAGAACTTTGAGTTTTTGTACATCCTAAGTTAGAATGTAACAACGTAATAGCGACGTTTTAGTCCATCCAAAGGTTGCTTCGACGGAAAAGTCAAATATATGACCAATATGTTGGTTGAGTACTTGTGTAGAGCTGACTAACGATTTTGGATGGAAATTTCTCACATTTTGCGAATGGAGATCCCGACTCTCCGGTCTACGCATTCATGTTATATTTGGGCCTTCTGGCGCTCCGAAACGCAGCCTGTATTGTAACCGACGTTTGTAAGTAAATAACTAAACTAAACTTACAAGTGCAGTGTTGTTTTTATATTCATTCCGACTAAGTTCTTGGATCTAATGGGAGTGCATGGACTTGATGAGTTTTGATCGTACTATGTCCGAGAGAAGTTTATAATCTTATTAGGATATTTTCTAACTAAAGGTAATTGACTGTAATGGTCCGAAAACTGAGTAAAATCGCATGTTTCTTTGTGGCCTGTCGTTGTTGACATTAAAGTGCCTATGAAGCTTATTTTTTTATTTTAGATATCAATTCTACATCAAGTGAATAGTAGAATGGTACAATATATCTTGCTTTGAATGCTGTGCCGCTGAGTTAAAGAGGTTTTAATATCCAAAATGCTAATTACGTGACGTCAGGGGAGGCATCAATTATTATACAATTTTTTTTGTTACAATTAAACAAATTTTAAAAATTGTCAGTGTTGTACTGATGGTCGAAATAAAGTAATATTATAAAAAATTTTTTTTATATCAGTAGAAACGCCCATTCGCAACCACTAAGAAGTGATTGCAGATGCCTCCCCTGACGTCATGTAATTAGCATTTTGGATATTAAAACCTCCTTAACTCAGCGGCACAGCATTCAAAGCAAGATATATTTTACCATTCTACTATTCACTTGATGTAGAATTGATATCTAAAATAAAAAAATAAGCTTCATAGGCACTTTAAATAGACACCGTTTGGACTCAGTCTGTTGTTTTTGTACATGTATAAGATCTAAGTTAGTAGAGTTACATGTGTCATATATGTATTTATAATATCTTTGGCTGAGGCCACACTGGGATGTTAATTGTAGTAAAATAGTTAAGCATTATTAGGGTAATAAAATAGTAAGCCTGATTTTATCGGCTGAAATATGATGGATTCCAGATGTGTGTCGACAGTTCAACCACACACTGGAATTACCTCAAACATCAAGAGATCACAAACTGTCAACTAAGTCAATAAGTTTAGATAAGGTAACTATATAGTGAGGCCCTGTTAGGGGTTTTAGGGATAAGGATAACTAGAACAATTATTATAGTGATAAGGGGCAACTGCCCTTGGAATTATAGGGATAGGCTGGATAATCAGCCAGGGAGGGGGTACTCCCTTATATGGGCTATACGGGTATGTGCCGCCCCAAAGGGTATGGTTTTCTAGCTGTCGAGGTCTGGGGTAGGGTATCCTATTTACGGTTTTGGCCTGGGAAAGGGTATGGTTTTCTAGCTGCCGAGGTCTGGGATAGGGTATCCTATTTACGGTTTTGGCCTGGGAAAGGGTATGGATTTTGATTTACTTGTCGTTAACGCCATGCTTAGCGCTCTATCGACCACGCTACAGCTTAAAATACCATATTAACACAAAACAACAACTTTCGTTGTGTAATTGAGTACGAATCTATGGTTTGGGTCTCGGATAGGGTATACAGTTTTTGCTTCAAGTGAGGGATAGGGTATGGTAAAGGCAGCAATTTAAGGTCTGGGATAGGGTCAGGGTTTTGAGGGCCTTGTGGCACACTCCTACCCAAAAATCTTCTGAGTACCCCTTCCCCCAGGATAATCAGTTAGTTTTAGGGATAATATACATAATTGCATGGATAATTTTAGGGTTTGGGGCCTGTTCCGGCCGAACTGTTTAGATAATTGAAAACTGTTTTCGTTTCACATTGCGCGCGGGCTGCCTGTGGCCGATAGTCACGTGATTGACGGCAGATGGTCTGAGATTCTTGAATGCATGTTTTGCAGAGTCAGTTTGGGCTACAAAAATCCCTTTTGTTGTACCATTGTCTCGCCCAGCCGCGCAGAATTGGAAGTTAAGACGTTTATTTACTCCAGGAGTCTGTTCTGGGCACAATTTCAGTTTCTTGAAATAACTGTGCCCTGGTTGGGGCCCCACAATAAGGGATATCTATCCTTGAAATTATAGGAATAAGCAATACCCTCTAACAAGGCCTCTAAGTTAACTTTTCTTTCTTTCTTTCCACCATTGTCCGCACAGTTTAGTTTACCACAGTAAACTTCAAAATTCAGGTCATAGTGGTAGTCCATCTTTTCGTCTCCTCCCTTGGTGTCAATATACAGAGACACACATATATAGTAGTAAATAGAAGAAACCCATCGATATGTAATAGATAACGAATTCGTGTCCGATCCTTATCCGATTTACAAACTCGAGCTGAAAGCGTTAGTTTGTAAATCGGATAAAGATCGGACATGATTTCTTTATCTTACTTATCAAACGTCTAGATGTAGAGAGTCACGTTTTCAGTTATTTTGGTGATACGACGTATTTTGGCCGAGAAAATCGGAGCCAAAGTTGATGTAAATCAGGACGAAATCTGTATCAGATTTAAAGATCACTTATTGGTCGGTGATTTCCGTTGTTTTTGCTTCATGAATTATTAACATGCATAACTCTATGCTGTACTAGCTGAGAGTAAATATCCCAGGGGCGGATCCAGGATTTAAAAAGGGGGGGGGGGGGGGGTGTGGCTGCTACCCTCTAAATAAAAAAATATATATGAATATTATCGTTTTCCCGGCTCTTGTTTTACGACTAGCTTTCCAGTAATACTAACCGCAATAATAACTTAACACGAGCTTATTTAAAACTAGAACTATCGATAGATGAAACTTCACGATATCGAACTACCGGTCCTGGGACGAACATTGTTAGGCACCCTTGTGTTTCACAGCATTAAGGTGTATCTAAACAAAGTTATTTTTTCCCTCAAATGTTCTACAGTTCATGATGATTAAGAATGTTAAAACCGTGATGAGGCCATCGTCCTCCTCGGGTGTAATGCGATAAAACGCTGGCACATCATTTATGTATCCAATTGGATAGTATGGCCGTGCATGGCGATAACAGCCAAATATGTCATCCTCTCCTTCGTCATAATGCTCCTTAGCCACGTATGGATCCTGCGAACGCACGAGAATGATATTTCAACCTCTGTGCTACCCATAGACAGAACTGGTAGAATCTTAAAAGGCTCCCTGACGTTCGGAAAATAATGTGATCTGCATGCTTGCCCAGAAGGGTTGTCACGGCGACGGAAGGTAATTATGGCGTTGGCTGCTTCCAGAAGTTCTGCCAGCTAAACAGTTCACTTTCAAAAGCTGATGGCAATGGCAACAGATGCCTCCACTTATCCAATAGAACTTGACCGAGCTCCACTGCCTCTTTTATACTATACGTCAGGGATATCAGAGCGGACAGCTGATAATGAGCTCTCTTTTCTTCGCTGAATCGACTCCTTAGTTCCTCACAAATAACATCCAGAAATGGGATCGCTACCGTCATCTTCCAGTATTCAGCAACTGAATCTGCACGGCAGTTATTTTCGTAACGGTGTCTACTGCAAATTATTGGCCTTTGTTAAGTTTAACCTACCAGTTCTGCTAGAGTCAAAGCTTTTGTTTACATGCGTCGATACCACACATCGATCTCATTACGGGTCTGCCTTGAAGCGCTGTAACAAGCGCCCTCATTGGTTCCAACATCTCATCTGCGCAGACGAAGCTGATGATGTACCAAAGTTAGTCATGGTGTACGTGGCGCAGTCCATTGGCCTTCGATTTCGTATTGGCATGCCAGTCCTCGTTGTTTGGATAGAAACGATTATCTTCTATGGGATCACATATTTCGTTTAAGGATACTGCTGCCGCTCTTATGCTTTGATAAGTGCTTGCCTTTTTTCGTTTAACACTGGAAGTTATATATAGCCGTTCTAGGTTTTACGCTCTTTATCCCTTATCGTTTCCGTTCATTCTTTCATTATTTGTCTATATTACTTTTCATATATATATATATATTTTGCTACGTTTTCCACCAACATTGACCGGTGCTCGCGTGGAGGCAAACCTCGTAAGAGACTTCGAGTCGTATTGTTTCTTCTCCCGTGATCTTGTGTCCTAATGTCGTAAATAAATAAATAAATAAATAAATAAATAAATAAATTCATACAAGTAAAATATAGTTTGAAATGTGTAGTGCTTTTCAACCCAACGTGTTTTGCACAAATCTTTCAGCTTGCGCCTTTTTTTCTCAGGCGAAAGCGCATCGAATACGACTTCTAGGGAATTTTGTCTTTTCAGTAGGTCAATTGTCAAAGAAATTGAACAGTTCCTGACAAGAATCCATCATATTTTGACCTGATGATATTCATCCTCGGAGACCAGGGGCAGTTAGTGAACGACGGGCCGTTTTCGTTCAGTAACTGCCCCTGGGTCTCCGAGGATGGATGAGATTTGGCATGCATGACAATAACTAAGTTGAGACTATGGAGGCAGCATGCAGCCTTGATAATGATCTGCATCAGGAACATGCTTCGAGATAGAATAAAACTCCAGTAGCCACTCCTGGATTCGCTCCTGCAACCACAAGGACTGATGAAAGTCAGGACTCTGCTAAACCACAGATCGAATTGAAATTTTGCGTATTGGCTTTTGTGGAGAGAGGAAAATCGGAGAACCCGGAGCAAAACACACGGTGCAAGGGTGAGATACCAACAAACTCAACATGTGATCGGGGCTCGAACCCTGTCCACAGTGTTGAGAGGCGCCACCCCAGCTCCCCTGATTGTTTTGAATCCACACTGAACATATTTGACCATGAGATGACGAAAACATGGTCAATAAGAAGTCATACCACCGTAAACTATCGTAATCTGTTTTTCAACAACAAACAAGAAATAGTCTAGTGGCAGAGTTTCTTGAAAATGAGGAAAATGTTGAGTGGAAATTGATTCTTGCGCGAGCGATGATGCAATCCGTAGTATGTCCTCTTATTTCCAATGGTAATAAGCCAATCAGAAAATTAAACGAGAAACTGCGCAGTTGTTGTAAAATATCTGATCCCCCGAAACTGCTGTTACATTTTCATTTTCCCCTTCCTCGCCCTCCTCAATGCCCCAACTAAACATCCCGCATCCCCATTCTCAACACACAAACACAAATACGTCAGTTTATGCTCTTTCACTGGTGCCGGTATATTGTTGAACAATAAAACAATCACCAAAAGAAGACCTCCATGTTCAGTTAGGTTATTTTAAACAATGAGAAACCAAACAGAGCTGTGATAATATTATTGGTGGGACAGAGAATCATAAAAGTTGCTACCTAGCCTAGCATATGATATTATGATGTTAATCACCGTTTTTATAAACGGCCCAAAAGTTTGATTTGTTAATGCCTATTTTTAGCACCTCGGAAAACGAAAGATTATAAAATAAATACCTAGAGTGCTCAATCGATAGTCTGACCAGAATAAGCGAAGGACCACCGCAACACCGACACTCGGATGTATGCTTTGACTTTTAACTATACCTCTTTTTCGAGCTCTCTACGTATTAGTTTTTTGCCTTTCTCGTGCAAATTGTCAATCTACAACTGGTAGAGGAAAACGTGGTCGAGGACTACATGAACATTTTTACGCGACTCTTTAATATCATTTTTTTTAGCGACCGACCAATCCACCATCACGAGCCAGAGGGCGATGGGAAACGAAACATTTTATTGAGATGGCCTAACAGGCTACTATTTCTGTGTAACATTTTCTGATTTTCTTTTTAACTTGACATAAGCTCCTCCTCGCAAGCAAAACAACGCTAATAATTAGCATAATGCTATTGTTTTATTATTGTGCAAGTTGAGAAGAAACGCCAACACGTTGATCGTATTGTAGCAGTTTAAAGGTCTCAAAACTATAACGAGAGTGCAATCCAAATCGAAGAACATTTAGCAAATGATTTAACCTCGAAAGTCAGACTAAGATTGTTGTTCAACCATTGACAGCTTGTAGTGTGATTGGAATTTATATATAGGCAACTGAAGAGAACGACAAAAGAATCACACAGAAACAGTCTCCGCATCTGATTTCTACAACACATAAGGTTAGAACTTTTTTTAATGGCCTTTTTAGTGTATTTTCTGAACCTCTAATTTGTTAAGAAGCGTGAAATGGGCATAAATCAAGGGCACCCAACGAGTACTTTTTGAAATTCGTTTGAAACCAGTTGTCTGCAGTTTATCTAGCCATTTTAAAGCGCCTACTATGTCTTTTGACCTATTCTAGAAAGCTATTAGCTGTTCGGATTTTCTAGGTGGAAATCGCGTCAACCGAAAATACTATGGCAAAATATTCCCGGCATACGAATTTGTTAGTAGTCGAGAACAGAAACAAGAATGTTCTAGCCCAAGTAACTTCATGTTGCAAAGTTTTGTGGAGGTACGAATTTTTTAGGGATTCTTTTTCCTTTAGGCAATTCTTAGGGAATCAAAATGTGTTGTTCTGACTCTATTGATCAGACGAATTGGGACGTTCGAATATTTTAGGGTAAACCTTTTTAGTCTCAGCTCCCTTTTCTTCTATAATTGTCTAGGGCCGGATTGAAGAAGATTAAAAAAAAAAAAATTCTAGCCAGTATTTCAGAAACAATTTTCTAGGGACAATTTTTTCAAATCCGAAAGTTTTAGGCTAATTTACTCTCCCGAACAGCTTTTTAACCGAAAACGTGATTTGGTGCCCTTGATAAATGCGCTGGACCCGTAGATAGACAGTTGATCTGTCTAGGTCAAATATGCAAGGCACATGACGTCATTCTTTCCCTCTCTTGAATATTCGTTAAACTAGTATACCTAACAGGTAGTGAATGCTGCTCCGCTCAGTTAAGGAAGTGTATTAGAAGAGAACCTACAGTAGCACTTTGATAGGAAATAGATTACTGGGTGATAAAAATGCGAAGGTGTTAGATGAATATGTTTTGTAGTTTTAGGGCTATCGTGCGACTGAATCCTGTTTGAACTGTGGTGTGTATTTCAAATGTCGCGATTTATTTTCATTTTATCCCGACATATCAACGATCTCCCGATAAATTTCCTGAGCCTACTAATTCTCGACATTTTCTTAAGATTCCCGGCACAAAAAAACTGCTGTTCTCCCTGGTGAAAATCAACTGTAATTTTAAATGCTACAGTGGAACCTCTCTGTGCGACCATCTCTCTTAAGCGACCACTTACCAAAATCCCGTTTTGTCTCTCAGTCAAATCACTGCATTAAATATCTCTCGTAAGCGCCCACCTCTCGTAAGCGCCCACCTCTCGTAAACGACCGCGACTACCTTTTGGGCTTGGGCGTTGGATTATTCTTTGTTATTTTACCTCCGGTAAGCGACCATACAACTGAAATCGTTCAACGGTAACTGATATTTTTTGACACTATCAATCCACTATTAAATTTTAAAGGTTTTGAGGTTAGAGCACTACAAACCCATAATAATAAACTGTAGTGATAAAATATGTTGTTGTATTGATATTTGCTGTCCATAGAGACCAGATATCATATTACTAAAATTTGGGCTTCCTGTGGTGGTTACCTAGTAAGCGACCACTTTTCCAGGTCCCGAGGGTGGTCACTTACGGGAGGTTCAACTATAATTGTATTTTGAACCGGCTACTTGAGTTTATCGAAGCCAATAGAAGAAATTTATTTGCTGCTCACCATCTTGATAACAGGAGAGATCTTGCTCTTTGGAAACTGATAGTCCCCACAGAGTTAGAAAGAGTTCCCCTACACACAAGGATCGCATACACAGAAATGCATTAAAGAACGGTTGAACGTAGTTAGCTCCAACAATGCAGATTCCACCTCGTGTAATGTCACGTGACGATCAGGTCCGTGCAAAGCAGTGTGGTAAAAAAAGACAATAGAAGTGATGCATTGTGGTAAAAAAAGAAATCGAGATTTGGACCCGCTTACAGATTAGAACTGCTGCCTTGCTCGCTCGCTTTAGGCTCGCTCGCTGCGGCAGCAAAAACACCAAATGACATCACGTGTGTTGAGTAAAGTGATACAGCAGCACAAGAGGAAGACCTTTCCCAATAATTCTAAGTCTCAAGTCGTTGTCCCACTGTCCCAGGACAACGGGACAATAATTCTAAGTCACAAGTCGTTGTTCCACTGTCCCGGGACAACCACTTTGACGAAATAATCCTCAGGCTCAAGTCGTTGTCCCACTGATCCGGGACAACGGGACAACAAAATTGTATGCACACTAATGAGTATAGCTGAGAGGCCGGGACAACGGGACAACCACTTCGACGAAATAATTCTAAGTCTCTTGTCGTTGTCCCACTGGCCCGGAAGAACGGGACAACCGTTTTGATGAAATAATTCTAAGTACGAAATCTGCTCTAGCTGGGAAACCGGAATTGGTGTGGTGTGGAGGAGGAACACAAGCTCGCACAAACGGCTGGTAATCGAGGCTAGTGCTTTTTATATGATGGTGCGTTTGTCGTTACCAAAGTTTTCTTAATAAAGCGCGTGAAATTAAAGTTTATATTAGCTTAAAGTGCCAATGAAATGAAAAATTCGATCCCGTTTTTATTTTATTTTATTATATTCTAGGCTTCTCTTATTCATTTTGTGCAATTAAAAATCAATTTGGAGAGCGCGAACATATTTTTTTATTGTATCGAAGTCATGCGGAATTGCCAAAATCAGGCGACAATTTTTCTGCTGTTAAACATATTGTAATCACATGCGTGACGTCACTAGGTCTGCGCATTTATATTCGTCTCCATAAATACTACAAAATAAGTACATTTTTGGCCAGTTTTCAATTTAAATATGTAATACTTTGAGAAACCTTGACGATGGCCATAATTGTTCTAATAGAATCCTTGCAGTCAGCCATATTTTTACTTTTGTGAATATTAATGTAGGACCTAGTGACGTCATGCATGTGATTAGCATATCTTTAACGGCATAAAAATTGTCGCCTAATTTTGGCAATTATGCCTGACTTCGATACGAAATAAAATTATGTTCGCGCTCTCCAAATTGATTTATCATTGTACAAAATGGCTAAGGGAAGCCTATATTTTAATAAAATGAAATAAAAATGGGATCGCTTTTTTCATGTCATTGGCACTTTAAACCGCTTCAGCTGCCTCCTACTATATACTATACTCGCTACTCGATCGCGAGGTTTTGTTAATAGTTTTCCGATTACACAATTACACGGGGTATATTAAGCAATTATTCGTGAACTTAGATGACATTCAATATACCTACCAGAAAAAGTGGAGAGATTTTGCCATTTCCACGCCGCCGCCATGTGCACTGCCACACTGAAGACAAGCCTCGTGCTAAAAGCACGTCTAGCAAACTGAACATAACATTACCACGGGCGTAGCCAGCCATTTTCCCCTTTAAGCCCCGAAGTTACAAGCCAAACGAGCGCTGAAGGCGCGAGCTCCAAGAGGGGTCTGGGGAAATTTTGAAGCTCTGAAACGCTATTTCCAGCATTTCAGTTCGATGCAATATTCCTCGTCATGATTATATGTTGGGGGTCGATTGAATAATGCAGTGGATAGCGTATTCGCCGTGCTCACGCAATGGTTAGAGTTGAGTTTCTAATACTGAAAAGTTATACTAAAATATCACTGCCACAGCAAAACAGGGGCAGTTATCCCGCTTGTCTCCCTGCTAGCTACGGCCAGGCGCCCGTTTCTCGAGAGCCCCGGCCCGATAACTTGACAACTTACCGGGCCCGGTAAGCAATACGTTTTTAGCATTTTTAACGGTCTTACCGGGTCTGGTAAGTTATCGGGGCTTTCGAGAAACGGGCCAGACAGACAGACAGCGATTGTTTATTGTCACTTTGTAAAAAGACTTTTACATGAGTGGGAGTCCAATAATAACAGACTGGATAAAAAACGGAAAGCTAGCTATCTAAGGCAGTGCCTTTTTTCTCTTTTGGAAGCACTCTTAAATATATTTCGAATAATAACAGACTGGATAAAAAACGGAAAGCTAGCTATCTAAGGCAGTGCCTTTTTTCTCTTTTGGAAGCAATCTTAAATATATTTCGAAATAGTTTTCATTAATTTTATTGGTGGATTTATAAGTAGCCTAAATTGTTTGTCAGCAGTTAGGTGTTGAAATTGGAGGTTGTTCTGTTCTCTCAGATCTTTAGTCAATTGTCTTTTTAGGTCGGTGTAAAATCCACAATTGGTGGGAAAATGTTTTTCATCTTCTTTTTCAATGGTACAAAAAGGGCACCACCTCTCTTCGGGGGGGATATAAGGGCGAACATATCTCCCCTTTCCAATCATTAAATTATGATTGCTTGTTCTTAACTTAGTTAGTGAGATTCGGTGATTTATGTTCTTTATTTGTAAGAGAGAATCCTCTAGCGCGACCTCTGTTTTGAAGGTACGGAAGGTTCTTAATTTGTTTTGCTGATTAGAGTTATTTCTATTGTCGTTAAACAACTGAGCTAGAGAGGCATTCTTGTCTTTCAATATCTCTGGCCCTGTTGAGAAATAAGTTGAGTTCAGGATTTTATTTGCCGAGCAACCAAATTTCACCAAAACCGTACTTATATAAAATATTACATATTTTTTGTGTCCAAGTATCATTATCATTTGTACTTTTCATTTCCTTATAAGCTTTTGAGAGCAGCGAGTTATTGCCAAGAGCGAGAAGCCTTACCCAGAATTTTATGCTATTAGTTTGGCAATCGGATTTTAAGCTAAACTTCCCGAGCTCGCATTTGCATGCTAAGTTTGAGGCGCTCCTACTAACTCCTAACAGCTGTTTACAAAACTTACTTTGCACTAGTTCTATCGGGTTACGACTGTCTGGTAGAATTTTATCAATTCCCCAGACGTCGCTTCCGTAAAGAAGAATGTGTTTTATTAGTGAGTCAAATAGTTTTAGGGAGATTTCAACGTTAAATCTAAAATTTGCCCCCATTTCTTTTCTTATCTTGTATAGAGTTTTCATAGCAGTTTTTTTCAGATCTTGTTTGGCTACAGAAAACGAACCACAGGCACTAAAAGTTAGACCCAGATATCTATAAGTGGTAGAGGTTTCGATATTTTGTCCATTGATTTCAAATATAAATCTGCTCAACTTTTTCCCAGACTTGTTTAAAAACTGCAACCAGTTTTTAAAATGGATCAGTCATCTCATTTGTTCTGAAGAGCGCGCAAGCTTTATTTCAGCTCTGAAGTTTGGATGATATCTAGGTACATTTAACTTTCATTACCTATCCTGAAAGTTGTCACATCATCAACAGTACATCTCATTGTTACACCAAATAGCATGAAAGTTAAATGGCAATATGAACTTCACTACTAACAACAAAGTTAAAGATTACATGGCTCCTGTTCATTCCAAGCATAATGGACCAGTGTTGTATACTTTTCAGATGAAGGCTTTTCTTAATTAGCAATCCACAACTGACTTCGTCACTACATCCACGAGTTCACCATTGGGTGCCTATGTTTTAATATATTTTGTGTCGAGCTATTCCGCCGTCAATCAATCCGAAAGCACTGTGCACATGAACAGGGCAAACTTTGTGGAGTGGGGGACTGGACACTGATAGATTTCGCAAATACGAAAGTGTTTTGGGCCATTTGTAGCTGTTATTTTGCTAAAACCAAATGTTTCTTCGACTGAAATGCTAAGATGTTGAGTTTTTCTAGGGCTGACAAAAGTTTTACGAACTTTCGAGGGACATTTTACGACAGGATAACTGGCGCTCCTGAACGCACGTGGACCACTAATAATGGACATATGTAAGTAAACAAATATATAAACTTTTATTACCATCTTGTAGTAGTGTAGTGTTTATTCGTGCCTTTTAAAAGTTATGGCTTAAAATATATAGTAAATGGCCCAATTTACGATCTAAGCTTATATAGTTACGACTCCATCGTCAAATGGTGTTGTAAACTTGACACGATCCCTCATCAGTTCTTTGATCTGAAGCCTCTCGGTAGCATCTTCTTGTGTAATATTCGTTTTTGTTAAGAGTAATGGCATCAAATATAGCAGTACATAGCCCGATTCCTGTTGTTGCAGGCCATGGCTAGCGTCGGTATTTTCACTCGGTCATTTCATGACATACACGTAGTGAGAATTCGGGAAAGCCGACCCCAGTGATCGAAAAGAAAACGAGTGGAAATTACGCTTCGTTATAAATTTCAGCCTCACGCAAGACTTTTCATTCTTAATCGTCATATAGTCATTTCGACTGAATTTAGTTAATCGCATTTTCTTCGAAATAAAAACATATTTTCCCTAAAAAAAGTGTACAGTGGTTTAGGTTTTACCTTAGGCTATCTCACTCTGAAAAATGAAAGAAATCGTATTTTCGACCCTTGCCTCGAAGTTTTAAATTTATCTGTTTTTTCCTGACATCCTGGTTCAGGGATCAAATTTTGGGTAAAAACGGTTTTCCTTATTTGAGCACAGCAGAGTACGGTAAATGTGCCAAGTTCCTCACGATAAGAGATATAGTCATTCTTGACTCCCCTAAGTGGTTTGTGTGCAGCAAAATGCGCCAAGTTCCTCACGATAAGAGATATAATCATTCTTGACTCCCTTAAGTGGTTTGTGTGCAGCAAAATGCGCCAAGTTCCTCACGATAAGAGATATAATCATTCTTGACTCCCTTAAGTGGTTTGTGTGCAGCAAAATGCGCCAAGTTCCTCACGATAAGAGATATAGTCATTCTTGACTCCATTAAGTGGTTTGTGTGCAGCAAAATGCGCCAAGTTCCTCACGATAAGAGATATAAATAATCATTCTTGACTCCCTTAAGTGGTTTGTGTGCAGCAAAATGCGCCAAGTTCCTCACGATAAGAGATATAATCATTCTTGACTCTCTTAAGTGGTTTGTGTGCAGCAAAAAGTGGTCTGTCACGTGACTTAGACCAGGAAATCAGTAAATCAGAAACGCGGCTCCGAGTTTATCAGAAGCAGTAAGGGTAATGAGTGGATGTGGTTAAGATTAAATCTTAGAAAAGATGACTACGATATTTCGTAAGCGAGTTATTATGGCGAAAATATGCAAAATAGGTCACGTGATTAAATGATGTTCTCCAGTTATGACGTCATCGAACACGTGATACGACAATTTAAGGAATTATGGTGTGATTAGATTTTGTTTAAACTGTTGTTCCTGTTAGAAACATTTATTTACTATAAATATATTTTCCTTTAAATGAACAAGGCCTTAACCGTTGCTTGACATAATTGCCCACTTCCGCGATAAGCTTTACTTGTCACGCACAAAGGTTTCAATTCTTTTCACAGAGAAAATATTTAATTTAATTTAGCACGGAGGCTCGTGTTGAAACCTTTGTGCGTGACAAGTAAAGCATATCGCGGAAGTGGGCTATTATAAGCTCTTCTGAGTCTAATCGGTAAACCACAGGTGACCCAACAGAGTAATAAGCCGGAAATATACGTCGAGTATGGGAAGCTTGTGGTCTTATTCAATTGAATTCGGCAAAAATGCGACAGTTGATTTCATACGGCAAAAAGGAGACATTAAATTCGACGTATAAATAAACTGTCGCATTTCTGCCGAACTCAATAGACCAGCCCGCGGTTAATTTCGACATTTTGAAAGGGGTGCAAACAAGGCGCGACATCCCGGGGGAGGGACTCCCATATAAAAGGGGTAGGAATGCTCGTCGGACATTTTCGATTTGACCCCTAAGAGGCACTAAAATGGGCGTAGCTCAAGCTTATTTTGATCCCTAAAAAGTACCGATAAAAACATGCCAACATTTAAAACTTTTGATGCCCTTTATTGCGATTGACACTCGACCCCTAAAAGGTTCCGCTTTACATAGAAATGTCTGTGTTTGATCGTGGATACCCTAAGTGGTATCAAACTCCTGATTTTGACCCCTAGAAGGTACGACGAGCATCCATGTACCCCTCAATAAGGGAGTCCCACCCCCCGGGTGCGACATACAGTATTTGTCTGTTATAACGAGTCAAAGTCCGCGGGAAAATTAACAGACAATGTATGGAAAACTGAAAAAAGAATTGCACGCTTCCCAGCACAGCTACATCCCTCAAATTTCGATCAGTTAATCTTTTATCTGGTATCTTAAGTTTGAATCTGAAGAATATTTTACGTATTTTATTTGGCATCGGATTCTCATATAAACACTCTATTTCGCGCCATGTGCAAAATATTTTCCGAATATACTTTCAAAAAGTCGGAATTAACCGCGAACTGGTCAAAAGATGGTTTGCACTCGATCCCAAGAGATTCAAATGACAAAGGGCATGGCGGCCATGTTGGTGTACAGAACAAAAGAAGCTAACGAGGAATCTATTGTTACCTGTACATCAACATGGCGGCTATGACGTCACGTGCAAGTCAAGTCAAGTCAAGTCAAACTTTATTTAGACACGGTGATCTATCAGGTTAACTATACAAAAAATACTAAAAGATATAAAATACCACAATTAAAAAAAAATTCTAGCGCTAATTATAATGTTTAAAACTACTGATATGTACATGTATGAAATATACAATAATAAAACGAAAAATCCCTGTTTTACAAAGATGCCGTGTTTGTTGTGAAATTGAAACCTCGTATTTGAGCCTTGAAATTTATCAGCGATGGCGCTTGTCTTATTTGCACAGGTAAGTTATTCCACAAAGCTGCTCCGCTGTAACTAAACCGGCGGCTCTTTTTGCCATAGTTAGTATGAGGCAATGGAAGTATCAGCTTATTTTCCGAATTCCTTAGGTTATACTTTGAGTTGTTATTCCAATGGAATTTTGTGGTAAGGTAATCCGGAGTTTCGTTGTGCAAAGTTTTATAAACCATAATTGATTTAGCAATTTCCCGCTGATGGCTTAACCTTTCCCAATTGAGGGTTTGGAAAAGTTCGTCCGCGTGGCTATCATAAGTGGCAAAGGTTATGATACGCGCAGCGCGATTTTGGAGTTTTTCTGAAAGGCCTTTACTGCAATTTCCCCAGACAACATTGCAATAATCGACGTGAGGTTGGATCAGGCCTTGAAATACAGTGAGTAGCGTTTCACGTGGGACGAAACTGCGAAAGCGCTTAATTGCACTAATACCCGAAGCAATTTTCTGAGAAATAATTTTAATGTGACTTTCCCAGTTCAGATTCTGATCTATGACAACCCCAAGAGACTTGGTAGATGACACCTGTTTAATAGGGACACCATCAATGTCAAAACTGGGATCTTCATTCAAATGCACTAACCGCTGTCGAGAGCCAATAAGGAGAAATTCAGTTTTTGTCATGTTCAATGTCAACTTATTGGCTGCTAACCAGACGTTGATTCTATTTAGATCCTCATTAATGTGTTCGTTGATGATGTTCATGTCACTACCGGCAAAAGTTAAACTGGTGTCATCTGCGTACATCCTTGGTTCAGAATATGGGTAGGTCGTTTATATAGAGCAAAAACAATAACGGTCCCAATATGGTCCCTTGTGGAACGCCACTCCTTACAACTGTTTGAGATGACTTATGGCCATTGATTTGGCACGTTTGAGTGCGATCTAATGGATAAGAGCTAAACCACTGCAATGTTGAGCCGTGAATACCGTAGTGACCTAGCTTGGATAAGAGAATGTTTAGGTCTACGGTATCGAAAGCTTTTTTTAAATCCAGGAAGACAACAGCGTTTACGCAGCCGCGATCAATATTCAAAGACCAAGTATCCGTGGCTTCCAATAGGGCAGTGACAGTTGAGTGCAATGAGCGGAAACCTGACTGATTGGATGAGAGTAATTTATTATCAATAAGATAATTATATAACTGATTGTAAATTATACGTTCGAAAACTTTCGCAATCGCAGGAATTATTGAAATTAGGCGATAATTAGTTGGTTCTGTCCGCTTGCCTGCGTTCTTGTACAAAGGGGTTATTCTGGCATTCTTCCAATCCTCCGGAAATATGCCAGTAACTATTGATCGATTAAATATACAAGTCCAAGACTCGGAAATCAAGTCCGGACATTCTCTCAAAAGTTTTGCTGAAATATTATCCAGTCCGGTTGCCTTGGATTTACAAAGTTTAGAAAGTAACGCAAATACTTGAGACATTGTTGTTTCCTTAAAGCAAAAGCGATTATCAGTTTGTGTAAGATATTCTTCATGCGAGACATCTACGTTCTTAATGCTTTTTGCGAGTTCAGGTCCTATTTCTGCAAAATAATTATTGAAAACCTCAGCAACCTGGGCGGGATTATTTACTGATTACTATTCACTCTTGCAAAGGATCTATTGGATTGAATTCGGCATGGCAGAAATTGGACGTTTCAACCAAGCATAAATTTAGTAAAGTTGAACGAGGCCTCTTACGGATGGGCTAGACTTGCTCCAAGTCGAACTCGCTGAGTCACTGGGTAAGCGATTACTGGGTCAATATGCGAGCGCGAGAATCGAAGCGAGAAAGTCTACGGGTGGGCTTGCTGTGCTATTCACTCTTTATACCGCTGACCACCCGTATTTCATGCTCTGCCTCGACCTCGCCCGTGATACAACATGATGTTGCACTGTTTTGAGGTTAAAATTACGTTCTGAGAGACAAATACTGGAGACCGCAGGATATCTCACAGGTTAGTGTTTGATAACTTGTTTTACTTTAGTTTATGTTTATTAGAGAGGAGTTCATAAGGGACAGTGAATCACGGAATAGATCATCTCGAAGTTTTTGGGTTCGTCAAAGCGCTCTAAAGAAAATTATAATTACGGCAAGCTGACCTAATAATTCTATAAGAACCGACAACAGAATCAAAGCAAAGATAATGACGAAGATCATTTGTGAAATTAAAACCAGTAGGATGACTTTTGCAAGATGACTTTTGATCGAACTCAGTGCAAAGAACCGGGAAGAAGAGATCACAAATGTATTGAAATAGCGAATTGAATATTAAAATTGGGGTTAAAGTAAACATTATATGTAGGAACAAGAGGCCCTGAGTGGCCTTAACTCGGGCCATCTATAGCATGTACTGCATGGAGTTCTAGCATAATTGTGTCAACATGATTTGTGCTAGAGTAGCCAGAGAATATTTGGTTCTCTACTGATGCTCTTGTCAATGTGCAAATGCCCTACGTATTCCGGGGGTTAGGGGGGGGGGGGGGGGGGGGGGTAGGTTAGGTTAGGGTATGTCTGGGGGGGGGGGGGGGGTTGGAAATGATAGTGCCATAATACAGACACAACACACACACATACATGCTGTGCATGTACATTTCAGCCACAATTTCCCTCATTTCTGTAGTTTAATATTACTTTCTTTTCAATATTGTTCCTTGAGGGTCGTTAGAATTAAAAAAAAAAATTGGTATGGGTGTTGTTGATTGAAGTGCAATGGTTATTTGAGTAGTCTGCACGATATTGAGTCACTCAAATTTGATGAATTGTAATTATATCAGGTGCAGTACAACTATGAGAAATCAAACAATTTAGAATAACAAATTCCACATAACGTTGCTATTCATTGTAATTCTCAATTATTAACAAACCAGTGGAGACGGCTGACATTCAGGCTAAATTCTCAATACAATATTTTCGATTGAGATCATAAACTACAGACCACCATTTTCTAGTATTAGTGAGCTGCCACTGTGCTAGTGCTCATTTTCTACATCTTGAAGGAGAATGAAACTTATAATGGCAGGCCACAAATAAACATGCAATGTCCACTCTTTTTATATCATTGGGGTCGCAGCAAGAATAATCTTTATTCCCAAATAATTCGTAAAAGTACTCGTACTCCTGATCATGACCGAGTGAAAGTGACGATGCTGACGTCAAGAACTGAGGAACAACAACAACAATTACATTTATTTTCTCATAAGATGATGGAAATGTTTACGAGTAATAAGGCATAATAAGAAATACAATGATGAGAAGGTAGGTCCTTAAGGTAACCTTAGGGTTATCTTAAGCAAGGACCACCTCAGATGGGAAACACTGAAACAAGATCTAGCTTGCATGGATATATAACGGTACCAAGAAAGGGGAAGGGAAAGAAAGAGTGCCACTTGCATGTAAGAATACTCTCAGTTCTGGACCCAATTTAGTTATGTTATGTTATAAACTTGCAATAATGATAAATACACTACTCTATACATAATATCATTGTCAGTTCTAAAAAAAACCACATTAAATACACTGTAGAATGCCTAAACCAAGAGATAATAATCAATACAAAGAGGTACAGGCCAGATGTAAATAGACCCGGGAAATAGAACAATTGAAAATAAAACCAGTGTCAATAAGTGAATAACACGCCACATATAAATATGCGATTTCCACATCAGAGTGGCTACTTACATTTACAAGCTGTTGTCTTTATATATAGTCAGTGTTGATCGCAGAGCGGACTGTCACTTCTCACGAGTGTATCTTAAAGCATGTCGCATAATGTGAGATAAATTCCCGTCCAAAGCCCGTGAAACACCTCTCAGCTTTAGGAAAGACAAAAATATTGGTATTGCACCTGAAGGAACCTTTGGTTTACACAAAAAACAGCTGATATTAAAGGTTTTGCCAAGTCAAAACTCCCACTCGCCACCATCTTGAAAAACATGGCAATGTGGTCCACTGTCCACGTGATCAGCACAGTGCTATCTGATTGGTACGGTGGCAAAAAGAACTTCCAAAGAAGGCGCAATCTGATTGGTTGGGGGCGAAATTCCTCGACATGGAAAATAAAAAAAAATAACACTTGCGATTTCTGACTCGAGCCGGCCAAAGGCCTGGCCCGAGTAATAAAACATTGTGTTTTACATAAATTTTGAGAGAAAGAAAAAAAATATTTTGCTCTCACAGCTAGTACACCAGTTTCCTCACACCACGTGCTTATGACGACGACACCATGTGCACCATATTTGGAGGGCTTAGTATATAACGTGTTACAAGATACAATGATACGGAGATACCAAGATACAGTGATAAGAAGATAAAGTGATACAGTGATACGAAGATCTCAAATTTCAAGGTTTTACTGCATTTAATCCTTTCCCTACTGGACATGTTTGGCTCAGTTGGTGAAATCCTGATTGCTAACTCAACCCTCCCCCCTCAGTTCAAGTTTGGCTTGCCCGGGTCAGTTAAATACTGCTGACTTTTTAAGCCGAGGGCTCAAACCTTTCCCACAATGCCATTTGGGAGAATTCTGTTCACTCGTTGACGGTAGGTACATGTATGGCTGCTTCGGTAGGGTTTCTAATGAAATGAGCTCTAATTTTGGATAAATATGCCACTGTCAGAGAGCTTGAAGACATTAAGTCTGAGGATGGCTGAAAAGTACTTGGTTTGCTTCTAGTAGGCTTTGTGAGGGGATTTCACAGGGTTTCTCCGTTGTGTTTGTGCTTTCAGACACAGGAAAAAAATCTTCAATGAAATCCTTGGAATCCTGCAGTTGGCAGTCTTTTACCCCTGCCCAACCTATTAGGATGTGTTTTTGTCAACGGCTTGAGTCCAAATCACCGCTCTTGGTTGTAGGGGTAAAAGACTTATATAAAAAAAACCTTCCAGAGGGGGAGACCCCTTGTGATTTTTGTTGTTGATTACCCAGCATGCAATTGGAGGTGGGAGCAGGTAAATGTGGTCGAGTGAAATGCAGTGTAAACATTGGCGTGGTTCACAGTCATTTTGTGCAAACTAACCTGCTGGTTGGAAAGATTAAACAAGGTACTGTAACGACTGAGTGGTGATTTTGTATTTGCTTTTGATTTCAAGTGCAAATGGGAAGGTTTTTTTGAGCCGATTTTCAGCTCCTCAAAATTCGCGAAAATCGAAGAAACGAACAACGATGTCCAAAACAAATGCGTTTTTCTCCAAAATGGGAGAGTCAAGCGATCCCTGTTATAGCTCTGACTTTGAAGTCATTCATTCCTTGAAATAATATCACAACATCGTATTTCCAGCATGTCTAGGTTTGATGCAATAATTTTCTCCAGGTACATGCTTCATATTGGGCGGTTACGGGCGGCACAGGAAGGAAAGGGTTAATGAGAACCTCTATTAAGCGTAGACCCAGTATGAAACGGACTGTTCTCTGGCTCACTTGAGCTCTTGCAGCCGTGGCGTGATGGTAATTCGTGCATTAACAGTATTATCTTTGAGCATGATTGCTTTGTCTTAATATTTTGTTATTTAATTTTAACTTTGGAACGTTACACATTTAACATTGAACCACTTTATTGCCCTTGTAGAAGAAACGTTTTTGCAACACAAATACGAAATTAAAGCTGAAAGCTTTATTCTCATTGACAATTAGACCCGGGGGGGGGGGGGGTACTCCTGTTTGTGACGTATTATGTATGTGCCGCCCGGGTGGGTCAGGGTTTTGAGCTCAGTTTGGGCAGGTAGGGTCAGGGTTTTGACCTGATTTGGGCAGATCAGGGTCAGGATTGGAGTATAATTTGGGTGCAGTCAGGGTCGGGGTTCAGTATTTTTTAGGCAGTTAGGCTTCAGTTTTTTTAGCTACTATGTTGGAAAAAAAATATTCTGTTGCCGCATTTTGATCGCCTGTCCACATGCAAGCACTGAGGTCCCTTACATTGTGACGCCGCTAATTCGTACTTCGGTACTTATCTATGTACTCCATCTGCTGATTTGTTTACCCAATACCACGTCCCGACTTGAAATGTTCCGTATTTTGCATGCAATGCCGGTACGCTGTATACCGGCCGGGATATATATGACCGTGTTTTGAAAACAATTTAAAGAAGGGGCAATAAGGTTTGTTTATTTCCAAAAGGGGGCAATCAGGGTTTTGGAGCTCGGATTGGGTCAAACAGGGTCAGGGTTTGAGTCTCTTGGCCTCACATACATACCCATTTTTCATGTAAGTACCCCCACCCCCCACGATACTTACTGTGACGTCACACAGGCCAGTCACGCCACATTTGTTGTATTCTGTGGTTGGCAGAAACGAAGCATGAACCCAGTCAGTTGCTTATAAAATATCACAGGTCGGTGCTTATTCATCGCCAAATTACTTTCTTGTACTTCCAAAATGCAAGCAAGCCCTTTCATCGAAGCGTACATGCTCTTAACTTATAAGTCTTATAAAGGAATTAAGATTTGGAAGCAGAATTGAGACATTAGATGTATTTTGTGAGGCCTAAATCGCTAGCGGTGGTTGTAACACCAGCCATGACAGAGCGGGACTGGGCCCGAGCATCAACAACATGTATCAAACATGGCGGAAGCTAGGGACACGCAAAAATCGTAGTTAATTTAAACAAGTCCTGGGTGTTTCCATCAGAGGCAATGTTTATACTGAGTTAAGGCACGAGTAGTAGATCAGGAAGTGTTTATTATTACACACACTTTGTTACACGTATTTGCGCGTCACGGCAAAATATCAGATTAAGTAATGATTCGTGTAACAAGTACGACACCGAACGGCATTCAGATGGGCAAGGTATTAATTTTGTATTGTGAAAATTCTTGATCTGATTGGTTGAAACATGAAAATCGCCTTAAAGGGGAACTCAACCCTAAAATCAACCCAATGTCTATACAAACATGTATTCGAAATAAATAGGTTCTGCTATTTAATTTTTCTGTGTTGCGCTTCTAGCAAGAGAAAATCCGAAAACCTTCCTCACAGCCTCCGGTATGTACAGACGGCTCAAGTCTTGTAATTTGTGACGTAGTATACGGGGAATAAATTAGTTTTGCCATGCCGTCCCCTACATTGAATAGCAGGCCTAATGGTTCTAATTGCGGACCATTGTGCTTTCTTTGTGCTAGAGGTGTGATCGTTCTTCCTTGGTATGTGTGACGTACGTTATGGGGAAATTTGCACTGAATTGAGCCGCCACACAATATAGATTTTTCAGCGGAAAATCGAACTTGGAGACTAATTTTCTCCTCATAGACGCGCAACACAGAAAAATAAAATATCAGAACTTATTTCTTAAGAATACATCTTTGTAAAGACGTTGGGTTGATTTTAGGGTTTAGTTCTCCTTTAAAGGTTAGGAAGACGTTTAATTTCCTCCAATTTTTCAACCTATTAAAAATACGATTTGCACTGCGGTTCCAAATGTCGTTTGTGAAGCAAATCGTATGTTCGGAACCTTATCAATCGTGCCTGTTTCATAGCTATTATTTTTGGCTGTTCCTATTGGTTGGAAGATAATTTGTTCATAAAAATGGAATGAAACTAAGACTTCATACTACTTTTATTTCAGAATAATCATAATTATCACCCGGTGTTTTCGTAGTCTAAACCACAGACAAATGAGGCTCAATGCCACATAACGATGGATTTTGTCGTACCTTTTACACGGATCATTACTTAAATATATTTAAACGCAGCTGCATGACATTTCCTTTATATTCCTTTGTCGCATTGTTGTTGTTTTTGTTGACAGACAACGGTTTCTGATAAACAAGACAATGGTGGGACTGTAAAAGTACGGAAAGCATGTATAGTAATAGAAAATGTACAGGGGCAGATCCAGGATTTTGTGAAAGGGGGATTTGCAAAAGCATTTTTTTTTATCTAGAGATTTTAAAAATGAATTTACAGGAATCAAGTGGGTGTTGCAACCCCAAAAACCCCTCCCCTGGATCCGCTAGTGATGTGCTACAGAAAATGTATTTTTTTCAAATAATGGAACAACAGATTTAAGCTGATATATATTCAATTTATCAATGCCACCTCCCAATTGAAAATTCTGAAGCACATGCCGGGGCCATAGGGGCGGGTATTGTAACAGCCAACTGTCCCGATGGGCGGGGAAAAGGTCAAAATGTAACACTGTATAAATGTTACATTCCCTGCTATGTCCCGGGGGGCCGGAGTTTCAATTGACTAGTGCATAAATATAACCTGAGTATCAGGCTGTCAAGAAGGGAAGACGGTCTCTCAAGAAGGGAAACCGGGGTAGAGAAAAGAAGAGAGCCTGACACAAATCCATAGAGAAAGGTTTTCCGCATTTTAACCATTATAATTAAATGTATTTGCTGTTTTCGGAGATTGACATAACTGTCAACACGTCAGCCTCTGCAATTTATAATTTTGAAATGTCGGCCAGATTTTACATAAAAGTTTTTCGATCTCTGCAAAGAAAATTTAAGACCATAGTATGGTACTTGTATTTCATCTGTTTCTTTGTTTTGTGCTACGACTAATTATTAACATAATTCTGCTGCTCCTGTAATTCTCTCGAAGCTTTTGAGTTAAGTTATGTTGCTGTGGCCGTGGGAATTGTTTTGTCAAAGGCTTAATTTTGTAGCATTCAAGCGACATTTGCTGAACAGGCTAGCCACTGCACATGTCGACATCCACGCGGACCACATTTGGTTTTACAGTAACAAATAACTGGAAGTAACAATAATGGAGAAATGGATACGTGATAGAAGCTAAAAGCGTCAATCAACGATTTTCGCTTAGGGAGGCGTCACATATTGATTTTCCTACGAGAAACGTCCAGCGAAGTTTCTTTTTCAAGCCCCCCACCCTAAGAAACGTCAGAGTGATTTATCAATTTTTTTTTCAAAAGTCACACACCGACCTCTTCCCATTCATGTCCAACTTAAACAACTTCCTGCACAGGTAGCCCAAGCTCCTTTCTCTTGCTCATTCATAGAAATGTATTTTCAAAAAGAACGTTATAATTACCTACAATGAATCAATAGAGAAAAACCTTGAATGGCGAACCTGAATACCTGGCAGTACCTGAACATTTTTTTTCCCTGAGATCTTCGACTTTGTATAACCGTATCACTGTATCACCGTATCACTGTATCTTGGTATCTCTGTATCATTGTATCTTGTAACACGTTATATACCAAGCCTATTCGGAGTGCCGAACAGAACTCCGATCAAAAATCATCTGGGAAAAGTCACCCTACTGATATGTTGGTGTTCTTGTTCTTAACTTACCTTTGATTCTGTTGTCGGTTCTTGTAGAATTATTAGGTGACCTTGCCATAAGTATATAATGGTAAATATATACTGTTTTTTAATGCTGTGCCACTGACTTATAGAGGTTTTAATTTCCTAAATGCTAATTACATGACATCAGGGGAGGCATCAATTATTATACAAACTTTTTTGTTACAATTAAACAAATTTTTCAAATTATCAGTGTTATACCCATGGTTGAAATAAAATGATGTTAGAAATTTGTTTTCCTATATCAGTAGAAATACCCATTCACAACCACTAAGAAGTGATTGCAGATACCTCCCCTGACGTCATGTAATTAGCATTTTGGATATTAAAACCTTAACTCAGCAGCACAGCATTCAAAGCAAAATATAATTTACCATTCTACTATTCACTTGATTTAGAATTGATGTCTAAAATAAAAAATATACTGTTCATAGGCATTTTAAGTCTTAAGTGTAAGCATGTCCTGAAACTGGTGTGTCTATCTGTCTATATTTGCATACATGTAGATCGCATACAGTAGATGCTGTAGATTGCAGACATGCAGCCCAATCTATGGGTTTGTGAAAAAATGACTGCAAGAAGATACATGTATGTGTGCAAAAGTTTCATGTTGTTTTCTTTGTGGTTTTTGTTCTCTTGGAACCATTTTAGGAGTTTCCATCCACCTTGGCTCACCAGCTAAGAATGAGAGAAGGCTGAAATCTGCCACCATCACCTACGGGCTACAATCTTCACCTCCAAAATCTCACTTTTCATCACCAAAATGCACAAGGCTCCTGCATGTTGACACTAGCATGATAAATGAACTAAGCCCTGCCTGAATTTCAGGATCCAGCGATCCGTCATTCTAAAAAAATATATACTATTTAGCGACTTTCAACCACCGAGCGCCAACCGTGACGAGAGCCTGGGTTGTTGTCTAACACCATAATGAGGCTGTTGTGACAGTAGGCACTTGGTGTCCCACTTCATTAGTATGGAGCCTTCAAGTCCAGAATGAGGGAAAGCTGGATCCTGAAATTCAGGCAAGGTTTCATTCATTTATCATTCTAGTGATGCCAGGAGTTTCATGTGATTTCAATGACGAAAAGGGAGATTTTGGAGGATGATTGTGCTTGAAGTCTTCAGAAGATTCCAGCCTTCTCTCATTCTTTGGTGAGCTGAGGTGCATGGAAGAAAAACTCCTAAAACCACCCTAAAGTGGTTTGGAGAGAAGTAAAACCACAAAGGAAACAACATGGAAACGAAAATTTATACATGTACATTATACATGGCTTCTGATAAAGTGCGGTGGTGCGGACGCGCAACTTTTGCCCAAACCCGCAACTTCCCGCAACATCCAATAAATCCCGCGACAAAACGGTATATTTTCATGAAACTTTGCTTGAAGAAGGTATTCAGCATGGCAAATTATATTTTTCTTACCTTTTTAGGGGTTTCATATGCAATTTTCCTCGCGAAAAGAGCTTCAAATCGAAATAATATCGCCACAGAGCTGAGTCGGCGAATATTAACAACTAGGCGTTCCTGCCAATATTATCGCGAAGGCCTGGGACCATTTAGTCTAACGCGTTTTCTGGTTGGCTGAATTTTGACACATTGTTTTAGAAAGCGAATCAAAATGTCTGTTATATAGCTCCTCGTGGTTCCTTCTGCACGTAAACACCACACACTTAACGTTGGAGAGCGTGGGAACAACGACAATTCTGATTCGCTGATTTTTACGAACACTAGACAATTACTTACCTCATTTCAAATGCAATATCTCACAACAAATATTCAGCACATAAAAAGTCTCTTTCACTGATGTAAAAATCCTGCCCCATTGTGCTTCTCTGCTTTGTTATTCTCTTATAGCTTATAGTGGCAATTAACAGTAAATTTGAACGTGTTCCATTGATGTTTTCCGCATTTTTCGCAAATTAAAAATCCCGCAACAAACCCGCAACTTCGGCCTTTTTCCCCCGCAACTTTTACCCCAAAAATCCCGCAACTTTTGGCTTTTTTCCCCGCACCGTATCAGAAGCCCTGATTATACACAATTTATAAAAAAAAAAACATTATTTTGTATCTTCTCACAGTCACATTTTCACAAACCCATAGATTGGGCTGCCTGTGGATCACATACATCCTGCAGATTGTATACTGTAGACCGCATGGATAAGCCACATCCATACTGTAGATAAGCTGCACCCTGAGTTTAGAAGCTTGAGCCTCTGTCCCCTTTGTTTGGTGTTCACATAGCCTGCATCACATCTGAACTGAACCCCGGTGAAGTCTGTCTGAATTTGTCCTGACGTACATTGTACATGTACAGGTATCAAGGATTTCCTGAGCCTACCAATTCTCAACATTTTCTTAAGATTCCCAGCACAACGAATTGCTGTTCTCCCTTGTGAAGTTTAAGCACAGGAAATCAACTGTAATTGAGAATGTAAATTATTGTAAATGCTAATTAATGTTTTGAACCGGCTGCTTGATTTTATCGGGGGCCAATACATGTAGAAGAAAATTATTTGCTGCTCACACTCTTGATAACATGAGAGGTCTTGCTCTTTGGAGACTGATAGCCATAATCTCTGTCCCAAACTACATGTATCAAACTATATATTATTATGTTCACACTAAGTCTGATTGCCTTCACGTCTCCAGTGATTTGTACATGAGTCGTCAACATAGAATGCTTGATCATTACATGTAAGTTACAAGACATATTTTGTGGTTATACTTGCTGTTTTAGTAAACTTCATGTCATGGGTGGCCATGCAAGGGATTGTGGTCAAAATAGCGAATATTAATGCAATGAACCATTGCAAGATTTTGTCCAAATTATTTATAGAAATTATTGCTGCTCTGCTCGCTGAGCAGCATTAACGTAGGCTGCAAAAAATTACCTACTGTACATGTAGTTAAAATAAAATTGACCTGAAAATATATTTGACGTGCATGTATAACATGTGTACACATACCATACATGCACATGCATTATGGCCTTGCATGCAAGCCAATGGCTTTGCAATCAACTATACAGGCATGCAATTTACCTTAATGCATGTCCTGTGTGCACATGCAAACATACCTCCATGGTAAACGTGCATTTGCTGTTCACTCTACCACATGTCTGTTTTAATTTCATCCCTGTTTAGCTAAGTCATTATATTGTTCTGTTCCACACATTACAGATTATGGAGATGGAAACTGAAGATTGTAAGTGGTATGAATACAAGTGCAACTTTGGTGAGACTCTGTTCTTCTACAACACTGTTACTGGAGAATGTAGATGGCCAAACCAGGATTATAACTGTTGTGTTGATGTACATGTAAGTACAGTATAAAAGAGTGTCAATTGATGGTTTGCATGTCAGATCAAAAATCTAAACTGTACACATGTAAGTGCTAAAGAGCTGTCTTTTTAATATATTCTAGAGATGGTTAGTAAACATTTCACATCGAAAGGGTGTTTTGTTGTTTGTAGCTGCCTTCCCTTCCTAATCGCCTTTTTCAATATGGGAGTTTCTATTTGAGTATTGGACTGGTGCGGTTTTAAGTATGGGTGTATCCTTTGGCTTTAGGATCCGGATCTTAAACTCTCCTAGTCTGTTACGTTCGCTTTTCTCCTATTCTTATTTAGCAAGCGTGAAAGGGAATGCTGCAAATTGAATACTACATGTATTCCCAGGTTGAGAATCTTGGCAAGATCTTGGCAGGATCTTGGCTAATCATGCATGATCATGAAAGATCTTGGCAATCTTGCAAGATTCTTAACCTGGGTTTGCACCAGTCCCTTTCAGTGCAAGTATAAATAAGATCTCCACCAACTCAGTTGTGCAGTTCACGTAAGTAATGATCCAGCCTATAGCAGCAGTACGACCTGGTGCACTATGCCATGTCTTTTCCCTTCCAGGCTTGCCATTCATGATATATTGCTAGCAAGTCCCTTCTACTGTGCAATTTTTTTAGAATGGCTAAACATGTCTAGACATAGTACACATAATTGGCTGGTCTGTAAGTAGGGACTGCTCACTCTTTTGTAAGTTTTGTACCAACCGTGCTTCTAGTGATGGAATAATTGTGGAATTTGTCGATATCAACTCAAACTTGGCCAGAGGGCATGGAAGAAAGCGAACATTAACCCCCTACCAAAAGTGGATATCCCTGTTGAGTATCAAGATTTTTGAGGCATAAACATTAACCACTATTATTGCACGAGTATTTGAAAGGACCGTGTATGACACATTTAGTAAGAATAGTGTTGAAAATTACTTTTAAATGCGTGTTGCAGTTTGCTTACCGTTCGGGTGGCAGTTGCACTAATGCACTACTTAAAATGCAACACAATTTTCTCAAGATCTTAGATAACAGTAATAGTAAGGCTGCCAGGCTTTTTACTATGGACTTTTCAAAAGCCTTTGACAATGTTAACCACAATCTGCTAGTTGAAAAGCTGAAAAATAGTCCACTTAATCCATATACAATGTACATGTATTATAAATTGGTATATTAGCTTTTTAGAGGGTAGAAAACAAAGAGTTATCAGCAACGGAATTACATGTACATGCAGTTGGAGAAACGTAAATAAGGGAACTACATGTACACATGGTAGTGTAAGTGGACCTTACCGGTACTTGTTTAATTTATTTTTAAATGATTTAGAAATTAATGAGCTTATAGACACCAGTTTAATCAAGTACATGTATGCAGACGATTCTACTATTATAGTTCCAGTACTTAAGGACTTACAGTACTTTGCAGGCATTTATGGATTGGACTAAAGAAAACAAAATGAATTGGAACACATCAAAGTGCAAGGAATTAATTTTAAGTAAGAAAGGGAATACTGTACATTTACATCTAATAATCCTGTTCTGCATGATATTCACCAACAAAAAAAGCTCACTATGCTCGGGGTCACGCTTCAGTCAGATTGTAAGTTTAATTACCACGTAAAAGAAAAACTCCAAGAAGCCAACAAATGTTTGTATGTTGTTAGGAGCCTAAGAAAGGAACGATATACACAGGCAGAGTACGATGTAGATCATCTTTATAAATCCATAGTGCTACCGAAAATAATGTACTGTCTACCAGTATATGGAGTGAGTGAAGCAGACTTATCAACTGTGCAATGTTTTCTCAAGAGATGCTACAAGAGGCAGTATACGTCTTACTTACATGTATATCCAATAGAAAGCCAATAGAAAACTATTTCATGAGATCAGCAATAACTCGCCACACCCTGCACTTTTTACACTTCTACCTAGGTTTAAGGATTCGTCTATTCGTCTTAGGTAAAAAAGTTGTTTCATGCCGAAAGAGAAAAATGCCAAAAAGAGGAAGTGCATGCACATTTAAAACAATTCTGCATACTCTGAGTGACTAAAAATGACAATTTGTGCAAGGTAAATATCCCCCTAGCCATTTCCTATATAATGAACAGCTTGCACTCAAATAATTTGCTATAAAAAAAACAAGGAGGCATTTCTTTTGCCATGCAGCTAATGGAAATAAATAATATTGCAGCAACCTCTTGGGCAAACTGTACCGGAATAATGATATAATTTGCTATATTAAAACCCAAAATTTTAAAGGATTCATTCCTTTGCCATGCAGCTATGGAAATAAATAATATTGCAGCAATCCTCTTGGGTAAACTGTATTGGAATAATGATGTAATGAACGATAGAAAAAATATGTGCTCCTCATTGTCCCAACAGCAACCTGAGCACTTTATTCCATTCTGGACAACTTGTACGTCATGTTCGAACCGCCAATTCCCCATAAACGAATTTTCTATTAGGAACAACGTAAAAATGGACAGATTGTGCTAAAACTAGTTGCCTTATTTATTAGCTTACCTTATTTTTAGCTTTGCTTCTGTCATATAAAGCTCAAAGCTAAGGATTTGATACATTGGGCCTTGTTCTCACGTAAACTTTATATACATGCAAGCACCCCTTCCTCCATTCGTGGCACATTGACCTTGGTACTGCACTTGGCTTTGTTATTATGGTTCTTTGGTAGTAAAAGTAAAAAGTAAACACCGACAGCGACCATTACGAATCAAGAGAATGAGTAAATTTAACTTTCATTTCTCCGGCTTGATTCTGACAAATGTTTACTTCCCCTGCAACAATGGAGCCGTAAGCACTCTAACTACATTGTTAATCTTCTACCAACACCACACGATTGATAACAAAGAGTTGATTTATATTAGTTTCCGTGTTTTGCAGACATGCATACAAATGACAAAGGTGAACAGAAGGACGATGTTCTACTTCACATTCGATCGATCGGCACTGAGAGAATCGCATGCGAGGCGAAAACAATAGAAGCCTCGGTTTCATGAAAATCAAAACAAAAACAGAGGCGCGCAAAGCGTCAAGGTCCGTACTAGGCCTTTAAAAAAAGCATAATTTATTGGCCAGGGCTTATAATAATATGCACTTTAATTGTGAGCTACGTACATGTACTCCCTAGGAACAGTCGATCAGTCTCTCAGTTTTCGTCACTCAATTTTATATTTTATTATTTCAGCAGCAGTGCAGTAGCATGACTGAAACTGCTAAAAACTAGTTCAGAATAAAAGGATACCGCCCTGTAATCTGTATTATTTGGTTTATATGATAATTGCAGACTTTCAAAATCACTGTTTAACAATATAACAACTGGAACGTTTCGTTCAAATTTAATTTGTATGTCTCAACATTTTTAATTTGCCTAAGAAACCGGGAAGAATATTCAAGATCAAGAATCAATGCAAAGCGAAGTCGATATGTGCCACTGATTTAAACAACAACAGTGGTAACTGATTATTGTTGATGAACTCGGCAAAATCTTGCACAAATTGCGTTCACGTTATTGACAGTTTGATGCAAAGTTTAAACCAAGCATGGAGTGCTTAAGGATGAACAGGTTGCTGCAAATAGTGTTTTAAGTCAGGCGATCTACATAAAAGCTCATTTAAGGGCAGCAATATCTAGTATTAAACTGTTTCACTACCACTCGACTGTGATTGTTTACTGTCTCGTGTCATTTTGATGAGCCGCTGACAGATCTGTACAAACTGACCAATGGTATTTCCCATTGCTGGGCTGATGGGCAATTCAACGGTTAGTACAAAACTTACAAAAGAATCGGCAGTTACATACCATGTTAAGTCATTGTTAGCCATCTGGAACCATGTTTAGCCATTCTAAAATAATTGCACAGTAAAAGGGACTTGCCAGCAGTCTACATTCATTCCTTTTACTCACTTCCTCCGATCCCTCCTACATCTCCTTCTTCGCTTCCACTCTTCGAGGCTGCAAATTTGACACTAAATTTTCCATAATTTAGGTTTGCTCTTGGAATAAAAAGATTCTTATTTGATCTCGATCAGGTATTTTGTGTGTGGACCTCGGAAATTCTACCAAAAAGTGTATTGAAAGTAGCAGGTAACAAATTATTTTGATGTCTAAAAGCAAGTTCCCCAACTACATGTAGTTGTAATTTGGTTATTTCATAAATATTTAATATGCCAAGGTCACAGAATAGCGGCCTACTATGTGCCATGAAATCCGAGAAAATTATTACATGCATCGCACGCTTCTGTAGAATATATAAAGAATGTAGATTTGCTTTATAAACACTACCCCATGTACTGGTACAGTAAGATAAATATGGATAGATAAGATTATCATACAAATTAATTGAGACTTTATGATTGAGAAATTTACATCTATAAATAACACCAACTGATTTGGCAATTTTAACTGCTATATTATTTATGCGAGACTCCCAACTTAGATGTTCATCAACGAGAATCCCTAAAAACTTTGTCTTATCAATTCGCTTCAGATTTTTCGTAGAAAACGTGATATTAAGTTTGAGGCATGTTCTTTCATATGTTTCAGTCTTTGCTGAGATATGAACAACACAAAATTTGTTTTCGAAAGGTTAACAGTTAGTCTATTGGCTATGAGCCATTCCTCAAACTCTTCGAGTTCTGAATTTATAGAGGATATAATATTTTAAATATTTTTGTGATGAATAAGGATATTCATATCATCAGCATAAAGGACAAGGTGAGCCAGTCTATTAAAAGTTTTTGCATCATCCATGTAGATTAGCAATAGTATTGCCCCAAAAATCGAGGCTGTGGTACACCACAATCTATTTCCATGGTGTTTGAGTTAACACCATCAATACATACAAATGGTTTTCGATTAGTTAGGTAACTTTTAAACCACAACTTTTCTCTACCAACGATGCCGTAATATGGAAGTTTCTGGAGGTGTATATCATGGTTCACCGTGTCAAATGCTTTAGATAAGTCTAAAAATACCCCAATTGATAATTGACCCTTATCTATAGCATCTCTTATTCTGTCAATAAAGTCTATCATTGCGAGAGATGTACTTCTGTTTTTACGAAAGCCAAATTGATATTGATAAAGTAGATTGTTATCTTCAAGTTACTGGCTTAATTTTTCACATGCAATTTTCTCTCATAGTTTTGCAAACGTTGGCAAAAGAGAAATTGGACGATGGTTTGAGACAGTAGTTCGATTGCCAGTTTTGAAAACAGGAATTACTTTAGCAATCTTCATTAAATCGGGGGAAATCCCAGAATCTAGAGATGTATTCATAATAAAACACAGTGGCCTATAAATACTTTCAGCAGATCGTATTATGTGCTTAATAGCTATGTTATCATAACCAGTTTTTTAGAAGGGTCTAAAGCATACAAGCAATCCAGTACTTTATAGGGTGATATAAAGTCCAGTGATAAGTTAGACGAGATTTGGTAAAAAATTCGAGTAGCTTCTCTATCTTGTGAACTCAGTCTAGCTTCCATTATAAACTATCATTCTCATTGATCAGGACAAAATGGCCTGACCATGGCGCACCACCCCTCTCTCTCTCTCTGAACTGTGAGGGTAGCATTTTATGTAAACCTGTAGAATTCTGAGTTATAGACAGCTCAAAATAATCAATCAGGTTGAAAATGGGTTCATTTTCACAACAACTTGGAAATCCAGGGTTTGGAGCGAACTTGTGTAAAACTGGGTCCAGTTTAGGACCCCATGGCTGCACATGCATTGTACCTACTATATGTAAGTCCCCCCTGGATTGTAACAGAACTAGGAAAGAACATCTCCCTCTGATACTTGCTAGACCTTGCCATCCCCAGGGACAGATATATGGGAGGGCAAGGTGATTTGGAAGATGCACCCCCTTTTGAGATTCAAGAGGTCTCAAAATTCAGAAAATGCTAATTCAGAGACCTGATTTTCAAAATATATTGCGCCCCCCTATGCCTATGGTGCTCATATGGTGCACCCCATTTCAATCCACTTCTGTATCCCCAGAGTCTGGTATTTGATCTTGAATTGTCGCCCAGGGGTCAAGGCATATACAAACTGTAGAAGACTTAGACTGGGAAAAGTATGGGCCCAACCTTCAATAGTGGTTGCCAAGCATCATATTTTTGTTGCACTTCATAGTTCTGAGTAAGTTCTCAGTAAGACAAACAGAACATCTTAAAACAAGGCATTGTGTTATATTTACCGAAATAGAAGGCTTTAGCTTGGTAAATTTGTTTTCTCATTCAGATTTGGGTTAAACAAATTGAAGCCATTTATAAAGAACTATACATTTTACAATATTATTATTCCTATTGTTTAGCTCACTCTTTTGGATTTCTGCATAAGCTTTTAGTCTTTCTGCCCAGGGCCCAGTTGTTTGAAGCAAGGGTAACTTTATCCCTAGGATAGTGCTAAATCTGTACAGTTTACTCTCTGGTTAGCAATTTAACCCTGGGGTAGTGCTTACCCTTACATTGGCCTAATTGTTTAATTCCACATTTGTGTGGAATTATCTTCTTGTTGTACGATCACGGTCACTAATGAAAGAGAACTAGAACAACTTTTATTAAGTAAAGTATTTGTGTTGAACGAGATGGATTCGTCAGTAAAGGACACATACAAGCCATCAGTGTACAGATGATTGCTCTTTATTTCTTGTCTCTATATCAATTCCAAACCTGCCCATCCCCTCCCGGGCATTTGACTGAGTTTCTGGCCTGGTGGTGGGGCATTTACCACTACCAGCATTCCTTTGAAATGGAAGGTTTTTGAAACAGATTTATATGACACGTGAAAACGCGTTGAATTTATTCATCTGCATGTGCCACTTTTCATTTCATCTCCTCTTCTTTATTTGTGGCACTGCCTCTCTGGTTTGGGGATGAACTTCCAGAAGATGTTCCTTAATCATTCGTCCCAGTCTTCTCAAATCCTCTGGAACAGCATTCAAATCAATCAATCAATCAATGACCTTTATTTATCCACGATAAAGTTTAAAGCTTGGAGCTTGTGGGGTCGTGACTTAACATAAATGTAATTAATTAACGAGCTAAAATAAGTAATTTGTAAAACTAAGATTCTAATACTTATATTAAATAATGCTAGTATATAACAATAACAACTGGAATTATAATAATAGTAATTGATACCAATAAATAGAGCTGATGGTGCTAAATCTAAGCCTAAAACCTAAAATCTTAAATATCTCTTACGTTTCTATTAGTTTGCACAGATATATCCGTAAAGTCAAGATTTCTTATCAGATCATATTTAGAGGCGGTTTCGGTGAAGGCTAAAATAGTGGTGTAGTGTGTTGAACATCTTGTGTGTTGACTCTCCTCCTTGCTCTCCATGGAAACCTATACCTACTTTCCACTTTCGAATCCAGGTTGCCACGTGAAGCTCTAGAAAATGGAGCTTTGGAAATATTCTTACTTGCGGGAATGTTGTGCGAAGAGGGACATGAACTTTGCAATATTCGTCTCTGCAATTGTAAAATAAGTAAAAACAACTAACCTCAATCTTAACTTATGTTTATATAAATTTTGTAATAAAAAAAAACCTAAAGGAGTATTGCTAACCCTTATTGATGACGTTTTTCATCATCTCATGGTCGAATGGTTGTGGATTTCATGGTGCAATAACTGAGTGAATCCACAACAAAATTAACCATGTGATGATGCAAAACATGGTAAATGAAAGAACATACCACGGTAAACTATCAATATTTTTACAGCAACAATCTAATATTGTCAAGCATCAGAACTTGAGGAGGAAAGTCATTGTAGTGTACCCTATCATGCAATCGATCTTCTGTATCTACCCTGCTACATATGCCCTTATTTCCAATGGTAATGGACTAATTATATTAGAAAGCAAGGAACTGAGCAGTTGTAAGAAAGCCATGTTTATCTTTGCAAATCAGTTACATGTATCTAATAGATTTATTGCTTACCAAGCTGTACTGACAGTGTCTGCACTGTGGTATGCCTTGTGGCACTCTGCAAATGTGTTGAAGAGAGGTTGGAACTTTCCTTCGTTGATTTTTGCAACATCAACAAGCTCAGGACACCCTGCTTGAGTCTTGGTAATTGCTACTTTGCAGGTTTTCTTGATATTTACTTCCTGTTACGAAGCAAGGATTTCATTAGAGGTCTGCAACCGGGAAAGTCCGGCGGATACTATGGTTATTTCTGCCAGTTACACATACTTTACCCAGACAAAGTAAGAATCCATATTAAACAAAGTATGAAAACGGAAGATTTTGAAGTTGTTCCTCTGGCCAATTTACAGAATGTGCCAGCTTTTTGGAAAACGTATTGAAAATCCTGCAGGGGAAAACTGTGTATTAGTTTCTCCAGAATTCTGCTTCCTGGGCCAGTGAAAATGTACCTTTAAACATTTGTTGACATGATTGCCAATGAAGGATCCCTCCATGATACTGCTGCCGCTGGACATGAATGGATTGAAGTATGTCTTCTAGATGTGTGTTGCATAACCCACGGTTTGGTTTCAAGGTAGAGCAGTTTCTGATTATTTGAGCTTCATGATTCTGGCACTTGCTTTCAAGGTACATGTATATACGTGGCTGTTTCATTTTGTTTCTATTTCGTTTTGTATATTTACAGAAGTTCCATGCTGTGTAGTTAGATTTTTTCATTTACAGATGTTTGATTCTGATACATTTGAATAAGGTAAAACCAATTAATAATTAAGATTATACATAGGCAAGCCTATCTGATCGTGGCTAGTGTTGTTTGTTATCAAAAATGATACGCTTGTAATTTGATGAGAGAAATATCATAACGAGGAAAGGTGACCTACATGTACAATGTAAATAAAATTAATTATGTTTAAAAAAAGAAGAGAAAAAACATGTGTTGGTTGCGACTCAAACCCATGACCTCGTGAACTGGAATTCATACTCTTTCTAGCTGGCTTCTCCTATTTCGTTCGCCTTTTTCAAATCACCTAAGTAACTCTGGAACTCTATCAGTAAAGGATCCATGCTCGTGCACCTTACTGAGATGTAATGCTATCTTGAGGTCAAGGTCATGTAGGTCCCTTTGAAGTAGTCTGTGCAGTCTGTCGAAAACACCTAGTGTGATATGTAGCCCGGGGACACAGACTTACAGTCCCTGTCAAACGTTATTCACCGTACGAACCACATGCGGTAGAATGTGGCACATGTGTTTACCACTTTCGGTAAAATGAATGTGGCGAAGCGAAATCGGTGGCTCTACCACTTTCGGTAAAACGAAATCGGTGGCTTTACCTCTTTCGGTAAAACGAAAGTGGTGTCTCAACCACCTTCGGTAAAATGAATTTGGTATCTCTACTAGCTCGAGCAATGTAACGAGGTACATGTATGTAAATGTGGCGCTACGTAACGTACGCGATCAATTCAAGTATCTAAAGTATAGGAGCTAGTCGCAAAGTTTGCAGTGGACATGTAGTTTCTGCTTCCATTTGATTTCATTGACGTTTGAGTAAATAAAAAAGATTAAGCACTTGAAATAATTGAAAGTCAGATTAATACCTGTATTGCCATTTAAATAATCTTAATGGCAGTGCCCGTTCGCATTTGTCGGTGATGCTTTCAAAATCAACCCCTGAACGCGTTAGGTTTTCCTTCTTTTAATTCTCTTAAGAGAGTAGGGAGATCACGTTTTCCAGCTGTAACAGCTGATCTTCGTCACTTTATTTCTGGAATACTTGTTAATAAAATAGCGAAAAAAGCATCTAAAAACTCACTCAAAATTGTGCACAAATGTAAAATGCTTTTTGTACATTTAAATCAAGGGAGCCTGGGTCAACAATGCCCCTCTTCAGTGTGTCCATTTCTATAGTAACGTGTTAACCATATATGGGAGCGCGACTATATGCGCGCTTGTGAGTCAAAGGTTTAAGAAGCTTAACCTACAGAACAGGCGCTTTTACAAGAAACTCCAGAAAGTAGCCCTTGCAAGCGAAGCGAGTTTTTGTTGAGCGAAGCGAGTTTGTCGAGCGGAGCGAGGCGCGAGAGAAAATTAGCGCCTGCCGCCATCTTACGGAAATTTGAATTCTGCCTCTTTTCCGCATGGATTGACATGATTATTAAACATGTCAATCAAACTTTGTGTGCTCGTAACTTTGTCGGTATCTAAGATATGTAGTCAAAACATTGCACAGTTCATTGTCTCCTGTCCAAGTCTCTGCAGTGTGGGATTTATTCACGACCACGGCCTCAATAAAGTCGCTCGGTCCCCTCTCAGTTTTTCCTTCATCAGTTCATTTACTAGACCCTGACTGACTTGATCATCTTAAGTTTAAGATAGCTCTAAAGGAACACCTTATTGCCTCTGGCGAGTGGTTTTAATACCAATTATTTCTTTTATTTTTAACTTAAGCAGACTTACTGCATTTACATATTAGACCTTATTATTGTTATTATTTTATATTCATTTATTATCTAAGATTATTATTATATTTATAGTTTAAGCAGACTTATACTGCATTTACATATCAGACCTATTAGATTCATATTGTAATTATTATACTTTAGCTTGATACTGACGTGATGCGGATATGCCGCTTTGTTAGTTAATAAACCAGAACCAGGACTCTTTCACTCGAACCGGCAGGTTTAAAGTAGAGGTCACAGGTCAGGTTATTAATTCTAAGACAAATCCTAACCACAAACCAAACCCTAACCATCGGACGAGTTCACAGGTAAACGACGGGTTCTCACTCACCGAGATCTAGCGTTCAGACTTGTGACCTGTACTTTAAACCTGCCTCACTCGAACAGCCTCTGACAGCAGAAGCGAAAATTACTTTAGGGAACTCCGTAATTTGCTTCAGTTCTACGTCTAGATCGTAGAGGGAGATGGCTTTTAAGTCCCAGTCTATTTAGTTTCGGTTAACTGATCCTTCACAATGCTTTGCAAATAGGTCAATGCCGAAGCGCTAAGTCCTGTCTGACTCGACTTCCACGGCAAGCAGTTGGAAAATAAGGCTTTTACCTGTTGGTAAAACCGCCAAAATATCTCGCCTAGAAAGTACAAATGTAGACTATTTACTGCCTGCTTTGTTCTTCTAAATACTTTCCAGGATTAACGCTCAACCGCTCGATCACTTTTCTCTTGTCACCGCCATTTCAGTCAGTTCGCAGGAGGAATGTGCGACATTTAGTGACACATGACCGCGATGACAGCTAATTGACCAATCAGTATTTCCCGTCCAGAATCTGGACGGGAAATGAAAATGTATAAGGGATGGCTGCAGGCCCTCCTACTCCTTTCTAGTGCCAGTCTCCTTTTTCCATTTTCACGCGGCCAAATTATTTTATCAACGTTGAAATAACACCAAGGGCCTGTTCCGCAGGCTAAAAGAAGCTTGCCTCTTGGAAATGTACTTCGCCCTTTACATGTTTGGCCATGAAATTTACTGTTCATTTCAAGATAATTTTGTTTTTATTATTGACGGGTTTGTTTCTTTAATTCATGATCCCTTGTCTACAATACATTTTTCTTTTGAAAATGTTACTGTTGACATTTTAAATAAGGACGAGGTACGTCCTTGATATTGGTACTGAGCCAGATGATTCATTCATTGTATCTGTCTTCTTTAATACATAGGAACATCTTCCTCCTGAAGAAAAATTAGTCAGAACGTCTTGTCTACCCCATGTAACTGCAACGCTGGTGTCAAGATGTGTACCAACAGAAAGTATAGAGCAAGAACCTGCATCTAATAACGAAGCTGTCGAACTCTTTGCGGCCACTGAAAATTACATAGGAGATAATAATTTGGATAAAATACAGGAATTACAGGACAGTACCAAATCAGGACCTGGCAACGTGATTCATGGAGCTGAGATTTGGCATAACGACAAGAGTTTGGTCAACAGGAACTTCGGAAATACATCAGTGACACTGGGAAAAGAGAAGAGTGCGAAGACAACAGATATTGAATCATGCAGGGGAATGCCAACAGAACAACAAGATGAATCTAATGATGTGTTAAATAACACAAATGATTGTACTGCCAAGAATATGTACAAGGTAATGAAGATAATTAGTCTGTCTGTTCCAACAAAATCGGCAGAAACACTTAAGCCATTGAAATTCAGCCACTGCAGTAAACATAATGATGACAAATTATCCCAGTGCAAACAAAGAAACAAGAAAATTAGTAAATTAACAGACGTACATGTAAGATCGCATGTCCCAACTGAAACTATAGATAAACTATTTAAATGCAAGCAGTGCGGAAAAAGGTTCAGTCATTCTGGTAACCTAGCGAAGCATATTCGAACACACACTGGAGAAAAACCATATAATTGTAAGCAATGCGGAAAGGATTTCAGTGGATCTGATAACCTAGCTAAGCATATTCGAATACACACTGGAGAAAAACCATATAATTGTAAGCAATGTGGAAAGGACTTCATTCAATCTGGTAACCTAGCTGACCATATTCGAACACACACTGGAGAAAAACCATATAATTGTAAGCAATGCGGAAAGGATTTCAGTCGATCTGGTAACCTAGCTGACCATATTCGTACCCACACTGGAGACAAACCATATAATTGTGAGCAATGCGGAAAGGATTTCAGTCGACCTGGTGGCCTAGCTAAGCATATTCGTACCCACACTGGAGACAAACCATATAATTGTGAGCAATGCGGAAAGGATTTCAGTGGATCTAGTGGCCTAGCTAAGCATATTCGAACACACACTGGAGAAAAACCGTATAATTGTAAGCAGTGTGGAAAGGATTTCAGTCAATCTGGTCACCTAGCTAACCATATTCGAACACACACTGGAGAAAAACCGTATAATTGTAAGCAGTGTGGAAAGGATTTCAGTCGATCTGGTGTCCTAGCTAACCATATTCGTACACACACTGGAGAAAAACCATATAATTGTAAGCAATGCGGAAAGGATTTCAGTCGATCTGGTGCCCTAGCTAACCATATTCGTACACACACTGGAGAAAAACCATATAATTGTAAGCAATGCGGAAAGGATTTCAGTCGATTTGGTGCCCTAGCTAATCATATTCGAACACACACTGGAGAAAAACCATATAATTGTAAGCAATGCGGAAAGGATTTCAGTCGATCTGGTGACCTAACTAAGCATATTCGAACACATACTGGAGAAAAACTGATTACCATAAAACTTCGTATGCACAACCCTGAAGCATGAACAGAGCTATGTGACTTTGAATTCGTTGAGATAGGGCTATTGATCAGTGCATCTTTAGGCAGGAAAATCATTTAATTCGAATACAGAGATTGGAAAGACTCGCGATAATTGCCGTGCTTTATGGTGCGCGTTAGGAATCTCATAGGAATGGGAATGTTGGAGATAATCTTCACCACAATTTACACAAGATGGCCGATGTTTCTTCTTGATTCGATGAACTGATTTCTCCCAAGGTAAGTTTCAATTCAAAGCTCACAATGGTCAAAGGTAGTTTTGTATTCTTATAAACGCTCGGTATACTGGCACAAAGCTGGGCAATCAAATCGAGACAAACTTATTACTCGGGCCAGGAATTTGGCCGGCCCGAGTCAAGATTCGCAAGTGTTTTTTATCTTCTTTTTTTTTGTGTGTTTCGAGTTGGCTTAACACGTGACACGATCAACCAATCAGATTCGATAGGGCTATGGATGCACGTGGTTTCCCGGGACGGTCGCGGGTAATTCTGTGAATGATTTCTTCAAAGTTATGACGAGTGGAAAATATCTATTTCAGCAGAACTTTGAGTTTTTGTACATCCTAAGTTAGAATGTAACAACGTAACAGCGACGTTTTAGTTAATCCAAAGGTTGCTTCGACGGAAATGTCAAATATATGACCAATATATTGGTTGAGTACTTGCTGACTAACGATTTTGGATGGAAATATCTCACATTTTGCGAATGGAGATCCTGACTCCCCGGTCTACGCATTCATGTTATATTTGGGCCTTCTGGCGCTCCGAAACGCAGCCTGTAGTAACCGACGTTTGTAAGTAAATAACTAAACTAAACTTACAAGTGAAGTGTTGTTGTTTTTATATTCATTCCGAATAAGTTCTTGGATCTAATGGGAGTGCATGTACTTGATGAGTTTTGATCGTGCTATGTCGAAGAGAAGTTTATAATCTTATTAGGATATTTTCTAACTAAAGGTAATTGACTGTAATGGTTCGAAAACTGAGTAAAATCGCATGTTTCTTTGTGGCCTGTCGTCGTTGACATTAAAGATACACCGTTTGGACTCGGTCTGTTATTTTTGTACATGTATAAGATCTAAGTTAGTAGAGTTACTTGTGTCATATATGTATTTATAATATCTTTGGCTGAGGCCACACTGGGATGTTAATTGTAGTAAAATAGTTACGCATTATTAGTGTAATAAAATAGTGAGCCTGATTTTCTCGACTGAAATATGATGGATTCCAGATGTGGGTCGACAGTTCAACCACCCCGTGGAATTACCTCAAACATCAAGACATCACAAACTGTCAACTAAGTCAATACGTTTAGATAAGGTAACTATATAGTGAGGCCCTGCTAGGGGTTTTAGGGATAAGGATAACTAGAACAATTATTATAGTGATAAGGGGCAACTGCCCTTGGAATTATAGGGATAGGCTGGATAATCAGCCAGGGAGGGGGTACTCCCTTATATGGGCTATACGGATATATGCTGCCCCAAAGGGTATGGTTTTCGATCTGCCGAGGTCTAGGATAGGGTATCCTATTTACGGTTTTGGCCTGGGTAAGGGTATGGATTTTGATTTACTTGTCGTTAACGCCATGCTTAGCGCTCTATCGACCACGCTACAGCTTAAAATACCATTGAGTAATTGTAATTGAGTATGAATCTATGGTTTGGGTCTCGGTTAGGGTATAGAGTTTTTGCTTCAAGTCTCGGATAGGGTATGGTAAAGGCAGCATTTTAAGGTCTGGGATAGGGCAGGGTTTTGAGGGCCTTGTGGCACAGAACTACCCAAAAATCTTCTGAGTACCCGCCCCCCCCCCCCCCCCCCAGGATAATCTGTTAGTTTTAGAGATAATATACATAATTGCATGGATACTTTTAGGGATAAGTGTTTGGGCCTGTTCCGGCCGAACTATTTAGATAATTGAAAACTGTTTTCGTTTGACATTGCGCGCGGGCTGCCTGTGGCCGAAAGTCACGTGACTTACAGCACGTGGTCTGAGATGCTTGAATGCATGTTTTGCAGAGCCAGTTTCCAGGAGTCTGTTCTGGGCACAATTTCGGTTTGTAATTCATTGAATTTATGTCTTTGTTTATTCGTTCTAGTTTTCACCGTACGCTTGTTATCCGCTGTTGTTGTCAATAAACTTTGTAAGAAACTCTCGCAACGTTATCTTAAGGAAAATTAGAAGCTGTTTACCTTACAAACAGATAATCTTATTCTATAATAGTATGATAAGTCCTATAATGAATTATGTAAATGTTATCTGGATAAGTTGTGATAAAGTAAGTTTAGGCAGAGTGTTGAAGTTACAAAAGCGAGCCGCGAGGGTGATCCTCAATGCTGATCATCAAGCACCTTCTGTTGCGCTTTTTAACCAGCTGAAGTGGCTACCTTTTTATGAGGATGCTAACTTAACTAAGTGTCTTATCGCATTTAAAAGGCTGCAGGGTGAGGTGCCTTTATATCTGACAAATCTACTCAAATTGAACAGTGATTTACATGAGCGACATACAAGATACTCTAATTTCAACTTAGTATGTCCTAGATTTAATAGACAGACTGAAGAGGAAGGACTTTTAATGTTACAACATGCCAGCTTTGGAACCGTCTACCATTATCGTTAAAGACACTTTAGCACGCCCCGTGATACTTTGCGCGAAACCTGTGTTTTTGTTTTGATTTCGTGTTCACTGACTGTGACGCGACGAGCGCCTAATTCAACAAGTAACTCAACATCGGTCAAACTTCTATGAAACTTTATATAAACGGAAATAATGCCTAGTTTAAGAAATAACTAAAAGCCCTAAAATCGATTCAGCGTTGAAAGCTGAGACTTATTCATTAATCAAACATCCACAAAGGTAGAACTTGGAAGAAAACTTGATGCAGGACGTTTAATTATTCAGCGCGTTCTTATGCATTTCATACGAGATTATAGAACGCAAACAGTTTCATTCTTGATCAAATACACATCTAACTAATAATCTAGATGAGGAATAAGTCAAGCAACAACATACAGCAATAGAAAATCAGTAGCAGCAATAATTTTATTTGCTTCCTGAGGAGAATATTATAAGTGTGTGTACTGACCGATCGCTAACAAAGTATTTGCGTTGACTGGACTTCGGTTTGAACACTTACGAGCTACTAAATATCGGAATTAGTAGCACGGATACAACGGAGGAACGGCAAGGTATTCTTTGAGTTTATCTACTGATATACACGCAACTAGGAAACTGAACCACGAGTATCATACCGTTGGAGAATCGACAGTCCTTTGAACAGCCAGATCGAGTCATCCGCTCGGCATCCGCTAAGTCGCCGGCTATTTACAAATGTACTCAGAAAAGCAGGAACGCAGAGTACTCTCCAAACTCACCGCAGTTGCTTGTGTTTCCCTATCTGAAAGATCGAAGAATTATCGGCGAATGATCTTCTTTCTTCTTACCTTCGTTTTAGGAAGGAAGACAGATCGTGACAATTTTCTCGGCGGTTGTTCTTCGCTGGCGCCATCTCGAATTTGCTAGGCCGTTGGATGTCACAAAAACTGTCAGCAAATTTTGGTTCAATATTTAAAAGAATGCCCTAAATAAGTTCTTAAGAAGAGTATTCATCGTATGTGCGTATACAATAGTAACTATCAGCGGTAACAACAACGATGCAAGGAGATTCTTTACATGTATACATCGCCGGTCCCAGAACTGAATTTCGTGGTCCACGAAAATACTTGTTTCGCGCAAAGCATCACGGGGCGTGCTAAAGGGTCTTTAAGACGGAAATAATCTATCAGTTCCTTTAGAGTTATATATGGAGTTATGTTTTAGGCAGCAACAATCTCTAAATCATTTTATTGTATAGTTGGCAGTCTGTCATTTTCTATTTTATTATTAATATTTTAAGGTATTGCACAAAGTATATATATATAACATAATAATATTTTAATGAAGTTTTGTATTTATCTCGTTTTTATCTTATATATAGTTTTGTAATTTAGCTTTTTATATAACTAGTTTGTATTGTCAGTTATTGAGGGCCACAAGTTTGTTAGCTTTAATTTGCTATTTAGTGCTACCCTCTGTAAATAAAGACTTTATTATTATTATTATTATTATTATTATTATTATTATTATTATTATTATAGGAGTGAAATTTATAGTGCGACAAGTTGAAATATCTGTGCCCTGGTTCGTGCCCCACAATAAGGAATAACTATCCTTGACATTATAGGAATAAGCAATACCCTCTAACAGGGCCTCTATAGTTAACTATTCTCAGCGGTCTTACCCAAGTACGAATAAGAGGCACAACCTACAGAATCCCCTCACCATTTGAGCGAGGTCGCCAAACCTTCGACATCTAAGTAGTCCTCTCGTCTGTGGTATTATGGCGAAGCAAGTTTTCCACCCACCATAGCATCCATTTATGAATGTCTTGGCTCCCCAAGTACAAACCGAACACCCTCCACCGGCTCAAGCTAACCCAGGTGTTAAACTATTTCCGTTCGTGTTTCTTTATTTTGTTGCCGTTCTCGCGGTTATCGGCTTCTTGTGTGTATAAAGTCATGGGATGTGTTTGGCTATTTGTTCCCTCATGGCTGTTATTGGCATACTTTTTGTATTACATGTGTTATGTGAGCGGTCTCGGCGAAAATTTTCTAACCCGCTCTTCTCTGCTGTATAAGTCATGAGATGTGTTTGTCTATTTGTTTCCTCATGGCTGTTATTGGCATGCTTATTGTAATGCATGTGTTAGGTGAGCGGTCTCGGCGAATGTTTTCTACGCCGTTCTTCTCGTATAAATCATGATATGTGTTGAGCTATTTGTTCCCTCATTACTGTTATTGGCATGTTGTATTTTAGTGCATGTGTTATATGAGCGGTATCAGTAGAGTTTTTCTACGCCACTCTTTTTGTTTTAGTCATGGGTTGTGTTGGGCTATTTGTTCCCTCATTACTATTATGAGCATACTGTATTTTAGTGAATGTGTTATGTGTGCGCTCTTTGCGAAATATTTTTCTACTACGCTCTTCCCGTGCAGATCGTATATCGATTTGACTCATTGTTCCTTCATTTGGCAGTTCGTTGCCCCTTTCCGCCTACGTCGTGGTACACACTTGGTTTATTTGGCTTGTTCATGACAACAGTTTCAATTATTGTGCATTGGTCAAGTACCTCTCGCTAGTTGGGTATTATCTTGCTTTCCATTGCAATTATCCTCACTGGTTGTCCCGCTGTTCCTGTTGTGCCCTGGCCTGGCATTCATTTGTTGATTACCGTTTATTACCATTGTTTCAGCTGTGTTTCAGCTTATATATATTGTTTCTCACTTTTTGGTAATACTACTCCGCATTCCTCAATTTTGGGTTACCTCATTTGCTTTCGCCACGCCTTTTTCATTTTCTCGCTCGAGGGTGACAGCTTTAAAAGGGGAGTCTAATTCCCTCTCGGATTACAGAGGTTTAAGGTAGTCATCCTCTGAGCTGCGCTATTTTCTACTCGTTTGTTTCTTTTCCCAGCGATCATCTAAGTGTTTCAAGCCAAGCTCGCTCTTTCATTACTGGGAACTAACGCAGGGGTTCAACCCTACTCGCGTTACCGACCGCTTTTTCGCCTATTCGGCATGACGGCAACCCCTTTACGCACGCGCAGCCCAGGGGTTGGGAGCTGGTAACACCCACATATCTCTAGATTTCCTCAGTTCTATGCTTAGTGGCCACGATGCGTCTATGCTGGCCTTCAGGGACCCCAACAGTTTTGTCACCGGAGGTTCTCAACAGGGTCGCAAGCGTAAGTCGACCTTTTTAGCCGTTTTCAGTTCTGGGCCTCTGTGGGTCTCGGAGTTTTTAGTGTTGGGTTGTCTTCGTGGGGTTAAGGTTATATAACCATGTTATGATCGTTGGCATTCTAAGATCACTGTGACCGCCGGATATCCGTAACTCAATGAGTACGGGGATACTATTCTCATCGGTCTTACCCAAGTACGAATAAGAGGCACAACCTACAGAATCACCTCGCCATTTGAGCGAGGTGGCCGTATTCGGCACGGAGTTCGCCAGCCTTTATATCCTTTTCTCATTTCCCCTCATCCTAATCCACATGGTGGCTGCTTCCGAACCTTTCCCTTCCCACCCACCCTATTGGGTGACTCCTCCTGCATTCAAGGAGCGGCCGCCGGATATCCGTAAATCAATGAGTACGGGTGAGACCGATGAGAATAGGATCAGATACTTTTCTTTATTTCTTGCCACCATTGTCCGCACAGTTTAGTTTACCACAGTAAACTTCAAAATGCAGGTCATAGTGGTAGTCTATCTTTTTGTGTCCTCCCTTGTTGCCAATATACAGACATATATAGTAGTAAATAGAAGGAAATCAGGACGATATCTGTATCAGATTTAAAAATCACTTATCGGTCGGTGGTTTCCTTTGTTTTTGCTTCATGAATTATTAATGGTTTGATAAATATTATATAATATATATATAGTATGACCGCTGCCTTAAATTCATTGTTTTAAATTAAGTGGGTAAATATAGCATGTATCAGTGGCTTCCCTCAGGGAAGCGACCCATTTTTTGGGAAAAGTAAATTTTAAAAATGTGATTTTTAACTATACCTCTTTTTCGAGCTCTCTACGTATTAGTTTCTTGCCTTTCTCATGCAAATTGTCAATCAACAACTGGTAGAGGAAAAAGGTGGTCGAGGAATACATGAACATTTTTAGGCGAGTCGTCAGATTTTTAAACTTAATTAATATCATTTTTTTTAGCGACAGACCAATCCACCATCACGAGCCAGTGGGTGATGGTAAACAGGCTACTATTTCTGTGTAACATTTTCTGATTTTCTTTTTAACTTGACGTAAGTCCTTCCTCGCAAGCAAAGCAACGCTAATACTTAGCATAATGCTATTGTTTTAATATTGTGCAACTTGGTTGATCGTATTGTAGCAGTTTAAAGGTCTCAAAACTATAATGAGAGTGCAATCCAAATCGAAGAACATTTAGCAAATTTAATTTAGCACGGAGCCTCGTATTGAAACCTTTGTGGGTGACAAGTAAAGCATATCGCGGAAGTGGGCTATTATAAGCTCTTCTGAGACTAATCGATAAACCACAGGTAACCCAACAGACTAATAAGCCGGATATATACGTCGAGTCTGGGAAGGCTGGTCTTATTCAATTAAATTCGGCTGAAATGCGACAGTTGATTTCATACGGCAAAAAATCGACGTATAAATAAACTGTAGCATTTCTGCCGAACTTAATAGACCAGTTCGCGGTTAATTCCGACATTTTGAAAGGGGTGCAAACAAGGCGCGACATACAGTATTTGTCTGTTAAAACGAGTCAAAGTCTGCGGGAACATTTACAGACTGTATGGAAAACTAAAAAAAAGAATTGCACGCTTCCCAGCACAGCTACATCCCTCAAATTTCGATCAGTTAATCTTTTATCTGGTACCTTAAGTTTGTATCTGAAAAATATTTTACGGATTTTATTTGGCATCGGATTCTCATACAAACACTGTATTTTGTGCTATGTGCGAAATATTTTCAGAATATACTTTCAAAAAGTCGGAAATAACCGAACTGGTTTATTGAATTGACTTCGACATGGCAGAAATTCGACGTTTCGCAGCAGAGTAGAGGCCTCTTACCGGTGGGCCTGCTGTGCTATTCACCCTATACCGCTGACCACTCGTATTTCAGTCATGCTCTGCCTCGATCCTCGCCCGTGATACAACAACTTGTTGCACTGTTTTGAGGTTGAAAATACGTTCTGAGAGACAAATACTGGAGACCGCAGGATATCTCACAGGTTAGTGTTTGACAACTTGTTTTACTTTAGTTTATTTTTATCAGAGAGGAGTTCATATGGGACAGTGAATCACTGTGGTGGCTATCTTGAATATATCACCTCGAAGCGTCAAAGCGCTCTGAAGAAAATTCTAATTACGACAAGCTGACTTAATAATTCAACAAGGTAAGATAATAACGAAGATCATTTGTGAATTTAAACCCAGTAGGATGACTTTTGCCAGATGACTTTTGATCGAACTCTGCAAAGAACCGGGAAAGAAGAGAAATTACGGATCACAAATGTATTGAAATAGCGACCTGAATATTAAAATTGGGGTTAAAGTAAACATTATATGTAGGAATAAAACGTTATGTGGTTTAAATTAATTTCGAGAGAAAGAAAAACATATATTTTGCTCTCACACCGGTTTCCTCACCATGCACGACGCCATGTACACCGTATTCGGAGTGCCGAACAGAACTCCCTTATATGAAGGGTACATGGGTGTTCGTCGTACCTTTTAGGGGTCAATAATAATACTCTTTATTTGCACCACTATTTAGAATTTTACAAAACTAAAAGAAAAATTATCTTATAAATTACCATATACATACATTACAAAAGAAAGACCAGGAAAGAGAGCGCAGGGGAGCTGGAGTAACGTAGGTTTTCGAAGCCAACTCCCCATTAAATAAATTTCACATAAATAAGGTCAAAATCAGGAGTTTGATACCACTTAGGGTATCCACGATCAAACACAGACATTTCTATGTAAAGCGGAACCTTTCAGGGGTCGGGTGTCAATAGCAATAAAGGGCATCGAAAGTTTAAAATGTTGGCATGTTTTTATCGGTATCTTTTAGGGGTCAAAATAAGCTTGAGCTACGCCCATTTTAGTACCTCTTTGGGGTCAAATCGAAAATGTCCGACGAGCATCCCTACCCCTTTTATATGGGAGTCCCTCCCCCGGGATATCGCGCCTTGTTTGCAACCCTTTCAAAATGTCGAAATTAACCGCGGACTGGTCTATTATGTTCGGCAGAAATGCGACAGTTTATTGCCGTATTAAATCAACTGTCGCATTTCTGCCGAATTTAATTGAATAAGACCACAAGCTTCCCAGAAGTTTACTGTGGTTTACCGATTAGTCTCTTATAATAGCCCACTTCCGCGATATGCTTTACTTGTCACGCACAAAGGTTGCAATACGAGCCTCCGTGCTAAATTAAATTAATTATTTTCTCTGTGAAAAGAATTGAAACCTTTGTGCGTGACAAGTAAAGCATATCGCGGAAGTGGGCAATTATCTCCAGCAACGGTTAAGGCCTGGTTCATTTAAAGGAAAATATATTTATAGTAAATAAATGTTTCTAACAGGAACAACAGTTTAAACAAAATCTAATCACACCATAATTCCTTAATTGTCATATCACGTGATCGATGACGTCATAATTGGAGAACATCATTTAATCACGTGACCTATTTTCGCCATAATAACTCGTTAACGAAATATTGTAGTCATCGGTTCTAAGATTTAATCTTAACCACATCCACTCATTACCCTTACTGTTTCTGTTAAACTCCGAGCCGCGTTTCTGATTTACTGGTCTAAGTCACGTGACAGACCACATTTTGCAGCACACAAACCACTTAAGGGAGTCAATAATGATTATTTCTCTTTTCGTGTGAGCTCGTAACTAGATGCTTCTTAGCGCAGTCCGGGTCGGTAGTGCAGTGGCACCGAAGCCCGCGTACTGTTTGCTATGCCATACTGACGAGTTCTAATAAGAACGAAACAGCTGTCTATGGCTGCAATCTAGTCCGAGCACTTTTCGTGTCAGGCCTAGTTAACCGTAGTGCTTTGTGTTCGAATTTTACGTTGTACATCAGCTTTGCTGTATAGTCTTCGAACTTTTCATTCTTAATCGTTTATCTTTTGGCTGTATAGGTCCTCACTTCGGATCCAACGTATTTTTGCAGGTTTTTTTTGTTCACGGTATTTGCTTATATATTTCCTATTGTGGATTTTTGTACCGTAGGTCTTATATAGATCCGATTATTCCTGCTATTGTCATCATTTTTATAAAGCTGGTCTGGCCAGCATAACTATATTTCTCGCAAAGGACTGACACGTTTAGTTCAGATTTGCTTGGTTTTTGGCTTTTCGCCACACGTAATGACGTGTGACCCGATAAGCAAGCTTTTCTGTGAGCTTCTGAGCGCAGTTCGGGTCGGTAGTGCAGTGGCACCGAAGCCCGCGTACTATTTGCTATGCCATACTGACGAGTTATAATAAGAACGAAACAGTTGTCTATGGCTGCAATCTAGTCCGAGCACTCTTCGTGTCAGGCCGTGCTTTGTGTTAGAAGTTTACGTTGTATATCAGCTTTGCTGTATAGTCTTCGAACTTTTCATTCTTAATCGTTTATCTTTTGGCTGTATAGGTCCTCACTTCAGATCCAACGTATTTTTGCAGGATTTTTGTTCACGGTATTTGCTTATATTTTCAACAAACATGCATCTAGTCTTAAACATAGGGCCCCTAAGGGCAACACGTGGATGGTCAGTGAGCTATTTTGGTATATACTAAAAATCGCATGACCGATGACGTCATCGTTACGTCATCACCACTAGGTGCTTGATAGGGACCTACTACCATGTCTGTCAGGTTTGAGCGTGTGGGCATTAGAAATGAGGGAGGTATGGCATGTACTTAAACTCACGTGACCGATGACGTCATCGTTACGTCATCACGACTAAGTGATTGATAGGGACCCACTACATGTCTGTCAGGTTTGAGCGTGTGGGCATTAGAAATGAGGGAGGTATGGCATGTACTTAAAATCACGTGACCGATGACGTCATCGTTACGTCATCACGACTAAGTGATTGATAGGGACCCACTACATGTCTGTCGGGTTTGAGCGTGTGGGCATTAGAAATGAGGGAGGTATGGCATGTACTTAAAATCACGTGACCGATGACGTCATCACGACTAAGTGATTGATAGGGACCCACTACATGTCTGTCGGGTTTGAGCGTGTGGGCATTAGAAATGAGGGAGGTATGGCATGTACTTAAAATCACATGTACTTAAAGTCACGGTATTGGTCAGTGAGCTATTTTGGTATATACTAAAAATCGCATGACCAATTACGTCATCATTACGTCATCACCACTAAGTGAATCGTGGGAAAATATATCGCGCAGAATGACCTTTGTTTCATGGACATATTCAAATGAGCTGCCCTTACACAATAGACCGTGGAAAACGATTTTTGATTTGTCCAAGCAGTCACGTGAAGTTATTTACGTCACTTCAACGCAAAGCCAAACCTGTCCGTCTCACGTTGATTGAAAAATAAAACTTGTACACAAATTATCCAGAGAGTTATCAATAAAAGTAACATGCAGAAGCATTAATTAGAACCAACTCTAAGTATCATTACTTAATCCACATAAAAGATTATCGACTGAGTTTCATTTTGATCAGAACTTTCAATTTTAAAGCATGTGGAATCTGTGTTCAAACTTGTTTGTGATACGATTTGAACGTAATCGTTTGAAAGGGGCATAGCAGCTTTGATAACCCTCGCGGTTTTATGTTATGATTTTGTTTCACAAAACTGACTCTGCCAAGAGCTTCTAGTTCAATTCAAAACTCTTTGTGAAAGAATAAGTTTCGGGAAGAACGCTAAGAGAACGCTAAGTTAAACAATCGGCGCTCAATTCAAAACTATTGGTGTAAGAATAAGTTTCGGGAAGAACGCTAACAGAACGCTTAGTTAAACAATCGGCGCTCAATTCAAAACTCTTGGTGTAAGAATCAGTTTCGGGAAGAACGCTATGAGAACGCTAAGTTAAACAATCGGCGCTCAATTCAAAACTCTTGGTGAAAGAATAAGTTTCGGGAAGAACGCTAAGAGAACGCTAAGTTAAACAATCGGCGCTCAATTCAAAACTCTTGGTGTAAGAATCAGTTTCGGTAACAACGCTAACAGAATGCTAAGTTAAACAATCGGCGCTCAATTCAAAACTCTTGGTGAAAGAATAAGTTTCGGGAAGAACGCTAAGAGAACGCTAAGTTAAACAATCGGCGCTCAATTCAAAACTATTGGTGTAAGAATAAGTTTCGGGAAGAACGCTAACAGAACGCTTAGTTAAACAATCGGCGCTCAATTCAAAACTCTTGGTGTAAGAATCAGTTTCGGGAAGAACGCTATGAGAACGCTAAGTTAAAGTGCACCTAACGTTTATTTTGTTATCATAAATATCGATTCTACATCAAGCTTTGAGTATTTCTGTGAAGAAAGTTTTGGTTTACAGAGAATACTCTATGTTCTACGTTTGTTTGAAATCGTGAAAATGTGACCTTTCCTGACCCATGACCGCGTAAGCAAAAGCCTGGGTCGATCCCTGGGTTGACGTCATCTCATTAATGCATTATTCTCCATGGCGTCTTTCTATCACAACAACATCGATTTATAGAGAATATACACTGTTTGCAAGTTGTTAGTTAAGAAAAAAGTCATTTTAGTCAACATGTTAAGTATTTATTCAAATTATTGCAAAGTCGAATTAATTATATGACGTCTACCCAGGGATCGACCCAGGCTTTTACTTACGCGGTCGTGGGTCAGGAAAGGTCACATTTTCACGATTTCAAACAAGCGTAGAACATAAAGTATTCACTTTAAACCAAAACTTTCTTCACGGAAGTACTCAAAGCTTGATGTAGTATCGATATTTATGATAACAAAATAAACGTTAGGTGCACTTTAAACAATCGGGGCTCAAATCAAAACTCTTGGTGAAAAAATAAGTTTCGGGAAGAACGCTAAGAGAACGCTAAGTTAAACAATCGGCGCTCAATTCAAAACTCTTGGTGAAAGAATAAGTTTCCGTAAGAACGCTAACAGAACGGTAAGTTAAACGCTTGATTCGACTTTACTTACTTGGTTGTCCTGCTAGTGCTCGGCAAAACTTTACTTTGATTTCACACATTGATAACACCATCTGTCTGCATGTTTATTACGACTTTCAAGAACTGTCGTCTGTGTTAAAATTGACTTTAAAACCAGAAGTGCCGTTTAATAATAAAAACCTTCCAAGAGCCGTCCTGCTAATGCTCGGCAAAACTTTACTTTGACATCACAGCCATCGATCAATACAACCAGATACAACGTGCAAAGGTATTACGTCACAGGCTTAATTTACATGCTTCTGACCGAGCGAAATTTGTCGCCTTAATTTTGCCATGTTCCACTGAGCTTTTGCAGTTTTGGAGGGTAGGATATTCAGTTCTAACAACAGAAGCCGATGACTTAAACCTTGTTTCATAAAATAAGTGAAAACAATTTTCGTTTAATTGACACTTTACGATGTCGGTGATAAGCAGTTTGCGATAGGGAGCGCAGGGAGCTGTTTAGCGCTAGCGAATGGTCTATCAAAATGTCCAAGTACTCGTCGTTTTTAGCCTCAGATTGGATACTCGCAAAAAAATAACAAAAGGTTTGCTATTTCTCGGTGCTCGCAAGGATCCCAAACCATATCTGCTTGTGCTCGCCATAAAAATGCCAACTGCTCGCCAGTGCTCGAATTCACTATTCCTAACGTTTTCCTACGTAACTTGAAACAAGAACACAAATGTGATAAGAGCGACGCAACTTACAATAATCGATCGCGCTTAAAACACATGTTGCTGACATTAATACATTTTGGTGCTTTGCAATTTGAATTTCCCGCTTGGCTGATTAGGCCAGGCCTGACAATCGTACATTTGAGGTCCACTGGGATTACGGAAGGCAGGAGGAGGCGGAGCTTAGCACTGAGTGCTCGCGATTTTCACCATTGTCTAAAGGGACTAGCCTGCGTGCAGACGTTCTCTCTCCCTGCAAAAATCGGGAAAGAGACGTCTGCGAAACGCCGTTGATAATCGTGTTCTGGTCATAAATTATCATAATTAAAATTCGTAATTATTTGTCCTAGGCGATTTTAGCGAACACAACATTCTCGGTCTACTTCTTTCAGAAAGAGTTGCTGGACATTTTCTCTCAAAACTGTATTCTTCCATGCATACTACAGCCGATGCAATCTGGCTATAAGTTCCACAAAACAAACTTTCAAGGCATCCGTGTTATAACATTTGTTTTGCTCGGCCATTCAACCGGCTTGACTTGACGACTGTCTTCTGTGTTTTGTTTGGTTCAATATTTTCACATACAACAACTGAATCATCCAGAATTGGTAACACGGACGAACAAATGTGAGAAAGTGGAATATCATGGAGGTACGTACATTTATTTGATTTTGTCGCTGCAGGAGTTTATATTCTTGTGGTCGGCAACCTTCTACGAGGGAAGTAGGTCGGCTCGATCGCATTTCCATCTAGAGCAGCTCGTTTTGGGGCAGAGCTGGAGTCAGTCTTACTCAAACAATTCTCTAGCACATGTACTGTCCCTTTTCTTTACGACCAGACCTGCGTTTGTGGCTTTCGAATGATAACTCTCGTAAAGATCTGCCTTCGAACTTCAAGACGCAGTGTATACAAATGAATACCACTTTCGAAAAGTAAACATGGGGCCATCTCGGAAGTTATTAGCCAATCATATATGACTTTATGACAATCCTCCGTCAACAGCCAATCAGCGCGCGGTCCTCAAATACTGGAAAGAAACACGTGACCAGAACACGATTATCAACGGCGTTTCGCAGACGTCTCTTTCCCGATTTTTGCAGGGAGAGAGAACGTCTGCACGCAGGCTATAAAGGGACATGTTTGGCTAGATCCTCATTACGGGAAAAAAGTAAAAACCGATACAACTTGGAATGCAAAGTTCAAGTCATTATTTTTACTTAGACTGATTATTGACTTATACCTTTCATTTGCCGAGTGAAACTTGAAACATTTTCCAACACAGACCGAGAAAAAGCAATTCAAAACCGGTCCAAAACTTTGCTTCAGTCAAATTTTGGTCAAATTTACCCAATATTTGACTGAAAAGCGATACTACTTAGCGAGCTTCAACCTTCGTAATACTTTTCAAAAAGCTTCGTTAGCCCTTAATCTCACATAAGTCCAGTGAAACTTTAATACTTTCTAAATCTGAGAAACTAAAAAAGTTATAAAATGAGGGAGACCTCGCTCAAATTTGGCCCATTCTTCTGTAAATCTGATAAAAATTTTGAAATACCCGCGCGCTTGAGTGATCACTTCATATGTAAATTAGCCCTCGTTAACGAGATATGTCCATTCATTCTGCGCGATGCAATACCATGCCTGTCCAAGTTTGAACTGTCTGGCATTAGAAATGAAGGAGATATGGGCATGTAGTTAACATCACGTAACCGATGACGTAATCGTTACGTCATCGCCACTAAGGCCCGGTTCAAACGTCGAACTTTTCATGCGCCGATCCTAATTAGATCAAAGAAGCCGCCTAATTATCTTTTGTTTCAATTGAGTTCGGCGAATGAAAAGTTCGACGTTTGAACCGGGCCTAAGTGATTGATAGGGACCCACTATCCTGTCTGTCCCGGTTTGAACTGTCTGCAATAAGATATGAGGGAGATATGGGCATGTACTTAAAATCACGTGACCGATGACGTCTTCGTTCCGTCATTACCACTAAGTGCTTGATAAGGACCCACTACCATGTCTGTCCAGGTTTGGAGTGTCTGGTATTGAGAGGGCACCGTCAATACATCTTCTCCTGCATGACAAATCTTTCATTCCATAAGAAAGAAGAGCCTGCACAATGCCATTGTTTTCAGAGTATTTACCGTTAGTCCACGAACGGAACATTCCCATTGGCTAGAATGTGACAGGTGTCAAGTTTTAATTAAGCACACACGAAACTGAATGTTGACATTTCCATTCGGTTGAAGTATTACTACGTTCACACTGGTCTCCTTCGTTTCTGCAACAACATCAATATTTAAATGTTGAGTGAGTCCTGTTGAACTTGAAACAAAGACTTTCTCGACGACCGCGAATAAGTCGTTTTTATTAGTACATTTTCAGACCGTGGTTGTTTTCTTGCCAACGGTAGCTGGCGTTTGCTTCGAATGGCTTCAGGACAAGGACTACTGCAGCTTTCTCCAGCTCCACTTACAAAGTTTTTCACGTAAAAGTACAAATCATTGAGATTTCTAATCTTAAGCTTCCTCGCACAGGGATTACAAACTCGACTCGAGAATCCAGGAGAATTGACAACACTGATGTTAATAGCTGTGCAAAGCGAAGCTATTAAATACCGCACCACGGCTTCCTAAGGAATAAAAAGATTATCCGTAGAAATATCTCCAGAACGACCTGGAATTCCGTACCTAACCTTGAATCAACACTTGCAAAGGCGGCAAAAATCATTCACGGATGTTTCTTTTGGTTTTCGACCTCTCTTACTGGTAATTACTTTCTTTGGAGTTTCTTCTTGGTCCAAATGCACTCGTTTGTATTATGATTAATACCGCGAAAATGTTGAACGCGGAGCGCTGTCTTGTTGACATTTAGCGCGATTTTCATTGGCCATTTTTGTTACACTTGGAGCGTGACGGGCTGTCAAGCGTGGAGGGGCGTAATTATCTTTCTTCCCCTCCCTTCCCCCTTCACCCCCCTTCCCCTCTCTTCATTTTTGTCCTCGCCCCATTTTGACCGCGTGCCACAGGTGACCCAATCCGAAAAAAAAACGAGCGAAACAAATTACAGTAGAGCCGGCAAGCAGGCTATGTCTCACTGATCCGGGACAACGGGACAACAAAATTGTATGCATACTAATGAGTATAGCTGAGAGGCCGGGGCAACGGGACAACCATTTTGACGAAATAGTTCTAGTCTCAAGTCGTCCCACTGAGGAGGGAGGGGGGGGCGCTTATTTCGAATATCGTGCACAAGTGGAACGCTTAATCGAGGGGGCGCTTATTTGAGGGAGGGCGCTTAATCTAGGAAATACGTTATGACTGTGGAAAGCTTGTCCACGCCTTTGTAATATCTAAGATAGATTCTTGCCGATAGCATATTGTACGGACTGCCATCTGTAGAATTGGACAAACTACAAAACACAGCTGCTATATAGACTTGTTTCTATGGTTACGAGAACTGACCACATCACTCCCGTACTCCGCGATCTTCATTGGCTCCCTATCCGTGAGAGGATATCTTTTAAAGATACTCTCAATAAATTTCCAGGCTCTACACGGTCTAGCACCTACATATATCTCGGAACTCTTAAGAGTTCTATCAGCCTAATCGTGTCCTTACAGATATTTTCCTAAGTGACATTTCCTGCTGTAATTGATTATTTTATGTACCAAAGAAACTGTATTTTATGTATAATTTATCCACATTCTTAAGTTGATGTATATAGTTGTAATATATTTATATAGTTATCTGTAACTGAAAGCATTGAGTCGCAGTATAATGCTCCTAATACGTATTTATTATATTATCAGTTCATCTTTTACCTGTTATCTTATAAAGTTTGCAGACAATATTTCAGAAATTCTATTTTATGGAAATTATTTGGCACCGGATTCCCATACAAACACTGTATTTCGCGCCATGTTTGCACCCCTTTCAAAATGTCGGAATTAACCGCGAACTGGTCTGTTGTAATGTTGGTTACTGAACCTAACTTGCTTCACCGAGATAAATAACCGAATGGCTTTGTCACTAAACAGATTCTGTGATGATTTAAAAAAATAACTTCTAAAAAAAATGTTTCGAATACAGTAGAACAACAAGGGGAAGTAACTTAAACAACAGGCCCTGAGTGGCATTAATTAACTCGGGCCACCTAGGAATAGGTGAATACATGTAGTTCCAACATATTTTTGTGTCATACATGGTTTGTGCTAGGGAAGCCGGATAATAGAAGTCGTCAGATTGCCTGTTTGTTGCCCCATTTCAGACCACGTGATACTTCTCCATAAGATTCAGTGCTTTGTTTTCCAATTATAGAAATTTCTTGCGCTCTTGGCTCTTGTACGGTGGCCCACAAAGGCAATACAAATATATTTCCAGTACAGGCCAAAATGAAATGAGTGCCAAAATATTTTCAGTACAGTAAAAAATACTGAGAAATTATGCACATAAATATATTCAAGTACAGAAATATATTCCAGTAGGGACAAACATATATTATCCAGTACAGAAATATTTCCAATGCAGAATATATCCAGTGCAAAAATATTTCCAGTGCAGAAATATTTCCAGTGCAGAAATATTTCCAGTGCAGAAATATTTCCAGTGCAGAAATATTTCCACTACAGAAATATTTCCACTACAGAAATATATCCAGAGCTAGATTTTCCCATAGTCCTTTGCGCTTCAGTATTACATGTGCTCCAGCCAAGATCCGTGCGCGTTCGCAATGCCAAAGTATCTAGGGGGTGGGGCATTTGATCGGAGTTTAAAAAGTACATTCTGTCTGAGTGTCTACAAATACGCATCGTTCGCGTCGAAATGGCGAACGTACGCCGTCTTCGAGGACTTCCAAGATAAGGATTGCGCATTCGTAGAGGCCTGGCTTGAAAGAGTGAACCTGGCAAATTTGAAGACCACTTTCAGAGGTAAATTGTTTATGTTTAAACCTATAATCTATGTTGTTTTCCTTTTCAGTCTTCGTGAACTTTGACCGACTGCGTGATATCATGTGCGTGACAAGAGTTGTTATGAGTTCCTAGAGAGCGCGTGAGTTAAAACAATTATTATATCGGTAAATTTCAAACCATTACGTTTATTATAAAGTATATAACGGAAACCAAGAACGACCGAGCCGGTAGAAATGATTATTCTCATTCCTGACCGGTTGAAGATGGTTTTCACCGTCGGTGTTTCCTGTGATTTGCTTGAGTTAGAGATTGTATGTTCAAATGCCTGGGGGTGGCCCGGGGGGGGGGGGGGGGGGGGGCATGCACAGGTTTGGAATTGACTGATACATTAGTTATACACAGCAACAGACCAACTGATAAAATAAAAATACCTCTATAAATAGGTAAAAACAATGTAAACTTTGCATATGTATAAGAAAAACACATTCTACATTCTGCATTCTGCATTTTTGCCATGGAAAATCTCTTGGCCCCAGTTTTGAAACTTTAAGTCGCAAGTTTACGGCTCCTTTGTTAAGTGGAGTCCTAAACTACACCTGATCCCTCCATACGTCCTTCTCCGTAAGCGTTTTGTTCGTCTTTTTTCACAACCTTCAGGGTCCACTTCTCGCATAAGCTGTTCAACAACCCTTCTTGGAACTTGGTAACCTTCCATTCTTAGGACGTACCATATTGAACGATATCCTCCCATGCAACCTGGACCAGTATAAAACTTCCACTTGTATTCGTCCGCGCACCTGATCAATGTCAAAAGGAGGCCGTACTCTCCCAAACGATTTTTTTAAAGTACGTTCAGAAATACTGATGCTATGCAGTTTGGCCAGGAAATTGACAATGCTCTTGTACTCGAATCCTCTTGTGAAATAAAACTCTATCAGATTCCTTTCGTCACCGAACATTTCCAAACAGCCGCCATTTTGTTTGGAGCACGGAATGTTATGAATCTTGGTTTCTAGCATTACCTTAGTTTAGTATAGTTTAGTTACAAGGACGTTTATTATTAGCTCGGGCTGCCTGTGGTTACGGGTCCACAAGGTGGTCAGCGGTTACGCACCAGACATTCTCTTGGCCGCCATGTTTGTTTAGTCGTTTTGAGTTCCGTAGCAAGAGATCTAGTTGTATAAAGCCCACATATGACTGGCACTCGTCACCTTAGTTCGACAACAATTTATACAACTATCTCCAATGGATAAAGTTCTGCGACCGGAACGCCTGGAGACGGATCCTAATAGTAGCGTGGCCTCGAAAGAGTGGCTTCATTGGAAACGAACCTTCGAGAACTTTCTAACGGTGTTACCACAAGAGAACCTCGATAAATTTGGCGTATTAACTAACTATGTGTCGCCTACGGTCTTCCAATACATCGAAGAGTGTACCGGTTATGAAGCCGCTGTTGAGGTATTGCAAACTCTCTTCGTGAAGCCAACCAACGAAATTTACGCCCGCCATGTACTGGCAACAAGACGTCAACAATCTACCGAGACACTCGACGAGTACCTCCAGGCTCTGAAGACACTCGGCAAAGACTGCAACTTCAAGTCTGTCACAGCCGCCCAGTACGGCGAGGAGAGTATCAGAGACGCATTTATTACTGGACTCCAATCTCACTCGATTCGCCAGAGACTATTGGAGAACAAAACACTGGACTTAAAGACAATGTTTGACCAGGCTCGCGCCCTCGAGTCAGCTATGCGTAGCTCTGAATCCTATACGGCACCTCAACCATCTTTCAATGCAGCAGTTCCTCCTTCAGTCACCCTTGGGCAGTCTGACTCTAGCACTCTAGCCGCAGCACCGTCTGAAGGTCCGACGTGTTTCTTTTGTGGAAACAGTAAGCACCCCCGCTCTAGGTGCCCTGCCCGTGACGCAACCTGTCTTAAAAAAAAAAACCCACAGTGTCCTACATGTTTGACAAGCAACATAAAGGGAACATCAAGAATGATAAGATCTTGCGTTGGAAACTTGAGCTCTCCTGCTATAGCTTTGATAACATTCATCGATGAGGAAGTGGACAGGCTACTCAAAGAAGGCATAATAGAACCAAGTCGATCACCGTGGCGAGCTCAGGTCGTAGTAACAAAAGATGAAAACCACAAGAAGAGATTGGCTATAGACTACTCACAGACCATCAACCGGTTTACACTCCTTGATGCCTTCCCTTTGCCAAGAATCAACGAATTGGTCAACAAAATGGCCCAGTACAGAGTCTTCAGTACGATCGATCTCTGCAGCGCATATCATCAAGTGCCACTCAGGGACGGAGATAAGCCTTATACAGCTTTTGAAGCCCGAAACGGACTTTATCAGTTCACACGCCTGCCGTTTGGTGTTACCAACGGTGTAGCCTGTTTCCAAAGGGAAATCATGAAATTCGTACAAGAGGAAAACTTAAAGGCAGTGTTCCCTTATCTCGATAACATAACCATCTGTGGAAAAAATCAAGACGAGCACGACACAAACCTGAACTGTTTTCTTGAAGCTGCTAAGCGTAAGAACATTACCTACAATGAACATACGAGCGCTTCCTCATCGATGAATGTTAAGTCTTCTCGGCTGTACCGTCGAGACTTAGTGGCGATTGGTTTGCAGTCTGCCGTCAGATTTGCAAAAGGTTCAGGTGGATCTATGTTCAGCGTAGTGAAGCCACAGACAGACAGAGAGGGTTCAGAGCCACCGTATTTGAAGATGATGCTTTCGTGTCGTGATTGGAAATCAAGGCCTAGTATAAGGTCAGCACAAAGTCCCGGCAATACTGACAGACGGAGACCTTCATATGTCCGTCCCTGATGGGCGAGATTAATTTCGCAGAATCCTTCGATTTTAGTAGAGAATGCTGATGTAACCATAGATACAGTACTAGAGGAAGGATGAATGGGTAGACCAGCAGATTCCACCAGGTTGGGATGGATAAAACTTTCACTACTTCCGCTGTCAAAGAGGGCCTTAACTTGCTGTCCGTTGATGTCTACAGTTGCCGATGATTTCAGAAGGGATCCTGTAGCCTCCTCCGGGATGGTAGCAAGCGTTGGAGACCAGAGGGCAGCCGAGGTGGTTGAACCATTACTTTTAGGGTTGGTAGACTTTCCTCGACAGACTTTTGCGAAATGGCCTTTTCTTTTCTTTTCTTTTCACGCACATTGCAAGGAAGTGAGCTCAAGCATGCGTCAATTGAGAAGGAAGCCCAAGCGATAGTTGAAGCTGTACGACATTGGAGGCATTTTCTGTCTGGTAGACATTTCAATCTAAAGACGGATCAAAAGTCAGTGTCCTACATGTTTGACAAGCAACATAAAGGGAAAATCAAGAATGATAAGATCTTGCGTTGGAAACTTGAGCTCTCCTGCTATAGCTTTGATATCATTTATCGACCAGGGAAGGACAATATCCCACCGGACACACTATCTCGAGCCACTTGCGCTGCTACAACAGACGAAGCACTGTATAAGCTTCACGAGTCACTCTGCCACCCAGGTATCACAAGATTTTGGCATTTTGTACGTGCCAAAAACCTCCCCTATTCACTTGAGGATATAAAGAAAGTGACAAATGCATGCAATATCTGTCACGAGTGTAAGCCAATATTCCACCGCCCTAAAGAGGCCCATCTCATCAAAGCTACCCAACCATTTGAGAGAATCAACATCGACTTTAAAGGTCCTTTGCCAACAACTAATAAGAACATGTACTTTCTGAACATAGTTGATGAATTCTCCAGGTTTCCTTTCGTGTTCCCATGCCCCGACGTCTCGACAACGACAGTTAAGTGTCTCACTACGCTTTTCTCTCTCTTCGGGATGCCGGCGTATGTTCACTCAGACCGTGGAGCGTCCTTCATGAGTCGGGAGCTACGAGCCTTCCTAACAGAAAAAGGGGTAGCTATGAGCCGTACTACTAGCTACAATCCAGCCGGCAATGGTCAAGTTGAGAGGTATAACGGCACAGTCTGGAAAGCGATCACCACGTGCCTAAAATCAAAGAACCTCCAAGCAAAGCATTGGCAGGATGTTCTTCCGGATGTGTTGCACTCAATCCGTTCACTCTTGTGTACAGCGACGAATGAGACACCACACGAGCGCTTCCTCAGCTTCTCACGAAGATCATCTTCTGGCTGTTCCGTCCCCTCATGGTTGGCTACTCCTGGACCAGTCTTTGTCAAGCGTCAGGTCCGCACTAGCAAATTTGACCCTCTGGTTGATGAAGTGGAGCTGCTTCAAGCAAACCCTCACTACGCTCATGTACGCTATCCAGATGGTCGGGAGACAACGGTATCAACGAAGCACCTTGCTCCTCGAGGTCGGATGATGTCCCAACCCTTGCCGCAACCTGAACTGGGGTTAAATCCTGATTTGTGTCCGATATCAACCGAGGGACACGTGTCGAATGACAACTCTGATGCAGGATCCCCTATCAGCCAAGCACCCAATGTACAGTTCACCCTGCCGAATGACAACTCTGATGCAGGATACCCTATCAGCCAAGCACCTAATGTACAGTTCACCTTGCGACGTTCTGAGCGGGCTCGTCGTCCGGTTGATAGACTAAATCTTTAAACAGAGGGGTGAATGTTATGAATCTTAGTTTCTGGCATATTACCTTAGTTTAGTATAGTTTAGTTACAAGGACGTTTATTATTAGCTCGGGCTGCCTGTGGTTACGGGTCCACAAGGTGGTCAGCGGTTACGCACCAGACATTCTCTTGGCCGCCATGTTTGTTTAGTCGTTTTGAGTTCCGTAGCAAGAGATCTAGTTGTATAAAGCCCACATATGACTGGCACTCGTCACCTTAGTTCGACAACACGGATCTTGGCTGGAGCACGGATCTTGGCTGGAGCACATGTAAACTGAAGCGCAAAGGACTATGGGAAAATCTAGCTCTGAGTGGAAATATTTCTGCAGTGGAAATATTTCTGCACTGGAAATATTTCTGCAGTGGAAATATTTCTGCACTGGAAATATTTCTGCACTGGAAATATTCTAGGCTCGGTTTCAGCCGTTGGGGTGTCGTTTCTCCAAAGCCGCCCCCACTAACGGCTGGGCGCGCGGTCAACACACCGTGTCCGTGACGTCATCTCATTAATTCAATATTATTTATTTATTTGCGTGTAGCGTAGGTTCGATTCCGCGTAAACTTTCAAAACACATTGGAATTCTTTAAACTAAAACTCCAAGTGTTTTATTTAATACCTGTTATTATTAGCTCTCATGTTCACAGTCCAAGTTTTCAAGGAAAGCCCGGCTGTTGAGACACTCGCTGACAGAAATTAGAAGCCGAAATTTATATTAAGTTCAGATGTTATCTCGGAACTCTGAGCTGAGCTAAAGTCGAGTATTCCCGCTTAGTACTTGTGTAGAGTATGTCTTGGGAGACATAAATTGTACAAACTTAGTACATAGGACTTGAAGAATTGTAAGCGATTTTCAAGTGAATCAGAGTTAAACGCGTAAACATGGCCTGCGTCAGACGTGATTTCCTCTCTTCTATAAACTCTTTTAATATGGAGTCGTCAGGCTTTTCTTCGCCGATAAAGGCAGCACTAATTTTCTTTGAAGTAAGAATAGCCGGGCTACCTTGGTCTTGCATCGGTAAAGTTAAATGAGAAATGACTCAACATTAGGAGCTGCGACCTTTGAGCTGACGGTTTCTCAAGTGACTTCGAGAGCCAGTGCGTTTACTGACAAAGTGTCTTCACCCGAAAACTAACTCTTACTTCTTCTTTGTGTGAATCCTTGAATTCTTCGAAACCAAACTTTTCCAGAGCAAATTTAAACGCATTTTGGAACAGCAATCGAAAGTCTTTGGTCCGGCTTTCAAAAGTTTACAATGTAAATTATGCAAATCAATTCAGCGACAGGATTTGAGTGGCAAGGTTGTGATTGGCTAAAACCCGACAATGTCTCCGCTCGCGCGCCCAGCCGTGAGTGGGGAGAGGATCGCGGGCTCACCGAAACCCCCACGGCTGGAAACTGAGCCTAGAAATATTCCTGCACTGGAAATATTCCTGTACTGGAAATATTTCTGTACTGGATTTATTTCTGCATTGGAAATATTTCTGTACTGGATAATATATTTCTGTCCCTACTGGAATATATTTCTGTATTTGAATATATTTATGTGCATAATTTCTCAGTATTTTTTACTGTACTGAAAATATTTTGGCACTCATTTCATTTTGACCTGTACTGGAAATATATATGTGTATTGCCTTTGTGGGCCACCGTACTCTTCGACTACAGAAAAAAATAAATGCATTATTCAAGGTAAGTTAGGTGGTCTGAAATATGGTACAACAAACAGGCAAGCTGACTAGGTCTATTGATTCACTATTCATGCTTGTCATGTACGCAATGGACGCCATGCTGGATTCATAACTGACGTTTTATTACCATGAAGCCTTGCGGTATCAGTTCGTGACCGTAACATGAATTCGTAAACAACGTACATCCAGAACATTAGCATACATTACATCCCTTCTTTTCCAGATAAATAAACGACTGAATCTTAACTGCTTAAATTGTTCCACATATATACTAGTATCTGAAAATGTACTTAATATCAAAAATGTAAACTGCACTGTATGAATGAATAAGAAACAAGAGGCCCTGAGTGGCCTTAACTCGGGCCATCTAAAGCATGTAGTGCATGGAGTTCGAGTTCACCGGTTGACCGAGTCAAATCCGAGTCAAGTCCGAGTCCGAGTCATGTCCGAGTCCGAGGCAAATGACCGAGTCACTCATTTTTCTTTTTCTTCTTCTTTGTTTTCTTTCGGCTACACTTCAGTTTGATATTCTTCTCGTGCATGGTCGTTTTCGTTTGCAAAGAGAATTCCAACAGCTGCCGCGTTCGGTGAAGAAAAAGTCTGAAATCTCGCCAAGCACGCGCAAAGTTCTATAAATACACTACACATAATATAGGTTGATTATATAAGTTTCATATTTCTTTAGGCACAAAAAGAAATTTTAGTAGATTGATAAAACTCCCTGCCCAAGGACAGGCCGAGATTCGAACGGCTCGAGCCGATGAACTGATTCGCACGGCCACGGTTTCCTTTACGTGCGAAAAAAAGGCAAGTTTCGCATTCTCGCGCGAAACAGCGAGCGTGTTTTGTTGTCAAACACACCAGTACAAATGAAAGAGCTTGGCCTGTGCCATAACATTCTTACCTAATGCTAAATAGCTTTCAGCCAGGCTCGTTCCAGCTCGTCCGTGAGAACACGAAACTCGATTATATATTACATATATTATTGTACATAAAATTAACCGGAAATTTAAAGAAAAACTAACCGTCTCCGAGAGAGGATTAGTGTCAGTAAATGACCAGAGCTCGCTCACCTAGGGCAAGAGTTCACAAGTAAACAACTGCCTTACGTGTACGTGTAAACGACTGTGACTCGGACTTGACTCGGTCTACGGAGTTACTCCATGGAGTTCTAGCATAATTTTGTGTCAACATGGTTTGTGCTAGAGTAGCCAGAGAATTGGTTCACTACTGCGGATGCTCTTGTCTGTCAAATGTCAATGTGCAAATGCCCCACGTATGCTGGGGGGATTAGGTTAGGGTTATGGTATGCTATGATAATTATTGTAAAATTATCTTTTTAAATTATGGTAACACGAACGTTATTTGGAACAAACAATCCATGTACAACGTTTGTACACAATACAAATAAATCCAATTTGTGTCCCTTAAACAACAGTCCATCAATCAATGAAATCTCATCTCTGAATGACCAATAGCTCCGTAAGTCTGGAGGAAGATTGGCTTTGGTTTCTGGCCACCCTTCAAGCACAGTGTCAGTGAGACTCTGCATTACTGGATCACTTACTGTTGCTTGTTGGAACTCTACATATTTCTCTCTAGACATAGGAAGATGTTCCGTTAAATGCACTTCATTGATTTCAAGATCCTCTATTAGAATCTCCTTGGTTTCTGGTAGATACGCACGACTAAGTGTATCCGCTAGCTGCATTTCTGCTCAGGCTTGTAGCGAATTTTCTGCAAACTCATCATCCTCTGTAGTCTCATAGGTGCTTGATGGAGGTTCTTAGGTAGTATGCTTTCCAATGGTTTGTGATCAGATTCCACTTTGACAGTTCGGCCAAAAATATACTGATGAAACTTCTGACATCCATACACAATAGCAAGTAGCTCTTTTTCAATTTGTGCGTATTTCTGTTGTGTGATAGTAAGAGCTCTTGACGCATACGCAATTGGTTTCCCTTCTTGTACGAGAACCGCTCCTAGCCCTTTTGAGCTTGCATCGACCGTAAGTGTAATCTGTTTGTGCTGAATATAGTAGCCTAGTACTGGTGCACTTGACACTAGTTCTTTGAGTTTCTCAAAGCTTTCTTGCTGAGCTTCTTCCCAGTGCCATTCTCTCTCTCTCTCCGTTAGTTGTCTGAGTGGTGCACTTACTGTTGCCAAGTTTGGCAATAACTTTCCTAAGTACTGAATGAATCCTAGGAAGGTTCTCAGTTCCTTTATGTCTTGTGGTGGTGTCATCTCTTCTATTGCTCTCACTTTCTCTGGGTCTGGTTTCAGACCTTCACTCGTAAGAACATGTCCAACATATGGAACTTGATCTTTTCGGATATTACATTTCGCTTTGTTGAGCTTCAGATTATACTCTCTCACTCTGTCTAAGGTCTGTCGTAACCTTTCATCGTGTTGTTCCATACTGTTTCCCACACTAGTATGTCATCCACCATTGGTACAGTTCCTGGAATGCCGCCTTCGAGCATTTCCGTCGTGCTTCGTTGGAAGACTTCGGGCGCTGACTTGATCCCGAAAGCTAAACGCTTAAATATGTATCTTCCAAAAGGAGTGTTAAACGTGCATAGCTTCGAGCTTTCTTCATCAAGCTTAATTTGCCAGTATCCAGATGTTGCATCTAATACGGAAAATACCTTGGCATCTGGTATGTCTGACACAATTTCTTCAATTGTTTGCATGGGAAAGTGTTCTCTCTGTATAGCCTGATTCAAGTCCCTGGGGTCTATACATATTCTAAGCTTGTTTGGCTTCACCACGGTGACCATGCTATTAACCCATGCTGTTGGTTCGCATTCTTTTTCAATTATACCATGGTAGCCTCGGATTCTTTTGTTCTCCGAGGCACATTTAAAGCACTAATTTTCCCTGATCACAGGGATATTTAAAAATATTTCTAAATTTCCCTGCATACGTAATGAGGGAAAATTAGAAGAGAATGCAGGCTGGAAGTGAGAAGGTCAAAAGCATCAACTCCTGCTCCCCTCTGGCACGACTAGCCCTCCGCTCCCGGATGAAAAATACTGAATCCAAACTGACCTGTCTTCATCATAACCTTCAATGTCATACATGTGGGATGACCTATTTCAATCTGCATATTCTTCTCTTAATTTCTCAAACCCGCTTCTTCCATGTGGGATACTTAAAACCATAAACGTGACGTAATTAAAATCCATTCATGCTCTTTGAATATTTAGTCAACCGCATAATTACATTGTATTTTAGTGTTATTCTTCTCAAAAACAACACGCTTTTCCCCAGGGGAAGCCAGGGTCGTTTAATCAATGGCGCTCAGTGAAGCATTAAACAAAACGTTTTCGAAAGCAACTCGACTGCCACGTCTTTAGTTTCGGCAGAGAAAACTAAACTTCTCATAGATTTGTTCCGTTCCTCGGCGATCATGGTATAACAAACTTATACCATGGCATTTCGGAGATTAGTGATTTAAATTGCTCCGAGAGCCGCGGGACTTTTACAAATCTTCCCTCGGCTCTCGGGGCAATTTAAATCACTAATACCCCGAAATGCCATGGTATAACTTGTAATTACTCCTGCTTTCTCCATTTTGTCTAGTTCTTCTTTAACCTGTTCTTTCAATGTAACAGGTACTCGTCGTGGAGGGTGAATGACTGGAGTAGCATTTGGATCAATTCTGATTTTGTGTTCTCCTGGTAAACATCCAAGTCCTTCAAACACATCTGTATATTCTTGTAGAATATCAGGAAGTGACTCAGAATTGTGCAGTCAGGGTCGGGGTTCAGTATTTTTTCATTTTTTTAGCTACTATGTCAAAAAAAGATCTTCTGTTGTCGCATTTTTATCGCCTGCCCACCTTGCAAGCACTGAGGTTCCCATACATCGTGACGCCGCTAATTTTATCTATGTATTTCATCTGCTGATTTGTTTACCCAATGCCACGTCCCGACTTGAAATGTTCCGTATTTTGCATGAAATCCCGGTACGCGGTATACCGGCCAGGATATATATCCGACCGTGTTTTGAAAACAATTTAAAGAAGGGGCAATCAGGTTTTTTTTTCCCAAAAAGGGGGCAATCAGGGTATTGGAGCTCGGATTGGGTCAAACAGGGTCAGGGTTTGAGCCTTTGGCCTCACATACATACCCATTATTCATGTAAGTGGGGGGGGGGGGGGGGGGGGGGGGATGGACACTCTTTTCCTGTGTGTTGATAGCCACATTTTCCACATTTAGCCTTTTGGTGTTCTTGTTTCTTGTAGGGAAATTTTGCTGATTTTATGGCTTGTTTCGACTAAATCTGGTTTACGATAGGGTCTTCATCCCTCCATCTTTTTAAGCTGTATTTCAGCTATTTCCAACGATTGTGCAATGTCTATAGCTTTCTCCAGTGTTAACTCGGAGCCTTCTTGTATTAGCTTTTCTCTCAGCTTATGCGAATTGAATCCAATGACAATTCTGTCCCTTACATGTTCATCTTGATCCGTATATCCACAGTCTATTCAATTCAATTCAATTTGTTTTTTGCTCATATTTTTTTTATACAATAATTATAAAATACAGACAGAGAACGGAGATAGACTAACAGTAATATGATAATAATAAGAAATGTGTGAGCCTGAGCCGCTGGGTTTTCTAGTTAGCCCCCAGCCATATTTAGTTAAGTGTTTATAACAGGTAGGAAAAAAAAGGAGTTTAAGAGTTAACAAAATAATTTTAGAGAATTAGAGAGAGAATAATGATATATAGAAATTATGAGTGTTGCTCTGACAGTATATAACGTTTCAGTTGTTTTGAAAAGGCGAATGCACTTAAATCCTTCATGTTAGTCGGGAGGTCTTTCCAAAGATCAATTGCCATAAAAGAGATCATTTGTTTGCCTGTATTTGTTCTTCTGATTTATAGAGGTTTTGTTTGGCTGCGTATCTGGTATTATAGTTATGAACACTGCTGGCATATTTAAACATGTTGTCAAACATGCTTGGTAACAGTCCTTTGTGCCATAGATACGTAAATTTTAAAGCATGTAAGCGGTAGACGTTATATACTGTAAGAATATCTAATAGATTTAGCAAGGGTTGAGCGCTTTCCGTATCTTTTCAATGGGGAATTGCAAAGAATATTAATCTGGCTACATTATTTTGTTTAACTTGAACTTTTTGAATAAGAGATTTGTAGACGCTACCCCATGCTAAGATGGCATAAGATATATACGGATAGATTAAGTTATAGTAAATTTGTTTTTAAGTTGTAGGATAGAAAGATAGTGCCTTAATTTGGATAAAATTCCAGTATTTCGAGATATTCGCGAGCAGATGTACGAAATATGATACTTCCAGGATATCGAGTCATCGATCATTACTCCTAAATATTTTATACATTTCTTTCGATCCAATTTTTACTCTCATAAATTGGAAGAAAAAAGTAACGTCTGCTTACCCGAGCGCTTAATTAGTTTCCAATATGCACAGCTCATTGTGTTATGGACCAATCAGATTTTACCTTCCATATCCTGGAAAGTGACGTAATGTTGCATTTAAAAGGATTCAGACAATATATGTGCCATTGACCAATCATAGGAGAGTGTTCACTGGCGCGCCAATTCACTAAAATTCTAACAATGGCTTTGATTGGGCAGAAAAACAAAACAAACGTGCTGACGTCGTGCTTGCATATTGGAAACTAATCAAGCGCTCGGGTAAGCAGACGTTACTTTTTTCTTCGAATTTATGAGCCGTGAAAAATACGTCTGCACAGCAGGCTATCCAAAGAGTGGCACGATCCATCTTTGCTCCTGATTTGTATGTCAATGGGCGTATCCTTTTTTCTTGCAGACTTAACAATCATAAAATTTGTTTTTGACATATTTATAGTTAATTTATTAATATCACACCATTCCTTGACCTTAGTTAGTTCAGAGTTCATTAAATTCTCCAGAGTTTTCAATTTACTTGCAGAAGCAAACACATTTGTGTCATCAGCAAAATTGTTGAAATTTAACTTTTCGGAACAGTTTGGTAAGTCGTTTATATAAATTCAAAATAACAGAGGGCCTAGCGTACTACCTTGCGGAATTCCACATATCATTGTTTGCTTTGGAGACTCAACATCTCCCAATGAAACATATTGTTTTCTATTTGAGAGGTAGCTATCAAACCATTTTAAAGGGAGCCCTCGAATTCCATAACTTTCTAACTTTTTAAGCAATATACATGATTCACAGTGTCGAAGGCTTTGGAAAAGACTAAAAAAAACACCACAGGTATACAAGTTACTATCTATTGCTTTTCTAAGGCTGTCCGTAATTTCTATTATAGCTTGAGCAGTTGAGCGACCTTTTCGGAAACCAAATTGAAATTGAAAAAGAATGTCTTGTTTTTCAATGTAATTTAAAAGTTGTTTACGTATCAGTTTTTCGAATATTTGAGTGAGAGTTGATAAGGTTGAGATCGGGCGGTAGTTGGTGGGGTCAATAGTTTCCCCACCTTTGTCAACGACCTGAAACAAGAATTGGTTAAAAAATTGCGTTAATATTTCACTTATATGATCACACGCGAGCTTAATACACTTTGGGGGACTCCGATTGATGATTTGTTTAATTTTATTCCCATTATTGCGTCATGGACTTCATGAACATAAATGCCACGGAGCATAAAGCTATTTCGGAAATCTCGTTTAATGTATTTATTAGGATTTGTATTACTTTGTGGAAGTTTCTCGTCGAGGTCTCACCCAACATTGCTGAAATGTGTATTTAGTTGTTGTGCAATATCAGATTTATCGGTGTAGCATTTATTATTATACAATAGTTTCGTAATTTTTGTTTGCGTGTAATTCTTCTTTCTGTTTAGTATCATTTCAATTAACTTCCATGTTGTTTTTAAGTTCTCACTATTTAAGTTAAATTGTTCTCTAAAATAGTTCTTTTTGGCTGCTTCTTTAATTTAATTTAATTTATTATTATAGGCTTTATATAGTTTAACTTTGTTAGGATCCTTACTAAGGAAGTGAGTTTTAAAACGTTTTTGCTTTCGTTTCATAGAGGTAAGAATGGCGTTAGTCTTAGACTAACAGCTTCAAAGCAGTCCGATATTGCTCAAACGACTCGTTTGCATCCTGTGTCTTGGTTTGAAACTTGTATCTGGCGAAGATTTTATTAGACTTTGGCTTCACATATGCTTCGAACTTCATGTAGTAAGTTTTTAGCTTTTTCTCTTGTCCTTCTTCCAAGGTCCAAGTCTGAAAGATGTCTCTGCCCTTCTCTCCTATCCAAATCATCAAGTAGTTGCATTTTTGCGCTTCAGTCTTCGACTGTGGGGGTCCTCCGAACATGAACTGTATGTGACGTTTGAACGACGTCCACGAAGACGGCAAGTCTTAGCTCGTCCAGTCTATTTTAGGGGTATTTGAGTTAGACATCCCGTCCATTGTTACTTCTGTGTTTTCTTCACACTTTATTCTTGACTTTTCCAGTCAGATTCTGCTCGGATGGCTTCTTTTCCTAGGCGTTTTCTTCCGATTTTCACTGCCACCATGTCATGTACGCAATGGACGCCATGCTGGATGCATAACTGACGTTTTATTAGCATGAAGCCTTGCGGTATCAGTTCGTGACTGTAACATGAATTCTTAAACAACGTACATCCATAATTCATTAGCATATATTACAGTGCTCATGATCATTTATTTATAATGAGAATCGCCTTCTGAAGGAATGCAATCACATGGTTGTACTAGATGGCAAACAAATCTTAATTCATATATTCAAAAGCACTTGTACGAGATCGGTAGTGTTTTTAGCTAAACCTGTTTGTAAATGCTATTTTCCACTTCCAATCGATTGTCAATCTTTGTACACAGCATTATTAAAGATAGCTTGCCATCCAGCATCCATGGCAACATCTTTCCCATGGCCGTAGGTCACAAGCTCAATTCATTTGTTCACTTAATAATTAGACGGGCTACTTAACAATTAGACCCGCAGCCCGAATGGGCAACGAGTCAATAGCCCATGAGGCGCAGCTCGTAGCCCATGAGGGCGAGAGGTATAATTGTCGGACAGTAGAAAAGAATAGAAAGAAACAAATTGAAGTTGAATTTTTTTTATTATTTAGTGAAAATGAGTGCGGTTTTTCTCTACCATGGGCTATCACAAATAGACCTATAGTAGCGTAGCAAATCAGAATGCAGGATTTGTAATAGCCACTAGTTGGTTTATACTAAAAAAATGTTATACCAGCACATGACTGTTTCCTGCAAAAGGCCTAACACAACTGCTCCCAGCTATAATAAATCTTCACATAACACTCTCTCTGAACTAACTTGCTCAAAATTATTTTTGTATTTGAGTTTTTTTTTGGATTTCAGAAGACTTCTTTTTAGCAGGGTTTAACCAATCCATACTTTTCAACATTCTTAGAAATCAATGCATTTATTTCTAACTTCACTGTCCAAGCACAGATGCTATTATATTGTAATTTTTCCTTTAGCTAATAATAGCTGTATCCGTATCCCTTGTGAATATTTGGGGATGTGTCATTCTAAATGTGAAATAAAGTCATCTATCTAGATCTGCATTCAGTTCTATTTTCGAGTAGAGTGGGGACTAGAGTCATTTTCTACATCTTGCAGGAGGCTGAAATTTATAACGAAACGTAATTTCCACTGACTCGTTTTCTTTTCGATCACTGGGGTCGGCTTTCCCGAATTCTCACTACGTGTATGTCATGAAATGACCGAGTGAAAATACCGACGCTAGCCATGGCCTACAACAACAGGAATCGGGCTATGTACTGCTATATTTGATGCCATTACTCTTAACAGAAATGAATATTACAAAAGATGCTACCGAGAGGCTTCAGATCAAAGAACTGATGAGGGATCGTGTCAAGTTTACAACACCATTTGACGATGGAGTCGTAACTATATATTAAGCTTAGATCGTAAACATGATCCGAACTGAGAAATTGGGCCATTTACTATATATTTTAAGTCCTTAACTACAAGTTGGTGATAAAAGTTTATATCATTTGTTTACTTACATATGTCGATTATTACTGGTCCACGTGCGTTCAGGAGCGCCAGTTATCCTGTCGTAAACTGTCCCTCGAAAGTCCGTAAAACTTTTGTCAGCCCTTGAAAAACTCAACATCTTAGCATTTCAGTCGAAGAAACATTTGGTTTTAGCAAAATAACAGCTACAAATGGCCAAAACACTTTCGCCTTTGCTCGCATTCAAACACTTCGTATTTCCGAAGTCTATCAGTGTCCACGTGCACAGTGATTTCTGATTGTTTGACCCCGAAATACCTCGACACAAAAAATAAAATAAATAAAAACAAGAGTCCCTGAGTGGCCTTAACTCGGGCCATGTATAGCATGTACTGCATGGAGTTCTAGCATAATTTTGTGTCAACATGGTTTGTGCTAGAGTAGCCAGAGAATTGGTTCACTACTGCGGATGCTCTTGTCTGTCAAATGTTAATGTGCAAATGCCCCACATATTCCGGGGGTTAGGTTAGGGTTATGGTATGCCGGGGGGGGAGGGGGGGTTGGAAATGATAGAGCCATAATACACACACGACACACACATGCTGTGCATGTACATTTCAGCTACAATTTCCTTCAATTTCTGTAGTTTAATATTACTTTCTTTTCAATATTATAATTCTTTGAGGGTCGTTAGAATTATAAAAAAACTTGGTATGGTATGGGTTGATTGAAGTAGTTATCTGAGTAGTCTGCATGATATTGAGTCACTCAAATTTGATGCATTGTGATAATATCAGGTGCAGTATGACTACGAGAAATCAAGCAATTTAGAACAACAAATTCCACATAATGTTGCTATTCATTGTGAATAAGGTAATGTTGTTCTACATGTGAAATAAAGTCATCTATTTGTAATTCTCAATAACAAACCAGTGGAGACGGCTGAAATTCAGGCTAAATTCTCAATACAATATGTTCGATTGTGGTCGTAAACTACAGACCACCATTTTCTAGTATTAGTGAGCTAGCACTGTGCTAGTGCTCATTTTCTATATCTTGAAGGAGACTGGAACTTATAATGGCAGGCCACAAAGAAACATGCAATGTCCACTCATTTTTTTCTATCATTGGGGTTGCAGCAAGATTAATTGTCATTCCCAAATAGTTCTTAAAAGTACTCGTACTCCTGATCGTGACCGAGTGAAAGTGACGATGCTGATGCCAAGAACTGAGGAAGAACAACACCAATTACATTTATTTTCTCATAAGATGATGGAAATGTTTACGAGTAATAAGGCATAATAAGAAATACAATGATGAGAAGGTAGGTCCTTAAGGTAGCCTTAGGGTTATCTTAAAGTGCATATAACCCTTTTGCAATTTTTATTGCTTACGAACCTCCGAAGAGTTTTGAGTACTCCTGTGAAGAACGTTTTGGCTTTGAGTGAATACTCTATGTTCTACGCTCATGTGACGTTTCCTGATCCATGACCGCGTAAGCAAAAGCCTGGGTCGATACCTGTATTTACGTCATCTTGACGTCATATAATTCATTCGGCTTTGCAATCATTTCAATAAATACTTAAAGTGCCCCTACGATCAAATTTTGACATATCAATGTTTTTGCATATTCATAAAGTAGAGTTCATATATTATTACCAGTTCAAATTGTTTTTCGATACAGCGACAGGAAGTCTTATTTTTTTAGCTCCGAATATTGAATCTACACGTCCGCCATTACTGGAAGCCGTGCCCTTTGTTCAGCTTTAAACAAAGGTTTATTCACCGGAAATGATGTCATACACTTAACGCTCGCCTGCAGAACACAACGCCTGGAGGCATATTTCTACTAAAAACGTCTTCACGTACATAAGAAGAAAGTTATATTTATCTTTGCGAGGTTGGCTACTTTTTTATGCACGCTATTTCGCGCCACGAGGTTGTCGTGTTAAGTGTATGACATCACTTCCGGTGAATAAACCTTTGTTTAAAGCTGAACAAAGGGCACGGCTTCCAGCAATGGCGGACAGGATTTTACCGGTAAACTATCCTAAAATTTGTGGTTTAAGATGTCCATTTGGGAATATTTTTTACTATTTCGGATATTTCTAATACTGATTGACCTATAGACACTGAAAAAGTGGCAAATCGAAATGGTAAATTTTCGTCGTAGTGGCACTTTAAGATGTTGACTAAAATGACTTTTTTCTTTACTAACAACTCACAAACTGTGTATATTTTCTATGCATCGATGTTGTTGTGATAGAAAGGCGCCATGGAGAATAATGCATTGATGAGGTGACGTACATCAACACATCCTCCCCGTTGAATTAACAACTATCCTTAAATGGAAAACACGCTTAGAATAATGATAAACGTAATTCTAATGACATTCTGAAAACCAGTCAAGGTAAAGATAAATATTTGTTACATTCCGAACGGCGGTAGACCGGCTTAGTGTAGTAGTGATGACGTCTGCACTACACTGCTGTACACGCAAAGGGTTACGAATTCGAGTCCGAGTCGGAGCGCTCAAAAAAACATTTTTCCTCTCTTTACCTTCTCTTCTTGTTTACCTGTGAACCCTAGCTCTAGGTGAGTGAGAACCCGTCGTTTACCCGTGAACTCGTCCGATGGTAAGGGTTTGGTTTGTGGTTCGGGTTAGGATTTGTCGTAGAATTAACGTTTATCATTATTCCAAGCGTGCTTGCCATTTAAGGATAGTTGTGAATTCAACGGGGAGAATGCGTTGCGTACATACAGGTTTCGACCCAGGCTTTTACTTACGCGGTCATGGGTTAGGAAAGGTCACAAAAGGTCACATTTACACGATTTCAAACAAGCGTAGAACATAAAGTATTCACTGTAAACCAAAACTTTCTTCACAGAAGTACTCAAAACTTTTCGGAGGTTCATAAGCTATCAAAATAGCAGAAGGCACTTTAAGCCAGGACCACCTCAGATGGAAAACACTGAAACAAGATCTAGCTTGTATGGATATATAATGATACCAAGAAAGGGGAAGGGAAAGAAAGAGTGTCACTTGCATGTAAGTATACTCTCAGTTCTGGACCAAATTTATTTTATTTTATAAACTTGCAATAATAATAAAAACACTACTCTATCATTATGTTAGTTCTAAAAAAAACATTAAATACACTGTGGAATGCCTGAACCAAGAGATAATAATCAAATACAAAGGTGGTACAGGCCAGATGTAAATAGACCGGGAAATAGAACAAAATAAAAAGTCGATAATTGTGTTAGGTGGTAACTGTCCCTTGGTCTTGTGTTCAGGAAAGATTGGTTTTTACCAGTGTCGATAACACGCCACAGATAAATATGCGATTTCCACATCAAAGTCATTTATCGTTCGTTTGAAAAAAATCTTCATTTCGGATTACTTACTCAGTTTATACTCACTCATTGCATGCTAGATTTTCGTTCCCGAATTTATAGACATTTAAATACATGTGCATATAATATTTTATTAAGGCCCCTGTCAGTCAGAGAACTGAGAAATCGGATCATTTCTACTATACTTTCGAGAGGTTAATAACAATAAATAACAACACAACGACAGTCAATTGGTATAAAAGTTATCATGTTCAGATTAGCGGCTACTTACATTTACAAGCTGTCTTTATAGTCCGTGTTCATCGCAGAGCAGACTGTCACGAGTTATCTTAAAACATGTCGCATAATATGTAATAAATTCCCGTCCAAAACCCGTGAAACACCTCACCTTTAGAAAAGACAACACTTTTGGTATTGCACTTGAAGAAACCTATGGTTTACACCAAAAAACAGCTGTTTTGCTAAGTCAAAACTCTCACTCGCCGCCATCTTGAAAAACCTGGAAATGTTGTCCACTGTTCACGTGACCAGCACAGTGCAATCTGACTGGTACGGTGGCGGAAAGAACTTCCAAAGAAGGCGCAATCTGATTGGTTGACGGCGCAAAATCTCGACACAAAAAATACAAAATAAAGGATAAAAACTTGCGATTTCTGACTCGTGCCGGCCAAAGGCCTGGCCCGAGTAAAAAACAGGGACAAGTAATCAGGGGCGTAGCTGCCTTTAAAATATTAAGCCCGGGCTTAACAGGAATTTTGATATATTTTTTTTGTTTTGCTGTGGCAGTCATATTTTTGTATAACTTCTATTAGAAACTCAACTCTAACCATTGCGTGAGCACGGCGAATACGCTATCCACTGCACTATTCAATCGACCACAACATATAATCATGACGAGGAATATTGCATCGAAAACGCTGGAAATAGCGTTTCAGAGCTTGAATATTTCCCCAGACCCCTCTAGGAGCTCGCGCCTTCAGCGCTCGTTTGGCTTGTACCTTCGGGGCTTCAAGGGGCTGTGTCACGGTAATACTTTACATTCGTTTTCCGGGCCGGAAATAGTTATCTTCACCGATTTTGATATGAACTAACGAACCTATCGGCCATGTGGGATGCTTAAAATGAAAGCAAATATGCAAAAATGACTAACTAACAGTGTATATAAACAGTCTCCAGGGAAAATATTGAAAAGGGAAGTTTAACTGTTTGTATCCAATTAACAGCCACTAAACGAGCGATTACTCGATACATGCGCAGTACCATGACATAGCCCCTTTAAAGAGGAAAATGGCTGGCTACGCCCGTGATAATGTTCAGTTTGCTAGACGTGCTTTCTTAGCAAGAGCCATGTCTTCATTGTGGCAGTGCACATGGCGGCGGCGTGGAAATGGCAAAATCTCTCCACTCTTTCTGGTAGGTATTTTGAATGTCATCTAAGTTCACGAATAATTGCTTAATATACCTCGTGTAATTGTGTAATCGGAAAACTATTAACAAAACATCGCGATCGAGTAGCGAGTATAGTATATAGTAGGAGGCAGCTGAAGAGGTTTAAGCTTATATAAACTTTCACGCGCTTTATTAAGAAAATTTTGGTAACGAGAAACCTGTAAAATTGCGAATGAGTTGAGCAAAGTTTACGTTGTAGACGTGAAGCAAGCGAAATCCAGAATGACCATTAAAGTGCGTGAATGCACCATCATATATAAAGCACTAAAGTGGTTGTCCCGTTGTCCCGGTCTCTCAGCTATACTCATTAGTATGCATACAATTTTGTTGTCCCGTTGTCCCGGATCAGTGGGACGACTTGAGACTTACAATTATTGGGAAAGGTCTTCCTCTTGTGCTGCTGTATCACTATACTCAACACACGTGATGTCATTTGGTGTTTTTGCTGCCGCAGCGAGCGAGCCTGAAGCGAGCGAGCAAGGCAGCAGTTCTAATCTGTAAGCGTGCCCAAATCTCGATTTCTTTTTTTTACCACAATGCATGACTTCTATTGTCTTTTTTTACCATACTGCTTTGCACGGACCTGATCGTCGCGTGACATTACACGAGGTGGAATCTGCATTGTTGGAGCTAACCACGTTCAACCGTTCTTTAATGCTTTCTGTGTATGCGATCCTTGTGTAATCATGAATTTGTTGAAGTGTAGACGTGTGGGCGAACTCTTTCTAACTCTGTGTGGACTATCAGTTTCCAAAGAGCAAGATCTGTCCTGTTATCAAGAGGGTGAGCAGCAAATAATTTTCTTCTATTGGCTTCGATAAAGTCAAGCAGCCGGTTCAAAATACAATTAGCATTTAAAATTACATTCTCGATTACAGTTGATTTCCGGTGTTTAAACTTCACTGGGGAGAACAGCAGTTTGTTGTGCCGGGAATCTTAAGAAAATGTCGGGAATTAGTAGGCTCAGGGAATTTGCCGGGAGATCGTTGATATGTCGGGATAAAATGAAAATAAATCGCGACAACGTTTGAAATACACACCACAGCTCAAACAGGATTCAGTCGCACGATAGCCCCAACACTACAAAATATATTCATCTAACACCTTGGCATTTTTGTCACCCAGTAATCTATTTCCTACCAAAGTACTACTGTAGGTTCTCTTCTAATACACTTCCTTAACTGAGCGGAGCAGCATTCACTACCTGTTAGGTATACTAGTTTAACGAATATTCAAGAGAGGGAAAGAATGACGTCATGTGCCTTGCATATTTGACCTTGACAGATCAACTGTCTATCTACGGGTCCAGCGCATTTATGCCTATTTCACACTTCTTAACAAATTAGAGATTCAGAAAATACACTAAAAAGGCATTTAAATAAGTTTAACCTTATTTGTTGTAGAAATCAGATGCGGAGACTGTTTCTGTGTGATTCTTTTGTCGTTCTCTTCAGTTGCCTATATATAACTTCCAATCACACTACAAGCTGTCAATGGTTGAACAACAATCTTAGTCTGACTTTCGACGTATTTCAACATCACAACATCCAATTCATAGGTTAAATCATTTGCTAAATGTTCTTCGATTTGGATTGCACTCTCGTTATAGTTTTGATACCTTTAAACTGCTACAATACGATCGTGTTGGCGGTTCTTCCCAAGTTGCACAATATTAAAACAATAGCATTATGCTAATTATTAGCGTTGTTTTGTTTGCGAGGAGAGGCTTACGTCAAGTTAAAAAGAAAATCAGAAAACGTTACGTAATGTTTAAAGTCCGACAATGAGGACTGGACGGGGATTTCAAGTCCGCGCAATTTGTTCCAGTCCGAGGCGCAGCCGAGGACTGGAACTAATTGCAAGGACTTGAAATCCCGTCCAGTCCGAAATTGGAGGACTTTGAACGACTTCAACTCCTCATTAATTATTCGGGAGGAATCAAAGACAAATAAAAGTTGCTGGTAGTTTAGTATTTTGCAAGGAAAACTAAAAAATATCGAGAAAATAGGGCTACAAATTCTTTTAATCACTGTTATTATGAAGAGCAAAGTTAATTGAACAATCAGTGCTATTCAATTGCCTTTTGTTCATAATGCAATCAAATATTTTTTAAAGCATAGTCTCTCGGGATATGTTAGCTGCATTACCTGTTACAGTTACTGGTTTCAATTAAGCTAGTTCAGTGTTAATTGAACAAAACTTTATTGAGCAATCATAATAATAATCAGTGCTATTCATGCCATTCGTACATATTGCTTTCAAGTAATGATGTTTTCTAAAGGCATAGTCTCTCGGGATATGCTAAATCAAGCCTGCGTTGCGAGTTACAGTTTTCCGGTTCAGTTCAGTGCAAATCCAGCATGGCGTCAAGAGCAACCGATTCCTCTGACGAGTTTGAGCCTCCACTAAAGCGGTTCAGAAAACCTCTAGCGCCGAAGGAACAAGATTTAAAATTGAAAAATGCTATCCCAAAAGCAACATTATACAAGAATAACTGGGCAGTGAACATCTTTACTGAATGGCGTGATAATAGAGAAAACAAGATGGCCACTTTTGAACCCAAAAGTCAGTCAACATTTGTACCTCACGAGGAAGTTGAAAACTTGGATATTAAGCCATGGGAAAAAATGAGTGTGCCGTCACTTAATTTTTGGATTTCCAAATTTCTCCAAGAGGTGTGCAACAACTTGTTCCAGTAACTAGAAACTTTTCCAGTTACTGCTAGGAGGACTAGACCAGGTATCCAGTGTCCTCAAGGGATTAAAATCAGACCATTGGATTGGCTGAATACCTCGTGAATAATTAATGAGGACTTGAAACAGAAATAGTAGCCTGTTAGGCCATCTCAATAAAATGTTTCGTTTCCCATCGCCCTCTGGCTCGTGATGGTGGATTGGTCAATCGCTAAAAAAAAATTAAAGTTTAAGAATCTGAAGACTCGCGTAAAAATGTTCATGTGTTCCTCGACCACTTTTTCCTCTACCAGTTGTTGATTGACAATTTGCATGAGAAAGGCAATAAACGAATACGTAGAGAGCTCAAAAAAGAGGTATAGTTAAAAAAATCAAATTAAAAAAAAATACTTTTTCAAAAAAATGGGTCGGTTGGGACATTTTATTGGGATGGCCTTAGTCAAAGCATACATCCGAGTGTCGGGGTTGCGGTGGTCCCTCGCTTATTCTGGTCAGACTATCGATTGAGCACTCTAGGTATTTATTTTATAATCTTTCGTTTTCCGAGGTGCTAAAAATAGGCATTAACAAATCAAACATGGTTTTCCCATTTTTGGGCCGTTTATAAAAACGGTGCTTAACATCATGATATTATATGCTAGGCTAGGTAGCAACTTTTATGATTGCTTTAACTGTGTCGTACATGGTTTTCTTTTTTTTTCCCATTAAGAGACAGGACATTATTTATTTCAACCATGCGAAAGGGTAATCATTCAAAGCACTATACGTTAGAGGTGGGTGCACGATTTATGAAGCAGGTAGTATATCGAAGCCTTCTTTGATTCTGGATGAATTGTAGATATCCTAATTTTTCTGACGCTCCTAACACAATATTTTCCAGGGCTCCTTGCTGGTAACGCATCATGTTCTCTGTCCCACCAATAATATTATCACAGCTCTGTTTGGTTTCTCATTGTTTAAAATAACCGACCTGAACATGGAGGTCTTCTTTTGGTGATTGTTTTATAGTTCAACAATATACCGGCATCCAGTGAAAGAGCATAAACTGACGTATTTGTGTGTTGAGAATGGGGATGGGGGATGTTTAGTTGGGGCATTGAGGAGGGCGGGGAAGGGGAAAATGAAAATGTAACAGCATTTTCGGGGGATCAGATATTTTACAACAACTGCGCAGTTTCTCGTTTAATTTTCTGATTGGCTTATTATCATTGGAAATAAGAGGACATATTACGGATTGCATCATCGCTCGCGCAAGAATCAATTTCCACTCACAATTTTCCTCATTTTCAAGAAGCTCTGCCACTTGACTATTTGTCGTTTGTTGTTGCAAAACAGATTACGATAGTTTACGGTGGTATAACTTCTTATTGACCATGTTTTCGTCATCTCATGGTCAAATTTGTTCAGTGTGGATTCACAACAATCAGGGGAGCTGGGGTGGCGCCTCTCAACACTGTGGACAGGGTTCGAGCCCCGATCACATGTTGAGTTTGTTGGTATCTCACCCTTGTACCGTGGGTTTTGCTCCGGGTTCTCCGATTTTCCTCTCTCCACAAAAGCCAATACGCTAAATTTCAATTCGATCTGTGGTTTAGATGAGTCCTGACTTTCATCAGCCCTTGTGGTTGCAGGAGCGGATCCAGGAGTGGTGAAGGGGGCACCCCCCATTTGGAATAAAAACATATTTCTGTAAAGCTGGAGTTTTATTTATCTTCAAGCATGTCCCTGATGCAGATCATTATCAAGGCTGCATGATGCCTCCATAGTCTCAACTTAGTAATATGCCATGCATGCCAAATATCATCCATCCTCGTAGACCCAGAGGCAGTTAGTGAACGTTTTCGGCCTGTCGTTCACTAACTGTCACTGGTCTCCGAGGATGAATATCATCCGTTCAAAATATGATGGATTCTTGTCAGGAACTGTTCAAGTTCTTTGACAATTGACCTACTTTAAAGACAAAATTTCCTAGAAGCCATAATCGATGCGCTTTCGCCTGAGAGAAAAGGCGCAAGCTGAAAGATTTGTGCAAGACGAGTTGGGTTGAAAAGCACTACACATTTCAAACTATATTTTACTTGTATGAATTTATTTATGGCTTTATTTATGACATTCGGACACACGATCACGGGAGAAGAAACAATAGGACTCGAAGTCTCTTACAAGGTTTGCCTCCACGCGAGCACCGGTCAATGATGGTGGAAAACGTAGCAAAATATATATATATATATATGAAATGTAATATAGACAAATAATGAAAGAATGAACGGAAACGATAAGGGATAAAGAAGCTACAATACAATCTATTTAATCTATTAGAGCGTAAAACCTAGAACGGCTATATATAACTTCCAGTGTTAAACGAAAAAACGCAAGCACTTATCAAAGCATAAGAGCGGCAGTAGTAACCTTAAACGAAATATGTGATCCCATAGAAGATCGTTTCTATCCAAACAACGAGGACTTGGATGCCAATACGAAATCGAAGGCCAATGGACTGCGCCACGTACACCATGACTAACTTTGGTACATCATCAGCTTCGTCTGCGCAGATGAGATGTTGGAACCAATGAGGGCACTTGTTACAGCGCTTCAAGACAGACCCGTAATGAGATCGATGTGTGGTATCAACGCATGTATACAAAAGCTTTGACTCTAGCAGAACTGGTAGGTTAAACTTAACAAAGGCCAAGAATTTGCAGTAGACAACGTTACAAAAATAACTGCCGTGCAGATTCAGTTGCTGAATACTGGAAGATGACGGTAGCGATCCCATTTCTGGATGTTATTTGTGAGGAACCAAGGAGTCGATTCAGCGAAGAAAAGAGAGCTCATTATGAGCTGTGCGCTCTTATATCCCTGACGTATAATATAAAACAGGCAGTGGAGCTCGGTCAAGTTCCATTGGATAAGTGGAGGCATCTGTTGCCATTGCCATCAGCTTTTGAAAGTAAACTGTTTAGCTGGCAGAACTTCTGGAAGCAGCCAACGCCATAATTACCTTCCGTCGCCGTGACAACCCTTCTGGGCAAGCATGCAGATCACATTATTTTCCGAACGTCAGGGAGCCTTTTAAGATTCTACCAGTTCTGTCTATGGGTAGCACAGAGGCTAAAAGATCATTCTCGTGCGTTCGCAGGATCCATACGTGGCTAAGGAGCACTATGACGAAGGAGAGGATGGCAGATTTGGATGTTATCGCCATGCACGGCCATACTATCCAATTGGATACATAAATGATGTGCCAGCGTTTTATGGCATTACACCCGAGGAGGACGATGGCCTCATCACGGTTTTAACATTCTTAATCATCATGAACTGTAGAACATTTGAGGTAAAAAAAAACACTTTGTTTAGATACACCTTAATACTGTGAAAAACAAGGGTGCCGAATACTAACTAACAATGTTCGTCCCAGGACCGGTAGTTCGATATCGACGATATCGTGAAGTTCCATCTATCGATCGTTAGTTCTAATTTTAAATAAGCTCGTGTTAAGTTATTATTGCGGTTAGTATTACTGGAAAGCTAGTCGTAAAACAAGAGGGAAAACGATAATATTCATATTTATTTTTTTATTTAGAGGGTAGCAGCCACACTCCCCCCCTCCTTTTTAAATCCTGGATCCGCCCCTGGGATATTTACTCTCAGCAAGTACAATAAAGAGTTATGCATGTTCAGTAGCTTCCCCCAGGGACCCTCGGGATTTCTCCAAATTCCCAATCAAACTCTATCAAATGCTCATGGATATGGGGCAAGGTCGGTCCTTGATCAATGAACCAAAGTGAGCTTTTACCAGACAACAAGCATCTGACAAATTTTCCTGGATTCTCATGGGTTTCCCAGCGGTCGACCCCTGGAGAAAGCCACTGATACATGCTTTATTTCCCCACTTATTTTAAAACAATGAATTTAAGGCAGCGGTCATAATTGTGTTCTATGTAGTTTGCTATCACCTACTAGATTTAGCATACTATATATATATATATATATATGAATGAATGGGATTTGTACCCATTCAGTGCACATTTTCTCTTTCATTTCTAATTCTAGCTATTTATATAATATTTATATAATATTTATATAATATTTATCAAACTCATTAATAAATCATGAAGCAAAAACAACGGAAATCACCGACCAATAAGTGATCTTTAAATCTGATACAGATTTCGTCCTGATTTACATAAACTTTGGCTTCGATTTTCTCGGCCAAAATAAGTCGTATCACAAAAATAACTGAAAACGTGACTCTATATCTAGACGTTTGATAAGTAAGATAAAGAAATCGTGTCCGATCTTTATCCGATTTACAATCCAACGCTTTCAGCTCGAGTTTGTAAATCGGATAAAGATCGGACACGAATTCGTTATCTATTACATATAGATGGGTTTCTTCTATTTACTACTATATATTTGTGTCTGTATATTGGCACCAAGGGAGGAGACTATGACCTGAATTTTGAAGTTTACTGTGGTAAACTAAACTGTGCGGACAATGGTGGCAAGAAAGAAAGAAAAGTTAACTATAGAGGCCCTGTTAGAGGGTATTGCTTATTCCTATAATTACAAGGATAGATATCCCATATTGTGGGGCCCGAACCAGGGCACAGTTATTTCAACTCGTCGCACTATAAATTTCACTCCTTTATCTTGATTGAGCGGATTTCAATTGAGTGTCGGAAGTGTTTTGGTTTTGCGTTTACTAAGCTCTCCTATTGGCTGAGAAAGTAAACCAACCAATCAGAATCGAAAGAAAAACCAAACGCAAATTGTTTTGGTTTTGCTTTGGTTTGTCATTGGCTCACAGGGAAGCCATTTATGATTTACTTGCGATTACTCGCTCCTATGATTGGCTGGCTGTGGGTAATTTGAGTTTGGTTTTACTACACTCAACTGAAAACAGCTCTAACAACAACAGCGGATTACAAGCGTACGGTGAAAACTAGAACGAATAAACAAAGACATAAATGCAATGAATTACAAACTGAAATTGTGCCCAGAACAGACTGGAGTAAATAAACGTATTAACTTCCAATTCTGCGCGGCTGGGCGAGACAATGGTACAACAAAACGGATTTTTGTAGCCCAAACTGACTCTGCAAAACATGCATTCAAGAATCTCAGACCATGTGCCGTAGGTCACGTGACTTTCGGCCACAGGCAGCCCGCGAGCAATGTGAAACGAAAACAGTTTTCAATTATCTAAACAGTTCGGCCGGAACAGGCCCCAAACCCTAAAAGTATCCATACAATTATGTATATTATCCCTAAAACTAACGGATTATCCTGGGGGGAGGGGTACTCAGAAGATTTTTGGGTAGGAGTGTGCCACAAGGCCCTCAAAACCCTGACCCTATTCCAGACCGAAAAATGCTGCCTTTACCATACCCTATCCCTCACTTGAAGCAAACACTCTATACCCTATCCCTCACTTGAAGCAAAAACTCTATACCCTATCCCTCACTTGAAGCAAACACTCTATACCCTATCCCTCACTTGAAGCAAAAACTCTATACCCTATCCCTCACTTGAAGCAAACACTCTATACCCTATCCCTCACTTGAAGCAAAAACTCTATACCCTATCCGAGACCCAAACCATAGATTCGTACTCAATTACACTACGAAAGCTATAGTTTTGTTTTAATGTCGTATTTTAAGCTGTAGCGTGGTCGATAGAGCGCTAAGTATGGCGTTGACGACAAGTAAATCAAAATCCATACCCTTTCCCAGGCCAAAACCGTAAATAGGATACCCTATCCCAGACCTCGGCAGCTCAAAAACCATACCCTTTGGGGCGGCAGATACCCGTATAGCCCATATAAGGGAGTACCCCCTCCCTGGCTGATTATCCAGCCTATCCCAATAATTCCAAGGGCAGTTGCCCCTTATCACTATAATAATTGTTCCAGTTATCCTTATCCCTAAAACCTCTAGCAGGGCCTCACTATATAGTTACCTTATCTAAACGTATTGACTTAGTTGACAGTTTGTGATCTCTTGATGTTTGAGATAATTCCAGTGTGTGGTTGAACTGTCAACACACATGTGGAATCCATCATATTTCAGCCGAGAAAATCAGGCTAACTATTTTATTACACTAATAATGCTTAACTATTTTACTACAATTAACATCCCAGTGTGGCCTCAGCCAAAGATATTATAAATACATATATGACACATGTAACTATAATAACTTAGATCTTATACATGTACAAATATAACAAACTGAGTTCACACGGTGTATCTTTAATGTCAACACCGACAGGCCACAAAGAAACATGAGATTTTACTCAGTTTTCGGACCATTACAGTCAATTACCTTTAGTTAGAAAATATCCTAATAAGCTTATAAACTTCTCTTAGACATAGTACGATCAAAACTCATCAAGTACATGCACTCCCATTAGAACCAAGAACTTAGTCGGAATGAATATAAAAACAACAACACTGCACTTGTAGGTTTAGTCGAGTTATTTACTTACAAACGTCGGTTACTACAGACTGCGTTTCGGAGCGCCAGAAGGCCCAAATATAACATGAATGCGTAGACCTGGGAGTCGGGATCTCCATTCGCAAAATGTTAGTCAGCTCTACACAAGTACTCAACCAACATATTGGTCATATATTTGACATTTCCGTCGAAGCAACCTTTGGATGGACTAAAACGTCGCTGTTACGTTGTTACATTCTAACTTAGGATGTACAAAAACTCAAAGTTCTGCTGAAATACATATTTTCCACTCGTCATAGCGACCGTCCCGGGAAACCACGTGCCATAGCCCTATCGAATCTGATTGGTTGATCGTGTCACGTGTTAAGCCAACTCGAAACACCACACACACACACACACAAACTTGCGAACCTTGACTCGGGCGGCCAAATGCCTCCTGGCCCGAGTAATAAGTTTGTCTAGATTTGATTGCCCAGCTTTGTGCCAGTACCGAGCGTTTATAAGACTACAAAACTACCTTTGACCATTGTGAGCTTTGAATTGAAACTTACCTTGGGAGAAATCAGTTCATCGAATCAAGATGAAACATCGGCCATCTTCTGTAAATTGTGGTGAAGTTTATCTCCAACATTCCCATTCCTTTCCTATGAGAAAACTTGGCGATTCCTAACGCGCACCATAAAGAACGGCAATTATCGCGAGTCTTTCCAATCTCTGTATTCGAATTAAGTGATTTTCCTGCCTAAAAATGCACTGATCAACAGCCCTATGTCAACGAATTCAAAGTCACATAGCTCTGTTCATGCTTCAGGGTTGTGCATAAGAAGTTTTATGGTAATCGGTTTTTCTCCAGTATGTATTCGGATATGATTAGCTAGGCCACCATATTGACTGAAATCCTTTCCGCATTCCTTACAATTATATGGTTTTTCTCCAGTGTGGGTACGAATATGGATAGCTAGCTGATAAGATCGACTGAAATCCTTTCCGCATAGCTTACAATTATATGGTTTTTCTCCAGTGTGTGTTCGAATATGGTCAGCTAGGTGTCCAGATCGACTGAAATCCTTTCCACACTGCTTACAATTATACGGTTTTTCTCCAGTGTGTGTTCGAATATGCTTAGCTAGGTCACTAGATCCACTGAAATCCTTTCCGCATTGCTCACAATTATATGGTTTTTCTCCAGTGTGTATTCGAATATGCCTAGCTAGCGCACTAGCTCCACTGAAATCCTTTCCGCATTGCTTACAATTATATGGTTTTTCTCCAGTGTGTCTTCGAATATGTACAGCTAGGGAATCAGATCGACTGAAGTCCTTACCACATTGCTTACAATTATATGGTTTTTCTCCAGTGTGTGTTCGAATATGCTTCGCTAGGTTACCAGAATGACTGAAACTTTTTCCGCACTGATTGCATTTAAATAGTTTATCTATAGTTTCAGTTGGGACATGCGATCTTACATGTGCGTCTCTTAATTTACTAATTTCCTTGTTTCTTTGTTTGCACTGGGATAATTTTTCATCATTACGTTTACTGCAGTGGCTGAATTGCAATGGCTTAAGTGTTTCTGCCGATTTTGTTGGAACAGACAGACTAATTATCTTCATTACCTTGTACATATTCTTGGCAGTACAATCCTTTGTGTTATTTAACACATCATTAGATTCATCTTGTTGTTCTGTTGGCATTCCCCTGCATGATACAATATCTGTTGACTTCGCACTCTTCTCTTTTCCCAATGTCACTGATGTATTTCCGAAGTTCCTGTTGACCAAACTCTTGTCATTTTGGCAAACCTCCGCTCCATGAATCACGTTGCCAGGTCCTGATTTGGTACGATCCTGTAATTCCTGTATTTTATCCAAATTATTATCTCCTATGTCATTTTCATTGACCGCAAAGAGTTCGACAGCTTTGTTATTAGATGCAGGTTCTTGCTCTATACTTTCTGTTGGTGCATATCTTGATACCAGCGTTGCAGTTACATGGGGCAGACAAGACGTTCTGACTAAATTTTCTTCAGGAGCAAGATGTTCCTATGTATTAAAGAAGACAGATACAATGAATGAATCATCTGACTCAGCACCAATATCATGGACGTACCTCCAGTTCAAGTTAATTTTATTCACACTTATTGAAAAAATTTTGGGGGTAATTATGTACATTTACGACAGCCATAAAAAAGAAAATGTATAAAGGTATAAAGATTTTGTAGTGCGTAGTGGCCAAAGGAGCAAAGCTTGCGAGTTGGCCACTACAATGTTGAAATTGATGAGGGAAGGAAGGTGCTTAGCTTACATGTATATGGCTTAGGTGTAGATTTAAGAAAAGAAAGAAAGAAAGGAAGGAGTCAAGAAAAGTATTTGATAATAATTTACAAGTAAAGTAGACTTACATATTTAAAGATTAACAGATAAATGTTACACAACAGATATTACGTATACAATAACATCAGTATTTTGAAGGAAAAAAAAGAAAAAAAGAAAAAACACAGGAGAATACAGGTGACTATGACTGGCTGCCAAGTAGATATATTTTATATTGATTTTTTAAAACTATTATGAGGCAAACATTCAATCTCGAATGGTATTTTTTCCCTCGTCCTTATTTAAAATGTTAACAGTAACATTATTAAGAGAAAAATGTATTGTAGACAAGGGATCATGAATTAAACAAACAAACCCGTTAATAATAAAATCAAAATTAACTTTAAATGAACAGTAAATTTCATGACCAAACATGTAAAGGGTGAAGTACATTTCCAAGAGGCAAGCTTCTTTCAGCCTGTCAAACAGGCCCTTTGTGTTATTTCAACGTTGATAAAATAATTTGGCCGCGTGAAAATGGAAGGAGGTGCCACGAGAGAGGAGAAGGATGGCCTGCGGCCATCCCTTATACATTTTCATTGTTTTCTGGACCGGAAATACTGATTGGTCATTTAGCTGTCATCGCTCTCATGTGTCACGAAATGTCGCACATTCCTCCTGCGAACTGACTGAAATGGCGGTGACAAGAGAGAAGTGATCGAGCGGTTGAACGTTAATCCAGGAAAGTATTTAGAAGAACAAAGCAGGCAGTAAATAGTCTACATTTGTACTTTCTTGGCGAGATATTTTGGAGGTAAAAGCCTTATTTTCCAACTGTTTGCCGTGGAAGTCGAGTCAGACAGGACTTAGCGCTTCGGCATTGACCTATTTGCAAAGCATTGTGAAGGATCAGTTAACCAAAACTAAATACACTGGGACTTAAAAGCCATTTCCCTCTACGATCTAGACGTAGAACTGAAGCAAATTACGGAGTTCCCTAAAGTAATTTTCGCTTCTGCTGTCACAGGCTGTTCGAGTGAGGCAGGACACAATTCACAAGTCACAATTCACAAGTCTGAACCCTAGCTCTAGGCATAGTTAATAGAGTGTTAATGGTTATGAAACCCAGCGACCTTCTTTGTTATATGTCTTTGTTAGCTTTTTTCAACCGTGACCCTGCACAAAACACAATAGAAATTCCAATGTGTTAATCAATCAGCCAATAGAAACGTGCGAGTTCAGTCGTTCAGCGGACGCTAATGAATTATGACCCTGCACAATCTTTTGTCTTGCCCCCTTCCAACATAAATCGCAGCGCCTTTGTTAGCCCCTTTGAAGTTTGCCGGGTTTCATAACCATTCCACTCTATTAACTATGCTCTAGGCGAGTGAGAACCAGTCGTTTACCTGTGAACTCGTCCGATGGTTAGGGTTAGGTTTGTGGTTAGGATTTGTCTTAGAATTAATAACCTGACCTGTGAATTGTGACCTGTACTTTAAACCTGCCAGTTCGAGTGAGAGTCAGTCAGGGTCTAGTAAATGAACTGATGAAGGAAAACCTGAGCGGGGACCGAGCGACTTTATAGAGGCTGTGGTCGTGAATAAATCCCACACTGCAGAGACTTGGACAGGAGACAATGAACTGTGCAATCTTTTGACTACATATCTTAGATACCGACAAAAAGAGGCAGAATTCAAATTTCCGTAAGATGGCGGCAGGCGCTTATTTTCACTCGCGCATCGCTCCGCTCGACAAACTCGCTTCGCTCAACAAAAACTCGCTTCGTTCGCAAGAGCTACTTTCTAGAGTTTCTTGTAAAAGCGCCTGTTCCGTAGGTTAAGCTTCTTTAACCCTTTGACTCACAAGCGCACATATAGGCGCGCTCCCATATATGGTGAACACGTTACTATAGAAATGGACACACTGAAGAGGGACATTGATGACCCAGGCTCCCTTGGTTTGAATGTACAAAAAGCATTTTACATTTGTCCACCATTTTGAGCGAGTTTTTAGATGTTGTTTTCGCTATTTTATTAACAAGTATTCCAGAAATAAAGTGACGAAGATCAGCTGTTACAGCTGGAAATCGTGATCTCCCTGCTCTGTTAAGAGAATTCAAAGAAGGAAAACCTAACGCGTTCAAGGGTTGATTTTCAAAGCATCACCGACAAATGCGAACGGGCACTGCCATTAAGATTATTTAAATGGCAATACAGGTATTAATCTGACTTTCAATTATTTCAAGTGCTTCATCTTTTATATTCACTCAAACGTCAATGAAATCAAATGGAAGCAGAAACTACATGTTCACTGCAAACTTTGCGACTAGCTCCTTTACTTTAGATACTTGAACTGATCGCGAACGTTATGTTGCGCCACAGTTACATACATGTACTTCGTTACATTGCTCGAGCTAGTTGAGATACCCAATTCATTTTACGAAGGTGGTTGAGTCACCACTTTCGTTTTACCGAAAGAGGTAGAGCCACCGATTTCGTTTAACCGAAAGAGGTAGAGCCACCGATTTCGCTTCGCCACATTCATTTTATCGAAAGTGGTAAACACATGTGCCACATTCTACCGCATGTGTTTCGTACGGTGTGAAAAACGTTTGACAGGGACTGTAGGTCTGTGTCCCCGGGCTACATATCACACTAGGTGTTTTCGACAGACTGTACAGACTACCTTGACCTCAAGATAGCATTACATCTCAGTAAGAAGGTGCACGAGCATGGGTCCTTTACTGATACAGTTCCAGAGTTACTTAGGTGATTTGAAAAAGGCGTACGAAATAGAAGAAGCCAGCTAGAAAGAGGATGAATTCGAGGTAGCAACTATGCTAGCAGTAACATCTGAGGGAGGTCGATGCAGGGGAAATTATGAGACAGGCCATGGAATTGAGGAAGACGGCAGATGAGATGGTGATATTTTAATGCGATACTGTATTTCATGTTCTGTAAGGGATATCACAGATTATATTGGCTAGAGTTCTGCATGTATAACTGAATATTGTAGGTAGTTGTATATATAGAAATATAGAAATAATTTCTAATACTTACTTTTTATCCCGCTATACGATATTATTGATTAATGTTACTGTAACGTGATCATGTTAATCGTGTATTGTATTACGAGTGGTGTAAACATACACACACGTATACTGCATGCAAAGAGTATAAACGGACTTGTATTGATTCTCAATAAAGCATTATAAGTACACTGAAACCATACATGGTGGCAGCTAGTAAGAACCCAGCAAGCAGCTAAGAATCCATACAGCAAAATGAGTGGCTCAGAGGACCAGCCAGCAACTTCAGCACCGCCAAGCGCCAGACTAAGCCTAAATTTACAGCCGCCTACAGACCTCGATCTTGGGGATAAGCACAGAGCGGAGAACTGGAAAGCCTTCAAACAGCGCTGGGACCACTACGCAATTCTCGCACAACTCCACAATTGGCCGGTTACAAAACGAGCAGGGGACTGGGACCGAGTTTATCAGAATTACTCTAATTCTAAAATTAAGTTCATCACATGATAGAGCATGTTGAAATTAGCATGTGTGCCAAGTTTGACGTGATTCGAGTGAATCTCGTCTGAATTATAAGCAATTGAAATTTCTTTGTCCCTCCAAATTTTTACAATGAATGTATGGTTTGGAGGGACAACGTTAAAAAATAAGAGAGTTTGTATGGGAAAATTGACACATTTGATGCCTTCTAGCATCGTCAATATTGAGCCAAAGTTCACGAAACTTTCCAGACTAGCTAAGTTTGATCTGTTCTTTTGGAAAATAATGCTCACTTTGACTAGTTTTGTTACCGGCTAATCAGCCGGAGGAATATAAGGTAGCGCTGTTCCTGTACTCAGTGGGAAATGAAACAGTAAAAACGTTTAACAGTTTTGACCTCAGCGAAGACAACAAAGGAAAACTAAGTCCCATACTTGAAGCCTTTGAAACATTTGCCATCGGAGAAAAAAACGAAACGTACGAACGCTACAAGTTTAATAGTAGAGACCAAAGGGAAGGAGAATCCATCCCCGCGTATATTACGGAGCTTCGCACATTGGCCCAAACATGTAATTTTTGAGCATGTTTAAAGTGCCCATACGATCAAATTTTGACATATCAATTTGTTCTCATATTCGTAAAGTAGAGTGGCTATATTATTACCAGTTCAAACCGTTTTTCGATACGACGACGGGAAGTCTTATTTTTTGGACTCCGAATCTTGAGTTTTACGTCCGCCATTACGCGAACCCGTTCCTGTGGGCGAGGAATGCCTGGTCATTTTTTAGCGTACGTGACGTCATACACTTAAGGTTATCGTATACCTTCAGGGTACTGTTCCGGATAAAATTAAGTAGCGTCTCGCATATTCGTCGTATTTAGATAAATTATACCTCATTTTAAAGCTTATAAAATTGGCTACAACGATATACCTAAGGTTTGTAATTTTGATAAAAGTGCGATTTTTAAATAAACTTCTTTTCCGAACAAGCGAGTTGGTTTCCAAGAATTCCAACTCCACGGCAATTTAATGAATTTAAGATCTGTTTGCTTTTCTGGACTCCCACAGACCTTGTTTACGAAACTGTGTCAGCGATTGTAGAAATTCGAAGCCGTTCTGAAGATATTTCGGTCTTCGTGAAACTGCTAACGCGCAATCCAAGTATAGATGCGGGAATCGCTCTCAGCTCCTCTCTTTTAAAAATTAAAAATATCGCCGACACATTTTTTAGCTGATATAATTGTGAACAATCTGTGAAAATTTGAAGTAATTCGCACAAATTCGCGTCGAGTTGGAGCTTTTTTCAAACTATGTTTAGAACGAAAATAGAAAGTCAAGAAAACGCTGCTTTCACAGCAATCAAACACCTTCTATAAAAAGCAGCCAATAATGTTCAACCAGTGACTGGGAAATGTCAGTCAAAACTTCCCACAACAACACGTGTGGCTACTTTTCCCATACAAACCTTCACGCGAACTAACATATGTAGCAAGAAAGTGTACCATTTTCCCGCTTTGAAAAGCAAACAAAAGTTTTGAATAGAAATAATCCTTCAAGTTTGTGCATTGTACAGGACTGTAGCAATTTAACGAACCGCAAAGCTGGCATTTCGCTACATTCAAGCCTTCTAGTTGAGTACCAAGAATACGGTTTGTAAAATTTATATATCTTCAAGCCTCATGCAAGGATGGTTTGTGTACGTTTTGAGGACAGAAGCTTCTCCATAATTGTTTGTATCACATGGAATAGCCGGTAAGACCGTACCAGAGGCCAGTATAACAGTTCAGAAGAAGGCCAAAACAGCCGAACCAACTGACAGAATGTACTACTCAGACTACTACTCGTTTGCTGAGAACATAGTTTGTCATAAATAACTCATATTGCTGTTTCCTATAAACAGATAAACCTATCGATGTAGTATGCCTTTTAATTTACTGAGTAGTATGTAAAGTGGCGGTTCTGGGCCACCCTTGTTTTGTTGTACAACGATAGGATGCCATGGAGGTCTTCGTTCGTTGTTTTCTGCGAAAACGAACGAAGACCCCCACGACATCCTCTCGTTGCACAACAAAACAAGGGTTGCCCAGAACCGCCACTTTACATACTACTATAACGTAGTTTTGCTCAAAATTGTCACTAGGCATCCTTACACCTAAAATCCAAAAGTGCGAACCTATTAGACATACGATTAGCATATAGTTATATCGACACCGATTGTGCGTTCTTCACCCAATATGGAACGCCTCACATTTGAGCGAACCCATCAGACCATCGGTAAGTATCTACGTGGGTGGCAGATGGACGTCCCCGTAGGCCACGAACTAGGTGTTGACCCAAGGGCCTTCCTAGAAGGCACGCGCCACGATATTCATCAGAAATTGGTGGAAGAAGTCGATGACCTACGTGGCGTGAAGTTTCAACTCGCTCTGAAGGTGATGCTCAGGAAGGACCATCCGGACGGTAGAAATGAGTCTACTAACCCTACGATGCGCCATAACCAGGAGATCGTCATGCAGACCGACGAGATTCATGAGGCCTTAGACAGAGCCATTTCAACGATTCTAGAGCATCTCGAGAAGTAGACGAATAGAGGCTCTGGATGGGTTGTCGACCACATCATCCTTCTCTATCTAAACATCGCTCTCTACCAACCTCTGAGAGGTGGATCCTTCATCGAACTACCTCTGGAAGTTGCAAATAAGAAAGCCGTGGTGAACGTTCAAAATAAGGATGATGACTGCCTACGATGGGCTCTTCGGTCATCGTTATTTCCAGTTCTTCACGGAGGACATGCATACAGACCGTCTAAGTATCCTATAGACGACGGCCTAGACTTTACAGGAGTCGATGCGCCAACGCCCGTGTCGCAGATTCGCAAGGTTGAGAAGCAAAACGACCTAGTAATCAATGTCTTCGGCTGGGAGGAAGGTGTGGTGGTAGTCTATAGGATTAGCGAGCAATGTGGGGACATCCACCGCATCAACATTCTGCTCATAGAGAAGTCCAGAAAGTACCACTATACCTGGATCAAGGACTTGAACCGCCTCCTTTACAGCCATAGCAAGCACGAACATCGAAATCACTTTTGTGAGCGATGCTTACATGGGTACTCTCGAAAGGACCTCCTTGAAGCCCACAAGCCCGAGTGTCAAGGTATAGGGGGAACCGCCGTGAGAGTGGAAATGCCTAAAGAGGGTGAAAACAAGCTCTCCTTCCAAAACCACCACAAACAGCTACCAGCTCCGTACGTTATCTACGCTGACTTTGAGGCTTTGACCACGAAGATCGCAGGACCAGAGTTGGATCCCACAAAGAGCAACACTCGGAACACGCAACATCATGTGGCTTGTGGCTTTGGCTACGTCGTGGTTCGATGCGATGGTCATACGGAGCCTCCAAGTCGTTTACAGAGGTCGGGATGCCACAAAACGGTTCCTGGAGGCAATGCAGCGAGAAGAATCGAGAATCAAGGTAGTTTTGGAAAATCCAAAAGCAATACGGATGACCCCAGAGAATGAGTTTGCCTACAATACAGCCACAATCTGCCATGTGTGTGAGAAGCCACTCTACTGTGACTCAGTTCGCGACCATTGCCACATCACAGGCAAGTACAGAGGCGCAGCCCACAATGCTTGTAACCTCAAGCTGCGGTTGAACCCCAAAACCACTACCATACCAGTCGTATTCCACAACTTGCGGGGTTACGACGCGCATCTAATAATGCAGGCTATTTCCAAGACGAAGGGGCAGATCACGTGCATCCCTAACAACACGGAGAAGTACATATCGTTCTCCCTAGGCCAGCTGCGATTCATCGACAGTGCTCAATTCCTCTTGGCATCCCTAGACAAGCTGGTGTCAGCCAACCAGTCAGAAGCCTTTCAGATTACTGCTCTGTATGAGCCTAGTGTAGAGCGGCAACGCCTACTTTTGCGAAAAGGCATCTACCCGTATGAGTATATGGATAGCTGGAATCGGTTCGCAGATCCACTCCCACCACAAGCCGAATTCTACAGCAAGCTATCGGCTGAAGACATTTCCGAGGAGGACTACGAACACGCTCTGAGGGTCTGGAGCGCCTTCGACTGTAAGAATATGGGAGACTACCACGACCTATATCTCCGAACCGATGTGCTTCTTCTGGCAGATGTCTTTGAGACCTTTCGGGAAACGTGTCTACATCAGTATGGCTTGGATCCTACACACTACTACACCAGCCCTGGTCTCTCTTGGGATGCTCTCTTGAAAACTACAGGTGTGGAGCTCGAGCTGCTCGTGGACTATGACCAGCATCTCTTCGTAGAGAAAGGTCTTCGCGGAGGCATATCTATGGTATCCAAGAGACATGCCAAAGCCAACAATCCTCTGGTTGAGTGCTATGACCAATCCAAACCCACAACGTACATCCAGTACCTCGATGCCAACAACCTATATGGATGGGCGATGAGTCAGCCACTACCAACAGGAGGCTTTGAGTGGGTAGAGGACCTTCAAGAACTCACCAATACCATAGTGGACTGTCCATCTGACAGCCCCAAGGGCTACATACTAGAAGTGGATCTCGAATACCCACGAGAACTCCACAACGCACACAATGCCTATCCGCTAGCACCAGAGCGCATGAAGATCCCAAAGGAGTGGATGTCCGAATACCAATGTAAACTCAAAGGGACATCAATAGAGGTTGAAAAGTTGGTGCCAAATCTCCGCGATAAAGAGCGATACGTACTCCACTACCGCAATCTACAGCTTTACCTATCCCTAGGCATGCATCTCGAGAAGATTCAAAGAGCACTACGATTTGACCAAAGTCCATGGATGGAGCCTTATATCCGAAAGAACACTGAGCTCCGGAAAAATGCAACTAGTGACTTCGAGAAAGACCTCTACAAACTGATGAACAACAGCGTCTTCGGCAAAATCATGGAGAACTTACGCAAGCGCGTAAATGTCGATCTAGTGCGTTCCAGCGAAGAGGATAAACTTAGACGTCTGATTGCCAGCCCAACCTTCGCACGGGCAAACATCTTCGATGACGATCTGGCAGCCCTGCATATGCATAAGAGTCGACTGACTTTGAACCGCCCAGTCTACGTGGGGATGAGCATTCTTGACCTCTCAAAGCATCTGATGTACGACTTCTACTACAACCAACTGCTTGGACAGTATGGAGACCGATGCCAACTGATGTATACAGACACAGACAGTTTACTCCTTAAGATCCAGACAGACAATGTGTATGCCGACATGGCTACCCACGAAGATCTCTATGACACATCTGACTACTCTAAGGAGCATCCACTACATAGCACAGCGAACAAGAAAGTCCTTGGAAAGATGAAGGACGAGTGTGCCGGGCGCCCAATCGCTGAGTACGTAGGCCTTCGACCGAAGATGTATTCTATCCTAGAGGCTGGTGGGAAAAGCATAAGGAAGGCTAAAGGCATCCGCAAGGTAGTCGTAAAGAAGCGCATCCGCCACGAGCAGTACAAAGAGTCGCTATTTGCTAAGAAAACCTTCCGGCATGGGATGGACGTACTACGCTCGGAAGGCCACCACATCTATGGGCAGCACATTAATAAGATATCCCTTTCACCATTCGACTCCAAGCGTTGGATTCATAATAATGGAATCGATACATTAGCCTATGGACACAAAAACTTAGACATGGATGACTTTATTTACGAGCTGCTACACTAGGCACGAACAGAATACCTCTTGGTGGTAGTTCCGTATCTGGTGGAACGACTTGTAGCTCTTCACGAACGAATCCACGTTTGGGTGAGTCCTTCTCCCCTTCTCGCTTCGCAAGGTAGTACAGCACAGGCTGCCCCGAAGATACTACGCTTCGCGAAACGCCATATGTCTGCAAACTCCACACAGGATCAGTAGCTCTACGTTTTTCACCCCCTTCCAATTCTCCTGGTGCGTAAAGATATCGAACTAGAACGTCGAATGGTAGGCGCTCTTCTCTCAATCCAACAGTGCGCGAATACGTAGGAGTCTTTAGATCTACTCGTTGCGTCACTACGGAATTTGAAGGCTCTTTTCCCGTAAGTCGAGTCACCTCACTGTTCAGGGCTTTGATAACCATTGGTAAACGAACTACCCACTCTCTACTACGCGCATCCGATCCTTCCGAAGTAAGTACCATCTCTTGCGCATATTGATATCCAAACAATCTCTCAGCTAATGTCCTATTCGCTCGTTCGACGAAGCCTTGCGCTCTATGATTACCAGCCTCGCCTCGTTGAACTTTCGTACCATGTAGTTCTAGCGTTTCGGACATACGCCCCATGAATTCTCTACCAGGATCCACTTGCAACGTCTTTGGCCATTCGAGTGGACTACGTTTGTAGATTCGTTCGAATGCCGCAGCAACTTCGCCACTATCTTTAGATGCTAAGGGTTCGGCCTCCTTATATCTAGAAGCTACGTCGATTACCACCAATGCGTACTTGTATAACTTTCGTCCCCGCCCAGGTCGATCGTGTGGTAGGAATATCAAATCAGCTTGGTGGACTTCGTTTGGTTTCGATACGGTCCAATGCGGACGTGGAATGTGTTTTGGTGGTGGTAGATATACTTGCCACATAGATTGCTTTTTCAACCAACTCCTAGCTACGTCTTCCGATGCTTTCGCTGCTACCGATAGCTTGTCAATTGCAGCGTGACCTTTCCAATAGCCCATAGGACCATAGAAGATATTCGCAAGTTTAGCATCCATCATACATCTATGCATTCTAACCTTCAACAGATGAAAAAAAAGAAAAGAATGAGAACCTATCCACCCAGTCCTCATTCCTTTCTTTTTTCTTTTTCCTTTTTTTTCTTTCTTTTTTCTTTTTTCTTTTTTTTCTTTCTTTTTTCTTTTCGTATTCCTTAGTAGTAGCCTAGTAGTAGCCTAGTAGTAGCCTAGTAGTAGTGGCAATGGCTATAGCCATCTACTAATGGCGTATCCAGCGCCTAGCATTCCACCACCAACGTAGAGCAACTCGCCAGTCTTCTGATTGTTTGAGGGTCGATAGTAGTCAGATAAGCGGGGTTCTTTCATTCCTTCGATCCGTTTAAGCGCCTTACGTAACTTATCGGATTGCACGAAGGCTTTGTTGGTATCTCTTTGAACGTTGTATGCGTCGCGTTCAAGACCTTCCTGGTTTTGTGCAAAGTCGTATAATCTTTGACGTTCGATTCTATGTGCTGTCATTTCAGATTCTTGTCTTTCGATGGCCCTATCGTGTCTCTCTCGTTCTGTATCTATATCACCCTTTCCAATCATTCTAGCTAGTATACCACCACCAGTAAATGCCGTCGCATTCAAAACGGCGCCGAAAACTGTCATAGCAATTGCTGCCGCCATTATGGTATGATCTTTTGTTTCTCAAAGTATTGTTTCGCGTACAAGCTACCAACTATCACGGCAGTCCACTTTGCGTAATTTACTAGGGAAGAAGAAGGATCGCTAAGCATAGATTCCTTGGTAGTCTTTTTTACGATCCACCCAATACCAGCAGCGAGTCCTACAATCATAGATGCATCGGTTGCCGTCTTCATCAATTCTTTATCCATCTCAATATATAGTATGGTCTCTAGTCTTTAAGTGTTACTCCATGTCTGGTACCGTAGTCTTTACCGGAGCTGCAGGTCGTATCGTGCTAACGGCGGCAACACGACTATTGTCATCTACATATTTTTTGTATGTATAGTACGTGCCAACCAATGCAGCGCCTGTACCAATAACTGCAAGAGTAGTACTAGTAGAGAACCAACTTTCTTCTACGTCAGTTTCTTCGGACGGTTCATTTTGCACGGGCAGTGACCTTTTCCCAAGCTAATTTTCCTGCTGCAACGCGCTTTGGATCCTTTCCTTTCTTAGTCGGTACAGTCGTCGGTGGATTCGCAGTTATCTGATCCGTCTGTCCTTCCATCTTGCTTCGATATAGTAGATATATGTGAAGGTTCAATAGGTGTGTGACACTAAAGATTCTTTAATGATGAATATGCCTCAAGTACTACGGTTCTTTCTGGGGTATCCACTTCATATTCGTCGACTTCGTCATCCTCCTCTTTCCCTGGCGTATAGTGTGCAAGGATGTGACACATAGCGCTAGTTGTCGCTACGAGTGGGCCTGCTCTGTAAGACAACGACCCAGCCATGGCAGATATCTCATTTCGGATTAATTGGTCTTCTTGTAGATCCTTCAATAGTTCTTGGTGAGAATCTATAGGTAGCACGTATGCGATTACGCGAACTACTAGGCTAAGTGCTCTATTTACTAAACACCCTGTTATTTGTTTTGCTAAGACGGACTGGTATCTAGTATGTAAGCGTTCTACGTCTTTGTCTGACAGTTTAGAAATGTCCCCTAGAGAGAGATTCTTCCCTAGGTATTCCTTAGTCGTACCAGTTACGGCTAGGATCGAGAGAGCTTCCCGATCTTCCGTTACAGAGGAATGCGCATTCTCTATTTTTGGTGGTGGGCCTGTTACATCCTCACCAAGTAACTCGAGTGTTTCTTCATCGTCCATGATAATATGTTGTAGGTGCTGGGAGCTCTAACACTACCTCGAAAGGATGGCGTAGACAGAAGCACATGCGAGCGAACTTATGGGATCCAAGTATCGTTCGTAACTCTTTGCATTCTTGCGAGCCTCCATAATCCTCAAATATCCTTTTGCCATCTACGGCCGATGCTGTATGGAATGCTACTACGATAGCTACGTTCTCGCGGAAGGGTTTACATATGCTCGTCAATCGTTGGGACAGCACCCAAATAGAAAGCCCTATATGTCGTGCAGAAAATGCTAAGTCTACTAGCTTGTCAGTTCGTTTCTTGACGTCCTTCGATGCGGCGCAATCATCGAGAATCAATAGAGTATTGGTACCTGACCAAAAGGTCGCGCAAATACTTAACGTAGCGTTGATGTCATCCTGCGGTGGTGATATGACGAAGAAACGAGGATCTCGATTTGCGAATCCGCGATAGGTTTTATTGTGGGCATATGTAGGACAAATCAGTACTATGTAATCGAACTTGCCACGAAATGATCCACGAAGTTGTTCTATGAGAAACGCAGTCTTCCCACAATTCGTTGGACCGACTATGAGTGCATTGAACGGCACGTGCTCTACGAGAGAATCCATCAGTATGTTATACTACGTAAAGATCTGTTCAATATCATGAGCTGAGCATCTGCGAGAACGTAGATGTGCATGTTCACGTTTCCACTTCCCTTCGCAGTTCTATATACGCGAATATCGACGTCCTTTCCACTACCGGTTTGTGCCAATCCATCACCATGAACGGTGGAATCTTTTGCTGTGCGGCAATCGACTAGGATAGCGAATCTATTTTCAAAGAACTTCTTTGGAGTCATGGAAGTGTTGGGCGTACCAAACCAGTCTTTTGCAGCCTCCCAGAAATCTGGGGGAAGCATACCTCCTGGAAAGAATCTATTTGGAACTCCATTAACATCTACCTCTATCTTAGAAATATCAGGATTTGAGAATGCTTCACTATCTCGCGTGCCAGTGGTAGGTGGATCTATAAATAGTAGAAGTAGCCCAGCGAAGGATCGTCGTGGAACATTGATATTCTCATCATCTTTATTACACACAAACCACCATGTACACGCATAAAAATACAAAAATATATATATATAATAAATTACAGTGGAAGACAACCTAAATGGAAGCCAAAGACTTATTACTTTAGGTTGCCTTTTTTAAGCGTGAGCTAATAATCTAACAATATTATACTGAATATTAATATTATGATAAGAGAAAGATGATTCGAAAGAAAAGGTTTTTGCGAGAAGGGAGCGAAGAAGAGCAGACAATATTAGATCAGTTAATTAAGGAGATGACTGGTTAATTAAATAGGATTTCAGATTATATTTGAAGCTGGTGAGAGAAGTTCTATTTTTCATCTCGTCAGGGATAGAATTCCAAACTTTTGGTCCTTCATAGGCTATTGAAAATTTTCTTATATTTGTTCTTGAGAATGTTGGTCTATAATCATTAGCTATCCTGGTATTATACGAGTGAATACTGAGATTAGTAGAAAAGAAATCTTTGAAAATTTCTGGAAGGATTTTCTTATCATAGGAAAACATAAAGAGACCCACCTGATGTTTATGTATATTCTGAGATATCAAAGTATCCGTTGTCTTGGCGATAGTTACTGTCTTGAAATGAACAGCATGGTTATATAGGAAAGCAGTACCATCTTTGTATGCGTTAAGTGCGTTCTTGGCTAGGGTTTCGTTCTTGATTGCTTCATATTCTAACTGGATGTTGTTAAGTTTGTACGTGCCTATCTTAGTACTATCTGATCCAACGACTATTTCAACGGCAGGCGCTAGAGTCAACTCGAATGATATAGTGCCTTCTAGGGCATGTGGATATAGAACTCCATGTTGTGTCAGAATATCGACATCTAATGGAATTCTATATTTGGAACCGTGTGCAGCTAGGAGCGCGTTTTCTCCAGCATCCGAAGTACCTGCGTCACCAGCTTTCGATCGTAGCTTATTCACGTTCTCCGATTGGATGCCTTGTTGCACTCTCGATTCTCTCTCCTGCGTAGATAGGTATACGTCGGAATACGTTTGTAGGAGGTCTGACCTGGCGAGGTCTTCTACTATTTCAGCTCCTATCTTACAGACTCTATGTATGACCAAGCAACGTCCAACGTTCGAAACGACTCTGTTGTTCGCATGTCCACCAGATAGTACGATGTCGCCCAATAGCGCTAAGCTACCAGGTACTAGTACTATACCTTCGGCTAGCTTTGGAACTTCTACGTATAGAGTCTCACCTGGATTGGCAGATGATGGAGTGAAAGTTTTCCTATACAAGTCTCGTTGAGCTTTGAGTGCAAGAGGCTCTCTTCGCGCTTGTGTGGGAATCAACTTTGATGATATCATGTTGAATATACATAGATACATAGTTATGTTTAACATGGAAGTTGAGACTGATGCCGATGCGGGTCGTAAGGATGCAGCCGATAGACAACGAAATGAAGATGATCGACAACGAAATGAAGATGATCGACAACGAAATGAAGATGATCGACAACGAAATGAAGATGATCGACAACGACGAGAAGAAGAAGAAAACCGACGACAACGGGATGAGGAAGACCGAAGATACTAGGCTAGCATAGTGGATGAGGATAGTCAAGATGAAGCTGGTGGTAGTGAAATGATTCCCATGGACGATATTCACAACTACGTCCTAGAAGGTGATGACCCGTTTCGAGGATTCACATTCGAACAAACCATTCAAGATTCGGCAAAGGAAATGCTGGTTGACATAGTAAAGGGACAATATCCGGATGCGGGTGTTCGACATAATATCGAAATCTACTTAATAGACGAACAAATCAAAGTTCGCGAACTTGGCAGCAAAGGACCACCTATACGTCTATTCACCGGTGATGATAAAGATAAGAAATTACACGTTAGGATTCGAAGCTCTCTCAAAGAGGCACTAGGTCCAAATGCTGAAGAAGCCGCCGATGAAAGAATATTTGCAGAACAACAACTCGCCGAACGGGAAGCAAATAATGAATCTATTCTGGGGGACTCTGAATCGACCGACGCTCAGAAAGAAGTAGCTAAGAAGGAGTTAATGTCCATCCATAGGGCAAGAGAATTCCTTGAACGTCAAGAAGAAGCCATACTAGAACGTACATCGCTACGTGAAAGGATTAAATACATCTTCAGAAAGCATGGAATGACTGTTCTTGCAGTGGTAACTTCTATTGGTGCTATCGTTAGTACAATAGTTTCCCTGCTATCGAAATCTGTACCGAAACCAGTAAAGGATAGTATCGATAAAGCGACAGATGCAGTAAAGAAGGGATTAAAAACGACTGGGGGTTTGTTGAAAGAAATGGGAAAGAAACTTGGACAGATACTACCTGGAATGATTGGATCGATTGCGAGTTTCATATTTACTATGGCTGGTAAAGCCCTGGGAGTACTAGCTGAGAACGTTTGGTTATTCATCGTAGCAATAGTGGTGATCACTATAGAGCAATATAAACGACGTTAACGAAACAACGTCCATGCAATTCCAGCTGCGGCAATAGACGTCACCGCGAGATTGATCTCATGTTGTGGGATAGCCTTCGGTATAGGAACTCGTTTCTCGTGCGTCTCATGAGGTGGTATTAATTTCTTATCTGGTGGTCCTTCCATGGGAGGCGGACGTCCTTTGACTTCTGCATTGATGTCGTTAGTACCTAGCATCATATCTTTCGTGGCTTTCGGGGTTGGATTCCTATAGCCATCTTTCTTACCAAGATAGTACACTAGATTGCTTGGCAATAATCGCACGCCTATAGCTATCGCTAGATCGAGCCTCTTATGCGTTGTCGTTATAGCAGTAAGCTCACCACTAAATCGTTTTCGAGAATAGCGCCTTCGACTAAGCTCTTGAACTTTTCTTTGACGTTGAAGCTATCTACGATGGATTCGTTAAGATCGTTTTGAGCGCCTAGAATACAGTATCCAAAAGCCTCAACAGATCGATTCAATCTACCTAACCCAGCATTCGTCAAACCTCTACCGATTGGTGGCGTAAACCAATTGTATTGTTTACCGTTGTTATTGCTAATATACGATAAAGGAAACTGATAGTCCGTACGACTCTCCTCAGGAAACTTGAAGTCACCACCAGGCCACTTCGCAGAGTACGAAGTATTATGTGCGTACTTCTCTGTATAGTTCACCATTCTTCCATGAGAGTTTACGTAGACGTCTCCTAAACCATCCCACCGAAAGTCTGGCGTTCGAGATATACCGAATTCGATGCACAATTTCTCAAGGACTGATTTGCTATAGAGGTTGTCGAGTTGTTTGAAAGCACGGTTACCAGGTAGAGGAGCTCCAAGTTCGTGTAGAATTCTTCGTATCGTGAAATATACGTGGAATCGTAGGAACCCTTGGACAACTGGTGGATACGTTTTGAAAGTGGGGTCAAACGACGACACTCCGCATCCAGAAGTTGCACACCACGTTGCAAAATTAAGTTGTTGAGGCCAGTATTTGAAATCCGGACCTGATAACCATCTACGAGACTCATTCGCTGTCGTATGCCTTACAACGATCTCCTTGAATATATTTGGAACGCCTGCTTCGAACTTCTTCGTAGGTGTGACGTATATCCATAACTTGGTGAGATCTATGTCTTGTGCCGGTTCGGTAAAAGGAACTGCTCGAATAGGATATTTCGCACTTTTATCTAGTGTCAACGTAGATGGGAAACCATCAACCATTCCCTGCAATGCGTCATCGATGCGCTTTTGAGTGCCTGCAGGTAACTTTGAGACATCATCACCATAGACCACATAGCTAGAATCTCCATCTCGAAACCAAATACTCGTCGAATATTTGTCTGGACCGTTCACTTCCGTAGAGGCATAGAACTTGTGAAGATCTGCATGTGGGTATCGTTTCTCGAACTTCGCTAATAGATCTGCATTCAATGTTGCGATCTTATCGTTTTCTTCTATCCAATCGCGTTTGGAAAGACCTTCGTGTTCCCGCGTGAATAGTACGCTCTCGTAAACTGACTTACCACCAAGTGCTATATCGAGAGCCTTACCAGTGCGACCGAGCCACCCCATCAATTTACCACCTCCCGTCTTAGTAGGAGGACCTTCCTCCGTCAACACGCGATGAGACATTCCCCGATCGACGAAATTAACATTATCGGAAGTAGATTCGAACCAACTAAGTACGGCATCGGGAAATAGATACTTGAACCGTTGCCATGCATCTGCCATGTTGAAGCTATACGTATATATAGTTATACCTTCAACATATAAGATGGTTCTCTTATATATCACCACAACATTGGCCGACCATACTGTCTACTTCGACAACCCTATTCTCATACAGAACGTTTCACTAGTCGAGGTCACTATTGAGAATAGTTGGTGGAACCTAGCAGAGAATGCTACCTTCTGGTGGACTACCGAAGGCATAGGGTTCCCGTACGACATTCCTAAGGGAAACCACACTATGGCGAGCCTTCGACAATTCTTTGCGCCTGCAGTTGGTGCTGACATCATAAAAATCGAGAAACCCCATCATAGGAGGGCTTGGAACTTAGAAGTCAAGCAATCGATTCTATTTAGTGGAAACCTCTGCAAACTGATGGGTATTAATAAAGATGGGATTGCTACGCGACTAAAAGTAGGTATGCACGAAGTGTCCATCCAAGATGAAATCGACATAGCGTATATCTGCTGCGACGTGGTGGATTCCAGATTCTCGATTCAAGAGGGAAAACAATCTAAAGTCCTAAGTAGAATACATATCCGAGGCGATAGATTTGTGAAAACGACGTATGCCTCACTACAACCTCTAGCTGTCAAAGCTCTAGGGACAACGCGAAGCAGTCTTCGTCTGACAGTTCGCGATGAGAAAGGCAATCCGATAGACTTCCAGGGTCGACCCATACTGTACGTGTTGAAGCTTGAGTAAGTTATATGTATAACGTTACAATGGAAGGCGATTCTATTCAACCGTTTCCCTCAGCACCAAATATCTATCCACCGATTGCTAGTGACACTGGAAAGAACTTTAGACTGCAAACGATCCGAGACACGCTTTCGGACCTCGAAGTTCAAGAAAGACACTACGAAGGTGTGCGCAAGAAATATGCACGTTCTCAAGGAATAGTTCATGGTATCGCAGTGGCAACGGGAGGTCTATCTGTGATCTTGTCTGGATCTGGATTGGGTGTAGCGTTGACTGGGGTTGGAATAGCGATTGGTCTACCCCTTGGAGTTGTTGGTGGGCTATGTGGATTGATTTCAGCATCTACTACCATCGGAGCCAAGAAGTTAGGAATGAAGGTTTCTAAACATGAAAGGACGACCATGTTGGCAAAGGCGAAAATCAATACGATTCGCGATCTAGTATCGAAGGCCCTGCGCGATGAAAGCATATCCGACTCTGAATACGGTCTCATCCTGGACGAAGCAAATAAGTATGAGATCATGAGGTCTGAAATTCGTCGCGAAGGTGAAAAAAGTCCGGATCGGGTTCGAGCCGAACTCAAGCAAGTGCAAAAGGAAATGCGAGAAAAGCTTGGCAGCTTAGTGGGGTAAGAATCGATATTTCCTACGAAAGAAACGAACATGGCTCCCACTTTCACTTCGCTAAGTCCCTATCGCTAGTTAGCCCATGCTTAGTGTAGATTGGTTCGAAGTGGGAATGGTAAGAAGACAACTCCTTGACAAAACGCTTGACTGATTTTCCAAATACGTCACATCGCCCAATGACCTCGTTAAGAGACATAGACGATCCTAAACGACGTAACACCTCGTAACTTGCTCCAACGACTTTCGTCTTAATTACCGATTTGCCTATATTGCTTTCCATCGCTGTAGTAACGACCTCGTAGACTATTTGTTGAACATCCATAGGTACTCCTTGAGGATCGAGTTTAAGGAAAGTCGTTGCGATGTGAGGAACTATGCGCTCAACATCCAAGCCTACATCGATCTTATCGTCGTCACGCAGAGAACGCATAAAGACCTCTCCGCTATAGATTCTTTCGTTGGGTAGTTGCATAAAGCGAGCAACCTCGCCTTTAGATCGTACAAACCCGCATTGCATGCATGCCTGGTAGAGTAGAGAAGCTAAAATAGCTCTCTTAGCGCGACTACGCTTGGGACAAACTTTATTTACTTGGATAAATGCGTCGGCTACGACTCCTAACGCGTTCGTAGGGAACGAGAGGTCATAATTTTGTTTATAAATAGTGTTGTATGCTTGTAGTTCTCGTAGGATCGTTCGTCGTTGCAGTTCTGTGTCATCGCTTTGCTTTGGTTTTGCGCGGTCTAGATCATTTTGATACTGAAATCTATCCGGACCTACCATACGCAGTCGAGTAGTAGTAATATCGATCTTCGTTTCTTCACATGGTTCGACCTCGGAAACAAGACCACATGTGGGACATATGAATTCCGTTCCTTGTATTTCCAAGGGGCAGAGACAATCGGAACATGTTTCACTGGCGTTGATTCGCAATCGTGGTTCAATATGCAGGCTTCTACAAATTCCAGGACCAAACAATCAGATGAGTTCGGCCATGATACACTATAGATGCCATCCGTCTAATAGGAAAAAAGAAAAAAAAGAATGAAGAGGGGTCACGCAACGACCTCCCTCCATCCTTCTTTTTTTCTTACGTGGCGGTTCCTAACCTTCCTTCTCGCGGCTCCTCAAGGCAGTCAACACCTCGTCGAACGCACGGCCGAGAGCCCCGTCCAAACCTTCCTCTGGTTCCATCGCTCTTGGTTCCGCGGTCAATTCTACTGTAAGAGCCTCATCGAAACCTTCCTCTGGTTTCGCCTTTCTTGGATACGAGTCATAGACGGGCCCCGGCTTGTTGGCAGTCCTAATCGACTCGTTCCTGAGGTCTTCCTCTAGCATCTTGTCGAACTCCCTAGCGCGTCTCATATCGGCCGCATTCGGCTCTTCCTCCGGTTCCACCACGTTCGGCCCTGCAAGTTTCTCCTGCTCCTTAGCGCGTTTTATGTCGAGGTTCTTCTTATTGAGGATGAGACGACGTTGAGGTGCTCCGCATACTGAGCAAAGCTCTAAACTCGTGCGACATCCTTTGCCGCACTTCAAGCACGGCACGAATGGGGCACAGCCTTTCGACACCTGGAAGTTGTGCTGGGCACAGTACTTCGTTGACTTCGAAGTCTTCCTCGGGCATTTCGTGTCCTTTCCTCGCATCAACCAATCACAAGTTACTATCTCAGTCATTGCGACGTCTACGTTTAGGTTCTTCGGTTTGTTCGATCTGTATGGTATTAATGCGTACTAAGATGACAACGAACGCTAATATCGTGGAATAGAGAATATATACCAATACCATTCGGTGGCGATATACAGTATGCTAATCATTCCTCTAACAGGTACTCAAGTTTGGATTCGGTCCGTGGGCGAATATCTAGTGACCATTTGGGCTTCGTGCCTCGCTCGCGTAGTAGTAGTCGGGGCGTGCAACGCAGCCCTCTCCATCTTCACACCACTCCCCACATTCGCAGTAGCTACCTTCCTCCTCCATAGGTTGGAAGCGCTCCGCAAGCCATCTAGCGATTCTACGGTACCCCTTATTGCACGCAACTCTCATCATCCCCTCAAAGTTCTCGTGAGGGATGACGGGGCGAAAACGCTTTGCAAGCCAGCGAACTACGTCAAGGTGACCATGCTTGCTTGCATCAAACATAGCGTCGAGGACGTATTCCTCCTCTACGAAGGGCTGGAAGAACCCCTCGAGCCACTCGGCCGTCTCGAAGTGGCCATTCCTACATGCATCCACCATAGCATCGACGACGCGTCCGTTGCCTATAGTGGGTTGGATGCGCTCGACTATCCACTTCGCGACGTCGAGGTGGCCGTTCCTACAGGCATCCATCGCAGCCACACTGGAGCCGTTGTAGTAATAGGCCTCTATGGGGTAGAAGCGACTAGCTAGCCATTTGACGATATTGAGGTTGCCGGTAGTAGCGGCTCTCGATATGGCATAATCTTCGTTAAATGCGTCGTCGTCGTGGTATTCTTTGGAAATACCGAACTTTCGCAGAAAACAACGAACGAAGACCTCCATGGCATCCTATCGTTGTACAACAAAACAAGGGTGGCCCAGAACCGCCACTTTACATACTACTTACTGCTAATTTTATTTTCAAGACAATAAACCACAGAAGAAACCACCAATATTATTTCAAGAAGTACCTTGTTTCAAAACAGAAACGGGCGCGTGCGAAGTTTGGTTCTGTGATAGCTAGCCACTGTAAAAGCTGCAGATCTAGTAAATTCTCTAGTAAATTCTTATCATTCACGATTTCATGTTAGACAAGAGAGCGATTTAATTTTATAGCAATTACATTGTATTTTAGAATGTAGATTCGCCGGAAAATCTATTGCCGGGACACAGATAATTCTCGATCTCTCATTTACGAACTAGCAAATCCCGGTTTCACTATAAACAATGAACAAACTTATAAACTGATCATTACCTTAGTGATTTCTCCGCTGAATTCTCCCTGTAGCCCGGATCCAGTAACAGCACAAACCTGAAAGCCGAATCAGGGAAAATACCCTGGGAAAAAATTACCCCCAAAAGATAAGAAACCTAAGATAAGCAGGCCACTTCCCAAGCGATTTTAGCGACTATTCATTCGTCCAGCTTTCAACTCGGTCGCCAGCGGCTCTATTTCCCCCTAAATCATCTACATCCGGTAATAAATTTAAACAGAAAGACACATTACTATGTTCTGAAGAATCTGATGCAGATTTTAGGTCGTTATTTACTAAACCACAACAAAATTCGCAGTGTGAGTTTGTAGCCAATATAAGAAGAAATGTATGGGTTCGAAGCAACTTGAGAACGATGCGTTAAGTGTATGACGTCACATACGCTTAAAAATGACTAGGCATTCCTCGCCCACGGGAACGGATTCGCGTAATGGCGGACGTGATTTTGACGGTAAACTCTCTTTAAAATATGTGGTCTAATTGGCCCCTTTGCAAACTTTTTTCACTGATTTGGATATTTCAGCCACTGTTTGTTCTTATGGAATACAAAAAAGTGGCAAAAGAAATGGTCAAATTTCGTCGTAGTGGCACTTTAAATGACACTCTAATCAGAGACAGAATCGTTTTGGGAATTAGAGACAACGACACACGCAAGCGCCTATTACAGACAAAGAAACTGTCTTTAACCCAGTGCATAGACATTTGTTTGGCAAGCGAAGTAACCAAGTCACAACTAAAAGCTTTGGGCAAGAAAGGGCCCGAGGAAAATGTCCATGAGATACGAAATTCGCGAAGAATTCAAGCCAAGCGTGACAAACCAAAGCCAAAGGCTGAAACGAAACGCGACACCAGCCGAAATACAAGACAATGCCGGTACTGTGGTAGAGCACACAAAATTGGTCGAGAACACTGCGCAGTGTGGGGCAAATCTTGCTCAGCGTGCGGAAAAATGAACCACTTTGCTGAACTATGCATGCAAGACACCTTCAGGAAAAGATACCAGACTCACGCTGTTGCAGAGAATATTCATGAGAGCACAAGTGACTCGGACTATCTTGAGTGCGTGACAGTGAAACACGAAGCGGTCAATGGAGTTGATGACAGCAAGAATCCAGCCGCTGAGCCAATCTACGCTGAAATGCTAGTAAATGGAAGTCCAGTCAAATTCCACATTGACTGTGGCGCATCAGTAAACGTTCTGCCGATCAAATATGTGAAAGAAGAAATACTCAGGTCCACCAACAAGACGCTTGTAATGTGGAATAAAACAGAGCTCAAACCGAAAGGCACTGCCCGACTGACGATACGTAATCCCAAGACAAACAAAAAGCACTCAATCGAGTTTGTCATTGTTGATGACAATCTGACACCACTGTTGGGGTCACGAGCTGTACAACACATGAAACTGATCGAAGTGAAACGCGAGAATTTTAAGTCCATATCATCAGTGAAGCATAAATCATCACAGCAGGACATGATCCTTGGCGATAAGGCTGACGTCATCGAGCGTTACAGAGATGTATTTCACGGGGAATTAGGGACTCTTGAGGGAGAACAGCGGTTGACAGTTGACCCTGACGTGACGCCCACTGTATCGTCCTCTAGACACCTACCATTCGCTATGAAATCGAAACTCCAGGCAGAACTTGAGCGGTTGACGAAGATCGGAGTCGTTGCGCCTGTCGACGAGCCGACTGACTGGGTCAGTAATGTCGTTACCGCGACCAAACCGTCGGGAGATCTCAGATCTGTATAGATCCGAAGCCGCTAAACAAAGCCCTGAAGCGAGAGAGGTATCCAATACCAGTTATAGATGATGTCTTACCAGAGCTTGCAAAAGCTAAACTCTTCACAAAAATTGACGCGAAGAACGGTTACTGGCACGTAGTCCTTGACGACGAATCGAGCAAACTCACCACGTTTGACACACCCTTTGGTCGATATTGCTGGAAGAGACTGCCATTTGGTCTGTCAGTAGCGTCTGAGATATTCCAGAAACGCCTAAATCAAGCCCTGGACAAGCTTGATGGTCTTCTGACAGTTCACGATGACATGGTGATCTACGGCATAGGAGACACCGACGAGGAAGCGAGAGAAGATCACAACCGGAAACTGATTGCCTTCCTAGAGAGATGCAGAGATCGAGGCATCAAACTAAACAAAGCCTAGTCTCTTTACACCTGAGTTACAACTCAGGTGTAAAGAGATCACTTACCTCGATCATCTAGTGACCAACGAAGGCCTTAAAGCGGATCCAGAGAAGGTCGAAGCCATCGTGAAGATGCCACACCCATTGAGGAAGTTAAGGGAGTGCGCAGACTCTGCGGCTTTGTAAACTATCTCGCGAGATTTATGCCGAACTTGTCTGATGTACTGGAGCCAATCCGACAGTTGACGCACCAGGATGTTGAGTGGCAGTGGAACAACACGCACGACAAGGCGTTCCAAACGATCAAGCAGATGGTCTCGAGCGCGCCTTTGCTCAAATATTATGTGCCACAGGAGGAGCTGACCATACAGTGTGATGCCAGCGATAAGGGCATGGGAGCGGCACTTTTGCAGCACGGTCAGCCTCTCGCCTTCGCTAGCTGCGCTCTCACAGACACAGAGACCAGATATGCACCAATAGAGAAGGAGATGCTCGCTGTAGTCTACACAAGTTTAATCAATACGTCTACGGGCGGCCAGTGACGGTCAACAGCGACCACAAGCCACTGGAGGCAATCGCAAAGAAGCCTCTTAGGAATGCCCCTAAGCGACTTCAGGGCATGCTCCTAAAGACGCAGAAGTATGACATTGACATCGTGTACAAGCCCGGCGTGCAGATGTATCTAGCCGACACCCTCAGTAGAGCATACGTTGCGGGTAGTAAAAGTGTCAAAGAGGAGTTTGAGCATGTGAACCCAGCTAAGTTTGTTCCTATGACCGACAGGAAGAAAGAGCGCATCAGAGCAAGCACGGCCAGAGACGAGGTTTTGCAGCAGCTTAAGGAGATGATTTTGAACGGCTGGCCAGAGGACGGAGGCAGCGTTCCAGCGGCACTCACTCCATACTTCAGCTTCAGAGATGAACTGGCCGTACATGATGGTCTTGTATACAGAGGAGAACGACTGGTCATTCCAAAAGAGCTTAAGCCAATGATGCGCGAGGAGGCTCATAGCTCTCATATCGGAGTGAATGGATGCCTTCGTAGAGCGCGGGAGAGCATGTTCTGGCCATCAATGAACGATGACCTGAAAGGGTACATAGCCAAATGTGAAACATGCCGGCTTTATGAATGTCGGCAGCCGAAGGAGACACTCAGAAGTCACGTGCCCACAGACAGACCCTGGGAAAAGGTTGCGGCTGACCTTTTCTCTTTGAATGGCAGGGACTACCTCGTTATTGTTGATTACTTCTCAAATTTCTGGGAAATCAATCAGCTTGATGACACAAGAGCCTCAGCAGTAATTAAGAAGTTGAAGAGCCATTTTGCAAGGTATGGGATCCCGGATAGCGTTGTCACAGACAATGGTCCCCAGTTCACGTCAGACAGCTTCAAGCAGTTTGCTGATGAGTGGGACTTTGAGCATTACACTAGCAGCCCAGGGCATCAGCAGGCAAACGGAAAGGCGGAGGCAGCAGTGAAAATAGCGAAGAGGTTGCTGCGCAAGGCGAAGGCTGATGGGCGCGATCCTTACCTCGCATTGTTAGCTCATCGTAACACGCCATCGGAGTCAATGGGAACAAGCCCAGCACAGCGTCTACTGGGTCGCCGAACCAAAACGCTACTCCCAGCGACAGCGGAGCTCCTCAAGCCTCAGGGTGTCAACATACATGTACATGTAGTCAGTGCCGTGGAGTGCTTTATTTGAAAGTTAAACACACAAACACAAACAAAAAACGACAGCACATCGAACTGTGAGCTTTATGGGAATAACTCTGGCGAATTAGTCAGCGCCGTGGAGTGCTTTATTTGAAAGTTAAACACACAAACGACAACACATCGAACTGTGAGCTATACGGGAATAAACACTGGCGAACTAGTCAGTGCCGTGAAGTGCTTTATTTGAAAGTTAAACACACAAACACAAAACGACAGTACATCGAACTGTGAGCTATACGGGGATAAACTCTCGCGAACTAGTCAGTGCCGTGGAGTGCTTTATTTGAAAGTTAAACACACAAACACAAACAAAAAACGACAGCACATCGAACTGTGAGCTTTATGGGAATAACTCTGGCGAACTAGTCAGTGCCGTGAAGTGCTTTATTTCAAAGTTAAACACACAAACACAAAACGACAGCACATCAAACTGTGAGCTTTATGGGAATAACTCTGGCGAATTAGTCAGCGCCGTGGAGTGCTTTATTTGAAAGTTAAACACAAAACGACAACATATCGAACTGTGAGCTATACGGGAATAAACTCTGGCGAACTAGTCAGTGCCGTGAAGTGCTTTATTTGAAAGTTAAACACACAAACAAAAAACGACAGCACATCGAACTGTGAGCTTTACTGGAATAAACTCTGACGAACTAGTCAGTGCCGTGAAGTGCTTTATTTCAAAGTTAAACACACAAACAAAAAACGACAGTACATCGAACTGTGAGCTTTATGGGAATAACTCTGGCGAATTAGTCAGCGCCGTGGAGTGCTTTATTTGAAAGTTAAACACAAAACGACAGCACATCGAACTGTGAGCTTTACTGGAATAAACTCTGACGAACTAGTCAGTGCCGTGAAGTGCTTTATTTCAAAGTTAAACACACAAACAAAAAACGACAGTACATCGAACTGTGAGCTTTATGGGAATAACTCTGGAGAATTAGTCAGCGCCGTGGAGTGCTTTATTTGAAAGTTAAACACAAAACGACAGCACATCGAACTGTGAGCTTTACTGGAATAAACTCTGACGAACTAGTCAGTGCCGTGAAGTGCTTTATTTGAAAGTTAAACACACAAACAAAAAACGACAGCACATCGAACTGTGAGCTTTACTGGAATAAACTCTGACGAACTAGTCAGTGCCGTGAAGTGCTTTATTTCAAAGTTAAACACACAAACAAAAAACGACAGTACATCGAACTGTGAGCTTTATGGGAATAACTCTGGCGAATTAGTCAGCGCCGTGGAGTGCTTTATTTGAAAGTTAAACACAAAACGACAGCACATCGAACTGTGAGCTTTACTGGAATAAACTCTGACGAACTAGTCAGTGCCGTGAAGTGCTTTATTTCAAAGTTAAACACACAAACAAAAAACGACAGTACATCGAACTGTGAGCTTTATGGGAATAACTCTGGAGAATTAGTCAGCGCCGTGGAGTGCTTTATTTGAAAGTTAAACACAAAACGACAGCACATCGAACTGTGAGCTTTACTGGAATAAACTCTGACGAACTAGTCAGTGCCGTGAAGTGCTTTATTTCAAAGTTAAACACACAAACACAAAACGACAGTACATCGAACTGTGAGCTTTATGGGAATAACTCTGGCGAATTAGTCAGTGCCGTGAAGTGCTTTATTTCAAAGTTAAACACACAAACACAAAACGACAGTACATCGAACTGTGAGCTTTATGGGAATAACTCTGGCGAATTAGGATATTTACATAACGTTCTTAAGTAGAAACAAACAGTTTAGAGTATAGATTATGTATTTTTATAGAGTTCGGGAAAGCAGAAATACGTGTTTACGTTTTGGACTTTTCGACTCGAAAGGCAGTTTGTACACACTCGTTTGATGCTAAAAGTGTTTTGTTGTTGTAAAAAAACAAATTGAAGTTAGTTTTTTATGTGTCTGTCGGCAAAGACGCCTCGTGGATCCACAGCTATTTTGACCATGTTATGACGAAAATCATTGTCAATATTAGGACAGACACATAAAAAACTAACTTCAATTTGTTAAATCTACAACGCCGGCATTGTTAAATAGAAGTGAAAAAACAAGAATGGTAGTGTCCCGAACAGCGGGACGTTTTATTACGGGAGGCGGCATTTTAATTATTTGTGTGTGTTCTTTGACACAGGTATATTTTCAATCATACATGATTCATCTTTTCTCAACTCGCTTTTTCAGTGATGCGTTACTAATTCAAGTTGATGGTTCAAGTTCAGTATGCTAATGACATTTTCAATCAATAAAATACATGCGTCCAACCGTAGCTTAGCAACTGTTACCGGTATATAAATTTTAACTACTACAGTAGTGGTACACTTCACTCGAAAAAAATCATGGTTAGAACATCCGAATACATTAAACTTAGAGTTCTCTCACTTTTTAGACAAACCAAAAAAATTTCTGAAATAGTAAGAGATCTAGAAGAAATCGAAGGTATTTCTATCTACCGGAAGTAATAGTTTAATAAGTCATTCACTTATGTTTTCACTCGTGAACCAGACGGCGCCGTTGAGAATAAAATGTATTAGCGAGCGGAGTCCGAGAAGTTAAAGCTTTTTTAAAATGGCGGTTTAGCGTGCCGAGTTTGAAGAAGTTTGTTTTAGAGTGACAAACAACGGCGCCGTTGAAGTCGTGAACCAGACGAAGAATAAAATGTTGATGTGTCTTAATTAGCGAGCGGAGTCCGAGAAGTTAAAGCTTTTTTAAAATGGCGGTTTAGCGTGCCGAGTTTGAAGAAGTTTGTTTTAGAGTGACAAACAACGGCGCCGTTGAAATCGTGAACCAGACGAAGAATAAAATGTTGATGTGTCTTAATTAGCGAGCGGAGTCCGAGAAGTTAAAGCTTTTTTAAAATGGCGGTTTAGCGTGCCGAGTTTGAAGAAGTTTGTTTTAGAGTGACAAACAACGGCGCCGTTGAAGTCGTGAACCAGACGAAGAATAAAATGTTGATGTGTCTTAATTAGCGAGCGGAGTCCGAGAAGTTAAAGCTTTTTTTAATGGCGGTTTAGCGTGCCGAGTTTGAAGAAGTTTGTTTTAGAGTGACAAACAACGGCGCCGTTGAAGTCGTGAACCAGACGAAGAATAAAATGTTGATGTGTCTTAATTAGCGAGCGGAGTCCGAGAAGTTAAAGCTTTTTTTAATGGCGGTTTAGCGTGCCGAGTTTGAAGAAGTTTGTTTTAGAGTGACAAACAACGGCGCCGTTGAAATCGTGAACCAGACGAAGAATAAAATGTTGATGTGTCTTAATTAGCGAGCGGAGTCCGAGAAGTTAAAGCTTTTTTTAATGGCGGTTTAGCGTGCCGAGTTTGAAGAAGTTTGTTTTAGAGTGACAAACAACGGCGCCGTTGAAGTCGTGAACCAGACGAAGAATAAAATGTTGATGTGTCTTAATTAGCGAGCGGAGTCCGAGAAGTTAAAGCTTTTTTTAATGGCGGTTTAGCGTGCCGAGTTTGAAGAAGTTTGTTTTAGAGTGACAAACAACGGCGCCGTTGAAGTCGTGAACCAGACGAAGAATAAAATGTTGATGTGTCTTAATTAGCGAGCGGAGTCCGAGAAGTTAAAGCTTTTTTTAATGGCGGTTTAGCGTGCCGAGTTTGAAGAAGTTTGTTTTAGAGTGACAAACAACGGCGCCGTTGAAGTCGTGAACCAGACGAAGAATAAAATGTTGATGTGTCTTAATTAGCGAGCGGAGTCCGAGAAGTTAAAGCTTTTTTAATGGCGGTTTAGCGTGCTTCGATAACTTCAACTTTTTATTGCGTACTGTTAGTTTAAAAGTAAAGTAGATTGCAAACCACTCATTTATATTTCTTTAATAAGTAATAGTTTAATAAGTCATTCACTTATGTTTTCACTCGTGAACCAGACGGCGCCGTTGAGAATAAAATGTATTAGCGAGCGGAGTCCGAGAAGTTAAAGCTTTTTTAAAATGGCGGTTTAGCGTGCCGAGTTTGAAGAAGTTTGTTTTAGAGTGACAAACAACGGCGCCGTTGAAATCGTGAACCAGACGAAGAATAAAATGTTGATGTGTCTTAATTAGCGAGCGGAGTCCGAGAAGTTAAAGCTTTTTTTAATGGCGGTTTAGCGTGCCGAGTTTGAAGAAGTTTGTTTTAGAGTGACAAACAACGGCGCCGTTGAAGTCGTGAACCAGACGAAGAATAAAATGTTGATGTGTCTTAATTAGCGAGCGGAGTCCGAGAAGTTAAAGCTTTTTTTAATGGCGGTTTAGCGTGCCGAGTTTGAAGAAGTTTGTTTTAGAGTGACAAACAACGGCGCCGTTGAAGTCGTGAACCAGACGAAGAATAAAATGTTGATGTGTCTTAATTAGCGAGCGGAGTCCGAGAAGTTAAAGCTTTTTTTAATGGCGGTTTAGCGTGCCGAGTTTGAAGAAGTTTGTTTTAGAGTGACAAACAACGGCGCCGTTGAAATCGTGAACCAGACGAAGAATAAAATGTTGATGTGTATTAATGATGTGTATAAATATTGAGAAGTTTTTAAACAGTTTCAAGATACTTCTTTTAGAGTAATCAACAGTGGTGCTACTTTTTTGTCGTTCTACTTCTCAAGAAGGGAAATATCACTTGTGAAATATCACTTCACCAAAAGTGAAATTTCACTTTCCAAAAGAATTTTCATTTCGGGCTGAGCCGCGGCAAGCGCCTCGGTTGATGACCTCATTATGCAAACCGCGGCGTTTTCAAAAACGCCGCGGTCATTTCTGAAACGCCGCGGTCATTTCTGAAACGCCGCGGTCATTTCTGAATGCAGAAAACCGCGGCGCCGCGTCCAATGACCTAGGTTTTTCCGCGGTCGGATGTCCCTATAATTCCCGGCGGTACTGTAGAAGAGGCAAAGGTGCAGAGGTAAATAGCCCAAGCAAAGCAGGCACATTACTACAACAAGCACGCCAGAGATCTAGAGGCCTTAGAGGAAGGGGACGTTGTGCGCATGCGTCCCTTCCAGCTAAACAAGAAGACATGGGACAAAGCGTTTGTCCGAAAGCAGCTGGATGAACGGTCATATGAGGTTGAGGCCAACGATAGCGTGTACAGACGCAATAGGGTAGATCTGAAGAAGACAGCTGAAACTCACACATTCCCACCGGAAACAGCGGCTCTGCCAGCAGATGAGACAGTGCAGGAATTGCCGCATGATGATGCAGGTGCTACGTCAACACCAGCACCTGCAAACCCCAGACCGACGAGAGCCACCAGAGAACCGGCTCACTTCAAAGACTTTATTAGATATTAGCTAGTAAACTTTGGACACATAAGGACTGGCTTATGTCATAGATACTGTTAAGTATCAGTGAGCATTTAAGTAGTGTTACTGTTGGAATTTTATATCTCCAATAAAGGAGGGGGGATGTAACGTGATCATGTTAATCGTGTATTGTATTACGAGTGGTGTAAACATACACACACGTATACTGCATGCAAAGAGTATACACGGACTTGTATTGATTCTCAATAAAGCATTATAAGTACACTGAAACCATACAGTTACAATAGCTCAGTCAACCAGCACACGCTCTTTATCAATTGGGGTATTTTTAGACTTATCTAAAGCATTTGACACGGTGAACCATGATATACTCCTCCAGAAACTTCCATATTATGGCATCGTTGGTAAAGAAAAGTTGTGGTTTGAAAGTTACCTAACTAATCGAAAACAATTTTTATGTATTGATGGTGTTAACTCAAACACCATGTAGATAGATAGATAGATAGATAGATAGATAGATAGATGGTTTATTAGTAATAACTGTTGCAGCTGTAAAGCTGAATTGCGTAAGACTTTACATTAAATTTGAAAATACTGATAATTAAAATTAATTCTAATCAATGTTGCTACTGGTATAAAATATAGTTGCTAATTATAATCTAATTAATAATACTATAAAATATAAAACTCTTCAGTCTGTTGAACTTGATAATTAAAATTCTAATCAATATTGCCACTGATAGTTGCTAGATATAATCTTACTATATGTAGAACTGTGTCTTGATAATTAAGGTTCTACTCAATATTGCTATATATATTCTGGTTATTGTTATATTCTAATTGCTATTACTATATATGAAACTGTTTTTCAGTCTGTTGGTCTTACATATGGGCACACTGAAACTCCGCTTACTTCTAAGATTAGCATTACATGTGTTTGGTTTAGGCAGTAAGTTGTGCAACTTATGGTTCACATTGGAGCTGATCTCGTTGAATAGATTGGTTGTTAGGGCATTTCTGCGATAATAGATAATAGATTGTGGTGTACCACAACCTCGATTTTGGGGCCAATACTAGTCCCATAGCACGTCTCAAAATCGCGCGCTGATTGGCTAACGAAGCGTTTAATATTTTGTGGAATTCAACGGGTTGAAAAGCTGTATTCAACGATGTACAGGAAGCCCGCGCGTAAATATTTTGTTTATTTTTACTATCGGGAACAGAGACACAAATCATGTTAAAATTACAAATCAGGATATTCACTAAGTTAACAGTAGTCAAAGAACGTGAAAATTATCTATCTTTTATTTCGTTTTTCACGAGAAATGATATGTTTTGGCCCTCGACTGAACAAGAGCGACTCTAGCTAATCCGAGGAATTGACAAAAACATGTACAACTGCAGAAAAAAGGTGTGATTTTGAATGGAAAAGCTGGACAGGGGCTTCGTGGATTAATTCATGTATTATTCACACAGAGAAGCTAAATGACTGAAAACAGGACGAAAAGGACGGCTACAGAACGGTACTAAAATCGTGGTACAAGAATTTTTTTGGAAACGAGTGGACTGAACACAAGTATTAAACATTCAACAGTTTAAAAACAGGCTTATTTATTGTGAGACAGAAATTGAGCATTAACATTTGGTACTGAATTTCCTTATAAAGTAAGGAACACTGGCTTAATACTTACAAGTTTATGCGTATACTTGTGCAGCACCTCTTCGGTTTGTCAGGTTCAGTTTAGATTTTCACTTATCGACAACTGGTTTCAACAGGCCGCCGGTTTTCTAAATCTTTCACAAACATTCACAATTTTGTCTCCAGTTAATGCACTTTCGCTTTCTTGGCAAAGATTAGATCGAAATTAAGTGTACCTAAATAAAATACAGGTGTTTTCATGCATAAAAATTCAGTTTTGATGTCGGAAAACCAAATTTTGTGAGCAAGGACTACACTTTTAGTTGAACCTCGTGACTGAGTCTCAGTCTAATTTTAGCTTGATTCCTATTCGCGCGTTCCTGGCGCGTGGTGGGAATTTCAGCAACTTTCAGACTGAGTATATTCTTTATTTATTTTTGTAAATCACTAGATGCAATGGGATTCAAAGAAAATTCATTGCCCGACTCGGGAATTCCACGTTAAATTTCACTTGAAAAACCGATATCGCACTCATCGCTTCGCGATTCGTACGATATCGTTTTTCGCGTGAAATTTAACGTGGAATTCCCTCGTCAGGCAATGAATTTACCTATAGTATTTCTAATCTACATGGATGGTGCAAAAACGTTTAATAGACTGGCTCACCTTGTCCTTTATGCTGATGATATGAATATCCTTATTCATCACAAAAATATTAAAAATATTATATCCTCTATAAATTCAGAACTCGAAGAGTTTGAGGAATGGCTCATAGCCAATAGACTAACTGTTAACCTTTCGAAAACAAATTTTGTGTTGTTCATATCTCAGCAAAGACTGAAACATATGAAAGAACATGCCTCAAACTTAATATCACGTTTTCTACGAAAAATCTGAAGCGAATTGATAAGACAGAATTTTTAGGGATTCTCGTTGATGAACAACTAAGTTGGGAGTCTCACATAAATAATATAGCAGTTAAAATTGCCAAATCAGTTGTTATCTATAGATGTAAATTTCTCAATCGTAAAATCTTAATTAATTTGTATGATAATCTTATCTATCCATATTTATCTTACTGTACCAGTACATGGGGTAGTGTTTATAAAGCAAATCTACATTCTTTATAGATTCTACAGAAGCGTGCGATGCATGTAATAATTTTCTCGGATTTCATGGCACATAGTAGGCCGCTATTCTGTGAAATAACCAAATTGCAACTGCCGATTATTTTGTAAGTTTTGTACCAACCGTTGAATTGCCCATCAGCCCAGCAATGGGAAATACCATTGGTCAGTTTTTGCAGATCTGTCAGCAACTCATCAAAATGACACGAGACAGTAAAACAATCACAGTCGAGTGTAAAGCTATGTCGTTCATGTAAGTGAAACAGTTTAATACTAGAGACTGCTGCCCTTAAATGAGCTTTTACGTAGATCGCCTCACCTAAAACACTATTTGCAGCAACCTGTTCATCCTTAAGCACTCCATGCTTGGTTTAAACCTTGCATCAAACTGTCAATAACGTGAACGCTATTTGTGCAAGATTTCGCCGAGTTCATCAACAATAATCAGTTACCACTGTTGTTTAAATTAGCGGCACATATCAACTTCGCTTTGCATTGATTCTTGATCTTGAATATTCTTCCCGGTTTCTTAGGCAAATTAAAAATGTTGAGACATACAAATAAAATTTGAACGAAACGTTCCAGTTGTTATATTGTTAAACAGTGATTTTGAAAGTCTGCAATTATCATATAAACCAAATAATACAGATACAGGTCTGAACTAGTTTTTAGCAGTTTCAGTCATGCTAGGGCACTGCTGCTCCAATAATAAAATATAAAATTCAGTGGTGAAAACTGAGAGACTGATCGACTGTTCCTAGGGAGTACATGTACATTGTACGTATCTCACAATTAAAGTGCATATTATTATAATGTAAGCCCTGGCCAATAAATTATGCTTTTTTTAAAGGCCCAGTACGGACCTTGATGCTTTGCGTGCCTCTGTTTTTGTTTTGATTTTCATGAAACCGAGGCTTCTATTGTTTTCGCCTCGCATGCGATTCTCTCAGTGCCGATCGATCGAATGTGAAGTAGAACATCGTCCTTCTGTTCACCTTTGTCATTTGTATGCATGTCTGCAAAACACGGAAACTAATATAAATCAACTCTTTGTTATCAATCGTGTGGTGTTGGTAGAAGATTAACAATGTAGTTAGAGTGCTTACGGCTCCATTGTTGCAGGCGAAGTACATTGTGTAAACATTTGTCAGAATCAAGCCGGAGAAATGAAAGTTAAATTTACTCATTCTCTTGATTCGTAATGGTCGCTGTCGGTGTTTACTTTTTCCTTTTACTACCAAAGAACCATAATAACAAAGCCAAGTGCAGTACCAAGGTCAATGTGCCACGAACGGAGGAAGGGGTGCTTGCATGTATATAAAGTTTACGCGAGAACAGGGCCAAATGTATCAAATCCTTAGCTTTGAGCTTTATATGACAGAAGCAAAGCTAAAAATAAGGTAAGCTAATAAATAAGGCAACTAGTTTTAGCACAATCTGTCCATTTTTAAGTTGTTCCTAATAGAAAATTCGTTTATGGGGAATTGGCGGTTCGAACATGACGTACAATTTGTCCAGAATGGAATAAAGTGCTCAGGTTGTTGTTGGGACAATGAGGAGCGCATATTTTCTCTGTCGTTCATTACATCATTATTCCAATACAATTTACCCAAGAGGATTGCTGCAATATTATTTATTTCCATAGCTGCATGGCAAAAGGAATGAATCCTTTAAAATTTTGGGTTTTAATATAGCAAATTATATCATTATTCCGGTACAGTTTGCCCAAGAGGTTGCTGCAATATTATTTATTTCCATTAGCTGCATGGCAAAAGAAATGCAGATCCTTTAAAATTTTGTTTTTTATAGCAAATTATTTGAGTGGAAGCTGTTCATTATATAGGAAATGGCTAGGGGGATATTTATCTTGCACAAATTGTCATTTTTAGTCACTCAGAGTATGCAGAATTGTTTTAAATGTGCATGCAATTCCTCTTTTTGGCATTTTTCCATTTCGGCATGAAACAACTTTTTTACCTAAGACGAATAGACGAATCCTTAAACCTAGGTAGAAGTGTAAAAAGTGCAGGGTGTGGCGAGTTATAGCTGATCTCATGAAATAGTTTTCTATTGGCTTTCTCTAAAAGTTGGTGAATAAGATATATACATGTAAGTAAGACGTATACCGCCTCTTGTAGTATCTCTTGAGAAAACATTGCACAGTTGATAAGTCCGCTTCACTCACTCCATATACTGGTAGACAGTACATTATTTTCGATAGCACCATGGATTTATAAAGATGATCTACATCGTACTCTGCCTGTGTATATCATTCCTTACAACATACAAACATTTGTTGGCTTCTTGGAGTTTTTTGTTTACGTGGTAATTAAACTTTAAACACCACTCCCAAAGTGTCAAAGGTAGAAGACTTTTCAAAGGACCTAAGACCGATTTCCCTAACACCTACTTTGTCCAAACTAGCAGAAGATTATGTAGTTCATGTTCATGTGAAACCTGCTACATGTATTCTCAATCATATAGGGACTGATCAATTTGGCTGTATCCCAAGATCATCTACCACTTATGCCTTAATTAGTATGTTACATAACTGGTCTAAAGTCACTGACGGAACTGGTGCTGATGTAAGAGTTTTTATCCTTGATTATAGAAAGGCCTTTGATCTAATCTTTCATACTCTTCTAATTTCTAAGCCAACTAAATATGGTATTAATCCACATATTATTAATTGGATCTGCGATTTCCTAAGTAATAGATTCCAGAGAGTAAAGCTTGCCCAAGACTGTTTTTCTGAATGGAAGTCCGTGCCTGCTGGCGTCCCACAGGGGACAAAACTTGGACCTTGGTTGTTTATCGCTATGATCGATGACCTTGAAGTCCCCTCTGCTCATGGTATTTTCAAGTACGTTGACGACACTACCATTTTTGAAGTCGTCAAAAGCAGAGGTGTTAGCTCAGCACAGACACCCATTAATGAAATACAGGCGTGGTCTATGACTAATAAATTTCAACTACATCCAAAGAAATGTAAAGAACTCTGTATTTCATTTTCACGTTCTCCAAAAGTACATAACGATGTATATATTAATAATTGCTTCGTCGATCTTGTACAGTCTGTTAAAATTCTCGGTGTAATAATTCAGAGTGATTTAAAGTGGAACTCTCACATTGATTACATTATAAAGAAAGCTTCTAGGAGACTTTATTTTTTAACACAATTAAAACGTGCAAACGTTCCAGCTAAAGACCTAGTTAAATTCTATGTTGCTTGTATACAATCTATTTTATTCTACGCTTGTCAAGTATTTCATTACAGTTTACCAGAATACCTTAGTCTAATACCTTAGAACGCATACAAAAGAGAGCAATGTGTATTCTTCATGGCTACGACTTACCTTACGAACAAGCTCTTGCTTTGTCCGGCCTTACTAGCCTTTATCATCGCAGATCTGAACTATGTCATACTCTTTTTCGTAAAATCATATCTAATCCTAATGGTAATTTATATCATCTTTTACCACATAACCTTAGTAATCCGACTGTCACACTACGGTATAAGAGGTCTTTCACACTTCCGCTTTGTAAAACAAACCGATTCCGGAACACTTTCATTAATTCTAGTGTTCGACACTATAACTCACATCATTTAAGTTAGTACACAGGTCTTGAATTAGCCAAATAGCTGATTTTAACTGTTAGTTTTAATATCATAACATTTTATCGAATTAGTTTATAAGTATACGTAACTAATGTTTAGAATTGTGATCCTTAGTAATTCAGTTATGCTGTAAGTAAGGTAATTATAATAAACGATCTATCTATCTATCTAAATTTACAATCTGACTGAAGCGTGACCCCGAGCACAGTGAGCTTTTTGTGTTGGTGAATATCATGCAGAACAGGATAATTAGATCTACAGTATTGCCTTTCTTATTTAAAATTAATTCCTTGCACTTTGATGTGTTCCAATTCATTTTGTTTTCTTTACTCCAATCCATAAATGCCTGCAAAGTACTGTAAGTCCTTAAGTACTGGAACTATAATAGTAGAATCGTCTGCATACTTGATTAAACTGGCGTCTATAAGCTCATTAATTTCTAAATCCTTTAAAAATAAATTAAACAAGTAAGGTCCACTTACACTACCCTGTGTACATGTAGTTCCCTTATTTACGTTTCTCCAACTGCATGTAATTCCGTTGCTGATAACTCTTTGTTTTCTACCCTCTAAAAAGCTAATGTACCAATTTATAATATATGGATTAAGAGTAGTATTTTTCAGCTTTTCTACTAGCAGATTGTGGTTAACATTGTCAAAGGCTTTTGAAAAGTCCATAGTAAAAAGCCTGGCAGCCTTACTATTACTGTCATCTAAGATCTTGAGAAAATTGTGTTGCATTTTACAATGTAAGTAGTGCGTTAGTGCAACTGCCACCCGAACGGTAAGCAAACTGTGACTTGCTTTTAAAAGTAATTTTCAACACTATTCTTACGAAATGTGTCGTACACGGTCCTTTCAAATACTTGTGCAATAATAGGGGTTAATGTTTATGCCTCAAAAATCTTGATACTCAACAGGGATGTCCACTTTTGGTAGGGGGTTAATGTTCGCTTTCTTCCATGCCTTCTGGCCAAGTTTGAGTTGATAGCGACAAATTCCACAATTATTCCATCACTAAAAGCACAGTCGGTACAAAACTTACAAAAGAGTGGACAGTCCAGGTACTTACAGACCCAGCCAATTATGTGTACCATGTCTAGACATGTTTAGCCATTCTAAAAAAATTGCACAGTAGAAGGGACTTGCTAGCAGTATATCATGAATGGCAAGCCTGGAAGGGAAAAGACATGGCATAGTGCACCACGTAGTACTGCTGCTAAAGTCTGGATCATTACTTACGTGAACTGCACAACTGAGTTGGTGGAGATCTTATTTATACTTGCACTGAAAGGGACTGGTGCAAACCCAGGTTGAGAATCTTGCAAGATCTTGCAAGATTGCCAAGATCTTGCCAAGATTCTCAATGTGGGAATACATGTAGTATTCAATTTGCAGCATTCCCTTTCACGCTTGCTAAATAAGAATAGGAGAAAAGCGAACGTAACAGAATAGGAGAGTTTAAAATCCTGATCCTAAAGCCAAAGGATACACCCATACTTAAAACCGCACCAGTCCAATACTCAAATAGAAACTCCCATATTGAAAAAGGCGATTAGGAAGGGAAGGCAGCTACAAAGAACAAAACACCCTTTCAATGTGAAATATTTACTAACCATCTCTAGAATATATTAAAAAGACAGCTCTTTAGCACTTACATGTGTACAGTTTAGATTTTTGATCTCACATGCAAACCATCAATTGATACTCTTTTATACCAAGAATACTACATGTACTGTACTTACATGTACATCAACACAACAGCTATAATCCTGGTTTGGCCATCTACATTCTCCAGTAACAGTGTTGTAGAAGAACAGAGTCTCACCAAAGTTGCATTTGTATTCATACCACTTACAATCTTCAGTTGTTATCTCCATAATCTGTAATGTGTGGAACAGAACAATATAATGACTTAGCTAAACAGGGATGAAATTAAAACAGACATGTGGTAGAGTGAACAGCAAATGCACATTTACCATGGAGGTATGTTTGCATGTGCACACAGGACATGCATTAAGGTAAATTGCATGCATGTATAGATGATTGCAAAGCCATTGGCTTGCATGCAAGGCCATAATGCATGTGCATGTATGGTATGTGTACACATGATATACATGCACGTCAAATATATTTTCAGGTCAATTTCATTTCAACTACATGTACAGTAGGTAATTTTTTGCAGCCTATGTTAATGCTGCTCAGCGAGCAGAGCAGCAATAATTTCTATAAATAATTTGGACAAAATCTTGCAATGGTTCATTGCATTAATATTTGCTGTTTTGACCACAATCTCTTGCATGGCCACCCATGACATGAAGTTTACTAAAACAGCAAGTATAACCACAAAATATGTCTTGTAACTTACATGTAATGATCAAGCATTCTATGTTGACGACTCATGTACATTAAGTCACTGGAGACGTGAAGGCAATCAGACTTAGTGTGAACATAATAATATATACATGTAGTTTGATACATGTAGTTTGGGCAGAGATTATGGCTATCAGTCTCCAAAGAGCAAGACCTCTCATGTTATCAAGAGGGTGAGCAGCAAATAATTTTCTTCTACATGTATTGGCCCCCGATAAAATCAAGCAGCCGGTATCAAAACATTAATTAGCATTTACAATAATTTACATTCTCAATTACAGTTGATTTCCTGTGCTTAAACTTCACCAGGGAGAACAGCAATTTGTTGTGCTGGGAATCTTAAGAAAATGTTGAGAATTGGTAGGCTCAGGAAATCCTTGATACCTGTACATGTACGTCAGGACAAATTCAGACTGACTTCACCGGGGTTCAGTTCAGATGTGACGCAGGCTATGTGAACACAAGACAAAGGGGACAGAGGCTCAAGCTTCTAAACTCAGGGTGCAGCTTATCTACAGTATGGATGTGGCTTATCCATGCGGTCTACAGTATACAATCTGCAGGATCTATGTGATCCACAGGCAGCCCAATCTATGGGTTTGTGAAAATGTGACTGTGAGAAGATACAAAATATATTTTATTTTTTATAAATTGTGTATAATGTATAAATTTTTGTTTCCATGTCGTTTCCTTTGTGGTTTTACTTCTCTCCAAACCACTTTAGGGTGGTTTTAGGAGTTTTTCATCCATGCACCTCAGCTCACCAAAGAATGAGAGAAAGCTGGAATCTTCTGAAGACTTCAAGCACAATCATCCTCCAAAATCTCACTTTTCGTCATTGAAATCACATGAAACTCCTGGCATCACTAGAATGATAAATGAATGAAACCTTGCCTGAATTTCAGGATCCAGCTTTCCCTCATTCTGGACTTGAAGGCTCCATACTAATGAAGTGGGACACCGAGTGCCTACTGTCACAACAGCCTCATTATGGTGTTAGACAACAACCCAGGCTCTCGTCACGGTTGGCTCTCGGTGGTTGAAAGTCGCTAAATAGTATATATTTTTTTAGAATGAGGGATCGCTGGATCCTGAAATTCAGGCAGGGCTTAGTTAATTTATCATGCTAGTGTCAACATGCAGGAGCTTTGTGCATTTTGGTGATGAAAAGTGAGATTTTGGAGGTGAAGATTGTAGCCCGTAGGTGATGGTGGTAGATTTCAGCCTTCTCTCATTCTTAGCTGGTGAGCCAAGGTGGATGGAAACTCCTAAAATGGTTCCAAGAGAACAAAAACCACAAAGAAAACAACATGAAACTTTTGCACACATACATGTATCTTCTTGCAGTCATTTTTTCACAAACCCATAGATTGGGCTGCATGTCTGCAATCTACAGCATCTACTGTATGCGATCTACATGTATGCAAATATAGACAGATAGACACACCAGTTTCAGGACATGCTTACAATAAAGACTTAAAATGCCTATGCACAGTATATTTTTATTTTAGACATCAATTCTAAATCAAGTGAATAGTAGAATGGTAAATTATATTTTGCTTTGAATGCTGTGCTGCTGAGTTAAGGTTTTAATATCCAAAATGCTAATTACATGACGTCAGGGGAGATATCTGCAATCACTTCTTAGTGGTTGTGAATGGGTATTTCTACTGATATAGGAAAACAAATTTCTAACATCACATTATTTCAACCATGGGTATAACACTGATAATTTGAAAAAATTGTTTAATTGTAACAAAAAAGTTTGTATAATAATTGATGCCTCCCCTGACGTCATGTAATTAGCATTTAGGAAATTAAAACCTCTATAAGTCATTGGCACAGCATTCAAAAACACTATATATTTACCATTATATACTTATGGCAAGGTGACCTAATAATTCTACAAGAACCGACAACAGAATCAAAGGTAAGTTAAGAACAAGAACACCAACATATCAGTAGGGTGACTTTTCCCGGATGATTTTTGATCGGTGTTCTGTTCGGCACTCCGAATAGGCTTGGTATATAACGTGTTACAAGATACAATGATACGGAGATACCAAGATACAGTGATACAGTGATACGGTTAAACGAAGTCGAAGATCTCAGGTAACAAAAATGTTCAGGTACTGCCAGGTATTCAGGTTCGCCATTCAAGGTTTTTCTCTATTGATTCATTGTAGGTAATTATAGTTAACATTCTTTTTGAAAATACATTTCTATGAATGAGTTAGAGAAAGGAGCTTGGGCTACCTGTGCAGGAAGTTGTTTAAGTTGGACATGAATGGGAAGAGGTAGTGTGTGACTTTTGGAAAAAAAATCAATAAATCGCTCTGACGTTTCTTAGGGTGGGGGGCTTGAAAAAGAAACTTCGCTGGACGTTTCTCGTAGGAAAATCAATATATGACGCCTCCCTAAGCGAAAATCGTTGATTGACGCTTTTAGCTTCTATCACGTATCCATTTCTCCATTATTGTTACTTCCAGTTATTTGTTACTGTTAAACCAAATGTGGTCCGCGTGGATGTCGACATGTGCAGTGGCTAGCCTGTTCAGCAAATGTCGCTTGAATGCTACGAAATTAAGCCTTTGACAAAACAATTCCCACGGCCACGGCAACATAACTTAACTCAAAAGCTTCGAGAGAATTACAGGAGCAGCAGAATTATGTTAATAATTAGTCGTAGCACAAAACAAAAAACCAGATGAAATACAAGTACCATACTAAGGTCTTAAATTTTCTTTGCAGAGATCGAAAAACTTTTATGTAAAATCCGGCCGACATTTCAAAATTATAAATTGCCGAGGCTGACGTGTTGACAGTTGTGTCAATCTCCGAAAACAGCAAATACATTTAATTATAATGGTTAAAATGCGGAAAACCTTTCTCTATGGATTTGTGTCAGGCTCTCTTCTTTTCTCTACCCCGGTTTCCCTTCTTGAGAGACCGTCTTCCCTTCTTGACAGCCTGATACTCAGGTCCCCGCCCATCGGGGACAGTTGGCTGTTACAATACCCACCCCTATGGCCCCGGCATGTGTTTCAGAATTTTCAATTGGGAGGTGGCATTGATAAATTGAATATATATCAGCTTAAATCTGTTGTTCCATTATTTGAAAAAAAAAAACAATTCTGTAGCACATCACTAGCGGATCCAGGGGAGGGGTTTCGGGGGTTGCAACACCCACTTGATTCCTGTAAATTCATTTTTAAAATCTCTAGATAAAAAAAAATGCTTTTGCAAATCCCCCTTTCACAAAATCCTGGATCCGCCCTGTACATTTTCTATTACTATACATGCTTTCCGTACTTTTACAGTCTCCACCATTGTCTTGTTTATCAGAAACCGTTGTCTGTCAACAAAAACAACAACAATGCGACAAAGGAATATAAAGGAAATGTCATGCAGCTGCGTTTAAATATATTTAAGTAATGATCCGTGTAAAAAGTACGACAAAATCCATTGTTATGTGGCATTGAGCCTCATTTGTCTGTGTTTTAGACTACGAAAACACCGGGTGATAATTATGATTATTCTGAAATAAAAGTAGTATGAAGTCTTAGTTTCATTCCATTTTTATGAACAAATTATCTTCCAACCAATAGGAACAGCCAAAAACAATAGCTACGAAACAGGCACGATTGATATAAAGGTTCCGAACATACGATTTGCTTTACAAACGACATTTGGAACCGCAGTGCAAATCGTATTTTTAATAGTTTGAAAAATTGGAGGAAATTAAACGTCTTCCTAACCTTTAAGGCGATTTTCATGTTTCAACCAATGAGATCAAGAATTTTCACAATTTACAAAATTAAAACCTTGCCCATCTGAATGCCGTTCGGTGTCGAACTTGTTACACGAATCATTACTTAATCTGATATTTTGCCATGACGCGCAAATACGTGTAACAAAGTGTGTGTAATAATAAACACTTCCTGATCTACTACTCGTGCCTTAACTCAGTATAAACATTGCCTCTGATGGAAACACCCAGGACTTGTTTAAGGACGGTGGCCCCTATTGCTAGTGCGCATATTTTCTGCGCATAAGCCTCAGTACGGGTGTCCCGCGAATCGACCCGTAGTCACGTAAGCTTCATTGTGGAAATAGAATAAAAATCGCAACATTTTGTCAGTGGCTTGGGAAATGTGTTGACCTCATTTTTTTCCACGTTTTTTTTTTTTTACATTATCCTGCCTGGATAAAATGAGTACATCTCTCAAAGGACAAAAAGAAAGCAGAACGGTAAATTCTCTCAGCGAACTTGGCTGAAGCAACGTATTTCGGAGCCGGAGGCGGAATCAACTCGCGATCTACACGCAAATCCTGCGATTTTGAACGAAGCGAGTTTGCCGCCATATTGAAGATCCCACCATGCAACACTCAATAAGACAAATGTTAAACTCGCCAGGGAGGGCTTAGTATAAAATTGTCAAGGTCGTCAGAAATAGGCGGCAAAAATAAGACTCCGGCCTTTGTAACTTTTTAAAACGCACGGTGACCCCCGTTATTTATGTTATAAAATTAAAGCAGAAAGACAGTTTAGCGTTTGGATATATTTTATTTTAGAGAGAAATCTGATTATCATCGAATTTTTAACCAAAATTGGATACCTGTCAAAGTCGATTATGGTACTGACACAATTAATATTTATTTAAATAATCCATTAACGTGGCCTTAAGTAATTAAGCTGTTACCTATAGTGAGGACACCCCCATTTCGAGTCTTCTGACTCATATTTAGATAAATCACGCTTCATTCTTGGAAAATAAAAAATATTTTTTCATTTATTAAAAAGTGCTGAGTCAGCATTTTTTTTACGACATTTAACCTTGATTATCTCTGAAAAATGCACGGTTACCCCCTATTTTTTTGTGAGATTTTGATAGCCCTGTACGTGACCTAAAATGCCCATATGGTTATAAAAAGAAGAAAAAACTCTTGTATTAGGGGCCACCGTCCTTAAATTAACTACGATTTTTGCGTGTCCCTAGCTTCCGCCATGTTTGATACACGTTGTTGATGCTCGGGCCCAGTCCCGCTCTGTCGTGGCTGGTGTTACAACCACCGCTATAGCGATACTTACTGTTTGTAAACACTGACGTCATTTATATATTCGCATATATAATGTGGTTGGCAAAAATAACTGCGTGTTTGTATGACTTGTATGGGAACTAGCGATTTAGGCCTCACAAAATACATCTACAATGTAATGTCTCTAATGTCTCAATTCCGCTTCCAAGTCTTAATTCCTTTATAAGACTTATAAGTTAAGAGCATGTAAGCTTCGATGAAAGGGCTTGCTTGCATTTTGGAAGTACAAGAAAGTAATTTGGCGATGAATAAGCACCGACCTGTGATATTTTATAAACAACTGACTGGGTTCACGCTTCGTTTCTGCCAACCACAGAATACAACAAATGTGGCGTGCCGCAAATTTTGCAAATCGTTACTTTCCCCGTTCCACCGGAAAAATATAGCGTTAAATGTGCGTTATTCCACGGCCATGTCCCCGTTAATGCCCGCCCCGAAGTTTCCGAAGTTTCAATTGACTAGTGCATTATACGAAAGCTGTGATTGAGAAAACAGACGTCGCGAACATTCTAATTGCCCGCGGGGGAGGGGGGGTACTTACACTGTATATGAAAAATGGGTATGTATGTGTGGCCAAGAGACTCAAACCCTGACCCTGTTTGACCCAATCCGAGCTCCAAAACCCTGATTGCCCCCTTTTTGGTGGGAAAAAAACCTTATTGCCCCTTCTTTAAATTGTTTTCAAAACAAGTTATATATATCCCGGCCGGTATACCGCGTACCGGGATTGCATGCAAAATACGGAACATTTCAAGTCGGGACGTGGTATTGGGTAAACAAATCAGCAGATGGAGTACATAGATAAGTACTGAAGTACGAATTAGCGCCGTCACAATGTAAGGGACCTCAGTGCTTGCATGTGGAGAGGCGATCAAAATGCGGCAACAGAATTTTTTTTTTCGACATAGTAGCTAAAAAACTGAACCCTAACTGCCTAAAAAATACTGAACCCCGACCCTGACTGCACCCAAATTATACTCCAATCCTGACCCTGATCTGCCCAAATCAGGTCAAAACCCTGACCCTACCTGCCCAAACTGAGCTCAAAATCCTGACCCACCCGGGCGACACATACATAATACGTCACAAACAGGAGTACCCCTCCCCCCTGGGTCTAATTGTCAATGAGAATAAAGCTTTCAGCTTTAATTTCGTATTTGTGTTGCAAAAACGTTTCTTCTACAAGGGCAATAAAGTGGTTCAATGTTAAATGTGTAACGTTCCAAATTTAAAATTAAATAACAAAATAGTAAGACAAAGCAGTCATGCTCAAAGATAATACCGTTAATGCAGAAATTACCATCACGCCACGGCTGCAAGAGCTCAAGTGAGCCAGAGAACAGTCCGTTTCATACTGGGTCTACGCTTAATAGAGGTTCTCATTAAATGCAGTAAAACCTTGAAATTTGAGATCTTCGTATCACTGTATCACTTTATCTTCGTATCACTGTATCTTGGTATCTCCGTATCATTGTATCTTGTAACACGTTATATACCAAGCCCTCCAAATACGGTGCACATAGACTATATCGCAACTCCGCTGTCGCAGTGCACTCTGGGATGGATATCTCGGTTTTCCATTGTTGTTGTTGGGTAGCCATCTTGGATTTAACAATGGCAAACCGAGCTATCCATCCCAGAGTGCACTGCGACGGCGGGGTTGCGATATAGTCTATGGCGTCGTCGTCATAAGCACGTGGTGTGAGGAAACCGGTGTACTGTGAGAGCAAAATATCTTTTTTCTTTCTCTCAAAATTTATGTAAAACACAATGTTTTATTCCTACATATAATGTTTACTTTAACCCCCAATTTTAATATTCAATTCGCTATTTCAATACATTTGTGATCTCTTCTTCCCGGTTCTTTGCACTGAGTTCGATCAAAAGTCATCTTGCAAAAGTCATCCTACTGGGTTTAATTTCACAAATGATCTTCGTCATTATCTTTGCTTTGATTCTGTTGTCGGTTCTTATAGAATTATTAGGTCAGCTTGCCGTAATTATAATTTTCTTTAGAGCGCTTTGACGAACCCAAAAACTTCGAGGTGATCTATTCCGTGATTCACTGTCCCTTATGAACTCCTCTCTAATAAAAATAAACTAAAGTACAACAAGTTATCAAACACTAACCTGTGAGATATCCTGCGGTCTCCAGTATTTGTCTCTCAGAACGTATTTTCAACCTCAAAACAGTGCAACAACTTGTTGTATCACGGGCGAGGATCGAGGCAGAGCATGAAATACGGGTGGTCAGCGGTATAAAGAGTGAATAGCACAGCAAGCCCACCCGTAGACTTTCTCGCTTCGATTCTCGCGCTCGCATAATCGCTAACCCAGTAGCCCACCCGTAAGAGGCCTCGTTCAACTTTACTAAATTTATGCTTGGTTGAAACGTCGAATTTCTGCCATGCCGAATTCAATCCAATAGACCAGTTCGCGGTTAATTCCGACTTTTCGAAAGTATATTCGGAAAATATTTTGCACATGGCGCGAAATAGTGTTTATATGAGAATCCGATGCCAAATAAAATACGTAAAATGTTCTTCAGATACAAACTTAAGATACCAGATAGAAGATTAACTGATCGAAATTTGAGGGATGTAGCTGTGCTGGGAAGCGTGCAATTTTTTTTTTAGTTTTCCATACATTGTCTGTAAATTTCCCCGCGAACTTGGACTCGTTTTAACAGACAAATACTGTATGTCGCACCCGGGGGGGGAGGGGGGGACTCCCTTACATGAGGGGTACATGGATGCTTGTCGTACCTTTTAGGGGTCAAAATCAGGAGTTTGATACCACTTAGGGTATCCACGATCTAACACAGACATTTCTATGTAAAAGGAACCTTTTAGGGGTCGGGTGTCAATAGCAATAAAGGGCATGGAACGTTTAAAGTGTTGGCATGTTTTTATCGGTACCTTTTAGGGGTCAAAATAAGCTTGATCTACGCCCATTTTAGTACCTCTTTGGGGTCAAATCGAAAATGTCCGACGAGCATCCCTACCCCTTTTATATGGGAGTCCAACTGGCCCCGGGATGTCACGCCTTGTTTGCAGAACAAGTTCGGCAGAAATGCGACCGTTTATTTATACGTCGAATTTAATGTCTCCTCTTTGCCGTACGAAATCAACTGTCACATGCTTCCCAGACTCGACGTATATTTCCGGCTTATTAGTCTGTTGGGTTACCTGTGGTTTATCAATTAGTCTCAGAAGAGCTTATAATAGCCCACTTCCGCGATATGCTTTACTTGTCACGCACAAAGGTTTCAATACGAGCCTCCGTGCTAAATTAAATTAATTATTTTCTCTGTGAAAGAATTGAAACCTTTGTGCGTGACAAGTAAAGCATATCGCGGAAGTGGGCAATTATCTCAAGCAACGGTTAAGGCCTGGTTCATTTAAAGGAAAATATATTTATAGTAAATAAATGTTTCTAACAGGAACAACAGTTTAAACAAAATCTAATCACACCATAATTCCTTAAATTGTCGTATCACGTGTTCGATGACGTCATAATTGGAGAACATCATTTAATCACGTGACCTATTTTGCATATTTTCGCCATAATAACTCGTTAACGAAATATTATAGTCATCTTTTCTAAGATTTAATCATAACCACATCCACTCATCACCCTTACTGTTTCTGATAAACTCGGAGCCGCGTTTCTGATTTCCTGATTTCCTGGTCTAAGTCACGTGACAGACCACTTTTTGCTGCACACAAACCACTTAAGGGAGTCAAGAATGATTATATCTCTTATCGTGAGGAACGTGGCGCATTTTGCTGCACACAAACCACTTAAGGGAGTCAAGAATGACTATATCTCTTATCGTGAGGAACTTGGCGCATTTTGCTGCACACAAACCACTTAAGAGAGTCAAGAATGATTATATCTCTTATCGTGAAGAACTTGGCGCATTTTGCTGCACACAAACCACTTAAGGGAGTCAAGAATGATTTAGACAGTTTTTTTTAGACAGTTTTTTTATTTAAATTAAGATGTTTTATTTACAAATGTGGCTGGCCCGCAGGTAGCTAGGCGCTAATCTAGGCGGGCCTAGTCTTATATAAAAAACGAAAATATGCACATTTACATAATTATCATGAGGAGGAGAGGGAACTTAGGACAAAATAAATGCTATCAAGATTATAAGTAACGACGGTATAAAAGTATGTATATATACATATATATCGATATTGTGAGAAACAAAATCATCTTTTAAAAGTTAGTGCTTTTAGATTGGACATTATAGCAAGCGTATCAATATAGGCGTCTTCTGTTTTGAGAATGTCAAAAAGAGCTTTTTTCAGCTTTCGTCTAAATTCTTTTTTGGGAAGTTTTTTAAGGCAGCAGGGTATCTCATTCCACAGTTTGGCTCCGAATCTTGAAAGGGATTGTTTTTGTATTTCAGTTCTTGAATTTTTAATATAATAATTATTGGATGCAGGAGACCTTGTGTTATACAAATGGATACTTGATGTAGTTTCAAATAGATTTAACATATTTATCGGAACTGAATTATTATTTATGTCGTACATTAAATTAGATATTGATTCATAGTATAGGAAATTTACTGGTAATATGTTAGCATCAATAAATAGTGGGATGGCGTTGTCATTACGATCAGCAAAATACATAAATCGGAGCACTCGTTTTTGCAGAATTTGGAGTTTGTTCAGAGAGGACTTACAAGCTTGGCCCCAAGCTGTAATTCCATAAGTCAGGTAAGGAACAATTAAAGACCTATAAATATTGTGTAAAATATGCAAGAGAACGAAATGTCTTAATTTTGCAATTAGGCCTATTGTTTTGCTAATTTTTGTGGCTACATGGTCAATATGATACTTCCAAGATAAATTACTGTCAATTAAGACACCAAGATATTTTACATAGTTTTTGTGGTCCAAGAGAACACTTTTATTCAAATCATTATCGAATATTGCAATCTTTGGTTGATAGGTAAGTTGTTTTTGATAGGGATGAAATATGACAAAATTTGATTTTTTAATATTGAGAGTTAGTTTATTTGATGTTAGCCAATCATAAAGTTTATGTAGTTCTGTGTTTACAACTGTTTCTAGTGTCCTAAGACTTTTATCTGCATAAAGTATTTGTGTCGTCTGCAAAAAGATAAAAGTTAAGTTTATCAGAACAGTTGTGAATGTCGTTGACGTATAGTAAGAAGAGCAGTGGGCCCAGGACAGAGCCTTCAGGAACACCACATGTGGTTATAGTTTTGGAAGATATGTATGGACCAATTTGTGTTGTTTGGACTCGTTATTGTAGATAGGATGTAAACCATTTATTAATTATTCCGCGAAAACCATAATGGTTTAATTTACTTAAAAGGATATTGTGATTTACTGTATCGAATGCCTTTTTAAGGTCTATAAATACTCCACAGGAAAATAAGCGTTTGTCCATGTTAGTCTGAATTGCATTGATTATGTCAAGAATCGCGTGTTGCGTTGAGTGTCGTTTAGGGACGGACCATTAGATTATTGATAGGGGGGTTGCGTGAATGTTAGTTGCTCGATATTATTTTTTCTGATTCTAGCGCTGCACGATATTTTTTTAAAGCACCATGACCTTGCACGATATTTTTTTATGAACTTACCTAAAGATTTTTTCAGTTATATTAATGCAATATATTTTGTACCAACAATCCTATAATTTTTTTTAGCGCGACTGCTTTTTTACATTGCACGCACTCCCGCTTGCTCAAGTAGCATTCCTGGTTGGGCCTTGGAAATTTAAGAAAGCCACAGAATTAATGGCAAAAGGCCAAAACAAAGCATGGATATTCTGTGGCTGACAAACAGGCTAAGAGAAATAGGAGAAAAGGACAGTCAAAGTAACAAAAGCAAGAAATCACCACATAGACACTGCAAACTGGTCCCACTATGGATAGTGATGCTGAGTGGGTTACAGAGGAGGAGGACTAATATTAGTACCAAAAACCTATCATTACCATTTATATTTCATATAAATATTTCAACTTGATCTCATTTAATCTCTCTTCTTGTGTATAAACCTGCGAACATTTATAACCCGAATCATGCGTACTGTACGCAATGTCGGCCGACGTATCGCATGTCGACCGACGGTCAGCCGATAGGCGGCCGAGGGTCGGCCGAGAGTCGACCGCTACTCGGCCGAGACTGTCGGCCGAGCTCTTTATTTATTTCCCAGCTATGCGCCTCTGCATAATACTCCGATTGGAGTGCGTGGAGCATATATTAGAATTAGAACCGAGCCCTTCAGTAAAAAAATGATGCTTATTAATAAATCATAGCGACCCCAATATTTTCAAATGTTATTTTATGTCGAATACTGGGAGCCGGCGCTGGGTTTAAATATCGACGAATTCATTGGAATAGCTCGGCCTATACATGTGTCAGTATTAGTCGCGAACTTCAATTTAAATTGACCCATTTATATGGGTATAAATAGCCCTATTGTTGCTACCCTATTCCAGATTCAAGGCGAAATCTCCCCTTCAGATTAAAAAAAAATCGGTACCTTGTTCCAGACCAAAACGGTGCGATATAGCGATTTATATACGTAATCGATCTTGCGTGAGCGGATGTATAAAATGCACTAAAAAAACACAAATTAAGATATTAAACGTTGCATTTGACATGATTTCAATGAGTCACTATGAGAGATTTAATTGTGTAAAGGAACATTTTATACCGCAACAGAAAGGAATATTACTATACTTAAACTGAATTATATTCAATACAGTAAACCTTTCAGATAAAAAAACTCCACAAGAGTCACTGTTTATTTGAGTGAAAACAGTATCCAAAATAGTTTAATTATAACTTAACATCTCACCGATACCCCACCGACATATAACCGACACCTTACCGATATACTACCGATCCACTATCGGACGACACATACACAGCAGGAGGGGGGAAATCGACCGACGTCTCGGCCGACACACGACCGACATGTCGGCCACCCCTCGACCGACCCGCGACCGACAGTCGCCCGCGGGTCGGTCGACAGTCGGCCGATATGTCGGCCAACCATCGACCGATACGTCGGCCAACATTGCGTACAGTACACATGATCCTATAACCCTATATACACTAGGCCAGCGAGAACTCATCGTTTACCAGATAACTTCTTTCCGAAATATATACAGTTAATACAGGGTAAGTTTTGTGGTTAAGGTTTTGGTTTCGATTTATGAGTGCATGTGACGTTTTGCGATCGATCGTCCCATCAGTTTATCTGCTGTCTTGATTACGGCCATCTTGGATAATTTACATATGTTGACTGATTCCTGGTAAACAGTCTGTGTGATCTTCAGATCTGTATTGGTTTTCCTGTGGAAATTGTTCATAACAACTAACCATTCTTCTTCCCTGGTTTATTTCTTTGCCTTTATTAATTTAATTTGTAAATGCGTATGAGACCAGCTAGTGGTTGCTCGATATTTTTTTCCTTGATTTTTGTGTTGCTCGATTTTTTTTTTCCGATAGAAGAGCTTGCCTGTTATTTTTTGGGGGATTTGCGCAACCCCCCCCCCCCCCCCCCATCAATAATCTAATGGTCCGTCCCTTACGAAAACTATATTGTGAAGTAGATAAAATGTTCTTATCATCTATGAAATATTTCATTCTACTATACATCAGCTTTTCAAATATTCTATTAAAATTTGATAATAAAGAAATCGGTCTATAGTTATTTGAATCGGTCTCGTCATCTGCTTTATAAATTGGAACAATTTTTGACATTTTGAATTTGGAAGGACATGCTCCTAGTTCGATAGATTTGTTAAAAATGTTGGATAACACATCATCTAGAATATTGCTTGCACATTTCAGTATGTGTGTGGGACAGGAGTATAGACCATGATAATTATTATTTGGTAGGGACAAGATTTCCAGTTTAACTTCTTCTGATGTAATGTGTTCAAATAGAAAAGAGCTATCAGGGGATTTTGTTTTGTTTAAATAGTCTAGGTAATTTCTCTGCGCTAATGGTAACTTGCTTGCTAATTTATTACCGACAGATGCAAAATGTTCGTTTAAAATGTTTGGTATTTGCACAGGGTCTCTGGTGGTTCTGTTACTGTTATTAAAATCCTTAATAACACTAATATTCCTATGGTTCTTTGATTTTCGGTTTAGTAAATTATTTATTCCTTCCCATGTTTTTTTCATATTAGTAAGGTTTGCATTAAAAAAATCGTGAAAATATTGTTTTTTACTTATTCGTGTTGGCTTACAAATTTTATTTCTGTAAAGTTTGTAACTGGCGTCATCAGCAGATGCATATAGTTTGTTTTTAACTTTAATTGAAGCACGTTAACCTTTAGTAATCCAGGGTTTTGCAAGCTGCTTTGCTTTGCGTTTTGATATTGTTTTCATGGGGGCATGTTTGTTAACAAATTTATTGAACTTATTATAAAAACAAGAAAACAATTTATCTACATCATTGGCTTAATTCGCGAGGATTTATGTCCAGTCGACTTGGGAAAGATCGTCATTTAAACGATCGGGAGAAAACTTCGAGAAGTCACGTATTTTTTGTCTGTTTATAACTGGTTTATCCCTTGATGCTTTCATTATGCAAAATTGAGAGAAATGGTCGCTTATATCAGATATAATGTTTCCACTGGCCAGAATTTGCTCAGGATTGTTGACGAAAATGTTGTCAATAAGAGTTGCTAATGTGTTACGAACACGAGTTGGTTTGTCAACTGTGGGAATGAGATAACAACTCTGCAGCGATAATAAAAAATTGTGGCTAAAATTAGAAGTCTCACATTTTAGAAGGTCTATATTGAAATCGCCCATTATATAAATACATTTCCCAGTAGAAGTAAATTTTTCAATTGTTTCTTCGAACCATGATTGGAAGCGTTCTGGGGAATTGTGTTGTCTGTAAATGATGCCGCAAATTATATTTTTCTTCTGAACAATCTTCTGATTATATCTCTTATCGTGAGGAACTTGGCGCATTTTGCTGCACACAAACCACTTAGGGAGTCAAGAATGATCATATCTCTTATCGTGAGGAACTTGGCACATTTACCGTACTCTGCTGTGCCCAAATAAGGAAAACCGTTTTTACCCAAAATTTGATCCCTGAACCAGGCCTTAAGAGCGGATGTCAGGAAAAACCAGATAAATTTAAAACTTCGCGGCAAGGGTCGATCATACGATTTCTTTCATATTTCAGAGTTAGATAGCCTAAGGTAAAACCTAAAGCACTGTACACTTTTTTTAGGGAAAAAATATTTTTATTTCGAAGAAAATGCAATTAACTAAATTCAGTCGAAATGACTATTTGACAATTAAGAATGAAAAGTCCGAAGACTATACAGCAAAGCTGATATACAACGTAAAATTCTAACGCAAAGCACTACGGTTAGCTAGGCCTGACACGAAAAGTGCTCGGACTAGATTGCAGCCATAGACAGCTGTTTCGTTCTATTTCGTTCAGTTCTATTTTCGAGTAGAGTGGTGACTTTTCAAATATTAGGGCTAGTGTTCATTTTCTACATCTTGCGGGAGGCTGAAATTTATAACGAAGCGTAATTTCCACTCGTTTTCTTTTCGATCACTGGGGTCGGCTTTCCCGAATTCTCACTACGTGTATGTCATGAAATGACCGAGTGAAAATACCGACGCTAGCCATGGCCTACAACAACAGGAATCGGGCTATGTACTGCTATATTTGATGCCATTACTCTTAACAAAAACGAATATTACACAAGAAGATGCTACCGAGAGGCTTCAGATCAAAGAACTGATGAGGGATCGTGTCAAGTTTACAACACCATTTGACGATGGAGTCGTAACTATATAAGCTTAGATCGTAAATTGGGCCATTTACTATATATTTAAAGCCATTACTTTTAAAAGGCAAGAATAAACACTACACTACTACAAGATGGTAATAAAAGTTTATATATTTGTTTACTTACATATGTCCATTATTAGTGGTCCACGTGCGTTCAGGAGCGCCAGTTATCCTGTCGTAAAATGTCCCTCGAAAGTCCGTAAAACTTTTGTCAGCCCTAGAAAAACTCAACATCTTAGCATTTCAGTCGAAGAAACATTTGGTTTTAGCAAAATAACAGCTACAAATGGCCCAAAACACTATCAGTGTCCAGTCCCCCACTCCACAAAGTTTGCCCTGTTCACGTGCACAGTGCTTTCGGATTGGTTGACGGCGGAATAGCTCGACACAAAATATGTTAAAACATAGGCACCCAATGGTGAACTCGTGGATGTAGTGACGAAGTCAGTAGTGGATTGGTAAGAAAAGCCTTCATCTGAAAAGTATACAACACTGGTCCATTATGCTTGGAATGAACAGGAGCCATGTAATCTGTAACTTTGTTGTTAGTAGTGAAGTTCATATTGCCATTTAACTTTCATGCTATTTGGTGTAACAATGAGATCGAGATGTACTGTTGATGATGTGACAACTTTCAGGATAGGTAATGAAAGTTACATGTACCTATAGATATCATCCAAACTTCAGAGCTGAAATAAAGCTTGCTCGCTTTTCAGAACAAATGAGATGACTGATCCATTTAAAAAACTGGTTGCAGTTTTTAAACAAGTCTGAGAAAAAGTTGAGCAGATTTATATTTGAAATCAATGGACAAAATATCGAAACCTCTACCATTCATAGATATCTGGGTCTAACTTTTAGTGCCTGTGGTTCGTTTTCTGTAGCCAAACAAGATCTGAAAAAAACTGCTATGAAAACTCTATACAAGATAAGAAAAGAAATGGGGCAAATTTTAGATTTAACGTTGAAATCTCCCTAAAACTATTCAGTTGACTCACTAATAAAACCCATTCTTCTTTACGGAAGCGACGTCTGGGGAATTGATAAAATTCTACCAGACAGTCGTAACCCGATAGAACTAGTGCAAAGTAAGTGTTGTAAACAGCTGTTAGGAGTTAGTAGGAGCGCCTCAAACTTAGCATGCAAATGCGAGCTCGGGAAGTTTAGCTTAAAATCCGATTGCCAAACTAATAGTATACAATTTTGGCGGCGTGGAAATGGCAAAATCTATCCACTCTTTCTGGTAGGAATTTTGAATGTCATCTATGTTCACGAATAATATACTTAATATACCCCGTGTAATTGTGTAATCGGTAAACTATTAACGAAACCTCGCGATCGAGTAGCAAGTATAGTATACAGTAGGAGGCAGCTGAAGAGGTTTTAAGCTTATATAAACTTTCACGCGCTTTATTAAGAAAACTTTGGTAACGAAAAACGCACCATCATATATAAAGCACTAGGCTCGATTACCAGCCGTTAGTGTGAGCTTGTATTCCTCCTCCACACCACACCAATTCCTGTTTCCCAGCTAGAGCAGATTTCGTACATATAATTATTTCATCAAAACGGTTGTCCCGTTCTTTAGGGCGAGTGGGACAACGACAAGAGACTTAGAATTATTTCGTCGAAGTGGTTGTCCCGGCCTCTCAGCTATAGTCATTAGTATGCATATAATTTTATTGTCCCGGATCAGTGGGACAACGACTTGAGACTTAGCATTATTCCCGTTATCCTGGGACAGTGGGACAACGACTCGAGACTTAGCATTATATATTGTCCCGTTATCCTGGGACAGTGGGACAACGACTCGAGACTTAGCATTATTGTCCCGTTATCCTGGGACAGTGGGACAACAACTCGAGATTTAGCATTATTGTCCCGTTATCCTGGGACAGTGGGGAAAACGACTCGAGACTTAGCATTATTGTCCCGTTATCCTGGGACAGTGGGACAACAACTCGAGATTTAGCATTATTGTCCCGTTATCCTGGGACAGTGGGACAACAACTCGAGACTTAGCATTATTGTCCCGTTATCCTGGGACAGTGGGACAACGACTCGAGACTTAGCATTATTGTCCCGTTATCCTGGGACAGTGGGACAACAACTCGAGATTTAGCATTATTGTCCCGTTATCCTGGGACAGTGGGACAACAACTCGAGATTTAGCATTATTGTCCCGTTATCCTGGGACAGTGGGGAAAACGACTCGAGACTTAGCATTATTGTCCCGTTATCCTGGGACAGTGGGACAACAACTCGAGATTTAGCATTATTGTCCCGTTATCCTGGGACAGTGGGACAATGACTCGAGACTTAGCATTATTGTCCCGTTATCATGGGACAGTGGGACAACGACTCGAGACTTATTGGGAAAGGTATTCCTCTTGTGCTGGTGTATCACCATACTAAACACACGTGACGTCATTTGGTGTTTTTGCTGCCGCAGCGAGCGAGCCTGAAGCGAGCGAGCAAGGCAGCAGTTCTAATATGTAAGCGGGTCCAAATCTCGATTTCTTTTTTTTACCACACTGCTTTGCACGGACCTGATCGTCACCTGACATTACACGAGGTGGAATCTGCATTGTTGGAGCTAACTACGTTCTTTGATGCATTTCTGTGTATGCGATCCATGAATTGGTTGAAGTGTAGACGTGTAGGCGAACTCTTTCTAACTCTGTGTGGACTATCAGTTTCCAAAGAGCAAGATCTCTCCAGTTATCAAGATGGTGAGCAGCAAATAATTTTCTTCTAGTCAAGTAGCCGGTTCAAAATACAATTACAGTCCAACCTCCCGTAAGCGACCACCCTCGGGACCTGGAAAAGTGGTCGCTTACGAGAGGTGGTCGCTTACGAGTAACCACCACAGGAAGCCCAAAGTTTAGTAATATGATATCTGGTCTCTATGGACAGGAAATATGGTCCCTTACCGGAGGTAAAATAACAAAGAATAATCCAACGCCCAAGTCCAAAAGGTGGTCGCGGTCGCTTACGAGAGGTGGGCGCTTACGAGAGGTATTCAATGCAGTGATTTGACTGAGACAAAACGGGCTTTTGGTAAGTGGTCGCTTAAGAGAGGTGGTCGCACAGAGAGGTTCCACTGTAGCATTTAAAATTAGTTGATTTCCGGTGTTTAAATTTCACCGGATAGAACAGCAGTTGTTTTGTGCCGGGAATCTTAAGAAAATGTCGGGAATTAGTAGGCTCAGGGAATTTACCGGGACATCGTTGATATGTCGGGATAAAATGAAAATAAATCGCGACATTTGAAATACACACCACAGTTCAAACAGGATTCAGTCGCACGATAGCCCCAAAACATCATTCATCTAACCGGCCTTGGCATTTTTATCACCCAGTAATCTATTTCCTATCAAAGTGCTACTGTAGGTTCTCTTCTAATACACTTCCTTAACTGAGCGGAGCAGCATTCACTACCTGTTAGGTATACTAGTTTAACGAATATTCAAGAGAGGGAAAGAATGACGTCATGTGCCTTGCATATTTGACCTTGACAGATCAACGGGTCCAGCGCATTTATGCCTATTTCACGCTTCTTAACAAATTAGAGGTTCAGAAAATACACTAAAAAGGCCATTTTAGAAAGTTCTAACCTTATTTGTTGTAGAAATCAGATGCGGAGACTGTTTCTGTGTGATTCTTTTGTCGTTCTCTTCAGTTGCCTATTTATAACTTCCAATCACACTACAAGCTGTCAATGGTTGAACAACAATCTTAGTCTGACTTTCGACGTATTTCAACATCACAACATCCAATTCATAGGTTAAATCATTTGCTAAATGTTCTTCGATTTGGATTGCACTCTCGTTATAGTTTTGAGACCTTTAAACTGCTACAATACGATCAACGTGTTGGCGGTTCTTTCCAAGTTGCACCACAGGCTTCCCAGACTCGACGTATATTTCCCGCTTATTAGTCTGTTGGGTTACCTGTGGTTTATCGATTAGTTTCATAACGATCTCAGAAGAGTTTAAATAATTGCTTCGTGTGAATTCTCTTTTCCGATTCCTACGAAATGAATCTTCAATAATAACAGATTAATACTTAATGAAGTTGTGTGAGTGATTTTATTGGCGATTTGGGGCCTTCTAAAGCAGTTTATTAGGATTCGAAATTTTGATAGAGCCTCGGCCAACGGTCAAAATTTCGAATCCTAATAAACTGCTTTAGAAGGCCCCAAATCGCCAAAAAAACACTCACACAACTTCATTAAGTATCAATCTTTTATTATTGAAGATTCATTTCGTAGGAATCGGAAAAGAGAATTCACACGAAGCAATTATTTAAACTCTTCTGAGATCGTTATGAAACTAATCGATATAAACTACAGGTAACCCAACAGACTAATAAGCGGGAAATATACGTCGACTCTGGGAAGCCTGTGGTTGCACAATATTAAAACAATAGCATTATGCTAATTATTAGCGTTGTTTTGCTTGCGAGGAGGAGCTTACGTCAAGTTAAAAAGAAAATCATTTTTTTTACACAGAAATAGTAGCCTGTTAGGCTATCTCAATAAAATGTTTCGTTTACCATCGCCCTCTGGCTCGTGATGGTGGATTGGTCGTTCGCCAAAAAAATATATATTAAAGACTCGCGTAAAAATGTTCATGTATTCCTCGACCACTGCTTCCTCTACCAGTTGTTGATTGACAATTTGCATGAGAAAGGCAAGAAACTAATACGTAGAGAGCTTGAAAAAGAATTTTTTTTTTAAATCACATTTTTAAAATTTACTTTTTCCAAAAAAATGGGTCGGTTGGGCCATTTTATTAGGATGGCCTTATATTAGTCAAAGCATACATCCGAGTGTCGGGGTTGCGGTGGTCCCTCGCTTATTCTGGTCAGACTATCGATTGAGCACTTATTTTAAAATCTTTCGTTTTCCGAGGTGCTAAAAATAGGCATTAACAAATCAAACATGGTTTTCCAATTTTTTGGGCCGTTTATATAAACGGTGCTTAACACTGATCATGATATCAAATGCTAGGCTAGGTAGCAACCTTTATAAATTGCTTTAATCGTGTCGTACATAGTTTTCTTTTTTTGCCATTAAGAGACGGGACATTATTTATTTCAACCATGCGAAAGGGGGATCATTGCTGGAAACGCGTCATGTTCTCTGTCCCACCAATAATATTATCACAGCTCTGTTTGGTTTCTCAATTGTTTAAAATAACCTAACTGGACGTGGAGGTCTTCTTTTGGTGATTGTTTTATAGTTCAACAATATACCGGCATCCAGTGAAAGAGCATAAACTGACGTATTTGTGTTTGTGTGTTGAGAATGGGGATGAGGGATGTTTAGTTGGGGCATTGAGGGCGGGGAAGGAGAAAATGAAAATATAACAGCAGTTTCGGGGGATCAGATATTTTACAACAACTGCGCAGTGTCTCGTTTAATGTTCTGATTGGCTTATTACCATTGGAAATAAGGACATACTACGGATTGCATCATCGCTCGCGCAAGAATCAATTTCCACTCACAATTTTCCTCATTTTCAAGAAGATCTGCCACTTGACTATTTGTCGTTTGTTGTTGCAAAACAGATTACGATAGTTTACGGTGGTATGCCTTCTTATTGACCATGTTTTCGTCATCTCATGGTCAAATTTGTTCAGTGTGGATTCAAAACAATCAGGGGAGCTGGGGTGGCGCCTTGCCTCTCAACACTGTGGACAGGGTTCGAGCCCCGATCACATGTTGAGTTTGTTGGTATCTCACCCTTGCACCGTGGGTTTTGCTTCGGGTTCTCCGATTTTCCTCTCTCCACAAAAGCCAATACGCTAAATTTCAATTCGATCTGTGGTTTAGCAGAGTCCTGACTTTCATCAGCCCTTGTGGTTGCAGGAGCGGATCCAGGAGTGGTTAAGGGGGTGGCTAGCCACCCCCCATTTGGAATGGCAAAAATATTTATGTAAAGCTGGAGTTTTATTCTATCTCGAAGCATGTCCCTGATGCAGATCATTATCAAGGCTGCATGCTGCCTCCATAGTCTCAACTTAGTTATATGCCATGCATGCCAAATCTCATCCATCCTCGGAGACCCAGGGGCAGTTACTGAACGAAAACGGCCTGTCGTTCACTAACTGCCCCTGGTCTCCGAGGATGAATATCATCAGGTCAAAATATGATGGATTCTTGTCAGGAACTGTTCAATTTCTTTGACAATTGACCTACTGAAAAGACAAAATTCCCTAGAAGTCGTATTCGATGCGCAGAAAAAAAGGCGCAAGCTGAAAGATTTGTGCAAGACGCGTTGGGTTAGCCTGCAGAACAGGCGCTTTTCCGATACGAGCGGAGCGAGTTTTGATACCGATCCGAGCGAAGCGAGCATAGGCGAGAAAAATAAGCCACAATATTACGGAAATTTGAATTCTGCCCTTTTCCGCATGGATTAACATGATTATTAAACATGTCAATCAAACTTTGTGTGCTCGTAACTTTGTCGGTATCTGAGATATGTAATCAAAACATTGCACAGTTCATTTTTATTACTTTTATTTCTCCTGTCCAAGTCTCTACAGTGTGGGATTTATTCACGACCACAGCGCTCAGTTTTTCTACATCAGTTCATGTACTCGACGCTGACTCACTCTTTCACTCGAACAGTCTCTGACAGCAGGAGCGAAAACTACTTTAGGGAACTCCGTAATTTCCTTAAGTTGCACGTCTAGATCGTAGAGGGAGATGGCTTTTAAGTCCCAGTGTATTTAGTTTCGATTAAACTGATCCTTCACAATGATTTGCCAATAGGACAATGCCGAAGCGCTAAGTCCTGTCTGACTCAACTTCCACGGCAAAAAGTTTGAAAATAAGGCTTTTACATGTTGGTAAAACCGCCAAAATATCTCGCCTAGAAAGTACAAATGTAAACTATTCACTGCCTGCTTTGTTCTTCTAAATACTTTCCTGGATTAACGCTCAACCGCTCGATCACTTCTCCCTTGTCGCCGCCATTTCAGTCAGTTCGCAGGAGGAATGTGCGACATTTCGTGACACATGACAGCGATGACAGCTAATTGACCAATCAGTATTTCCCATCCAGAATCGGTACGGGAAAGGAAAATATATAAAGGGTTGGCTGCAGGCCATCCTTCTCCTCTCTCGTGCCAGTCTCCCTTTTCCATTTTCACGCGGCCAAATCATTTTATCACTTCCTTTGCGTTGAAATAACACTGAGGGCCTGTTTCGCAGGCTAGGGTTGGGTTGAAAGGCACTACACATTTCAAACTATATTATACTTGTATGAATTTATTTATTTAGGACATTCGGACACAAGGTCACGGGAGAAGAAACAATACGACTCGAAGTCCCTTACGAGGTTTGCCTCCACGCGAGCACCGGTCGATGATGGTGGAAAACGTATATATAAAAAGTATGTATATATGTATATAATGTCCAAATGTCTTCAGGCCAACAGCTAGTCCAGCCAAGAGGATCAATAAAATTGATTCCAAGTTCTTGTCCACAGTAATTGTTATAAAAATTCAATAGAAAAATGTGAACAAGAGCAACTCAGGACTGTTTTTAAAAATTTGACGTTTTTTTTTTTTTACCTTTTTAACTGATGCAGGCCGAAGGCCGAAACGTTTTAGTAAATTTTTAATAACAGTCCTGAGTTGCTCTTGTTCACATTTTTCTATTCAATTTATATATATGAATATATATATATGAAAAATAACATAGACAAATAATGAAAGAAAGAACGGAAACGATAAGGGATAAAGAAGCTACAATACAATCTATTTAATCTATTAGAGCGTAAAATCTAGAACGGCTATATATAACTAACAGTGATAAAGGAAAAAACGCAAGCACTTATTCATACCAAAAGAGCAGCAGTAGTAACCTTAAACGAAATATGTGATCCCATAGAAGATGATCGCTTCTATCCAAACAACGAGGACTGGGATGCCAATACGAAATCGAAGGCCAATGGACTGCGCCACGTACACCATGATATGACGAACTTTGGTACATCATCAGCTAAGTATGCGCAAATGAGATGTTGGAACAAATGAGGGCACTTGTTATAACTTACAATTCTGCACGGCTGGGCGAGACAATGCTACAACAAAAGGGATTTTTGTAGCCCAAACTGGCTCTGCAAAGCATGCATTCAAGAATCTCAGACCATGTGCCGTAAGTCACTTGACTTTCGGCCACAGGCAGCCCGCGCGTAATGTCAAACGAAAACAGTTTACAATTATCTAAACAGTTCGGCCGGAACAGGCCCAAATACTTATCCCTAAAAGTATCCATGCAATTATGTATATTACCCCTAAAAGTAACTGATTATCCTTGGGGGGAGGGGTACTCAGAAGATTTTTGGGTAGGAGTGTGCCACAAGGCCCTCAAAACCCTGACCCTATCCCAGACCGAAAAATGCTGCCTTTACCATACCCTATCCCTCACTTGAAGCAAAAACTCTATACCCTATCCGAGACCCAAACCATAGATTCGTACTCAATTACACTACGAAAGCTATTGTTTTGTTTTAATGTCGTATTTTAAGCTGTAGCGTGGTCGATAGAGCGCTAAGCATGGCGTTGACGACAAGTAAATCAAAATCCATACCCTTTCCCAGGCCAAAACCGTAAATAGGATACCCTATCCCAGACTCGACAGCTCGAAAACCATACCCTTTGGGGTGGCAGATATCCGTATAGCCCATATAAGGGAGTACCCCCTCCCTGGCTGATTATCCAGCCTATCCCAATAATTCCAAGGGCAGTTGCCCCCTTATCACTATAATAATTGTTCTAGTTAACCTTATCCCTAAAACCCCTAGCAGGGCCTCACTATATAGTTACCTTATCTAAACTTATTGTCTTAGTTGACAGTTTGTGATGTCTTGATGTTTGAGGTAATTCCAGTGTGTGGTTGAACTGTCGACACACATTTGGAATCCATCATATTTCAGCCGAGAAAATCAGGCTTACTATTTTATTACACTAATAATGCTTAACTATTTTACTACAATTAACATCCCAGTGTGGCCTCAGCCAAAGATATTATAAATACATATATCACACATGTAACTCTACTAACTTAGATCTTATACATGTACAAATATAACAGACTGAGTCCAAGCGGTGTATCTTTAATGTCAACAACAACAGGCCACAAAGAAACATGCGATTTTACTCAGTTTTCGGACCATTACAGTCAATTACCTTTAGTTAGAAAATATCCTAATAAGATTATAAACTTCTCTCGGACATAGTAAGATCAAACCTCATCAAGTACATGCACTCCCATTAGATCCAAGAACTCAGTCGGAATGAATATAAAAACAACACTGCACTTGTAAGTTTAGTTTAGTTATTTACTTACAAACGTCGGTTACTACAGGCTGCGTTTCGGAGCGCCACAAGGCCCAAATATAACATGAATGCGTAGACCGGAGAGTCGGGATCACCATTCGCAAAATGTGAGAAATTTCCATCCAAAATCGTTAGTCAGCTCTACACAAGTACTCAACCAACATATTGGTCATATATTTGACTTTTCCGTCGAAGCAACCTTTGGATGGACTAAAACGTCGCTGTTACGTCAATTGTTACATTCTAACTTAGGAAGTACAAAAACTCAAAGTTCTGCTGAAATACATATTTTCCACTCGTCATAACTTTGTAGAAATCTTTCACAGAATTACCCGCGACCGTCCCGGGAAACCACGTGCATCCATAGCCCTATCGAATCTGATTGGTTGATCGTGTCACGTGTTAAGCCAACTCGAAACACACACACAAACAAAAAAAAGATAAAAAACACTTACGAACCTTGACTCGGGCGGCCAAATGCCTCCTGGACCGAGTAATAAGTTTGTCTAGATTTGATTGCCCAGCTTTGTGCCAGTACCGAGCGTTTATAAGAATACAAAACTACCTTTGACCATTGTGAGCTTTGAATTGAAACTTACCTTGGGAGAAATCAGTTCATCGAATCAAGAAGAAACATCGGCCATCTTGTGTAAATTGTGGTGAAGTTTATCTCCAACATTCCCATTCCTATGAGAAAACTTGGCGATTCCTAACGCGCACCATAAGAACGGCAGTTATTGCGAGGCTTTCCAATCTATGTATTCGAATTAAGTAATTTTCTTGCCTAAAAATGCACTCATCAATGCCCTATCTCAACGAATTCAAAGTCACATAGCTCTGTTCATGCTTCAGGGTTGTGCATACGAAGTTTTATGGTAATCGGTTTTTCTCCAGTATGTGTTCGAATATGCTTAGCTAGGTGACCAGATCGACTGAAATCCTTTCCGCATTGCTTACAATTATATGGTTTTTCTCCAGTGTGTGTACGAATGTGCTTAACTAGGCCACCAGATCCACTGAAATCCTTTCCGCATTGCTTACAATTATATGGTTTTTCTCCAGTGTGTGTTCGAATATGGTCAGCTAGGCCACCAGATTGACTGAAATCCTTTCCGCATTGCTTACAATTATATGGTTTTTCTCCAGTGTGTACACGAATGTGCTTAACTAGGCCACCAGATCGACTGAAATCCTTTCCGCATTGCTTACAATTATATGGTTTTTCTCCAGTGTGTGTTCGAATATGGTCAGCTAGGTTATAAGATCGACTGAAGTCCTTTCCACATTGCTTACAATTATATGGTTTTTCTCCAATGTGTGTTCGAATATGCTTAACTAGGGCACCAGGTTGACTGAAATCCTTTCCGCATTGCTTACAATTATATGGTTTTTCTCCAGTGTGTGTTCGAATATGGTCAGCTAGGCCACCAGATTGACTGAAATCCTTTCCGCATTGCTTACAATTATATGGTTTTTCTCCAGTGTGTGTTCGAATATGATTAGCTAGGTTATCAGATCGAATGAAATCCTTTCCGCATAGCTTACAATTATACGGTTTTTCTCCAGTATGTGTTCGAATATGCTTCGCTAGGTTACCAGAATGACTGAAACTTTTTCCGCACTGCTTGCATTTAAATAATTTATCTATAGTTTCAGTTGGGACATGCGATCTTACATGTACGTCTCTTAATTGACTAATTTTCTTGTTTCTTTGTTTGTACTGGGATAATTTTTCATCATTATGTTTACTGCAGTGGCTGAATGTCAATGGCTTAAGTGTTTCTGCCGATTTTGTTGGAACAGACAGACTAATTATCTTCATTACCTTGTACATATTCTTGGCAGTACAATCCTTTGTGTTATTTAACACATCATTAGATTCATCTTGTTGTTCTGTTGGCATTCCCATGCATGATACAATATCTGTTGTCTTCGCACTCTTCTCTTTTCCCAGTGTGACTGATGTATTTCCGAAGTTCCTGTTGACCAAACTCTTGTCATTTTGGCAAACCTCCGCTCCATGAATGACGTTGCCAGGTCCTGATTTGGTACTATCCTGTAATTCCTGTATTTTATCCAAATTATTATCTCCTATGTAATTTTCATTGGCCGCAAAGAGTTCGACAGCTTTGTTATTAGATGCCGGTTCTTGCTCTATACTTTCTGTCGGTGCACATCTTGATACCAGCGTTGCAGTTACATGGGGTAGACAAGACGTTCTGACTAATTTGTCTTCAGGAGGAAGATGTTCCTATGTATTAAAGAATACAGATACAATGAATGAATCATCTGGCTCAGCACCAATATCAAGGACGTACCTCGTCCTTATTTAAAATGTTAACAGTAACATTTTCAAGAGAAAAATGTATTGTAGACAAGGGATCATGAATTAAACAAACAAACCCGTTAATAATAAAAACATCTAAAGGGTGAAGTACATTTCCAAGAGGCAAGCTTCTTTTAGCCTGCGGAACAGGCCCTTAGTGTTATTTCAACGTTCATAAAATAATTTGGCCGCGTGAAAATGGAGAAAGGAGACTGGCACGAGAAAGGAGGGCCTGCAGCCATCCCTTATACATTTTCATTTCCCGTCCAGATTCTGGACGGGAAATACTGATTGGTCAATTAGCTGTCATCGCTGTCACGAAATGTCGCACATTCCTCCTGCGAACTGACTGAAATGGCGGTGACAAGAGAGAAGTGATCGAGCGGTTGAGCGTTAATCCTGGAAAGTATTTAGAAGAACAAAGCAGGCAGTAAATAGTCTACATTATGTCACACTTGACACGGTTTTCTTTGTTCTTCATAGGGGTGAAACTCTGGTATAAACCCGTTGAACAATAGACTAATTAAATAACAAATCTGAGGTTTATAACTGTTGCAGGGAGGTTTAGTCAGACAGGACTTAGCGCTTCGGCATTGACCTATTTGCAAAGCATTGTGAAGGGTCATTTAACCGAAACTAAATACACTGGGACTTAAAAGCCATCTCCCTCTACGATCTAGACGTAGAACTGAAGCAAATTACGGAGTTCCCTAAAGTAATTATCGCTTCTGCTGTCAGAGACTGTTCGAGTGAGGCAGGTTTAAAGTACAGGTCACAAGTCTGAACCCTAGATCTCGGTGAGTGAGAACCCGTCGTTTACCTGTGAACTCGTCCGATGGTTAGGGTTAGGTTTGTGGTTAGGATTTGTCTTAGAATTAACAACCTGACCTGTGAATTGTGACCTGTACTTTAAACCTGCCGGTTCGAGTGAAAGAGTCAGTCAGGGTCTAGTAAATGAACTGATGAAGGAAAAACTGAGCGGGGACTGAGCGACATTATAGAGGCCGGGTCGTGAATAAATCCCACACTGCAGAGACTTGGACAGGAGACAATGAACTGTGCAATGTTTTGACTACATATCTTAGATACCGACAAAGTTACGAGCACACAAAGTTTGATTGACATGTTTAATAATCATGTCAATCCATGCGGAAAAGAGGCAGAATTCAAATTTCCGTAAGATGGCGGCAGGCGCTAATTTTCTCTCGCGCCTCGCTCCGCATGACAAACTCGCTTCGCTCAACAAAAACTCGCTTCGCTTGCAAGGGCTACTTTCTGGAGTTTCTTGTAAAAGCGCCTGTTCTGTAGGTTAAGCTTCTTAACCCTTTGACTCACAAGCGCGCATATAGGCGCGCTCCCATATATGGTGAACACGTTACTATAGAAATGGACACACTGAAGAGGGGCATTGTTGACCCAGGCTCCCTTGATTTGAATGTACAAAAAGCATTTTACATTTGTGCACCATTTTGAGTGAGTTTTTAGATGCTTTTTTCGCTATTTTATTAACAAGTATTCCAGAAATAAAGTGACGAAGATCAGCTGTTACAGCTGGAAAACGTGATCTCCCTACTCTCTTAAGAGAATTAAAAGAAGGAAAACCTAACGCGTTCAGGGGTTGATTTTCAAAGCATCACCGACAAATGCGAACGGGCACTGCCATGAAGATTATTTAAATGGGAATACAGGTATTAATCTGACTTTCAATTATTTCAAGTGCTTAATCTTTTTTATTTACTCAAACGTCAATGAAATCAAATGGAAGCAGAAACTACCTGTCCACTGCAAACGTTGCGACTAGCTCCTATACTTTAGATACTTGAATTGATCGCGTACGTTACGTAGCGCCACATTTACATACATGTACCTCGTTACATTGCTCGAGCTAGTTGAGATACCCAATTCATTTTACCGAAACTGGTAGAGCCACCGATTTCGCTTCGCCACATTCATTTTACCGAAAGTGGTAAACACATGTGCCACATTCTACCGCATGTGGTTCGTACGGTGAATAACGTTTGACAGGGACTGTAGGTCTGTGTCCCCGGGCTACATATCACACTAGGTGTTTTCGACAGACTGTACAGACTACTTCAAAGGGACCTACATGACCTTGACCTCAAGATAGCATTACATCTCAGTAAGGAGGTGCACGAGCATGGATCCTTTACTGATAGAGTTCCAGAGTTACTTAGGTGATTTGAAAAAGGCGAACGAAATAGAAGAAGCCAGCTAGAAAGAGGATGAATTCCAGTTCACGAGGTCATGGGTTTGAGTCGCAACCAAGACATCTGTTATTTCTCTTCTTTATTTAAACATAATTAATTTTATTTACATTGTACATGTAGGTCACCTTTCCTCGTTATGATATTTCTCTCATCAAATTACAAGCGTATCATTTTTGATAACAAACAACACTAGCCACGATCAGATAGGCTTGCCTATGTATAATCATAATTATTAATTGGTTTTACCTTATTCAAATGTATCAGAATCAAACATCTGTAAATGAAAAAATCTAACTACACAGTATGGAACTTCTGTAAATATACAAAACGAAATAGAAACAAAATGAAACAGCCACGTACAGTATATACCTTGAAAGCAAGTGCCAGAATTATGAAGCTCAAATAATCAGAAACTGCTCTACCTTGAAACCAAACCGTGGGTTATGCAACACACATCTAGAAGACATACTTCAATCCATTCATGTCCAGCGACAGCAGTATTATGGAGGATCCTTCATTGGCAATCATGTCAACAAATGTTTAAAGGTACATTTTCACTGGCCCAGGAAGCAGAATTCTGGAGAAACTAATACAGTTTTCCCCTGCAGGATTTTCAATACGTTTTCCAAAAAGCTGGCACATTCTGTAAATTGGCCAGAGGAACAACTTCAAAATCGTCCGTTTTCATACTTTGTTTAATATGGATTCTTACTTTGTCTGGGTAAAGTATGTGTAACTGGCAGAAATAACCATAGTATCCGCCGGACTTTCCCGGTTGCAGACCTCTAATGAAATCCTTGCTTTGTAACAGGAAGTAAATATCAAGAAAACCTGCAAAGTAGCAATTACCAAGACTCAAGCAGTGTATCCTGAGCTTGTTGATGTTGCAAAAATCAACGAAAGAAAGTTCCAACCTCTCTTCAACACATTTGCAGAGTGCCACAAGGCATACCACAGTGCAGACACTGTCAGTACAGCTTGGTAAGCAATAAATCTATTAGATACATGTAACTGATTTGCAAAGATAAACATGTCTTTCTTACAACTGCTCAGTTCCTTGCTTTCTAATATAATTAGTTTATTACCATTGGAAATGAGGGCATATGTAGCAGGGTAGATACAGAAGATCGATTGCATGATAGGGTACACTACAATCACTTTCCTCCTCAAGTTCTGATGCTTGACAATATTAGATTGTTGCTGTAAAAATATTGATAGTTTACCGTGGTATGTTCTTTCATTTACAATGTTTTGCATCATCACATGGTCAATTTTGTTGTGGATTCACTCAGTTATTGCACCATGAAATCCACAACCATTCGACCATGAGATGATGAAAAACGTCATCAATAAGGGTTAGCAATACTCCTTTAGGTTTTTTTTATTACAAAATTTATATAAACATAAGTTAAGATTGAGGTTAGTGGTTTTTACTTATTTTACAATTGCAGAGACGAATATTGCAAAGTTCATGTCCCTCTTCGCACAACATTCCCGCAAGTAAGAATATTTCCAAAGCTCCATTTTCTAGAGCTTCACGTGGCAACCTGGATTCGAAAGTGGAAAGTAGGTATAGGTTTCCATGGAGAGCAAGGAGGAGAGTCAACACACAAGATGTTCAACACACTACACCACTATTTTAGCCTTCACCGAAACCGCCTCTAAATATGATCTGATAAGAAATCTTGACTTTACGGATATATCTGTGCAAACTAATAGAAACGTAAGAGATATTTAAGATTTTAGGTTTTAGGCTTAGATTTAGCACCATCAGCTCTATTTATTGGTATCAATTACTATTATTATAATTCCAGTTGTTATTGTTATATACTAGCATTATTTAATATAAGTATTAGAATCTTAGTTTTACAAATTATTTATTTTAGCTCGTTAATTAATTACATTTATGTTAAGTCACGACCCCACAAGCTCCAAGCTTTAAACTTTATCGTGGATAAATAAAGGTCATTGATTGATTGATTGATTGATTGATTGATTTGAATGCTGTTCCAGAGGATTTGAGAAGACTGGGACTAATGATTAAGGAACATCTTCTGGAAGTTTATCCCCAAACAAGAGAGGCAGTGCCACAAATAAAGAAGAGGAGATGAAATGAAAAGTGGCACATGCAGATGAATAAATTCAACGCGTTTTTACGTGTCATATAAATCTGTTTCAAAAACCTTCCATTTCAAAGGAATGCTGGTAGTGGTAAATGCCCCACCACCAGGCCAGAAACTCACTCAAATGCCCGGGAGGGGATGGGCAGGTTTGGAATTGATATAGAGACAAGAAATAAAGAGCAATCATCTGTACACTGATGGCTTGTATGTGTCCTTTACTGACGAATCCATCTCGTTCAACACAAATACTTTACTTAATAAAAGTTGTTCTAGTTCTCTTTCATTAGTGACCGTGATCGTACAACAAGAAGATAATTCCACACAAATGTGGAATTAAACAATTAGGGCAATGTAAGGGTAAGCACTACCCCAGGGTTAAATTGCTAACCAGAGGGTAAACTGTACAGATTTAGCACTATCCTAGGGATAAAGTTACCCTTGCTTCGAACAACTGGGCCCTGGGCAGAAAGACTAAAAGCTTATGCAGAAATCCAAAAGAGTGAGCTAAACAATAGGAATAATAATATTGTAAAATGTATAGTTCTTTATAAATGGCTTCAATTTGTTTAACCCAAATCTGAATGAGAAAACAAATTTACCAAGCTAAAGCCTTCTATTTCGGTAAATATAACACAAGGCCTTGTTTTAAGATGTTCTGTTTGTCTTACTGAGAACTTACTCAGAACTATGAAGTGCAACAAAAATATGATGCTTGGCAACCACTATTGAAGGTTGGGCCCATACTTTTCCCAGTCAAAGTCTTCTACAGTTTGTATATGCCTTGACCCCTGGGCGACAATTCAAGATCAAATACCAGACTCTGGGGATACAGGAGTGGATTGAAATGGGGTGCAACATATGAGCACCATAGGCATAGGGGGGCGCAATATATTTTGAAAATCAGGTCTCTGAATTAGCATTTTCTGAATTTTGAGACCTTGAATCTCAAAAGGGGGTGCATCTTCCAAATCACCTTGCCCTCCCATAGATCTGTCCCTGGGGATGGCAAGGTCTAGCAAGTATCAGAGGGAGATGTTCTTTCCTAGTTCTGTTACAATCCAAGGGGGAACTTACATATAGTAGGTACAATGCATGTGTAGCCATGGGGTCCTAAACTGGACCCAGTTTTACACAAGTTCGCTCCAAACCCTGGATTTCCAAGTTGTTGTGAAAATGAACCCATTTTCAACCTGATTGATTATTTTGAGTTGTCTATAACTCAGAATTCTACAGGTTTACATAAAATGCTACCCTCACAGTTCAGAGAGAGAGGGGTGGTGCGCCATGGTCAGGCCGTTTTGTCCTGATCAATGAGAATGATAGTTTATAATGGAAGCTAGACTGAGTTCACAAGATAGAGAAGCTACTCGAATTTTTTACCAAATCTCGTCTAACTTATCACTGGACTTTATATCACCCTATAAAGTACTGGATTGCTTGTATGCTTTAGACCCTTCTAAAACAACTGGTTATGATAACATAGCTATTAAGCACATAATACGATCTGCTGAAAGTATTTATAGGCCACTGTCTTTTATTATGAATACGTCTCTAGATTCTGGGATTTTCCCCGATTTAATGAAGATTGCTAAAGTAATTCCTGTTTTCAAAACTGGCAATCGAACTACTGTCTCAAACTATCGTCCAATTTCTCTTTTGCCAACGTTTGCAAAACTATGAGAGAAAATTGCATGTGAAAAATTAAGCCAGTAACTTGAAGATAACAATCTACTTTATCAATATCAATTTGGCTTTCGTAGAAACAGAAGTACATCTCTCGCAATGATAGACTTTATTGACAGAATAAGAGATGCTATAGATAAGGGTCAATTATCAATTGGGGTATTTTTAGACTTATCTAAAGCATTTGACACGGTGAACCATGATATACACCTCCAGAAACTTCCATATTATGGCATCGTTGGTAAAGAAAAGTTGTGGTTTGAAAGTTACCTAACTAATCGAAAACAATTTGTATGTATTGATGGTGTTAACTCAAACACCATGGAAATAGATTGTGGTGTACCACAGCCTCGATTTTGGGGCCAATACTATTTCTAATCTACATGGATGATGCAAAAACTTTTAATAGACTGGCTCACCTTGTCCTTTATGCTGATGATATGAATATCCTTATTCATCACAAAAATATTAAAAATATTATATCCTCTATGAATTCAGAACTCGAAGAGTTCGAGGAATGGCTCATAGCCAATAGACTAACTGTTAACCTTTCGAAAACAAATTTTGTGTTGTTCATATCTCAGCAAAGACTGAAACATATGAAAGAACATACCTCAAACTTAATATCACGTTTTCTGAAGCAAATTGATAAGACAAAGTTTTTAGCGATTCTCGTTGATGAACATCTAAGTTGGGAGTCTCACATAAATAATATAGCAGTTAAAATTGCCAAATTAGTTGGTGTTATTTATAGATGTAAATTTCTCAATCATAAAGTCTTAATTAATTTGTATGATAATCTTATCTATCCATATTTATCTTACTGTACCAGTACATTTGTACATGGGGTAGTGTTTATAAAGCAAATCTACATTCTTTATATATTCTACAGAAGCGTGCGATGCATGTAATAATTTTCTCGGATTTCATGGCACATACATGTAGTAGGCCGCTATTCTGTGACCTTGGCATATTTAAAAATATTTATGAAATAACCAAATTACAACTACATGTAGTTGGGGAACTTGCTTTTAGACATCAGAATAATTTGTTACCTACTACTTTCAATACACTTTTTAGTAGAATTTCCGAGGTCCACACACAAAATACCTGATCGAGATCAAATAAGAATCTTTTTATTCCAAGAGCAAACCTAAATTATGGAAAATTTAGTGTCAAATTTGCAGCCTCGAAGAGTGGAAGTGAAGAAGGAGATGTAGGAGGGATCGGAGGAAGTGAGTAAAAGGAATGAATGTAGACTGCTGGCAAGTCCCTTTTACTGTGCAATTATTTTAGAATGGCTAAACATGGTTCCAGATGGCTAACGATGACTTAACATTGTATGTAACTGCCGATTCTTTTGTAAGTTTTGTACTAACCGTTGAATTGCCCATCAGCCCAGCAATGGGAAATACCATTGGTCAGTTTGTACAGATCTGTCAGCGGCTCATCAAAATGACACGAGACAGTAAAACAATCACAGTCGAGTGGTAGTGAAACAGTTTAATACTAGATATTGCTGCCCTTAAATGAGCTTTTATGTAGATCGCCTGACTTAAAACACTATTTGCAGCAACCTGTTCATCCTTAAGCACTCCATGCTTGGTTTAAACTTTGCATCAAACTGTCAATAACGTGAACGCAATTTGTGCAAGATTTTGCCGAGTTCATCAACAATAATCAGTTACCACTGTTGTTGTTTAAATCAGTGGCACATATCGACTTCGCTTTGCATTGATTCTTGATCTTGAATATTCTTCCCGGTTTCTTAGGCAAATTAAAAATGTTGAGACATACAAATTAAATTTGAACGAAACGTTCCAGTTGTTATATTGTTAAACAGTGATTTTGAAAGTCTGCAATTATCATATAAACCAAATAATACAGATTACAGGGCGGTATCCTTTTATTCTGAACTAGTTTTTAGCAGTTTCAGTCATGCTACTGCACTGCTGCTGAAATAATAAAATATAAAATTGAGTGACGAAAACTGAGAGACTGATCGACTGTTCCTAGGGAGTACATGTACGTAGCTCACAATTAAAGTGCATATTATTATAAGCCCTGGCCAATAAATTATGCTTTTATTAAAGGCCTAGTACGGACCTTGACGCTTTGCGCGCCTCTGTTTTTGTTTTGATTTTCATGAAACTGAGGCTTCTATTGTTTTCGCCTCGCATGCGATTCTCTCAGTGCCGATCGATCCAATGTGAAGTAGAACATCGTCCTTCTGTTCACCTTTGTTTTTTGTTTGCATGTCTGCAAAACACGGAAACTAATATAAATCAACTCTTTGTTATCAATCGTGTGGTGTTGGTAGAAGATTAACAATGTAGTTAGAGTGCTTACGGCTCCATTGTTGCAGGGGAAGTAAACATTTGTCAGAATCAAGCCGGAGAAATGAAAGTTAAATTTACTCATTCTCTTGATTCGTAATGGTCGCTGTCGGTGTTTACTTTTTACTTTTACTACCAAAGAACCATAATAACAAAGCCAAGTGCAGTACCAAGGTCAATGTGCCACGAATGGAGGAAGGGGTGCTTGCATGTATATAAAGTTTACGTGAGAACAAGGCCCAATGTATCAAATCCTTAGCTTTGAGCTTTATATGACAGAAGCAAAGCTAAAAATAAGGTAAGCTAATAAATAAGGCAACTAGTTTTAGCACAATCTGTCCATTTTTACGTTGTTCCTAATAGAAAATTCGTTTATGGGGAATTGGCGGTTCGAACATGACGTACAAGTTGTCCAGAATGGAATAAAGTGCTCAGGTTGCTGTTGGGACAATGAGGAGCACATATTTTTTCTATCGTTCATTACATCATTATTCCAATACAGTTTACCCAAGAGGATTGCTGCAATATTATTTATTTCCATAGCTGCATGGCAAAGGAATGAATCCTTTAAAATTTTGGGTTTTAATATAGCAAATTATATCATTATTCCGGTACAGTTTGCCCAAGAGGTTGCTGCAATATTATTTATTTCCATTAGCTGCATGGCAAAAGAAATGCCTCCTTGTTTTTTTTATAGCAAATTATTTGAGTGCAAGCTGTTCATTATATAGGAAATGGCTAGGGGGATATTTACCTTGCACAAATTGTCATTTTTAGTCACTCAGAGTATGCAGAATTGTTTTAAATGTGCATGCACTTCCTCTTTTTGGCATTTTTCCCTTTCGGCATGAAACAACTTTTTTACCTAAGACGAATAGACGAATCCTTAAACCTAGGTAGAAGTGTAAAAAGTGCAGGGTGTGGCGAGTTATTGCTGATCTCATGAAATAGTTTTCTATTGGCTTTCTATTGGATATACATGTAAGTAAGACGTATACTGCCTCTTGTAGCATCTCTTGAGAAAACATTGCACAGTTGATAAGTCTGCTTCACTCACTCCATATACTGGTAGACAGTACATTATTTTCGGTAGCACCATGGATTTATAAAGATGATCTACATTGTACCTCTGCCTGTGTATATCGTTCCTTTCTTAGGCTCCTAACAACATACAAACATTTGTTGGCTTCTTGGAGTTTTTCTTTTACGTGGTAATTAAACTTACAATCTGACTGAAGCGTGACCCCGAGCATAGTGAGCTTTTTTTGTTGGTGAATATCATGCAGAACAGGATTATTAGATGTACATGTACAGTATTCCCTTTCTTACTTAAAATTAATTCCTTGCACTTTGATGTGTTCCAATTCATTTTGTTTTCTTTAGTCCAATCCATAAATGCCTGCAAAGTACTGTAAGTCCTTAAGTACTGGAACTATAATAGTAGAATCGTCTGCATACATGTACTTGATTAAACTGGTGTCTATAAGCTCATTAATTTCTAAATCATTTAAAAATAAATTAAACAAGTACCGGTAAGGTCCACTTACACTACCCTGTGTACATGTAGTTCCCTTATTTACGTTTCTCCAACTGCATGTACATGTAATTCCGTTGCTGATAACTCTTTGTTTTCTACCCTCTAAAAAGCTAATGTACCAATTTATAATATATTGATTAAGAGTAGTATTTTTCAGCTTTTCTACTAGCAGATTGTGGTTAACATTGTCAAAGGCTTTTGAAAAGTCCATAGTAAAAAGCCTGGCAGCCTTACTATTACTGTTATCTAAGATCTTGAGAAAATTGTGTTGCATTTTACAATGTAAGTAGTGCGTTAGTGCAACTGCCACCCGAACGGTAAGCAAACTGTGACTTGCTTTTAAAAGTAATTTTCAACACTATTCTTACGAAATGTGTCGTACACGGTCCTTTCAAATACTTGTGCAATAATAGGGGTTAATGTTTATGCCTCAAAAATCTTGATACTCAACAGGGATGTCCACTTTTGGTAGGGGGTTAATGTTCGCTTTCTTCCATGCCTTCTGGCCAAGTTTGAGTTGATAGCGACAAATTCCACAATTATTCCATCACTAAAAGCACGGTCGGTACAAAACTTACAAAAGAGTGGACAGTCCAGGTACTTACAGACCCAGCCAATTATGTGTACCATGTCTAGACATGTTTAGCCATTCTAAAAAAAATGCACAGTAGAAGGGACTTGCTAGCAGTATATCATGAATGGCAAGCCTGGAAGGGAAAAGACATGGCATAGTGCACCAGGTAGTACTGCTGCTCAAGTCTGGATCATTACTTACGTGAACTGCACAACTGAGTTGGTGGAGATCTTATTTATACTTGCACTGAAAGGGACTGGTGCAAACCCAGGTTGAGAATCTTGCAAGATCTTGGCAAGATTCTCAACGTGGGAATACATGTAGTATTCAATTTGCAGCATTCCCTTTCACGCTTGCTAAATAAGAATAGGAGAAAAGCGAACGTAACACAATAGGAGAGTTTAAGATCCTGATCCTAAAGCCAAAGGATACACCCATACTTAAAACCGCACCAGTCCAATACTCAAATAGAAACTCCCATATTGAAAAAGGCGATTAGGAAGGGAAGGCAGCTACAAAGAACAAAACACCCTTTCAATGTGAAATGTTTACTAACCATCTCTAGAATATATTAAAAAGACAGCTCTTTAGCACTTACATGTGTACAGTTTAGATTTTTGATCTCACATGCAAACCATCAATTGATACTCTTTTATACCAAGAATACTACATGTACTGTACTTACATGTACATCAACACAACAGCTATAATCCTGGTTTGGCCATCTACATTCTCCAGTAACAGTGTTGTAGAAGAACAGAGTCTCACCAAAGTTGCATTTGTATTCATACCACTTACAATCTTCAGTTGTTATCTCCATAATCTGTAATGTGTGGAACAGAACAATATAATGACTTAGCTAAGCAGGGATGAAATTAAAACAGACATGTGGTAGAGTGAACAGCAAATGCACGTTTACCATGGAGATATGTTTGCATGTGCACACAGGACATGCATTAAGGTAAATTGCATGCATGTATAGTTGATTGCAAAGCCATTGGCTTGCATGCAAGGCCATAATGCATGTGCATGTATGGTATGTGTACACATGATATACATGCACGTCAAATATATTTTCAGGTCAATTTCATTTCAACTACATGTACAGTAGGTAATTTTTTGCAGCCTATGTTAATGCTGCTCAGCGAGCAGAGCAGGAATAATTTCTATAAATAATTTGGACAAAATCTTGCAATGGTTCATTGCATTAATATTTGCTGTTTTGACCACAATCTCTTGCATGGCCACCCATGACATGAAGTTTACTAAAACAGCAAGTATAACCACAAAATATGTCTTGTAACTTACATGTAATGATCAAGCATTCTATGTTGACGACTCATGTACATTAAGTCACTGGAGACGTGAAGGCAATCAGACTTAGTGTGAACATAATAATATATACATGTAGTTTGATACATGTAGTTTGGGCAGAGATTATGGCTATCAGTCTCCAAAGAGCAAGACCTCTCATGTTATCAAGAGGGTGAGCAGCAAATAATTTTCTTCTACATGTATTGGCCCCCGATAAAATCAAGCAGCCGGTATCAAAACATTAATTAGCATTTACAATAATTTACATTCTCAATTACAGTTGATTTCCTGTGCTTAAACTTCACCAGGGAGAACAGCAATTTGTTGTGCTGGGAATCTTAAGAAAATGTTGAGAATTGGTAGGCTCAGGAAATCCTTGATACCTGTACATGTACGTCAGGACAAATTCAGACTGACTTCACCGGGGTTCAGTTCAGATGTGACGCAGGCTATGTGAACACAAGACAAAGGGGCCAGAGGCTCAAGCTTCTAAACTCAGGGTGCAGCTTATCTACAGTATGGATGTGGCTTATCCATGCGGTCTACAGTATACAATCTGCAGGATCTATGTGATCCACAGGCAGCCCAATCTATGGGTTTGTGAAAATGTGACTGTGAGAAGATACAAAATATATTTTATTTTTTATAAATTGTGTATAATGTATAAATTTTTGTTTCCATGTCGTTTCCTTTGTGGTTTTACTTCTCTCCAAACCACTTTAGGGTGGTTTTAGGAGTTTTTCATCCATGCACCTCAGCTCACCAAAGAATGAGAGAAAGCTGGAATCTTCTGAAGACTTCAAGCACAATCATCCTCCAAAATCTCACTTTTCGTCATTGAAATCACATGAAACTCCTGGCATCACTAGAATGATAAATGAATGAAACCTTGCCTGAATTTCAGGATCCAGCTTTCCCTCATTCTGGACTTGAAGGCTCCATACTAATGAAGTGGGACACCGAGTGCCTACTGTCACAACAGCCTCATTATGGTGTCAGACAACAACCCAGGCTCTCGTCACGGTTGGCTCTCGGTGGTTGAAAGTCGCTAAATAGTATATATTTTTTTAGAATGAGGGATCGCTGGATCCTGAAATTCAGGCAGGGCTTAGTTAATTTATCATGCTAGTGTCAACATGCAGGAGCTTTGTGCATTTTGGTGATGAAAAGTGAGATTTTGGAGGTGAAGATTGTAGCCCGTAGGTGATGGTGGTAGATTTCAGCCTTCTCTCATTCTTAGCTGGTGAGCCAAGGTGGATGGAAACTCCTAAAATGGTTCCAAGAGAACAAAAACCACAAAGAAAACAACATGAAACTTTTGCACACATACATGTACATGTATCTTCTTGCAGTCATTTTTTCACAAACCCATAGATTGGGCTGCATGTCTGCAATCTACAGCATCTACTGTATGCGATCTACATGTATGCAAATATAGACAGATAGACACACCAGTTTCAGGACATGCTTACAATAAAGACTTAAAATGCCTATGCACAGTATATTTTTATTTTAGACATCAATTCTAAATCAAGTGAATAGTAGAATGGTAAATTATATTTTGCTTTGAATGCTGTGCTGCTGAGTTAAGGTTTTAATATCCAAAATGCTAATTACATGACGTCAGGGGAGATATCTGCAATCACTTCTTAGTGGTTGTGAATGGGTATTTCTACTGATATAGGAAAACAAATTTCTAACATCACATTATTTCAACCATGGGTATAACACTGATAATTTGAAAAAATTGTTTAATTGTAACAAAAAAGTTTGTATAATAATTGATGCCTCCACTGACGTCATGTAATTAGCATTTAGGAAATTAAAACCTCTATAAGTCATTGGCACAGCATTCAAAAACACTATATATTTACCATTATATACTTATGGCAAGGTGACCTAATAATTCTACAAGAACCGACAACAGAATCAAAGGTAAGTTAAGAACAAGAACACCAACATATCAGTAGGGTGACTTTTCCCGGATGATTTTTGATCGGTGTTCTGTTCGGCACTCCGAATAGGCTTGGTATATAACGTGTTACAAGATACAATGATACGGAGATACCAAGATACAGTGATACGGTGATACAGTGATACGGTTAAACGAAGTCGAAGATCTCAGGGAACAAAAATGTTCAGGTACTGCCAGGTATTCAGGTTCGCCATTCAAAGTTTCTCTCTATTGATTCATTGTAGGTAATTATAGTTAACATTCTTTTTGAAAATACATTTCTATGAATGAGTTAGAGAAAGGAGCTTGGGCTACCTGTGCAGGAAGTTGTTTAAGTTGGACATGAATGGGAAGAGGTAGTGTGTGACTTTTGGAAAAAAAATCAATAAATCGCTCTGACGTTTCTTAGGGTGGGGGGCTTGAAAAAGAAACTTCGCTGGACGTTTCTCGTAGGAAAATCAATATATGACACCTCCCTAAGCGAAAATCGTTGATTGACGCTTTTAGCTTCTATCACGTATCCATTTCTCCATTATTGTTACTTCCAGTTATTTGTTACTGTTAAACCAAATGTGGTCCGCGTGGATGTCGACATGTGCAGTGGCTAGCCTGTTCAGCAAATGTCGCTTGAATGCTACGAAATTAAGCCTTTGACAAAACAATTCCCACGGCCACGGCAACATAACTTAACTCAAAAGCTTCGAGAGAATTACAGGAGCAGCAGAATTATGTTAATAATTAGTCGTAGCACAAAACAAAGAACCAGATGAAATACAAGTACCATACTAAGGTCTTAAATTTTCTTTGCAGAGATCGAAAAACTTTTATGTAAAATCCGGCCGACATTTCAAAATTATAAATTGCCGAGGCTGACGTGTTGACAGTTGTGTCAATCTCCGAAAACAGCAAATACATTTAATTATAATGGTTAAAATGCGGAAAACCTTTCTCTATGGATTTGTGTCAGGCTCTCTTCTTTTCTCTACCCCGGTTTCCCTTCTTGAGAGACCGTCTTCCCTTCTTGACAGCCTGATACTCAGGTCCCCGCCCATCGGGGACAGTTGGCTGTTACAATACCCACCCCTATGGCCCCGGCATGTGTTTCAGAATTTTCAATTGGGAGGTGGCATTGATAAATTGAATATATATCAGCTTAAATCTGTTGTTCCATTATTTGAAAAAAATGCATTTTCTGTAGCACATCACTAGCGGATCCAGGGGAGGGGTTTCGGGGGTTGCAACACCCACTTGATTCCTGTAAATTCATTTTTAAAATCTCTAGATAAAAAAAAATGCTTTTGCAAATCCCCCTTTCACAAAATCCTGGATCCGCCCCTGTACATTTTCTATTACTATACATGCTTTCCGTACTTTTACAGTCTCCACCATTGTCTTGTTTATCAGAAACCGTTGTCTGTCAACAAAAACAACAACAATGCGACAAAGGAATATAAAGGAAATGTCATGCAGCTGCGTTTAAATATATTTAAGTAATGATCCGTGTAAAAAGTACGACAAAATCCATTGTTATGTGGCATTGAGCCTCATTTGTCTGTGTTTTAGACTACGAAAACACCGGGTGATAATTATGATTATTCTGAAATAAAAGTAGTATGAAGTCTTAGTTTCATTCCATTTTTATGAACAAATTATCTTCCAACCAATAGGAACAGCCAAAAACAATAGCTACGAAACAGGCACGATTGATATAAAGGTTCCGAACATACGATTTGCTTTACAAACGACATTTGGAACCGCAGTGCAAATCGTATTTTTAATAGTTTGAAAAATTGGAGGAAATTAAACGTCTTCCTAACCTTTAAGGCGATTTTCATGTTTCAACCAATCAGATCAAGAATTTTCACAATTTACAAAATTAAAACCTTGCCCATCTGAATGCCGTTCGTTGTCGAACTTGTTACACGAATCATTACTTAATCTGATATTTTGCCATGACGCGCAAATACGTGTAACAAAGTGTGTGTAATAATAAACACTTCCTGATCTACTACTCGTGCCTTAACTCAGTATAAACATTGCCTCTGATGGAAACACCCAGGACTTGTTTAAATTAACTACGATTTTTGCATGTCCCTAGCTTCCGCCATGTTTGATACACGTTGTTGATGCTCGGGCCCAGTCCCGCTCTGTCGTGGCTGGTGTTACAACCACCGCTATAGCGATACTTACTGTTTGTAAACACTGACGTCATTTATATATTCGCATATATAATGTGGTTGGCAAAAATAACCGCGTGTTTGTATGACTTGTATGGGAACTAGCGATTTAGGCCTCACAAAATACATCTAATGTCTCTAATGTCTCAATTCCGCTTCCAAGTCTTAATTCCTTTATAAGACTTATAAGTTAAGAGCATGTAAGCTTCGATGAAAGGGCTTGCTTGCATTTTGGAAGTACAAGAAAGTAATTTGGCGATGAATAAGCACCGACCTGTGATATTTTATAAACAACTGACTGGGTTCACGCTTCGTTTCTGCCAACCACAGAATACAACAAATGTGGCGTGCCGCAAATTTTGCAAATCGTTACTTTCCCCGTTCCACCGGAAAAATATAGCGTTAAATGTGCGTTATTCCACGGCCATGTCCCCGTTAATGCCCGCCCCGAAGTTTCCGAAGTTTCAATTGACTAGTGCATTATACGAAAGCTGTGATTGAGAAAACAGACGTCGCGAACATTCTAATTGCCCGCGGGGGAGGGGGGGTACTTATATGAAAAATGGGTATGTATGTGTGGCCAAGAGACTCAAACCCTGACCCTGTTTGACCCAATCCGAGCTCCAAAACCCTGATTGCCCCCTTTTGGGTGGGAAAAAAACCTTATTGCCCCTTCTTTAAATTGTTTTCAAAACAAGTTATATATATCCCGGCCGGTATACCGCGTACCGGGATTGCATGCAAAATACGGAACATTTCAAGTCGGGACGTGGTATTGGGTAAACAAATCAGCAGATGGAGTACATAGATAAGTACTGAAGTACGAATTAGCGGCGTCACAATGTAAGGGACCTCAGTGCTTGCATGTGGAGAGGCGATCAAAATGCGGCAACAGAATTTTTTTTTTCGACATAGTAGCTAAAAAACTGAACCCTAACTGCCTAAAAAATACTGAACCCCGACCCTGACTGCACCCAAATTATACTCCAATCCTGACCCTGATCTGCCCAAATCAGGTCAAAACCCTGACCCTACCTGCCCAAACTGAGCTCAAAATCCTGACCCACCCGGGCGACACATACATAATACGTCACAAACAGGAGTACCCCTCCCCCCTGGGTCTAATTGTCAATGAGAATATATCGCAACTCCGCTGTCGCAGTGCACTCTGGGATGGATATCTCGGTTTTCCATTGTTGTTGTTGGGTAGCCATCTTGGATTTAACAATGGCAAACCGAGCTATCCATCCCAGAGTGCACTGCGACGGCGGGGTTCCGATATAGTCTATGGCGTCGTCGTCATAAGCACGTGGTGTGAGGAAACCGGTGTACTGTGAGAGCAAAATATTTTTTTTCTTTCTCTCAAAATTTATGTAAAACACAATGTTTTATTCCTACATATAATGTTTACTTTAACCCCCAATTTTAATATTCAATTCGCTATTTCAATACATTTGTGATCTCTTCTTCCCGGTTCTTTGCACTGAGTTCGATCAAAAGTCATCTTGCAAAAGTCATCCTACTGGGTTTAATTTCACAAATGATCTTCGTCATTATCTTTGCTTCGATTCTGTTGTCGGTTCTTATAGAATTATTAGGTCAGCTTGCCGTAATTATAATTTTCTTTAGAGCGCTTTGACGAACCCAAAAACTTCGAGGTGATCTATTCCGTGATTCACTGTCCCTTATGAACTCCTCTCTAATAAAAATAAACTAAAGTACAACAAGTTATCAAACACTAACCTGTGAGATATCCTGCGGTCTCCAGTATTTGTCTCTCAGAACGTATTTTCAACCTCAAAACAGTGCAACAATTTGTTGTATCACGGGCGAGGATCGAGGCAGAGCATGAAATACGGGTGGTCAGCGGTATAAAGAGTGAATAGCACAGCAAGCCCACCCGTAGACTTTCTCGCTTCGATTCTCGCGCTCGCATAATCGCTAACCCAGTAGCCCACCCGTAAGAGGCCTCGTTCAACTTTACTAAATTTATGCTTGGTTGAAACGTCGAATTTCTGCCATGCCGAATTCAATCCAATAGACCAGTTCGCGGTTAATTCCGACTTTTCGAAAGTATATTCGGAAAATATTTTGCACATGGCGCGAAATAGTGTTTATATGAGAATCCGATGCCAAATAAAATACGTAAAATGTTCTTCAGATACAAACTTAAGATACCAGATAGAAGATTAACTGATCGAAATTTGAGGGATGTAGCTGTGCTGGGAAGCGTGCAATTTTTTTTTAGTTTTCCATACATTGTCTGTAAATTTTCCCGCGAACTTGGACTCGTTTTAACAGACAAATACTGTATGTCGCACCCGGGGGGGGGAGGGGGGCACTCCCTTATATGAGGGGTACATGGATGCTTGTCGTACCTTTTAGGGGTCAAAATCAGGAGTTTGATACCACTTAGGGTATCCACGATCTAACACAGACATTTCTATGTAAAAGGAACCTTTTTAGGGGTCGGGTGTCAATAGCAATAAAGGGCATGGAACGTTTAAAGTGTTGGCATGTTTTTATCGGTACCTTTTAGGGGTCAAAATAAGCTTGCTCTACGCCCATTTTAGTACCTCTTTGGGGTCAAATCGAAAATGTCCGACGAGCATCCCTACCCCTTTTATATGGGAGTCCAACTGGCCCCGGGATGTCACGCCTTGTTTGCAGAACAAGTTCGGCAGAAATGCGACCGTTTATTTATACGTCGAATTTAATGTCTCCTCTTTGCCGTACGAAATCAACTGTCACATGCTTCCCAGACTCGACGTATATTTCCGGCTTATTAGTCTGTTGGGTTACCTGTGGTTTATCAATTAGTCTCAGAAGAGCTTATAATAGCCCACTTCCGCGATATGCTTTACTTGTCACGCACAAAGGTTTCAATACGAGCCTCCGTGCTAAATTAAATTAATTATTTTCTCTGTGAAAGAATTGAAACCTTTGTGCGTGACAAGTAAAGCATATCGCGGAAGTGGGCAATTATCTCAAGCAACGGTTAAGGCCTGGTTCATTTAAAGGAAAATATATTTATAGTAAATAAATGTTTCTAACAGGAACAACAGTTTAAACAAAATCTAATCACACCATAATTCCTTAAATTGTCGTATCACGTGTTCGATGACGTCATAATTGGAGAACATCATTTAATCACGTAACCTATTTTGCATATTTTCGCCATAATAACTCGTTAACGAAATATTATAGTCATCTTTTCTAAGATTTAATCATAACCACATCCACTCATCACCCTTACTGTTTCTGATAAACTCGGAGCCGCGTTTCTGATTTCCTGATTTCCTGGTCTAAGTCACGTGACAGACCACTTTTTGCTGCACACAAACCACTTAAGGGAGTCAAGAATGATTATATCTCTTATCGTGAGGAACGTGGCGCATTTTGCTGCACACAAACCACTTAAGGGAGTCAAGAATGACTATATCTCTTATCGTGAGGAACTTGGCGCATTTTGCTGCACACAAACCACTTAAGAGAGTCAAGAATGATTATATCTCTTATCGTGAAGAACTTGGCGCATTTTGCTGCACACAAACCACTTAAGGGAGTCAAGAATGATTTAGACAGTTTTTTTTAGACAGTTTTTTTATTTAAATTAAGATGTTTTATTTACAAATGTGGCTGGCCCGCAGGTAGCTAGGCGCTAATCTAGGCGGGCCTAGTCTTATATAAAAAACGAAAATATGCACATTTACATAATTATCATGAGGAGGAGAGGGAACTTAGGACAAAATAAATGCTATCAAGATTATAAGTAACGACGGTATAAAAGTATGTATATATACATATATATCGATATTGTGAGAAACAAAATCATCTTTTAAAAGTTAGTGCTTTTAGATTGGACATTATAGCAAGGGTATCAATATAGGCGTCTTCTGTTTTGAGAATGTCAAAAAGAGCTTTTTTCAGCTTTCGTCTAAATTCTTTTTTGGGAAGTTTTTTAAGGCAGCAGGGTATCTCATTCCACAGTTTGGCTCCGAATCTTGAAAGGGATTGTTTTTGTATTTCAGTTCTTGAATTTTTAATATAATAATTATTGGATGCAGGAGACCTTGTGTTATACAAATGGATACTTGATGTAGTTTCAAATAGATTTAACATATTTATCGGAACTGAATTATTATTTATGTCGTACATTAAATTAGATATTGATTCATAGTATAGGAAATTTACTGGTAATATGTTAGCATCAATAAATAGTGGGATGGCGTGGTCATTACGATCAGCAAAATACATAAATCGGAGCACTCGTTTTTGCAGAATTTGGAGTTTGTTCAGAGAGGACTTACAAGCTTGGCCCCAAGCTGTAATTCCATAAGTCAGGTAAGGAACAATTAAAGACCTATAAATATTGTGCAAAATATGCAAGAGAACGAAATGTCTTAATTTTGCAATTAGGCCTATTGTTTTGCTAATCTTTGTGGCTACATGGTCAATATGATACTTCCAAGATAAATTACTGTCAATTAAGACACCAATATATTTTACATAGTTTTTGTGGTCCAAGAGAACACTTTTATTCAAATCATTATCGAATATTGCAATCTTTGGTTGATAGGTAAGTTGTTTTTGATAGGGATGAAATATGACAAAATTTGATTTTTTTAATATTGAGAGTTAGTTTATTTGATGTTAGACAATCATAAAGTTTATGTAGTTCTGTGTTTACAACTGTTTCTAGTGTCCTAAGACTTTTATCTGCATAAAGTATATTCGTGTCGTCTGCAAAAAGATAAAAGTTAAGTTTATCAGAACAGTTGTGAATGTCGTTGACGTATAGTAAGAAGAGCAGTGGGCCCAGGACAGAGCCTTCAGGAACACCACATGTGGTTATAGTTTTGGAAGATATGTATGGACCAATTTGTGTTGTTTGGACTCGTTATTGTAGATAGGATGTAAACCATTTATTAATTATTCCGCGAAAACCATAATGGTTTAATTTACTTAAAAGGATATTGTGATTTACTCTATCGAATGCCTTTTTAAGGTCTATAAATACTCCACAGGAAAATAAGCGTTTGTCCATGTTAGTCTGAATTGCATTGATTATGTCAAGAATCGCGTGTTGCGTTGAGTGTCGTTTAGGGACGGACCATTAGATTATTGATAGGGGGGTTGCGTGAATGTTAGTTGCTCGATATTATTTTTTCTGATTCTAGCGCTGCACGATATTTTTTTAAAGCACCATGACCTTGCACGATATTTTTTTATGAACTTACCTAAAGATTTTTTCAGTTATATTAATGCAATATATTTTGTACCAACAATCCTATAATTTTTTTTAGCGCGACTGCTTTTTTACATTGCACGCACTCCCGCTTGCTCAAGTAGCATTCCTGGTTGGGCCTTGGAAATTTAAGAAAGCCACAGAATTAATGGCAAAAGGCCAAAACAAAGCATGGATATTCTGTGGCTGACAAACAGGCTAAGAGAAATAGGAGAAAAGGACAGTCAAAGTAACAAAAGCAAGAAATCACCACATAGACACTGCAAACTGGTCCCACTATGGATAGTGATGCTGAGTGGGTTACAGAGGAGGAGGACTAATATTAGTACCAAAAACCTATCATTACCATTTATATTTCATATAAATATTTCAACTTGATCTCATTTAATCTCTCTTCTTGTGTATAAACCTGCGAACATTTATAACCCGAATCATGCGTACTGTACGCAATGTCGGCCGACGTATCGCATGTCGACCGACGGTCAGCCGATAGGCGGCCGAGGGTCGGCCGAGAGTCGACCGCTACTCGGCCGAGACTGTCGGCCGAGCTCTTTATTTATTTCCCAGCTATGCGCCTCTGCATAATACTCCGATTGGAGTGCGTGGAGCATATATTAGAATTAGAACCGAGCCCTTCAGTAAAAAATTGATGCTTATTAATAAATCATAGCGACCCCAATATTTTCAAATGTTATTTTATGTCGAATACTGGGAGCCGGCGCTGGGTTTAAATATCGACGAATTCATTGGAATAGCTCGGCCTATACATGTGTCAGTATTAGTCGCGAACTTCAATTTAAATTGACCCATTTATATGGGTATAAATAGCCCTATTGTTGCTACCCTATTCCAGATTCAAGGCGAAATCTCCCCTTCAGATTAAAAAAAAATCGGTACCTTGTTCCAGACCAAAACGGTGCGATATAGCGATTTATATACGTAATCGATCTTGCGTGAGCGGATGTATAAAATGCACTAAAAAAAACAAATTAAGATATTAAACGTTGCATTTGACATGATTTCAATGAGTCACTATGAGAGATTTAATTGTGTAAAGGAACATTTTATACCGCAACAGAAAGGAATATTACTATACTTAAACTGAATTATATTCAATACAGTAAACCTTTCAGATAAAAAAACTCCACAAGAGTCACTGTTTATTTGAGTGAAAACAGTATCCAAAATAGTTTAATTATAACTTAACATCTCACCGATACCCCACCGACATATAACCGACACCTTACCGATATACTACCGATCCACTATCGGACGACACATACACAGCAGGAGGGGGTAAATCGACCGACGTCTCGGCCGACACACGACCGACATGTCGGCCACCCCTCGACCGACCCGCGACCGACAGTCGCCCGCGGGTCGGTCGACAGTCGGCCGATATGTCGGCCAACCATCGACCGATACGTCGGCCAACATTGCGTACAGTACACATGATCCTATAACCCTATATACACTAGGCCAGCGAGAACTCATCGTTTACCAGATAACTTCTTTCCGAAATATATACAGTTAATACAGGGTAAGTTTTGTGGTTAAGGTTTTGGTTTCGATTTATGAGTGCATGTGACGTTTTGCGATCGATCGTCCCATCAGTTTATCTGCTGTCTTGATTACGGCCATCTTGGATAATTTACATATGTTGACTGATTCCTGGTAAACAGTCTGTGTGATCTTCAGATCTGTATTGGTTTTCCTGTGGAAATTGTTCATAACAACTAACCATTCTTCTTCCCTGGTTTATTTCTTTGCCTTTATTAATTTAATTTGTAAATGCGTATGAGACCAGCTAGTGGTTGCTCGATATTTTTTTCCTTGATTTTTGTGTTGCTCGATTTTTTTTTTCCGATAGAAGAGCTTGCCTGTTATTTTTTGGGGGATTTGCGCAACCCCCCCCCCCCCCCCCCCCCCCATCAATAATCTAATGGTCCGTCCCTTACGAAAACTATATTGTGAAGTAGATAAAATGTTCTTATCATCTATGAAATATTTCATTCTACTATACATCAGCTTTTCAAATATTCTATTAAAATTTGATAATAAAGAAATCGGTCTATAGTTATTTGAATCGGTCTCGTCATCTGCTTTATAAATTGGAACAATTTTTGACATTTTGAATTTGGAAGGACATGCTCCTAGTTCGATAGATTTGTTAAAAATGTTGGATAACACATCATCTAGAATATTGCTTGCACATTTCAGTATGTGTGTGGGACAGGAGTATAGACCATGATAATTATTATTTGGTAGGGACAAGATTTCCAGTTTAACTTCTTCTGATGTAATGTGTTCAAATAGAAAAGAGCTATCAGGGGATTTTGTTTTGTTTAAATAGTCTAGGTAATTTCTCTGCGCTAATGGTAACTTGCTTACTAATTTATTACCGACAGATGCAAAATGTTCGTTTAAAATGTTTGGTATTTGCACAGGGTCTCTGGTGGTTCTGTTACTGTTATTAAAATCCTTAATAACACTAATATTCCTATGGTTCTTTGATTTTCGGTTTAGTAAATTATTTATTCCTTCCCATGTTTTTTTCATATTAGTAAGGTTTGCATTAAAAAAATCGTGAAAATATTGTTTTTTACTTATTCGTGTTAGCTTACAAATTTTATTTCTGTAAAGTTTGTAACTGGCGTCATCAGCAGATGCATATAGTTTGTTTTTAACTTTAATTGAAGCACGTTAACCTTTAGTAATCCAGGGTTTTGCAAGCTGCTTTGCTTTGCGTTTTGATATTGTTTTCATGGGGGCATGTTTGTTAACAAATTTATTGAACTTATTATAAAAACAAGAAAACAATTTATCTACATCATTGGCTTAATTCGCGAGGATTTATGTCCAGTCGACTTGGGAAAGATCGTCATTTAAACGATCGGGAGAAAACTTCGAGAAGTCACGTATTTTTTGTCTGTTTATAACTGGTTTATCCCTTGATGCTTTCATTATGCAAAATTGAGAGAAATGGTCGCTTATATCAGATATAATGTTTCCACTGGCCAGAATTTGCTCAGGATTGTTGACGTAAATGTTGTCAATAAGAGTTGCTAATGTGTTACGAACACGAGTTGGTTTGTGAACTGTGGGAATGAGATAACAACTCTGCAGCGATAATAAAAAATTGAGGCTAAAATTAGAAGTCTCACATTTTAGAAGGTCTATATTGAAATCGCCCATTATATAAATACATTTCCCAGTAGAAGTAAATTTTTCAATTGTTTCTTCGAACCATGATTGGAAGCGTTCTTGGGAATTGTGTTGTCTGTAAATGATGCCGCAAATTATATTTTTCTTCTGAACAATCTTCTGATTATATCTCTTATCGTGAGGAACTTGGCGCATTTTGCTGAACACAAACCACTTAGGGAGTCAAGAATGATCATATCTCTTATCGTGAGGAACTTGGCACATTTACCGTACTCTGCTGTGCCCAAATAAGGAAAACCGTTTTTACCCAAAATTTGATCCCTGAACCAGGCCTTAAGAGCGGATGTCAGGGAAAACCAGATAAATTTAAAATTTTGCGGCAAGGGTCGAAAATACGATTTCTTTCATATTTCGAAGTCAGATAGCCTAAGGTAAAACCTATAGCACTGTACACTTTTTTTAGGGAAAATATATTTTTATTTCGAAGAAAATGCAATTAACTAAATTCAGTCGAAATGACTATTTGACAATTAAGAATGAAATGTCCGAAGACTATACAGCAAAGCTGATATACAACGTAAAATTCTAACACAAAGCACTACGGTTAGCTAGGCCTGACACGAAAAGTGCTCGGACTAGATTACAGCCATAGACAGCTGTTTCGTTCTATTTCGTTCAGTTCTATTTTCGAGTAGAGTGGTGACTTTTCAAATATTAGGGCTAGTGTTCATTTTCTACATCTTGCGGGAGGCTGAAATTTATAACGAAGCGTAATTTCCACTCGCTTTCTTTTCGATCACTGGGGTCGGCTTTCCCGAATTCTCACTACGTGTATGTCATGAAATGACCGAGTGAAAATACCGACGCTAGCCATGGCCTACAACAACAGGAATCGGGCTATGTACTGCTATATTTGATGCCATTACTCTTAACAAAAACGAATATTACACAAGAAGATGCTACCGAGAGGCTTCAGATCAAAGAACTGATGAGGGATCGTGTCAAGTTTACAACACCATTTGACGATGGAGTCGTAACTATATAAGCTTAGATCGTAAATTGGGCCATTTACTATATATTTTAAGCCATTACTTTTAAAAGGCAAGAATAAACACTACACTACTACAAGATGGTAATAAAAGTTTATATATTTGTTTACTTACATATGTCCATTATTAGTGGTCCACGTGCGTTCAGGAGCGCCAGTTATCCTGTCGTAAAATGTCCCCCGAAAGTCCGTAAAACTTTTGTCAGCCCTAGAAAAACTCAACATCTTAGCATTTCAGTCGAAGAAACATTTGGTTTTAGCAAAATAACAGCTACAAATGGCCCAAAACACTATCAGTGTCCAGTCCCCCACTCCACAAAGTTTGCCCTGTTCACGTGCACAGTGCTTTCGGATTGGTTGACGGCGGAATAGCTGGACACAAAATATGTTAAAACATAGGCACCCAATGGTGAACTCGTGGATGTAGTGACGAAGTCAGTAGTGGATTGGTAAGAAAAGCCTTCATCTGAAAAGTATACAACACTGGTCCATTATGCTTGGAATGAACAGGAGCCATGTAATCTGTAACTTTGTTGTTAGTAGTGAAGTTCATATTGCCATTTAACTTTCATGCTATTTGGTGTAACAATGAGATCGAGATGTACTGTTGATGATGTGACAACTTTCAGGATAGGTAATGAAAGTTACATGTACCTATAGATATCATCCAAACTTCAGAGCTGAAATAAAGCTTGCTCGCTTTTCAGAACAAATGAGATGACTGATCCATTTAAAAAACTGGTTGCAGTTTTTAAACAAGTCTGAGAAAAAGTTGAGCAGATTTATATTTGAAATCAATGGACAAAATATCGAAACCTCTACCATTCATAGATATCTGGGTCTAACTTTTAGTGCCTGTGGTTCGTTTTCTGTAGCCAAACAAGATCTGAAAAAAACTGCTATGAAAACTCTATACAAGATAAGAAAAGAAATGGGGCAAATTTTAGATTTAACGTTGAAATCTCCCTAAAACTATTCAGTTGACTCACTAATAAAACCCATTCTTCTTTACGGAAGCGACGTCTGGGGAATTGATAAAATTCTACCAGACAGTCGTAACCCGATAGAACTAGTGCAAAGTAAGTGTTGTAAACAGCTGTTAGGAGTTAGTAGGAGCGCCTCAAACTTAGCATGCAAATGCGAGCTCGGGAAGTTTAGCTTAAAATCCGATTGCCAAACTAATAGTATACAATTTTGGCGGCGTGGAAATGGCAAAATCTATCCACTCTTTCTGGTAGGAATTTTGAATGTCATCTATGTTCACGAATAATATACTTAATATACCCCGTGTAATTGTGTAATCGGTAAACTATTAACGAAACCTCGCGATCGAGTAGCAAGTATAGTATACAGTAGGAGGCAGCTGAAGAGGTTTTAAGCTTATATAAACTTTCACGCGCTTTATTAAGAAAACTTTGGTAACGAAAAACGCACCATCATATATAGAGCACTAGGCTCGATTACCAGCCGTTAGTGTGAGCTTGTATTCCTCCTCCACACCACACCAATTCCTGTTTCCCAGCTAGAGCAGATTTCGTACATATAATTATTTCATCAAAACGGTTGTCCCGTTCTTTAGGGCGAGTGGGACAACGACAAGAGACTTAGAATTATTTCGTCGAAGTGGTTGTCCCGGCCTCTCAGCTATAGTCATTAGTATGCATATAATTTTATTGTCCCGGATCAGTGGGACGACGACTCGAGACTTAGCATTATTCCCGTTATCCTGGGACAGTGGGACAACGACTCGAGACTTAGCATTATATATTGTCCCGTTATCCTGGGACAGTGGGACAACGACTCGAGACTTAGCATTATTGTCCCGTTATCCTGGGACAGTGGGACAACAACTCGAGACTTAGCATTATTGTCCCGTTATCCTGGGACAGTGGGACAACGACTCGAGACTTAGCATTATTGTCCCGTTATCCTGGGACAGTGGGACAACGACTCGAGACTTAGCATTATTGTCCCGTTATCCTGGGACAGTGGGACGACGACTCGAGACTTAGCATTATTGTCCCGTTATCCTGGGACAGTGGGACAACAACTCGAGATTTAGCATTATTGTCCCGTTATCCTGGGACAGTGGGACAACAACTCGAGACTTAGCATTATTGTCCCGTTATCCTGGGACAGTGGGACAACGACTCGAGACTTAGCATTATTGTCCCGTTATCCTGGGACAGTGGGACAACAACTCGAGATTTAGCATTATTGTCCCGTTATCCTGGGACAGTGGGACAACAACTCGAGATTTAGCATTATTGTCCCGTTATCCTGGGACAGTGGGGAAAACGACTCGAGACTTAGCATTATTGTCCCGTTATCCTGGGACAGTGGGACAACAACTCGAGATTTAGCATTATTGTCCCGTTATCCTGGGACAGTGGGACAATGACTCGAGACTTAGCATTATTGTCCCGTTATCATGGGACAGTGGGACAACGACTCGAGACTTATTGGGAAAGGTCTTCCTCTTGTGCTGGTGTATCACCATACTAAACACACGTGACGTCATTTGGTGTTTTTGCTGCCGCAGCGAGCGAGCCTGAAGCGAGCGAGCAAGGCAGCAGTTCTAATATGTAAGCGGGTCCAAATCTCGATTTCTTTTTTTTACCACAATGCATCACTTCTATTCTCTTTTTTTTACCACACTGCTTTGCACGGACCTGATCGTCACCTGACATTACACGAGGTGAAATCTGCATTGTTGGAGCTAACTACGTTCTTTGATGCATTTCTGTGTATGCGATCCTTGTGTAACCATGAATTGGTTGAAGTGTAGACGTGTAGGCGAACTCTTTCTAACTCTGTGTGGACTATCAGTTTCCAAAGAGCAAGATCTCTCCAGTTATCAAGATGGTGAGCAGCAAATAATTTTCTTCTAGTCAAGTAGCCGGTTCAAAATACAATTACAGTTCAACCTCCCGTAAGCGACCACCCTCGGGACCTGGAAAAGTGGTCGCTTACGAAGAGGTGGTCGCTTACGAGTAACCACCACAGGAAGCCCAAAGTTTAGTAATATGATATCTGGTCTCTATGGACAGGAAATATGGTCCCTTACCGGAGGTAAAATAACAAAGAATAATCCAACGCCCAAGTCCAAAAGGTGGTCGCGGTCGCTTACGAGAGGTGGGCGCTTACGAGAGGTATTCAATGCAGTGATTTGACTGAGACAAAACGGGCTTTTGGTAAGTGGTCGCTTTAGAGAGGTGGTCGCAAGAGAGGTTACACTGTAGCATTTAAAATTAGTTGATTTCCGGTGTTTAAATTTCACCGGATAGAACAGCAGTTTTTTTGTGCCGGGAATCTTAAGAAAATGTCGGGAATTAGTAGGCTCAGGGAATTTACCGGGACATCGTTGATATGTCGGGATAAAATGAAAATAAATCGCGACATTTGAAATACACACCACAGTTCAAACAGGATTCAGTCGCACGATAGCCCCAAAACATCATTCATCTAACCGGCCTTGGCATTTTTATCACCCAGTAATCTATTTCCTATCAAAGTGCTACTGTAGGTTCTCTTCTAATACACTTCCTTAACTGAGCGGAGCAGCATTCACTACCTGTTAGGTATACTAGTTTAACAAATATTCAAGAGAGGGAAAGAATGACGTCATGTGCCTTGCATATTTGACCTTGACAGATCAACGGGTCCAGCGCATTTATGCCTATTTCACGCTTCTTAACAAATTAGAGGTTCAGAAAATACACTAAAAAGGCCATTTTAGAAAGTTCTAACCTTATTTGTTGTAGAAATCAGATGCGGAGACTGTTTCTGTGTGATTCTTTTGTCGTTCTCTTCAGTTGCCTATTTATAACTTCCAATCACACTACAAGCTGTCAATGGTTGAACAACAATCTTAGTCTGACTTTCGACGTATTTCAACATCACAACATCCAATTCATAGGTTAAATCATTTGCTAAATGTTCTTCGATTTGGATTGCACTCTCGTTATAGTTTTGAGACCTTTAAACTGCTACAATACGATCAACGTGTTGGCGGTTCTTTCCAAGTTGCACCACAGGCTTCCCAGAGTCGACGTATATTTCCCGCTTATTAGTCTGTTGGGTTACCTGTGGTTTATCGATTAGTTTCATAACGATCTCAGAAGAGTTTAAATAATTGCTTCGTGTGAATTCTCTTTTCCGATTCCTACGAAATGAATCTTCAATAATAACAGATTAATACTTAATGAAGTTGTGTGAGTGATTTTATTGGCGATTTGGGGCCTTCTAAAGCAGTTTATTAGGATTCGAAATTTTGATAGAGCCTCGGCCAACGGTCAAAATGTCGAATCCTAATAAACTGCTTTAGAAGGCCCCAAATCGCCAAAAAAACACTCACACAACTTCATTAAGTATCAATCTTTTATTATTGAAGATTCATTTCGTAGGAATCGGAAAAGAGAATTCACACGAAGCAATTATTTAAACTCTTCTGAGATCGTTATGAAACTAATCGATATAAACTACAGGTAACCCAACAGACTAATAAGCGGGAAATATACGTCGACTCTGGGAAGCCTGTGGTTGCACAATATTAAAACAATAGCATTATGCTAATTATTAGCGTTGTTTTGCTTGCGAGGAGGAGCTTACGTCTAGTTAAAAAGAAAATCATTTTTTTTACACAGAAATAGTAGCCTGTTAGGCTATCTCAATAAAATGTTTCGTTTACCATCGCCCTCTGGCTCGTGATGGTGGATTGGTCGTTCGCCAAAAAAATAAATATTAAAGACTCGCGTAAAAATGTTCATGTATTCCTCGACCACTGCTTCCTCTACCAGTTGTTGATTGACAATTTGCATGAGAAAGGCAAGAAACTAATACGTAGAGAGCTTGAAAAAGATTTTTTTTTTTAAATCACATTTTTAAAATTTACTTTTTCCCAAAAAATGGGTCGGTTGGGCCATTTTATTAGGATGGCCTTATATTAGTCAAAGCATACATCCGAGTGTCGGGGTTGCGGTGGTCCCTCGCTTATTCTGGTCAGACTATCGATTGAGCACTTATTTTAAAATCTTTCGTTTTCCGAGGTGCTAAAAATAGGCATTAACAAATCAAACATGGTTTTCCAATTTTTTGGGCCGTTTATATAAACGGTGCTTAACACTGATCATGATATCAAATGCTAGGCTAGGTAGCAACCTTTATAAATTGCTTTAATCGTGTCGTACATAGTTTTCTTTTTTTGCCATTAAGAGACGGGACATTATTTATTTCAACCATGCGAAAGGGGGATCATTGCTGGTAACGCGTCATGTTCTCTGTCCCACCAATAATATTATCACAGCTCTGTTTGGTTTCTCAATTGTTTAAAATAACCTAACTGAACGTGGAGGTCTTCTTTTGGTGATTGTTTTATAGTTCAACAATATACCGGCATCCAGTGAAAGAGCATAAACTGACGTATTTGTGTTTGTGTGTTGAGAATGGGGATGAGGGATGTTTAGTTGGGGCATTGAGGAGGGCGGGGAAGGAGAAAATGAAAATATAACAGTAGTTTCGGGGGATCAGATATTTTACAACAACTGCGCAGTTTCTCGTTTAATGTTCTGATTGGCTTATTACCATTGGAAATAAGGACATACTACGGATTGCATCATCGCTCGCGCAAGAATCAATTTCCACTCACAATTTTCCTCATTTTCAAGAAGATCTGCCACTTGACTATTTGTCGTTTGTTGTTGCAAAACAGATTACGATAGTTTACGGTGGTATGCCTTCTTATTGACCATGTTTTCGTCATCTCATGGTCAAATTTGTTAAGTGTGTTTTCAAAACAATCAGGGGAGCTGGGGTGGCGCCTTGCCTCTCAACACTGTGGACAGGGTTCGAGCCCCGATCACATGTTGAGTTTGTTGGTATCTCACCCTTGCACCGTGGGTTTTGCTTCGGGTTCTCCGATTTTCCTCTCTCCACAAAAGCCAATACGCTAAATTTCAATTCGATCTGTGGTTTAGTAGAGTCCTGACTTTCATCAGCCCTTGTGGTTGCAGGAGCGGATCCAGGAGTGGTTAAGGGGGTGGCTAGCCACCCCCCATTTGGAATGGCAAAAATATTTATGTAAAGCTGGAGTTTTATTCTATTTCGAAGCATGTCCCTGATGCAGATCATTATCAAGGCTGCATGCTGCCTCCATAGTCTCAACTTAGTTATATGCTATGCATGCCAAATCTCATCCATCCTCGGAGACCCAGGGGCAGTTACTGAACGAAAACGGCCTGTCGTTCACTAACTGCCCCTGGTCTCCGAGGATGAATATCATCAGGTCAAAATATGATGGATTCTTGTCAGGAACTGTTCAATTTCTTTGACAATTGACCTACTGAAAAGACAAAATTCCCTAGAAGTCGTATTCGATGCGCTTTCGCCTGAGAAAAAAAGGCGCAAGCTGAAAGATTTGTGCAAGACGCGTTGGGTTAGCCTGCAGAACAGGCGCTTTTCCGATACGAGCGGAGCGAGTTTTGATACCGATCCGAGCGAAGCGAGCATAGGCGAGAAAAATAAGCCACAATATTACGGAAATTTGAATTCTGCCCTTTTCCGCATGGATTAACATGATTATTAAACATGTCAATCAAACTTTGTGTGCTCGTAACTTTGTCGGTATCTGAGATATGTAATCAAAACATTGCACAGTTCATTTTTATTACTTTTATTTCTCCTGTCCAAGTCTCTACAGTGTGGGATTTATTCACGACCACAGCGCTCAGTTTTTCCTACATCAGTTCATGTACTCGACGCTGACTCACTCTTTCACTCGAACAGTCTCTGACAGCAGGAGCGAAAACTACTTTAGGGAACTCCGTAATTTCCTTAAGTTGCACGTCTAGATCGTAGAGGGAGATGGCTTTTAAGTCCCAGTGTATTTAGTTTCGATTAAACTGATCCTTCACAATGATTTGCCAATAGGACAATGCCGAAGCGCTAAGTCCTGTCTGACTCAACTTCCACGGCAAAAAGTTTGAAAATAAGGCTTTTACATGTTGGTAAAACCGCCAAAATATCTCGCCTAGAAAGTACAAATGTAAACTATTCACTGCCTGCTTTGTTCTTCTAAATACTTTCCTGGATTAACGCTCAACCGCTCGATCACTTCTCCCTTGTCGCCGCCATTTCAGTCAGTTCGCAGGAGGAATGTGCGACATTTCGTGACACATGACAGCGATGACAGCTAATTGACCAATCAGTATTTCCCATCCAGAATCGGTACGGGAAATGAAAATGTAAAGGGTTGGCTGCAGGCCATCCTTCTCCTCTCTCGTGCCAGTCTCCCTTTTCCATTTTCACGCGGCCAAATCATTTTATCACTTCCTTTGCGTTGAAATAACACTGAGGGCCTGTTTCGCAGGCTAGCGTTGGGTTGAAAGGCACTACACATTTCAAACTATATTATACTTGTATGAATTTATTTATTTAGGACATTCGGACACAAGGTCACGGGAGAAGAAACAATACGACTCGAAGTCCCTTACGAGGTTTGCCTCCACGCGAGCACCGGTCGATGATGGTGGAAAACGTATATATAAAAAGTATGTATATATGTATATAATGTCCAAATGTCTTCAGGCCAACAGCTAGTCCAGCCAAGAGGATCAATAAAATTGATTCCAAGTTCTTGTCCACAGTAATTGTTATAAAAATTCAATAGAAAAATGTGAACAAGAGCAACTCAGGACTGTTTTTAAAAATTTACTAAAACGTTTCGGCCTTCATCAGTCAAAACGTTTTTTTTTTTTTACCTTTTTAACTGATGCAGGCCGAAGGCCGAAACGTTTTAGTAAATTTTTAATAACAGTCCTGAGTTGCTCTTGTTCACATTTTTCTATTCAATTTATATATATGAATATATATATATATATGAAAAATAACATAGACAAATATGTATATTACCCCTAAAAGTAACTGATTATCCTTGGGGGGAGGGGTACTCAGAAGATTTTTGGGTAGGAGTGTGCCACAAGGCCCTCAAAACCCTGACCCTATCCCAGACCGAAAAATGCTGCCTTTACCATACCCTATCCCTCACTTGAAGCAAATACTCTATACCCTATCCGAGACCCAAACCATAGATTCGTACTCAATTACACTACGAAAGCTATTGTTTTGTTTTAATGTCGTATTTTAAGCTGTAGCGTGGTCGATAGAGCGCTAAGCATGGCGTTGACGACAAGTAAATCAAAATCCATACCCTTTCCCAGGCCAAAACCGTAAATAGGATACCCTATCCCAGACCTCGACAGCTCGAAAACCATACCCTTTGGGGTGGCAGATACCCGTATAGCCCATATAAGGGAGTACCCCCTCCCTGGCTGATTATCCAGCCTATCCCAATAATTCCAAGGGCAGTTGCCCCTTATCACTATAATAATTGTTCTAGTTAACCTTATCCCTAAAACCCCTAGCAGGGCCTCACTATATCTAAACTTATTGTCTTAGTTGACAGTTTGTGATGTCTTGATGTTTGAGGTAATTCCAGTGTGTGGTTGAACTGTCGACACACATTTGGAATCCATCATATTTCAGCCGAGAAAATCAGGCTTACTATTTTATTACACTAATAATGCTTAACTATTTTACTACAATTAACATCCCAGTGTGGCCTCAGCCAAAGATATTATAAATACATATATCACACATGTAACTCTACTAACTTAGATCTTATACATGTACAAATATAACAGACTGAGTCCAAACGGTGTATCTTTAATGTCAACAACAACAGGCCACAAAGAAACATGTGATTTTACTCAGTTTTCGGACCATTACAGTCAATTACCTTTAGTTAGAAAATATCCTAATAAGATTATAAACTTCTCTCGGACATAGTACGATCAAACCTCATCAAGTACATGCACTCCCATTAGATCCAAGAACTCAGTCGGAATGAATATAAAAACAACACTGCACTTGTAAGTTTAGTTTAGTTATTTACTTACAAACGTCGGTTACTACAGGCTGCGTTTCGGAGCGCCACAAGGCCCAAATATAACATGAATGCGTAGACCGGAGAGTCGGGATCACCATTCGCAAAATGTGAGAAATTTCCATCCAAAATCGTTAGTCAGCTCTACACAAGTACTCAACCAACATATTGGTCATATATTTGACTTTTCCGTCGAAGCAACCTTTGGATGGACTAAAACGTCGCTGTTACGTCAATTGTTACATTCTAACTTAGGAAGTACAAAAACTCAAAGTTCTGCTGAAATACATATTTTCCACTCGTCATAACTTTGTAGAAATCTTTCACAGAATTACCCGCGACCGTCCCGGGAAACCACGTGCATCCATAGCCCTATCGAATCTGATTGGTTGATCGTGTCACGTGTTAAAGCCAACTCGAAACACACACACAAACAAAAAAAAGATAAAAAACACTTACGAACCTTGACTCGGGCGGCCAAATGCCTCCTGGACCGAGTAATAAGTTTGTCTAGATTTGATTGCCCAGCTTTGTGCCAGTACCGAGCGTTTATAAGAATACAAAACTACCTTTGACCATTGTGAGCTTTGAATTGAAACTTACCTTGGGAGAAATCAGTTCATCGAATCAAGAAGAAACATCGGCCATCTTGTGTAAATTGTGGTGAAGTTTATCTCCAACATTCCCATTCCTATGAGAAAACTTGGCGATTCCTAACGCGCACCATAAAGAACGGCAATTATTGCGAGGCTTTCCAATCTATGTATTCGAATTAAGTAATTTTCCTGCCTAAAAATGCACTCATCAATGCCCTATCTCAACGAATTCAAAGTCACATAGCTCTGTTCATGCTTCAGGGTTGTGCATACGAAGTTTTATGGTAATCGGTTTTTCTCCAGTATGTGTTCGAATATGCTTAGCTAGGTGACCAGATCGACTGAAGTCCTTACCACATTCCTTACAATTATATGGTTTTTCTCCAGTGTGTGTACGAATGTGCTTAACTAGGCCACCAGATCCACTGAAATCCTTTCCGCATTGCTTACAATTATATGGTTTTTCTCCAGTGTGTGTTCGAATATGGTCAGCTAGGCCACCAGATTGACTGAAATCCTTTCCGCATTGCTTACAATTATATGGTTTTTCTCCAGTGTGTGTACGAATGTGCTTAACTAGGCCACCAGATCCACTGAAATCCTTTCCGCATTGCTTACAATTATATGGTTTTTCTCCAGTGTGTGTTCGAATATGGTCAGCTAGGCCACCAGATTGACTGAAATCCTTTCCGCATGCTTACAATTATATGGTTTTTCTCCAGTGTGTGTTCGAATATGATTAGCTAGGTTATCAGATCGAATGAAATCCTTTCCGCATAGCTTACAATTATACGGTTTTTCTCCAGTATGTGTTCGAATATGCTTCGCTAGGTTACCAGAATGACTGAAACTTTTTCCGCACTGCTTGCATTTAAATAATTTATCTATAGTTTCAGTTGGGACATGCGATCTTACATGTACGTCTCTTAATTTACTAATTTTCTTGTTTCTTTGTTTGTACTGGGATAATTTTTCATCATTATGTTTACTGCAGTGGCTGAATGTCAATGGCTTAAGTGTTTCTGCCGATTTTGTTGGAACAGACAGACTAACTATCTTCATTACCTTGTACATATTCTTGGCAGTACAATCCTTTGTGTTATTTAACACATCATTAGATTCATCTTGTTGTTCTGTTGGCATTCCCATGCATGATACAATATCTGTTGTCTTCGCACTCTTCTCTTTTCCCAGTGTGACTGATGTATTTCCGAAGTTCCTGTTGACCAAACTCTTGTCATTTTGGCAAACCTCCGCTCCATGAATCACGTTGCCAGGTCCTGATTTGGTACTATCCTGTAATTCCTATATTTTATCCAAATTATTATCTCCTATGTCATTTTCATTGGCCGCAAAGAGTTCGACAGCTTTGTTATTAGATGCAGGTTCTTGCTCTATACTTTCTGTCGGTGCACATCTTGATACCAGCGTTGCAGTTACATGGGGTAGACAAGACGTTCTGACTAATTTGTCTTCAGGAGGAAGATGTTCCTATGTATTAAAGAATACAGATACAATGAATGAATCATCTGGCTCAGCACCAATATCAAGGACGTACCTCGTCCTTATTTAAAATGTTAACAGTAACATTTTCAAGAAAAAATGTATTGTAGACAAGGGATCATGAATTAAACAAACAAACCCGTTAATAATAAAAACAAAAAAATATATCTTGAAATGAACAGTAAATTTCATGGCCAAACATCTAAAGGGTGAAGTACATTTCCAAGAGGCAAGCTTCTTTTAGCCTGCGGAACAGGCCCTTAGTGTTATTTCAACGTTCATAAAATAATTTGGCCGCGTGAAAATGGAGAAAGGAGACTGGCACGAGAAAGGAGAAGGAGGGCCTGCAGCCATCCCTTATACATTCTCATTTCCCGTCCAGATTCTGGACGGGAAATACTGATTGGTCAATTAGCTGTCATCGCTGTCACGAAATGTCGCACATTCCTCCTGCGAACTGACTGAAATGGCGGTGACAAGAGAGAAGTGATCGAGCGGTTGAGCGTTAATCCTGGAAAGTATTTAGAAGAACAAAGCAGGCAGTAAATAGTCTACATTATGTCACACTTGACACGGTTTTCTTTGTTCTTCATAGGGGTGAAACTCTGGTATAAACCCGTTGAACAATAGACTAATTAAATAACAAATCTGAGGTTTATAACTGTTGCAGGGAGGTTTAGTCAGACAGGACTTAGCGCTTCGGCATTGACCTATTTGCAAAGCATTGTGAAGGGTCATTTAACCGAAACTAAATACACTGGGACTTAAAAGCCATCTCCCTCTACGATCTAGACGTAGAACTGAAGCAAATTACGGAGTTCCCTAAAGTAATTTTCGCTTCTGCTGTCAGAGACTGTTCGAGTGAGGCAGGTTTAAAGTACAGGTCACAAGTCTGAACCCTAGATCTCGGTGAGTGAGAACCCGTCGTTTACCTGTGAACTCGTCCGATGGTTAGGGTTAGGTTTGTGGTTAGGATTTGTCTTAGAATTAACAACCTGACCTGTGAATTGTGACCTGTACTTTAAACCTGCCGGTTCGAGTGAAAGAGTCAGTCAGGGTCTAGTAAATGAACTGATGAAGGAAAAACTGAGCGGGGACTGAGCGACATTATAGAGGCCGGGTCGTGAATAAATCCCACACTGCAGAGACTTGGACAGGAGACAATGAACTGTGCAATGTTTTGACTACATATCTTAGATACCGACAAAGTTACGAGCACACAAAGTTTGATTGACATGTTTAATAATCATGTCAATCCATGCGGAAAAGAGGCAGAATTCAAATTTCCGTAAGATGGCGGCAGGCGCTAATTTTCTCTCGCGCCTCGCTCCGCTCGACAAACTCGCTTCGCTCAACAAAAACTCGCTTCGCTTGCAAGGGCTACTTTCTGGAGTTTCTTGTAAAAGCGCCTGTTCTGTAGGTTAAGCTTCTTAACCCTTTGACTCACAAGCGCGCATATAGGCGCGCTCCCATATATGGTGAACACGTTACTATAGAAATGGACACACTGAAGAGGGGCATTGTTGACCCAGGCTCCCTTGATTTGAATGTACAAAAAGCATTTTACATTTGTGCACCATTTTGAGTGAGTTTTTAGATGCTTTTTTCGCTATTTTATTAACAAGTATTCCAGAAATAAAGTGACGAAGATCAGCTGTTACAGCTGGAAAACGTGATCTCCCTACTCTCTTAAGAGAATTAAAAGAAGGAAAACCTAACGCGTTCAGGGGTTGATTTTCAAAGCATCACCGACAAATGCGAACGGGCACTGCCATGAAGATTATTTAAATGGGAATACAGGTATTAATCTGACTTTCAATTATTTCAAGTGCTTAATCTTTTTTATTTACTCAAACGTCAATGAAATCAAATGGAAGCAGAAACTACCTGTCCACTGCAAACTTTGCGACTAGCTCCTATACTTTAGATACTTGAATTACGTAGCGCCACATTTACATACATGTACCTCGTTACATTGCTCGAGCTAGTTGAGATACCCAATTCATTTTACCGAAACTGGTAGAGCCACCGATTTCGCTTCGCCACATTCATTTTACCGAAAGTGGTAAACACATGTGCCACATTCTACCGCATGTGGTTCGTACGGTGAATAACGTTTGACAGGGACTGTAGGTCTGTGTCCCCGGGCTACATATCACACTAGGTGTTTTCGACAGACTGTACAGAATACTTCAAAGGGACCTACATGACCTTGACCTCAAGATAGCATTACATCTCAGTAAGAAGGTGCACGAGCATGGATCCTTTACTGGTAGAGTTCCAGAGTTACTTAGGTGATTTGAAAAAGGCGAACGAAATAGGAGAAGCCAGCTAGAAAGAGGATGAATTCCAGTTCACGAGGTCATGGGTTTGAGTCGCAACCAACACATGTTTTTTCTCTTCTTTTTTTAAACATAATTAATTTTATTTACATTGTACATGTAGGTCACCTTTCCTCGTTATGATATTTCTCTCATCAAATTACAAGCGTATCATTTTTGATAACAAACAACACTAGCCACGATCAGATAGGCTTGCCTATGTATAATCTTAATTATTAATTGGTTTTACCTTATTCAAATGTATCAGAATCAAACATCTGTAAATGAAAAAATCTAACTACACAGCATGGAACTTCTGTAAATATACAAAACGAAATAGAAACAAAATGAAACAGCCACGTATATACATGTACCTTGAAAGCAAGTGCCAGAATCATGAAGCTCAAATAATCAGAAACTGCTCTACCTTGAAACCAAACCGTGGGTTATGCAACACACATCTAGAAGACATACTTCAATCCATTCATGTCCAGCGACAGCAGTATCATGGAGGATCCTTCATTGGCAATCATGTCAACAAATGTTTAAAGGTACATTTTCACTGGCCCAGGAAGCAGAATTCTGGAGAAACTAATACACAGTTTTCCCAATACGTTTTCCAAAAAGCTGGCACATTCTGTAAATTGGCCAGAGGAACAACTTCAAAATCTTCCGTTTTCATACTTTGTTTAATATGGATTCTTACTTTGTCTGGGTAAAGTATGTGTAACTGGCAGAAATAACCATAGTATCCGCCGGACTTTCCCGGTTGAAGACCTCTAATGAAATCCTTGCTTCGTAACAGGAAGTAAATATCAAGAAAACCTGCAAAGTAGCAATTACCAAGACTCAAGCAGGGTGTCCTGAGCTTGTTGATGTTGCAAAAATCAACGAAGGAAAGTTCCAACCTCTCTTCAACACATTTGCAGAGTGCCACAAGGCATACCACAGTGCAGACACTGTCAGTACAGCTTGGTAAGCAATAAATCTATTAGATACATGTAACTGATTTGCAAAGATAAACATGTCTTTCTTACAACTGCTCAGTTCCTTGCTTTCTAATATAATTAGTCTATTACCATTGGAAATAAGGGCATATGTAGCAGGGTAGATACAGAAGATCGATTGCATGATAGGGTACACTACAATCACTTTCCTCCTCAAGTTCTGATGCTTGACAATATTAGATTGTTGCTGTAAAAATATTGATAGTTTACCGTGGTATGTTCTTTCATTTACCATGTTTTGCATCATCACATGGTCAATTTTGTTGTGGATTCACTCAGTTATTGCACCATGAAATCCACAACCATTCGACCATGAGATGATGAAAAACGTCATCAATAAGGGTTAGCAATACTCCTTTAGGTTTTTTTTATTACAAAATTTATATAAACATAAGTTAAGATTGAGGTTAGTTGTTTTTACTTATTTTACAATTGCAGAGACGAATATTGCAAAGTTCATGTCCCTCTTCGCACAACATTCCCGCAAGTAAGAATATTTCCAAAGCTCCATTTTCTAGAGCTTCACGTGGCAACCTGGATTCGAAAGTGGAAAGTAGGTATAGGTTTCCATGGACAGCAAGGAGGAGAGTCAACACACAAGATGTTCAACACACTACACCACTATTTTAGCCTTCACCGAAACCGCCTCTAAATATGATCTGATAAGAAATCTTGACTTTACGGATATATCTGTGCAAACTAATAGAAACGTAAGAGATATTTAAGATTTTAGGTTTTAGGCTTAGATTTAGCACCATCAGCTCTATTTATTGGTATCAATTACTATTATTATAATTCCAGTTGTTATTGTTATATACTAGCATTATTTAATATAAGTATTAGAATCTTAGTTTTACAAATTATTTATTTTAGCTCGTTAATTAATTACATTTATGTTAAGTCACGACCCCACAAGCTCCAAGCTTTAAACTTTATCGTGGATAAATAAAGGTCATTGATTGATTGATTGATTGATTGATTGATTTGAATGCTGTTCCAGAGGATTTGAGAAGACTGGGACTAATGATTAAGGAACATCTTCTGGAAGTTCATCCCCAAACCAGAGAGGCAGTGCCACAAATAAAGAAGAGGAGATGAAATGAAAAGTGGCACATGCAGATGAATAAATTCAACGCGTTTTTACGTGTCATATAAATCTGTTTCAAAAACCTTCCATTTCAAAGGAATGCTGGTAGTGGTAAATGCCCCACCACCAGGCCAGAAACTCAGTCAAATGCCCGGGAGGGGATGGGCAGGTTTGGAATTGATATAGAGACAAGAAATAAAGAGCAATCATCTGTACACTGATGGCTTGTATGTGTCCTTTACTGACGAATCCATCTCGTTCAACACAAATACTTTACTTAATAAAAGTTGTTCTAGTTCTCTTTCATTAGTGACCGTGATCGTACAACAAGAAGATAATTCCACACAAATGTCGAATTAAACAATTAGGCCAATGTAAGGGTAAGCACTACCCCAGGGTTAAATTGCTAACCAGAGGGTAAACTGTACAGATTTAGCACTATCCTAGGGATAAAGTTACCCTTGCTTCAAACAACTGGGCCCTGGGCAGAAAGACTACAAGCTTATGCAGAAATCCAAAAGAGTGAGCTAAACAATAGGAATAATAATATTGTAAAAATGTATAGTTCTTTATAAATGGCTTCAATTTGTTTAACCCAAATCTGAATGAGAAAACAAATTTACCAAGCTAAAGCCTTCTATTTCTGTAAATATAACACAAGGCCTTGTTTTAAGATGTTCTGTTTGTCTTACTGAGAACTTACTCAGAACTATGAAGTGCAACAAAAATATGATGCTCGGCAACCACTATTGAAGGTTGGGCCCATACTTTTCCCAGTCAAAGTCTTCTACAGTTTGTATATGCCTTGACCCCTGGGCGACAATTCAAGATCAAATACCAGACTCTGGGGATACAGGAGTGGATTGAAATGGGGTGCACCATATGAGCACCATAGGCATAAGGGGGGGGCGCAATATATTTTGAAAATCAGGTCTCTGAATTAGCATTTTCTGAATTTTGAGACCTCTTGAATCTCAAAAGGGGGTGCATCTTCCAAATCACCTTGCCCTCCCATAGATCTGTCCCTGGGGATGGCAAGGTCTAGCAAGTATCAGAGAGAGATGTTCTTTCCTAGTTCTGTTACAATCCAGGGGGAACTTGTATATAGTAGGTACAATGCATGTGCAGCCATGGGGTCCTAAACTGGACCCAGTTTTACACAAGTTCGCTCCAAACCCTGGATTTACAAGTTGTTGTGAAAATGAACCCATTTTCAACCTGATTGATTATTTTGAGCTGTCTATAACTCAGAATTCTACAGGTTTACATAAAATGCTACCCTCACAGTTCAGAGAGAGAGGGGTGGTGCGCCATGGTCAGGCCGTTTTGTCCTGATCAATGAGAATGATAGTTTATAATGGAAGCTAGACTGAGTTCACAAGATAGAGAAGCTACTCGAAATGTTTACCAAATCTCGTCTAACTTATCACTGGACTTTATATCACCCTATAAAGTACTGGATTGCTTGTATGCTTTAGACCCTTCTAAAACAACTGGTTATGATAACATAGCTATTAAGCACATAATACGATCTGCTGAAAGTATTTATAGGCCACTGTCTTTTATTATGAATACGTCTCTAGATTCTGGGATTTTCCCCGATTTAATGAAGATTGCTAAAGTAATTCCTGTTTTCAAAACTGGCAATCGAACTACTGTCTCAAACTATCGTCCAATTTCTCTTTTGCCAACGTTTGCAAAACTATGAGAGAAAATTGCATGTGAAAAATTAAGCCAGTAACTTGAAGATAACAATCTACTTTATCAATATTAATTTGGCTTTCGTAAAAACAGAAGTACATCTCTCGCAATGATAGACTTTATTGACAGAATAAGAGATGCTATAGATAAGGGTCAATTATCAATTGGGGTATTTTTAGACTTATCTAAAGCATTTGACACGGTGAACCATGATATACACCTCCAGAAACTTCCATATTATGGCATCGTTGGTAAAGAAAAGTTGTGGTTTGAAAGTTACCTAACTAATCGAAAACAATTTGTATGTATTGATGGTGTTAACTCAAACACCATGGAAATAGATTGTGGTGTACCACAGCCTCGATTTTGGGGCCAATACTATTTCTAATCTACATGGATGATGCAAAAACTTTTAATAGACTGGCTCACCTTGTCCTTTATGCTGATGATATGAATATCCTTATTCATCACAAAAATATTAAAAATATTATATCCTCTATGAATTCAGAACTCGAAGAGTTCGAGGAATGGCTCATAGCCAATAGACTAACTGTTAACCTTTCGAAAACAAATTTTGTGTTGTTCATATCTCAGCAAAGACTGAAACATATGAAAGAACATGCCTCAAACTTAATATCACGTTTTCTGAAGCAAATTGATAAGACAAAGTTTTTAGCGATTCTCGTTGATGAACATCTAAGTTGGGAGTCTCACATAAATAATATAGCAGTTAAAATTGCCAAATCAGTTGGTGTTATTTATAGATGTAAATTTCTCAATCATAAAGTCTTAATTAATTTGTATGATAATCTTATCTATCCATATTTATCTTACTGTACCAGTACATTTGTACATGGGGTAGTGTTTATAATTAAGCAAATCTACATTCTTTATATATTCTACAGAAGCGTGCGATGCATGTAATAATTTTCTCGGATTTCATGGCACATAGTAGGCCGCTATTCTGTGACCTTGGCATATTAAATATTTATGAAATAACCAAATTACAACTACATGTAGTTGGGGAACTTGCTTTTAGACATCAGAATAATTTGTTACCTACTACTTTCAATACACTTTTTAGTAGAATTTCCGAGGTCCACACACAAAATACCTGATCGAGATCAAATAAGAATCTTTTTATTCCAAGAGCAAACCTAAATTATGGAAAATTTAGTGTCAAATTTGCAGCCTCGAAGAGTGGAAGCGAAGAAGGAGATGTAGGAGGGAGGAAGTGAGTAAAAGGAATGAATGTAGACTGCTGGCAAGTCGCTTTTACTGTGCAATTATTTTAGAATGGCTAAACATGGTTCCAGATGGCTAACAATGACTTAACATGGTATGTAACTGCCGATTCTTTTGTAAGTTTTGTACTAACCGTTGAATTGCCCATCAGCCCAGCAATGGGAAATACCATTGGTCAGTTTGTACAGATCTGTCAGCGGCTCATCAAAATGACACGAGACAGTAAAACAATCACAGTCGAGTGGTAGTGAAACAGTTTAATACTAGATATTGCTGCCCTTAAATGAGCTTTTATGTAGATCGCCTGACTTAAAACACTATTTGCAGCAACCTGTTCATCCTTAAGCACTCCATGCTTGGTTTAAACTTTGCATCAAACTGTCAATAACGTGAACGCAATTTGTGCAAGATTTTGCCGAGTTCATCAACAATAATCAGTTACCACTGTTGTTGTTTAAATCAGTGGCACATATCGACTTCGCTTTGCATTGATTCTTGATCTTGAATATTCTTCCCGGTTTCTTAGGCAAATTAAAAATGTTGAGACATACAAATTAAATTTGAACGAAACGTTCCAGTTGTTATATTGTTAAACAGTGATTTTGAAAGTCTGCAATTATCATATAAACCAAATAATACAGATTACAGGGCGGTATCCTTTTATTCTGAACTAGTTTTTAGCAGTTTCAGTCATGCTACTGCACTGCTGCTGAAATAATAAAATATAAAATTGAGTGACGAAAACTGAGAGACTGATCGACTGTTCCTAGGGAGTACATGTACGTAGCTCACAATTAAAGTGCATATTATTATAAGCCCTGGCCAATAAATTATGCTTTTTTTAAAGGCCTAGTACGGACCTTGACGCTTTGCGCGCCTCTGTTTTTGTTTTGATTTTCATGAAACTGAGGCTTCTATTGTTTTCGCCTCGCATGCGATTCTCTCAGTGCCGATCGATCCAATGTGAAGTAGAACATCGTCCTTCTGTTCACCTTTGTTTTTTGTTTGCATGTCTGCAAAACACGGAAACTAATATAAATCAACTCTTTGTTATCAATCGTGTGGTGTTGGTAGAAGATTAACAATGTAGTTAGAGTGCTTACGGCTCCATTGTTGCAGGGGAAGTAAACATTTGTCAGAATCAAGCCGGAGAAATGAAAGTTAAATTTACTCATTCTCTTGATTCGTAATGGTCGCTGTCGGTGTTTACTTTTTACTTTTACTACCAAAGAACCATAATAACAAAGCCAAGTGCAGTACCAAGGTCAATGTGCCACGAATGGAGGAAGGGGTGCTTGCATGTACATGTATATAAAGTTTACGTGAGAACAAGGCCCAATGTATCAAATCCTTAGCTTTGAGCTTTATATGACAGAAGCAAAGCTAAAAATAAGGTAAGCTAATAAATAAGGCAACTAGTTTTAGCACAATCTGTCCATTTTTACGTTGTTCCTAATAGAAAATTCGTTTATGGGGAATTGGCGGTTCGAACATGACGTACAAGTTGTCCAGAATGGAATAAAGTGCTCAGGTTGCTGTTGGGACAATGAGGAGCACATATTTTTTCTATCGTTCATTACATCATTATTCCAATACAGTTTACCCAAGAGGATTGCTGCAATATTATTTATTTCCATAGCTGCATGGCAAAGGAATGAATCCTTTAAAATTTTGGGTTTTAATATAGCAAATTATATCATTATTCCGGTACAGTTTGCCCAAGAGGTTGCTGCAATATTATTTATTTCCATTAGCTGCATGGCAAAAGAAATGCCTCCTTGTTTTTTTTATAGCAAATTATTTGAGTGCAAGCTGTTCATTATATAGGAAATGGCTAGGGGGATATTTACCTTGCACAAATTGTCATTTTTAGTCACTCAGAGTATGCAGAATTGTTTTAAATGTGCATGCACTTCCTCTTTTTGGCATTTTTCCCTTTCGGCATGAAACAACTTTTTTACCTAAGACGAATAGGCGAATCCTTAAACCTAGGTAGAAGTGTAAAAAGTGCAGGGTGTGGCGAGTTATTGCTGATCTCATGAAATAGTTTTCTATTGGCTTTCTATTGGATATACATGTAAGTAAGACGTATACTGCCTCTTGTAGCATCTCTTGAGAAAACATTGCACAGTTGATAAGTCTGCTTCACTCACTCCATATACTGGTAGACAGTACATTATTTTCGGTAGCACCATGGATTTATAAAGATGATCTACATCGTACCTCTGCCTGTGTATATCGTTCCTTTCTTAGGCTCCTAACAACATACAAACATTTGTTGGCTTCTTGGAGTTTTTCTTTTACGTGGTAATTAAACTTACAATCTGACTGAAGCGTGACCCCGAGCACAGTGAGCTTTTTTTGTTGGTGAATATCATGCAGAACAGGATTATTAGATGTACATGTACAGTATTCCCTTTCTTACTTAAAATTAATTCCTTGCACTTTGATGTGTTCCAATTCATTTTTTTTTCTTTAGTCCAATCCATAAATGCCTGCAAAGTACTGTAAGTCCTTAAGTACTGGAACTATAATAGTAGAATCGTCTGCATACATGTACTTGATTAAACTGGTGTCTATAAGCTCATTAATTTCTAAATCATTTAAAAATAAATTAAACAAGTACCGGTAAGGTCCACTTACACTACCCTGTGTACATGTAGTTCCCTTATTTACGTTTCTCCAACTGCATGTACATGTAATTCCGTTGCTGATAACTCTTTGTTTTCTACCCTCTAAAAAGCTAATATACCAATTTATAATACATGTACATTGTATATGGATTAAGTGGACTATTTTTCAGCTTTTCAACTAGCAGATTGTGGTTAACATTGTCAAAGGCTTTTGAAAAGTCCATAGTAAAAAGCCTGGCAGCCTTACTATTACTGTTATCTAAGATCTTGAGAAAATTGTGTTGCATTTTAAGTAGTGCATTAGTGCAACTGCCACCCGAACGGTAAGCAAACTGCAAATCGCATTTAAAAGTAATTTTCAACACTATTCTTACTAAATGTGTCATACACGGTCCTTTCAAATACTCGTGCAATAATAGGGGTTAATGTTTATGCCTCAAAAATCTTGATACTCAACAGGGATATCCACTTTTGGTAGGGGGTTAATGTTCGCTTTCTTCCATGCCCTCTGGCCAAGTTTGAGTTGATAGCGACAAATTCCACAATGATTCCATCACTAGAAGCACGGTTGGTACAAAACTTACAAAAGAGTGAGCAGTCCCTACTTACAGACCAGCCAATTATGTGTACTATGTCTAGACATGTTTAGCCATTCTAAATAAATTGCACAGTAGAAGGGACTTGCTAGCAATATATCATGAATGGCAAGCCTGGAAGGGAAAAGACATGGCATAGTGCACCAGGTCGTACTGCTGCTATAGGCTGGATCATTACTTACGTGAACTGCACAACTGAGTTGGTGGAGATCTTATTTATACTTGCACTGAAAGGGACTGGTGCAAACCCAGGTTAAGAATCTTGCAAGATTGCCAAGATCTTTCATGATCATGCATGATTAGCCAAGATCCTGCCAAGATCTTGCCAAGATTCTCAACCTGGGAATACATGTAGTATTCAATTTGCAGCATTCCCTTTCACGTTTGCTAAATAGGAATAGGAGAAAAGCGAACGTAACAGACTAGGAGAGTTTAAGATCCGGATCCTAAAGCCAAAGGATACACCCATACTTAAAACCGCACCAGTCCAATACTCAAATAGAAACTCCCATATTGAAAAAGGCGATTAGGAAGGGAAGGCAGCTACAAAGAACAAAACACCCTTTCGATGTGAAATGTTTACTAACCATCTCTAGAATATATTAAAAAGACAGCTCTTTAGCACTTACATGTGTACAGTTTAGATTTTTGATCTGACATGCAAACCATCAATTGACACTCTTTTATACTGTACTTACATGTACATCAACACAACAGTTATAATCCTGGTTTGGCCATCTACATTCTCCAGTAACAGTGTTGTAGAAGAACAGAGTCTCACCAAAGTTGCACTTGTATTCATACCACTTACAATCTTCAGTTCCCATCTCCATAATCTGTAATGTGTGGAACAGAACAATATAATGACTTAGCTAAACAGGGATGAAATTAAAACAGACATGTGGTAGAGTGAACAGCAAATGCACGTTTACCATGGAGGTATGTTTGCATGTGCACACAGGACATTGCATTAAGGTAAATTGCATGCATGCATGCATAGTTGATTGCAAAGCCATTGGCTTGCATGCAAGGCCATAATGCATGTGCATGTATGGTATGTGTACACATGTTATACATGCACGTCAAATATATTTTCAGGTCAATTTTATTTTAACTACATGTACAGTAGGTAATTTTTTGCAGCCTACGTTAATGCTGCTCAGCGAGCAGAGCAGCAATAATTTCTATAAATAATTTGGACAAAATCTTGCAATGGTTCATTGCATTAATATTCGCTGTTTTGACCACAATCCCTTGCATGGCCACCCATGACATGAAGTTTACTAAAACAGCAAGTATAACCACAACATATGTCTTGTAACTTACATGTAATGATCAAGCATTCTATGTTGACGACTCATGTATATGTACAAGTCACTGGAGACGTGAAGGCGATCAGACTCAGTGTGAACATAATAATATATAGTTTGATACATGTAGTTTGGGGCAGAGATTATGGCTATCAGTCTCCAAAGAGCAAGACCTCTCATGTTATCAAGAGTGTGAGCAGCAAATAATTTTCTTCTACATGTATTGGCCCCCGATAAAATCAAGCAGCCGGTTCAAAACATTAATTAGCATTTACAATAATTTACATTCTCAATTACAGTTGATTTCCTGTGCTTAAACTTCACCAGGGAGAACAGCAATTCGTTGTGCTGGGAATCTTAAGAAAATGTTGAGAATTGGTAGGCTCAGGAAATCCTTGATACCTGTACATGTACGTCAGGACAAATTCAGACAGACTTCACCGGGGTTCAGTTCAGACGTGATGCAGGCTATGTGAACACCAAACAAAGGGGACAGAGGCTCAAGCTTCTAAACTCAGGGTGCAGCTTATCTACAGTATGGATGTGGCTTATCCATGCGGTCTACAGTATACAATCTGCAGGATGTATGTGATCCACAGGCAGCCCAATCTATGGGTTTGTGAAAATGTGACTGTGAGAAGATACAAAATAATGTATGTTTTTTTTTTATATAAATTGTGTATAATCAGGGCTTCTGATACGGTGCGGGGAAAAAAGCCAAAAGTTGCGGGATTTTTGGGGTAAAAGTTGCGGGGGAAAAAGGCCAAAGTTGCGGGTTTGTTGCGGGATTTTTAATTTGCGAAAAATGCGGAAAACATCAATGGAACACGTCCAAATTTACTGTTAATTGCCACTATAAGCTATAAGAGAATAACAAAGCAGAGAAGCACAATGGGGCAGGATTTTTACATCAGAATATGATAAATTATCAGTGAAAGCGACTTTTTATGTGCTGAATATTTGTTGTGAGATATTGCATTTGAAATGAGGTAAGTAAGTGTCTAGTGTTCGTAAAAATCAGCGAATCAGAATTGTCGTTGTTCCCACGCTCTCCAACGTTAAGTGCGTGGTTGTTCCCACGCTCTCCAACGTTAAGTGTGTGGTGTTTACGTGCAGAAGGAACCAAATTAGGCCTTAGCACACTTGCAAGTTTATGCGAAATACTCGAACTACAAATAAAATCATTTCTGACCCAAGTTGACTTTGTTGCCGTTAATTGCTTTGCCTAGTTTTCTTTTCAGACTTTCCTGAGATGGGCGACCGAGGCTGCCGTGGGGGTAGTGGACTTCTGGCAAGTTGCATGGATTTTGTTTTATATTCAAAGCAGGTTGCAAATTTATCAACAATTCTCAAACGTGCGTTATCGAGGTCCCGATAGCAAACTCCTGATATTTAGGCCAATTCTAAACTTGTCACATTGTCACTGATTTAGCTGATCAGTCGCACACGGAATCCTTGTGCATGTCACTTCAGAATCAAACTAATATTTGCAGTACTTTAACGCATTGAATATGAGGCAAGTCTGTGACCAGTGAAGACCACGAGGAGCTATATAACAGACATTTTGATTCGCTTTCTAAAACAATGTGTCAAAATTCAGCCAACCAGAAAACGCGTTAGACTAAATGGTCCCAGGCCTTCGCGATAATATTGGCAGGAACGCCTAGTTGTTAATATTCGCCGACTCAGCTCTGTGGCGATATTATTTCGATTTGAAGCTCTTTTCGCGAGGAAAATTGCATATGAAACCCCTAAAAAGGTACGAAAAATATAATTCGCCATGCTGAATACCTTCTTCAAGCAAAGTTTCATGAAAATATACCGTTTTGTCGCGGTATTTTGCGGGTTTTATTGGATGTTGCGGTTTTGGGCAAAAGTTGCGCGTCCGCACCACCGCACTTTATCAGAAGCCATGTATAATGTACATGTATAAATTTTCGTTTCCATGTTGTTTCCTTTGTGGTTTTACTTCTCTCCAAACCACTTTAGGGTGGTGTTACGAGTTTTTCTTCCATGCACCTCAGCTCACCAAAGAATGAGAGAAGGCTGGAATCTTCTGAAGACTTCAAGCACAATCATCCTCCAAAATCTCCCTTTTCGTCATTGAAATCACATGAAACTCCTGGCATCACTAGAATGATAAATGAATGAAACCTTGCCTGAATTTCAGGATCCAGCTTTCCCTCATTCTGGACTTGAAGGCTCCATACTAATGAAGTGGGACACCGAGTGCCTACTGTCACAACAGCCTCATTATGGTGTTAGACAACAACCCAGGCTCTTGTCACGGTTGGCGCTCGGTGGTTGAATGTCGCTAAATAGTATATATATTTTTAGAATGAGGGATCGCTGGATCCTGAAATTCAGGCAGGGCTTAGTTCATTTATCATGCTAGTGTCAACATGCAGGAGCCTTGTGCATTTTGGTGATGAAAAGTGAGATTTTGGAGGTGAAGATTGTAGCCCGTAGGTGATGGTGGCAGATTTCAGCCTTCTCTCATTCTTAGCTGGTGAGCCAAGGTGGATGGAAACTCCTAAAATGGTTCCAAGAGAACAAAAACCACAAAGAAAACAACATGAAACTTTTGCACACATACATGTATCTTCTTGCAGTCATTTTTTCACAAACCCATAGTTTGGGCTGCATGTCTGCAATCTACAGCATCTACTCTATGCGATCTACATGTATGCAAATATAGACAGATAGACACACCAGTTTCAGGACATGCTTACACTTAAGACTTAAAATGCCTATGAACAGTATATTTTTATTTTAGACATCAATTCTAAATCAAGTGAATAGTAGAATGGTAAATTATATTTTGCTTTGAATGCTGTGCTGCTGAGTTAAGGTTTTAATATCCAAAATGCTAATTACATGACGTCAGGGGAGGTATCTGCAATCACTTCTTAGTGGTTGTGAATGGGTATTTCTACTGATATAGGAAAACAAATTTCTAACATCACTTTATTTCAACCATGGGTATAACACTGATAATTTGAAAAAATTGTTTAATTGTAACAAAAAAGTTTGTATAATAATTGATGCCTCCCCTGATGTCATGTAATTAGCATTTAGGAAATTAAAACCTCTATAAGTCATTGGCACAGCATTCAAAAACAGTATATATTTACCATTATATACTTACATGTATGGCAAGGTGACCTAATAATTCTACAAGAACCGACAACAGAATCAAAGGTAAGTTAAGAACAAGAACACCAACATATCAGTAGGGTGACTTTTCCCGGATGATTTTTGATCGGAGTTCTGTTCGGCACTCCGAATAGGCTTGGTATATAACGTGTTACAAGATACAATGATACAGAGATACCAAGATACAGTGATACGGTGATACAGTGATACAGTTATACGAAGTCGAAGATCTCAGGAAAAAAAAATGTTCAGGTACTGCCAGGTATTCAGGTTCGCCATTCAAGGTTTTTCTCTATTGATTCATTGTACATGTAGGTAATTATAACGTTCTTTTTGAAAATACATTTCTATGAATGAGCTAGAGAAAGGAGCTTGGGCTACCTGTGCAGGAAGTTGTTTAAGTTGGACATGAATGGGAAGAGGTCGGTGTGTGACTTTTGAAAAAAAAATTGATAAATCGCTCTGACGTTTCTTAGGGTGGGGGGCTTGAAAAAGAAACTTCGCTGGACGTTTCTCGTAGGAAAATCAATATGTGATGCCTCCCTAAGCGAAAATCGTTGATTGACGCTTTTAGCTTCTATCACGTATCCATTTCTCCATTATTGTTACTTCCAGTTATTTGTTACTGTTAAACCAAATGTGGTCCGCGTGGATGTCGACATGTGCAGTGGCTAGCCTGTTCAGCAAATGTCGCTTGAATGCTACAAAATTAAGCCTTTGACAAAACAATTCCCACGGCCACAGCAACATAACTTAACTCAAAAGCTTCGAGAGAATTACAGGAGCAGCAGATCGAATTATGTTAATAATTAGTCGTAGCACAAAACAAAGAAACAGATGAAATACAAGTACCATACTAAGGTCTTAAATTTTCTTTGCAGAGATCGAAAAACTTTTATGTAAAATCTGGCCGACATTTCAAAATTATAAATTGCAGAGGCTGACAGTTATGTCAATCTCAGAAAACCGCAAATACATTTAATTATAATGGTTAAAATGCGGAAAACCTTTCTCTATGGATTTGTGTCAGGCTCTCTTCTTTTCTCTACCCCGGTTTCCCTTCTTGAGAGACCGTCTTCCCTTCTTGACAGCCTGATACTCAGGTTATATTTATGCACTAGTCAATTGAAACTCCGGCCCCCCAACCCCCGGGACATAGCAGGAAATGTAACATTTATACAGTGTTACATTTTGACCTTTTCCCCGCCCATCGGGGACAGTTGGCTGTTACAATACCCGCCCCTATGGCCCCGGCATGTGCTTCAGAATTTTCAATTGGGAGGTGGCATTGATAAATTGAATATATATCAGCTTAAATCTGTTGTTCCATTATTTGAAAAAAATACATTTTCTGTAGCACATCACTAGCGGATCCAGGGGAGGGGTTTCGGGGGTTGCAACACCCACTTGATTCCTGTAAATCACTGTAAATTCATTTTTAAAATCTCTAGATAAAAAAAAATGCTTTTGCAAATCCCCCTTTCACAAAATCCTGGATCTGCTCCTGTACATTTTCTATTACTATACATGCTTTCCGTACTTTTACAGTCCCACCATTGTCTTGTTTATCAGAAACCGTTGTCTGTCAACAAAAACAACAACAATGCGACAAAGGAATATAAAGGAAATGTCATGCAGCTGCGTTTAAATATATTTAAGTAATGATCCGTGTAAAAAGTACGACAAAATCCATCGTTATGTGGCATTGAGCCTCATTTGTCTGTGTTTTAGACTACGAAAACACCGGGTGATAATTATGATTATTCTGAAATAAAAGTAGTATGAAGTCTTAGTTTCATTCCATTTTTATGAACAAATTATCTTCCAACCAATAGGAACAGCCAAAAACAATAGCTATGAAACAGGCACGATTGATAAGGTTCCGAACATACGATTTGCTTTACAAACGACATTTGGAACCGCAGTGCAAATCGTATTTTTAATAGTTTGAAAAATTAATTAAACGTCTTCCTAACCTTTAAGGCGATTTTCATGTTTCAACCAATCAGATCAAGAATTTTCACAATACAAAATTAATACCTTGCCCATCTGAATGCCGTTCGGTGTCGTACTTGTTACATGAATCATTACTTAATCTGATATTTTGCTGTGACGCGCAAATACGTGTAACAAAGTGTGTGTAATAATAAACACTTCCTGATCTACTACTCGTGCCTTAACTCAGTATAAACATTGCCTCTGATGGAAACACCCAGGACTTGTTTAAATTAACTACGATTTTTGCATGTCCCTAGCTTCCGCCATGTTTGATACACGTTGTTGATGCTCAGGCCCAGTCCCGCTCTGTCGTGGCTGGTGTTACAACCACCGCTATAGCAATACTTACTGTTTGTAAACACTGACGTCATTTATATATTTGCATATATAATGTGGTTGGCAAAAATAACCGCGTGTTTGTATAACTTGTATGGGAACTAGCGATTTAGGCCTCACAAAATACATCTAATGTCTCAATTCTGCTTCCAAATCTTAATTCCTTTATAAGAGCATGTAAGCTTCGATGAAAGGGCTTGCTTGCATTTTGGAAGTACAAGAAAGTAATTTGGCGATGAATAAGCACCGACCTGTGATATTTTATAAGCAACTGACTGGGTTCACGCTTCGTTTCTGCCAACCACAGAATACAACAAATGTGGCGTGACTGGCCTGTGTGACGTCACAGTAAGTATCGCAGGGGGGGGGGGGGGGGGGGGGGGGGGGGGGGGGGGGTACATACATGAAAAATGGGTATGTATGTGAGGCCAAGAGACTCAAACCCTGACCCTGTTTGACCCAATCCGAGCTCCAAAACCCTGATTGCCCCCTTTTTGGAAAAAAAAAAACCTTATTGCCCCTTCTTTAAATTGTTTTCAAAACACGGTCATATATATCCCGGCCGGTATACCGCGTACCGGGATTGCATGCAAAATACGGAACATTTCAAGTCGGGACGTGGTATTGGGTTAACAAATCAGCAGATGGAGTACATGTACATAGATAAGTACTGAAGTACGAATTAGCGGCGTCACAATGTAAGGGACCTCAGTGCTTGCATGTGGACAGGCGATCAAAATGCGGCAACAGAATATTTTTTTTTAGACATAATAGCTAAAAAAACTGAACCTGAACCCTTTAATATCAGCTGTTTTTTTGTGTAAACCATAGGTTCCTTCAGGTGCAATACCAATATTTTTGTCTTTCCTAAAGCTGAGAGGTGTTTCACGGGCTTTGGGCGGGAATTTATCTCACATTATGCAACATGCTTTAAGATACACTCGTGAGAAGTGACAGTCCGCTCTGCGATCAACACTGACTATATATAAAGACAACAGCTTGTAAATGTAAGTAGCCACTAATCTGAACATGATAACCTTTATACCAATTGACGGCCCAATTGACTGTCGTTGTGTTGTTATTTAGTGTTATTAACCTCTCGAAAGTGTAGTAGAAATGACCCGATTTCTCAGTTCTCTGACTGACAGGGGCCTTTTAAAAGAATTACAGTCGTTTCGCCCCCCATGCACATGTATTTAAATGTTTATAAATTCGGGAACGAAAATCCAGCATGCAGTGAGTGAGTATAAACTGAGTAAGTAATCCGAAATGAAGATTTTTTCAAACAAACGATAAATGACTCTGATGTGGAAATCGCATATTTATCTGTGGCGTGATATTCACTTATTGACACTGGTTTTATTTTGTTCTATTTCCCGGGTCTATTTACATCTGGCCTGTACCTCTTTGTATTGATTATTATCTCTTGGTTTAGGCATTCTACAGTGTATTTAATGTTTTTTTTTTTAGAACTGACAATGATATTATGTATAGAGTAGTGTATTTATCATTATTGCAAGTTTATAACATAACATATAACTAAATTTGGTCCAGAACTGAGAGTATTCTTACATGCAAGTGGCACTCTTTCTTTCCCTTCCCCTTTCTTGGTACCGTTATATATCCATGCAAGCTAGATCTTGTTTCAGTGTTTCCCATCTGAGGTGGTCCTTGCTTAAGATAACCCTAAGGTTACCTTTAAAGGACCTACCTTCTCATCATTGTATTTCTTATTATGCCTTATTACTCGTAAACATTTCCATCATCTTATGAGAAAATAAATGTAATTGTTGTTGTTGTTCCTCAGTTCTTGGCATCAGCATCGTCACTTTCACTCGGTCATGATCAGGAGTAAGAGTACTTTTAAGAATTATTTGGGAATAAAATTTAATCTTGCTGCGACCCCAATGCTATAAAAAGAGTGGACATTGCATGTTTATTTGTGGCCTGCCATTATAAGTTTCATTCTCCTTCAAGATGTAGAAAATGAGCACTAGCACAGTGGCAGCTCACTAATACTAGAAAATGGTGGTCTGTAGTTTATGATCTCAATCGAAAATATTGTATTGAGAATTTAGCCTGAATGTCAGCCGTCTCCACTGGTTTGTTAATAATTGAGAATTACAATGAATAGCAACGTTATGTGGAATTTGTTATTCTAAATTGCTTGATTTCTCATACATGTAGTTGTACTGCACCTGATATAATTACAATTCATCACATTTGAGTGACTCAATATCGTGCAGACTACTGAAATAACCATTGCAGTTCAATCAACAACACCAATACCATTTTTTTTTTGTAATTCTAACGACCCTCAAGGAACAATATTGAAAAGAAAGTAATATTAAACTACAGAATTGAGGGAAATTGTGGCTGAAATGTACATGCACAGCATGTATGTGTGTGTGTTGTGTCTGTATTATGGCTCTATCATTTCCAACCCCTTCCCCCCTCAGGCATACCATACCCTAACCTAACCTAACCTACCCCCCCCCCCCCCCCCCCGGAATACGTGGGGCATTTGCACATTGACATTTGACAGACAAGAGCATCAGTAGAGAACCAATTCTCTGGCTACTCTAGCACAAATCATGTTGACACAATTATGATAGAACTCCATGCAGTACATGCTATAGATGGCCCGAGTTAAGGCCACTCAGGGCCTCTTGTTCCTACATATAATGTTTACTTTAACCCCAATTTTAATATTCAATTCGCTATTTCAATACATTTGTGATCTCTTCTTCCCGGTTCTTTGCACTGAGTTCGATCAAAAGTCATCTTCCAAAAGTCATCCTACTGGTTTTAATTTCACAAATGATCTTCGTCATTATCTTTGCTTTGATTCTGTTGTCGGTTCTTATAGAATTATTAGGTCAGCTTGCCGTAATTATAATTTTCTTTAGAGCGCTTTGACGAACCGAAAAACTTCGAGATGATCTATTCCGTGATTCACTGTCCCTTATGAACTCCTCTCTAATAAACATAAACTAAAGTAAAACAAGTTATCAAACACTAACCTGTGAGATATCCTGCGGTCTCCAGTATTTGTCTCTCAGAACGTATTTTCAACCTCAAAACAGTGCAACAACTTGTTGTATCACGGGCGAGGTCGAGGCAGAGCATGAAATACGGGTGGTCAGCGGTATAAAGAGTGAATAGCACAGCAAGCCCACCCGTAGCCTGCTTGCAGGCGGTGGAGGGTGTTTTTTCGCGCAGCAAACGGATCATCGAAGCGGCCGCCATATTGGCCGAGCGTGATTGAGACCTGGGATCGAATAACAAATGGAGGGGGGAGGGGGGTGGGGGAGAACAAGCAGATCTGAAAGACCGCCTGCACGAAAGCCTATGGTTTCTGAATTACGCCCACCACGCACACGATTTCCGTTAACTTGTAACCCGACCAATAGGAGTCGACGTGTGACAGCCTGCCAATTTTGATTTGGTTTGATTGAAATGCGTGCAATATTCAAAACAAACTTCGCTCGCTGTCAAATGCAATGCAAAATGCTAGTAAAATTGTCAATTGGTTCTTAGATACGGAAATTTCAATAAAACCAGCTATTTTTGTTCAAAGTTCTCCATTGAAAGGACTGCGACAGTACCACTTTAGATATATATGTAGACAGTTCGGTTTTAGCTTGTTGCGTTCGCCCCGTCAGTCTCTCAAAGAGTTTGCAAATCCTCCGAAATACATACATTTAATACCGCAGTCAGGTGCCACACAAGCGGCTGCTTCCTTTCTTAAAAGAATTAAGCTCGCATAAAGATAAATACAGGATCGAAAAAATCTCTAAACTTCAAAGAAAACTCCGATGGAGACAATGTTTTGTCTGGAACTCGATATTGAAGAACTCGTGGACAAACAAACTACGAGTGCAAAGTACACAGGTAAATGTTGTGATCGTCTTTCTCTGACAACTCGAAGTCCATCTTAGTGAATGTTTGCCGAAAGAAATGGATGACCGTTGCATAAATGTATTGAGGCGGATTTCTGATTATTTCCTAGTTCAACGGCCGTGAAGTCAATAGCCGGATTGCATCTCTGCAATTTGGTCGACAACAATACTTTTCAGTGGCGAATTAAATCACGGTTCGTTGTCAAGTTCTCTTTACCGTACATATCATACTCTTTCCAAACCTGTCGAAAGCACAGCCAGAACGGCAGGTTTAAAGTACAGGTCACAATTCTCAGGTCAGGTTGTTAAATTCTAAGACAAATTGAAGGCTCTGTATACTAGCTTCCTCCTGCTCGGTTTTCAAAGTACCTTTACCCATCCGCGGAGAAAGAACGAGCAGCTGTGTTCTCTCTAGAAAACCTCTGGAACCAGGGTACAAGTCACCTTAGTCTTCAAAAAAGACAAAGCCTTTTGTATTATTCGCCATATTTTATCAACTGCAATTATTTTATTTTATCACTACACAACGCTTATTATAGTTACGCCGCTTCGCAGGCTACACTTATTCCTTTCAGTTCTTGCCGCGATAAGCTTTGATTGACACCGTTTCAGCCAATCATATACCCCGTCCGCTGGTGGACGGGATCTAACTTTTGTACTCAGAAACCATAGGCTTTCGTGCAGGCGGTCTTTCAGATCTGCTTGTTCTCCCCCACCCCCCTCCCCCCCTCCATTTGTTATTCGATCCCAGGTCTCAATCACGCTCGGCCAATATGGCGGCCGCTTCGATGATCCGTTTGCTGCGCGAAAAAACACCCTCCACCGCCTGCAAGCAGGCTAGCCCACCCGTAGACTTTCTCGCTTCGAGTCTCGCGACCCAGTAATCGCTTACCCAGTGACTCAGCGAGTTCGACTTGGAGCAAGTCTAGCCCACCCGTAAGAGGTCTCGTTCAACTTTACTAAATTTATGCTTGGTTGAAACGTCCAATTTCTGCCATGCCGAATTCAATCCAATAGATCCTTTGCACGTGACGTCATAGCCGCCATGTTGGTGTACAGGTAACAATAGATTCCTCGTTAGCTTCTTTTGTTCTGTACACCAACATGGCCGCCATGCCCTTTGTCATTTGAATCTCTTGGGATCGAGTGCAAACCATCTATAGACCAGTTCGCGGTTAATTCCGACTTTTTGAAAGTATATTCGGAAAATATTTTGCACATGGCGCGAAATAGTGTTTATATGAGAATCCGATGCCAAATATAATACGTAAAATATTCTTCAGATACAAACTTAAGATACCAGATAGAAGATTAACTGATCGAAATTTGAGGGATGTAGCTGTGCTGGGAAGCGTGCAAATTTTTTTTTAGTTTTCCATACATTGTCTATAAATTTTCCCGATCCCGCGGACTTTGACTCGTTTTAACAGACAAATACCGTATGTCGCACCCGGGGGGCATTGGGGGGGGGGGGACTCCCTTATATGAGGGGTACATGGATGCTTGTCGTACCTTTTAGGGGTCAAAATCAGGAGTTTGATACCACTTAGGGTATCCACGATCTAACACAGACATTTCTATGTAAAAGGAACCTTTTAGGGGTCGGGTGTCAATAGCAATAAAGGGCATGGAACGTTTAAAGTGTTGGCATGTTTTTATCGGTACCTTTTAGGGGTCAAAATAAGCTTCAGCTACGCCCATTTTAGTACCTCTTTGGGGTCAAATCGAAAATGTCCGACGAGTATCCATACCCCTTTTATATGGGATTCCCTCCCCCGGGATGTCATGCCTTGTTTGCAGAACAAGTTCGGCAGAAATGCGACAGTTTATTTATACGTCGAATTTAATGTCTCCTCTTTGCCGTATGAAATAAACTGTCGCATTTCTGCCGAATTTAATTGAATAAGACCACAAGCTTCCCAGACTCGACGTATATTTCCGGCTTATTAGTTCGTTGGGTTACCTGTGGTTTACCGACTAGTCTCAGAAGAGCTTATAATAGCCCACTTCCGCGATATGCTTTACTTGTCACGCACAAAGGTTTCAATACGAGTTTCCGTGCTAAATTAAATTAATTATTTTCTCTGTGAAAGAATTGAAACCTTTGTGCGTGACAAGTAAAGCATATCGCGGAAGTGGGCAATTATCTCAAGCAACGGTTAAGGCCTGGTTCATTTAAAGGAAAATATATTTATAGTAAATAAATGTTTCTAACAGGAACAACAGTTTAAACAAAATCTAATCACACCATAATTCCTTAAATTGTCGTATCACGTGTTCGATGACGTCATAATTGGAGAACATCATTTAAACACGTGACCTATTTTGCATATTTTCGCCATAATAACTCGTTAACGAAATATTATAGTCATCGTTTCTAAGATTTAATCTTAACCACATCCACTCATTACCCTTACTGTTTCTGATAAACTCGGAGCCGCGTTTCTGATTTCCTGATTTCCTGGTCTAAGTCACGTGACAGACCACTTTTTGCTGCACACAAACCACTTAAGGGAGTCAAGAATGACTATATCTCTTATCGTGAGGAACTTGGCGCATTTTGCTGCACACAAACCACTTAAGGGGTCAAGAATGATTATATCTCTTATCGTGAGGAACTTGGCGCATTTTGCTGCACACAAACCACTTAAGAGAGTCAAGAATGATTATATCTCTTATCGTGAGGAACTTGGCGCATTTTGCTGCACACAAACCACTTAAGAGAGTCAAGAATGATTATATCTCTTATCGTGAGGAACTTGGCGCATTTTGCTGCACACAAACCACTTAAGAGAGTCAAGAATGATTATATCTCTTATCGTGAGGAACTTGGCGCATTTTGCTGCACACAAACCACTTAAGAGAGTCAAGAATGATTATATCTCTTATCGTGAGGAACTTGGCGCATTTTGCTGCACACAGACCACTTAAGGGAGTCAAGAATGATTATATCTCTTATCGTGAGGAACTTGGCGCATTTTGCTGCACACAAACCACTTAAGAGAGTCAAGAATGACTATATCTCTTATCGTGAGGAACTTGGCACATTTACCGTACTCTGCTGTGCTCAAATAAGGAAAACCGTTTTTACCCAAAATTTGATCCCTGAACCAGGCCTTAAGAGCGGATGTCAGGAAAAACCAGATAAATTTAAAACTTCGCGGCAAGGGTCGAACATACGATTTCTTTCATATTTCAGAGTGAGATAGCCGAAGGTAAAACCTAAAGCACTGTACACTTTTTTTAGGGAAAATATATTTTTATTTCGAAGAAAATGCAATTAACTAAATTCAGTCGAAATGACTATATGACAATTAAGAATGAAAAGTCCGAAGACTATACAGCAAAGCTGATATACAACGTAAAATTCTAACACAAAGCACTACGGTTAGCTAGGCCTGACACGAAAAGTGCTCGGACTAGATTGCAGCCATAGACACCTGTTTCGTTCTATTTCGTTCAGTTCTATTTTCGAGTAGAGTGGTGACTTTTAAAATATTAGGGCTAGTGTTCATTTTCTACATCTTGCGGGAGGCTGAAATATATAACGAAGCGTAATTTCCACTCGTTTTCTTTTCGATCACTGGGGTCGGTTTTCCCGAATTCTCACTACGTGTATGTCATGAAATGACCAAGTGAAAATACCGACGCTAGCCATGGCCTACAACAACAGGAATCGCGCTATGTACTGCTATATTTGATGCCATTACCCTTAACAAAAACGAATATTACACAAGAAGATGCTACCGAAAGGCTTCAGATCAAAGAACTGATGAGGGATCGTGTCAAGTTTACAACACCATTTGACGATGGAGTCGTAACTATATAAGCTTAGATCGTAAATTGGGCCATTTACTATATATTTTAAGCCATTACTTTTAAAAGGCACGAATAAACACTACACTACTACAAGATGGTAATAAAAGTTTATATATTTGTTTACTTACATATGTCCATTATTACTGGTCCACGTGCGTTCAGGAGCGCCAGTTATCCTGTCGTAAAATGTCCCTCGAAAGTCCGTAAAACTTTTGTCAGCCCTAGACAAACTCAACATCTTAGCATTTCAGTCGAAGAAACATTTGTTTTAGCAAAATAACAGCTACAAATGGCCCAAAACACTTTCGTATTTGCGAAATCTATCAGTGTCCAGTCCCCCAATCCACAAAGTTTGCCCTGTTCACGTGCACAGTGCTTTCGGATTGGTTGACGGCGGAATAGCTCGACACAAAATATATTAAAACATAGGCACCCAATGGTGAACTCGTGGATGTAGTGACGAAGTCAGTAGTGGATTGGTAAGAAAAGCCTTCATCTGAAAAGTATACAACACTGGTCCATTATGCTTGGAATGAACAGGAGCCATGTAATCTGTAACTTTGTTGTTAGTAGTGAAGTTCATATTGCCATTTAACTTTCATGCTATTTGGTGTAACAATGAGATGTACTGTTGATGATGTGACAACTTTCAGGATAGGTAATGAAAGTTAAATGTACCTAGATATCATCCAAACTTCAGAGCTGAAATAAAGCTTGCGCGCTCTTCAGAACTGACAAATGAGATGACTGATCCATTTTAAAAACTGGTTGCAGTTTTTAAACAAGTCTGGGAAAAAGTTGAGCAGATATATATTTGAAATCAATGGACAAAATATCGAAACCTCTACCACTTATAGATATCTGGGTCTAACTTTTAGTGCCTGTGGTTCGTTTTCTGTAGCGAAACAAGATCTGAAAAAAACTGCTGTCAAAACTCTATACAAGATAAGAAAAGAAATGGGGGCAAATTTTAGATTTAACGTTGAAATCTCCCTAAAACTATTTGACTCACTAATAAAACCCATTCTTCTTTACGGAAGCGACGTCTGGGGAATTGATAAAATTCTACGTACCAGACAGTCGTAACCCGATAGAACTAGTGCAGAGTAAGTTTTGTAAACAGCTGTTAGGAGTTAGTAGGAGCGCCTCAAACTTAGCATGCAAATGCGAGCTCGGGAAGTTTAGCTTAAAATCCGATTGCCAAACTAATAGCATAAAATTCTGAGTAAGGCTTCTCGCTCTTGACAATAACTCGCTGCTCTCAAAAGCTAATGAAAAGTACAAATGATAATTGGACACAAAAAATATCTAATATTTTATATAAGTACGGTTTTGGTGAAATTTGGTTGCTCGGCAACTCAAATCCTGAACTCAAGGTATTTCCAAAGGTATTTCTCAACAGGGCCAGAGATATTGAAAGACAAGAATGCCTCTCTAGCTTGTTTAACGACAATAGAAATAACTCTAATCACCAAAGTTCATAATTTATGGCAGCGCACGCAAGCTCAAGGATTTCAGAGGTTTCACTGACCATAAATGGCTCTGCTCTTGACCGAACTGACTCTTTTAAATATTTAGGAGTGACAGTCAGTCAGAACATGAGTTGGTCAGAACACATGGATAGAGTCAGTAATAAAGTCAATCAACGTCTTGGCATCATCCGCCGGGTAAAGCATTTGCTGCCCTTGCATGCGCGGCTAACTCTCTATAAATCTCTTGTCCTTCCCTTACTTGACTATGACGATATCGTCTGGGGAGATAAGAATAATACCGTCCTCATGGATCACCTTCAAGTTCTTCAGAATAATGCTGCTCGACTTATACTCGACTTTCCCTCAAGCTCTTCTGCATCTCAAGTACTCGAACTATTAAACTGGAAACCACTGTACATTCTACGGCGCTATCATCGCTGTATTACTATCTTCAAATGCTTAAATAGCATGGTGGACTTCAACTTTAAATTAAAGAAGAATCACGACTTTCATACATATAATACACGCCGTCAGCACAATCTACATTTACCATTCGCACGTAGGAATTGGGGACAGCAGAAGTTTACCTACCATGCACTATTAGACTGGAACTCTTTAGACTCTGAAGTTATACAATCAACTACATTATCAATTTTTAAATCTTACTGGCACATAACTTAATTTCATAATAATCCTTGTTCTATTTCTATTTTATTTCAACCATTTATCTTTCCTGTTTTCCATATATTAGTGAAATATATATTTTTAATACAGGACCTCCCTGAAAATCACAAATTGTGAGTGGAGCTTTCCTGTCAAAATATTATTATTATTATTAATATGATTCAGTTATAAAACAAATTAAGAACCTTCCGTACCTTCAAAACAGAGGTCGCGCTAGAGGATTATCTCTTACAAATAAAGAACATAAAACACCGAATCTCACTACCTATATAAGTTAAGAATAAGCAATCATAATTTAATGATTGGAAGGGGAGACATGTTCGCCCTTATATCTCCCCCGAAGAGAGGTGGTGCCCTTTTTGTACCATTGAAAAAGATGAAAAACATTTTCTCACCAATTGTGGATTTTACACCGACCTAAAAAGACAATTGACTAAAGATCTGAGAGAACAGAACAACCTCCAATTTCAACACCTAACTGCTGACTAACAAACCACCAATAAAATTAATGAAAACTATTTCGAAATATATTTATGGTTGCTTCCAAAAGAGAAAAAAGGCACTGCCTTAGATAGCTAGCTTTCCGTTTTTTATCCAGTCTGTTATTATTGGACTCCCACTCATGTAAAAGTCTTTTTACAAAGTGACGACAATAAACAATCGCTGTCTGTCTGTCTGTCTGGCCCGTTTCTCGAAAGCCCCGATAACTTACCGGACCCGGTAAGACCGTTAAAAATGCTAAAAACGTATTGCTTATCGGGCCCGGTAAGTTATCAAGTTATCGGGGCTCTCGAAAAACGGGCCCCTGGCCGTAGCTAGCAGGGAGACAAGCGGGATATCTGCCCCTGTTTTGCTGTGGCAGTGATATTTTTGTATAACTTTTATTAGAAACTCAACTCTAACCATTGCGAGAGCACGGCGAATACGCTATTCAATCGACCCCCAACATATAATCATGACGAGGAATATTGCATCGAAAACGCTGGAAATAGCGTTTCAGAGCTTGAAAATGTCCCCAGACCCCTCTAGGAGCTCGCGCCTTCAGCGCTCATTTGGCTTGTACCTTCGGGGCTTAAAGAGGAAAATGGCTGGCTACGCCCGTGGTAATGTTCAGTTTGCTAGACGTGCTTTCTTAGCACGAGGCTTGTCTTCAAGTTCAAGTTCAATTTTATTTTGCACTATTTACAAGTTCAGTTTTAATAATTAGTAGGAAAGAGTGGAGAAAAAATAAAATAGGTATTCAAGGTTACAATTTCCAGTAAATGTGCGTAGTGGCCAAAGGAGCAAAAGCTTTCGAGTTGGCCACTACCATGAAGAAACTAAATGAGGAGAATTACCAAATGTTGCAGTCACTTAATTTTTTTTAAATACATATATGATTGAAAGTGAGTTTAAACATGGTTGAGAAAAGGAACAAAAAAATGGAGTGAAAACAAATATATATATGTGTATATATATGAGAGATAGGAAATTACTTATATAAAAACCTTTGTACAATAAACCCAATCTAAGAATTAATTTACAATAAATTTGGTAATACTGATAATCTAAATTTACATTTAATATTTACAAATACAATGCAAATTAGGTCTGGTTTTCAAGTAGAAACAACTTATATTGTAATTTGAAGTTGTTGTGGGTTTGACATTTGATCTCAATTGGAACTTTTCCCCATATTCTTGAGGCCAGGGATTTAAATCTTGATAACCCATAATTTGTTTTGGAAGCTGGTCTGTACAAATTTTGATTAGCAGCATATCTGGTATTATAATTATGGATATCAGAAGCTGATGAGACTAGATCAGAGAAGACAATTGGAGCATCTTTTTTAACATATTTGATTTTATAAATTAGGGATGAGATTTTCATTTTAAAAATATTGTCAAATTTAAGAATTTCTAGAATCCTACAGTAAGGTGTGGCACTTTCTAATTTATTAGCAAAGAAAAAGCAGCGAACACATTTATTTTGTTTTGTTTTAATCTTAATTAATCTAGATTGGGTAGCAGTACCCCAACTCATCAGGCCATAGTTCAGATAAGGAAAAATAAGGGTATAGTACAATTGTTTTAGCATTGTAATGTAAACATAATTTCTTAGTTTATATAAAATCCCTATATTCTTTTCAATTTTATTATTAACATGCTTGATTTGAGGATCCCATTTTAAATGTTCGTCAATAAAGACACCTAAATATTTTATTTGTGTTTTTTGTTCTATGTTGCAAGTTGTTATTGTAATTTTTTTTTTTTTTTTCTAGGAGAGGTTATTAACATATAGTTTGTCTTCAGTGTGGCAGTGCACATGGCGGCGGCGTGGAAATAGCAAAATCTCTCCACTCTTTCTGGTAGGTATTTTGAATGTCATCTAAGTTCACGAATAATTGCTTAATATACCCCGTGTAATTGTGTAATCGGAAAACTATTAACAAAACCTCGCGATCGAGTAGCGAGTATAGTATATAGTAGGAGGCAGCTGAAGAGGTTTAATCTTATATAAACTTTCACGCGCTTTATTAAGAAAACTTTGGTAACGACAAACGCACCGGCATCATATAAAAAGCACTATAGGCTCGATTACCAGCCGTTTGTGTGAGCTTGTATTCGTCCTCCACACCACACCAATTCCGGTTTCCCAGCTAGAGCAGATTTCGTACTTAGAATTATTTCATCAAAACGGTTGTCCCGTTCTTCCGAGCCAGTGGGACAACGACAAGAGACTTATAATTATTTCGTCGAAGTGGTTGTTCCGTTGTCCCGGCCTCTCAGCTATACTCATTAGTATGCATACAATTTTGTTGTCTCGGATCAGTGTGACAACGACTTGAGACTTAAAATTATTTCGTCGAAGTGGTTGTCCCGTTGTCCCGGCCTCTCAGCTATACTCATTAGTATGCATACAATTTTGTTGTCCCGTTGTCCCCGATCAGTGGGACAACGACTTGAGACTGAGGATTATTTCGTCAAAGTGGTTGTCCCGGGACAGTGGGACAACGACTTGTGACTTAGAATTATTGTCCCGTTGTCCTGGGACAGTGGGACAACGACTTGAGACTTAGAATTATTGGGAAAGGTCTTCCTCTTGTGCTGCTGTATCACTATACTCAACACACGTGACGTCATTTGGTGTTTTTGCTGCCGCAGCGAGCGAGCCTGAAGCGAGCGAGAAAGGCAGCAGTTCTAATATGTAAGCGGGTCCAAATCTCGATTTCTTTTTTACCACAATGCATCACTTCTATTGTCCTTTTTTACCACACTGCTTTGCACGGACCTGATAGTCAGCTGACATTACACGAGGTGGAATCTGCATTGTTGGAGCTAACTACGTTCTTTAATGCATTTCTGTGTATGCGATCCTTGTGTAACCATGAATTTGTTGAAGTGTAGACGTGTAGGCGAACTCTTTCTAACTCTGTGTGGACTATCAGTTTCCAAAGAGCAAGATCTCTCCAGTTATCAAGATGGTGAGCAGCAAATAATTTTCTTCTAGTCAAGTAGCCGGTTCAAAATACAATTACAGTTCAACCTCCCGTAAGCGTCCACCCTCGGGACCTGGAAAAGTGGTCGCTTACGAGAGGTGGTCGCTTACGAGTAACCACCACAGGAAGCCCAAATTTTAGTAATATGATATCTGGTCTCTATGGACAGGAAATATGGTCCCTTACCGGAGGTAAAATAACAAAGAATAATCCAACGCCCAAGCCTAAAAGGTGGTCGCGGTCGCTTACGAGAGGTGGGCGCTTACGAGAGGTATTCAATGCAGTGATTTGACTGAGAGACAAAACGGGATTTTGGTAAGTGGTCGCTTAAGAGAGGTGGTCGCACAGAGAGGTTCCACTGTAGCATTTAAAATTACAGTTGATTTCCGGTGTTTAAATTTCACCGGGGAGAACAGCAGTTTTTTTGTGCCGGGAATCTTAAGAAAATGTCGGGAATTAGTAGGCTCAGGGAATTTACCGGGAGATCGTTGATATGTCGAGATAAAATGAAAATAAATCGCGACATTTGAAATACACACCACAGTTCAAACAGGATTCAGTCGCACGATAGCCCCAAAACATCATTCATCTAACCGGCCTTGGCATTTTTATCACCCAGTAATCTATTTCCTATCAAAGTGCTACTGTAGGTTCTCTTCTAATACACTTCCTTAACTGAGCGGAGCAGCGTTCACTACCTGTTAGGTATACTAGTTTAACGAATATTCAAGAGAGGGAAAGAATGACGTCATGTGCCTTGCATATTTGACCTTGACAGATCAACGGGTCCAGCGCATTTATGCCTATTTCACGCTTCTTAACAAATTATAGGTTCAGAAAATACACTAAAAAGGCCATTTTAGAAAGTTCTAACCTTATTTGTTGTAGAAATCAGATGCGGAGACTGTTCCTGTGTGATTCTTTTGTCGTTCTCTTCAGTTGCCTATATATAACTTCCAATCACACTACAAGCTGTCAATGGTTGAACAACAATCTTAGTCTGACTTTCGACGTATTTCAACATCACAACATCCAATTCATAGGTTAAATCATTTGCTAAATGTTCTTCGATTTGGATTGCACTCTCGTTATAGTTTTGAGACCTTTAAACTGCTACAATACGATCAACGTGTTGGCGGTTCTTCCCAAGTTGCACAATATTAAAACAATAGCATTATGCTAATTATTAGCGTTGTTTTGCTTGCGAGGAGGGGCTTACGTCATGATATTATATGCTAGGCTAGGTAGCAACTTTTATGATTGCTTTAACTGTGTCGTACATGGTTTTCTCTTTTTCTGCCATTAAGAGACAGGACATTATTTATTTCAACCATGCGAAAGGGGGATCATTCAAAGCAATATACGTTAGAGGTGGGTGCACAATTTATGAAGCAGGTAGTAGTATATCGAATACTTGTTTGATTCTGGATGAATTGTAGATATCCTATTTTTTCTGACGTCCTAACACAATATTTTCCAGGGCTCCTTGCTGGTAACGCATCATCTTCTGTCCCACCAATAATAGTATCACAGCTCTGTTTGGTTTCTCATTACTTAAAATAACCTAACTTAACATGGACGTCTTCTTTTGGTGATTGTTTTATTGTTCACCAATATACCGGCATCCAGTGAAAGAGCATAAACTGATGTATTTATGTGCTGAGAATGGGGATGGGGGATGTTTAGTTGGGACATTGAGGAGGGCGTGGAAGGGGAAAATGAAAATGTAATAGCAGTTTCGGGGGATCGGATATTTTACAACAACTGCGCAGTTTCTCGTTTAATGTTCTGATTGGCTTATTACCATTGGAAATAAGGAGACATACTACGGATTGCATCATCGCTCGCGCAAGAATCAATTTCCACCAAACATTTTCCTCATTTTCAAGAAGCTCTGCCACTTGACTATTTCTCGTTTGTTGTTGCAAAAAAGATTACGATAGTTTACGGTGGTATGACTTCTTATTGGCCATCAGGGATCCTTTTAAGATTCTACCAGTTCTGTCTATGGGTAGCACAGAGGCTGAAAGATCATTCTCGTGCGTTCGCAGGATCCATACGTGGCTAAGGAGCACTATGACGAAGGAGAGGATGGCAGATTTGGCTTTTATCGCCATGCACGGCCATACTATCCAATTGGATACATAAAAAATGTGTCAGCGTTTTATGGCATTACACCCGAGGAGGACGTTGGCCTCATCACGGTTTTAACATTCTTAATCATCATGAACTGTAGAACATTTGAGGGGAAAAAACGAACTTTGTTTAGAATTTGTGAAAAATGCTGTGAAAAACAAGGGTGCCGAATACTTAGACTAACAATGTTCGTCCCAGGACCGGTAGTTCGATATCGTAAAGTTTCATCTATCGATCGTTAGTTAATAAATTAAATAAGCTCATGTTAAGTTATTATTGCGGTTAGTATTACTGGAAAGCTAGTCGTAAAACAATATAGAGGGAAACGATAATATTCATATATTTTTTATTTAGAGGGTAGCAGCCACACCCCCTTTTAAAATCCTGGATCCGTCCCTGGGATATTTACTCTCAGCTAGTACAGCATAGTGTTATGCATGTTCAGTAGCTTCCCCCAGGGACCCTGGAGATTTCTCCAAATTCTCAATCAAACCCTATCAAATCCTCATGGATATGGGGTAAGGTCGGTCCTTGATCCATGAACCAAAGTGAGCTTTTACCAGACAGCCCTCACCGATGGACAACAAGCATCTGACAAATTTCCCTGGATTCTCATGGGTTTCCCAGGGGTCGACCCCTGGGGGAAGCCACTGATACATGCTATATTTACCCACTGAATTTAAAACAATGAATTTAAGGCAGCGGTCATAATTGCGTTTTATGTAGTTTACTACCACCTACTAGATTTAGCATACTATATATATGAATGAATGGGATTTGTACCCATTCAGTGCACATTTTCTCTTTCACTTCCAATTCTAGCTATTTATAGAATATTTATCAAATCATTAATAATTCATGAAGCAAAAACGAAAGAAACCACCGACCGAGAAGTGATTTTTAAATCTGATACAGATTTCGTCCCGATTTACATAAACCGGCTTTAGCTTCAATTTTCTCGGCCAAAATACGTCGTATCACCAAAATAACTGAAATCAAGACTCTCCAACATCTAGACGTTTCATAAGTAAGATAAAGAATTTGTATCCGATCTTTATCCGATTTACAAACTAACGCTTTCAGCTCGAGTTTGTAAATCGGATAAAGATCGGCCACTAATTCTTTATCTATTACATATAGATGGGTTTCTTCTATTTACTACTATATATGTGTGTGTGTCTGTATATTGGCACCAAGGGAGGAGACGAAAAGATAGAAGACTACCACTATGACCTGCATTTTGAAGTTTACTGTGGTAAACTAAACTGTGCGGGCAATGGTGGCAAGAAAGAAAGAAAAGTTAACTACACAGGCCCTGTTAGAGGGTATTGCTTATTCCTATGATTTCAAGGATATTTATTGTGGGACCCGAACCAGGGCACAGATATTTCAACTCGTCGCACTATAAATTTCACTCCTTTATCTTGATAACAACAACAGCGGATTACAAGCGTACGGTGAAAACTAGAACGAACCAACAAAGACATAAATTCAATGAATTACAAACTGAAATTGTGCCCAGAACAGCCTCCTGGAAACTGGCTCTGCAAAACATGCATTCAAGAATCTCAGACCATGTGCCGTAAGGCACGTGACTTTCGGCCACAGACAGCCCGCGCACAATGTCAAACGAAAATAGTTTTCAATTATCTAAACAGTTCGGCCGGAACAGGCCCAAACACTTATCCCTAAAAGTATACATGCCATTATGTATATTATCCCTAAAACTAACTGATTATCCTGGGGGAAGGGTACTCAGAAGATTTTTGGGTAGGAGTGTGCCGCAAGGCCCTCAAACCCCTGCCCTATCCCAGACCGAAACATGCTGCCTCTACCATACTCTATCCCAGACTTGAAGCAAAAATTCTATACCCTATCCGAGACCCAAACCATAGACTCGTACTCAATTGCACTACGAAAGCTGCTGTTTTGTTTTAATATGGTATTTTAAGCCGCTGTAGCGTGGTCGATAGAGCGCTAAGCAAGTACATCAAAATCCATACACTTTTCCAGGCCAAAACCGTAAATAGGATACCCTATCCCAGACCTCGGCAGCTAGAAAACCATAACCTATAATTCCAAGGGCAGTTGCCCCTTATCACTATAATAATTGTTCTAGTTATCCTTATCCCTAAAACCCCTAGCAGGGCCTCACTATATAGTTACCTTATCTAAACGTATTGACTTAGTTGACAGTTTGTGATCTCTTGATGTTTGAGGTAATTCCAGTGTGTGGTTGAACTGTCAACACACATCTGGAATCTATCATATTTCAGCCGAGAAAATCAGGCTTACTATTTTATTACACTAATAATGCTAACTATTTTACTACAATTAACTTCCCAGTGTGGCCTCAGTCAAGATATTATAAATACATATATGACACATGTAACTATACTAACTTAGATTCTATTTTCTTTCGCTACGCTCAGCCAAATAGAAAGTATTTCTATTTTCTACATTAGAATAATGATAACAACGTTTGGAGGGAGCCACACAGCTGACAGCATCGTTTATTACATTAAGGTTACAGCAGTAATTGGTGTTATAACTAATAACAGTAGTCCAGTACAATAATAATAGTACAATTGAGAGCTAGATTTTAGATGGTGAATTGCCGGATACGAAAAACCGGGATAAAAACCCCCCAGTTGAGGAAAAACCCGGAAACGTATTCTCCAAACCAGTGCAAATTCACCTCTACCTCTGGAGTCTAAAGGTTTAAAACATCCTACTAATATACTTTTAAGAACAATATTACCGCACAGCGGACGGCATCGTCTACACGGTCTAACAGACTAACAGACTGAGTCTACACGGTGTATCTTTAATGTCAACAACGACAGGCCACAAAGAAACATGCGATTTTACTCAGTTTTCGGACCATTACAGCCAATTACCTTTAGTTAGAAAAGATCCTAATAAGCGTATAAACTTCTCTCGGACATAGTACGATCAAAACTCATCAAGTACATGCACTCCCATTAGATCCAAGAACTTAGTCGGAATGAATATAAAAACAACAACACTGCACTTGTAGGTTTAGTCGAGTTATTTACTTACAAACGTCAGTTACTACAGACTGCGTTTCGGAGCGCCACAAGGCCCAAATATAACATGAATGCGTAGACCGGGGAGTCGGGATCTCCATTCGCAAAATGTGAGACATTTCCATCCAAAATCGTTAGTCAGCTCTACACAAGTACTCAACCAACATATTGATCATATATTTGGCATTTCCGTCGAAGCAACCTTTGGATGGACTAAAACGTCGCTGTTACGTTGTTATATTCTAACTTAGGATGTACAAAAACTCAAAGTTCTGCTGAAATACATATTTTCCACTCGTCATAACTTTGTAGAAATCTTTCACAGAATTACCCGCGACCGTCCCGGGAAATCACGTGCATCCATAGCTGTATCGAATCTGATTGGTTATCTGAACAACTACCTGTCTGGCTGATAATGTACTGATCAAATTATTGAAACAACACTATAGCGATACTTCGTGTTGATAAACATTACAATTGTTATGCTAATGTACCAACCATGGTTTCAAAAGGCCACTTTGTGTCAGGAACCAATGGATCTCTGGTTGGCACATTAATGACAATGGATGACGTACCAGTAAGTATCACTATATTTATTAAGATTGTGAAACGAAGTATAAAAATCGAGTCAAAGGGTGAAACGTACTGGAACATATTGCACACACAGTAATCATAAACTATTTTTTTTCTTGACGTTGTCTTGAAGCAGCCCTTAAATCAATAAAGAATAAGTCTGTCTCGATTTGATTGCCCAGCTTTGTGCCAGTACCGAGCGTTAAAAATACAAAACTACCTTTGACCATTTTAAGCTTTGAATTGAAACTTACCTTGGGAGAAATTAAGAAGAAACATCGGCCATCTTGTGTAAATTGTAGTGAAGTTTATCTCCAACATTGCCATTCCTATGAGAAAACTATGAGCGATTCCTACGGCGCACCTTGAAGAACGGCAATTATCGTCTTTCCAATCTCTGTATTCGATTAAGTGATTTTCCTGCCTAAAAATGCACTGACCAATAGCCCTATATCAACGAATTCAAAGTCACATAGCTCTGTTCATGCTTCAGGGTTGTGTTTTAGCAAATTTCCTCTGGTTTTCCGTGGTGTGGACTCTTATTTACCACGATTTACGTCATCACATGGTCAAAATTTGTTGTGGACTCACAAGGCGCAGCCGAGTGAGTCCACAACAAATTTTGACCATGTGATGACGTAAATCGTGGTAAATAAGAGTCCACACCACGGAAAACCAGAGGAAATTTGTTTTTTTACAACGATATTAGAAAACGTACAAGGAAGTTTCGTTACAAAGCGTGACAGCTTTGAAAGAGCCAGCGTTGTCTATAACTTTCTCGCGTCAGCACCGTTGTCTGGACTCTCATTTACCACCGCACATCGACCAATCAGATCGCGAGATTACCGGCAATTGTGGTAAAAACCAGGTTTTATGATAATCGTTGAGTTGGCGTTGGATATACCCGCGAAAAACAAGCACGCGCTCGAATGACGCCAATTTAAATTTATGCAGTGCGCATGCTGAGACTAAATTTAACACGAGAAACGGCCGTGCTAGAAGTAAAGATGTACAGCTAAGTTTCTGGACTTTGCAAACACTTGCGCACTTCTTATGTTTAAATAACGTCTTTCAAGAGTGTGTTTGCAATATGAACAGGACGAGCTAGGCTGCTAGACTGCCTGAAATCCTTGAAAATCTCCAGTGTTTCTCAATGGTTTTTCTCTAGTGTGTGTTCGAAAATGCCTAGCTAGGTGAGTAGATTGTCTGAAATCCTTTCCGCATTGCTTACAATTATACGGTTTTTCTCCAGTGTGTGTTCGAATATGGTCAGCTAGATCACCAGATTGCGTAAAACACTTTCCGCAATGCGAGCAATTAAAGGTTTTTTCTCCAGTATGTGTTCGAATATGCCTCGCTACGTTACCAGAATGATTGAAACTTTTTCCGCAATGATTGCAGTTAAATTTAAATAGTTTATCTATAGTTTCAATTGGGACATGCGATCTTACATGTACGTCTCTTAATTTGCTAATGTTCTTGTTTCTTTGTTTGCACTGGCATAATTTTTCATCATTTTGTTTACTGCAGTGGCTGAATTTCAATGGCTTAAGTGTTTCTGCTGATTTTGTTGGAACAGACAGACTAATTATCCTCATTACCTTGGACTTATTCTTGGTAGTACAATCCTTTGTGTTATTTAACACATCATTAGATTCTTCTTGTTGTTCTGTTGACATTCCCCTGCATGATACAATATCTGTTGCCTTCGCACTCTTCTCTTTTCCCAGTGTGAGTGATGTATTTCCGAAGTTCCTGTTGACCCGCAAACTCTTGTCGTTTTGGCAAACCTCCGCTCCATGAATCACGTTGCCAGGTCCTGATTTGGTACTATCCTGTAATTCCTGTATTTTATCCAAATTATTATCTGCTATGTAATTTTCATTGGCCGCAAAGAGTTCGACAGCTTTGTTATTAGATGCAGGTTCTTGCTCTATACTTTCTGTTGATGCATATCTTGATACCAGCGTTGCAGTTACATGGGGTAGACAAGACGTTCTGACTAATTTGTCTTCAGGAGGAAGATGTTCCTATGTATTAAAGAATACAGATACAATGAATGAATCATCTGACTCAGCACCAATATCATGGACGTACCTCGTCCTTATTTAAAATGTTAACAGTAACAGTTTTAAGAGAAAAATGTATTGTAGACAAGGGATCATGAATTGAACAAACAAACCGTTAATAAGAAAAACAAAATTATCTTGAAATGAACAGTAAATTTCTTGGCCAAACAGGTAAAGGGTGAAGTACATTTCCAAGAGGCAAGCTTCTTTAACCCTTTGACTCCCAAGCGCACATATAGGCGCGCTCCCATATATGGTGAATACGTTACTGTATAAATGCACACAAGAGGGACATTGATGACCCAGGCTGCCTCGGTTTGAATGTACAAAGAGCATTTGACACTTGTCCGCCATTTTGAGTTTTTAGATGCTTTTTTCGCTATTTTATAAACTAGTATTCCATTTCAACTAATTGGGGCTTTAAACATGGTTTTACTATCTTGAAGAAATTCGGAGTAAAACAGCGATAACTCACTTGGAAGTAGTTCGGAGAAATAAAGTGACGAAGATCAAGACATCGATGGGGCATAAAAACTGAAAATTCAAATTCTAGTGACGATTTCTCCCACCAAAGGACGCCATCAAGTTGTACGCCTCGTATTCGTCCACGGGTACAGAATCAGAGGAAAAGAATTAGAGCTTGGATTGAACTGAGAGTTGGATGAGTTTGCTCAAGTAGATTATCCAGTGGTTACAGGACCAGAGGATGGGCCTACGCATGACTTTGATGTGGACAGTGAGCCAATTGGGTTATATGACATTTGATCGATCGCATCTTATACTTGATATATTGTACATAGTCATTGTTATTTGGCTTGAGTATTTTTAACTTCTTATTAACCGAGAGCGAGGTCTTTACGGGAAAATATCAGACCGAGGTCTTGACAGTACGGACCTAGCGATAGTGGTTTAATAGATGCTTGGTTTAACCCTTTGAGCCCCGTGGGCTTTTAACTGATTTTTGGCTCATTCTAGACTGCAGCAAACCCTCCCCCCCCCCTAAGAAAGCTGTAGTCACTGTTACCATGGAATTTTCATCTGACCAACAATACTGGGGGCTCAAAGTTTTTTGTCGGCCATTTTGGATACGTTGACGTCATGGATATGGGGTAAGGTCGGTCCTTGATCCATGAACCAAATGAGCATTTACCAGACAGCCCTCACCGATGGACAACAAGCATCTGACAAATTTCCCTGGATTCTCATGGGTTTCCCAGGGGTCGACCCCTGGGGGAAGCCACTAATACATGCTATATTTACCCACTGAATTTAAAACAATGAATTTAAGGCAGCGGTCATAATTGCGTTTTATGTAGTTTACTACCACCTACTAGATTTAGCATACTATATATTTGAATGAATGGCATTTGTACCCATTCAGTGCACATTTTCTCTTTCACTTCCAATTCTAGCTATTTATAGAATATTTATCAAATCATTAATAATTCATGAAGCAAAAACGAAAGAAACCACCGACCGAGAAGTGATTTTTAAATCTGATACAGATTTCGTCCCGATTTACATAAACCGGCTTTAGCTTCAATTTTCTCGGCCAAAATACGTCGTATCACCAAAATAACTGAAATCAAGACTCTCCAACATCTAGACGTTTCATAAGTAAGATAAAGAATTTGTATCCGATCTTTATCCGATTTACAAACTAACGCTTTCAGCTCGAGTTTGTAAATCGGATAAAGATCGGCCACTAATTCTTTATCTATTACATATAGATGGGTTTCTTCTATTTACTACTATATATGTGTGTGTGTCTGTATATTGGCACCAAGGGAGGAGACGAAAAGATAGAAGACTACCACTATGACCTGCATTTTGAAGTTTACTGTGGTAAACTAAACTGTGCGGGCAATGGTGGCAAGATAGAAAGAAAAGTTAACTACACAGGCCCTGTTAGAGGGTATTGCTTATTCCTATGATTTCAAGGATATTTATTGTGGGACCCGAACCGGGGCACAGATATTTCAACTCGTCGCACTATAAATTTCACTCCTTTATCTTGATAACAACAACAGCGGATTACAAGCGTACGGTGAAAACTAGAACGAACCAACAAGGACATAAATTCAATGAATTACAAACAAGTAGATCAAAATCCATACCCTTTCCCAGGCCAACACCGTAAATAGGATACCCTATCCCAGACCTCGGCAGCTAGAAAACCATACCCTTTGGGGCGGCACATACCCGTATAGCCCATATAAGGGAGTACCCCCTCCCAATCGATCTTTATTATTTATCCACGGAATCTTAACAGTAACATTAATAAAACTGACTTCAATAAGAGCCGTGCCTAACTAAAATATGATAATCTATCTAATGCTAATCTAAATATAAATACAATTGTGTGATACTAAATGCTAAAAATTATAATAAAATCTAATTGAAATATTTTGATTATTATTAATTCAGCGGTCACCAAGCATGGTGGTTTGTGCAATTTGTTTCTTAAATGAAACAAGAGACTTCATTCCGCGAAGCTGTGGTGGTAATACACCTTATTCCAATATGGCTGCTCTTATTTGCATAATGCCAAAAAACTTAGGATATTAGGCGAAGTGAATGCCGTCTTTATTAAAGCATGCAAAAATAAGTAATACTGAGCAGTTTGAGAGTTTGGTCTTTCATTGTTGCAAAGTTATTGGCATTTAAATAGTGTAAATCACGAAAACGAGGCTAGTAGGTATAACTGGTTCAAACGCATACAAAACTCTATATATTGAAATCTCGATAACAGTACCATTTTATGCTATGACCCCTCACATTCAGAGTATTGCTAATCTTGGCATACTCTTTAACGTGGTAGCATTCAAGTGTTATTTACTGCTCTCTATACTACTCAAACAAGATTTGTCATTTTGGAATAGGGTGTATAGGCCCTTTGCACCTAACAAATCACGTGGTTGTACTGGAGAGCAAAATATAACTGACTTTATTTATTTAAAGGCCTTGTACGAGATCGGTATTGCTATTAGAAAAACCTGTTTGCAAATGCTATTTTTCACCTCCAATCAATTGCCGATCTTTCTAAAACTGCGTTTATAAAAAATAGCTTGCTCTCCAGTATTCATGGCAACGCCTTTCCCATGGGGATAATGAGCTCAATTCATTCGTTAATGAAGTATTATATCAGCACGTGACTGTTAGCTGCAAAAGGCCTATTCGTTCCACAGCTTCACGCCGTCGTATGAAATGCTTTTCTTTAAATATTCGGTTTGGGGCTGTGGGAGACGAAGTTTGGTATCGGCGCCTCTTAGATTATAACACGTTGAACTTCCAACCGTTGTATACAGCTCAGAAAGGGTAACAGGTGCTAGATTATTTATTATTTTATGCATAATTATCGCTTTCCTTTTTGCCCTTCGCTCATCGAGTTTATCCCAGCCTAAAATTGGTAACACTTTACTAGAACTGGTATTATAATCTGCACCGAGTATTATTCTAGCGGCTCTGTTTTGGAGAATTTGTAATTTGTCTGATTGCACTTTACCAAGTGTATCCCAAACTTCACAACAATAATCAGAGTGTGTTTGAATTAGAGAGTCGTAAATTTTCATAAGTATGGTTTGGGATACAAATGGTCTAGCCCTTTTTAGAGCCCCTAGGCCAGAAACTAGCTTTTTTGTGATGTAACTTGTATGTTCATTCCATTTTAGATTTTCATCTAAAATGACACCAATTGTTTTGCTTTGTTGCACTCTTTCTACTAACTCATTTCCAATTGTTAATATAGGTGTTTCGCCTAAATTAGATATGCGTTGGCTCAGTTTTTGCAACATTTAAATGTAACTTATTTGCTCTGAGCCAATGGCTGATGTTTCTGAGTTCACGGTTTGCTCGATTCAACATCAACTAGATTTGAGCAACTAACTGTCAAATTTGTGTCATCAGCGAATAGGCATGGTGTCGATGATTCCAAGCAATTTGGCAAATCATTTATATAAATGAGGAATAACAAAGGGCCCAATAGAGTACCCTGTGGAATTCCACATGTGATTAATCTTCACTTGATTTAGAATTTTGCACTGAACATGACTGCATTCTTTCAGATAAATAGGATTCTAATAGGTTTACTGAGCTATGGTTTATTCCATAGAGTTTTAATTTGTCTAGTAATAAACCATGGTCAACCGTATCGAAGGCCTTCTTTACAGTAAGTCAAGTAGAATAACAATATTAAAGAGACCCTAATCCATGTTTATATACCAGCCACGAATTAGTGGAATTTAACAAAGCAGTCATTGTTGAGTGCAATCGCCTGAAGTCAAACTGCTTGTTTGTTAAAGGGATACCCGAGTGAAAAACACATTGGGGCTCAAAATAATCTTCAACATGTTCTTTGTTCAGAAAATGTATTAAAATTTGATCAAAGGTTTTTAGTATTAAGAACGAGCACCTCAAAGTTGGCCCCACGAAGACATGGGCGCCGCCATCTTTGTTTGCATTTACGGAAGTGACGTCACTTCGTCCCACCAGCGTTCTCACTCTCTCACTTATTAGGTGTTTTTAGGATGATAAACGCCTTAACTGTACCTCACATACATTGTAGTTCTTATACTTATTCAGAAGTCACTCGAGTCTTTTAAGCCATGTTGTTTTGCTGTTATTAAATGGCAGTTACGAGACCTTGTTGTTCGTCTGATAATTTCTCGCCTTCCCAATGCTTTTCTTCCTCCTCCCAGTCTTCTGAACTTTTCTCATAATGTCGTCTTCATCATAATTCCGGTTTCTGAAAGAATTCCTCTGCAATCTCGATGAAAATATATCCACTTTAATTCCGAGCGTGTGAAAATCATACAAAGACAAGTAGCCGCGATACGCTGGTGGGACGAAGTGACGTCACTTCCGTAAATGCAAACAAAGATGGCGGCGCCCATGTCTTCGCGGGGCCAACTTTGAGGTGCTCGTTCTTAATACTAAAAACGTTTGATCAAATTTTAATACATTTTCTGAACAAAGAACATGTTGAAGATTCTTTTGAGCCCCAATGTGTTTTTCACTCGGGTATCCCTTTAATCAATTCTCTTTAGAAAGATAGTTATATAGTTGATTGTAAAGTATTCGCTCAAATATTTTGCTAACAACTGGAAGGATTGAAATTTGTCTGTAGTTATCCATATCGCTTTTTGATCCGTTTTTGTGTAGTGGGTTAATTCGTGCTTTCTTCCACTCAGACGGATTTTTTCCGGTTTCGATAACTACATTTATCAGGAAGGCAAGGGAGCTGGAAATGACTGGTCCAGCTGCCTTTAATTTTTGTGCAGATATTCCATCTAAGCCCGTTGCCTTTGCAGATGATAGCTTTCCAATTAGCTTAAATACTTTTGGTTCGTTTGTTAAGCTAAACTCGAATGTAGATGTTGCTTGCTTAACGTAGTCTTTAAACCGTGATCCGCTTGGCTCAATATTTTCAGCGAGTTTGAAACCAATTTCAACAAAGTGGTTGGTAAAGTGTTCGGCGATTTCAGCAGGAGTTCTAAACGATTCATTGTTGTATTTGATTTCATTGATAGCTCGATATTCCGTTTGCCGGCCCACTACGCTATTTATTATTTTCCACGTGCCTTTGGGATCATCCATATTTTTTTTTCTATTTCTTCACTGTAATAAGTTCGCTTAGCTCTTCTTAAGCTATTATTAACTTTGTTTCGTAAGGCGGTATAAGCATTCCAGAAGTCTTTGTTTTTCGCTATGGCATACTTGCGTTTAAATTTGTCTCTTTCACGAATAGTTTCCATAATTTCTTTTGTTAGCCATGGTAAACTATTTGTTCTGATTCTTTTTGTAAATTATTTGTTCTGATTCTTTTTGTTTTAATGGGAGCATGCTTATCCACCACAGTCCTAAACATCGTTTTCCATGCCGCCCACATTTGATAAGAATTTTCCAAGAACAAAAGATTTGACCATTGTTGATTTTGTAAATCAGTTTGAAAGTTACCGTGTAGGACAAAATTTTTGCGGGAGGAAAATTTTGCGGATTGCCGACTCAATTTGTTTTGCGGGAGGAAATTTTTGCGGATCGAGACAGCTAAAATTTCCGCTGGGAGGAAATTTTTGCGGATTTCTGGTCAAGTATAAATAAAATTCAAGGCAGTATCGGTATTAAATTGAAATTTTACTTCCTGACTTACAATTTCGACGGGAAGTTTCTATAGTTGTTGTTCTAGCGCCAACATGAACATAAACAACGACAAAACCTGAGGGAATTATTGTACGTTCTTGTAAAAACGTATTTATTTAGTCGATTATGATAACAGTCTCCGTTTCTTTTGAGGACGTGTCTGGAGTTGAATCGGGAATACAGATGCCTGTTGTGCCGGTCGTCTCAGAGTTATGAGAGCACGCTTTATTTGCTGCAGGAATTAAGTCTGTAGATTAATCCATTGCGTACATGTACTTTGGAATTGACTGTATGTTGTCAGTCTTTATTTACGACAACTGACGTTGAACCTGACACAGAAGCGGGAAAGTACGGTTTTCCGTGAGAAGCCGGCTATGTGAGAAGAAAAATGTATTTTATTAACTTTGGCTAGCGTTTCCTATTATGTTCAATGTTAAAAAGTTGCTGTTAACCCGATATAACCATTTACTTTGGGAGTATATTTTTGCGGCGAAAAATTTTGCAGGAGTTTTGTTCTGCGGGAGTTTTTTTTTGCGGATCGAAGGAAATCCGCAAAATCCGCAAAAATTAACTCCCGCAAAATTTAACTCCTACACGGTATGTAAATTGAAATTCCTAAAGCTCCTCGTACGTATTTTCTTTGCTGTTTTTTTAGTCTGATTATCCAGCCTATCGCTATAATTATCACTATAATAATTGTTCTAGTTATCCTTATCCCTAAAACACCTAGCAGGGCCTCACTATATAGTTACATTATTTATAGGTTATACCATGGCATGAGGGGTATTAGTGATTTAAATTGCCCCGAGAGCCGAGGGAAGATTTGTAAAAGTCTTATGCGGTTGACTAAATATTCGAAGAGCATGAATGGATTTTAATTACGTCACGTTTATGGTTTTAAGTATCCCACATGGAAGAAGCGGGTTTGAGAAATTAAGAGAAGAATATGCAGATTGAAATACGTGATCCCACATGGATTACGTTGAAGGTTATGATGAAGACAGGTCAGTTTGGATTCAGTATTTTTCATCCGGGAGCGCAGGGCTAGTTGTGCCAGAGGGGAGCAGGAGTTCATGCTTTTGACCTTCTCACTTCCAGCCTGCATTCTCTTCTAATTTTCCCTCATTACGCATGCAGGGGAAATTTAGAAATATGTATTGTCTCGAAATTTCCCGGCGGGAAATTTCGAAACAATGCATATTTCTAAATATACCTGCCATCAGGGAAAATTAGTGGTTTAAATGTGCCTCGGAGAACAAAAGAATCCGAGGCTACCATGGTATAACTTAACGTATTGACTTAGTTGACAGTTTGTGATCTCTTGATGTTTGAGGTAATTCCAGTGTGTGGTTGAACTTGTCAACACACATCTGGAATCCATCATATTTCAGCCGAGAAAATCAGGCTTACTATTTTATTACACTAATAATGCTATTTTACTACAATTAACTTCCCACTGATGAACAGCACGAGCTAGGCTGCTAGACTCACTGAAATCCTTTACACATTGGTTACAATTATATCGTTTTTCTCCAGTATGTGTTCCAATATGCTTAGCTAAGCCACCAGGCCGACTGAGATCCTTTCCGCATTGCTTACAATTATATGGTTATTCTCCAATGTGTGTTCGAATATGGTTAGCTAGGTTACCAGAATGACTGAAATCCTTTCCACACTGCTTACAATTATACGGTTTTTCTCCAGTGTGTTCGAATACGCTTAGCTAGGCCACTAGATCCACTGAAATCCTTTCCGCATTGCTTACAATTATATTGTTATTCTCCAGTGTGTGTTCGAATATGGTCAGCTAGGTTACCAGATTGACTGAAATCCTTTCAACATTGTTTACAGTTATATGGTTTTTCTCCAGTGTGTGTTCGAATATGTTTAACTAGGGCAAGAGATCGAATGAAATCCTTTCCGCATAGCTTACAATTATATGGTTTTTCTCCAGTGTGTATTCGAATATGCTTAGCTAGGTCACCAGATCGACTGAAATCCTTTCCACACTGCTTACAATTATATGGCTTTTCTACAGTGTGTGTTCGAATATGCTTCGCTAGGTTACCAGAATGACTGAAACGTTTTCCACACTGCTTGCATTTAAATAGTTTATCTATAGTTTCAGTTGGGACATGCGATCTTACATGTACGTCTCTTAATTTACTAATTTTCTTGTTTCTTTGTTTGGACTGGGATAATTTTTCATCATTATGTTTACTGCAGTGGCTGAATTTCAATGGTTTAAGTGTTTCTGCCGATTTTGTTGGAACAGACAGACTAATTATCTTCATTACCTTGACTTATTCTTGGCAGTACAATCCTTTGTGTTATTTAACACATCATTAGATTCTTCTTCTTGTTCTGTTGGCATTCCCATGCATGATACAATATCTGTTGTCTTCGCACTCTTCTCTTTTCCTAGTGTGACTGATGTATTTTCGAAGTTCCTGTTGACCAAACTCTTGTCGTTTTGGCAAACCTTCGCTCCATGAATCACGTACCTCGTCCTTATTTAAAATGTTAACAGTAACATTTTAAAGAGAAAAATGTATTGTAGACAAGGGATCATGAATTAAACAAACAAACCGTTAATAATAAAAACAAAATTATCTTGAAATGAACAGTAAATTTCATGGCCAAACATGTAAAGGGTGAAGTACATTTCCAAGAGGCAAGCTTCTTTTAGCCTGCGGAACAGGCCCTTCGTGTTATTTCAATGGTGAAAAAATAGTTTGGCCGCGTGAAAATGGAAAAAGGAGACTGGCACGAGAGAATCCAACCCTTATACATTTTCATTTCCAGTCCAGATTCTGTACGGGAAATACTAATTGGTCAATTAGCTGTCATGTGTCACGAAATGTCGCACATTCCTCCTGCGAACAGACTGAAATGGCGGCGACAAGAGAAAAGTGATCGAGCGGTTGAGCATTAATCCAATAAAGTATCGAGAAGAATAGGTCAATTTGTACTTTCTAGGCGAGATATTTTGGCGGTTTTACCAATAGGTAAAAGCCTTATTTTCCAACTGTTTGCCGTGAAAGTCGAGTCAGACAGGTTCGGCATTGACCTATTTGCAAAGCATTGTGAAGGATCAGTTAACCGAAACTAAATACACAGGGACTTAAAAGCCATCTCCCTCTACAATATAGACGTAGAAATGAAGGAAATTACGGAGTTCCCTAAAGTGATTTTCGCTTCTGCTGTCGAGGCTGTTCGAGTGAGGCAGGTTTAAAGTAATAGTTCAAGGCCGACAATGACTGGACGGGATTTCAAGTCCGCGCCGAGGACTGGAACTAATTGCGCGGACTTGAAATCCCGTCCAGTCCGAATTGGAGGCTTTGAAATGACATCTCATCCTCATTAATTATTCGGGAGGGATGTTGTTTTTATTTCGGGTACAGGTTGACAATTGATTTTTTCATCATAATTATAGACTACAAGGGTTGTGATTGTTATTTTGTCACGGTCATTTCAACAAACTGATAGCGTAGTGGACAAGACAGCGGACTAGTAGTCAAGAGCAGCCATGCAGATGATGGTTCGAGTCACACTCTGGACGCCGATTTTTATTTCCGTCTTCTCCTTCACTTCTCCATGTAAAGTCATACTTATGCTGTAATCCTGGTAGCTTAATTAGGCCCAACGCATGCATGAATGATACCCAATGAGAACACAGATGAACATCACTAGTGATTTGGATCAACATTAATTCAGTCCTTGGACTGGAACAAAATTAATTCAGTCCTTGGACTGGAACAAAATTAATTCAGTCCTTGGACTGGAAAAAAATGGTTGAATGTAGTTCTGGGAGTACTTTCCGGGGTTTCAAGGATCGTCATGTGATCGAATTCTGGGCACATGGTTGGTTGGTTACCTCATGAATAATTAATGAGGATGAGATGTACAGGTCACAAGTCTGAACCCTAGCTCTAGGCGAGTGAGAACCCGTCGTTTACCTGTGAACTCGTGCGATCGTTAGGGTTAGGTTTGTGGTTAGGATTAGTCTTAGAATTAATAACCTGACCTGTGAATTGTGACCTGTACTTTAAACCTGCCGGTTCGAGTGAAAGAGTCAGTCAGTGTCGAGTAAACGAACTGATGAAGGAAAAACTGAGCGGAGACTGAGCGACTTTATAGAGGCCGTGGTCGTGATAAATCCCACACTGCCGAGACTTGGACAGGAGACAATGAACTGTACAATGTTTTGACTACATATCTTAGATACCGACTATGTTTGATTGACATGTTTAATAATCATGTCGATCCATGCTGAAGAGAGGCAGAATTCAAATTTCCGTATGATGGCGGCAGGCGCTAACTTTCTCTCGCGCTCCCATATATGATGAACATGTTACTATAGAAATGGACACACTGAAGAGGATCATTGATGACCCAGGCTCCCTCGGCTTGAATGTACAAAGAGCATTTTACATTTGTCCACCATTTTGAGCGAGTTTTTAGATGCTTTTTTCGCTATTTTATTAACAAGTATTCCAGAAATAAAGTGACGAAGATCAGCTGTTACAGCTGGGAAACGTGATCTACCTACTCTGTTAAGAGAATTAAAAGAAGGAAAACCTAACGCGTTCAGGGGTTGATTTTCAAAGCATCACCGACAAATGCCAACGGGCACTGCCATTAAGATTATTTAAATGGCAATACAGGTATTAATCTGACTTTCAATTATTTCAAACGTCAATGAAATCAAATGGAAGCAGAAACTACATGTTCACTGCAAACTTTGCGACTAGCTCCTAACATTAGATACTTGAATTGATCGCGTACGTTATGTAGCGCCACATTTACATACATGTACCTCATTACATTGCTCGACTTGGTTGAGATACCGAATTCATTTTACAGAAGGTGGTTGAGACACCACTTTCGTTTTACCGAAAGAGGTAGAGCCACCGATTTCGCTTCGCCACATTCATTTTACCGAAAGTGGTAAACACATGTGCCACATTCTACCGCATGTGGTTCGTACGGTGAAAAACGTTTGACAGGGACTGTAGGTCTGTGTCCCCGGGCTACATATCACACAAGGTGTTTTCGATACACTGCACAGACTACTTCAAAGGGACCTACATGACCTTGACCTCAAGATAGCATTACATCTCAGTAAGGCGCACGAGCATGGATCCTTTACTGATACAGTTCCAGAGTTACTTTGGTGATTTAATAATAATAATAATAATAATGTCTTTATTTCTCAACCGGTAAAATACGTACCGAGTCTTACAGTCATAATAATACAATAAATATTAGTAATACAATAAGTCATAAGTATAGTAAATATACATGTAACAATTGTCTATAATTAAAGTGACAAGTTATATCTAAAGATTAATCTATTTACAAACGAGTTCTTGAAGCGAGGTGTTTATTTTAGGCCAAAGGGAGGATTGTTGTCTGAGGTTCCTGGAAGAAGGTTTAATTTTAGGCATAAGCTGAGTCAGAGGGTGATTAGAATTATTACGGACTTTACTGAACATCTGTCTGTCACACCTCTTGGAGTAATTCTCTGATTCGTAAGTGACTAGTGATTTGAAAAAGGCATACGAAATAGAAGAAGCCAGCTAGAAAGAGGATGATTTCGAGGTAGCAACTGCTAGCAGTACCATCTGAGAGGGAGGTCGGATGCAGGGGAAATTAAGAGACAGGCCATGGGATTGAGAAAGACGGCAGATGAGATGCTGATATTTTAATCCAATACTGTATTTCATGTTCTGTAAGGGATATCACAGATTATATTGGCTAGAGTTCTGCATGTATAGCTGTATATTGTAAGTAGTTGTATATTATAGAAATAATTTCTAGCACTTTTTATCCCGCTATACAATATTATTGATTAATATTGTAATAGCTCAGTCAACCAGCACATGCTGTCAACTAAAGAGCTTCCGGTTCACGAGGGCATGGGTTTGAATCGCAACCAAGACATATGGTTTTTCCTTCTTTTTTAAACATAATTCATTTTATTTACATTGTAAGTTACCTTTCCTCGTTATATTTCTCTCTCAACGAATTACAAGTGTATTATTTTTGATAACAAAAAAACTCTAGCCACGATCATATATAATCATTAATATTAATTGGTTTTACCCTATTCAAATGTATCAGAATCAAACATCTGTAAATGAAAAATCTAACTACACAGTGTGGAACTTCTGTAAATATACAAAAAGAAATAGAAACAAAATGAAACAGCCACGTATTTACCTTGAAAGCAAGTGCCAGCATCATGAAGCTCAAATAATCAGAAACTGCTCTACCTTGAAACCAAACCATGGGTTGTGCAAGAGACATCTTGAAGACATACTTCAATCCATTCATGTCCAGCGACAACAGTATCATCGAGGATCCTTCATTGGCAATCATGTCAACAAATGTTTAAAGGTACATTTTCACTGGCCCAGGAAGCAGAATTCTGGAGAAACTAATACACAGTTTGCCCCTGCAGGATTTTCAATAAGTTTTCCAAAAAGCTCGCACATTCTGTAAACTGGCGAGAGGAACAACTTCAAAATCTCCCGTTTTCATCATTTTTTAATATGGATTCTTACTTTGTCTGGGTAAAGTATGTGTAGCTGGCAGAAATAACCATAGTATCCGCCGGACTTTGCCGGTTGCAGACCTCTAATGAAATCCTTGCTTTGTAACAGGAAGTAAATATCAAGAAAATCTGCAAAGCAGCAATTACCAAGATTCAAGCAGGGTGTCCTGAGCTTGTTGATGTTGCAAAAATCAACGAAGGAAAGTTCCAACCTCTCTTCAACACATTTGCAGAGTGTCACAAGGCATACCACAGTGCAGACACTGTCAGTGCAGAAGAAATTGGAAGCAATAAATCTATTAGATACATGTAACTGATTTGCAAAGATAAACATGCTGTAAAAAAAATGATAGTTTACCGTGGTATGTTCTTTCATTTACCATGTTTTGCATCATCACATGGTCATTTTTTGTGTGGATTCACTCAGGTATGGCACCATGAAATCCACAACCATTCGACCATGAGATGATGAAAAACGTCATAAGGGTTAGCAATACTCCTTTAGGTTTTTTTAAATTACAAAATGTAGATGTTCAAAAAATATATATAAACATAAGTTATGATTGAAGTTAGTGGTTTTTCCATATTTTACAATTGCAGAGACGAATATTGCAAAGGTCCCTCTTCCGCACAACATTCCCTCAAGTAAGAATATTTCCAAAGCTCCATTTTCTAGAGCTTCACGTGGCAACCTGGATTCGAAAGTAGGTATAGGTTTCCATGGAGAGCAAGGAGGAGAGTCAACACAAGATGTTCAACACACTACACCACAATTTTAATGCTGTTCCAGAGGATTTGAGAAGACTGGGACTAATGATTAAGGAACATCTTCTGGAAGTTCATCCCTAAACCAGAGAGGCAGTGCCACACATAAAGAAGAGGAGATGAAATGAAAAGTGGCTCATGCAGCTGAATACATTCCACACGTTTTCACGTGTCATATAAATCTGTTTCAAAAACCTTCAATTTCAAAGGAATATGGTCTCTATTAATTCCACATCTGCCCATCCCCCCGGCACTTGTGGGCCATATGACATTTTTGAATCAGAGCATTGCAAATACCCCACTGTGGGGTCAGCTGTTCAGTTAAGCAAATATCCCACTGTAAGAGATTTGTTCCAAAGCGTCCCTTATCTCTTATAAACATTGATGTAAAATTCGCTATTTTGACTCGATCCATTTGAACAATTCCTATCCCAGAAACCTTTCTTTGCTGGTAGTGATAAATGCCACACCACCAGGCTAGAAACTCAGTCAAATGCCAGGGAGAGGATGGGCAGGTTTGGAATTGATATGGAGACAAGAAATAAATAGCAATCATCTGTACACTGATGGCTTGTATGTCCTTTACTGGCGAATCCATCTCATTGAACGCAAATACTTGACGTAATCTTGAAGCAGCTCTTAAATCAATAAATACGTTTGTCTCGATTTGATTAGCCAGCTTTGTGCCAGTACCGAGCGTTTATAAGAATACAAAACTACATTTGACCATTTTAAGCTTTGAATAGCTCTGTTCATGCTTCAGGGTTGTGCATACCAGGTTTTACGATAATCGTTGAGTTGGCGTTGGATATACCCGCGAAAAATAAGCACGCTCTCGAATGACGCCAATTTAAATTTAAGCAGTGCGCATGCTCAGACTAAATTTACCACGCGAAACGGCCCTGCTAGAAGTAAAGATGTACAGCTAAGTTTCTGGACTTTGCAAACACTTTCGCACTTCTTATGTTTAAATAACGTCTTTCAAGAGTGTGTTTGTAATATCAATACGAACAGGACGAGCTAGGCTGCTAGACTCACTGAAATCCTTTACACATTGCTTACAATTATATCGTTTTTCTCCAGTATGTGTTCCAGTCTGCTTAGCTAAGCCACCATGTCGACTGAGATCCTTTCCACACTGCTTACAATTATGTTTTTTCTCCAGTATGTATTCGAATATGCTTAGCCAGCTCACCAGATTGACTGAAATCCTTTCCACATTGCTTACAATTATATGGTTTTTCTCCAGTATGTATTCGAATATGCTTAGCCAAGTCAACAGATCGACTGAAATCCTTTCCACATTGCTTACAATTATATGTTTTTTTCCCAGTATGTATTCGAATATGGTCAGCTAGGTGACCAGATTGTCTGAAATCCTTTCCGCATAGCTTACAATTATATGGTTTCTCTCCAGTATGTATTCGAATATGCTTATCTAGGTTACCAGATTGACTGAAATCCTTTCCACATTGCTTACAATTATATGGTTTTTCTCCAGTATGTATTCGAATATGCTTAGCCAAGTAAACAGATCGACTGAAATCCTTTCCACATTGCTTACAATTATATGGGTTTTCCCCAGTATGTATTCGAATATGCTTAGCCAGCTCACCAGATTGACTGAAATCCTTTCCACATTGCTTACAATTATATGGTTTTTCTCCAGTATGTATTCGAATATGCTTAGCCAAGTCACCAGATCGACTGAAATCCTTTCCACATTCCTTACAACTATATGGTTTTTCTCCAGTGTGTGTTCGAATATGCTCAACTAGGGCAACAGATCGAATGAAATCCTTTCCGCATAGCTTACAATTATATGGTTTTTCTCCAGTGTGTGTTCGAATATGGTGAGCTAGGTTATCAGATCGACTGAAATCCTTTCCGCATTCCTTACAATTATATGGCTTTTCTCCAGTGTGGGTACGAATATGCTTAGCTAGGTCACAAGATTGACTGAAATACTTTCCGCATTCCTTACAATTATATGGTTTTTCCCCAGTGTGTGTTCGAATATGTGCAGCTAGGTTATTAGATTGACTGAAATCCTTTCCACATTGCTTACAATTATAGGGTTTTTCTCCAGTATGTATTCGAATATGCTTAGCTAGGTCACCAGATTGACTGAAATCCTTACCGCATAGCTTACAATTATATGGTTTTTCTCCAGTGTGTGTTCGAATATGCTTAGCTAGGTCACTAGAACCACTGAAATCCTTTCCGCATTGCTCACAATTATATGGTTTGTCTCCAGTGTGGGTACGAATATGCTTAGCTAGGCCACGAGATTTACTGAAATCCTTTCCACACTGCTTACATTTAAATAGCTTATCTTTAGTTTCAGTCGGGAAATGCGATCTTACATGTACATGTACATCTCTTAATTGACTAATTTTCTTGTTTCTTTGTTTGCACTGGGATAATTTTTCATCATTATGTTTACTGCAGTGGCTGAATGTCAATGGATTAAGTGTTTCTGCCGATTTTGTTGAAACAGACAGACTAATTATCTTCATTACCGTGGACTTATTCTTGGCAGTACAATCCTTTGTGTTATTTAACACATCATTAGATTCTTCTTGTTGTTCTGTTGGCATTCGCATGCATGATACAATATCTGTTGACTTCGCACTCTTCTCTTTTCCCAGTGTGACTGATGCATTTCCGAAGTTCCTGTTGACCAAACTCTTGTCGTTTTGCCAAACCTCCGCTCCATGAGTCACGTTGCCAGGTCCTGATTTGGTACTGTCCTGTAATTCCAGAATTTTATCCAAATTATAATCTCGTATGTCATTTTCATTGGCCGCAAAGAGTTCGACAGCTTTGTTATTAGATGCAGGTTCTTGCTCTATACTTTCTGTTGGTGCACATCTTGATACCAGCGTTGCAGTTACATGGGGTAGACAAGACGTTCTGACTAATTTGTCTTCAGGATGTTCCTATGTATTAAAGAATACAGGTACAATGAATGAATCATCTGACTCAGCACCAATATCTTGGACGTACCTAGTCCTTATTTAAAATGTTAACAGTAACATTTTTAAGAGAAAAATGTATTGCAGACAACGGATCATGAATTAAACAAACAAACAAACACGTTAATAATAAAAACAAAATTATCTTTAAATGAACAGTAAATTTATTGGCCAAACATGTAAAGGGTGAAGTGCACTTCCAAGTGGCAAGCTTCTTTAACCCTTCGACTCCCAAGCGCACATATAGGCGCGCTCCCATATATGGTGAACACGTTACTAGAGAAATAGACACATAAGGGACATTGATTACCCAGGCTCCCTCGGTTTGAATGTACAAAGAGCATTTTACATTTGTCCGCCATTTTGAGCGAGTTTTTAGATGCCTTTTTCGTTATTTTATGAACTAATATTCCATTTCAACTAATTGGGGCTTTAAACATGGTGGCAAGGTTTTACTATCTTGAAGAAATTCGGAGTAAAACAGCGATAACTCACTTGGAAGTAGTTCGGAGAAATAAAGTGACGAAGATCAAGACATCGATGAGGCATAAAACTGAAAATTCTAATTCTAGTGACGATTTCTCCCACCAAAGGACGCCATCAAGTTGTACGCCTCGTATTCGTCCTCGGGTACAGAACCAGAGGAAAACAATTCGGGAATTAGAGCTTGGATTGAACTGAAGAGAGTCGGATGAGTTTGTTCAAGTAGATTATCCAGTGGTTACAGGACCAGAGGATGGGCCTACGCATGACTTTGATGTGGACAGTGAGCCAATTGTGTTATATGACATTTGATCAATCGCATCTTATACTTGATATATTGTACATAGTCATTGATTTAGCTTGAATATTTTAATCTTTTAATATATTTCTATATCATGAGTTGGTTTAGACAAGCGTACAATTTCTAATTCACATTTGGATTGCAGTATCAATATTTTTTGCAGCACAAATTAAAAGTAGAAAAAAAAAAGCTTGTTTCTTTCTCTTTTTTTCAGCCATTTTTAATACCTACAAATGTCACTTTGCTAGTTAATAATTAACCACACAAATAATACGTATTTTTAATCGGCAACTATTCTAGTTTTAGAAAATGTATGCTTATGTAGCCTTTGAATTAAAGAAACAACCTTTTTGAACGTGTTTTTGAAGGTACGTGATTTTAATTAAAAATACCCAAAAAAGTTCGGTCTTAAATAACATTATCATTGGCACATTTTGTTTTGTTAAATTTTTAGATGAACATTGGGCATGCATGATGGAGCCTAATGTTATACTGTTAGCGGGGACTTTGTGGCTGGCTACGTGGTGGCCTCAACTGCAATCGCAAAATACAACTCAAGGCTCAGATCTAATTCATGGCTCGATCTGTATTCTTTACATAATATTGTTTTAGCTGGTCAACATATTCCATCTGAACACAAGGTTAACACTTCCAAGGAATTGGTTCATAGATTTACGAGTGGATTACCTGTCAATGACATTCCTTCAAGGAGACATTTACACTTTCTTGGCTTTCAAGCATGTTTTAAACGCAATAAACTTGCAAATCATTACAATACAATGCTGCCATTATCCAAATCGACGAAACATGGCTTGGTTTGCGAAATTATTTACAGTTGACCTCGCTGTACTTGTGGATATTGCAAGAAACCCTGGACCTGTACTCGTCTCCATGGTGACTAGTACATGCAATCTATCCTGTCACCCAGGTGCTGTTAGCATAGTGTTCTATTCGTAGCAGTCCCTTTCACACTTGCTAAATAAGAATGGGAGAAGCGCAACCGTGTTCAGGTAGAGTGGAAGCATAGAAGGAGATGTAGGACGGAGGAAGGGAGTAAAAGGGATGAATGTAGACTGCTGGCAAGTCCCTTTTACTGTGCAATTATTTTAGAATGGCTAAACATGGTTCCAGATGGCTAACGATGGTTTGACATAGTACGCAACTGCCGATTTTGTAGCGATCATTGAATTGCCCGTCAGCCCAGCAATGGGAAATACCATTGGTCAGTTTTTGCAGATCTGTCAGCGGCTCATCAAAATGACACGAGTCAGTAAAATAATCACAGTCGAGTGAAAAGCTATGCCGTTCATGTAAGTGAAACAATTTAATACTAGAGATTGCTGCCCTTAAATGAGCTTCTAGATCGCCTGACTTAAAACACTACATTTGCAGCAACCTGCTCATTCTTAAGCACCCCATGCTTGGTTTAAAGACCCTTTAGCACGCCCCGTGATACTTTGCGCGAAACCAGTGTTTTTGTTTTGAATTCGTGTTCACTGACTGTGACGCGACGAGCGCCTAATTCAACAAGTAACTCAACATCGGTCAAAATTCTATGAAACTTTATATATAAACGGAAATAATGCCTAGTTTAAGAAATAACTAAAGCCCTAAAATCGATTCAGCGTTGAAAGCTGAGACGTATTCATTAATCAAACATCCACAAAGGTAGAACTTGGAAGAGAACTTGATGCAGGACGTTTAATTATTCAGCGCGTTCTTGGATTTTAAAACTGATGCATGAACACTTATATGCATTTCATACGAGATTGTAGAACGCAAACAGTTCGATTCTTGATCAAATACACATCTAACTAATAATCTAGATGAGGAATAAGTCAAGCAACAACATACAGCAATAGAAAATCAGTAGCAGCAATAATTTTATTTGCTCGCTGAGGAGAATATTATAAGTGTGTGTACTGACCGATCGCTATACTGACAAAGTATTTGCGTTGACTTGACTTCGGTTTGAACACTTACGAGCTACTAAATATCGGAATTAGTAGCACGGATACAACGGAGGAACGGCAAGGTATTCTTTGAGTTTATCCACTGATATACACGCAACTAGGAAACTAAACCACGAGTATCATACCGTTGGAGAATCGACAGTCCTTTGAACAGCCAGATCGAGTCATCCGCTCGGCGTCCGCTAAGTCGCCGGCTATTTACAAATGATAGGCAACTAGTTCCTGTAAAAACTAGTTTTGGTCTGCGTCGGCGGGGAAGATAAACAATGGTATGGTATGTATTTACAAATGTACTCAGAAAAGCAAGAACGCAGAGTACTCTCCAAACTCACCGCAGTTGCTTGTGTTTCCCTAACTGAAAGATCGAAGAAATATCGGCGAATGATCTTCTTTCTTCTTACCTTCTTTTTAGGAAGGAAGACAGACCGTGACAATTTTCTCGGCGTTTGTTCTTCGCTGGCGCCATCTCGGATTTGCTAGGCTGTTGGATGTCTCAAAAACTGTCAACACATTTTGGTTCAATATTTAAAAGAATGCCCTAAATAAGTTCTTTCGGGTCCGATCGTGTGTGAAATCCTGAGTGCTAACTCAACCCTCCCCCCTCAGTTCAAGTTTGGCTAGCCCGGGGTAGTTAAATACTGCTGACCTTTTAAGCCGAGGGCTCAAACTTTCTCCACAATGCCATTCGGGTGAATTCTACGAACTGGTTGACGGTTAGGCTCGGTTTCCAGCCGTGTGGGTTTCGGTGAGCCCGCGATCCTCTCCCCTCTCACGGCTGGGCGCGCGAGCTGAGGCATTGTCGGTTTTTTAGCCAATCAAAACTTTGCCACTCAAATCCTGTCGCTGAATGTATTTGCATAATTTATATATATAATTTATATATAAGCTTTGGTTGCTGTTCCAAAATGCGTTTAGATTTGCTTTGGAAAAGTTTGCTTTCGAATAATTCAAGGGATTCACACAAGGAAGTAATAAGAGAGTTAGTTTTGGGTGAAGACACTGGTGTTAGTACGCACCGGGTTTGGAAAGTCACTTGGGAAACCGTCGCTTGTTGTACTGAGCTCGCGAAACCCGTAAATGTTCAGTCATTTATTTGCCTATGCAAGACCAGGTAGCCATTCCTACTTCAAAGAAAATTAGTGCTGCCTTTATTGGAGAAGAAAAGACGGACGACTCCATATTAAAAGAGTTATAAGAGAGGAAATCGCGTCTGACCGAGGCCACGTTTACTCTGCGATCACAGTTCACTTGAAAATCTTTGCATCGAACGAGTTTTACAATTCTTTAAGTCCTATGTACTAAGTTTGTGCATTTTTTTAAGGTCTCCAAAACATACTCTACACAAGTACTGAGCGGGAATACTCGACTCTAGCTCAGAATAGTTCCGAGATAATATCTGAACTTTACCCCCGTATTTCGGCTTTTAATTTCTGTTAGCGAGGTGTCTAGAGCAGCACTAATATTACAGAGTAACAAATAATGCAGCCTAGTTTCTCAATAATTTTAAATGGTGTTTGTTCTTGAGAATTCATTTCACACTTGGAGTTTTAGTTTAGAGTTCCAGTGTGTTTTGAAAGTTTAGAGACTACGCCACAGTCGTGCAAGGGTAAACGGCTTTTCTTGTCAAAACACGCAAATTGAATAATATTGAATTTTAATCAGGTGACGTCACGGACACGGTGTGTTGACCGCGCGCCCAGCCGTTAGTGGGGGAGGCTTTGGAGAAACGACACCCCAACGGCTGAAACCGAGCCTAGTTGACGGTAGGTATTACAACTTCTGTAGGGTTTCCAATGAAATGTGCTCTAATTTTGGAGAAAAATGCCACTGTCAGAGAGCTTGAGGACATCATTAAGTCTGAGGATGGCTGAAAAGTAGGCCTTGCGAGCGGATTTCACAGGGTTTTTCCGTTGTGTTTGTGCTTTCAGACACAGGAAAACATTCTTCAATGAAATCCTGCAGTTGGCAGTCTTTTACCCCTGCTCAACCTATTAGGATGTGTTTTTGTCACTTTAAAGCAACGGCTTGAGTCCAAATCACCGCTCTTGGTTGTAGGGGTAAAAGACTTATAAAAAAAAACGTACCGGAGTCCCAGAGGGGGGACCCCTTGTGATTTTTTTGTCCATTACCCAGCATGCAATTGGAGCTGGAAGCATAAGCATATAAATGTGGTCGAGTGAAATGCAGTGACAAGAATAGCGCGGTTCACAGTCGCTTGGTGTGTTTTGTGCAAACAAACCTGGTGGTTCGAAAGATTAAAGAAGGTACTGTAACGACTGAGTGCTGATTTTGTGTTTGCTCTTGATTTCAAGTGCGTATGGGAAGGATGTTTTGAGCCGATTTTCAGTTCCTTAGAATTCGTCAAAATCGAAGAAACGAAAACGAACGCCAAAACAAATGAGCTTTTCTCCATAGTGAAAGAGTCAAGCGATCCCTGTTATAGCACTGACTTTGAAGCCATTCATCCCTTCACGTAATATCGCAACATCGTCTTTCCGGCATGTCTAGACGTGATGCAAATTTTTTTTCTCATATAGGTCTCAGGGGACCTATATTTACAGGCTCGGACCCGAAAGAGTCAAGAAGAGTATTCATTGTACATTGTATGTTCGTATATAATAGTAACTATCAGCGGTAACAACAACGATGCAAGCAGATTCTTGACATGTATATATCGGCGGTCCCAGAACTGAATTTCGTGGTCCACGAAAATACTTGTTTCGCGCAAAGCATCACGGGGCGTGCTAAAGGGTCTTTAAACTTTGCGTCAAACTTTGCATCTCTTCAAGTGCGTGGCGGATGCTGCTTGCGATAAAAAGTACTTTTAACTATCCAGGCATTTGCTGGGTTAATGGATCAGGATTTGTCAACAGTGATGCGGGACATTAAATCAATTTTGTTAAAGTGCCTATAACCCCAAAAAAGTTACGCTTTCAGATCAAACTTAGAAGTATTCTATGCAACTTCCCGAAAAAATTAATGGTTTTAAAGCATTTCTCTTTTTTTTTACGGCTTTTCAAAGATGAGAGCCGTGAACTTTTACCGTCAGCTTAGCGACTTGGTGGGGTCTGGGACTAGGTACGTCATAGTAGGGAGCCATGTCACGTGACAAAGGCTTCTCTCATGTACTTTTGGTTCGTTCTTTCTTATTTGCGTCGCAAGTTCTGTAATTTTCTGCTGTACGTTTTGACAAAATGTCTTCGTAAGGCTCCGAATCTGAAGACAGTTGTTCATCGGACAATTCCAAGCTAAATTTTATGAACTATGAGCTTGAAGCAGAAGATTCTGCCGGCGAAGAGAGACCGGATGATCCACTCGCCGATGAAGAAAACTATCGCCAGGAAAGAAGAAAGGCAGAGGACAGACGAAGAGACCTCCAGAATCGGTTGGAAGGCCTCGAACCAAGGGAAAGCTGGTGAGTTAAACTGTCCAAAATGAAAATAAGTTATCATAGCCCTTCATGGGCTTCCCGTTGCCGTGGACGTGATCTCCCAAAAAAACATTGCAGGATGCTTCTGTTCATCACATTTAAGTTACGCTTTGAATTTGATTCACACCAAACAAAAGAATCCAGTGATCCTTGACCTTGCAATCGCAACAATCATATAAGCCTTTACTTGTAAGAATCGCTATAAATGAAGATACGATTAACAGTTTCCTAATATCGCAATTCCTCTTATATTTACCCTTTTCGGAATTTACCTGTTTGATAATATTTTACAGTTCGTGGAAATTCAGTGTGCACCACTTTTGCCCCTCTCAATTGAGAAACATGCACCAACTATATGTTTTAGCGGGAAACATCTCACAATGGCACATCCTAAATCCACCCCTGCATACTAATATGTAAGGAAATATTTATACCAGGAATTAATAATGCTAAATAATGAACCAAGGTATGAATTGAAATCAATGAGCACAGTTCCGTGTTTAGTCCAACCAGGAAAGTGGAAGGTTTATCAGAGTATTTTGAAATTTTGATCTATCGTGCATGTTAATTAAAAATAATTTTAATACAGTTGAAGCTCAGTGTACATATTTATATATTGCTCTGACGAAGGGCTAACGCTCGAAACGTCAGCTGCTACTCGCTTTCCACGGCGGTTAGCATACCTCAATCGACTTTAGTTGATTACATACCATATTTATATTTAGTTGACTCGTTGCAATCAGACTCATTGCACAGTCTGGGATCATGTCTCTGGAGTGGTCACTTACAAGAGGTTAAAAAAAAAAAATCAAAAGACAGTGGCGGTCACTTACGAGAGTGGCTGGTTACTACAGAGCACAAGAGTGGTCTCTGAGGGGAGCTGGTCACCTACAAGGGCAGTTTCACAAAGGGCTTCAACTGTATCAAACAATTGGTACTAACATATAAACTTCTTTATTTACAGATTTCTACGAGTTGTCTCATACAGAGAGTACATCCAGTTAGTCTACGGTTATCTGGGCAACAATAGAATTCCTCTACTACGTAGCATGTGCATATGACACAATCAGGACAAAATTCAATGCTGGGAAAGAAACCTTCACTGGATTTGAAGAAGATGGAAGTACTTCATAACTTATATAAACTTTAAGGAGAACAACAATGAACAGTCAAACTTTCAGTGCCATTGGCCACTTTTGATATAGGCTTCACTGGTCACATACAAATGATTCAATACAAGGCTCTGGGGAATAATGTGCAGTGATTAATGAAATAACAATAATGAATTTAATTATGCCCACAACCTTTGTGTGAGAAGTGAAGCATATATCGAATGCGGGCTATTAACCTACATGTATGTCCATATTGCCATTCATAACTACCAGTATTTTTTTCAATGGTTTATACATTTTATTTGTACTGTATACAGGCAAATTTTATGTTCCAGGGTACGACAAATAAAAATAAGCAGTGTGCTTGCTGGGTTTAGTAGCCTAAAGCTCTAGGGTGCTGGTCCGAATTGGGAAGCTTAATTGCAAAGTAAATTACCAGAGTCGTACATCGCACCCTGTGATCCTTTATATAATTTTACACAAATTTTGAAAATAGGATTATTACCGGTATATTAAAATTTAAATGTTTGAGTAGTAAATTGGAAAACAGTAAAATCTGACTGACCCCTTTTACAAGATGGACATGTTTTCAATGCTCTGGCCTAACCTTAAAGGGACTGTCATGTGTCATGGTGAGAGACCATTACTTTAGATGTTCGGGCCAGACACTCATTATCAGAGAATCAGAGATTCTCATATGATCTGATACACATGTGGGATAATCAAAGCAAATATTCAAAAATGACTAATAAACTGTGTAAATATACATTATTCAAGTAAAATAATGAACATATTTTCATACTTTAACAATAGACATACAAAATAAAGTTGTTCTGCCATAGATTGCTTTTCTTCAAATTGGCTAATTTTCCCAATATAATAAGAATGGTGGCTTTAATCTATTTGTTTTGATGTGACATCATAATGAAATAGGGCAATCGATTTCACTGAGCTGGTCACAAGTCAGAGTGATTATTAGTCTATGAAAGTTGACAGTATAACATTGCTACCTAGATTGTCCATTGGTAAAATATCAAATCACTAAGATAGCTGGTAGACATTTCTGGTTCACTCTGTACTAAGGGTACGAGGGTTGTTCTTTGGACAATCGACAACACTTTTATGCCCTTTCATAGGTTTCTTGCACACTGAGCAATGGGGTTTTGCCTTGGTTTTTGTGGGCCTTACAGCAGGTGGAACTGGAACTTCTGGCCTTACAGCAAGTGGAACTGGAACTTCTGGCACTAAAGTACAAAAATAACAATTATTATTAAGTTATGTGTATAATATATTGGTTTATGGTAAATAAAGCACTGGTTTCGTTTCAAATGCAAACTTACAGTGTATTATACGTTTCCAGCTGGTATTTTAATATTTTGTTTAGTCTCAAAAGACTAAACAAGCAGTATACATATGACATGGGAAACAGTTTGATAGGTGTAAATGCACTGCTTGAGCAAGAGCTAGGTGTTATTGAAGGACAAACACCGAAGGTGTGATCAGCACAGACTATTTTGTTTGAATATTTTCAGAATTTGAATAGTTTCTTTTGTGGAAAAATATTTTATACAAAACAATTTGAATTGCCTAGAGCTGTAGGGGGAACATCTACAACAGTCCTCATTTGTTGTCTCTTCTGGGTTGCTTCTGCCCTTGGCTGCTCGTTAAGCATGGTGTCCATAGGCATAGGTGCAGGTATCAACTGAATAAAGTTGATAATATTTGTGCATAAACAAACAACGTACTAAAATACATTAAAACTGAAGGTCTGATTTATTCACGGTCATTGCCCTTATACTAGTTACACTCGTGGTGAAATTAATGTTCAGTACGTGGAACCCGGTTATAATGAAGTTTTCTTCCTTTCCCTCAGCACTTCTTTGTACATGCAGGTTCCACTGTATTGCTAGCCTCATGTAGCAGCCGTTGTGTAGCGCTTCCGTTTCACTCCATTCCCCGGAATGGAGTGAAACGAAAGCGCTACACAAAGGCTACTGTATAATTTGCCAAACTAAATACAAAAGCACTTACCAAAATCGGAGAATGGCTTATCGGTTTCGATGGCATGGACTGATGGAATAGGAACAACTCCATATTCATCCGACTTCAGTCATCGCGTAGAGTCAGGGACTAAAGAAAATCTTATAAAGTCTTCCGGCTTGGAGGGACTTCGCTCGCTTTGTTCGCACGAACCTCAACTACTGGCGTCTTCTCTTCTTTGCTTCTGGCCGATCATCGCTTAAAAACGGGATCTTGTGTTAGAGCTATCCTTTTTTTGAGTCTGGCTCATTCCTACAGCCCACAACTACACATCTGTTTGGCATTTCAAATCGAGTTATTCGCTCTGTTTTTATCTGTCTTTGTTGTTGGTTGTTCGCTTTCTCTCACTACTATGACGTTGCTTTCCGGTTTCGTTCCCAGGCTCTTTCCAGACTCCAGCTGACGGCCATTTGGGACAGGGTGCCCAAATCGGGTTGTTTTACGATGTTTGACCCCAGAAATAAGGTCGAACTCTTACTTTTTTCCTTTTTTTCTCTTCGAATTATTGATAAGAAGGATGTAAAGAATTTATTAAAAATACTTCAAATTTGGGGTTATAGGCACTTTAACTTATTATCGGATGCATTCCTCTTCCAGTTAGTGTATTCTCCTACTCGAGGCAAAAATATATTGGACTTACTGCTTTCGCCTGATCCTGACTGTGCTGAAAATGTTTTCGTCGGTCGAACAAATGGCCGCCCCTAGGATCATAATTGTATTTACTTTGACTTTCACCGCTCACTCAGATTTATTTTTGACTATAAAAATGCTGACTTTGATTCCCTTCGGGACTATTTATACTTGACCTCATTATCTATTCCCCTAGGGGGTGACATTGACACTAGTCTAAACACTTGGCAAACTAAATATTTTTTAGCTGTCAGTTCCTTTGTTCCCAAGCGCGAAATTAAGAACCTAAGACGCGCCTTGGATATATTGCGATCTCGGATACGCGATTGAGAAGAAAAAGTCCTTTCGGAAGAAAAAAGGTCGCAGTTCTTCCGACCCAGCTGTTCACGAAGAATTTCGAAAGATGCGCCAAAACATTAAGAATTGGATTCGCGCTTGCCGTAAGGCTCACTTTAGACTTGCTCCAAGTTGAACTCGCCGAGTCACTGGGTAAGCGATTATACTGGGTCAAAACGCGAGCGCGAGCATCAAATCGACTTGTTTCACTTGCAGGAAATTGAATCGGGGGTTTATGTTTTGGCGAGAAAATACGTTTCAGGGGCGGAGCTTACATTTCGCGCCTTTCACAAAGTCTTTCCGAGTACAATCAAATTGTAAATACCACATCCACGGTCGACTGACTCGAAACCGGGCGATACACTACACTCCTATTGAAGAACGTATTTGTTCGTTTTGTAACTCCAATGAAGTAGGTGATGAATTTCATTATACAATGTCTTGTACAAACGTAATTTCATGAAAATTAGACAGGATTTTATTAGTGACCTATGTAACGTTAATGATAGTTTTCGGTTATTTGATAAGAGGTCCTTGTTTCTGTATCTATTAGCTATGAATGATGAATGTATTTTAAAGATTTCCGCTAAGTACTTGTACAATATACTTAATTTGGTAGAAAAAGATATAGTTACCTAATTATTTTAATTTAAGTAAGAATTATGATGTCCTGAAACTCCAATGTACTATCTCAGTATAAGGATTAATAAATAAATTATTAAATTATTATTAAATTATTACAATGCCTGAAGAATCCTCGTAAAATATGTTGCTCGCAGACTTGTCAAATTCTCTCTAGACCGTCTGTTTTCTCTGCAGCACAGCTTCCGAAAAGGTCTCTCCTGTACTACCCAACTTCTTGCTGTTCTTCACGACATCGGTAAATCCCTAGATGGCGGTGCTGAAATTGATGTGATCTATCAAGATCTTACTCGTGCCTTCGGCACTGTTTGCCACGCTCACCTGTTGTGCAAGCTGCAGACCCTCGGAATTACTGGACCTTTACTTAACTGGTTTACTGACTACCTGTCTTGTCGCCGGCAATGTGTCATAATTAACAGTACATCAAGTCCTTGGGAAATTGTCCGTTCTGGCGTTCCTCAAAACTCTGTGCTCGGCCCCATTCTCTTTCTTCTGTATATTAATGACCTTCCTAGCTGTCTCTTTTTAGGACCTACACTCCATCTCAGCCTGGGCCTCCGATAACGAACTCACTTTTCAGCCAACCAAGTGTGAAAACCTACGCATTTCTTGTAAGCGTAATAGCCCCGCCAGATCCTACACCTTAAACAGTGTCATTCTGAGCACTTAAAGTTCAGCTCGTGATCTTGGCGTTCAGGTTTCTAAGGATCTGCATTGGGCTAATCACATCCAGTCCATAACATCCAAAGCCAACAAAATGCTTGGTTTCCTTCGTAGAAATTGCTGTGCTAGTGTTCCGCATGATATTCAGAAAACTCTTTACATTTCACTTGTATGCTCTCACATTACCTACAGTCCCTGTCAAAAGTTTTTCACACCGTACGAACCACATGTGGTAGCATGTGGCACATGTGCCACATGTGTTTACCACTTTCGGTAAAATGAAAGTGGCGAAATGTGGCGAAGCGAAATCGGTAACTGAACCACTTTCGTTAAAACACAATCGGTGACCGAACCACTTTCGTTAAAACACAATCGGTGACCGAACCACTTTCGTTAAAACACAATCGGTGACCGAACCACTTTCAGTAAAACGAAATCGGTGACTCTACCACCTTCAGTAAAACGAATTCCGTGACTCTACCACCTTCGGTAAAACGAATTCGGTGATTCGACCACCTTCGGTAAAATGAATTCGGATAGTCATCATGTTATGTAAATATGGCGCTACGTACGTGATCAATTCTAGTTTAGTTGTAGCAAAGTTCGGCGTTTTTATTCATCTGATAAACTTTACAGACTTCTGTACTTTCATACTTTAATCTATCCCTCAATCCCTTCACGTTTCTTTAAAAGTCGTTGCGTACGCTGTATGTTTTCAATTCAACAGATTCAAGAGCTTTTCGGTGCTTACATGTGCTTTCAGCCGTGGAAACTAATTGTCTGGTTTTTGACACAACAAGAATGTCGCGAACTTCGCGGAACATGTGATCTTATTGCAGAATGCAGAGTTAAATAATGCGGGAAAGTTTCTCAACTTTTAATACTGGCAAGTGATAAACGTCTACCAAATAGAATATTCTGGAATTCTTTTTATTTAACGTGGGATCCGTCATTTTGCTCAAATTGCTCGAACAGAAGTGTGACATTTTTGAATAATCAATGAGCTCTGACAGCAGCAGTGTTTGTTTTGCTTTGAGATCACACCAAAAATTATCTTGATATCTTCCTACTGAATCAAATACTTTCAAAGTTTTGTATTTTATTTACGGTCTGAACAGTTTTCAAATAAAAACACCCAGGTGAATACATTTTGTATATTTTAATTCGTTATTGGTTATTTTGCCGTGAGATCGCACCGAATCTTCTGGAGTTTCAATTTCAGATTTTTTTACTTCATCATTTCGTCAATTTGTGATTGGCATTGCGGTTTATAATTGCTGTGAGACCGGACTGCAGCGATTGGTCCGATGTCAGATGTGAAACAAACAAGACTCAGGTCCTCGATCGATCAAACATAGGACCTGTCAAAACTCAGACTGACAGGTTCACGCGTGACTGATTGCAATTGACAATCTTGATATTTTAATTTCGAAAACATGCCTTTCCAGAATCCGCAAACATTTGCAATGCTTTTGGTCGGAACCTTGAACAACGCAGGAATCTCTCGTAAATGTTAAACTAAGGAAGCTAAAGTTCGTTTGTTGATTATTGCTTAATGGCGGGGCCCGCTTTAAAAGTCTGCCGCTAGATTATGAACGAACGGCGGTTGTTAGTTTGTGGCGTAAGTTTAAGGTTATATATTCACAGCAGTTCCTTTTTTTTCAGTACAGTTTATCAGTGAGGTTATCAGAAGAAATAGGAAGGAGAGAAATGCTCTTAGACACTTCGCGGCTTTCTCGGTACAAATCACGATCAAAACAAATAAGTTTTTCGATGATCGCACCAGGACACCGACCTGACGCTTCGCCGACAATTTGATATATCGTTTCAAAGAAGTCAAAACGAGATATCATTTTTGAAATCTAAACTTCAGCATTTTCAGTTTTAACGTTGTAAAAATCACTTTAGTCGCAAGCAGTGAACTACATGTACAAGTAACAACTTGTAGACTGTCTTGACCTGCAATGTTTGGTGAAGCGAAATCGGGGACTGAACCACTTTCGGTAAAACGAAATCGGTGACTGAACCACTTTCGTTAAAACACAATCGGTGACCGAACCACTTTCGTTAAAACACAATCGGTGACCGAACCACTTTCGTTAAAACACAATCGGTGACCGAACCACTTTCAGTAAAACGAAATCGGTGCCTCTACCACTTTCAGTAAAACGAATTCGGTCTTAAAACGAATGGAGTTTACCGAACGAAATCTACCACATGTGGTTACCGAATCTTCGTTTTACCGAAGCACATACGGTACCGTATACGGTTGAAAAACTTTTGACAGGGACTGTATGCTAGCCAAGTCTGGTCGCCATGTTCTTTTGGATCCATCTCCTGCGTAATTTGGAACGAGTACAAAGAAGAGCTACTCACGTCATTTTGCGCGGTCTTGAACTAGATTATAAATCAAGGCTCATTCATTTTTATCTCCTCCCTGTCTCCTTCTTTCTTGAATATCTTTATCTTTTTTTGTGCGTATCGGTCCTCTTTGGAATTCTCTACCTCTAACTGTCCGTGCTTCAGAATGTACTGCTGCCTTTAAGACTCGTCTTAAAACTTTACTCTCCAACATACTTCTATCCACTTTTGATGTCGACAACATTCGAGCCTGGCGCATTATCTGTCCGCTTTGTCATTGTCCTAACTTACATGTATTATCCGTCTATAAATGTTAAGCTGCTGCTCTTATGCCTTGATAAGTGCTTGCGCTTTTTCTTTTATCACTGGAAGTTATATATAGCTGTTCTAGGTTTTACGCTCTAATAGATTGTATTGTAGCTTCTTTATCCCTTATTGTTTCCGTTCATTCTTTCATTATTTGTCTATATTACTTTCCATATATGTATATATATTTTGTTGCTACGTTTTCCACCATCATTGACCGTTGCTCGCGTGGAGGCAAACCTTGTAAGGGACTTCGAGTCATATTGTTTATTCTCCAGTGACCTTGTGTCCGAATGTCATAAATAAACTGTCAATAACGTGAACGCTCCTCGTGCAAGATTTTGCCGAGTTCATCAACAACAATCAGTTTCCACTGTTGTTGTTGAAATTAGCGGCACATATCAACTTCGCTTTGCATTGATTCTTGATCTTGAATATTCTTCCCGGTTTCTTTGGCAAGTTAAAAATGTTGAGACAAAGCACGGTCGGTACAAAACTTACAAAATAGTGGGCAGTCCCTACTTACAGACCCAGCCAATTATGTGTACCATGTCTAGCCATTCTAAAAAAATTGTGCAGTAGAAGGGACTTGCTAGCAGTACATATCACGAATGGTAAGCCTGGAAGGGAAAAGACATGCCGTAGTGCACCAGGTCGTACTGCTGTTATAGTCTGGATCATTACTTACGTGAACTGCACAACGGAGTCGGTGGAACTGTTATTAATACATGCACTGAAAGGGCCTGGTGCAAATAGTATTCCATTTGCAGCATTCACTTTCACACTCGCTAAATAACAATAGGAGAAAAGCAAATGTAACAGACTAGGAGAGCTTACGATCCGGATCCTAAAGCCAAAGGATACACCCATACTTAAAACCGCACCAGTCCAATACTCAAATAGAAACTCCCATACTGAAAAAGGCGATTAGGAAGGGAAGGCAGCTACAAACAACAAAACACCCTTTTGATGTGAAATGTTTACTAACCATCTCTAGAATATATTAAAAAGACAGCTCTTTAGCACTTACATGTGTACAGTTTAGATTTTTGATCTCACATGCAAACCATCAATTGATACTCTTTACCAAAAAATACTACATGTACTGTACTTACATGTACATCAACAGAACAGTTATCCTGGTTTGGCCATCTACGTTCTCCAGTAACTGTGTTGTAGAAGAACAGAGTCTCACCAAACTTGCACTTGTATTCATACCACTTACAATCTTCAGTTGCCATCTCCATAATCTGTAATGTGTGTGACAGAATAATATAATGACTTCGTTAAACAGAGATGAAATTAAAACAGACATGTGGTAGAGTGAACAGCACATGCACATGTTTACATGCAGGTATGTTTGCATGTGCACACAGGACATGCATTAAGGTAAATTGCATGCATGTATAGTTGATGGCAAAGCCATCGGCTTGCATGCAAGGCCATAATGCATGTGCATGTTATACATGTACATATAGGTCAAATTTATTTTCAGGTCAATTTTATTTTAACCTGAATTTTTTTTTTGCAGCCTACATTAACGCTGCTCAGCGAGCAGAGCAGCAATAATGTCTACATGTATAAATAATTTGGACAAAATCTTGCAATGGTTCATTGCATTAATATTTGCTGTTTTGACCACAATCCCTTGCATGGCCACCCATGACATGAAGTTTACTAAAACAGCAAGTATAACCACAAAATATGTCTTGTAACTAATTACATGTAGCATTATACATTCACGACTCATGTACAAGTCACTGGAGACGTGAAGGCAATCAGACTCAGTGTGAACATATATACAAATCATGTAGTTTGATACAAGTAGTTTGGGGCTGAGATTATGGCTATCAGTTTGCAAAGAGCAAGACCTCTCCTGTTATCAAGAGGGTGAGCAGCAAACAATTTTCTTCTACAGTCACGTATTGGCCCCCGATAAAATCAAGCAGCCGGTTCAAAACACCAATTAGCATTTACAATAATTTACATTCTCATTTACAGTTCATTTCCTGTGTTTAAACTTCACCAGGGAGAACAGCAATTCTTTGTGCTGTGAATCTTAAGAAAATGTTGAGAATTGGTAGGCTCAGAAAATCCTTGATACATGTACATCAGGACAAAATGAAACTAAATCGTGACAACTTTTGAGAAAAAACACCACAGCTCAAACAGGCTTGATCAGTCACACGATAGCTGGCCAAAACTGCAAAATATATTCATCTAACACCTTGGCATTTTTATCAACCAGTAATATATTATTCCTGCCAAAGAGCTACATGTACTGTAGTTTTTTTCTTCTAAAACACTTCTTACTAGTTTAAGTATTACCTGGGTTATTTTTTGGATTCCTTTAAATAGTATTTTTTTTATCTTAAATTCGAAATCATAGCAGTGCTTTACCTTAACCTTTTTACTTATTGGCCCTTGGGCTAGTGATCTTTAAAAGTTACATGTACTAGCCCACTGCCAACTCCTGGTAGTCCAGGAGTGTGTTCACGAGTACGAGTGCACAAGTCAAAACCAAGATGGCAGTCTGTCCGTGAGCTGCTGGAGTCCACGAGCTGCTGAAGTCCTAGTTTCCAGTCCTCCATCTCCAATAGAAAGTTTGCAAAACATTGTAAAACGTTGTGGCATGCACATTGGAACACAATTTGACTTTTATTTCTCCTGGTTATTTTTGCAATCAAGTTTTTTTCTTTTTTTCTTTCAATAATAATAGTAATAATGATTTTTAATTATTTACCTCTGAACACCTACATTGTACTACCCCTGTGGCTATAGTGGTTCTCAATTTTTACTAGCCCGGGTGCAATTTTTACTAGTCCCAGGCTAGTGGACGACTGCAAAGGTTGAGCACTGCATAGTCACTGTGAACGCTAGCCTGCATCACATCCGAACTGAACCCTGGTTAAGTACATCCGCAAATTAACGAATGAAAGCTTGTTTTGGAACCCCAGCAGAGTAGCACGATTATGTGTACCCTCCTCTGATTGGTTTTTAGAAGTGCTCATTCTTACATGTCTTCTGAATGGCCATTCAACTGTCACCAGTGCAACATATGGGTAATTTACATTTCAAAATATGGCAGGTACTGAATATCAGTTTGAAATCAAGATTCATTTGCTAGAACAAGAGTAGTTGACTGGAGTTGTTCAGATGTGGCACATACATGTACATGTACTAGATCTTTCCAAGCTGCATGGGAGATTTGACATTTTGTCGTGACTGATTCTATTTAATGTGTTCAGCAAGTTTCCTTTCCTGTGGCACTAAACCACAGTCAGCCTATTACATTGTATGTTACATTACTTCAAAACCTGACCTGAAATTGAAATAAATCTAACCTTCTTCAAAAGTAAAACACAGGGAAATGACGACTCAGCTCGCCTAGGGTGAGAAATTCCAAAGTAAACAACCGACGTTTCTCACATGCAAATTAACAAACAGTTTCAACGGAGCGGCCTCGGCCATGAACTGCCCATCATAACAATCTCCAAGGCTGGTGACAGTTGAATGGGCAGTCAGAAGATGTGTAAGAATGAGCATTATTAAAAACCAATCAGGAGGGTACATACATGTATATGTACATATATGTATGTATAATTGTGCTACTCTGCTGGGGGTACAAAACAAGCTTTTGTTCCTTAATTCGCACACAGACTTCACTGGGGTTCAGTTCAGATGTGATGCAGGCTATGTGAACACAATACAAAGGGGACAGAGGCTCAAGCTTCTAAACTCAGGGTGCAGCTTATCTACAGTATGGATATGGCTTATCCATGCGGTGTACAGTATACAATCTACAGGATCTTGCGATCCACATGCAGCCCAATCTATGGGTTAGTGAAAATACGACTGTGAGAAGATACAAAATAATGTATGTGTGGTTTTTAGTATAAACTGTGTATAATGTATAAATAAACATATCTTTTTGTTTCCATGTTGCTTCCTTTATGGTTTTTCTTCTCTCCAAACCACTTTAGGGTGGTTTTAGGAGTTTTTCATGCCTGCACCTCAGCTCACCAAAGACGAGAGAAGGCTGGAATCTTCTGAATACTTAAAGCACAATCATCCTCCAAAATCTCCCATTTCATCATTGAAATCACAGGAAACTCCTGGTGTCACTAGAATGATAAATGAATGAAAACGTGCCTGAATTTCTGGATCCAGCTTTCCCTCATTCTGGACTTGAAGGCTCCATACTAATGAAGTGGGACACTGAGTGCCAAGTGTCACAACAGCCTCATTATGGTGTTAGACAACAACCCAGGCTCTCATCACGGTTGGTGCTCGGTGGTTGAAAGTCGCGAAATAGTATGGTTTTTTTCCAGAATGAGAGATCGCTGGATCCTGAAATTCAGGCAGGGCTAATTAGTTCATTTATCATTCTAGTGACAACAAGAATTTTGTGGCATTTTGGTGATGAAAAGTGAGATTTTGGAGGTGAAGATTATAGGTGATGGTGGCAGAAGATTCCAGCCTTCTCTCATTCTTAGGTGGTGAGCCAAGGTGGATGGAAACTCCTAAAATGGTTCCAAGAGAAGAAAAACCACAAAGGAAACAACATGAAACTTTCGAAAGCGAAAAGGTATATTGATTTGTACATTAAGGACTTACATATATAAAACTGCACACATATCTTCTCACAGTGCTGTCATATTTTCACAAACCTATAGATTGGGCTGCCTATCTGCGATCTACAGCATCTATGCGATCTATGATAGACACACCAGTTTCAGGACATGCTTACACTTAGACTTAAAGTGCCTACACTGATTGTACAATATTTTTATTTCAGATATCAATTCTAAATCAAGTGAATGGTAAAATATATTTTTACCAGTGATCAACACGAAAGCTTCTTGCTACTTTGATCACTGCGCACAAATAATTTATTATAGTTTCTTCTCAGTTATGTAAATGTTACTATTGTTATGTTTTTATTTATCTTGTAATTGTCTACTACCATGTTAACTAGAAAATGTGCGAATGAACTGAAATCTTGCTTTGAATGCTGTGCTGCTGAGTTAAGGAGGTTTTAATATCCAAAATGCTAATTACATGATGTCAGGGGAGGTATCTGCAATCACTTCTTAGTGGTTGTGAATGGGCATTTCTACTTATATAGGAAAACAAATTTCTAACATCATTCTATTTCAACCATGGGTATAACACTGATAATTTGAAAAAATTGTTTAATTGTAACAATTTCCTGATTTTTTTAAAACCTCAAAAAGTCATTGGCACAGCATTCAAACTAGTATATATTGTACCTTTCACTTAAATGTAGAATTGGTATCTAAAATAAAAAAATAAAAAATAAGGTTCATAGGCACTTTAAATAGCAAGGAAACGTTTGCAGAAAATTGGTCCTAAAAATATTTAGTATAAACCAACTAGACCACCTCGAAGTTTTTGGTTACTCAGTCCCCATATAAACCTTTTTAATTCGGACACGCTTCGTCAAAGCGCTCTGAAGAAATTTGTAATTACGGCAAGGTGACCTAATAGTTCGACAAGAACCAACAACAGAATCAAAGGTAAGTTAAGAACAAATATCATATGTGAATTTGAACCCAGTAGGGTGACCTTTCCCGGATGATTTTTGATCGGAGTTCTGTTCGGCACTCTCAATACGGTGCACATGGCGTCGTCGTCATAAGCACGTGGTGTGAGGAAACCGGTGTGTGAGCAAAATATTGTTTTTCTTCTCAAAATTAATTTAAACCACATAACGTTTTATTCCTACATATAATGTTTACTTTAACCCCAATTTTAATATTCATGTCGCTATTTCAATACATTTGTGATCCGTAATTTCTCTTCTTTCCCGGTTCTTTGCAGAGTTCGATCAAAAATCATCTGGCAAAGCCAAACGTCATCCTACTGGGTTTAAATTCACAAATGATCTTCGTTATTATCTTACCTTTGATTCTGTTGTCGGTTGTTGTAGAATTATTAGGTCAGCTTGCCGTAATTATAATTTTCTTCATAGCGCTTTGACGAACCTTTGAAAATGGCGTCGAAAACTTCGACTTCGAGGTGATCTATTCAAGATGGCCAACACAGTGATTCACTGTCCCTTATCAACTCCTCTCTGATAAGAATAAACTAAAGTAAAACAAGATATCAAACACTAACCTGTGAGATATCCTGCGGTCTCCAGTATTTCTCTCTCAGAACGTACTTTCAACCTCAAAACAGTGCAACAAGTTGCTGTATCACGGGCGAGTAAGAGTGGTCAGCGGTATAAATGTGAAAACCACAGCAAGCCCACCCATAAGAGTTTGAATGAAAAATTCATAACGGCAGTCGCCTCAAGTATGCTACAAGTTCAACTTTACTAAATTTTTGCTTGGTTCAAACGTCGAATTTCTGCCGTGTCGAATTCAATTCAGTTAAGTTCGGCAGAAATGCGACAGTTGATACATACGTCGAATTTAATAAGTTGCATTTTTGCCGCACTAAAAATTCGACGTATGAATCAACTGTGGCATTTCTACCGGAATATACAATGTTTGAACCGGGCTTCAATTCAGTGTTGCCGTCACATGCGTTAATTGTTTTCAAAAATTCCTTCAAAACATTAGCATAACGTTCTCATTAGATTCGATTCGACTGAAATGCGACGTTTGAATGATGTCAGTTGAACGTTCGACACAAATTCGACTAGTCGAATTTCTGTCGACTTGAATTCATGAATTGAATTCGATACGGCAGAAATTCGACGTTTGAACCAAGCTCTAGAGCTAAATTTCTACAGTCGATTTTGCCATTCCGAAAAATGAAAACAGTGCAGACGTAGCTAGAAGACCTCCTTGAGAAATTTCAGCTTGTGAATTCTGCGTGTTACGCACAGAGAGTCATTCGAAAGAGAAAGATCTCAAGAGATTTTCAAAAACGGGTATGTTAAGATGATTTCAGTTTGTATTTTAATTACTTATCAGTCCAGTCCAATCTTTATTTTTGATATACAAAACTTATGGAAAGTTTTAACGCGCGTGTAGCCTGCATTGCGGCTCTGGAGTATCGGAGCATAGCGAGCGGAGATTAGGGGGATTGGTGCGAGAGCAAAGAGAGGGGGTGGGGAGGAGAGGAAGAGAGAGCCTGCCGGCAACTATGGTTATTTTGGTATCCACCCACTAATTAAAATGCATAAAATTAGTAAGTCATTCGACCGATTCATCCAATCATCATGCGGCGGAAGTGAAAACCATGTTTAATATCTGTCAGACTTACGCATGGAAACTCAAGGAATCTCAACTCGAGCATAAAATTCAAAACAAATAATATACGAACTTCGAGAATGTCAGCTGAAGCTCCGAAAAAAACATGTGAAGACTGGGCCTAAACCCAAACCTGTAAATGTCAACGACTTTTCAGGATATGTAATGTATGTTTTAAGATAGCGTTTGGGAATTCAAATATTTCCACGGAGAGAATCTGTTCAAGCCTTCGGAAAGAAAAGAGAACCGAGGCTTAATTGGTGCCTGCAAAAGCATTGGTCTTCATATTCCGAAATCTGCTACTCTATCCGAGCGAGTCTGTCGTTCCTGAGGAAGTAAGATTCGAAATGCAGTAGAGAACTACACCTTTGTTCGAGAAGATTTGCAGGATAAAGAGAACTAAGATAAAGAGAACTCGTTGCCGCTGAATGTAAAGTCGCCACCAAATCAGAAAAGAACACTGCCGACCACAATAACACTGCAACGAAATTCTGCCAAAAAGAAGCGCTATAAAACAATCTAGTTCAAGTTCAAGTTTATTCTGCACTCTGTACTATTTATAATGACTACAGTTACAATTACATTAATAATACATTTAAATGAAAATAAAGAAATATACATATTATCAAGAGACCATCACTTAGGTAATGGTCTCTTGATATTATATATTGAGATAGCGTAGCTTCCGAGTTGGACACTGCCTACGATTAAAGATACTAGATTCTGTTAGGCACAGCTGAATATTCATACATTCATATTACATTTTTTTTTATAGAGTAGTTGTTTATTTGTTTTTTTAAATATACTAACAGAGCAAGCACATTTCAATTCAAGTCGATTTTCCCCCAGATTTTCGATGATATGTACTTAAATGTATGCATTCCGTAGTTTGTTCGTGTTTTTGGTCTATTAAAATTTAGATTGGCGGCAAATCTTGTATTATAGCAGTGATTTTTTTTGGCAAGTGCAATGTAATTAGAAAAGACGGATGGCATTTGTGTTCCACGCAGCGTTACAAAATCGTCAAAGCAGCTCGTATTTTCGGAAGCACAAGCCTGTTCCTCGAACACACCGGTTCATGTTTCAACCGTGTGCGATTCGGCGACGACAAAATACGAGCAAGACGCCTGTGGAGTTCCGATGCAGGGTTCTTCAATTCGCTCTCCGGCATTACTTCTTCTGCAGAACTAAACAGCAATTTGAAGTTGCACTTCTCTAGTTCCTCGGATTTTAGGTCTGAAAGTTCGGCAGCAGGATAACCTAAGGAACTTAACTGGTTCAATGGGTTCAATTGATCTTTCACAATACTAGCCAAAGGAGCAATAACCAAAACGACAACCCAACGACAACATTTGTTACTTTTTCCAAACCCAGTTGGGATTACAGCTAGAACATCTCTTCAAGACTAAAGATATCTAATAGCCTTGCTCCTGTTCTTTCTTTAAATTCATTGCTGAGGAAATTCTCGGTATGTTTGTCGCCATATTAATTGGTTTCTGCTCTTATTGCATGCCATGCATGAATAAAATTTAATGATTTCTCTCAATCACGCATTTTAGCCAATAGCAATACGCGGCCTTCTGAGTTATCAAAATAACGATAGGTTGCCGGCAGGCTCTCTCTTCCTTTCCTCCCTACCCCCTCCCCGCTCTTTTTTTCTCTCTCGCCCCAATCCCCCTAATCTACGCTCGCTACGCTCCGATACTCCAGAGCCGCAACGCAGGCTAACGCGCGTGCAACCTCGTTCCCAGGGGTATTTACGCGCCTAATCAAAGATGGCGTCGAAAGTACCCCTGGTACAGGCTGGTCATGTGACCCAAAAATACGCCCAATATATGGGCATATTTTGAAGCACATCCGCCATCTTGGATTCATCATCGCTGAAGAACGGTTAGCAGTTGAAGTGTGATCCCAATGAATTCCAACCGTACATTATTTTACTTGTACCCAGTTGCGAAGTGAGTATTAAAAAAGGCAAAAACGCTAAGTTCTGATGAATTTCTATCTGTTTTCAACGAATTTTGAACGCGCAATGCGAAAGACGACATCACCAGTTCATTTTTCAAATCAAAAATGTACGCGCTATTCGAAATTCTCCAATCAGCGCGCGCAAAATGTCTAGCCAATCAGTGGCCGAATCCCACCAGCCTGTACCAGGGGTACTTCCGACGCCATCTTTGATTAGGCGCGTAAAGACCCCTGGGAACGAGGTTGACGCGCGTGCTGTGTGCATGCCAATTCGTAATGCTGCTTCCGAAACCTATGGTCAAAGGTCAAAGTCGGACACGACATATAAAGTTATACGGCAAGTAAGGCCCGATTCAAACGTCGAACTTTTCATGCGTCGAACCTAATCAGATCAAAAGAAGCCGCCTAATTATCTTTTGTTTCAATTGCGTTCGGCGCATGAAGAGTTCGACGTTTGAATCGGGCCTAAGTGCAATAGAGTATGGCGTATAACATGACATGTTAATTTCAAAATGAGAAATATGCGGCCATCAAAAAAGTAAATACTTTAACAATATATTATGAAAGAACCCGGGGGATAAAATATAAAACAAAAATTAAAGAAAAAAACGAGTTCGTTATTTTTAAAACAGGGTATGACGAGTGGAGCACATAAGATAATAATAACTAATAATAATAATAAAGGTTTATCAGCATTCCACTGGGTGGCTCTTCTATGCTAATACTACAATAAATATAATACTACATTAATGCTATTGATAACAAGATAAAAGCTAAAACTATTGAATAGATACTGAAAAAATACATGACACTAAAATGTACTAATTTATTTATATATTTAAGGCAAGCAATGTAAAATGTGATTTGCATTTGCGCGTAAATTCTGTTGCGAGGGTACAATCCCTAATGTCTGCTGGCAAGCTATTAAACAATTTAGCTGCGCAATTCTGCAGAGTACCAGTAGTAGGTGGTACTACAGTTTACGTTGGCTAGATGATCGCACAACTCTTGCTGGTTTGTGTTCCTCTAACTGAAGATATGCTGGCCAATGCTCGTTGTAGAAGGCCTTAAATATTACCTTCGATAGGTGAAAATCTCTACGATAGCTTATAGGGAGCCATCCAAGTTTTAAAATATCTGACAAGTCTGCAAAATGATTAATTACAAAACCAGCAGCAGCGAGCTGGACACGCTTAACTAAGTAATAAGGAATAGGATAGTTAACAACATCAGTGTAGTCAATTTTAGACAAAACAAGGCTTTCAGCTAATTGTTTCCTCATATGAAATGGTGCAAAGTTTTTGAGTTTCTTAATTACAGCCAGGGTGCTGTAACAACTAGATATTTTGGACTGTACATTATCGTTCCACTTTAAGTTCTCCTGCACTTCGGTCCCAAGAAGCCTGGTGGTCTTGATCCTCTCAAGCTTGATGCCATTTGTAGTAAGACGTATGGGATGTTCATCAAGGCGATGTGCACGAGTGAGTTGTGAGCTTGCTGTGGTGTTCACTCTTCATACCAATGACCAATCGTGTTTCATGCTTGGGCTCTGCCTCGATCCTCTCCCGTGATATAGCAACACCCGAGGCAGAGCCGGAGCATGAAATACGAGTGGTCCGCGGTATAAAGAGTGAATAGCACAGCAAGCCCATCCGTAAGAGGCCTCTACTCTGCTGCAAGTTCAACTTTACTAAATTTATGCTTGGTTGAAACGTCTAATTTCTGCCATGCCGAATTCAATAGACCATTTTCTCAAGTATGCGCACCCAACAGGCTTGACGGGCCGGTAAATACTTCACGTGGGAATCACGTAGTGGTTTCCTATAACCCTCCCTATTATTTCAACCAATACTAAATCCAAGCTTATTTGCTCTGACGAAGGGCTAACGCTCGAAACGTCAGCTGCTACTCGCTTTCCACGGCGATTAGCATACCTCAATCGACTTTAGTTGATTACATACCAGTCTAAATCCAAGCTGCCTACATGAAGTATTTCTTGGCGGGCCGTGAGTTGTTAGCTTTTGGTAGACTCGTTCTGATGCGACAGCCTTTGTTATTCAAATTGTCGGCTATTGTTCAAAAATTGGCGGCTATTGTTCAAAAAGCGATTTGGCGGACCAATATTGCGTGCGCATACCTGAGAAAATGGTCTATTCAATAGACCAGTTCGCGGTTAATTCCGACTTTTTGAAAGTATATTCGGAAAATGTTTCGCACATGGCGCGAAATACAGTTTGTGTGAGAATCCGATGCCAAATAAATTCTGTAAAATCGGATTTCTGAAATATTCTTCAGATACAACCTACGTATTTTTGCAGGATTTTTGTTCACGGTATTTGCTTATGTATTTTCTATTGTGGATTTTTGTACCGTAGGTCTTTTATAGATCCGATTATTCCTGCTATTTGTCATCATTTTTATAAAGCTGGTCTGGCCAGCATCACTATATTTCTCGTAAAGCACTGACACGTTTAGTTCAGATTTGCTTGGTTTTTGGCTTTGCGCCACACATAATGATGCGTGACCCGATAACCAAGCTTTTCTGTGAGCTCTTACTAGATGCTTCTTAGCGCAGTGGCAGCGCAGTGGTAGTGCAGTGGCACCGAAGCCCGCGTACTGTTTGCTATGCCATACTGACGAGTTCTAATAAGAACGAAACAGCTGTCTATGGCTGCAATCTAGTTCGAGCACTTTTCATGTCAGGCCTAGCTAACCGTAGTGCTTTGTGTTAGAATTTTACGTTGTGTATATCACCTTTGCTGTATAGTCTTCGGACTTTTCATTCTTTACTTTAAGATACCAGATAAAAGATTAACTGATCGAAATTTGAGGGATGTAGCTGTGCTGGGAAGCGTGCCATTCTTTTTTTCAGTTTCCCATACATTGTCTGTAAATGTTCTCGCGAACTTCGACTTTGACAAATACTGTATGTCGCGCCTTGTTTGCACTCCTTTCAAAATGTCGGATTAACCGCGAACTGGTCTATTAAGGGACGGACCATTAGCCCCGATGCCCTGATAAAAAAAAATCCGCAGGGACAAGGCTCTTAAAACGGAACGGAACTTATATGGAACGGATGGCTCTTAAAGTTTACTTAGGACAAGAATTGTTAAGTACAAAGATAGCTAATTTTGGAATAACTTAATATTCCAAATTGAATAGATTAGTACATGAAATATTTTCCCAAAAAAACGTGCATGAAATCTTAGCCGAAAAAAAAATTGCTGAACAGCAACCTAGAGTAAAAAAAAAATCATGCAGCTTGAGAACCCCCTCCCCCTTAACTTTTCAAATGGTCCGTCCCTAAGTTCGGCAGAAATGCGACAGTTTATTTATACGCGAATTTAATAAGTCTCATTTTTGCCGTATTAAATCAACTGTCACAGGCTTCCCAGACTCTACCAATATTTCCGGCTTATTAGTCTGTTGGGTTACCTGTGGTTTATCGTTTAGTCTCAGAAGAGCTTATAATAGCCCACGTCCGCGATATGCTTTACTTGTCACGCACAAAGATTTCAATACGAGGCTCCGTGTTAAATTAAATTACTTCTTTTCTCTGTGAAAATTTAGCATAAGTAAAGCTCCTCTTCGTGTAAAACCACACCTACAATGTAATCCTTGTTACTTAGTTAGAATTCAAGTGTCTTTATCAGTGTTTGAACTAACATTCTCAAACTCATTAATAATTCATGACATAATCAGCCAACCAGGATCTCGTATTAGGTCAGGTGGATGACTTTGGAAACCCAATGAAACACCAGTTGAAAGTCACTAGTGTTTGAGAACTGATTTGAAACATGTGATAAAACTGTTCTTAATCTGCATATTCATAAACCAGTCAAACAAACTCCAACATGAATCAATACTTTTAGTCGTAAACTATTTCAACAAATGTGGTCCATGAGTTACATTTCATTTAGCTATGTCATTGACAAGATTCCATTGTCTTTCGGTAACTTAAACATTTCAGATTAACTATTTCAAATTAAAGTTTACCGTACAATTGTTAAAGTCACCGAAACAAAATGGAATCTTGTCCATGTTACCAGCAACTTGCTGTTCCACCTTCCCTTCGTTACTTGGCACTACGCTAGTGGTCACAGTGGCTGTTGCAGTTTCGTATTTAGGGCCTAATATTGCTGCTACACGCCCGCATTAAACAAACTAGTCGCACAAGTTACCCGCAAACAGTGAGCAGTTCTCGGCTTTATGCCTGCAGCCTTGCACATGTCTAGAAACATACGATCGAAGCTATTAATACCAACTTGCATTTTATCAAAATCGTGACTCTGCACCAGGCCTATATATAGGTACCCTGGTTCCAGAGGGGCTTGCTTCTTAACGAGAATTCGAGTCGCGAAGCGACTAGAACTGAGTCGCGAAGCGACGATAGTCGGGGAGCGAAGCGACGAGCGAACTTACCCAATGATATACATTTAGAACGAAAAATTACTCTCGTGAAACGTCTCAAAATCTCTGGCACCCAGGGTAATATATAGGCGGTAATACTCTACTAAACAAGGCTCGTGAATTTCACCTACAGAGTGGCATATATGCCTTACAACACGCGGTTCATATTTCAAATTAAGGAGCCCTCCATGAAACGATTTCGAAGCATTTTCTTCAAATCGGATATAGTTATCACCTATCTCAAAGTTAGTTAGGCAGATTCGCCTATGCTCGCCATTATAATAATACACTACATTCAACAACGACTTAGCTGAGTCCTTTCCTAGCAGTACTTTCTTCCAGAACTTTCTTTCCTCTTCATCAGTCACTGGCTGCTTCTCTTCTTGTTTGGATCGCAATACGACTCCAGTACGAGTTCCTTCTTTCATTTCAGCATCCAGTATTCTTCTAAAGATTACAAACCTGACAATAACACGACAACATGTTAGGATACTTATCATTTAAAATTTCCAAAGAACACTGCGACATTAAATACTGCAGTAGAATGTTTAAACCCGCAAATGTATAAATACAAATACCTTTTATCTGAAGGATCCAGCGGATTAAAATCCATGCTTGGGTTCTTTTCAACTAAGTACCGGCGAATGGCACATGCAATCTGGTACAGCGTTTTAGGAGGGTACGGGTCTTTTGAACTCTTTGCAACCTCCTGCACAAATTTCGACATCCAGTAGTTTAGTGTGAACGCGTCCAATTGTCCGATAAAGGCTGACTAAGTGGCTGAACTTTATGAAAGTCATACTCCTTAAAAAGTCCGCAAACCTCTATTGAAGCAAACTTCACCCTTCTTGTTCGCTGCCATTCTTCAAAGAGACTAGCCGCCCACTTGTTTTTATATCGAGTAGAGTTCGGTACTGACGTTCCCCCTCCTCTGCTGCTTTGGGACAGCGAAACCTTCCCTCCGCCATGGCAAACTCTACTGGCATGCAGTGATTTTTACATAAAAATGTAGGTTTCATTAAAAACAACAAATACGTTCTAATGATTTATGAATGCAGGTATCGTATTCGTGTGAGAAGTTATTTCTCAAACGAGAGCGCGTTGTTTATCAGGGATTCCAAACACCTCGAAACAACAAAAAAACATTGTTCTCGGTGTTTGGAACCGCTGATAAAGAACGCGCTCTCGTTTGAGAAATATAACGTATCGATCTTTATCTGGTGTTACGTTGGTATCAAGATTAATCTGTCACTTCTATTCATGTGAAGCCACACCTATGATGTCATCCTTGTTACTTAGTTAAAATTCAAGTGTCTTTATTAGTGTTTCTCAAACTCTTTAGAAATTCATGAGATATCCATCGAATGGAGGAACTGTATTTGGTCACATGCATGGGCCTTAATACCCGGTGAAACCCTTGTTCGAAGCTTCGTCAGGTGGATGCATCTTGACATCCAATGAAACACCAGTTTTAATGTTCCAAAATATACAGCTCTGTATAATTTCTCTCTGGACAGATATTCCTCTATTATTCACACTCGTCTATGTCTAGATGTGTGTGCTCTTAATTTTTATCTTTTCAAAATTGGGTGTAATATATCCCCGGCATGTTTCTGTGGCTTTGAAACTGAAAATATCAATCATTATTCATTCATTGTCCGATATTTTCTGCTCATAAGTTAAAACTACTCTCCTCTGCTGCTCGATTTCTTGCTGACAGTCCGAGTTACAGATACTAAAGCTTTTCTTGTTTGGATCTTCACAACTTTCAGTGGATGAAAATGCTGATATTTCCTATTTTTTCCAATGCGTAATTAAAGAATCTAATCGGTTTCAAAAGCGTGAGTTCTAATTTCTTGCCATCATCTATCAACACCATTTTATTCGCAGTTAGCTACCTAGATGATGCTCTTGGGGTAAACTCTGCATATTAAATGTTTAAATAAAAAAAACACCAGTTCCAAACGTACTAGTGTTTAATACAATTTCCAACCCGAAATCTGTCTTAATCATCATATTCATGAACCACTAACTACTTATATACTGATAGACTACAAGTAAAGAGTGAAGAAGTAAAGAACAACATAGAAAGAAAAAGTGTTCCTCCACTTGAGCCCGACTACTTCTACTAAATCTTGACCAATACGCTACCGAGTATGCTAGTTGAATTTATTGCCAGCAGAAAAAGAATAATATGTCATCTATGGAATAATTATATACAACAGTCAAACGGTATCTATTCATTCCTATACTACGCAACACGCCCAACGCGTACAAAATCATAATAACACTACAACTAGTGGAGTGTGACAGTGCCGGATGCCTGGTGGACAGCAGCAAACGGCAAACGAGAAAACTACAAAGACGAGAACCGTAACGGAAGCAAGCATAGAAAGAGACAAGTATATAAATAATCTATCGATCGAAATATCTAGATACAATTAGCTTATCATCTGGTAATCTAATGGCAACAGCCTAAAATTTCTTAACTATCTTCCGTCTCTGGAAAAGAAATTGGAAACCGCATGAAGTTGGAATACACCACCAGAAGTAAATAATACTGAAGTAACACAGAGCATAAAAGGAATACTGACCGCTTAGAGCAAAAATAATCATGTGCTCAGGTAAATATGAACCACATGCATGCTTCGTAACGATTTGAATTCATTACCATCTTATAAAGGCTACAAACGAAACAGATGAAACATTGCCCTTAAATGAAAAAGAACTTATTCTGGCCACCAAGAGATTACAATTCTATTCACGGGTTTCTTTCAGTGTAGTAGTTTTCCTAGCAATTTCATGGATGCCTCAGTTTGTTTTACCGAAACGTAACGAAATATCAGTTGAAGATAGACCTGCAACTTTATGGCCCGTCAACACCATACATGCAAGGCTTCCTTAACTAGGCACATGCAGGTGACTTGCAATGAAGCTTCAAAAAGACAAAATTAATCTCTAAAATACGAGAAAACAACAGAAATGAACACGGGTAAAACAATAAGAACTTCGCGATCTATTCTCTTTTCCCCAATGAATCCATGCATTCTCGTATTCCTACAATCGTGAACGATGCCTTGAAACACATCTGATAAGGAGGAAGTGAACTGCTAGCCTCGGCGTTTGAGGAGATGAACGATGCCTTGAAACACATCTGATAAGGAGGAAGTGATCTGCTAGCCTCGGCATTTGAGTAGATGTTCAACCTGTCATGCTCGGCTCAAGACTCCGACCTGTGGGAAGACCGTTGACAACAAAACAAAAAGAGTAACATGAGAAAAACATGCATCATACCGCTGTATTACACGTGTGCAGTTCCCTCTTCAATAAATTTACACTAAATTTAGGACATGGAGAAAACACTTGACTTTTAGTTTCTACTCGATAAACAGAGCATGATCGACAGCAAAGGGTACATGTATTCCTAATTAAATACGTATATCAATACTTCTTTGCAGAATCAGAAAATACTGATCCATTTGTTTGATAAAAATGTGGTGATCCAAAATTCGACCTTAAATACGATCGATGCAGTGTGAAAAAGACGATACTGAAATCACACTACACTAGTAGTACATCCCTTAATCTAAGGTCAGGGAAATCCGTTTAAAACAGATCAATTATATTTCAGAATCTTAAATAACATTCTAATATATGGTATACCTAATCATTCGCCCCCTAAGATGCTCACAGTTAAACTTTTATCATCACAGTTCCAGCCCAATTGTTACAAATCACTCCAACATTTGTATCGAAAAAACAACGGGTTCAAGATCGGAATAGTTAACCGGACTAGAACTGACTGAAAATCATTTTGAACAGCTTAGGGTTAACAACCCATTATTGATATCTATATCCAACAAATGAAATCTGGTCTCGAGGAATCCAACGAGTCTGAAAACAAAATTGTAACGTTCGATGGCCGAATATAACTCGAGATTCTCAAAGATTACAATAACCAAAGGACCACCTTCTTTACGCCGCCATCTTGGATCACTCCTCGACCCATCGTGCACTGCGGCCCATCTATATAGTACCCAGTCCACTACATCTACCCCTTAATGCAACTAAAGGATACATAATGTTCTCTGTTCCCAAAGTCCATAACTAACAATAGGCTTGTTTCCAAGTGTTCAATAAACACACAGTTCATATCTAGCAAAATGTTCATTTAGTAAAGTCTTTGAACCTGGCGGGTTCCTTCCTCTCTCTTGTGGAACGTCGTAATCCCAGTGTTTCATTCGGTGACTCCAGAGGTACTTGCTCTACATATGGCTCGTGGTGTGGCTGCACAGTGGCCTCTGGCATAATTTGTACATGTACAGGTGGTCCAGGCACTGTCGGAATCTCTACTAGTGTTGGCTCGTGCAGCTGTGGCTGGTGGTATTGTGGCCTCACAAACCGTTTCACATGTGCAAAGTTCCTCTTGATTAGGACATCACCCCGCTCAGTGACCAGCATGTCTGGGTCATACAGTGTAGTTAGCTTGTTCTCTCTTCTATTTAGCAAAAGGACTTCATCTCCTTCTTGTAAATCTGATTCAGTTGCTTTTCTGTTTGCTGTATCTTCCCCTCGCTGTTTACACTCTGCATCCTTGTCGCTTGCCTCCAAGCCTGCCACTTCTGACTCTTCCTCGACTCCTTCAAACAGAGGTAACTTTGTTTTCAACTTTCGACCATACAATAGTTCCGCTGGGCTAACACCAGTTGTACTGTGTGGAGTTGATCGGTATGCAAGTAGAAATTTCTGTAGCTCGTGCTGCCATGGCTTTTTTTCAGCTTGAGCTGCCCTCATGGCCTTAAGCAAAGACCGATTTTGCCGTTCAACTACGCCATTTGCTCTTGGCCACAGTGGGATGGTCTTCACATGTTTGATCTCTCGCTCTTCCAGAAATTCTTCTATCTCCCTGCTTACAAGGTTGGGCCCATTGTCGGGTCGGTGCGCAATGTTTCTGGAAGACCATGACGCGAAAAATGCTTGTCTAGGCACTTGATGATCATGCTGCTGGTGGTACTTCTTATTACATCTACTTCAATCCATCGGCTGTAATAGTCTACCGTAACCAGCAAGTGCTCTCCGCTTGGTAGGGGACCTATTAGGTCTGTTGCGAGATTCCTCCAGGGTTTAGTCGGCATTTTTTGTTTTCACAGCTGGGATGGTGACTTCTGGGGTCACAGCCTGGCACCCAAGGTATCTCCTGCAGTGTCTCTCAACCATGGCACTCAAGCCAGGCCACCACAATTTGCTCCTCAGCCGTTCCTTTGTCTTTACCACACCCTGATGACCCTCATGGGCCAAGTCCAATACTCAATCACATAACTGAACTGGTACAATGATTCGCGACCCCCGGAGAACCAGTTTTCCAATTACCGTAATTTCATCGCGTATCAATTTGTAGCTGCTTGGAGCTTGGGGCCAATCCCCTGTCTTCCAACACCGACGAACGAGAGAAAGTTCTTCATCTTCAGCCGATACCCTCTCCATCTCTTTGGTTGTTAGAACTTGTGGAGTAGCATTGATCGCTACCATCCTGACGTACTCTTCTGATGCATTGCCACGATGTGCTGATGCTGGTATCCTTGTCAAGCGGCTTAGGCAATCAGCAATGTTCTGACCAGAGGGTATATGTCGCACGGTGTACTTGTAGGGCATTAACTGCAAAACCCATCTCTCCACTCTTGCTGAAGGCTTTGACCTGGGACCATAGATGGTTTCCAGAGCCTTACAGTCAATGACCAGTTCGAACGACTCTAGACCAGCCAAGTAAAGGTTAAATCTCTCGCATGCCCATACGACCGCAAGTGCTTCTTTCTCAGTCTGACTGTAGCTACATTCAACATCACTGAGGCTGCGACTTGCAAAACAGACTGCTCTCTTGATTCCCCCTTGTTTTTGAACAAGTATGGCCCCAAGTCCCACAGGACTGGCATCGGTTACGACCTCAGTTGGTGCATCTTTATCATAAAAAGCCATCATGGATGCATCTGCCAGCTGATTCTTAAGTGCCTTAAATGCTTTTTCTTGGTCTGTTCCTCAGTACCATTTGGTGTTTTGGCGCATTAGCTTTCGCAGAGGCTCGGCAGTAGTCGCAAAATCTGGTATGAACCTTGAGGAAAAAGTTATCAAACCAAGGAAACTACGCAACTCAGCCACATTTGTAGGAGCCACAGCTTCTCGAACTGCTCTCACTTTCTCTTGTGTTGGTCCCACTCCATGTTTACTTAGAATCAATCCCATGAACTCAATCTTGGCCATTTACATCTTGCATTTGTCCTTGTTGAGAGTTAGATTCCTTTCCTCCAGCCGTTTCAGAAGTGTTACAAGGTTCTTATCGTGCTCCTCCATGCTGCTACCATGAACCACAATATCATCTGCTATATTAGTTGCTCCTGGGCAACCTGAAATTGCCTGCCTAATAATATGTTGATACTTTTCAGGAGCACTATTAATACCAAAGCTTAACCTCTTGTAGCGGTAAAGGGAGTCACCTACTGCGAAGAGTTTTCATCCAGTTCAATTTGGTGGAATCCCATGTTCATGTCCAACTTCGAGAAAACAGTGCTACCATTCATCTCCTCAAGCACTTCGTCTACAGTTGGAATAGGCAATTTTTCTCTCATTATTGCTAAATTAGCACATCTCATATCAACACAAATTCTTATGTTATCCTTGTGTGGTTTGGGTACAAATACCGCTGGACTCACCCATGTAGTTGGGCCAACAACCTTCTCAACAATATCAAGGTCAATCAGCTCATTGACATTTTTCATTACTCAATCTTTCAATGGATATGGAATTCGTCTGGGCTTCTGAGCTACTGGCACTACTTCAGGATTGATATGCAATGACAGCTTGTAGTCAGAAAGTTTTCCAACACCTTTGAACACCTTTGGGAACATCCTTGTAATGGTGCTCATGTCACTCGTTATGGAGCAAACACTAATCTCCCCCAAAGCTTCCTTTCCAACTTGAAGAATATGTAATCTCTTACTTGCTGGACTACTCAACAAACACCTGCCCTTTCCGTCTGTTACAAGAAATGTTTCCTCAATTTTCCGTCCAAAACGCTCAATGCTTGCTTCAAATTTGCCAATTACTGGCAAATGTCCATCACCATAAACACGGAGCTTTCTGTTGTCCGGTTGAAGCTTTGCCTTTAGCCCCCTTTTCTGCAAATCCCTGAACTCTTTTTCTCCCATAACTGTTGACTGTGCCCCCGAGTCAACAAGCATCTTGACCTGAATACCATTGACTTTAACAAGTACAACATTATCCTCACTCTCTCCAGCAAGATTGACAATAAATGCAAATGGATCATCACTCTCATATTCTACTTGGTGGACTTGTCGACCTTGTATTTCTTTCTTGGTGCCTTGTTGGGCTCGATTTACTTTTGTGTATCTGGCTAATTCCTCATTATGACCATCGCTCTCACTCTTACAACTGTAATGATCTGTGCTTTACTAGGTAAGTAACAAGATGACAGACCCTGATAAGGACCCGGATGTATACAGATAGCCCGAGTGGCCACAGGGAGCCCAATATCATTACATCTTCCTTTCTCTTAACAAAACAATAACGCATAACGATGAAACTAACTGTGGAATGTTCATGCGACAGTCCTGCAATAAAGTCAATAGATTAATATTTAACATAGTCCTTCATCCAGGCAGGTTCCCTTCTGATACGGCTACTCCGTTGCCCTTTCGGAGGCCCCTCCTGAGCAGCTGTACTTTCTTGCTCCTCTTCCTGGCCTTGGTCATCGGAGCTCAAGTTGTCACCGTCCTGCAGGCAACTGGGTGCCACTGGAAATAGCTGCTGTCGATTTCTGCGATAAATGTCACCTTGAGCATTCTCCACTTTATACGATCTAGGGGCAATCTCTTCTATTGCTTTTGCCTTCTCCGACCACATACCCCCCTCTCTCATTCTTACTGTATCTCCGGTTTGAAGAGGAGGATGCACTACAGTTCCCCGGTTATAATACTTGCTCTGATTCTCCTGTTGGTGAGCCTTTGAATGCACCTGTTCCGATGAGCGCGAGCCTACAATACCAGAGAATCTGCTTAACCTGGTACTAACGAATCGACCCTTGAACAGTATGTCCGTTGGGGACTTCCCACATTCCATTGGTGTTGTTATGTAGTTTAAGAGGGCTAGATATGGGTCTTCCTTTGCATATATGGCCTTCTTCAGTAAACGCTTCACTGTTTTAACACCTTTTGGTCTCCCTCCCTGCTTCTTCCCATGCCCCACTACGTTAACCATGCCTTCATCTTGGGCCATTTGTTTAGTCTGCGTCTTTACTAGTTCATTAGCCTTACATATAGCAATGGCTTTCTTCAATTCTAATTTCTCGGTCTTCAACAATTTCTCCCTCAGTTTGCTCTCTCTTATTCCGACCACTATCTGGTCTCTAATCATTGAATCCTTCTAGTCTCCAAATCCACAAGACTTAGCTTTCTTCCTAAGCTCAGTTAGAAATTGTTCAAATGACTGACCTTCTTGTTGCGTCGTGCACCGAAGTTTATACCTTTCCACTGTCTCGTTTTTCACCTCCTGGCAGTGATCTTCGAATTTCTCCAGCACAACTTTATAATCCTTGTCCTCACCGTCCTCAAATGTGAAAGTCGCAAACACTTCTCGAGCCTCTGGGCCAGCCACGGTAAGCAAGATGGCTATCTTGCGAGTCGCACTTGCCTTTTCAAGGTCTTTCGCCGCTAAATACCAGTCAAACTCACGTTTGAACTTAATCCAATTCTCCTGAAGACTTCCACTGAGATCTAGTCGAGCCGGCTTCTCAAATTCCTCCATTGCAGCGTACTTTTTTAGCGAGATTTACTCCTGGTACCATGTAATGATCTGTGCTTTACTAGGTAAGTAACAAGATGGCGGACCCTGCTAAGGACCCGGATGTATACAGATAGCCCGAGTGGCCACAGGGAGCCCAATATCATTACAACAACATACTGCCCAATGATTCCTTTTTCCACAGTTGGCACAAGTCTGGCCGCGGGCTGGGCATGTTTTATCTCGAGCGAAGTGTCCCAGTTTGCCACATGCAAAACACTTCTGCTTAGCTTTCCAAGCTCCTCCGCGTTGTGCCACGTTTCCTTGATTTTGGACGACATTCACACCATCATTTTGCTCTCCAACTCCTGCAATCTGGTTCGCCTGACGCCTTGCCGTCTCCCGCGCTCGAGCCTTATCCATCGCTTGTCGAAGTGGAATATTTGGTATCTCGAAAAGTTTCATTCTCAGTTCTTGAGAAGAAATGTTCTCCAATAGTTGATCTCTTATCGCTGTATCAATCTCATTTGGCCCATAGCCACAGTGTCGTGCTTGTTTACGAAGCCGCATGACGAAATAATCTACATCTTCTCCCTGTTCCTGCCTCAATTGCCTAAGAACATGCCTCTCGTAGGCCGCGTTTCCCTCTACTCGGAAGTAATTATTTAACTGTACGCACACACTCTAGATACTCGTTGTCGTTGTCCTCTTGGTCTGCAGGAGGTGGGACAACTGGTAGATTCTCGTAAATATCCTGTACACCTGAACCCGCTCGATATAACAGCTCGTTTTTCTTCCTACTAGGGGCTTGCAAATTTGCTTTTCCTTCAGCGAAGAATGTAAAATTCCGAAGCCAAATTCTCCATCGTTCCGCGAGCTGTGATTTACATACATACATACATACATACATAATCTTTATTTATACACGGAAAGTCTCATTCACATATGTGCTCTTCCAGAGAGCCGTGTTCTAACCTAAGCTATTTAAAAAATGCTTGTTAATAAATAAATAAAATTATAATTATACTAGTTGAGTAATAATTATATATATATACAAAGTCATGAAATTATTCCATTAACATACTAAAGTTATATTGTTCATTTAATTAATCTAAAATTAATGGCTATTATTAATGTAATTTAAAAAAGTTGTTCTTGATTGAGCTTGTTGAGCTCCGATTGAAAGGGAGTTCCAGAGGACTGCCCCTCTGTAAGAGAAACTCTTTTTGAGTGCTTCTGAGTTAGGTCTTGGGATAAATAGGTTCTGGTTGGAGCAACGAAGATTGTATCTGTGAACATCATTCGTTTTAGGGGCCAGTTACATCCAATGAAGCAAATTTTTCCGCCATTTCTGTTATGAACCTTCCGTATTTATATCCTCGTCGCCAATGTAACGTTCGATGGCCTAATATAACTCGAGATTCTCAAAGATTACAATAACCAAAGGACCACGTTCTTTACGCCGCCATCTTGGATCATTCCTCGACCCATCATGCACTGCGGCCCATCTATATAGTACCCAGTCCACTACAAAAATGTTAATAAAATACAATATAAACTGAAAATATAAACGATGATTACACTTCCAGCCCGATTTTAAATCAGACTTTACAAACGAATTTCAGTTAACAGACTTAACTATATATAAAGACAAATTTTACAAGCAAAATTAAAATTATCAATTAATGTACATAATACCGCGGAAATGCAAAGATATACAACTAGTAATAACAGTCTGAACGAATAACAAGTAGATGTTAAAGTGCAACTAACCCCTTTTGCAATTTTTATACATATGAATCTTTGAAAGGTTTTGAGTACTTCTGCGAAGAAATTTTTGGCTTACAGAGAATACTCTACGTTCTAGGCTTGTTTGAAATGGTGAAAATTTGACCTTTCCTGACCCATGACCGCGCAAGAAAAAGCCTGGGTCGATTCTTGATCTTACGTCACCTCATTAATGCATTATTCTCCATGGCGCCTTTCTATAACAACAACATCGATATATAGAGAATATACACAGTCTGTGAGTTATTAGTAAAGAAAACAGTTATTTTAGAGTAAATGCTAAATATTTATTCAAATTATTGCAAAGTCGAATCAGTTGGATGACGTAAGATCAAGAATCAACCCAGGCTTTTTCTTACGCGGTCATGGGTCAGGAAAGGTCAACATTTCATCATTTTAAACAAGCATAGAACATAGAGTATTCTCTGTAAGCCAAACAATTATTCGCAGAAGTACTCAAAACCTTTCAAAGATTCATATGTATAAACATTGCAAAAGGGGTTAGTTGCACTTTAAGACAAAAACTTTAAACACGTTATATTAATATATCGCAATATATCCCAGAAATTCCTTGATTTTGTGAGACACAGACACTTCCAACGATTTGGATTGATATCCGAGCAATGGTACGTGATAATAAATTTCAAATGATCCAAATTACTACTGAGTAAGAGAAAAACAATCCTTCTCTTAGCCTTTCGTTAAAGAATCGATAAAGTAACCGAAATGAACCACTTCATACTTCAACTATAGAATGACATAATACTGGGTAACTGAATGACTAAGAGTAGTAATAACTTACGGCCTTCTGTCAGCTACAAAAACATATTACGAAGAGTTTGCTGAAAATTCACTCTAAATCTGTTACGTAATAATTCATGAATTGCATTCCCAGTGAAATTTGGATGATTCAATGAACTCCTGATTACTGTAGTTAAAAAATAACTGAACAAGAGCGAGCTTTATACATAAGCTATATAAAAGCAACTGATATCCGCAAACCTCAAACTATCAATGTTTATAATTATAGAAGGAAATCCTTAACATTAAAGACTTAGATCATTAACTCTCAAGCAACTTCGCCTATAGTTTATAGAAAACATCAGGCAATAATTCAAAAATCAATGTCACCTAAACAAAAATTGAAGAATCTTAAAAATAATCAAAGACTGATCGTATAACAACTGAACTCATTAATCGAAAGGTTTCTCTTGAAAAAACAATCTGGTTGGCGTTTGTAGAGGGACTTACGACCCGTTGGTGTTGAGAAGCTCGATCTGCACGCGCACATGCACGTGTGATTGGACGGCTGACCATGGCCGGCAAGGATCCCGAGATAACAGTTCCTCCAAATATATCCGGTTCTCCCACAGAGGAGACGAGAATTCATAGGAGAAAAAAATAGACAAAGAAGAATCATGTCAAAAGGCGTGTAAAACACATAAGGAGCACTAAATGTTATGTACTACGTTGTAGAACTGAATTTTGAAATTCTCAAACTTTTTATACTGCCTCGTTGACTGATCTTGACTCAAATCTTTTGCGACTATACAACAGTACGAATACATACCTCCACGTAGAGTTTCACACGTATCCTCTAATTTACCTCTTAATAACAGAATAGAGTACGCCGCCTTCCAAGGAAACTTGATAGAATCTTTAGCTCAAACTCAGTGCTCTACCGTTGTGTTTCAACGCTGAAGGTTCTTGGATAATAGTTCCTCCAAAATTGTCCGATTTTCCCGTGGTGGAGACGAGAATTCATAAGAGAAAAGATAGACAGAAGAATCATTAATGTCAAAAATGCCTTGCAAAGCACACGACGAGCCCTAAAAAATTGTGTCCTACATTTTGAAATGTTCTCAATCTTCTACTGCATCGTTGACTCAAACATTTCGTGAATATACGACGTGTTCAAAAACATTACGAATATATACGTACTTTCTCGTAGAGTTCCATACGTATCTTCTACTATAAAATCTCCGTCAGAAAGTTTGGCTGACTTGTGGCTGTCCAGCAAGCGAGAGAAAGAATTCTAAACTGATTGGTCTTTATATACCTCAAATATGAATATTAAACATAAATTGTACAAGAAAAGAAACTAATGAACTATCACTTAATTAAGTGATAAACAAATAGCTACGTGCCGTTATGAAGACGCTTTCCAACTCACTTTGTTACACTGGAAAGCCTCAATACCTCCGGACTAACGCCTCCGGACTAAACTAAAACAGGAGCAGAGGGTCGATGCAGGAGGTCGATGCAGAGGGTCGATGCAGGCCATGGAATTGAGGAAGACGGCAGATGAGATAGTGATATTTTAATGCAATACTGTATTTCATGTTCTGTAAGGGATATCACAGATTATATTAGCTAGAGTTCTGCATATGTAGCTGTATATTGTAAGTAGTTGTATATATAGAAATATATAAATAATTTCTAGCACTTTTTATCCCACTATACAATATTATTGATTAATATTGCAATAGCTCAGTCAACCAGCACACGCTCTCAACTAAAGAGCTTCCGATTCATGGGTTTGAATCGCAACCAAGACATCTGGTTCTTTTCTCTTCTTTTTTTAAACATACTTAATTTTATTAACATTGTAGGTCACCTTTCCTCGTTGGTATTTCTCTCATCAAAGTGTATTATTTTCGATACAAAAAAAACACTAGCCACGATCAGATAGGCTTGCCTATGTATAATCTTAATTATTAATTGGTTTTATCCTATTCAAATGTATCAGAATCAAACATCTGTAAATGAAAAATCTAACTACACAGTATGGAACATCTGTAAATATACAAAAAGAAATAGAAACAAAATGAAACAGCCACGTATTTACCTTGAAAGCAGGTGCTGTCATCATGAAGCTCAAATAATCAGAAACTGTTCTACCATGAAACCAAACCATGGGTTGTGCAACACACAATTGAGTTCACCGTGGTATGTTCTTTCATTTACCATGTTTTGCATCATCACATGGTCAATTTTGTTGTGGATTCACTCAGGTACAACACCAAGAAATCCACAACCATTCGACCATGAGATGATGAAACACGTGATCAATAAAGGTTAGCAATACTCCTTTAGGTGTTTTTAAAATTACAAAATGTAGACGTGCTTGAGAGAATGCAGTGTGTATAACCAATGATACATACATGTACAGTGCAAATACTGTAACCTGGGCCACAGATAAATTCAAAATATTAAGTCTACAAAACTAGTCCATCAAAGCTTCCTTTTACCACATCAAACCTCGAGCAAGTTTAAATGCTACAATGTATTATATCATGCATGTAATACTGATTAGCTAAACAAACGTAGGAAAATGTTGAAACGTGATTGGTTTTCCTTGTCTAAGCGGCCCCAGTTACAGTAGTCACACAGTAAAAATATATATAAACATAAGTTATGATTGAGGTTAGTGGTTTTTACTTATTTTACAATTACAGAGACGAATATTGCAAAGTTCATGTCCCTCTTCCGCACAACATTCCCGCAAGTAAGAATATTTCCAAAGCTCCATTTTCTAGAGCTTCACGTGGCAACCTGGATTCGAAAGTGGAAAGTAGGTATATGTTTCCATGGAGAGCAAGGAGGAGAGTCAACACACAAGATGTTCAACACACTACACCACAATTGTAATGCTGTTCCAGAGGATTTGAGAAGACTGGGACTGATGATTAAGGACATCTTCTGGAAGTTTATCTCCAAACCAGAGAGGCAGTGCCACAAATAAAGAGGAGATAAAATGAAAAGTTGAATAAAAACCTTCAATTTCAAAGGAATAAGGTATGCCCATCCCCCGGCACTTGTGGGGCATTTGACATTTTTGAATCAGAGCATTACAAATACCCCACTGTGGGGTCAGCTGTTCAGCTAAGCAAATATCCCACTGTAAGAGATTTGCACTTGTTCCATAGCGTCCCTTATCTCTTATAAACATTGATGTAAAATTCGCTATTTTGACTCGATCTATTTGAACAATTCCCATCCCAAAAACGTTTCTTTGCTGGTAGTGATAAATTCTTCTCCACAAGGCCAGAAACTCAGTCAAATGCCCGGGAGGGGATGGGCACGTTTGGAATTGATATAGAGACAAAATAAATAAAGAGCAAACATCTGTACACTGATGGCTTGTATGTGTCCTTCACTGACGAATCCATCTCATTCAACACAAATACTTTACTTAAGAAACGTTATTCTAGTTCTCTTTCATTAGTGACCGTGATCGTACAACAACAAGACAATTCCACACAAATGTGGAATTAAACAATTAGGCCAATGTTTCCTTTCATGCATTCTTAGACTATATATATTTATTCATATACATTCTTTGAGAAAGTGATTACGAAGGTAAAATGAAGTACAAAAATCGAGTCAAAACAGTGAAAAGTACTGGAAAATTTTGCACACAATAAACAGTTAAAACACACTGACAGGACACATAACTCATAAGCTATTTTTTTCTTGAAGTAATCTTGAAGCAGCTCTTAAATCAATAAAGAATATGTTTGTCTCGATTTGATTGCCCAGATTTATGCCAGTACCAAGCGTTTATAAGAATACAAAACTACCTTTGACATTTTAAGCTTTGAATAGCACTGTTCAGGGTTGTTCATACCAGGTTTTATGGTAATCGTCGAGTTGGCGTTGGATATACCCGCGAAAACCAAGCACGCTCTCGAATGACGCCGATTTAGATTTATGCAGTGCGCATGCTCAGACTAAATTTACCACGCGAAACGGCCGCGCTAGAAGCAAGTAAAGATGTACAGCTAAGTTTCTGGACTTTGCAAACACTTCTGCACTTCTTATGTTTAAATAACGTCTTTCAAGAGTGTGTTTGCAATGTTAATATGAACAGGACGAGGTAGGCTGCTAGACTCACTGAAATCCTTTACTTGATCAATCGAGCATTGTGTTAAAACATATACATTGCTTACAATTATTTCGTTTTTCTCCAGTATGTGTTCCAATATGCTTAGCTAAGCCACCAGGTCGACTGAGATCCTTTCCACACTGCTTGCAATTAAATGTTTTTTTCTCTTGTGTGTGTTCGAACATGCGTAGCTAGGTGAGCAGATTGTCTGAAATCCTTTCCGCATTGCTTACAATTATATGTTTTTTCTCCAGTGTGTGTTCGAATATGCTTAGCTAGGCCACCAGATCGAATGAAATCCTTTCCACATTGCTTACAATTATATAGTTTTTCTCCAGTGTGTGTTCGAATATGGTCAGCTAGGTGACCAGATTGACTGAAATCCTTTCCACACTGCTTACAATTATATGGTTTTTCTCCACTGTGTGTTCGAATATGCTTTGCTAGGTTACTAGAATGACTGAAACATTTTCCGCACTGCTTGCATTTAAATAGTTTATCTATAGTTTCAGTTGGAACATGCGATCTTACATCTCTTAATTTACTAATTTTCTTGCTTCTTTGTTTGCACTGGGATAATTTTTCATCATTTTGTATATTGCAGTGGCTGAATTTCAATGGCTTAAGTGTTTCTTCCGATTTTGTTGGAACAGACAGATGAATTATCTTCATTACCTTGGACTTATTCTTGGTAGTACAATCATTTGTGTTATTTAACACATCATTAGATTTTTGTTGTTCTGTTGGCATTCCCCTGCATGATACAATATCTGTTGTCTTCGCACTCTTCTCTTTTCCCGGTGTGACGGATATATTTCCGAAGTTCCTGTTGACCAAACTCTTGTCGTTTTGGCAAACCTCCGCTCCATGAATCACGTTGCCAGGTCCTGATTTGGTACTATCCTGTAATTCCTGTATTTTATCCAAATTATTATCTCCTATGTCATTTTCATTGGCCGCAAAGCGTTCGACAGCTTTGCTATTAGATGCAGGTTCTTGCTCTATACTTTCTGTTGGTGCACGTCTTGATACCAGCATTGCAGTTACATGGGGTAGACAAGACGTTCTGACTAATTTGTCTTCAGGAAGAAGCTGTTCCTATGTATTAAAGAATGAATGAATCATCTGACTCAGCACCAATATCATGGATGTACCTCATCCTTATTTAAAATGTTAACAGTAACATTTTTAAGAGAAAAATGTATTGTAGACAAGGGATCATGAATTAAACAAACAAACGAACAGTAAATTTCTTGGCCAAACATGTAAAGGGTGAAGTACACTTCCAAGAGGCAAGCTTCTTTAAGGTTACCGGATACCTTCAGGGTCCGTTTCCAGTCTAAATTATGCAGTGCTTCGAGGAAACATAGTAGATAAATCATCCATGTATCATTTTAAAGCCTATAAAATTGGCTACAGGAATATATTTAAAAAAATTGATTCTTTGAAAATCTCGAATTTTCCGCGATCCCGCTTCTCCGATCTAGTGAGAAAATATTTTATTTAAAAAAAATCTGTTTGCCTTGTCGCATTTCAGAGGAATCGTATTACGAAAGAGTGTCGGGGAATTTCAAAATTCGATTTAGTTCAAAAGTTATCATGCTCTTCGTGAAAAAGCGAAAACATAATCCGAGTAGATATGCGAGAAACTCCGTCAAGCTCTCTTTTTAGAATTTCCCAATTCGCCGACAAAGCCAAAGTGAATAATAATAATAATAATAAGAAATTTATATAGCGCCATATCCACTAACTGCACTATGGCGCTTTACAATACTACAGTTAAAAATATAAAATAATAATTATAAAAATGTTTGTTTAAAAAGATAAGTCTTAAGACTAGATTTAAAAATGGTAAGGGTATTGCTTGTCCTTATTTGAATGGGCAGAGCGTTCCACAGCCTCGGCGCAGCCACCGAGAATGCCCTGTCACCATAGGTCTTTTGGTTAGACCTCGGGGCGACCAGAAGGCGTTTGCCAGCTGATCTAAGACTACGACAGGGATGATATGAATTCAATAAACTACTAATGTAAAGAGGTGCTAAATTGTTAAGGGATTTAAAAACTAATAATAATAACTTAAAAACAATCCGTTTTTCTACTGGCAGCCAATGGAGCTCCATCAGTAGCGGCATAGCACGAGCATACCTCGACTTGCGCGATACAAGCCGGGCGGCACAATTTTGAACGGATTGCAGTCTCTGCGTAAGATATTTTGGCAGACTATACAGAAGTGCGTTACCATTATCCAATCTAACACCTAGAGACGCCTCGAATGCCAGCATAGTTGGTAGAGGAGACACCGATTTGCAGGCATCTGAAACAGCACGGCAATAGCGAGATCGTTTCAAGCGATTCTGAGGAGTGTAGGTTTTTGTCGAGGGTCGAGGGTCGAGTGTAAAAAGTCGAGGGTCGAGCGTAAAAAGTCGAGGGTCGAGTGTAAAAAGTCGAGGGTCGAGTGTAAAAAGTCGAGGGTCGAGGGTAAAAAGTCGAGGGTCCAAAAATTTGCGTAAATTTTTATGACAAAAAAGTTTACCGGTAAATAATTTTGCGAGTTATTCGTCATCAATACTCGCCCGTCCCCGCTTAACAAGCTTTTCAAATCCGTGTGACATGTCAGTGCCCGGTCATCTGGCGGCATTCTTCTTTGCAGTAGGAGTATCTTCATCCTTTTCATGCGTCTTGAGTGGGATTTACTTATGTATCGTCTCAGCAGAAAAATAGCAAATCCTGCAACAAAACCGGCATCACGAAACACTCGGTAAATTAAACTGCTGACAAGCATGACCGCCTTGTCTGTATAATGAAAGCTACATGTACTTTTCGTTTTAATTAACATACCTCTCGAGTTTCGTAAATCGTGATTAGTTTTTACACTTTTTGAATAGTGATTTAGGTCGCTAAATCTTGCTTAACCTTCTCGTGTGACCTCAGCCAGTAACAAGGAACTCACAAAGCTATCCGCTCGAGACGACGAAGCACATGTATCTCGAACGGAGGCTGGGCTATTCAGTCATAATAATAATAATAATAATAATACTTTATTCCAATACACCATCATTGGTATCATTGGTATCATTGGTCATATGATCTTGAGGCGGGAAACAGTACAGGGGTCCCGTCGGGAACACGTACGTTCTAAAATTTCACTCCATGGCATATGGCATTTGATTGACATCGGCAAGCTCGTTTACACTCTCTGGAATTCGGTAGCTCAGTCTTACTGGCTGTTTGGACGACTTGGATTAGTTAACCAGGATAGTTTCTCGACTTTCTCTGTGGTTTTAGCAATTGTTACGATGGAAGAACTTGCGAAGAGAGCAGAAATGTCACGTGACTGATGACGTCATCATTGATGGCCCCCCTTGGATGGTTTCTCCGGTCTAGAAGGTCATTGTGTCCAATTTTGGTGAATATCCGTTCAGTCATTACCGAGATATCAGCGGTGTTCAGGAGGCCCAACGTCGTAGGGACATAAATTATAATAGTATAGATAGATTTAAGCATTTTTTTTGGACCCTCGTCTTTTTACCCTCGACCCTCGACTTTTTACACTCGACCCTCGACTTTTTACACTCGACCCTCGACCCTCGACAAAAAACCTACACTCGATTCTGAGACACCGTGATCAGACTTTCCATCTAAGCTTTCTTGGCCCGGGTTTCTTGGAAACAAATATTCTCTCGGCTGGCTCCTATCAATTCTTCTTTATGTTCAGATGTGGACCACTCGGCCCTGTCTGAAAGTGAAAATACGAACCCTTGTCGTTGCGAGGATTTCTATTTATTTATCTATTTGGCTCGTAGTCGTATGCATTGTTTGGCCTCGTTTTGCTTTTCTTTTATCTTTGTTTTCCAAGCTAAGGGCATCCTGCTTGCTTTTTGGAAGACATAAGGCCAACAACCGATGGAATTATGGAATCGTGTGGAAAACCTTTTCTCAATAAACAAAAACATGAATTTAATATGCGCTAGCTTTCCCCACACGGTAGTTACGGGCGAGTGAGCACTTGTCATGTGTTTATTGATCTGCTGTCAATCAAACAGAACCTTTTACTTCCGGTTAAAAACTTCCTTTTGGTATTTCTCCGTCAATATTTTTTTTTTGAACGGAGTTTTTGATATATGAGACACTACTACTAAAACTACATTTCTGTGTGAAAATTCTTTTTACCATCTTTTTCGTTGTGAAGGTATCCGGTAACCTTAACCCTTTGACTCCCAAGCGCACTTATAGGCGCGCTCCCATATATGGTGAACACGTTACTATAGAAATGGACACAAGAGAGACATTGATGACCCAGGCTCCCTCTGTTTGAATGTACAAAGAGCCTTTTACATTTATCCGCCATTTTGAGTTTTTAGATGCTTTTTTCACTATTTTATGACTGAACTAGTAGTATTCCATTTCAACTAATTGGGGCTTTAAACATGGTGGCAAGGTTTTACTATCTTGAAGAAATTCGGAGTAAAACAGTGATAACTCACTTGGAAGTAGTTCGGAGAAATAAAGTAACGAAGATCAAGACATCGATGGATTCGATGGGCCATAAAACTGAAAATTCAAATTCTAGTGACGATTTCTCCCACCAAAGGACGCCGGTACAGAATCAGAGGAAAAGAATTCGGGAATTACCCTATATCCTTATGACGTCACGGCTTGTTTATGAGGGGGACAGAATCGACTTGAACAATATATTTTTTAACTAAATCTGCTCTGCTGAGGAAAATTTAACTTCGAATTGTCTGGTTTTCAGATATCAGCTGTATCAATGTTTATCCCACAATATTTACCTTTTTAGTGGCTGTTACCGCTATTCTACGTTCTACAAAATGCATTTGATAGCGATTTCCTTTGTGTTGTTGCTGTTTTGTCCCCCTCCCACGACCGTGATCCTTAGCGTTTAAACAATAGATTGTTTTGAGTTGACGTCATAATGATATAGGTCACTTAGCACTACAGCTTACCACTTTATATCACATTCTTTACACTTACTAGTGCTACGAGGCAAACATGATTTCATATCATAACTACATATACATATATAATCGCCGTGACCCCATAAAACGCACCAATACCCACGATTGCTCTCATCTGACTTGATAGCTCAGTTGGTAGAGCGCCAGACATGTAACCTGGAGGTCGTTGGGTTCGAGTCTCACTTGGGTCAGATATTTTTTCTCTTTCCCTCGTAGGGCGTGCACACTTAGCACTACAGCTTACCACTTTATATAGGTCAATTAGAGCTTGGATAGAACTGAGGAGAGTCGGATGAGTTTGTTCAAGTAGATTATCCAGTGGTTACAGGACCAGAAGATGGGCCTACGCATGACTTTGATGTAGACAGTGAGCCAATTGTGTTATATGACATTTGATCAATCGCATCTTATACCTTATACTTGATATATTGTAAATAGTCATTGATTTAGCTTGAATATTTTAATATTTTAATATATTTCTATATCATGAGTTGGTTTAGACAAGCGTACAATTTCTAATTCACATTTGGATTGCAGTCTCAATATTTTTTGGAGCATAAATTAAAAGTAGAAAAAAAGCTTGCTTTTTGTCTTTTGTCAGCCATTTTTAATACATACAAATGTCACTTTGCTAGTTAATAATTAACCACACGAATAATATGTATTTGTAATCGGCAACTATTCTAGTTTTAGAAAATGTATGGTTATGTAGCCTTTGAATTAAAGAAACAAACCTTTTTGAACGTGTTTTTGAAGGTACGTGATTTTAATTAAAAATACCAAAAAAAGTTGGGTCTTAAATAACATTATCATTGGCACATTTTGTTTTGTTTAATTTTTAGGTGACCATTGGGCATGCATGATGGAGCCTAATGTTATACTGTTAGCGGGGACTTTGTGGCTGGCTACGTGGTGGCCTCAACTGCAATCGCAAAATACAACTCAAGGCTCAGATCTAATTCATGGCTCGATCTGTATTCTTTACATAATATTGTTTTAGCTGGTCAACATATTCCATCTAAACACAAGGTTAACACTAGAACGGTTTATTGATTTTGTTAACAACTTTCATCCGGCTCTCGACTTCACATGGGAGATTTCAGATGTTTCTATCACTTTTTTGGATGTCAATGTTTCTGTTAGCGGCAATAGGCTAACCACTACTGTTCATTACAAGCCAACTGATTCGCACAGTTATTTATTGTTTTCATCTTCTCATTCTACACATGTTAAAACCTCTATCCCATATTCTCAATTCCTTAGGCTTCGCCGTTTGTGCAGCGATGAATCCGACTTCAATTCAAAGTCCGAGGAGATGCACCAGTTCTTTGTCGAGCGCGGTTATCCTAACGCTGTTGTAACAACTGCATTGAACCGCGCCCGTGACATCGACAGAAGCACGGCTCTGCTACCGTCCAAACCTAAGACTGAAGATAGGATTCAGTTTCCATTGACTTACCATCCGTCTAATCTGTCTATCAAGAAAATTATCCAGAGGAACTTTACGATTTTACAGAGTGATCCAGAGACCGCCTCTATTTTCCCGCAGCCTCCTCTCATTTCTTTCAAACGTGACAAGAATCTCCGTGATTCCCTAGTCAAAGGATCACTACAACCTGATCTTCAACCAGGCACTTTTAAATGTTCTAGGACACGATGCAATACCTGTGCTTACACTAAACCTACGACATCTATTTCAGGACCGAAAAGCTCTCTTAAAGTCAGTGATCATTTTGATTGTACTTCCAGTAATGTCATTTATTGTATCACCTGCACACTTTGTAACAAACTCTACATCGGAGAAACAGGGCGAAGATTAGGAGATCGATTCCGCGAACACTTGCTAGATGTTAGAACTAACAGCAAGGATCTCGCCAACCCTGTAGCTCGTCACTTTAACCTTCCTGGTCATTGCATTAAACACATCACTGTATGCGGCATTTCTCTGCATCAAGGTACTACCGACACTCGTAAACGCAAAGAACAGAACTGTATTTTCAAATTAGGAACTTTGTCACCTCACGGTATTAATGAACGCTTTTCGTTCATTTAATTTCAGAATTCACGTATTCACTCGCACTTAGATCAGCATGTTTCCTTAGTTTACTCATCAACACTTGCTGTTACAACTATTAGCTGAAAAGTGCTTGGTTTGCTTTTAGTAGGCCTTGCGAGGGGATTTCACAGGGTTTTTCTGTTGTGTTTGTGCTTTCAGACACACGAAAAAAATATTCAATGAAATCCTGCAGTTGGCAGTCTTTTACCCCTGCTCAACCTATTAGGATGTGTTTTTGTCACTTTAAAGCAACGGCTAGAGTCCAAATCACCGCTCTTGGTTGTAGGGGTAAAAGACTTATTAAAACAACCCTACCGGAGTCCCAGAGGGGGGAACCCCTTGTAATTTTTTTCGTTAATTACCCAGCATGCAATTGGAGGTGGGAGCAGGTAAATGTGGTCGAGTGAAATGCAGTGACAAGAATAGCGCGGTTCACAGTCGCTTGGTGTGTTTTGTGCAAACAAACCTGGTGGTTCGAAAGATTAAAGAAGGTACTGTAACGACTGAGTGCTGATTTTGTGTTTGCTCTTGATTTCAAGTGCGAATGGGAAAGATGTTTTGAGCCGATTTTCAGCCCCTGAAAATCGAAGAAACAAAAACGAACGCCAAAACAAATGAGCTTTTCTCCATAGTGAAAGAGTCAAGCGATCCCTGTTATAGCTCTGACTTTGAAGCCATTTATCCCTTCAGGTAATATCGCAACATCGTCTTTCCGTCCAGACGTGATGCAATATTTTTTTCTCATATAGGTCTCAGGGGACCTATATTTAAAGGCTCGGACCCGAAAGAGTCAAGAAGAGTATTCATCGTATGTTCGTACATAATAGTAACTATCAGCGGTAACAACGATGCAAGCAGATTCTTGACATGTAGACATCGCCGGTCCCAAAACTGAATTTCGTGGTCCACGAAAATACTTGTTTCGCGCAAAGCATCACGGGGAGTGCTAAAGGGTCTTTAAACTTTGCGTCAAACTTTGCATCTCTTCAAGCGCGTGGCGGATGCTGCTTGCGATAAAAAGTACTCGATGTAGCTGATTTGGGAAGATTTTCACTATCCAGGCATTTGCTGGGTTAATGGATTAGGATTCGTCAACTTATTATCGGATGCATTCCTCTTCCAGTTAGTGGATTCTCCTACTCGAGGCAAAAATATATTGGACTTAGTGCTTTCACATGATCCTGACTGTGCTGAAAATGTTTTCATCGATCGAACAAATGGCCTCCCCTAGGATCATAATTGTATTTACTTTGACTTTCACCGCTCACTCAAGATAATCAATGCATCGAACAGATTTATTTTGGACTATAAAAATGCTGACTTTGATTCCCTTCGGGACTATTTATGCTCGACCTCATTATCTATTCCCCTAGGGGGTGACATTGATACTAGTCTAAACACTTGGCAAACTAAACTTTTTGAAGCTGTCAGTTCCTTTGTTCCCAAGCGCAAAATTAAGAACCAAAGACGCGCCTTGGATATATTGCGATTTCGGATACGCGATTAAGAAGAAAACGTCCTTTCGGAAGAAAAAAGGTCGCAGTTCTTCCGACCCAGCTGTTCACGAAGAATTTCGAAAGATGCGCCAAAACATTAAGAATTGGATTCGCGCTTGCCGTAAGGCTCACTTTAGACTTCCTCCAAATCGAACTCGCTGAGTAACTGGGTAAGCGATTATACTGGGTCAAAACGCGAGCGCGAACATCAAAGCGAGTTCGACTTGTTTCACTTGCAGGAAATTGAATCGGGGGATTACGTTTTGGCGCGAAAATACGTTTCAGGGGCGGAGCTTACATTTCGCGCCTTTTACAAAGTCTTTCCGAGTACAATCAAATTGTAAATACCACATCCACGGTCGACTGACTCGACACGTCAACATACAATGCCTGAAGAAATGACGCTTTGTGATTGGGAAAATCTTAGTACGTCATAGGCCACGCCTCCGGTTGAAAAATCAACCGGTAAATTTGGCGCGCTGCAAGTGTGAAAAGTCTTCGTGCGGGGGGCTATGAAGGACTATGAGAAAGTCTAGGCTCACTTAAGTTTCATTGCTTCCGAAATCAAATCTAATCCTAAGCCATTTTGGTCTTTTTTCAAGACCAAATCAAAAGGCAGCTCTTTCCCAGAAAGACAACACAGAAGACAACACAGAAATTACCTCTGACCTGGAAAAACCTAAGGCCTTTTCCAATTACTTTCAATCAATCTTTACTGATCACTCTCTCTGTTCTTTACCAGATGTTCACTCTGACTCCGCCTACCCAGCGGGCCTCCCATTTCTATCTGGACGAAGTACTATCTGTCCTTATATATAAGAGCCTGAATACCAGTAAATCTACTAGTTCTGACGGTCTACCTACTCGCATAATTGTAGAGTGCGCAGACGTTATTTTCTCCTCCGTCTGCGATCTCTTCAACCTTTCACTGTCGTCCGGAAAATTCTTCACTGCATGGAATGACGCAGATCTTACCCCTGTCTCTAAGAAGGGTAAAAAGTACTGTTCCGTAACTATCGTGGAATCTCTTTACTACCAATCCTTTCTAAAGTCCTCGAAAAATATGTTGCTCGCAGACATGTCCGATTCTCTTTAGACCGTCTGTTTTCTCTTCAGCACAGCTTCCGAAAAGGTCTCTCCTGTACTACCCAACTTCTTGCTGTTCTTCACGACATCGGTAAATCCCTCGATGGCGGTGCTGAAATTGATGTGATCTATCTAGATCTTACTCGTGTCTTCGGCACTGTTTGCCACGCTCACCTGTTGTGCAAGCTGCAGACCCTCGGAATTACTGGACCTTTACTTAACTGGTTTACTGACTACCTGTCTTGTCGCCGGCAATGTGTCATAATTAACAGTACATCAAGTCCTTGGGAATTTGTCCGTTCTGGCGTTCCTCACAGCTCTGTGCTTGGCCCCATTCTTTTTCGTCTCTATATTAACGACCTTCCTAGCGGCCTCTTTTTAGGACCTACACTCCATCTCAGCCTGGGCCTCCGATAACGAACTCACTTCTCAGCCAACCAATTCAAGTGTGAAAACCTACGCATTTCTCGTAAGCGTAATAGCCCCGCCAGATCCTACACCTTAAACAGTGTCATTCTGAGCACTGAAAGTTCAGCTCGTGATCTTGGCGTTCAGGTTTCTAAGGATCTGCATTGGGCTAATCACATGCATCCAGTCCATAACATCCAAAGCCAACAAAATGCTTCGTTTCCTTCTTAGAAATTGCTGTGCTAGTGTTCCGCATGATATTCAGAAAACTCTTTACATTTCACTTGTATGCTCTCACCTTACCTATGCTAGCCAAGTCTGGTCGCCATGTTCTTTTGGATCCATCTACCTCCTGCGTAATTTGGAACGAGTACAAAGAAGAGCTACTCACGTCATTTTGCGTGGTCTTGAACTAGATTATAAATCAAGGCTCATTCATTTTGATCTCCTCCCTCTCTCCTTCTTTCTTGGATATCTTTATCTTTTATTTCTCTTCCGTTGTACTAAAGGCGTATCTCTTCCGTTGTACTAAAGGCGTATCCCCCACAGACGGTGCAGACTACAAGGTGGTTATTTTACAATCCATCTTGTATATTCGTAAAGTGAAAGTTTACAATGATACCTTCCTCGGTCACGCAGCAGCCCTACGACACTCACCGGCCCTATATCCTATTCGCCGAGTAGAATGCAAAGTGATGTCGATCCCCAGTGGTCAAATGTCCTTCGCCCCAGATGATATTTTTATTGGCCAAACCCCTAAACGAATCGTCCTGGGTCTAGTAGAAAATACGGCCTTTAACGGAGCCTATAAAAAGAATCCGTTCCACTTTCAACATTTCAAAGCCACACAAGTCGGTGTCTACATCAACGGAGAATCTACTCCTATGAAAGCGCTACAGTTAAACTTTGACGAACAGCAATATCTGACGGGGTATATGAGTCTGTTCCTGGGAACGGGAACCCTGTTTCACAACCAAGGCAATCAGATTAGCCGACAAGATTATGCCAATGGTTATACATTGTATGCCTTCGACTTGAGTCCAGATCTCTCGGCCGGACCACATATCTCACCTATAAAACAAGGCAATCTCCGACTTGGTCTTCAGTTTGGTGCACCTCTACCAAGTACAGCCAACTGTATTATTTACGCTGAGTTTGATTCTTTGATCGAAATCGATGCTAACAGGAACGTAAATTTTAATTGGACCAGCTAAATGAATACCAAACAAATCACTGCTGTATTACAAAAGGACTCCTACACAAGGAAAAGCTTTCAAGGTGTTTACGCTTCAGACCGACTACCAAGAGAAGTGAATTCATTTCCAGCAGCTTTTGTAGCCAACGTGGATACGAGTGGACAACCCGGATCGCATTGGGTTTCATTTTACTTTACCAAGGACAGAAAAGCAGAGTTTTTGGACTCTTATGGACTTAAACCCCAAGACTACACTCAAGCATTTCAAGATTTTTTAGAACACAACGCCAAACAATGGACCTATAACAATAGATGTTTACAAAGCCTAAGCTCTAATGTGTGTGGACACTATTGTTTGTATTTCTTATTAAATCGTTGCCGAAATATTAGCATGTCAACTATTGTAAATCGTTTTAGTAAAAACACGAGAAGGAATGATGCACTGGTGTATCACTTCATAATCAAACATTTTGGTTTTGTAATTCATCGCTATCGTAAAAAGCTTGTAACCCACCAAGAATCCCTGTCAAAGCGTAGAAAATAACTGATTGTAATTCGTTTAACACTTGTTTATTATTAATAAAGTTACAAGTAATACAAGAGTCTAGTTCTTAGTTACAGCTTTCAAGATCGAAAATTTAACCAGCGTACGGGATGATTAGCTCTATATTTAGTCCTTCAGTAGTATATACAGTGGGGGTTCTAATTCACGTCCTTATTTAAGCCTTTTTTCCCCCCACTGTATTCCCCTAAGCCCACAAAAATCGTTGAAATTTGTTCCTTATATAAGCCCCCCTTATTCCCCCAAGTAAGAACCATTACACCGCCTGCTTTAAACCCCTTTTGATCGTCGAAAATCGTCGGAAAAATGTGCCTTATATAAGCCCCCCTGATTCCCCCAGTAAGAACCACCCCCCAATAAAACGGCCAATGTTATGCAACCATTATATTATAACACACAAAATGCGAGGACAAAATCAGTGCCGATGGTTAACAATGGGCAGGACAACTATTTGTGGTAAGAGTTGTTTATTCGAGTGCTGTAAGCAACACCGACACCAGATCAGAGAAGGATCGTTTGAGCCATACCCCTGCTGCGGGTGTTTCATTCCTACACGAAGGATCATCTAGATATCGCTTAGTCACCTTCATCATCAGTCCCCCCGTTGACAGCAATTTCTAGCAGCCGAATGTCTTGTTCTACGAGCTGTACTTCGGCTTCCTTCGTCTCTAGGTCTTTTATCAGGGCTCTGAGTCTTTCTCGTAGTTTTTCTTCGCTGCCGTAACAAGCGAGATCTCTCCGCTTTTTTTCTGGAAAGCTTTACCCCGACTTGTGATCTTGAAACTTTAGTTTCCCTGGCAAGTCTCTCAAGAAACGGATGGACAAGTTTTCTCGGTTGCTCTCCTTCCATGTCGCTCGATCTTACTGCTGAGAATACGTCTGACGAAGCCGTTAGAACCTCAGCTATATAAGACGCAGCTGATGTAATAATTACGTAGACGGCTAAAATAGCTCTAGCGTTGACTGAAATTAGAATACGCTCAGAGCCCGAAAACTCATTCTGACAGCTTGCTAGCCAAGGGTACTAAGATATATACATTCCTAAGTTCCTCCTAAAATTCCTGAGCGACCCAGAAATGCCTTAGCGCCCCAATTTTGCTTGAACGAGTAAAACAGGGGCGGATTGACGCGATAGGAATGTGAATAAGAAAATTCGAGATTGAAACTTTGAAATAAAAAATCCACAGACAATCGCCACCCGTTGTCTCGAAATTTGCATACGAACCAGACATACGAATTAGCAGCTGTCATCGTTCCGACGATTTTGCTATTAGCAAAGACTGCTCTTAGCAAAGTGAAAATAAAACCCCTGTTTGTTCCTCTCATAGGACATTTTGATTTTTATCCCACTAGACTGCCAAGTTGTGCTCGCATTTCCTTTTGCACTTCTTGCTTGAGTTCGGCTCGAATTTGTTTCATGTTTTTTTCACTGCCCGCGGCCGTCGAAGTCTCGCGGCGAATTTCAGCCCTCATAATCTCATATTTATCTGCTTCAGCGAGGATGAGGCCGTATTCAGAGTCAGATATGTTTTCATCGCGCAAGGCCTTTGATACTAGATCACGAATCGTATTAATTTTCGCTCTAGCCAACATAGCGGTTTTCTCATGTTTAGATACTTTTATTCCTATTTTTTTAGCTCCAATGGTCGTAGATGCTGAAATTAATCCACATAAGCCACCAATAACACCTAATGGTAAACCAATCACTATACCAAAACCAGTTAGAGCTACTGCTAGTCCTGAACCCGATAATAATACAGATAGACCTCCTGCTACCACAGCGACACCATGGACAATTCCTTGTGCGCGGGCGTATTTCTTACGCACACCTTCATAGTGTTTTTCTTGAGTTTCGATATCTGAAAGAGTATCTCGGACTGTTTGCAACCGAAAATTATCTCCGCTAGCCCCGCTAGCCAGCGGCGGATAAATACCTGGTGCCGTTGGAAGTAGTTGAATCGAATCGCTTGCCATTATGTTATATCATAACTTACTCAATCTTCAATACGTATCGTATAGGTCGACCACGGAAGTCTATAATGTTTCCTTTTTCGTCTTTAATTGTCAGGCGAAGGCTGTTTCGTCTTGTCCCTAGAGCTTTAACGACTAGGGGGCTTGATATAGAGTAAGTCGTTGCACCAAAGCCATGGGTTTCCATATTAAATATACTTAGGACTTCTGAGGGCTTTCCCCCAAGAAGTGAGAAGAGGGAATCCACCACGTCACAGTAGATATACATATAGTGAATATCTTGTGGCACCAGGGGGTATTTTCCCACATTGATAGTCACATAGCCTGTCGGACCCCCACCTACTTTGATACCAAGCAAATCGCAGATATTCTTAGTTAACTGGATTGGTTTCTTAACATCTAAAATATAGTATTTCCTAAATGTGTGGTTTATGAATTCCAATAAACCAGCATCAACCGCGGGATCGAATTGGGTCATCAAGCTTCCTATACTATAATGTCCCGCCTTAATTTCGTGTGGAAGCATCACACCATCGACATCCCACTTAAAGCTTCCTTTATTAGTTAGGTTCCACCAACTGTTCTCAAGAGTGATCTCAATTAGCGAAATATTATGGATGTAAATAGGTTCTTGAAAGTAGACCGTATGGTCAGCCGAGGTAGTGGTGACATTTAAGATTACCATATTAAAGCCTGAAGTTTACTTCGATATGATATTAACATATATTCTTTACTTCACGATATTAACATATGTCGTAACTTTAATACGTATCAATATCAAACAGATTAGTCAAGTGGATGAATCGAACGGATCGATTGGCCCGGCGCCAAGGATAAGAAACCATGCCTAGTCTCCAAGCGAGAGTTCATTTCGACGGTGATTGGGGTGACTATATCGCACCTCGCAATGCAAAGGCTTTAGCGGCCTTTAAGTTCTCAGCTAGGACAACGGCATCCGACATACATGATGAGTCTACATACGAGACTAGAATCATGTTTTACGATGGTGGGCAGCATTGGAATATGAGTGGTCTCATACCAGTAGATGTCAGAAATCGTCTACACGAAGCGTTACGCGTGACAGCGCAAAAACATGCGGTGGCCGCATTCGGCAGGGGTTTTCCACTTCCATTCAGAAGGACTGATTTTAAGTATCCAGTTCCAGCCGTTTCCTGGGCACACGTCGCTAAAGACATATACCCAATCGTACAAACTCTAAGGATCTACGTAGCAAAAGATCGACTATTTACGTATGAGCCGCGACATATCTTTCAAGAGCTAGGACTTGATCTTAGTGATAAAATAAAAAATAAAGATCCGAGCTATGCCCTGCGAGACAGTATTGCTAATGCTAACGATAGAATGGGAAAAACGAATAAGTGGTTCGATGTTGAACCAATGAAACTTTGGCAGCACCAATTATGTTTCGCCGTTTGGTGTGCTACGGCAGGCTGTGGCGTATCATTCGACGACCATCTTTCAGACAATGCGCCAATCATTGACAATATTCGGAGTTTTTATCGATTTCATGTATACTATACGATCAGGCGAGTACTGTTTGAATTGGGAGTCCCACTCCCCAGGGAAAGCATATTCAATAAGTTTAACAACGTTCCATGGAATTACGTCATATATGACAAGATCAGAAGAGAGTTCGGTGCTTATGAAATCGACTTTACCACACGTCGAAATGATATGAATGAGAAGCACTACAACTGGTTCGTTCCACAGAATGGGAAAGGATTGACAAAGGCAGGGATGGTCCGAATTAATGCGTCAATAATGGTATATTTGTTTTGTGTCTTATCATCCCAGGCTTCAACCGGCTCACCAATCGTAGGATCGAAGTCCTCAGCCGCCCAAAATAAATTCGATACGATGTTTGAAAATGCCATCATAGAATCGGCTTCAGACACTCTAGCCCAATACCGAGAATCTATTAAGGATATTAGTTCTCGTCTAGATCTAGCAGTTGCGAAGGAGTGTCTGTTAATGCCTAGCTATATGATTATCTTTAAGGGCGTTACGTACGTAAACAGCCTACGAACGGCAAATAAACCTGGTATCAGTTTAGGAATAAACGATGACATCAATCTTAACGAAAAATCTCCACCACCAGCCCCTATGGAAGGCTCGAAACCAAAGACGAATAAACCTGCTTCAGACAGCGGAGCCACGACTGATACGACCGCTACGATTGATACGATACCACACAGTCGACAAAGTCGCGGCGCATCGCCAACGAATCACGAAACCAATTTAGCAATCGTGGGTATTGTGGCCGGCGTAGCCTCATGGATGATATTTCGTTAGCGCTGACGTTTCGACGGTTTATATTGCTCTACCAGGAATATGACCACAGCTACGATGAGTAGCCAGGCATTCTTGGCAAGGAAGCCGAAAACTTCTCCAGCGGTACGGAATATGAAACTCGCAATAGCGCCTATCGCCGCAGGTAGCACGTTAGCCAACTTTTTTCCAAGATCCTTCAAAGCCTCACCAACTCCCTTAGCAACGGAAGCCAAGCCTTTTGTCAATATACTAACGACAGTACCAATTACGGCACCAGCGACAGCTAACACTCCAATCACCGTAAATCCATGCTATTGTAACACCGATGTCAAACAAACCTACATTTTTGGAAAGTTTATTCTATTTCTAGTAAATGGGTGAAGTGGCTAGCCCGACCGTGCTCGTAACGTGCTCGTAACGACATACGATCTTTGATGGCTTCTATTTCTTCCTCGATCTCCTGTTTCTGATCCTCTAGTGCTGCTACTTTATTCTTTGCCACTTCATATTCTGGAGTTCCCTTAGTTAATGAATCCATCTTTTTTATTTCCTCGGCCTTTTGTTTATCTTTTTCGGTGGCCATATCCTCTTTCATACTAATCTCCTTTTCCGCAGTAGGTCCAAGAGCGTTTTTAAGCGTTTTCGGTAATACGTTGGGAGTGTCTACGGCATCCGACAGTAAGTATGATCCAGCATTTTTACGATTGAGTTTTATCACGACCCTATCATAGTCATCCAAACTAGCAGTGAACTTCGTTAGATCTGCTTTTGGAAACTTTATAGTTATTTGGTCCTGTGCATTTTCAGTCCGTCTTTTCAGTCTTTCAAATAGCGTTTCCGCAGTACTACTGCCTGCCGTAAACTGCGTTTCCGCATCATCACCTTGATTGACTAATTCTATATACTCAGCTGAACTGGTTCCCCAGTTACTACGATTTTTCCATAACCTATCGCGTATGCTTTTCGTCGTATTTTTGAAGCTATGCTTAGCTCTATTCCACCAATCCATTTCTGCCTCGCCATCATCAGGTCTAATCTCCGCCCATTCTTCGGCAGTAAGATCATTCACATCGGCTCTACCTTCTTCAGATATAGGGTCGAAGTCTAAAGTTTCTTCCATATTGAACACTTGATATGTTATATACTATTAGTATTGGCGATATATTCAATTGTGGAACAAACATGATATCAACGAAGCTCCATCCTGACTATTCTCCTAGAGAAGGTAGATCTCTTAAAGCCAGTCGTGTGTTCCATCGTGTAACTTTCACTCCTTCATCAGCCAATCCGGGGGAAACTTTAATTGTTAATGTTCCTACGTTAGGCGAAAATAGACTTCTAGTACCTGGTAGTCTAGCCCTTAGTGCCAATATCACTCTATCCGGGGGTCATGCCGACAACTATTTGGTGGCCAATGTTGGACGTTGCATAGTCTCAAAGCGAGTCGTATGGATGGGAACTACTAGATTAGAAGATCTAAGCCGACCCGATCTATTACAGGTATATAGCGATCTATACCTATCTGATGTAGAACGAGAGAATAGCGTAGAGCGGGGCATTCAATCTGCTAATGTGAACAAACTTCGTTCAAAGGCCAGTAACGCATCTACGTCTAATGCGGCTGATAATGCGACACTAGCGGCATATGGTAGCGCGTATAAGATACCTATTGATCATGAAGTTATCACAACCCATGGCGTCTTTTATCCACATGCGATTCGAGATTAGATGTCATTTCATTTGACACTGGCACCGGCCATAGACGTTATAGTCGGATCCGACAGCACGAAAGTAGGAGCGTATAAACTATCGAACATTGAACTAGAATATGAAGTCATCGAAAGTCTCGATCTTGCGTCGCGGGCCAATAGTACCTACGCCAGCGGTAAAGCATTTCTGTATAACCATTATGAGTACTTCAAAACCGTCTCAATCAATCTAGCCACCGATACACTCGTATCTGAAAGCATAAACGTACTTCGTCTCTCTCTCAATGGCATTCTTCTTCTATTTGTGGATCCTCATGTGGCAGGCACTAGAGATAGTGAGAAATTCGTAAATCCAGGAATCACCAAGGTCGAGGTACACGTCAATGGCATTCCTAACGCTCTATATTCTTTTGGGATGCTACCAAAGGATTTATGGAAGTCCGCAAAGAATTGGTTTGTCCCGCGTTTCGGAGAGGCTACCGCCGCTACATCCATGACACATAAGAAGTTCTTTGAGAACAAGTTCGCCGTACTCATCGATTGTCGCACCTCGCAAACCAGTATAGTTCATGGAGATTTTTTAGCCCAACAAGATGCTGGAGCATCCATCCGCCTTAGGATTCATCGCAGTGGAGGCTCAGGTAAGGTGAACATGCACATATTCGTGCTTTCTGATGCACAAGCAACTATTGAACAAGGAATGCTACAAAATGTTTATCACTGACGTATTCATTAATGTACTCATTACCATGGACACATTGACAGAACAAATTCCCTTTAACGCACTCATAATTGGCCCCACAAACTGCGGAAAGACTCAGTTCATAGTTGATCAATTGAGAGGTCCATTTCGTTTTAAGTTTGAATATATCGTATTGATTTGTCCCACCTATGCTAACAATAAAACCTATAAAGGCGTTGGTAGGGGAGATCCTCGCTTCATTGTCCTAGCGCCTTCTCAGAACGATATTGATGCAACCCTAGGTGACTGTGCATGTTTTTTCGAAGGAACAAATACACTTATTATCCTTGATGATTGTGCGGCAAGCAAGGATGTTAAGGGAAGGACCAATAAGATATCCGACTTAGCCTTTTCTGCACGCCACATTGGTATTTCGATTTGGGCCTCATCACAAACACAAAAGAGTATATGTAAGAACTTTCGCGAGAATTGCGCAATCGTTGTGGCATTTCGCATCGCAAGCGCACCGGGATTGAAGGATCTATTCGATGACTACGGCGCTAGCATATCCTTAGATGATAAGAAGCTATTCATTTCAGAACTTGAGACTAAGTTCGCACATATATGTTTCTGTTTGCGACATCCATTTTCCACACTATTAGAGATACCTTCACCTATGGTATGTCACAATACGTTGAAGTAAGATGGATAAAGATTTGGATGATGAATTAATGAACATACTAGCTGAATCTGGCGAAATAGATGTGACAGGTCCTCCACCAAGGGCCGAATGCGGCTACCGCAGTAGCGGCAGCAAAGCTGCCATCGTAGCTACCTGCAAAAATTGCCATGCAGTACACTGCGCTACCACTAATGAAGATAGTAGCATAGAAATCAGAGAACATAGGGAATCTCTTTCTATTCTAGCCGTGACTGGTACGACAAAAGAATATCTAGGGAAGAATTTTTCTCTTGGGGACATTTCTAAGTTACCTGATAAAGACATAGAACGCCTATATCGTAGATACCAAGCCGTCTTAGCGAAGCAAATAAATGACTGCTTAGTGGATAGAGCACTAAGTGTAGCAACTTGCGTAGTCGCATATGTGAGGACTCTAGATTCTCGACAACAACGAAGGCTGTTGAAAGCTCTAAAGGAAGACCGCCTAGTCCGAAACGAGATATCTGCCCTGGCTGGCCGATTGGCCTACAAAGCAGGTCCACTTGTAGCACTAACTAGTGCCCTTTGTCACGTTGTTAACCATTCTATGCCCGATAAACAGGACTCCGAGGAGCAAGTATTGCCGAGCGAAAACGAAGTTGATGAAGTACTTGAGGTATATTCAAATTTAAAAGAATCTTAAATGTAATTAACGTATTGAAGTTACCTCAACTACTAAGTAATTACTCTTAACAAGATGGAAATTGATACCCATTCCGAAGATCGAAATGATCCCATCACGAAAGAACCAGTAAAACCCCCACCAAATCCAAAACGAGTTGCTGCAGGCAAACTCATAGCGCAAAGAAGGAAAGAAAATATCGCCAATGTGGCGGCAACGCAGGCGCAGGTAGACAGTCATACCGATAAGCCAAGTTTGATATCAACTAATACCACACTTGCCGTAATTGGGGTAAGCATAGCATTTGTGGGTTTGTACTATCAGTATAATCAATACAAACAAACGCAACGAGTTAACCACAGCTCCGCTGAAGCCACAGACAGCTCAGCTGACGCTACCAAAGAAACCCCAAAAGGTCGTAACCTAAAAACTCAAGGCATGATATAGCATTTGAAGCCACGCCGTAGACACATATTATCGGCGATGTAAACGTTGTTCTAACAAGATGGTTAACGAACTTATGAACACAATACAGGAAGCTACTATATTGACTGGACTTGCGGCAGGCATCGGTTGGGTCGAAAAAAAAGCAATCAAAGAGCCTTTGACTAACGATCCTTCATCTAGTATTTTGAACTTCGTGAAGTGGATAGCGGTTCTATCTGGTGGCCTTGCAGCTAAGAAATACCTAAAGGACAAAGGGTATTGGAAGCCTGTTGAGTAACAGGGGCGACTCTACCTCGCCTTCGAAGCTATGGCATCAATAATATTTATGGGATTTGTCTTCGCCATAACTAGTGCTGCCGCTAGTATTGCCGCACACGAAATAGAAAAAGCAACTAGCGGGCCTAATGCTGCTGCCGCAGAGATGGTAAGACATGATAAGGCCCAGGAGAAGGCAAATGCCGCTATGGCAACCTATGAGAAAAATCGAGAAAAACGACTAGAAGCACAAGCCACCTGGAACCACTGGAAAGAAAATAACGCACACGTTGGACTTAAAGATAGAATCGATGCAATGCGAAAACTCCATGTATATCACATATTGCAAATGAAACTGGAAAAGCCTAAACTTTCAGATTATTATCGACCATCTAATTCGAGGAAAACTGCCGAATTGGTGGCCTTAGGTGGTAGTGTATTCGTGACTGGATACGTTGCCACTCGATTCTTATAAGAATTGGTTATAGCTATGCTTTTAAAGAACGAGCTTTTTACGTTTAACGTAATTACTAGATCACTTACTAGATTACTAGAGTATTACTAGAGTATTACTAGAGTATTACTAGAGTATTACTATAAGATTACTAAACGAATCTACATAAAATAAAAAAATAAAAAAAATAAAAAAAGAAGGATAAGAACTTGTCAGCTAGATAAGTCTTTATCTTTTTTTTTGTCTTCGTATTGGAGTCCAGTCGTTATGCATAGATATCAAATGCGTTGAGGTTCAGATGGATTCTCGTCTTGCGAATATCTTCTATGGTCCTGAGGGTTATTGGAAAGGACTAGCAGCTATTAAGCATCTTGCCAATTCGGCAAACGTATCTGAAGATGTGACTCGGATGTGGCTAGAAAAACAAGCTATATGGCAGATCTATTTACCACCCCCCAAATACGTTCCACGACCTAAATTCAATGTATCTACACCAAATGAGGTCCATCAAGCCGATTTGATATTTCTACCTCACGATCGACCTGGACGTGGAAGAAAGCTATATAAGTATGCGCTGACGATCGTGGATGTAGCATCCAGATACAAAGAAGCCGAACCATTAGCCACTAAAGAATCTAAAGAAGTTGCTGCGGCATTCGAACGAATATATAAGCGAAGTCCACTAACATGGCCAAAACTTTTACAAGTCGATCCAGGACGTGAATTTATGGGTGCAATGTCTTCGCTACTAGATAAACATGAAGTTTCTGTACGTCGTGGTCGTGTGGATATTCACCGGGATCAAGCAATCGTCGAACGATTTAATCGTACTTTAGCTGAGAGATTGTTTGGATACCAATATGCTCAGGAGATGGTACTTACTTCACAGGGAAAGGATGATAGATCTGTCGAATGGGTGTCTCGTCTACCTGCGGTCGTAAAAGCTTTAAACAACGAAGCTACGCGTTTGACAGGAAAACAACCATCCATAGCAATTACCAAAAACGAAATCGAATCGAACCCAGCAGAACCCGTGCCGGTTCGGGACGAACGGATACGTCTAGTTGGGCTCAAAGAGGAAAGACTTCCATTCGATGTCAGTGTTCGATATCTATACGCTCCTGGTGAGCTAGAAGGTGGACGAAAGCGTGCTACCGATCCTATATGGAGTTTGAAAACGTATAGCATTTCGCGTAGTATGGTTTCTTCGGGTCAGCCAGTCCTATATTATTTGTACGCCCCACAAGTTTCGAATGTTGCTCCGCAGGTTTCGAAGAAACAGCCAACGCGTGGATTCGTGCGTGAAGAGATACAAGTCGTACCACTTGATACCGAACTACCTCCGAATGGGATCCTAAGCTAGTTCGTCTTGGGGCAAATATATATCTTTATGCCCATGGGCTAATGTATCGATTCCATTTTCAGAAATCCAACGTTTTGTGTCCAGTGGTGAAAGGGAGATTTTATTAACTCGCAGGCCATAGATCTTATGTCCAATGCTTCGCAGCATATTCATTCCATGTCTGAAGGTCTTCCTATCGAAAAGAGACTCCTTATACTGCTCGTGGCGCATGTGCTTCTTCACAACATATTTCCGTACTCCTTTAGCCTTGCGAATCTCCTTAGTGTCTGCACATACAATCGAATACATCTTAGGTCGAAGTCCAACGTACTCTACGATGGCAACGCCTGCACACTCATCCTTCATCTTTCCAAGAACCTTTTTATTGGTAGTGTCATATAGTGGATGGTTTTTTGGGTAATCACTTGTATCGTATAGGTCTGCATTTTTGGCTATGTCGTCGTAGACGTCTTCTGTTTGGATCTCAAGCAATAGCGAATCTGTGTCTGTGTAGAGCAGTTCGCATTTATTTCCATATTGGAGCTTAAGTTGGTTGTAATAGAAATCATACATCAGGTGTTTGGATAGGTCTAGGATGCTCATACCAACGTAAACTGGGCGGTTAAGTACGAGCCTGCTTTTATGCATGTGTAGTGCTACGAGGCCATCATCAAAGATATTTGATCTAGCAAACGTTGGGCTTGATATCAGCCGTCTAAGCTTGTCCTCCTCTCTTGCACGCACCAGCTTAACATCTACGCGCTTACGCAGATTCTCCATTGTCTTACCAAATACTGAGTTGTTCATCAGTTTGTAGAGGTCTTTCTCGAAATTGCTCGTAGCCAGTTTACGAAGGTCCGTATTCATACGTATATATGGCTCCATCCAAGGACTTTGGTCGAATCTGAGTGCTCGGTGCACCTTTTTCAATTTCATACCAAGAGAAAGATATAATTGTAGATTTCTATAGTGTAGGACGTAGCGTTCTTTGTCGAATAGATTGGGCAGAAGCTTTTCAACTTCGATTGGAAATGCTCTTTCACCTAGTAGTCCGCATTGGTACTCTGACATCCATTTTTTCTGTACTTTCATACGCTCTGGGGCTAGTGGATACGAGTTGTGAGCGTCGTGGAGTTCTAGAGGATACTCAAGGTCTACCTCAAGGATATAACCTTTGTCCGCATCTTTCTCGATATCGAGGATACTCAAGGTTCGTAGCTTTTCTACGTCGCACCACTCAAATCCTCCTGTTGGTAGCGCTTGGCTCATAGCCCATCCGTATAGGTTGTTTGCATCCAGATACTGTATGTACGTAGTGGGCTTGATTGGGTCGTATTCTGCCGCATATGGATTGTTGGCCTTTGCATGGCGTCGACTGACCATCGAAATGCCGCCTCGCATCCCTTTCTCGATGAAAAGATGCATATCGTAGTCTGTGAGCAGCTCAAGCTCTACACCAGTCTTCTTTAGCAATGCATCCCACGATAGACCAGGGCTCGTATAGTAGTGAGCTGGGTCCAATCCATAATTTTGCATACATGTCGCTCGAAAGCTTCAAACACATCTGCGAGTAAAAGTACATCAGTTCTAAGATATAGGTCGTGGTAGTCTCCCATAGTTTGACAATCGAATGCAGCCCAAACCTTCTGTGCGTGAGTATAGTCCTCATCTGAGATTCCTTCATCAGAAAGCTTGCTATGAAAAGCATCGTGCGGCGGTAGCTCATCCTGAAACCTCTCCCAACTGTCCATGTATTCGTATGGGTAGACGCCCTTGCGCCCAAGAAGATGTGCATTGAGTGGTGTATGCGAAACGGTTATCGGAAGGCGAGACGGGTCGAGTTGCTTTATGCTCCCTTCTCCACACTGGGGGCAAGTCCCCACTAGCTTCCAAGCCTCGTTAATGACAACCAGCTCATCCTTATCGCATCGTTTACATTTGCCCGCTGCTTCTATAGTACTACAAACCAATTTGTCTAGCGACCCCAAGAGAAATTGCGCGCTATCAATGAACCGGAGGTTACCAAGTGAGAATGAAATGTACTTTTCCATGTTATTGGGTATGCAATTTATCTGCCCCTCTACTTTGGAAATAGACTGCATTAAGAGATGAGAATCGTATCCCCGCAAATTATGGAAGACTACTGGTATTATGGTCTTCTTTGGGTCTATACGCAGGAGTAGATTACAAGCATTGTGTGCTGCTCCACGGTACTTTCCAGTAATGTGACAGTGATCGCGAACCGAGTCCCCACCGCGGTGGGCTATAATGTCCTCTCGAGCCATGTGTAGGACTTTACATTTAGATAGGGCTGCCTTAACTTTCTGTTCTTCTTGTCGTATTGCCTCCAGGAACATTTCCGTAGCGTTGGGCCCTCTATAGACGACTGGAGTCTCCGTATGGCCATCACATCTCACCACAATGTAGCCGAATCCGCAAGCCTCATGTAGTTGAGTTTTCTGGGTGTTGCTCTTATTTGGATCAAGCTCTTGTACTTCGATCTTGGTTGTCAGCGCCTCGAAATCGGCGTAAATGACGTAGGGAACCTTTAGCTGTTTGTGCCAGTGCTGAAAGGATAGCTTGTTCTTACCCTCTTCAGGCATCTCAACTCTAACTGCTGTCTGTCCTATACCTTTGCATTCTGGGATGTGTTTTTCGAGTAGATCTTTTCGGCAGTATCCATGTAAACACCTCTCGCAGAAGTGCTTCCTTTCGCGGTGCTTGCTCTGATCGAATAGGAGACGGTTCAAGTCCTTGATCCAAGTGTAGTGATACTTTCCGGATTCCTCTATTAACAGCAGGTTAATGCGTTGGATGTCCCCACATTGCTTGCTAATCCTATAGACGATCACACCTTTCTCCCATCCGAAGACATTGATCGCAAGGTTGTTTCGCTTCTCAACTTTACAAATCTGTGATATGGGCGTTGGTGCATCGATTTCTGTAAAGTCTAGACCGTCGTCTATAGGATACTTAGATGGGCTTTGGGTATTAATCTCGACTGGAAAGAGCGCTGATCGTAGTGCCCATCGTAGGCAGTTATCATCCTTATTTTGAACATTAATCACAGCCCTCTTGTTTTGGACTTCTTTAGGAAGTGAAATGTATGAGCCTCCTCGTAGTGGTTGGTATCGCGCTATGTCGAGCCAAAGCATAACTACTCGGTCTACCACCCATCCTGAGCCTCTATGTATCCATCTCTCTAGTTGTTCTTGGATCGCAGGAAAAGACTTGTCTAGCGCGGAATTGATTTCGTTGGACTGCAATAGAACCTCCTGGTAATGACGAAATACTACGTCGATGGATTCTTTGCTACCATCAAGGTTGTACTTTATTAGATCTACTCTCAGGGCGAGCTGGAACTTCACGCCTTTTAGATCGACAATCTCTTCCTCTAGTTTTTCGTGGATTATGTGGCGTACACCATCTAAGAATGCCATTGGGTCTGCACCAAGTTCGTGGCCCTCTGGAACGTCCATCTGCCAGCCTCGTAAGAAATTACCAATGACCCATTTAGTTCGTTTGAATACTAGTGGGACAATTTTTGGGGGAATTAACGGTCGTATTAAACGTCTTTCTATCGTTTCGGGGATCGGTTCATCAAGTATGTTGCGCGCCCGTTCGTATACATCTAGTACGTCTCTCTGATAATTAACGTATGCCATATTTGTTACGATTATAATACTAGTATATCTATTCTCTAATAGGTAAATTCTTTGTAACGAGTTCGGTCAATACGTCGTCGAAATCCTTTCTAGCCCTCCTACCCCCACGCATCATTTTCATCTGTGCGTTTACATTACCACACTGGCGACAAAGTCCAAGTCAAAGTCCCAACTCCACACGAACGACAGGGGTATGGCTCAAACGATCCTTCTCTGATCTGGTGTCGGTGTTGCTTACAGCACTCGAATAAACAACTCTTACCACAAATAGTTGTCCTGCCCATTGTTAACCATCGGCACTGATTTTGTCCTCGCATCTTATGGCTGATAATATAACGGTAACATTTCTCTATGGCTGATAATATAACGGTAACATTTCTCTAATTGGTATTTTATTAATGGTTGCATAAAATTGGCCGTTTTTTATTGGGGGTAGTTCTTAGTAAGGGAATAATGGGGGGTTATATGAGGTCTGAATATTCGTTCTCTAGTTCGTACTGGAAGAAGTACTCAACGAGACACTTAACGATACCGTAATGACCATTGTCGTAGGCATAACGTAGTGCGTGGTCGGCGTCCGTATCATAATAAAAGGGATAAAAGTACTCAATAATAAATTTAACGACGTCAAGAAAGCCATTTCTAGTGGCCTTGAATAGCATACCACCAACGTCCTCATGTAATTCATCATAATCATATTTTGGGATCTGGGAGTGCTTAAAGAGAAACTTGACGATATCGATATTGCCATTTTCGCATGCGTAGCAAAATGCACAGGTGATGTGTATGGCTAGTATATTGAACTGGAAGCGCTTAATTAGCCACTTAACGATACCAAAATCATTATTCCTACAGGCATTGATTAGTATGTCCCCATCGTAGTTATACTCGGTTTCATCGTCGTCGTCTTCATCGTAGTAGTATGCCCTAAAATTACCATTATCAGTATGGCTATATCCTACTACGATACCACATTCGCAATCGTATACGTCATCCTCGGAAATATTGAATTTCTTAACCAAATTATCTCTCTCATCATCGTTATGAGCAGACATAAGCCCTAATAGGACTACTCGTCTACGGAATTCTTTGTCTACTTTTTCGTAACGTGCTATAGATGCGGCATCATTTAGATGTTTTGAAGTCAAAGAAATAGCGGCAAATGATGTAGGACCGGCATACTCTACGATCTTAGTCAAGATTTCTATAGGAAGGTATAATATATTAGTCATAGTATTTACATACTTCAGATGTTTCGACATAGTGGTTGCGACATTAGAACGGTACGGCATATTAGATATAGTATACGGGGCGTTTTTATATAGTAACTGTGATACAACCTCATAATATGATGATAACATTGGGATTTATTATTGGTTACATTAAATATAGTTGGGGGTGGTTCTTACTGGGGGAATCAGGGGGGCTTATATAAGGCACATTTTTCCGACGATTTTCGACGATCAAAAGCGGTTTAAAGCAGGCGGTGTAATGGTTCTTACTTGGGGGAATAAGGGGGGCTTATATAAGGAACACATTTCAACGATTTTTTCGTGGCGTAGGGATATACGATGGGAGAAAAAAGGCTTAAATAAGGATGTGAATTAGAACCGTGTGTTGGATATAAGAAATATGTGTGTTGATTATGGGCGGCTTATATAAGGAGAAATTTCAACGATTTTTGTGGGCTTAGGGGAATACAGTGGGGGAAAAAAAGGCTTAAATAAGGACGTGAATTAGAACCCCCACTGTATATACTACTCCTTCTCATCGGTCCTGGGGTCTTGGCTGAGGAAGATGGTGGAGTTGGTAATATTCGACTGTGATCTTGATCCTCTGCTTTTTTCTTCTTGTACTCTCTAAGCATACTTCGCCTCTTTTCATTTCTAATTAAATCTTCAGGGGCATTCATTTGAGCCAGTCCGCGAGCAAACACATGCATTCCGACCGGTTCAAACCCTTTTCGCTCGCGCAAAAAAATCACCCACTAAATCACTAACATGGGAACCCGTCACGGGTTTATCATCGAAAATTAATTGGCCGCTAGAATTCCACCCCATGATTTTAGGGTTTGCCTTGATTTTATCGATCAATAACTTTCCACGGGTTTTTAGTGTTTTCGGTAAACCACGAATAATGTCTTGCTCTATTTGTTCGTCCACTTCAGATTTTTTCTCGGTTGGCTCTTCGACAGTTTGTTCTTCATGTATTGGGTGAACTACGTTCACGGATAAAGGTTCGTATTTTCTTTGATGGTAATACGTGAGGTAGTTTTGAAGCGTTTGGGTGTACTGGCGAGTTTTTTCTTCATCTGACAATTCTTTGTTGTTGAGTATCTGTTCCATTTGTTGGTCCAACAGTGTTAGCGTGGTAGTCAGCGGTGCCGTTGTTATTTTTTGCCGCTGTTGGAATTTTTCCAAAGTTTGTTCTGGTACTAGAACCATTTTCTTGGTGTGAAGCATTATAGAATACTTTCAAGTACTTTTAATACCGGAGGAAGTAGAATTCCAAGGAAATTTCCACCGTGTTGTACTAAAAGTTTTTTCTTACGCGACAAGGGAACTCCTTTCTGTGCCAAGGTTAGTAAAGGATTTCTAAATTTTTCAAGCTTGTTCTTTTGTTGTGGAGTTATGGGGACTGTGGCTCTCAGAACGTTGAGCACACACTCGCAAAGGCTGTGAATCAATGGATCGTCGGCGACTTTGAGTAGGGCCTTGGTTTGATGGGGTTTACTGGTAGCCAACACTTTCAAGTGATGAAAGTTGTTTCTCACTCGACGACTCATGGTAGAATGAACGGTTCAAGTTTATACACTCCCATTTATACCTTTTTGACATAGGCATACTGTGTTTCTCCCGGAAATATATTGGTCCGTAACCGGAAGTTATCAGGTGTCTGAGGCTTGAGATCACAGAATAGATACCCATGAGGCTTTGCGGTCGCATCATTGAAGGCTTCTTGCATATATTTTACGTTTCCCGGGAACATTTGTTTTCCTAAATGATTCACTTGACTACTATCACGTGGAGATTTAAAAAGGACCAAATAATGACAGTTGAGACTGACATCTCTCATTTCTTTGCCTTGATGAAAAATATTTTGCAATATAAATATGCATGACATATTTCTGTGGTGACAGCCTTAGGTAAATAAATTCGAAATTCTTTTATCACTGCTGACTTCACTCATCAAATCATCGATAACCACAAGATTGCGAACGCTTGGATTAATCCTAGATTCCAGGTCACTTGGTATTCCCTCGATAAATGTTATGTTGGGAAGGGTTTGTTGCATTTCTTCATAAGCGGGTTGGTCTAATCCACAACACCAAAGAATATTCTCGGCGGCGCCATCAATTGAATTTTCACCGGCTTGCAAAAGACGTTTCACAAACTGGGTTTTTCCACAGCAAGTGGGTCCGGCTATCACCGCTCCAAAGGGGTGTTTCAGTCTTGGGTCCATATCGCCAAATGGTAACATTTACGTTGTTCACGTGTATATATCGGCCCCTAACCTTTCTCATTAGGAATCAACCAATGACTATCCAATGGATTATAGTCTCGAACGACTTTATATTTCTGTAATTTTGCCTCTTGTAAATATTTCTTGCGTTTTTCGCTAGGTAAATGATGGACATCAGCTAAATGATTGGAAAGTTTCACTAAATATTTGGATCCACAATTTGGTACTGGACAATTCCTACAACTCCGTTTGGACATGTTAACGTTCGCATGTTATGAACTCAAATGATTTTAAAACTAGAAAACTTGAAGTTTTATCGTAATTTGTCAGGACAAACAGGATAAACAGAGACGTGTTCATTTCCATAACACATTTATTGGAAGTTTGTACATTTGTACATTTTAAGTAAGAATAAAATAACTGTTTACATTAAGCTTGAAAATACTATTTACGATAATATAACTATTTTACAGCACTTGGTTCTACGTTTATATCTCTAGAGGTAAAGTGGTCACGCCATCCTCTTGTACTTTTCGTTTTGGGTAAAAATAAGAAAACCCAGCCCTGACTTGCTGATAAGTATACATAGTGTTGTTGACAACACGAAAACCCTTATTGATACCCGAGCTACTCTCTTTGGTTAGTAATACATAGAGATATTTCTCTTTATCGATGTCGTTGCATCTCTTGTTGACACCTTTGCAACTGAACTTGTTAGAAGCGCCAAAACAATAGTACGTTTTACTATTTAAACCAATAATCCCGTCACCAGACCACTCCTCCTTAAACAGACCGGGCGTTCTCTTATCGTAGGCTTTGTGCTCGGGCGTATCAGTACGAGGGAACCAGTTAACCTTATCCTGATTAAATTCAGCTCTGAGTTCTGGTTTGACTAAACTTTCGACAGACTCTCCAGAAATGGCAATATAGGCAGAGTCGGTGTCCATTTCACAGTACTGAAAATCCGAACGGTCCAGATACTTATCTAAAAAATCAAAATAAAATTGTAACATACGTAGTTTGGCATACTGGTACACAAAAAAACCTATCTGCATAGGAAGATTTTATTTATTTATTTTCTTACAGGACTGGACTTCATAAGTGTCATCATCTATATTATCGATTTGACGGAAGAAAGGAGTATTGATCAGGCGGGAAGCTTTGGCTTCTTCGCAGAACTTCACTTCCCTGTGCCGCTCTTGATCCGTGATCGTTTTTCCGTAGCTGGAATTGCCCACCTATAGAAAAAAACAATAACAAAATGAGTCATCACGCGATTACAATTGCCAACCTGTTGAAAAATAAAATTAGTATCCCTCTGTTGCGTCTAATAGCATTCGTATGTTAACTTTTGAGATTTACTTACCAGTTTCATCGTATCCGCGATGATGGCTTTGTGAGGGTCGGCATCACCAGCGCGCCTGGCGTCACTCACGGCCTCACCAAAGGGCTTGAAGCAGGGGGAAGGTGTGTACTCCACCACTTGATAAATACGAGTGACTTCCAGACCGTGCTCCAAGTACCATTGGATGAGGGGAGTGGCCAGTAAGATTTTTTCACCGAAGAAACTCCCTATCAGACTGCGGCGAGGGCGAGGCATAATCTTGTGTTCCTCAGCAAACCCTTTCATGAAGTCGCCATTGTCCTCTCTAGAAATCTCTGTATTTTTGAAGATGGGACACATCTCGCTGAACTTGGGCTTGAGATGATCCGGTACCCGGATGTCACATTCGACCACACCAAACAGAGACCCACTGCGGATGGCTGTCAGAATCTGGTCTTTATCCAACGTAGTGATTTTGTCTAGAGGGCGGCTGAACTTGGTTTCCAGGAAGTGTTGAAGTGTAGGGTTGGTCTTTTTCAGCCTTCGCCACTCGCATTCCCACATCTCCACAAGGTGATAGCCTTCATCCCGAATGTATTGGGAATTGGCTCGCGTTTCTTCTAGGAGTTCAGTCATAGGCTTCTTTCTCTTCACGTTCATTTCTTTCCCTCGGTTAAGATGACAATCGTGGCCGTGATACCAGCAACCTGGAAAATAGAATAAATGAGTGAACTGAATGAGTGAACTGAATGAATGACTGAGTGCACTGAACTGAATAAATAAATGAATGAGTGAAACGAATAAATAAATAAATGAGTGGGTGAATTGAATGAATAAATGAATGAATGAATGAACTAAATGAGTGAGTGAAATGAGCGAGTGAAATGAATGAATAAACAGTGAACCGAATGAATAAATAAACGAGTGAGTGAACTAAATGAATTAATGGTGAAATGAATGAGTGAACTGAATAAATAAATGAGTGAGTGAACTGAATGATTAAATGTTTTTCCCTGTCAAACACTATTTCCTACCTTGAAACTGGAAGACGGTCTGAGTTGGTCCGTGGAATCCGTCGACTGGGAGTCTTCTGTCACCGATACGCTTTTCCGTATCATTCATCTGATGTCGGATATGGATCCCTCTCTGCTCGGCTTCCCATTCCAACCACTCTGTCGCCATCTTGGAGGAGCTTTCTTTCTTGAATTGAGTTTCCTCTTTTCTTCTGGTAAAGGATCCTGTGGGCATGTTCTGCATAATGGCCCAGAGATAGAGGGCGTTGGCGTCGTACCCCACGATTTTCTGGCAGACTTTAGGTTCTTTGCCTTGGGCTTGTATTTCGTTTTCTCGGATCTTGGTCTTACCCGCTTCGTGGTATCGGTGAAATATGATACTGGGTCCGCCCACCATGTTTTTCTTGAATAGCGAGTAGAGATCTTTGTTTTTCTCATCGAAGAGAGAGAAGTGTGTGCCAGGTTGAAGGGTTTGAAAGAGGTACGTTAAGGTGATACCAGGGATAGAAATACCTTGCCTCAACATATCGATGTTTCGGGCTTTCCAAAAGGCAGACATTTTCTCCAAGGCATCACAGAAGGGCTGAACATCGAGGTCGTTGTACCAGATGAGGAAGTCGCGGAACGTTTGCATGTTATTTTCGTGCCAAACTTGCTGGCAGTACTGGTAGTCTTCGTCAGAAATGTTGGTGTTGGTCAGGGAGGAGTGGAAACTTTCATGAGGAGGAAGAGAAGAGTGGTCTAGTTTGTCGAGGGAGTCCATCCACTCATAGGGGAAGAAACCTTTCGCTTGAGGGCAATCGTAGGCTTTCAGGAACTTGGCGTAACTGAACCCGGGAGCGAGAAAGTTGGTCACATCCAAGAAGCGAAGGTGTTCTGTTTTCAAACACATGAAGTTGTTGTTACGCTTTATGGTAAACTTTACTTGCTCATGTTGGACCAGGACTGGGAAGAGAAATTCTTTGACGGCATTCAAATCATACTTGCCAGAATTGAAGCCCAGGACGGGAAGTTCTTTCAAGTACTCATCCAGTCTGTCTCTTAGTTTTTTTAGGGGTTTTTCTTTTTTCTTTTTCTTTTTAGGCTGTGTATTGGTCACTTTCGGTTGATTTTCAACACACGGCTCTCCCCGCTCTCGATTAAATGCCCGGTAGAATGACGGGTCTTGTTCTTCCACTTCACTATCATCTAAAAAGATACGGTCCTCTTCTGTCTCCGACTCTATCTCTTCGTCTTCATCATCCGTATTCATCGGATCTTCGCCCTCATCATCACTGTCTTGACTACCCTCTTCAACGGTAGTGGCATTGGCTACTCGTTCCTCGGTTATTACCCCTAGCTTGTCGTCAATAGCGTCAAACAAATAGGCGAACTCTTGTTTCACGAGGCGATAACTTTCTTGGCTGATTTTCACAAGGTAGTCGACCATATCTTTAACAAGCTTTTTAGAATCGCCGTCAGACACAAAACATTTAGGCTGCTCGTAGTTAGGGACATTGGAGCATACACTGACACTGAGTGGTACATGCTTGGCTTGCCAGGTCAGTTTCGCAGTGTCTTTAGGGTGATTCTGGTGATCGAACATACACTCAAAGTCGTAAGTGGCTCGGTAGGGGAAGTACTTGAGCTGTTCGGGGATGTAGAAGCCTTCGTCTTCCAATAAATTGAAGATAGTCGGAGGCGTCTTGTAAGCCCCACCCGGGAATTGGTAGCGAACTTTCGCTTCACAGGTACGCTCGTGACGGTGTAACATACCAACATGCTTCCAGTATTTCCCGCACCGAGAACAGCAGAAGGATTTAGAGTACCTCTTCATGTTTTTGATGTAAGAGAAGTGGTTCTGGTGAAGATTGAGGTAGAGGGTACTGGAATAATGGTGGTGTGAGCGGTGGATGAGTTGAGCTGCTAATTCGGGTTTGGTTTCTTCGCTGTCGTTCTCCTCACTGCCGCCATCAGGTTGGGTGGGTTCCAGCGCGTACACAAAGACGTTCACCTCGAAGAGCTGTTCCAGATCAGACATTTCTTCTAGGGTGACCCCGCGGAATTTCTTCTTGGAGGGTTGTGTTGCTCGATACCTAAAACAAACAGACCAATATTTTTTTTACGAACTAGCGATGCGTTATTTCTGCATATGTACAATAAACTGTTGTTTTCATAAGACTAAGCACATTTCTATCAATCAAAAGAAAGGGCTCGTAATTTATACGAACCAGCTATGAGTAATTGCTTTTTTTCATTAGACTAAACTAAATTTCTATCAATCAAAAGAAATGGCTCGTAATTTATACGAACCAGCGATGCGTCATTTTTAACATGTATTTGCATACGCTCTTAACATACTTAATTTAGTTGTAAAAGCTATAGTTTTGTTTATAACGGACTTTTAGCATAATAACAGATGTTCACACGTTTTGGCGAATAACAGACTTTGTAAACTGAAGTACTGAAGTATGCATCATGTTATAAAAAAATATATATATAATGTTATACATGACAATGCTAGTGTAAACAAATACACGCTTACCTCTCGTAATAATGTTGAGCATCCCGTTCCAGATTTTTCAAATGACAGCCGTTGTGGAGCGCCAGAGCGCGGAAGAAGCACAGGTTGTCGTTATAGGGCTTACCAGTTTTCTTGATGATATCAAGGGGAATGATGCCTCGGTTCTCCACGAGGTAATGGGGTAGATTTTTACCACGGCCAATAGGATGACCTCGGATCTTGGTCACGAAGAACGTGATGTTGGTAACTTTATCCACCACCCATTTCGAGTTGGGGCGCTGCTGTCTCACCCATTCCAAAATATCCAAGTTTTGAAGAGCTTCCCGGACCCGTTCAAGATCTGCAGCATTGGCGATGAGGAAAGGTTCTTCAAAAGCCTGGTTGTTGTTTCTGGAGGTATAATGGTACTGCAGATCACCAGTTTCATTATTCCGGAGTAAGTACCCAAACGACACGTTCAGTTTAAAGACGGTAGACTGGTCAGCGAAGATCCGGTCAAGATGGGGAAGGACTTCTTGAGGTTGGAGGGAGGTCAGACGAAAGTTGTACCAGTCCAATAATCTATTCTGGCGTTGGAACCGGGTCCGGATCTGAAACCAGTGGCGACGGTACTCGAGGACAGGGCTCTGCTGGTCTTCTGGGAGGTCGGTGATGGCTTTAAAATCTTTTTGCCAGCTGGTGCTTGTGGTGGGGTTTGGTTGTGGTTTCTCAGTAGGACTGGGTTTGACTTTCTTGGGTTTTGGGTCTGAAAATTAAATAATTCAACAATCTATTTGCCAATAAATAAAAGACCGGTCCAAACATATGAATAAGCCTCAAGATGAAGTTCATGAGAACTAATCGTCCACACAAAATACTTACGTAAGCTTCTATTGTGCTTAAGCCCAACATGGATTGACATATGAATATGTCACGGCTATCAAGCTGAAGTAAATTAAGAAAAATCCTACACAAAAGATTTTCCCAAGCATGTATTACTGTGGAGTTAACGATTTATTGAAGTTTATAGGCCTCAAAACAAAGATAACGCGTGTCTATACGAATAGAGTGTAGCCTGGGAATGTTAACGTACGCGAAAATATTGAAATATGAAAATTTAGTTCCATACAATTACTGTATAGCTCCAGAAAGGGTAAACAAAGCGATGGTAAGAAAAACACTGGGACACGAACTGAAGTTTTATCAGACTACTAACTTAGAACAAGAACTATTTGCGTAATAATTGATTTCGTTATTACTCCGGCTAAGACCGGACACGGGACAACAATGTCAATTAAGGAAAAAATATGAATAAAAGTTTTGTCAACTTACAAACTAAATTCTATCACACCAGCTATAAGTTTTAGGGAAAACTCTTGGCCTCGCCGAGTCGTAATGGTTTCGTAATGTACGTTAGTAAAGTAATGAATGCTTCAGCACACTTTCTCCATTCTGAAGTTGTTTTGTTAAAATATTTATTATCTATTGTATTATACTCGGAAAACGGATTTGATTAATGTATGCTTAATCCTAGCAAACAAAAGACTCCATCTCAACGCGAATTTGCATAAGTCTAACCCTCACACAAAAGACTGACCCAAACATGTCGACTATTATTCTACATAGCGTACCTTGAATTCGTATAAGATTAAAGTAGTTTATCAAAATAAATTTCTTACCGGATTTGTCTTCGTTGGGTCGTTTCTTATTGCTGGTCGAGGTTTTGGGGTGAACTGTCTTCTGATGAGCTCGGTAGGGCGCCATATTGTGGAACTGTTCCCCACAGGTATTGCATTTGTAGTTGCGCTGGGCAGCCCGGTTTTCGTGGACATTTTTCTCGTGAGTAGTAGTAGGGCTCACTGGGCGACCAAAGCGAGCCTCCTGATTGGCCGAGAGAGTGGGCGGGGCTTAAAACGACGCCATTACGCACGTGGCGTCCCAAAATGACGTCACAGCGCACGTGGTGCCGCCAAACTGGTCCCCCCAGTTGGCGGCCAAAGCCAGGCTTGGGATTGGTCGGAAGTTTAGGCTTAAAATGACGTCACAGCACGTGGCGCCGCCAAACCTATCCCCCAGCGGGGAGGTCCCAAGGGAGGCTGGACCGGAAGTGGAACCGCCGCCAGGGGCGAAGAGGTGTTTGGAGGCCCAAACCAGGCCTGGGAATGGTCGGCCGTGTCGGGCCGTGTCGGGCGGGGGGTTCGGCGGGCCGTCGGGCGAGACCCAACCCAGGGCGGGGATTGGTCGGTGGAGTAGCCCGGGGCGTATAAGAAAGTGAACCCTCCTCTGTAAATTTAGTGTGAACGATAACCCCCTACGTGCTTTTGTGGGTGTTACGCCAAAGCCGTCCAAGGATTAGCTGGGACGATACTTTCCAATGGAAGAACAAGCACTGAGATGGGCAGCGGATATCCACTTTGACGATTGCCTGAAAAGTGACGAGTACTTCATGGATATGGATAAGTTGGCTGCAAAGCTGGAGAAGGAAAGAAGCTCAACCACAGAAAAGTACTATGATAGGCTATGTGAAATGGATTTCAAGGCTATGCAGGAAGGTTTGAACCACAAGCAATACCTGCAAAAGTACGAGAAACAAGCCTACGCTGGAATATATCCAGGGTCCCCCGCCCACCCCCCTAGGGACATCCCGGAATCAGTCCCACGCGGAACCAAGAAGACCTAGATTTTGGGGACAAACCGGACCCCCCGGGATTTTACCCTGGTGATCGGAAGCAACCCCTATGTAATTATAGGTGTCCTTTCAACCAAAAAAAGAAAAAGAATTAAAAACTATATACCTATTTACAAGACCAACCGTAGGCCTTCAGAATGAGAAAGAATATCCGAAGCTAGAAAAAACAATAAAACTTTCAAGAGGAACAACGTGGGGTGTCTGTTGTCTCTTTTCTAGGGGGAAAAAGTATAAGGGAGGTGTCGCGCGCTAGACTCGGGGAGAGTACAGAATGCCTTGCGGTGGAGGAGGAGGTCCGTCCCTCAAGTGCCATGGTATTTTGAAACGTGTCCGTTGTCTCTTGGCGTGTTGCGGAGGAAAAGTGATTATTCAGGGCTCTCATTTTGAGGATTATGGGGCGAAAGAAGGAGAAGAAAAAGAATCCTTCCGCACTGCTCGAGGCGTTGTATTACGACCCCAGCAGCCCTGCTGCCTTTGGGGGTGCTGCCCGTCTGGTGAAAGCGGCTAGCGAAGTGGGGGTGACGCGCACCACCACTTTAGCCTGGCTGAAAAAACAATTGACCTTTACGTTGCACCGCCCTTTTCGAAAAAAAATTCTGCGAGGGCGCGTGCGCGTGCTGGCCCTGGACGAGCAGTGGCAGGCGGATCTGGTGGACATGCAAGCCACGAGTGCCTTCAACAAGGGCTACAAACACATTTTGACCATCATCGATGTGTTGTGCAAGTACGCGTGGGCAGTCCCCCTGAAGAACAAGACGGGGGAGGAATTGGTGCGCGCCTTTACCCAAGTGTTCCGCGAACGGAAACCGTTGCGGTTGCAGACCGATGCCGGGACAGAATTTACCAACCGCAAGTTCCAGGCCTTTTTAAAAAAGAATGACGTGGCCTTTTTTGTTACGTACAACGAGACTAAAGCCCAGATTGCCGAGCGGTTCAACCGGACGCTCAAGGGACGCATGTACAAATATTTCACGGCCACCGGGAAGAAAGAGTATTTGAAAGTTCTTCCCCAATTGGTGCTCGGGTACAACCGAGCCGTCCACAGCAGCATTCGACGCGCCCCCATCACCGTCACGCCCTTCAACGACCACGAGGTGCGGGCCGTCTTGTACGGGACAAGGAACCGACGCCGCTAAAGAGGAAGAAACCGCTGTACCGTCCCGGCGACACGGTACGGATTAGCAAGACCAAAGGTCATTTTGAAAAAAGCTATCTGGCCAACTGGTCGGAGGAAGTGTTCACGGTGATAAAACGGTTGGACTACCGCACCCCTCCCGTCTACCGGCTGGAGGACTTGAGCGGGGAGGCGTTGCGGGGAACGTTTTACGAAAGCGAGATGACACCGGTGGCCGTGGAAAAAGAAAGTCTCTTTATCATCGAAAAGGTGTTGCAAAGCCGGCGTGGCAAGAAGAAGAACCAGGAAGAAGTCTTGGTGAAATGGGAAGGGTACCCCGCTAAATTTAACAGCTGGGTCCCGGTCACTCAGCTCCAGACCCAAACGTACGGGTGAAAAAAGAAATAAAAGAGTTGGTTGTTCCGACGGACGGAGTCATTGTGGAGAAAGAGAGGATGGAGGAGGAAGAGGCATTTCACATTACCGTAACCAACGGGACGAGGTCCTATATCTACACCAATGTCCCCAGGTCCCAGAAGAAGAAGAAGAAGACACTTTACATGGTCTGTGATTTGGGGGAACCCAGTATTGTGGGGGATACGAAAGCCCCCTTGTTGAGAGTCCTTTTTTCAGGGACCAGCGACGACAACGGTGTGATCCAAGAACGCAACTTTCCCCCACTGTTCTACAGGCGGCTGGCCAAGACGGTGTTTAAGGATTTCGAACTCCTTATAAACGACGAGCACGGTAAATTTGTTTCATTTCCACAAACGGATTGAGTCATTGTGGAGAAAGAGAGGATGGAGGAGGAGGAATTTTACATTACCTTAACCCACGGGGTGAAGTCTTACGTCTCCACCTACGTCAATGCCCCGTCCCGGTTCCGTATCCACCTCCATAAAATGTACACGTTGTCTCGAGACTGGGAAATGGCGGTCACGACCCTGGTCTTCCCCAGTCCCCAGAAGAAGACGACCTTGTACATGTACTGTGATTTGGTGGAACCCTGTATTGTGGGGGATACGAAAGCCCCCTTGTTGAGAGTCCTTTTTTCAGGGCCCGGGGACGGTGAGGTCCACGAACGCAACTTTGCCCCCCTGTACTACAGACAGTTGTCCAAGACGGTGTTTGAGGATTTCGAAATCCTTATAACCGACGAGCAAGGGAAACTTGTTTCATTTCCGCAAACATCCAAGGTGGAAGTGACCCTCCATTTCCGGAAAGCATGAACCCCAACCGCATCTGGATGACGCTGCCTAGCGTGGCCAGCCGGGCTACCTTTCCCGATAACACGGGCTCCCATTTTCGTATCCGACTCCCGGAGATGTTGGTCTTGGACCGTCAGTGGGAGGTGGCCCTCTGCCACCTGCAATTTCCACGCGCCTGGGATGAATTGTTCCCCCAAGTTCAAGACCGCGAATTCTCGATGATCCACGAAACACTTGATCCAGAAGTAGAAACCTCCTACGACCTCCTCCCGAACATCACCTTTACTCCACAGTCTTTCGAAACGGTTACAGAACTGGTCACAGCCATGCGCTGGGCGATGTTGCAAGGGGGCTACCGAGCGATCATGAAAACATTTACCGTCCGGGTGGAATCTAACAATAATGCCATGGGTAAAACCGTCCTGGAATTGGTTCAAAACGCGAAGAGAGGCTACATGTTAGTCCTCCCCCCTAAACTGGCCTACATGATCGGCTTGGAGGACGATCCCAAAAAGGCCACCGCCCATCCTGCGCACCTGTTGAAAAAACCGGGCCCTCGCACACCGTTGTTGTCCAGTTTCGTGAAGACGAATATAGGGGAGTCGCAGTGGGTGAAACCCGTCCTGATCCTCGCCTCGGTTTTGGAGAGAGAACGGACTGTGTACTACATCACTAACGCGAGTACGGGCAAAGGCGCTAACTTGTTTACCGGCCATCGCAAGATCGTAAACTCCTTTGTGGTACCGGCCGGGAACTACGCGAACCTCATGGCCGTCCAAGCTACCATTCCGATGAAAAGCCCTGGTGTGTTATGGTTTTGGTACCAGACTAGAGGAACCGCCACGCTGACCCTTAAACTCATCAAGGAGGAGACCCAAATTGCCATGAGCCCCTGGCTGGCCAATCTGTTTGGGTTTGGGCAAGGAAAGACCGAACACTATCCGGCGGACGACAACACACCCCTGGTGGGGTACCAGCCCGAGTGTTGGTCCACCTACTATTCCGGTCTAAAATTCCGGACGCCCACCCCCTACCTGCTCAACCGCGATTTTAAACACCAACCCGTACGCAGTTTGTACGTGTACTGCGATCTGATCGAGCCGCATATCGTGGGGGATGTGAAAGCACCCTTGCTGCGTGTCGTGTCGGCCCAGGTCGCGTACAACAAGGTGGTGGAACGAGACTTTCCGGTCATGCGCTACTTCCCACTCGCCAAAACGGTGTTTGACACGCTGGAAATCCTTATAACCGACGAGTCCGGCCAACGCCTCTCATTCGCCTCAACAGCTACCGTGGTGGCGACGTTGGAATTTGTGAAGCGCGCTCTGAAAAGGAAAGCATGAATGGATCGTCTGCGGGCTCTATGGCAGTGGCTGGCGGAGGGTCTTCGATACCTGTGTTCCGTGCAAAACCTGCACCCCCCACCACTCAACGCATGCCCTCCTCCATTCCTGTCTTCCAGGGAGGCCGCGGCCAGCAAGGCGGCGGCGGCCTCATCCCTATCCGTTGGAATGAACTCGGCCGTTACGAACCGGTCACAAATCAAAAGGGTGGGCTCTTGCCCTTAGCGCTAGCCTCCTTGGCCGTCATGGCGGGCAAAGCGCTGGCCGGGACCGTCGCGGGGGCGGTGGCTAAAAAAGGAGGACAGAAGATACTCGCACGACTGAAAAAGAAATTTGGCAAGAGGGTGGTGAAACAAATCGTGAAGGACACGAGCAAAGGGACAGCCCGCATACTCGGCAAGAAAACCAGTAAAACGTTGATCCAAGGCCTGGAAAAGATAGCGGGGGTAGCGCCTAAAAGGAAAAAGACGAAGAACCCGGCACGGTCCGTGGCACGGCCCGCGGCCAACAAGAATAAAAGAAAGCAAAAACAGACTTTCCCCCTCATTCCTTCAACGTCCGTCAAGCGTGCACGTGTGGAGAGAGATATCTTTGACGACGATTATTGATGGCTACGGTCGCTGGCATGGGCAAGCCGCCCCTGCCCAACATGATGGGCGGCTACAACACTCATTTGGATTTTTTCGGCAAGGAATTGGCCCAAGCGGTCGAAGAACGAGGCTATTGGTCGGAGCACGCTCCCAAATCGGCCCTCTTGCCCGGGTCGCCCGTGGAATTTTACCTCCCGGCCAGTCCCTATTACACCGTGCTGCCTAGAAGTTACTTCAAGGTGACGGCCAACCTCGTGAAAGCCAACGGCGGGAATTTGACTGCCGGTTTGAACCTGGGCCCCGTCAACAATTGGTTTCATTCTCTCTGGTCCCAAGTAGACATGGCCTTGAACGGGGAATGGATGACCATGAGCACCAAAACCTACCCCTACAAAGCCTACCTCAGCACCCTCCTCAACTTTACTCCAGCCGCCAAGAAATCCTACCTGACCTCGGGGCTGTACTACAAAGACATGGCCGGGGCCATGGATGTTTTCGACATCACCGGGGCCAACACAGGGTTGACGACGCGGGCGAAATACACGGCGGAAAGCAAAGTGGTGGAACTGACCGGGATGTTTTACATTGATGCAGCCTTCTCCAACAAACTGCTCCTCAATGGGGTGCCCCTGGAATTCCGCCTCACCCCAGCCAGCAACGCCTTCGCCCTCATGGGGGACAGTGCGGAGGCGGAAGTGACCGCCGCCAAAATCGTGCTGAAGCAGGTCACTTTCTTCCGTCGCGTCAGTGTCTGCAACAAGGACTTCATGAAGAGCATCGAAGTGAAACTCGTGTCCCAGCCCGTCCTCTACCCTTACAACAGCGAGGAAGAACGGATGTTCACCATATCCCAGGGCGACACCACCTTTGAGAAAACGGATTTCCTAGGCGGTCGCATCCCCCGACGCATGCGCATTGCCTTGGTGGAGAGTGGGAGCAGTTTGGGAGCGCTGAAAAAGAACCCTTTCCATTTCCAAAGGTTTGGGATGACCCGCGCGACGGTCACGGTCGACGGCACCCCCACCCCCTTCTCCCGCGTCGAATTTGCGACCGGGAAAACCCTGGACGGATACAATACCCTGTTCCTGGCCCAAGGCGCCATGAACGCCAACCATGGGATTGACATTACCCGGACCGATTGGGACAAGGGCTACGCCATCCTGTGTTTTGACTTCACCCCGGACGGCAGTGGCAACGCCGCGCACATGAACATACAACAGTACGGGACGGTGGGCATCCGCCTTCAGTTTGCAGCAGGGGTCGCCCAGACCTTATCGGTGTACGTGAACTGCGAGTTTGACGCCGCGTACGAAATCAGCAGCAGCCGAGAAGTGAAAAAGTTGTAAGCAGAGATGACCACCTACACGTCGCAATTTATGGTCTTGGCCCGTCACGATTGGTGGCTCCGCGCCTCGTTTCGGGGCGTGTTTCCCATGGACTTACGGCCCCGCCGCGTGACCCGCCCCGCCTCGTTCATTGTCAATACAGACAACGCCGACGGACCAGGCACCCATTGGTTGGCCTTTTATTTTCCGCGCCAAGGCCTGAATGAATTCTTCGACAGTTATGGCTTTCCCGCCTCTTATTACGGGTTGCAAGAGTACGTGCGGCAGGGGAACGCCCAGCATAGGGAAAACAATGTGATGTTGCAAGGGAACAAGTCCAACGTGTGCGGCAGTTATTGCCTGTACTACCTCCTGCGCCGAGCCCTCGGCCGGACCCTGGCGGAGGTCCTGCAGAACCTCCAGCAGTGGAAGACCAAGACAACCAGGGACCGGGCCCTCCAGACCTGGCAACGCCAGTACCAGCGCCGGAGTGTAGCGCGGTGGCAGCGGCAAGACAGTTTTCTTCACGATCAATGTGTTATCAGTTTGAGACAAAGTGAAAAAATAAAATAAAACCAGGAAACCCACCTCTCTGTCTTGTTATTCTTGGGAAGGGGTGAGGCGTGATGGATGTCCGTTTCCAAACGCCCTGCAATATCTTGATCACGGGTCAGAGTCAATCGGGCAAAACGGTGTTCACCGAAAGACTCTTGCGCCATGTGAAATCCCATTTCACTCACCCACCCCTCACGATCGTGTACTGCTATGGCAGTGCCTGGCAACCCCGATTCACCACCCTGCAGAAACAATTGGGGGTGACATTTGTGGAGGGGCTTCCCGACGACCCGTACGCCCCCTTTCGCGGCAAGCCGGGCCTCTTGATCCTGGACGATTTGATGAAAGAAGGCTCCAAGGACGAGCGGGTGGTGGACCTGTTCACCAATGGCTCGCACCACCGCAACATTACGGTGCTGTACCTGACCCAGAACATTTTCCCGCCAGGCAAGTACGCGCGTACCATTTCCATCAACGCCCACTACCTGGTGGCTTTTAAAAACGCTCGGGATTCGTTGCAAGTCCGGAAATTGGCCGAGCAGGCCTTTCCGGGGCAAGTGCCGGCGGTGATGCGAGCCTACCAGGACGCGACCCAACGCCCCTTTGGCTACCTCCTCTTCGACCTGCACCCCCGGACCCCACCCCAAATCCGGTTGCGCACCAACATTTTCTCCGAGGAGGGACAACAGCATCGCGCCTACGTGCTGGAGGAGGATCAAAAGGGGGTGGGCAATGCGATGGACCTGTTGAAACTCCTCTCCCAAACCCCCAAGGTGGTGGTCCCTGGTTTGTCCTACCCCAAGCTCTACACCAAACTACAAAAGCACCTCGTAGGAAAGCAACTAAGAGAGCAACGAGGGGGTACTAAGAAGAAGAAGACGGTAAAAAGAGTCCAAGAGCTTCAGGGGGCCGTGTGGAAGAGACCCAACAAATCCCCCTTCCATCCTCCTTTTCTAAGCCAGAGACAACGTGCTTTACGATCCCAGAAGTCCCTGGACAAATCGAATTGGGTTAGCTTGATAGCCTAAGTCCCGCAGGGAAATCGTTCAGTTGTGGTGATGGCCTCCCCCTTGCTTCAACGTCACGCGCTGTTCATCCGACAATTTGCCAAAGCGGATCTCGGTCAGAAAAAGAAACTCATCCGGGCCGCGAGTCACCCTCAAATCAACGCCGTCAGCGAAGTGGTGCACAACGCCTTGCGTGGAACTTTTCCGATAGGGATCCGCGCCAAGAAAGTCTTTGCTCCCATCAAGGTGAAACTTCGAAAAATAGCCAACAAAGCCCTGCCGCCGGCCGTGAGGAAAAGGATTTTGCTCTCCTCCTCGACAACGGTGCAGAAAGCCAAGCTTAAAAAGGCCGTGGGCCAGCGAGGAGGCTTCATTTTCACGACCGCCGCTCTCATTGCCGCCGCCGTTTTTGCTGCCAAAGCGGCCGCCGCCGGCGCTATCAGTGGAGGCGTGGCTTACGGAGCCAAGAAAGCTCTGGAGCAAGCCGGAGGGTACAGAGCTCCAGGCTATCCGACGACAAAATACCCTTCCCCGGAAGAGTACGCCCAAGAACTGAGTCAACCTTATATCTGATCCTGAATGGTCCAACCAATCCGCAATTGGCCGGCGCCCGAGGGTACAGACCCGGCCCAGTGGCAGTTGTTTTTAGCCCGCCTGCGAAAAAGACAACGCCAAACCCTGCCGGGAAAAAAAGTCAGCAGGACCGTGCGGGCAGCGAAGAAAATCCAAAGAAAGTATAAGACGCGGCCGCCCAAGAAGAAATCCCAGACAGGGAAAAGGAAGCGGACCCCACACCACCCTCCAGCAGCCCCAGTAGGAATTTCCGTGACGCGATGGTCAGTGAAGCGACACAAACGAAAAAAGCCATGAAAGAGGCCGAGGGGAAGAACCCTATGCGCATGGTCTTGGTGCCGGAAGAGTCCATGCGATGGTTGGAACAACAGCTTCGTGTGGACACGACCAAAGGGATTAAAGTGCTCAGTCAGTACCAAACGGCCATGGCACAGGTCCTAGAAAACCCAGAGAAACCGGCAAGCGCCGACCAGTTTCAAGATTTACTCCAAAAATACGTCCGACGTCGTGAAACCCTTGAGCCTAGTCCCTTCACGGCCGTGGCAGCCAAAGTGTTAACCCAGAGCCAAAGGGGCGCTTTGCGCCGCGTACCCCCTTCCAGCAAACCTTTAGCGTCGGTGCTGGTCAATCTGTTGAAGTTGAAAGGAGCCCAGAAAATTACCTGGAATGCGCAAGGGGAAGTGAAACTCTACGGGCAAACCCTGCCGGGCAGTCAAATTGCCGATCTGATTAAAGAAGCGGTGCATCCTTCTTCCACCCGCACATCGCCCGGCTACCGTGATTTCATGCAATTTCTAGCGGAAGAAAAATATCCTAAAGATCTCGTCCGCCACCCCCGGGATCTCATCTCCAAGAAGAAAGAGTACACGCCCCGGCCTAAACGAACCGCCGCGACTCCAGAAGAACTACCCTACAAAGAGCCCCCGCCCCGCCGAGAGGAAACACCGTTCTCCAGGACCCCCTACAAAGCCTTTTCCCGTGGGGGGCCCCGTGGGGGTCCCCGTGGGGGTAGCCGCCGCCTCTCTTTTGGCAGAGGCCCCCCTGAAAAACCGCCTTTAAATTGGCGTCCTTTTTAAATCCCCCTTCATTAACGCCATGGCACGAACCCTAATGAGACCCGCGGGGATGGGACAAGCCCCCTGGCAACGCCGTGTCGCCACCGCGAACGCAGGGAAGACGATGCCCAAGAAGAGGATGCCCCGCCATACCGTGGTAGGTAAAAAACCCAGCAGGACCGCCCGGGCGGTAACGCAAATACAGAAAAAGTATAAGGCGCAAAAGAAAAAGAAAGCCCAGACAGGGGGGCTGCAAACCGTGCGCAAGATCACGAGCCGCAAATCGAAAGACGGTCGTACCGAAACAACGAGCCGAACGACGACCACGTCGGGCAAGCGACAAGGCAAGAGTATCAGCCGGTGGACCGTCAAACACCTGAAGAAAAAGACTTGAAAAAAGACTTTGACAATTCTCACTCATTACGCGTTGCTCTTCAAGCTGTGAACGTCATGGGTCTAGATATTACTTTCTATGGAGCTGAGGGCGGCGGCGATGTCATTGTGGGCGAGTGCCACCTATGCTATTCTACGTTTGGGAACTGGATGGAAGAATACCTGAGCGAAGGCGAAAGGAAGCAGTATGTGCTGAGCGACTGCGAAGGAACCTATTATGGATTGTATGTGACGTTGGTCTATCATATTTGTATTTGGGAAGGATTTCTGAGCAAGCAACCAAGACTCCAGCCTTACAAGATGGAGTTCCACTAAAATAAAGACTGAGACTTTGGTATCACAGCTCAAAGGAACTGAACCATTTATTGCAATAAAACTTTGTTTCTTCTAGAGTCTCTTTGTTTTCTTTAGTAGCCGTAAGGGTAGCTCTGGTAGCCGTGGAGTACCTTCTTGTCGTAGGTCACCTTGAAGGTCTTGGGCTCTGGGCGGGTGTGCAACGTCCGGTCTTGGGTGTTGCGGTGGATGGCGTGCGGCGTCACCACCGTCCGTGTGGGTTCCCCTTGGCCTTGCACCATGGCTACCATGGTCTCGAGGTTGACGATCGCCCGATTTCTCACGTTGAGGCGTAGTCCTTTCACTTTGCAGACGGTACGGCCTTGACTCGTTTCATACCCGTAACTCTTGGGCCCGGTACAGGCAAAACGGACAATGTGTTCCCCTTCTTTAAGTTCGTTGGTCATGTCGCCTAGAAATCGACCGATCGGGGGCGCCACTTGACCTGCTTTCTGTGTGAAGTAGATACTGTCCGTATCGTGGTAGACGATACGGTCCTTCAAGAGGTGGAGGTACGAATACAATTTCAGGCGTGCATGGGCTGTGGTGTAGGCGGCAAACACAACGTTGGTGTGGGGATTGGAGTCAACGTAATGGGGGGTGGCGTGGTAGTGGACCTGCACCATGTCTTCGTGCACAAACAGTATGTCCTGCACTTCAAACTCGTCGCTCATCATGAGCTCGAAGTAGCGGTCCAGCTCGGTGACGTACTCCGACTTCCGAGGGTTCTGTTTCTGGCCGAACTTGCCCCACAAAGTATTGAGCATCCATTTCGCCAGGGCCCGCATCCCCGCGTTGAACGCGATCTTGTCCCACTCCAGTAAAATCCCCGTGGCCACCCGGTAACTCTCTATAAAAGAGGCTTTCTCAGCGTCGGTGTGACACCCGGGCGGCCACCCGCTCGCTTCCTGTTTCATCTTGAGGAAAGTGTTCACGTAGCCCGTGAACAATCCCTGGGTCCCGGTGACGGGATCGTACTGTTCCGACTCGGGATAATGCCATACCCGGTACACTTCCAGGACCCGGTAGCCTTGGCGTAGGGCCTCGTGGAGTTCGTGGCTCACCCAAGTGCCTGTCAAAGCCCGGGCCTCGTCGTCGTGTGCGCAGGGACCTGGTTCTTGTCGTCGGCGCAGGTCCGGCAGAGGGTAAACAACAGTTTCTCCCCCACATGCGTAGGGAGGACCGGGAAAAATAGGCGGCGTGGCGGTATAATCTTCAGTACGGGAGGGTAGGGTCTAGATCTTCGGTAAGGATTTCTGGATGGCCCAGCGGAAACCGTTGTGTTTTTTGCACCCAGGGGTACAGGGAGCACACATCCAGCGCCTCCATCCATTCTCTCCCCCATTCTCCCTCGCTCGCTTCCCAGTAAGTCTTGATCCCATTGGTCCGCCCTCCAAAGAACGCTTTCTTGGGGTCGAGGGGAAGCTGGGTTTGAGGGATGGGCGCTAGGGCGACGATGGTCGGGTCCAAGGCCATGGCCGCCCGGACTTCACACTCCCTGATCGGGACCACGTTGTACCCTTGCTGACTCAGGTACAACATTTTGTCTCGGGTCCGGTCGGCCAACGTTTTCATGGTACAGTGCAGTAAGGGATGCACTCTCTCTTGGTTGTGGTTGCAACGGTCGCAGCCGTGCCAGAAACAGCCGTTTATTTCGTACGCCGTGTGGGTGGCGGCGTGGTACCCGTCCAGTTTGTAGGGTCCCACGTGCTTCTCTCCGAGATTGCCCGCGTGCTGGATCTGAATCCCGTCCCGCCGCTCCACGTGGGCCAGCCATTGGAGCGCCAACACCGACTGGACGTCCTTGGGGCGGTAGCCAAGCCGTGGCAAGACCGCAATGGTGTTCGGTCTGAGGAATTTCTTGCGGAATACTAGGTTGCACATGGAGGCGAGGGTTACGGTCCTGGTAAAGGGGTCTATCCCCGCCGCTTTCATCATTATTGTTCGGAATGCCAAACAGGCCCGTTGCAAGATGGCGACATCCCGGTGGCAATAGAGGGCCAACTCTTTCTGGAAATCGAACACCGTACCCTTGTCCCGTTCGGCCGCATGCCAGGCCACCAGTTCTTCTTTGCCTTGCGGGCTCAGCGAATCCGGTTCGTAATAATACAGGTCTGGTAGTGGCCCCACATACTGCTGATGCTCTGGTTTGTTAAAAAAGATGGGAAAATCCAGCTTGTTGAGGTTTTCGGTCTGGAACCCGAACGTGACGGGAAATTGTTTGAGGGCCAGTGGGATGAAGAGGAGGGAATCCTTGATGACCAACTTGTAGTCGGGGATGGTCACCACCATTGCTTTGCCACCGCGAAAGAGCACTTTAGGTTTTATGGCATTCTTGAAGAGGTATTCCAGGATGGGGTACGAGTCGTACCCCATGGCGTTGTGGGCTAGGCACACGTAATTTTCGTGATTCCCCGAGAAGAGCCAGTCGCAGAATTGGGGGAGGGCCGTGAGGCCTCGGAACTCTACTTTCCGTGGACCGCATTGAGGGCAGGTGGGTAAATCTGACGTCACACAGAGATCACACACTTTTGAGACCCCCGCAAAGTTGACCACGTGCTGCGCTTCCAGGGGCATGGCTTCAAAAACAAAGAACAGGTACCGGAACTTGTCTCCCTCGTCTTCTGCGGCGGCTCTCTCTGTCTCCTCTTCTTCCGCCAGGAGGGACGCGTAGGCATCTTCATCTTCTCCTCCCCCTTCCCCACCTCCTCCTCCTCCTCCTCCTGGGTCTCGGCGCGGGACTTGTTGGTCCGCCACTTGCATGGTGCACAAGTGGCCCGGGGGGACAACAGCTATGCAACTCCGGCAACGGTATTCTCCGCACACGTGAACGCCGGTTCGGCCCCGCTCCAGATGGTCTACCGTCACCCCGCACTGGGCACAACGTGTGTACCGTTCGCACGAACTCCATATTCTGGTGATGAGGGACCCATGCCCCGTCCGGTGGGGTTGGTGGCGGCGGTGGTTGTCGAAGCAGGCCCCACTCTTGAACCACCGACGGCACGAGTCACATTTTCTCCAATAATTTTTCTCCCCATGGACGAGGGGAGAGCAATCCTTGACCCCACAACAGAGACAGGTCGTGTCACAAGCGTGGTGTCTAGGGTTGTTGTAGGTCTTGTGGCAGAGGGGGCAGAAGTATTTGGCATTCAGGAGACCCCGCATGTTGGTGATGACGTCATAGTGGTTGTTCTCAGTTTGGTAGAGGTACACGCGGTAGCGGGCCTCAGGGAGGTGGCCCGAGTAGATAATGCTATTCATATGCTCTCGGGAGACCAGATTCACTTCTACCCCTTGATCTGTCAAATAGGCTTGGAATCGTTTGAGCTCCGGGATCCCACAGCGTCGAAGAGGAACGCCTGCCTGGCGGTGGAGTTCCAAGGCTAGAGTCCGTTGTCGGGGTCTCCCTCGTCTTAAATCGGGGTAATCAGGACGGTTCTGCTCCCGGGCCAGGGCCGTGACCAATCCTCTGGCCATACATAGTTCATCTAGATTTTTTATCCTCACGATGCTTCGTTTTATTTTTCGAAATTTTTCCAAGTCGGTCGTACAGCAACGGGGCGGACGCGCTCCTCCCGCTCTGGGTATTTTCACGTGAAACACATGGATGTGGAAGCGGCCCTGCAGTAGGAATTCTTCATTCGATTGGGTGATCTCCCCACTCAGCACTATTAAGGCATGGCTTTTTGTTGAAAATGGCCAAAAATAGAGAAAGAAAATTATTAAAATTATTTACATGCATCCGATTTACGTGATATTCAGCACAAATGTCATATGTGGTATCAGCTTTATAGTGGCAAGTTTGGTTTCCATAGAAACGATCACGTGACTTAGCTAATTTGCATAATATAGACGAAAAATGTAGTCTATCTTTAAGCACTTTGAAGCCATACTTTTCATGGTGAAATATGGTTATAAAAGCTATAGTGCAATTAAACAAACACTGAAATTACACAAACTAATTGGAAAACAAGAATTTGATTAAGAATTAGAGAAATAAAGTCGAGTTAAGCTCGGAAAAGCGTTTATATCGCATTTAGTGATAATTTTCTCAATTAAAAATGACTATTTCCAACCTTTCCAATTAGATTCAGTAAATACATCAACAGCTTTCATTAAAACTGCGAAAAGTCTGGATCTAAACACAAGTTAGGTATGTCTTCATAGCCGTTTTATTCCTTCATGAATGGACATTAGCAGGCTCACGTAAAATAGGTCAGCAGTTGCTCTGAGAGGCTAATTTCTATGGTTACAAGAAGAAAGCAAGATGGCGACCAAAATGAAGAGTAGTTGCACATACAACTTTCTCTATTAATTCCCACAATATAAAAGGCACACGGAACAATCCAACATGTCGAACAGTAAGAACACAGTCTATATAACTTTAGTGAACAAATATTTTATTCATATGAGCAGGAATTTAAACAAGAATGACCGTCGATCTCATCCTCAGGTGCACAACTCGACTTCCCACTCCATGTTTGTAATTTTGCTTTATTCTGTAGGCATTATTGAATCTTGTATTGAATTCTCCTAATAAATCGATATTACGTCATTTACTGCGCATGTCTGTTATATCAGTTAGATTAGGCGGGAAATTCAAGGAGAATAGTTCTGGAATTAACGAGTGTCTTAGTTGTTTATCTTATTCGATCGTATATTTTGTCAAAAGCTACCTATTTCAAAAGGGAAAAGTAGGGAAACCGTGTGAGTCACAATCTAGAAAGCGTTCTGGTGATGTCAGGGACATTTCTGTGCCCAAATTCGTGTGGATTCGCGAGAGTAGGAGTCTTGGAGATTACAAGAAGTACCACTGTATTGAAAGAAAAGGGGGATAGCAATACAAAATATCAGGCAAAGTTAAAATTGCAGCAGTTCAAGGATTTTAAGACCCACTTCTCTGAGGCAACTGATAATTCCACAACCGAAGATAGATTTACCATAACATTTCTAAAATTTCAGAAGAAACTTCCTGGCCTTAAAGAGAAATTTAAGAAGTGGAATGTAAGGAAAACCGACGAAAGAGCCAAATATCTAGAAACATTCTCTCTAAAAACCTGGCACAGCTTGTCACAGGCAAAGAAAAGGGAACACAGCCTTGCCAACTGTAAAGGATGTGCAGTTAGATATTCTGATATTCAGGCCTATTTCCCAGTCAAGTCTGCAGTGCTGAAGGGTAAAGCAAAACTTAACCCAGTCTTTACTGCTGAGAATGAGGCCCAATCCCTGAAGAATAGTCCCCCTCAAGTCAAGCCATTGCAAAGGGACTTAAGAAATGCTGCAAAGGCTATTTATGATAAACTAGACTCTGCATTTGAAAAACAGTTTAGTACCAGTTTTGCTGAAGCTCTATCAAAAGTGCCAGAGCTCAATTTACAAAATAAATCTCCAAATGACCGCCGCCAGGAAAGGAGAAATCACTACAGAAAATCCAAGGAGAATGTGGAGAAACAAATGGAGGAAACTTCATTCTTAAGGTGAGACTCTAGACAGTTGTAATGAAAAAAAAAGAGTTAACAACTCAAACACATCTTGTTTTGGCAATTAGGGCTTTATTTTTACTTAACTCAGTAGTACCCTGAGAGATAATAATAAGATATCCTAGCGAATGAAGATCGAATATTTACAATACTGTAGTTAACAATTATTCCCCGAAGTGGAGGGGAGTAGTGGTGCATATTTACCGAGCCGCGAGTCCTCAAGCGGCAAGGTAAATATTCACCACTACTCGCTGACACTGAGGGGGATAATTGTTTTAGCATATACCAAAGCAGTTCAATAAATAAAACTTTATTTTTTGGGAGCCAATCAGCACGCGCAAAAAGCACTATCCACTGGTTTGGTATATGCTAATAATAATTATTGCTTTTGCACTGCAGATAGAAATGTGGAAAACTGTCACTGTACACACCTTTAATTAATTATAACTACATGTACATGAGAGATTTTACATGTATATAAACCAAAAATGAAATCTATACTGACATTAGTGCTAGCTACACTGTATACTTACATAATTTTTGAAATTACATTTTTTAGATGCTATGGTAGTGGACAGTCCCTAAATGGATGGCAACGTGGACGGCTTGCACAATCATTTGAGACAAAGGAATCTGCAAAAGAAAGGAGAGACACAATTAACACCAATGACCAGCCAGCATGTAAAGTGATAAAGAAAAATCACACTGGGAATTTTAATTCAATGAACTGGGACAAAGAAGCAATGAAGGCTGAAGTGGAGGGATATGATGATCAACACTTAATTTGCTGGAGGGAACTGGCAACACGCTACAATGTTTGTAACAGCAAAGGACAACTGGCAAGCAATGGGGGTCAAATAGCAAAAGAATTCCTTACTTCTCAAGATGTAAATGTTGATCGTTTTAGAACAAAACGGAAAAATGAAAACAACACTGTTGTAAGGCGAAAGAAAAGAAGGGGTCCAGGAGGAGAAATAAGTATTCCAACTGAAGTTGACATGAAAACACTTCAACAACAGCTACAACAGAAGATTGAAACAAAGGAGTACACAATCGGGGAAATGATAGTACCTCGAAAGGTAAAAAGTACTAAATCAAATTGTATTAATTTGTAAAATTAATAAAAGTTTTAATTTCAGTTCAATGATTATATTTTTACAGTATGAAAAGCTTGTTCTCACAAATGATCTCAAGATCAAGAAAGTAGAAATTGTGACTCAAGGGAGAAAAACATCACTTCTTGATATCAGAAAAAATATGTTAAAGAAACAGAGCAAGTACCTCAGAGCAGTTTCTGATGCAATGTACCATGATATGAGTGAGGAGCAGCTGAGAGAGAGACTAACAGAGTTAAATGAGCTAGCAGCTGACAATGAGCCTATAGAAGAAATGAGGCAAAAGCTGATATCAATAGAAAGAATGAGACACTTGTTAGTTTGGTTAGATAATTCAACAGTGGCCAATGCAGGCTTCCTTGTTTGTCTTGTTACCTGCCTATATGATCCAGCAGTATTTTTCACTGATCAGGAATATCAGATAAAGTATGGGAAGAAAGTTGACATTCAACGGATCATAGAAGAACCTGAACTGCACATTATTGCTAAATGTGGTAGTTCGGATAAGGAGCAGGTGCTATATAGTGAAACAAGGCTAAAATGCATTCAAGACCTCAAACATGACTGTTCCTTAAACAATGTTGCATACCAAGATAAACTCAGGTTCTGCCATGGTGATATGCCCCTAAGAGCCTTTGAAGCTGGACAACAAAAGGGTGGCAACTTTTTCTGTTCAGCTTGTGGGATCCATTGTGACATGACATATGAGGTTGACCATGCCCTTAACTGCAAGCTCATAAGTCTTCAAGACAGACAAGATGCCATCCTGCAAGGTGCAGTCTCAAGACGAAACTCAAGGCTGCTTAAAGCAAAACCACTTGAGGGTTTGTCAAAAACAGAGCTGGAAGAAGAGCTGGGCTCAAGAAAAATTTATGATGGCAAAACAAAGAAAGAGTTGCAAGACCTCCTCACAAATGAGTTACAAGGAAAGCAACGGGTTCCAGCTCTTCTAGTAAACACACCAGAAGCAACACTTGCATCATTAGGCCTTCAAAGCTATGAAATTCTGCCCTGTGAGCCACTTCATGACATTGGCCACCACATTGAAAACTTCTTTACTGAAATTCCCCACCATCTCAGCAATGAAGAAGCCAAGCTAATTCAAGAAACAGTGCAGCTTAGCATTGGAGGCAAAGAGAGCAAGAGATGCGTAGATTTCCGTGTGGCATTGGTGAAAACATCAGGTGTTGCACATCAATCAGGCATCATGTCTCAAGAGACATTATCAGCAATTGACACTTTAGTTGAAATACAAAGAATCCTATATTCAGAAGAAAAGAACCGATCTCCTTCTCTCATCCTTCGTTATTATAATCAGGCATGGTACCATGCCATTTTACTAAAAGATCTAATTGTGAGCAATCCAAAGAAACTGACATTGAGGAAGATGTTTGGTGTTTACTACCATAACCTCACTTCCCATGCAGGTGAAATGCTACGCCTCATATCAGGCCAAGCAGCAAATGCTGAAAGGCAGGAAAGGGCCTTTAATTCTATCAAACGAATCACAAAGCAGACCAGTAACTATCATGCTGGCCAGGTAATACCCAATCTATTCATCCGTTTGCAAGCTGAAAGAGAAATGGGGTTACAAGGGGATGATTCTGGTCGACAGCAAGCACACATCAGCAACCTTGCTACATGTCTGCCACCACCAACAAACACCTTGATACCACACCAAGTCATTCGAAATCACTGCCGAGAATGGCAGGCTCACTTACAGCATATAAGTGACTACCTAGTAGAGGGCGAGGGTGTTTGGTGGAGAAACACAGACATTGGTATAGAGTTTTATGATGTCACACACCCTTCCCCTATTGAAACAGGCCCATATCTTCACCACTTCAGATCTAGTAGTTTAAAAGATGAAGCTCTTTATCTTGAGAACTGCTGGAAGAATTGCCTTAACAACCACATCATCATTCCAATTCACCTCATAAGAATTGACCAGGCAGATGGCACAACACAAAGAGTACACACAGACTATCTTGGTGATGAGCTGCCTACAGAACAAGCAGAAATCATTGACACCACAGTAGATCAGTGCGTGAATGAGCAACCTGAACCCCAGCCTGATGTAGCAATTATATCTTATAGCCATGATTTAGAAACCAATGAATCCTCAGTTTCTGACGTCTCATCACCAGATAATCCACTACAGCATGAATCAACAGAGGAAGATCAGGAAAACATCATAGACATTTCTCTTGCACCAGATGAAATGATTCATATTGATGACATGTTACCAGGTACTTCTGATGAACCTACATGTAATCCTATACAAGAACTACAAGTACAACCAAAAGAAAGTGAACTACCTAAGCCAGATCTGCATACATCTACCTCAACACCAACTATACAAGAACCCCAGAGTAAAAACCGTCACTACCATATTAAAGAAATAAACAACAGCAATAAATATGAACTTCAGACTCACCTGGGGAAGGCACTTGAAGTTGTGATGGGACCTTCTGAAAGAGTTGAGTGCCTGGACAAGAAACATCATCAGCTAAAAAAGTTGAATAAACAGAACATTAGGGATAAAGACCTCGAAAACAGCTACAAAGATACCTTAGCTCATCTACAAGCTCAAGTACTAGCAGAAAGGAGAAAGCTACAAACCAGTTTAGTTGAATGGGAAAAAGACTATGTGATGAAAAATAAGCTCACATCACCATCGTTAGAAGAAATGAAAGCCAACAAAACAGCTTCATCCATAATGAAGAAACTGAAATATGCTAATGCCTTACTTAAAGAATGGAACATTGACTTTGACAAGTAAATAGAAAATTGTGGTACTGTATCTAGATACAATTTTACAGTACCTTGCTACATACTAGTTATATAATGGTTTTGAGTTGTATATCCTAATATATAGAATATCCCAAACATCACTTGTATTTTCTAAATATACACACTAGCCTTTAGGCGAGTTTGTATACCGAGAAAATACAAGTGACAAATGGGATGTTCCATGGTATATTACATTAATTGAGGAAGGCATTGTATAACTATTTAATCCCATAACATAGAAAATACCTACAACTGCAGCACCTGACGGGAAGGAAGAGTGGAATTACCACCGAGAATATTCAATGGCAATACTGTTATCTGATTGGCTGTATTTTATATGGTGTGAAATAAGTTTTTGTTATGTAGATAATTTGTAAATATGGCAGCTGGTGTATTATTATAGTTGTGCTATACACTGTATACATGTACAAATTAAGCCTTAGATTCACCAGTTCAAAAATGTACAAAATGTATATAATAACTTATTCTAGTCATGCCAATCATTTAAAAACACTTATTCTCATATATATATAGCTAATAGATGTAAGACTTACTATGTAGAGTTGTGCATCTGTGTCAGCACGTACATTAAACACTTTTAATTAAGATTACTTTGTACAATTTATATTTAAAAAGCTGAAAGCTAAATGGTCTTCAGCAACATAATGTGCTCTTTGAAAAGACACAAGTCAGTGATTGAGTAAAGACAATTTCAAAATATCGTGTTGTAGCCTTCTACTTGACATTTTGGGAGTTCAAATATGAGATTCGTTCGAAGACAAACAACGACTCCATGCAATATTTATATTTTGAGAACGAGTCTGGAAGCTCCTTTCTCAGGCGAAACAACTGGCTATCGGTGTAAGTTATTGCTTTAAATTATAATACATTTGTATAAAGTATTTAAGTTAGCTTAAAACTTTTAAGCTGAGCTCTTATAACTTTAAAAAGGCCACTAGTTTAGAGGCAAATTATCACAGTTTAGAGGCAAATTGTCACCGTACGGTAAATTCAAAATATACGTACCTGATTAATGAAATCCAAAGGAAAAATCCACACAAAAACTCCAGCGTTGAAAATAAACAAAGCACTGAAACCATCGCCAAAAACGTCCTTTGCCCAGAACTTCAAAAATTCCTTTTTGAAGCCCAAATTCCGATTACACTCTATACGACGCCATCTTTAAACGAATTTAGAACGCTCGCGACAACCGTTGTCAAGACAACCTCGGGCCCAGACTCCCGAACGCGAAAACCATGCTGGGGGTCAAAATTCAATCAAGAGCCATGCCTTAATGTCGCTGAGCAATTCTGGCCATGATCAGGGCGGGGGTGAGGGTGGACCTCATCAGGTAGGGAAAAGCCAACGGGTACTCCAGATGCGGGGCGTCTAGGGTCAGGCGTACTCTGTCTTGCGGTTCGGCCTCCCCTAGGGTGGTCTCCAGGACACTCTCTAACACGGTCGTGACGTCTTGAAGAGCCTGTCCATAAAAAATAATACATAAAATAAATAAAATAAAATAAAATAAATAATACATAAATAAATTTAAAAAATTAAAAATTAAAAAAATTAAAAAACCCTGGATGGCTAATTCCAGCCAAAAATTTAGACCATTTCAGGACTGTTTTGGGGGTGAATTTTGAGAGTCAAAAACCAAAAATCCACTGAACTTGAATTCGAACCCATTTCGGATCGAATGACCCCGCCAATCACAGCGCTCGCTCCGCTTAGCGAACCAATCGTAGGCCGAGCTTAGGGCACCAATCACAGTCCCTCATTTTTTCTATGAATGCTGGCCCCAAACTAACTTCGGCACAGTTGAACCAGCCACTCAATTGGTAAGTTTACACAAAAGTTTCTCTTGAAATTCACCCTGAGCCTTGACTAATCTTTTCTTCTTTGATTTTACTTGACTAATCTTTTCTTCTTTGTTTTTCCCTTTTTTATTTCACCAGTCGAACAACAACAACAACCACAGCGACAAGAACAACAGGTGAGTTTTACACAAAATTCTCTCTGGAGATTCAACCTGAGGCTTTACTAATATTTTTTTCTTTGGTTTTTCCTTTTTGTTTCACCAGACAAACAACAACAGAACAACCATGGCTGCCCGAAGGCCCGTCCGAGAAAGAGAGGTACTATCCTGCGACTTTCTTTTTGTCAAGGATCACCACCGCTAATTTTTCTTTTGTTTTTCTAGAATATCAACGGCGTACGAAACCTCAACCTGGCTCAAGTAAGTTGTGGATGTTCTCCCACCTCCCTAAAACAGTGTTAACGTTCGGTCCCTGCTTCACAGGGCCGTTCATTTTATTGGCAAACATTTCCCCATTGAGTAAAGTTTTGATTAATTTTTATAAGATTTTTTGAGGTCCCCCGGGGGGATCTCCGCTCTCGTCAGAGCGCCTCTAGTGAACTAATGTCTCTAAAACAGTATTCAGTTTTTATTTATTTTAATTTTTTTTTATTTTTTCTTTTCCGAACAGACTTATTTACCCGCCGCTACGAATTTGACAGACAGGCATTTCATTTCCCACGCTATTGTATTAAGAAAAACCGGATTGCCGTTGGATATCCTTGCGATAATAGGGGCCTACGTCTGTGGACAACAGCGGGCAGAGAAGCGAAAGGCGAAACACTACAACCTATTTTTTTCCATCCTTACTCTTAGTCACCTGCCTAGAGGCATGGGATTTCGAATCGAGTTATTATTGGGATGGCAGTTTTTACGAATTGCCACACAACAAACGCTTTCGGGGAATAGCCCCCATTGAGGCCGCCCATCTTATTGAGCCTCTGACCGAATATAATTTTTATTGGTGTAACCTATGTCATTGCAATAGACTCATTTGCACACGCCATTGCAGCATAGGGATTCTGTATCAACGGTGTCCCCACCATCCTATTTTTTCTGATGTGTGGGACGAGGGGTGGGGACGTTTTCCGTGGCGTAAACTTTTCTTTCATATTGAGTGTTGACTCCTTTTTATTTTTATAGTGTTTGAAATGTAACTTTCTACCAGAAGACCAACTACCTCCTCTCCCTTGTTGCGGAGAAACTATGTGCTCTGCATGCTTCGTTAGTCATATGTACAAGATATTAACGAAAGGGGATCTCCCCCGTTGTTTTTATTGTGATTCGAGGATTCATCATCAATTTTATGTTACCTCTGGTAGCGTTATTGTCTTTAGACATGGCACCACATTTGCAAGTGCCGCTTTACCAATTGATTATTATTACAAACGCCATTATGAGATGGTATACCCTCATCTTTGAAGGAAAAGTTTACGCCATAGATTTACTGGATAGATCCCGTGGCGTACGTTTTTAGTAGCCCTAAATTTTTTTTCTTTTTTAGTGTTTGAGATGCAATGCCTTACCAGATCACCAATTGCCTCCTCTACCCTGTTGTGGGAGTACCCTGTGTGCCGCATGTTTTATATCCAGACTCTCAAAATTTCTAAAAAGGCACACCACCCCTCGGTGTTATTATTGCCATTCAAAATTTCATCACCAATTTTATGTAAAATCGGGGAGTATCATTATTTTTCATCATGGCCGTAATTTTAGCATTATTTGTTTACCAATAAATGTGTTGCACAGCCAAAATTATAGTATCGTGTATTAAAAGTTTACGCCACGGGAATTATCGAATTATCTTTTTCAAATTTTCTATTAGAGCGTTTTGCTCAATTTTTAAAAATCATTTTTCATAAAACAATAGAGCGACTGGCTCACCTTTCTAAATTTTCATATAGTAGAGCGATTGGCTCACCTTTTTAACAACCATTTTTCATAAAAATAATAGAGCGACTGGCTCACTTTTTTTTTAAACTATTTTTCAAATTTTCTATTAGAGCGTTTTGCTCAATTTAAAAAAATCATTTTTCATAAAACAATAGAGCGACTGGCTCACCTTTCTAAATTTTCATATAGTAGAGCGATTGGCTCACCTTTTTAACAACCATTTTTCATAAAAATAATAGAGCGACTGGCTCACTTTTTTTAAAACTATTTTTCAAACATACATTTATTTCACCTTTTTAAATCATTTTTCTTAAAATACCAGAGCGAATGCTCACAAAGTTTCGACTATTTTCTCTCTCTCTCTTGGACGGGCCCTCGGTGGCCTGTAAATATGTAAATAGTTTTTATTAATTTCTTTTTAAATGTTTTTATTGTAAAAAATTCTTATTACTTGTATTAATGTCAGTTCTTTTGGTGAGGCTGAAATGGCCCACCACCATTGTAATTTAATTTTAATTTGATGAAAACAAAGTTGTTATAACCAAACACAAGTCTCTTTTATTGTCTCCTTATGACATAGTGGTTGAATCCCATAAGGCCACAAAGTAGCTTAGGACATAGTGGTTGAATCCCATAAGACCACAAGGTAGCTTAGGACATAGTGGTTGAATCCCATAAGGCCACAAGGTATAGGGGTTGCTTCCGACCACAAGGGTAAAATCCCGGGGGGCCGGCTTGTCCCCAAAATCTAGGTCTTCTTAGTTCCATGTGGGGGCGGTACTTGCCTCGGGTCGGAATGTCTATAGGGGGATGGGGAGGGTGGGGGATCCTCGGCCGTTGACCCATTAGGGGGTCTGGAGGACATCTCTACTGGACTCCACACATTCACCGCAGGGGAACTCCCCTGGGGACCCCCCTGGGGACCTCCCGCCGACCAATCCCCGCCCTGGGTTGGATCTCCCGACGCCCCGCCGAGCCCCTCCCGACACGGCCCGACACGGCCGACCATTCCCAGGCCTGGTTTGGGCCTCCAAACACCTCTTCGCCCCTGGCGGCGGCTCCACTTCCGGTCCAGCCTCCCTTGGGACCTCCCCGCTGGGGGATAGGTTTGGCGGCGCCACGTGCTGTGACGTCATTTTAAGCCTAAACTTCCGACCAATCCCAAGCCTGGCTTTGGCCGCCAACTGGGGGGACCAGTTTGGCGGCACCACGTGCGCTGTGACGTCATTTTGGGACGCCACGTGCGTAATGGCGTCGTTTTAAGCCCCGGCCACTCTCTCGGCCAATCAGGAGGCTCGCTTTGGTCGCCCAGTGAGCCCTACTACTACTCTCGTGTCGTTTAAGATCAGACTTCCGTCCAAATTTCTTGTCACAATGAGCACACGCGTGCTTCCTTTCGCCGTTGTGTGTCTGTTTATGCCGCGTCAGATCACAGCCTCGTGAAAAGAGTTTGCCACAAACATCGCACTCGTGCTTTGATTTTTTAGCTAGGGGAACGTTGTCCTCGGCAGCTCGCTTTCGACCCGCTCCAGTCTGTTGTAGCTCTGGTATGAATTCTTGTACTTCCTAAGACAAAAATAGAAAGAACCTTTTTAGAATGATATGGTGTATGAACAGAATTAGCCCATCGAATTACTTACCGAGTCAAAATCAATCCAAGGCTCGAATATCTCGGGAGGAATGTCTGAAGTTTCGTCCAAGTGATTCTGAAAAGACGGAAGAAAATCAAAGTAAATTTTACGCTTAAACCTTTACAATAGTACATGATCAAATTGCTTACTTTTGTAGCAGTCTCCAACTCTGTTTCCCAGTCAGTCCAGGGCTCCAACATTTCGACGGGAATTTCAGGCATGGTCTACAAAGATAAAAACACGCTCTCAAAACCGGTGTCACAGCGATTTCGCCCCCCCAGTGAATTCGCCCCCCCGGGGGATGTCAACGCACTGAATAAAAAATTTTTTTTTATAAATCTAAAGAATTTTTTTAATAAAATGAAGTGTAAGACCCCTACTACTACTGACTACAAAAATGCGCGAGTCCGTAACACTCCTTTTCTTCGGAAAGTCATTTCAAATTCTTTCCGGATTTGAATTAATTGTACTGCTAGAACTGTACTGCAAAACTTACCGCCGTTTTATCTTCTCATTAGTTAATCAGCTGTTTATCCAGAAAGGTTTTCCTAGTTAGAACTGATTTAATTACCGAATTAACAAGCGCCGTTAGCTCAATTGAAATAGAACAAAGCACGCGAGTCGGTAACGCTCCTTCAAAGTTCTTTCAAAACAGATGGATCGAAGCGAGCATTAACGGGTTATCAAAATCTTACATAGCACTATAATTACGACAACTTCATTATGGTTTTCATGCATGAAAAAATCATCAGACTATTTGGCAGTTGTTTCCAAATATGAGTTCCACTCGCTACAAGCTAAAGTAAGTTTTAAAACTTCCCGCCGTTTTAGATCCTAATTAGTTCATTGCTGCTTGTTTATTCAGGACGTTTTCCTTTATTCGGCAAAGTCTTTTCAAAATAGGCGGATTTACGGGTTGTCAAAACCTTTAAGTGCCACAATAACTACATCATCTACATGTTGGCTTCAGGCAAGAAATACTAACAACTAATCATTCGAAGATTGACGAAGATTGCAGAATCCTTGTCGAGTTTCTTGTTGCACTGCTCGCGCGAATGAAAATTGCAGCGTTTACCGTAGCTTTACGTTTACCGTGACGAATTTTGTCGAAGAATAGTGAAGCGTGAATTTTAAAATAAAATTGAATTACATGCCTTTATACACATTACTGATAGCTTTTTGCCGTACTATTCTCCACGTCCAATACATTACAGTAGTAATAATAAGGAAAACATGTATTCATAACCTTTTAAAAGGTTGAAGGGGAGGGGGGGCGAAATCGCTAGAGGGGGGCGAGGAAGGGGGGGGGGGCGAATTCACTAGCGATTTCGCCCCCTGGGGGGCGAATTCACGGGGGGGCGAAATCGCTGGTACACCGGCACACAAACAATAAGGTTCTGGTCTAAATAGAAGTCAAAATAATATTTACCTCAAAGTCAACTGCTGCTAGCTCGAGTAGCTTTGTAATGGCCTCTGTGATATCACAGTCCAATTTCGTAGATTCCATCTTTCGAATACGTGTAGAATTTCGACTAGGTGTAGAATCGATCGATCTTGTTGCTACTCAATTTCTTGAATGGATCCAGGGGCGCTGGCTCGTGGTTTTAGAGACGACCTCAAACAATAGGCTTTGCCCAAACATGCCCGAATAGATCGATGACCTCATCCAAAGGAACAATAGATAATTTATTCACCCCCATTTTATTCATGAGCTCACCACTTTATTCATGAGAGCGCCTTAAAAATTAGCATAGCGCCTTAAAAAAGGGCCGTACGCCCTAATTAATTTATGCATGACCTAAGACAATAAGACTGTGACGTCATTGAATTAATGCATACGCCGCTTACAGAATCAAACGCTTTGAAAGTTTTTACTTCATTTGCGTATCTGAACAGTTTCTACCTGGTGCGAAAAATGGTTTGAGTCCATTCAGTTTTAATTTGTTGTCTGTTAATATTAGCGCAAGATCGTACAAACCACGTCAAACTTTTGCAGTCTTTGTGATGTTAAATTGTTCGAACGTTTGGGCAAGCCGTCCGAACGAAAGTATGGACCCTTTGCATGTGACGTCATAGCCGCCATGTTGGTGTACAGTTAACAATAGATTCTTCGTTAGCTTCTTTTGTTCTGTACACCAACATCGCCACCATGCCCTTTGTCATTTGAATCTCTAGGGATTGAGTGCAAACCATCCATGGGGCAAGTCGTTCGAACGTTTAGGGCAAGTTCGAACATTCAGGGTAATCAGTTCGAGTTTTAAATCAGACCGTTCCAACGCTTACAACAAGCCGTTCTAACGCCTGCAGGAAATTGTTAAAAAACTTAGCGTGCCCGTTCGATATTTTTACTAACCATTCGAACGTTTTTGGGAATCGTTCGAACGTTTTATTTTTAAGCCTTTGTTGCCCGGCAGTATTATCGTTTGCCATGGAATAAACAGGCTATGAGTATTATCGGACTCACATCTCAGTCTTGGAAAGTTTCAGTACATGAAGCGTTTTTCCTGTTGAAGTCAGTTTCAACATAAACGAACGTCATGGAAGCTTGAATTCGAACAATAAACTGCATTTAGTACACGCGTGTATTACATGCGGAAAACGCGCGTGTAGATGTTAACATACTTCTGGGCGGTACTGTAGTTTGGGGCTGAGATTATGACTATCAGTTTGCAAAGAGGAGTCTGGGTAAAGTGCGAGTCAGCGAGTCAGGGTGCGAGGCAGCGAGTCAAGGTGCGAGGCAGCGAGTCAGGGTGCGAGTTAGTGTTTTTTTATTATTTAAAAAAAATCACCGAACACCACTAAATAAACTATTTATAGTGCGTGATGGGCATCATGAAACGCATGACCCCGGTTTTGACTCTATGAACGAGTGATATAGTAACAGCATTAACGGTTTTGTTTTGTTTGGATTCTAGGTTCGACTCTGTTCATTTTTCTCCGTTCTTTCGGAATCAGTATTCTCCAAATACAGAACAGAACCGAGATGAACAGAACCGAGAAGTTTAGAAATGAGCGAACTGGAGAACAGAAGAGAGTCTGAGCTGAACCCGACAACAACAAGTCTGTATCATACTCTGTCTTGCCTTTACATGGAGTCTAGTAAATGTAATTGCCATAAGGAGAAAAAAAAAATCGTCTGATATCCCGAAATATATTTTTATAGACATTATAATATGGGTCAAACTAATAACGAAAGGGAATGAAGAAAACATAATATATAACTTTGCTTCCAGAGGACCGGGAATTTGGAAATTAAATACCTCCCTATTGAAGGAGAATGAATACGTTACCGAAATTGAAAACTTGATTGAGGAAATCAAAGAAGAATAAGATAACTTCGGAACCCAGGTAATGTGGTGGGATTGCTTAAAACTAAATGTTAAGAAGAAATCAATTGAGTTCAGTAAGAGGATAAAAAGAGAATTAATTCGCGAACGAAATAGAATAACAAAACAATTGATAAAAGCTAAAACTAGACTAGCTAGAGGCGACGCGACAGCGAGCCGTGACATTTTGACGAGATAAACTAAGTCTCTAGTCAGGATTTCGAGTCAGGATCCGAGTCAGGATCCGAGTCAGGATTCCGAGTCAGGATTCGAGTCAGGATTTCGAGTCAGGATTCGAGTCAGGATTCTGAGTCAGGGAGTTCCAAGTCAGGATTTCGAGTCAGGATTCCAAGTCAGGATTTCGAGTCAGGAATTCCAAGAAATTGATAATTACCTCTAATCGAGTGTGGACAACATGCGAGCCAGCGAGCCATGCGAGAGCCAACGATGCGAGCCATGCGAGCCATGCAAATAGAACATGCGAGTCATGAAAAAAAAACTCGCATACAAAAAATAAATAAAATACTCACATACAATTGCTGCGAATTCCTGTTATGAAATTATTCTTGAATTTTGTTTATCAAAGTTGATGAAGATCTGGTGGATTCCCAGTCTGGACACAAATAGCGACAGGTTTGAATTAACATATTGCCGCGTCGCTGTAGTGATGAAAGATGTTTGATTTATCTCATTTTAAATGAACACTGTTCACTTTTGAAAACTCTTTTTGCTTAGGCTTTCCTCTTGTTAGATACAACGATACTCTCGATCGTTTTGAAAATCCCAAGCGTAGTTTCTTGTATTCAGTAAAAGTACTGGAGAAGCCATTTGAGTGTTACACGCGCGCTGTACATGTACTGATGTAGCAATGCAAATTTAAAACAAATTCCCTGCCTTTACCTTTTATTTTAGATTTCAAAATAGCCATATAATAAAACTCTTATTAACCGATATACCTTTGTTATGTTTGAAAAGATTTATTTGAGGTAATAATTATTGTAGACTTGCTATAATTCTCAAGCACGGCTCTCCAACCAGGCGCACCGAGATTTATGGGTCCGCGGACCCAGAAATGTTCATATGTACACGACAAAAATAGGTGTCGTGCCGAAACCTTTTGGGTCCGCGGACCAAATTTAGGGGTGTAAACACTCGGCCAAAATGCTTGGTACAGGCACCAATCGCATTCACACGACACGTTGTACAATGTAACCAACTGTTGCAATAAGCTTTGCTAGCGCTATTGATATTTATAGCTGTTGGCTCATCATCAGTTCAGCCGCGGATTTGGTGTCGGTGGCTCGAGTTACCATGTGTTTTCAGGGCTATGGTTTTGGTTGCAAATGAATGCGAGAAGGTAAGTAATTCAGCTTCCGCCAGTGTGTGCTTTGCTTACCGGTTGTCGGTCAACTGGAGAATGGGAGTGATGCGAGTTGAAAAACGCGAGTTGCAAGAAAAAGTAAGAAAACTGAGATTAGAGTTCCTGCAATGGAAAATGCTTTTTGAGATGGAAAAAATCAATTTTTCCGTATACAGAAACTCCAAGTCAGTCTGGGTCCGCGGACCCATAAATCTCGGTGCGCCTGGATCCCTAGAAAAATGAACCAGCGTATACATGTACCTCGCTGGACGTTTATTTTGTTCTCTTTACCCTCACAGTTATTCAGAGGTAAGTCCTTTCTAATTCTAATTTACAATCAGTTTCGATTGCAATCACAATTCAGTTCAATTTATTACTTAGTTTAACTATTCCCTTTCTTCTATCTAATTCTTCCAGCGACGAAAAAAATGTGCATCTTGAGGAAGTCCTACCTCCCCCCTCCACATTTCTAATGGTGCCTCCCTTGGACACTGAAAACAATTTCTTTATGGGAGTACCCCTTCCTCCATAAAGGTGAGACATACACTAGGGGACATGCAAAATGTCTCCTGGTGTGTGCTCACCTTAAAGAGTGTCTGGCTGCATTAATATATATATATAGTGGCCCGAGTGAAAGCCCAGTGGGCGGCTTGTTCCAATATACATTCTATATAGCCGCTCTACGTAGCTGTATCGTAGCCGTATTTCAGTGCGTTCCCGAATCCATAGCGCTAAACCCATGAAACATCAACAGTTCTGTAACACACATGCGACTTCTAAATAAACTAAAACCTATAACAATCATCATTTCCGTGACAACCGTTGTTTCCATCGATTTTCCAGCGAGAATCGAAAAAGTCACCCTTTGTTGATATTTCCACAAGGGTCCGGCCAATTTTATAATTAATTTCCTCTCAGTATTCAGTTTCGCTCGTTTTTCTTGTTCTGTCATTTTTTTTCGGTTTAATACTTTTCTTCTTTACCCTACTAGTTCGTTCATGTCATTTGCAGTTCGATAAATCGTTTTTGCAATCCGAAAAGTAGTTTACTGATTCAGTTCTGTATATTCGATTCATATCCGTAAGTGTTCTGTTCGGTTTCGGTCATCGATCAGTTCAATTTTCTCAATTTCTTTGTGTAAGGGCGTCAAACAGTTTCAACATTGGGTTCGGTTTCCAGTTCTATTTATTCTATTCATGCACTCAGCTCAGTTTTTTGGGTTCATATCAAATCATGTCCATACTCTACACTGAATTGACTCTAGTCCGGGTTCAGTTCAGTCTCTGTTCTCCAGTTCGCTCATGCAGTTCTAAACTTCTCGGCTCTTTTAATCTCTGTTCTGTTTTTTCGGTCTGTTCATCTCGTTTCTGTATCTGGAGAATAATGATTCCGAAAGGTCGTCAAAAAAAGTTTGCTTTTTATCGTTAATCGGAAAGAAAGTCAAATTCTCTTGGACTTGGCTCAGCCGATCTTCGAAATTTCCACTCAGCACGGCGACAGATCATGTCTTTTGCCTGTAACATTTCAACTCGCACCACGCACTTTTCAACTCGCACTTTCCCTATCCCCGGTCAACTGAATAAGGATTTGTATGAGTGTTTCATCATCAGTACTGGAAAGAATCGATTGAACTTTAATTTGTCTGGCTAAATTTTGTTTTTGATTAATTATATTTTTTTTGCATGGCTCGCATGGCTCGCATGGCTCGCATCGCTGGCTCGCATGGCTCCCTGGCTCGCACATTGTACAGACCCTACAGGTCCGTTGGCCGGTTAACTATGACTATACGAAGGGTTACAGACTTACCCCCGTACCCGTGGTAGCGCTATCCTAGGGATAAAGCGGTTAGTAAACCAGGTTCTGGATGCCAGAGGACCTTCTCGCTATAAAGTTTACTGTCAGTAAACTTAGCTTTGCAAGAAGGCCCGGATAATTCCTACCCTAAAATCCTGACTCGGATCCTGACTTAGCCTGCTATGCAGACGTATTTTACTTTTTTCTTCGAATTTATGAGATTGAAAAAATACGTCTGCATAGCAGGCTAATCCTCACTCGGATCCTGACTCGAAATCCTGACTCGAAATCCTGACTCGAATCCTGACTCGAATCCTGACTCGAAATCCTGACTCGGATCCTGACTCGAAATCCTGACTCGGATCCTGACTCGAAATCCTGACTCGGATCCTGACTCGGATCCTGACTCGGAATCCTGACTCGGAATCCTGACTCGGAATCCTGACTCGGATCCTGACTCGAAGGATAGGTACCCTCCATTTTGACCCTGGGAAGCCAGTTAAGTGCTATCGAAAAACAACAACTAGAGGGGGTCAAGATTAGAAGCCGATCCAAATGGGTCGAAGAAGGGGAAAACACCACCCGGTATTTCTTCAACCTAGAGAAAGGACACAGAGATAATAATCACGTAGGTTCATGTTTCGACAAACACAATAAAGAAGTCAATTCCACCGAAGAAATATTAACGTTTTGCCTCAACTACACAATTCAGACACACACAGTCACGTAGGATACTTGGGCATGTTGATCAGCCGAGCCCAACGACGTTTATTCATATAATTGCTCATAATTGCTTACAGGCATTCGTTCTTCAACTTTTAGTCTCTATTTACTACTATTATTAATTATTGCGACACTGCCGGAACCAAAACCACTGTGTGGACTAAACGGGAACGTATACTCCCACCAATGCAGTGCCGCCAACTCTGGGAGCTGAGGTCATCTAAATACATTTACTATGATATGATAAATACAATCTTATGCCGATTTAAATTAAACTCGGACGATTCTAACCTAGCCAGAATGGTTTCCCTTAATGTTAGTTATGCCTCGGGCTTCTCGATCCAATCATTAAAAAAAAAAAAATGAAGCAAGGTAGCAAGGCTGACCTAGACTGAATTCAAACTCTTAACAGTCACCTACTTATGGCACACTACATTACCCATAATTCTCAGCACTACTCTCCCCAGGCTTCTGTTCCGTGCCAGCAAAATATTCATTTCTGTGAATTTCGTACCTCAACTAACATAAATTACACATTTTGCCTCCACTACACAATTCAGACACACACAGTCACGTAGGATACTTGGGCATGTTGATCAGCCGAGCCCAACATGCATATAGATTTACAAAGGTAGGGCCCGAGGGGTGAACCCGTTAGCAAAATTCTCAGTAATTATAGTCCGTTCGCAATAGAGTCTTTACCATACGTGTCCTTAGCATTAACATATTTCCATCTACCGTGCCGCTGGAAGTTTCTGTCTGGGATACCAGAATTAGCGGCTGAAAATGCTCCGCCAGACCTATTGAAATGAGTACTAAATTTGGAATTATCGGGGACAATATCTTTAAATAATTTCTTAAACGATCCCCTAAAGTAGAGTAGCTAACGTGCTTTTTGATACGCAAAAGGCGTTTCTGCTTATGGATCCAAATAAAATATCACTGGAATTTCGTTAATTCCGGCCTTAGACACACATATATATATATATATACAACCTTAGTAACTAGACAAAACACAATTTATGCTAGATGTAGACTTGGATGTCTCTATCAAATACTGTAAATATAGCGCCAATGAAATGGATTGGCGGGAACAGATTTTACTTATAAGAATTCATGTGCAAATAATGTCCATCTATTAAATGCTCTAAGGTAGGCTTCAGTAATCCCTCTGGATGCTAGAACTGCTTTATTTCAGGTTCTCCTTTAGCTGTTTGGTTCTGTCACTGGTAATGTCTGATAACCACAACTCGTTAATGTCTGATAACCACAACTCGTTGGCAACTTCTGGAGGAAGAAAAATTCAACAAGAAAAAATAAGGGCATACAGTGAAAGCAGTGATATGGCAAGAACCGTGTCAGTATTGAAGTTAATAAATTTCATAACATGGTAAGATTATAATGCCCATCCAGGGCGTGGCCACCATGCCATATGCCCCGCCTCCAGAGTACCCCTTTAGGGCCGACTGAAAACACATTTTCAGCGATTACGTGTTACACAAATTCTTTCAAAATCTGTGCAGAAACATAACACCATTCCTAGGTGAAAAACGTAAGTCGATTCTCAAAGCTTAAACGTTTATTGCCAAATATACAATTGTTAATTGGCTTTACCTCTTATAAACAACTCTGGATTATTGCTTAAAACTACCCAATGTTGGACGAATTCACTCCAATGTATCCCATCTGAACAAAGAACAGGCCAGAAATGACCCAATTTCACAGCGGTACAATTACCATGCCTCTAGCATTACGTACTCGTGTAATCAATTACTTCACAAGTCAGATAGACAGGCTGACATAAGCAATTGTTGTCATAACCCCCAATACTGGGAAAATGCGTTTACCCCACAATATCGTGGTCGATAATACCTAGTATTAAACTTTGGCACCTTAGCCTTGTAACAAGCATGCGAACCTATCGCACGTGTGCGGACCCCATAAATGTCAATACTTGGAAATGCGTAATCATTAATAGTATAATCGTCATAATCTATTATTCTACTAATTTCTTCTGCATGAGAATTTAGCTATTTAGGAATCCATTGTACCTCAAACTTATTCCCTTGATACAGGTCTGATAAATATCTAAAGCGATACCGGAACTGTAGATAAAATAAATAAATCTTTTATTTGTTATAGCAGGCCGAGTATTACAGCTTAAAGCTGGTGGGGGCCTGTACAGGTCCGCAAATGATCCCGGCCCGCAAATGATCCCAGGCCCGCAAATGATCCCAAAAATGGACCGCAAATGATCCCGCTCCGCAAATGCTCCCCAATGGGGACCGCAAATGATCCCGTGAAAAAATATGGAATGGCATGGATTTTTTGCCACTGGATAGTGGATCTGTACAGGTCCGCAAATGATCCCAAACATAGACCGCAAGTGATCCCGGCTCGCAATTGATCCCCATTGGGGACCACATATCATACCGCGAAAAAATGTGGAATGGCATGGAATCTAGTCGTTGGATTCAATGTTTTAGAAATCAAAATATTCGCATCAAGTTAGTTTTCTTTTTCATACAAACGGTACCTGCTACGGTGGCTCGTATGAGGACCAATTTCTTTTATTTTTCAAATCCTGGGTTAATTCATTAATTTTTAATAGAAAACTAATAAGCAAATACCGTGGACAAAAATCCTGTTAAAATACGTTGGATCCGAAGTGAGGACCTATGCAGCCAAAAATATAAACAATAACGAATGAAAAGTCCGAAGACTACAGCAAAGCTGATATACAACGTAAAAATCTAACACAAAGCACTACGGTTAGCTAGGCCTGACACGAAAAGCGCTCGGACCAGATTGCAGCCATAGACAGCTGTTTCGTTCTTATTAGAACTCGTCAGTATGGCATAGCAAACAGCACGCAGGCTTCGGTACCACTGCACCATCGACCCGGACTGAGCTAAAAAGCATCTAGTTTCGAGCAACAGAAATGCTTCGTTATCGGCTCACACGTCATTACGTGTGGCGAAAAGCCAAAAACCAAGGAAATCTGAACTAAACGTGTCAGTGCCTTGCGAAAGATATAGTTATGCTGGCCAGACCAGCTTTATAAATGATGACAACAGGAATGATCGGATCTATATAAGACCTACGGTACAAAAATCCATAATAGAAAACTAATAAGCAAATACCGTGGACAAAAATCCTGTTAAAATACGTTAATGACGTGTGAGCCGATAACCAAGCATTTCTGTTGCTCGAAACTAGATGCTTTTTAGCTCAGTCCGGGTCGATGGTGCAGTGGTACCGAAGCCTGCGTGCTGTTTGCTATGCCATACTGACGAGTTCTAATAAGAACGAAACAGCTGTCTATGGCTGCAATCTGGTCCGAGCGCTCTTCGTGTCAGGCCTAGCTAACCGTAGTGCTTTGTGTTAGATTTTTACGTTGTATATCAGCTTTGCTGTAGTCTTCGGACGTTTCATTCGTTATTAATTTTTAGATGTTTTTTGTTAATAATCCCGAGTTTTTACAGTTTTTCTTAATCGGGAGTATACTGACTCAAAGTTAAAATTAAAGAAATTAAAGTTAAGAATAAATAACCCGTAGTATGGTGGCTTGTTTGGCCCATTCAAAAATTGTTTTTTAAACCCGAGTCATTTTTTTAAAACACAAAACAATTTTTTTTGTGGGAAAAAGAAAATTATTTGCTTTTGAAAAAAAGAAAAATTAATTTGATTTTTTTTGAGAATTTTTTTTCTTAATCCAGAGTTCTTAATCCCGAGTCCTTCGTCAACCGTTCTTATTACCAGAAACCGGTTAGCCTTTTTTTAATCATAGGCCAATTATTCTGACTCAGTTTTGTTTTCATTTTCAGATATCTCATCCTGCTTGTCAGTATCTCCTATTTACAACACACAAGGAAACAATTTCAAAGCAATAGCAAAAGTGATAACAAGCGTAACAGCCAAGAGCGAGTTTAATCGCGCCTTGTTCACGAGTGTCAATTATAGATACTGCGAAAGCTGTCAAGAGTGGACATGTCGCTGACGACATATTTTATGGACAGGTGTGATCCGGGATCGATAGCGTGACGTCATGGAGATTTTGATGGACATGTTTTAAAGGGGGTTCATTGTCGGGGCCAATGGTTAAAAATCATTACATCATTATTCAAATCTGTCGTTCGTTTTTCTTTCATTCATACATTAGATCCACTATCCAGCGGCAACAATCCATGCCATTCAATGTTTTTTCACGGGATCATTTGCGGTCCCCATTGGTCAAGATGGATTTAAAATAAAAAAGGGTGACCCTTCAGAGACATTACATTTTTTTCGATGACCCTCCCCCCAAATACTCCAGCCCACCCTCTCATTAAAAACGTACAGTCCCTAAGATAGGCTGGCTTTTATGCCTTTATCTATTCGCTACATGCATTAATTAATGATTTAATGATTGTATTATTTCTATGATTATCGTTAGGAATTATTTCGATATCAATGTATTTTCTCATACGGTCACAAGAATTAAAAGAAACAACAAACAAGTGAACTGGACCACCGAAAAGTAAAGGGTCTATTGCTCTCTAATATGGGTATCCAACCCCGCCAAAATTCGAACACATTGTCCTTTGATTCAAACCTTCAATTCAAACATTCTATCATGCAATTTAAACATGCAGTTCGTCAATTAAAACATTCCATTCCTCCATTCAAACATGCGGTCTCTTGATTTAAACTTCCAATCGTTCGATTGAAACAGCAGTCGTTCGATTCAAACAAACAATCCTTCGGTTGAAATGTTCAGTCCATCAATTTGAACATTCGTTTTACCTTTTGATCGTGCAATCATTCAACTGAGAAGTCCAATGTTCTGATTCACGCATTCCGACTTTCAATTGAAACAAGCAGCTTTTCAATTAAGACATTAAATCGCTATCCAATGTTTTGATCTGAAAATTCGTTCTTTTCATTGAAACACAAAGACCAGCGGATTCTGATTTGAAGACGAAAGTGTCCTTTTAGAACTTCGTATCCTTCGATTCAGACATGCAAACATTCAGTTCAAACTCACAATCATTATAGCGATACTTACTGTTTGTAAACACTGACGTCATTTATATATTTGCATATATAATGTGGTTGGCAAAAAAAACCATGTGTTTGTATAACTTGTATGGGAACTAGCGATTTAGGCCTCACAAAATACATCTAAAGTCTCAATTCTGATTCCAAATCTTAATTCCTTTATAAGACTTATAAGTTAAGAGCATATAAGCTTCGATGAAAGGGCTTGCTTGCATTTTGGAAGAACAAGAAAGTAATTTGGCGATGAATAAGCACCGACCTGTGATATTTTATAAGCATCTGACTGGGTTCACGCTTCGTTTCTGCCAACCACAGAAAGCAACAAATGTGGAGTGACTGGCATGTGTGACGTCACAGTAAGTATCGCTATTACGATTCGGCATTCGTCGGAGTCTGGGCACGAGGCCGTTACACAAAGGCGGGAAACAGCAGGAGCTGTCTCCGCACGCTTTCCCGTTTCCGCTTGGTGAACTCGCTCGTGATCTGATCGCTCTGCCAGAGTATAAAACGACTGTGGAATATAAAGGTATTGTCAGGATTTCAAGCCAGTAAGTATGGGAAAAAAACTTCTTCACTATACCAAAGTTTTAAGTTTTATTGTTGAGGTTTACGGTGTGTTGTTATAGGGTATAACTGCATTTTAAACGGAAAGTTCATTTATTCGACCCACAGTCACATCCCCCCCCCCCAGACTTGTGATTAACTTGTTAAGCTTTACATAACTATAAGCTCAGTAACCAATGCCAATGTCACAAGAAAAGCCGTAAATAAGCAAATAATTCCCTTTCAAAGTTATTCACTTTTCCCTGAGTGTGGGTTGTGGGAGTGTGCGGCATATATACATGTATATGTTTTTTAAGAATTAAAATGCACCAGGAGCCCATTACCAGGAGCGTTCCTCTGTTATGGGTTGGGTCCCCAGCACAGGAGTAGATGAGGCTATTTTTAGATTCGAAATTCCCGCGAAAAGAGGTTGCCGCCATGTTGGTGCCCTTAAACAATAGATTCCTCGTTAGCTTCATTTGTTGGGGCACCAACATTTGAATCTCTGGGGATTGAGTGAAGACCAGCAATTCGAATTCCCGCGTTGAAAGTGAGAAGAATGATAACGAGAAGTGACGTTAGCTATCTGATTGGCTAAGAATAGCCTACCTTTGTTCTTTTTCGCGCGAAACGCAATGCTAAAAATAGCCTCATCTACCTCTGTGCTGGGGTACAGACACGGTGGGGAAGATGGACGCTCCTGGTAATGGGCTCCTGAATGCACCTCTCAATGCCCCCCGCCCCCCTCTTCGGTTTTTTTTGGGGGAGGGGAGGGGGTATAAACCATGGGGATTTTGACTACATTCGTTGTCCCCACCCTCAGAATTTTGATAGCTCATTCCATGATCCAGCCCGTGTCAACTCCCCCATGTTTGGGAAATTTGACATGTCTGTCATTTTGGATTTCCGCCATTTTTATTTTGGAAACTCAAGAGAGCCTGGACATAGCAAATACAAATAGGTTTTGGGGAGTGAGGTAAATCTTCATTTATTTGTCATTAAAAAGGAATCGTCTTGCATTTTTGGGGTAGTGACAGGCCAAGATGATCCCAGGGTGGGACTGTTGACCTTTCCGGACTGCCCCAGGGTGGGAAATTAGACGAGCTGCCTCCCAAAATGTCAAAAATCGTAAGGGTTGCCCACCCTCCCCCCAGGGGGAAAACATATTCTTTTATAGTCATAATTTTGGCTTTCCGTCTCAGACGCAACAATAGTTTCCTGTCCCTCTCTTGACAAGATGACAGTGTCACGGCCTCGTGCCCAGACGCCGACGAATGCCGAATCGTAATGATTGTGAGTTTGAACTGAATATTTGCATGTCTGAATCGAAGGATACGAAGTTCTAAAAGGACACTTTCGTCTTCAAATCAGAATCCGCTGGTCTTTGTGTTTCAATGAAAAGAACGAATTTTCAGATCAAAACATTGGATAGCAATTTTATGTCTTAATTGAAAAGCTGCTTGTTTCAATTGAAAGTCGGAATGCGTGAATCAGAACATTGGACTTCTCAGTTGAATGATTGCACGATCAAAAGGTCAAACGAATGTTCAAATTGATGTACTGAACATTTCAACCGAAGGACTGTGTGTTTGAATCGAACGACTGCTGTTTCAATCGAACGATTGGAAGTTTAAATCAAGAGACCGCATGTTTGAATGGAGTAATGGGTGTTTCATTTGCATGATAGAATGTTTGAATCGAAGTTTTGGAAGTTAAAGTTAAAAGACCACATGTTTGAATGGAAGAATTGAATGTTTTAATTGGCGAACTGCATGTTTAAATTGCATGATAGAATGTTTGAATTGAAGGTTTGAATCAAAGGACAACGTGTTCGAATTTTGGCGGGGTTGGATACCCATAGTCTAACACCTCTATTTCTGAAGCACTGTGCAGTAGAAAGACATTGCACGTCGGCCCCTTTGCTCTATAAAATTTACTTCTGTTGATAAACCTTTGTCAGTCCTTCTTGCATCTAAATTATTGCGCTTTGTTCTAAAGGATAATAATTTTAATAATCAGTGCTTACAAACTGATGTGCATTACTGCACTTTAAAACTCTTACATGGAACAGTCAGTCATTTCTTTCAAAGACTGCTTCGCAGATACTGGCTCTAGCCTCAAGCAAATTTGGGCCTTCCTGTGGTCAAGACATTTTAAAGGTTTTAATCAGTCATGAGTTCAAATATGATTACTCCTCCCATGGCTGTCTCGTACGCCCTACTGAGCTTGTACCCTGCTTTACGAGAACTTATCTCAAGAAAATCCATCCATTCGCTCTTGCTCCTGTACGTTCCGCCAATAGAAGCAATCTGGACGCCCAGGAACCCAGGCTGTAATCCATTCACGCCAATGGTATTCCCCGTGTCTCCTGCCTCAGCCTGGTATGATGATATCACTAGAAGACGACCGCCTTTTGCAGGGAATAGAGAGCGGCAATTCCGCAATACAGCTGCACTCTCTTGTAGGTCGAACACATCAAAAAGGTTCTTGCTCATGATGGTATCAACTTTCTGCAGCTCAGGAAATGGCTCAAAGCAATTATGAGCTACGAGTTGGATGCGATCTATGGGGATTCCGTATTCCGGGATTTCTTGTTTGGCTTTTTCTATGACCGCCGGCAGATCAACTAGAACACCCTGAATGTGCTCACATCTTGGCTGCTTGAGTATAGAAGTAAGAAACGATCCCGTAGAGCCCCCGATATCCATCAGTCGAGTACACGATGACCAAGGAAATATGTTGTAGGCACTTCTCGACGCAAACGACATGTGATGAAGCTGCAAGTTGGTAATGTGGGTCATCGCATGGTTGTAGTTTTCTAAATATTCCTCTCTTCGTTCCTTGCTACCAATCGCATGTTCACTGCATCCAGCGCGCATCTTTGCAGGATCGTAAGGGTGGGTTTGAAGACCATTCATGTAGTTAAAATTGCTCATCCCATGTTCTACTTGATGGGCTGATTGACCGGTCTTTACAGCTTGTGGCAACGCCAACATGGCCGCCCAGTTCTCGTCGCTACAAAAGTAAGCAACCAAATGACCAAGGCTCGGGCCTCGGTCTTTTCTCAGCAGCTCCACCACATGGTTCTTGCTAAAATGCTTGTTCGATAACTCCTTGCCTATTCCCCACTGCGCCAGTACTCGCATTATAGGGTAGAGTTGTTCAGTAGAACTACAACCAGCTCTTTCTGCCACGTCGTCGATGCTAATGGTCGTCTCTTTCGCGTTGCAGAGTATTTCAGGGATATTGAGTCCAATCAAGACACCAAGGCATCGATTCTGCCACATACCATGAAACATGGACATGAGAACTTGCTCCCCTGTTACTTCTGACTGAATATTGTTTAGCATAGTGAAAACGTGCGGCTTTGAGAATTTCCCACTGACATGCACAAAGCCGCTACAGAACTATAGAATGCGGTTATATGATAAGATAAGGTATGTAAAGTAGCGGTTCTGACGCAGCGAAGGTCCTGGGGGGCGCGGCGAGCACTCCGTCCGCTCCCACGCGGTCTCCCCCTCGGGGACCCTTAGGACATCTCACCAGCACTCGTCTGGCGAAAATTGTATTTATGTGTGAGTCGTATGCAAATGAGCGGCTGATGCAATCGCCGTGACCCAGTTGCGGAGCAGCAAGCGTGACGTTAATTCGCATACGACCTAGACAACCGTTCTTTCGATATGTGTAAACACAGGCAGCCCAGACTCGACATCTAATCTAATCCGCTATCTAATCCATATTCTGCTTGCATGCAAGGCCAAGGCTTCGTGTTGACAGTAAGTAAATATAACCCCTGGCTGAGGTCCTATAGCAATAAGATATGCTTTAATGCTTTGCATTGGAGTGAACTCTTCGAGATATATCGCATTGGAATTCTTGGCTATAGTTTTTGAAGCAGAAATGCTCCCAAAATAGTCCTCAAATCGTCACATTTCATAGTTATTAAAAAACAAGTTGACCTTTGTCTTTGACAGTAAATAAAAGGAGACTCGCATATTCGAAATTATTGGCGCCCAAAAATCACATTACAAAGATTTGGAATAGAGATTTATCCCGAAATGAATAAAAAAATTCACAGCAAATGGTTTCATTCACCAGCGTAATGTATGATGTTGACCTTTTTAAAGTCACTAAGTGAAATAATATCACATTTTCAACCTAAAAGGCAAAGAAATTGAGTAGAAAACTCCCAGCATACGGTGTTGCAGCCATGTCTAGATCGTGTGACAATTTGTCAAGCTTGACGGGGTTGACCAATGAGAGGAAAGCCTTCCCACGGTCATTATTATGCAAATTAACACCAAGTTTTCTTTTGAGTTGCGACTGTGATTGAGCTGATACTGTCTATAAGTACACACGAGTGACCTCGAGTGACCTCGAGTGACCACGAGTGACCACGAGTGACCTCGAGCGACCTCGAGTGACCTCGAGTGACCTGGAGTGACCACGAGTGAAAAAATAAATAAATAAACGAAAAATAAAAATAATAAACGGGTTTTCATGCGCCGAACGCAATCGATCGATCGATAAGATAATTAGGCGGTGTCTTGATCTAATATTAGATTAGGCGCATAAGTCGGGCCTTATCTAGAAAACGATCAGGGTAAAGGTTTTAGATTTCACAAGTGCTTGTCTGCATATTTTTAGCATGACGACTTAGAATAAATCACGTCCAGGTCAGGCCCATTCAGAATGCATACAGTTAATCGCTGCGCTTCATGGTCATGACCGACCATGACCATGGATTCAAAGAAAAGAAAAGACTTTGTACTGTCTGATTGTACTGTCTGATGATGATGAGAAACCGAATCCAAACATAAATCCTGTCCGAAGAATTGAATTTAGCGATGGCGTTAAAGGGCGTTCGGTTGGTGGCTTTAATTGGATACAAACAGTTGAACTTCCCTCCTTCATGCTTGATTGAAAGGATTTGCAATATTTTCCCAGGAGACTGTTTACATACACTGTTTGTTAGTCATTTTTGCATATTTGTTTTGATTTTAAGCATCCCACATGGCCGAGAGGTTCATATCAAACACGATAGAAATAACTGTTTCGATTCCGGCCCGGAACGCGAAGCCTATTACCGTGACACTGCCCATTTAATGAGCCACCTAAGAGTATCTACTATAGAGGGAATAAAAAATGCCTATACTACATAGGAACAGCCCAAGCATCCTCGAAGTTTTCAAGACTGTATGTTTGGACCAGAGGCAGACAAGCTAGCAAAACAGAAACTAGCCATTTTTGGTGGGTAACGGCTACACGTAGGCTAAACAGAAACTACTAAGGATATAGAAAACGGCGACTTTTTTGGTGAACCAAGCTGAGATTAATGTTAAGCACCGCCGTACGATTTAGACGCCGACGATACTGCAGGGGCGCGCTTGAAAAAAAGAAGTGCCCGTGTGCATACTAAATTGCATGAAATGTTTTTCCGTTATATTATCTCTGCATGAATTTTTTACTGACATTTTTCCTTGCATGAATTTTCCCCCAAATCCCCCCCCCCCCCCCCCCCCCCCCAACACCACCCCCTTAAAAAAAACACTATTCTAATGGTCCATCATTTAGCCTCCAACAGCTCAATAAAATTCACTTGAAAGCTATATGAGAGATATTTTGGCTTCTTACTTGTTTCTTCAAATTCATGGAGAGTGATATACGTCTGCATTGGGTCTTGGAAGGCCGGTTTTAAATGTCAAAGTCCCGTAGCCTCCGATGCAGACGGCTTGTGTGGTTCGATCCGTATCTGTATTTTAATACGTACCCCATACAAAATTAATCATACGACGAATCTTGGAACCCAGAAATATAAATCTGGTCACTCGAGGGAGAAAATGAGGGTCCAAATTTCCTTGATTTGAATCTTAGCCGCTTTATTCACATTTTATTATTCATTTTTAGCTATTTTCACTCGTGGTCACTCGTGGTCACTCGAGGTCACTCGAGGTCACTCGTGGTCACTCGTGGTCATTCGAGGTCACTCGTGGTCACTCGTAGTCACTCGTGGTCACTCGAGGTCACTCGTGGTCACTCGTGTGTACTTATAGACAGTATCGATTGAGCTGGAGTGGACGATACTGTCTATAAGTACACACGAGTGACCACGAGTGACCTCGAGTGACCTCGAGTGACCTCGAGTGACCACGAGTGACCACGAGTGACCACGAGTGACCACGAGTGACCACGAGTGACCTCGAATGACCACGAGTGACCACGAGTGACCACGAGTGACCACGAGTGACCACGAGTGACCACGAGTGACCACGAGTGACCACGAGTGACCACGAGTGAAAATAGCGAAAAATGAAAAATAAAATGTGAATAAAGCGGCTAAGATTCAAATCAAAGAAATTTGGGCCCTCATTTTCTCCCTCGAGAGACGAGATTTATATTTCTGAGTTCCAAGATTCGTCGTATGATGAATTTTGTATGGGGCACGTATTAAAATACAGATATGGGTCGAACCACACAAGCCGTCTGCATCGGAGGCTACGGGACCTCGGCATTTAAAACCGGCCTTCCAAGACCTAATGCAGACGTATATCACTCTCCATAAATTTGAAGAAACACGTAAGAAGCCAAAATATCTCATATAGCTTTCAAGTGAATTTTATTGAGCTGTTGGAGGCTAAATGATGGACCATTAGAATAGTGATTTGGGGGGGGGGGGGGGTGGGGGTGGGGGGGTTGGGGGAAAATTAATGCAAGGAAAAATGTCAGTAAAAAATTCATGCAGAGACAATATAACGGAAAAACATTTCGTGCAATTTAGTATGCACACACAAAAAAAGTGTCTGCATTTTAATATTTCGTAGAAACGGGCACTTCTTTTTGTCAAGCACGCCCCTGCAGTATCGTCGGCGTCTAAATCGTACGGCGGTGCTTAAGATTTATCTCAGCTTGGTTCACCATAAAAGTCGCCGTTTTCTATATCCTTAGTAGTTTCTGTTTAGCCGTTACCCACCAAAAATGGCTAGTTTCTGTTTTACTAGCTTGTCTACCTCTGGTCCAAACATACTGTCTTGAAAACGTCGAGGATGCGTGGGCTGTTCCTATGTAGTATAGGCATTTTTTTTTCCTCTATAGTAGATACTCTTACGTGGCTCATTAAAGGGACAGTGTCACGATAATAGGCTTCGCGTTCCGGGCCGGAATCGAAACAGTTATTTCCATCGTGTTTGATATGAACTACCGAACCTCTCGGCAATGTGGGATGCTTAAAATCAAAACAAATATGCAAAAATGACCAACAAACAGTGTATATAAACAGTCTCCTGGGAAAATATTGCAAATCGTTTCAATCAAGCATTGAAGGAGGGAAGTTTAACTGTTTGTATCCAATTAAAGCCACCAACCGAACGATTACTCGATACATGCACAGTACCATGATATAGCCCCTTTAACGCCATCGCTAAATTCAATTCTTCGGACAGGATTTATGTTTGGATTCGGTTTCTCATCATCATCAGACAGTACAATCACATCACAGTTGTTCTCTTGTGCTCATTATCCTTCTCTAGATCTTCTTACTTTGGCGTAAAGTCTTTTCATTTCTTTGAGTCCATGGTTATGATTGACCATGAAGCGCAGCGATTAACTGTATGCATTCTGAATGGACCTGACCTGTACGTGATTTATTCTAAGTCGTCATGCTAAAAATATGCAGACAAGCACTTGTGAAATCAAAAACCTTTACCCTGATCGTTTTCTAGATAAGGCCCGACTTATGCGCCTAATCTAATATTAGATCAAGACACCGCCTAATTATCTTATCGATCGATTGCGTTCGCATATCAAACAATTGGTGTCGTTCAGAGTAATATTTGGGCCTGACTAGATGCTAGTGAGGCATACGCTCATCCTTTTCAAATTTCGCTATCGATTTTTTAAATCGCACTTCCTGTAGCCTACGTTGTATCTGCCTCCCTTCTGCCGGCTCGCTACACTTCTTGAACGCATGTTCTAGTATTCGAAGATCCGTCCTGCTTTCCAAATATGGAATATATTGACCATATGGGAGCTCTCAGGAACGACACTTTTATCAATAAATTGTTTGATATGGCGCATTAAACCCGTTTATTTTTTTAATTATTCGTTTATTTATTTATTTTTTCACTCGTGGTCACTCGTGGTCACTCGTGGTCACTCGTGGTCACTCGTGGTCACTCGAGGTCACTCGAGGTCACTCGTGGTCACTCGTGGTCACTCGAGGTCACTCGTGGTCACTCGGGGTCACTCGTGGTCACTCGTGTGTACTTATAGACAGTATCGGAGTGGACGGGTATTCTACCTGATATTAAAGGGGCCGTCTCACCCGCAGTGCTTAGCGTGCTTTTGTTATTGTTTATATCCGGGACTTTGACCCCTTGTTCACGGCGGGAATTTCACGAACTAAGCGTATTCTTTATGTTGGTGACATGATAATTTTGATTTGAACATGGATTACCTTGATGAAACTAATAGTACCTTACAAGTTGAATGTGAAGTCAACAAAGTGTTATACAGCAGTACTTGGCTGTACTATAACATTTACCGCTCACCCGTCGCTGCTATAAACAGAGAACACTCTCTCCGGGTAACACTAATAATTATGAAAGCGAGAGGTTTCTCTGGGGTTTCTCTCCTCGGTTTTATTTTTACTTGCAGATAGAGAGAGATCTGCTAGCAGGCAATCTCTTTGGTGGCAGTAGCAGAGAACCAGTTCAAGAGAGAACAGTGAACGAATTACAGCTCGTTTCAATGGGAAATTATTATCACGGCGGCTCTGGTGTCAAATTTCGTGCTAGTATAAACTTTGATCGATCCCGGTGAATCCGAAAATCTCGGCGAAATCACTGTGTGAAAGCCCTTCGAAACCAGAGAGAGAGAGATACCTGTTTCCACAAATTAAACGCCGAGGCCCTCAAAATAATTTTAGGATATTGCTCAATTCTTTTCGGGTCGACCAAGCAGAGTTTCGTTGCCTATAATATTTTGTTGACTATAATATTTACCCCTCACCCGTCGCTTCCGAACCCTGTCATCAGTACTATAAACAGAGAATACTAATAATTATGAAAAGAGAGGTTTCTCCCCTCGGTTTTATGTTTCCCTGCAGAGAGAGAGAGATCATGCATCTGCTAGCAGGCAATCTCGTTGCTGGTGCCAGAGAACCAGTTCAAGAGAGAACAGTGAACGAATAACAGATCGCTTGAATAGGAAATTATTATCATGCAGTCTCGGCGGCCTTGTTTGTCAAATTTCGTGCGAGTATAAACTTCAAATGATTAACCCGGTGAATCCGAAAATCTCGGTAAAATCACTGTCTAAAAGCCCGAATTCCGCCCTTCGAAACCAGAGAGAGACCTGTTTCCACAAGTTAAACGCCAAAGCCCTGAACATGATTTTAGGAAACTGTTCTTCAAGTGGAGTGTAGTCACGTAAGCAGCCACGGTGTCGGCTCAAAGATAGTAGATACTCGAACTAAGCGCAAATATATCTTTACATATAAAGATTAATGGTCAGAATAGCTTCTCCATGTTGTAGGTGGAAATCGTGGACACAAACGGACAATTGTTTCCTTTCGCCGAGGACGAACGAGACTGGCATTCATCAGAGAACTACCGGCCACCTGAAATAAAACTAAAATTGCATGACCAAGTAATTTAAAACACTTAAATAAGAGGCCCAATAGGAAGTGCAATAAAAAAGGTTCAACCTAGTATGATTTTTTTGACGACAGCTGGAAGGATGGCAGAGATGAAGAAAAGATTAAAACCACTACCATAAAACTCTGGATTTCGATGGCATCGAAAATGGCCGCTATGCTACGTGAGCGCGCTAAGCACTGTGGGTGGGACGGCCCTTTAATACCTGAGAAGACATTTCCGCTTATTTATAAAGCAGAAGTCTTCTTTGACTTCCGTCTTTGAAAATCTTGGAATCTTCAGAACGCAAAATTATTAAAAGAAAAAATCTCGCAAAACAATATCAAATGACGTGTGTGACATTCTCTCTGTCTTCGACCATTTTCTCACTACGCGGGAAACACGAAATTTACCATGAATCGATATTTGTTTTTAGTATGCTTTATTTTTAGGAACACACGACATTTGGTCACTGACATTCTCGCAAACCAGGCAGTACGTGACAAATTAAATTGCGCTTTCAAAAGTATTAACTTAAATCACCGCTGTAGAATCTTCATGCTCAGTTTTTCCGGCTGAACCAGCTTGCAGCGTTAGAGTCACATATTTATTAATACAACTGTCGCAGAAGCATCGAGAAACGTTGACACCGGGTTGAGAAATTATAAGAACGTGTTGCAATGCGTTAACAATGCGTTTTACAACAGGTTTTACGACGCGTTTTATGCTTTTCTCTTATGCCAGGTTTTCGCAAATAGGCACGCAGGCAATCTCTGAATATTTATTATAACCAGGTTAGTATCTTCTGTTAGTATCTTCTGTACGAAATGTGTCTGATATACTCTTCGGTAAGTGGTCAATGTTCAGAAACATAGCTATCAAATAAGAAAAAGATTCGCTGTTATGCGTGTAATTTCTGAGTTGAGTGATACTTTCGCTCTTGCCAGAATGTTTCTGGAGAATTTCACGGTCTACTTCATGTTGCGTTGTGATTGGCTACATCACAGAAAGTTTCTGGTTTTCCCATAGCAACGCCTTGTGTGGAGGGCAAGCCATTCTAACTTTCCTTGACAATAGAGAGGGCGTGGGAGACGCGAACGTGAAACCTCAATACTAAAAGTTCTGCCGGTTCCTTTGTTATTCGTTTTCAGCTCAAATTTATCATAACTATTTAGCTTTAAATCTTAAAGTTCAGTGTTAGAGGATTTTAAGAGCCGTAAGACGATCAGAAATAGCTTTCTGAAGCCCAAACCGAACCGGACTCTGCGAATACTCGCAACACGATGGCGGCCTCAACAGACGGTAAGAACTGAGCTGACTTCGGGATGTACTTTTCTTCCACGCTTTAAATCGTTTTTATGTTCTAGAAAAATGATCTGATGACAGGAGATGTATCTATTTAATACTCTACCATAGCCGAGGAGATGCTAGGAGACGCTGGTGTTGTATAAACTGGAACGCGCTACTACTGTTGTGTGCCACAAATATGCAGTGGTGATTCACGCTATAACGATGGACTTTCCTTTCATCGCAAATATTTCCCGGTAAAGACATGGGATTAAGGTCTCAGTGGATCACCAAAATACGAAGTAACAAGGGGCTTTATTTCAAGATTACAGACTCTAGTGTTGCTGGTGATTTGAAAAAAAGAGAGAACTTGTCACATAGGAAAACCAGCTACTCAACAACCTATAATATCAGGTTGTTATTCGTACATCAGTTTATAATATCTCTGTAGCCTGTAACGCGTTCAGATACATCATTCTCCTGTCATCACATAAATTTTCTAGAACATAAAGACGATTTAAAGCGTCTTACCGGCGCCAGCTGTTGTCTCATGTTGCGAGTAACTCGCAGAGTTCGGTTCGGTTTTGGCTTCAGAAAGCTATTTCTGATCGTCTTACGGCTCTTAAAATCCTCTAACACTGAACTATAAGATTTAAAGCTAAATAGTTATGATAAATTTGAGCTGAAAACGAATAACAAAGGAACCGGCAGAACGTTTAGTATTGAGGTTTCACGTTCGCGTCTCCCACGCTCTCTCTGTTGTCAAGGAATGTTAGAATGGCTTGCCCTCCACACAAGGCGTTGCTATGGGAAAATCGTCACGTGATCAATTGATGCAAAAGGCCTATTACTCCGATAACGTTACGTTACTGATCGGAAGGTCAGCGACAAGTTCATGGAGTGGTTGCTCTAGCTCTATAACTATTATTAAATTTGCGGCGAGAGCTTTCTGTAGACAACGAGGTTTTGTTTTCGAGATCACGAATGCGAGCATGGACTCCGAAACGAGAACTGTTTTACACCGGAAAAGTGACCGAGAAAGGTCTACTCGCAGTCTAAACTTTCTGAGTAATGATAGCAAAATGTTGATTTCTTTTTCAGAGCAGATAACTCACGTTTCATCATATCGTTCAGATTACGTTTTTTTGCTCAGCTTCAGGTGATCTTTACTGAAAGTTTTCTTTTGTAAAAACCTCTGGCACGCAGGCAATGTTTGATATCCTGTCTCTGAATATTTATTATAACCAGGCGGTTAGTATCTTAGTGTCTGTACGAAGTGTGTCTGATATACTCTTCGGTAAGTGGTCAATGTTCAGAAACATATTAATAATGCAATAGAAAATGACAGACTGCCAACTATACAATAAAATGATTTTGAGATTGTTGCTGTCTAAAACATAACTCCATAGATCTCTTAAAGGAACTGATAGGTTCTTTCCAAAGCTGGCATGTTGTAACATTGAAAGTCCTTCCTCCCTCAGTCTGTCTATTTAATCTAGGACATGCTAAGTTAAAATTAGAGTATCTTGTCTGTTGCTCATGTAAATCACTGTTCGATTTGAGTAGATTAGTCAGATATAAAGGCACCTCACCCAGCAGCCTTTCAAATGCGATAAGACACTTAGTTAACTTAGCATCCTCATAAAATGGTAACCACTTCAGCTGGTTAAAAAGGGGTTGTTATCCCCTAGCTGGCTGCTGAGAGGTTGTAATGCTCTCTAGGGGGTTGTAATCCCCTGGCTGCTGAGAGGTCATAATCTTCTCTAAGGGGTTGTAATCCCCTGGCTGCTGAGAGGTCCTAATCCTCTATAAGGGTGGTAATACCCCCTGGATACTGAGAGGTTGTAATCCTCTTCCCATGGCCCAAATATCATCTTGAGGTGACAATCCCCCTGGCCTACAAGTTCATAATCCTCAAGAGGGGTTATGATCCCCGCGGCCAGCAAGAGGTAACACTCCTCTCAAAGAGTCATAATCCCCCATGCGAAAAGACCCTTGAAACTACTTAAATGAAATGATTCACTAAATAGAAAATTAGAATGTTCCTCCACGTTGGCTAGCCACCTGTGGCACACCGGTTGCTGAATGGACTGGAGCTTCGGTGAGTTGGCAGTAGATGGGCTGTTAAGGTATCCACCTTTGTGTGGTGTTCTTGATAGGGCAGGTTCTCCAAAAATGACTAGGTTTGCCACAGTAGAAACACATGCAGGGAAAAGAAAAATTAACTTAACACTTGCAGAACTTGAATTAATTATTTGCCAAATAATTAGCATTTGCATTCTTATTACAATAACGTCCCTTTTCAATAGGGAATGCCTGCTCTTAGTTCTGTTATATAAATTTTCTTTGTTTACGTTGAACGATCATACATGTAGTTCCTAGATATGCATAATAAGTAGCCGTGGGATTTTCTTTTCCAAATGTACAGTTAATTTCTTGTTTGCTAGCTGATTTGTTGAATATAATACCATAAACTTGGTTTTCTTAATATTTATGTTAATTAAGTTTCCATTCCTTGGAGTAAAATTGAAGATTATCGAGACAATTATTATCTCATACAAAGACTTGCACCACATATGGTCAACTGGCTCGACTGGGCACACTAAGTCTAAGGCAAAGTCTGACTACTCAGTGAAGAGCTTGGATTTTCCTTTGAAGTTTCACTAGCCTGACTAAAACGTTTGCTGAAAATTGGTCTTTCCCGGGTTCAAACACACGAGCTCCCACGTGGTGAGTCTCGGGGTAAAGTGCGAGTCAGCGAGTCAGGGTGCGAGTCAGCGAGTCAGGGTGCGAGTCAGTGTTTTTTTATTATTTAAAAAAAATCACCGAACACCACTAAATAAACTATTTATAGTGCGTGATGTGCATCATGAAACGCATGACCCCGGTTTTGACTCTATGAACGAGTGATATAGTACAGCATTAACGGTTTTGTTTTGTTTGGCTATGGATTCTATAGGTTCGACTCTGTTCGTTTTTCTCCGTTCTTTCGGAATCAGTATTCGGCCAAATACAGAACAGAACCGAGATGAACAGAACCGAGATGAACAGAACCGAGATGAACAGAACCGAGATGAACAGAACCGAGAAGTTTAGAAATGAGCGAACTGGAGCCGACAACAACAAGTCTTTATCATACTCTGTCTTGCCTTTACATGCACAGGCGAGGTTACAAACCAACATGGACGACAAAACCATCGATGTCGTCGTCCGTATACGCTACAAACATGGAATTACAAATGCACCGCCGAAACTATTGTGTAACCTACCCTCGAGCATGAGCTTCCAGGAGCTGCTCTAGGGTTTCTTCACCCCCACCCCTCCCCCCAATTTTTTTTTTATTTCTACAAAAAGCCACAAAAATGGGTCGGTCGGACGATGAGAAACGGAAAATAAAAAAGGGATGGCCAAAGAAGAAAAAGATAAATTCGGAACCCAGGGAATGTGGTGGGCTTACTTAAAACTAAATGTTAAGAAGAAATCAATTGAGTTCAGTAAGAGGATAAAAAGAGAATTAATTCGCGAACGAAATAGAATAACAAAACAATTGATAAAAGCTAAAACTAGACTAGCTAGAGGCGACGCGACAGCGAGCCGTGACATTTTGACCCTGGGAAGCCAGTTAAGTGCTATCGGAAAAAAACAACTAGAGGGGGTCAAGATTAGAAGCCGATCCAAATGGGTCGAAGAAGGGGAAACAACCACCCGGTATTTCTTCAACCTAGAGAAAGGACACAGAGATAATAATCACGTAGGTTCATGTTTCGACAAAAACAATAAAGAAGTCAATTCCACCGAAGAAATATTAACTACCTTGCACGGGTTTTTAAACTTGGGGAGGGAGGTAGGGAGATGCAAATAACAACATTTAGAAGAGAAGATGGAATATAGGAAAAAAAATATAGTAGTTCTCTATGAGCTGTTTTTGGAGTCTAGGTTTGAAGAGTTCAGTTCCTTGACTGAATTGTCTTACTTTCTTCGGAAAGTGAGTTCCAGATTACAGCACCTTTACATCTTAACTGAATTTACTGAACCCGGACTAGCGTATGGACATGATTAGATATGAACCGAGAAAACTGAACTGAGTGTATGAATAGAAGAAATAGAAACTGTTTGACGCCCATACACAAAAAACTGAACTGAGTATAAAATAGTATATAGAACCGAAAACGAACAGAACCGTCTAAATGGGATATGGCTTACGGACATGAATCGAATATATAGAACTGAATAAACTACTACTTTTCGGATTGCCAAAACAATTTATCGAACTGGAAATGACATGAACCAACTAGGAGGGCAAAGAAGAAATGTATTGTATCAGAAAAAAAAATGACAGAACAAGAAAAACGAGCGAAACTGAAATCTGAGAGGAAATTATAAAACTGACCGGACCCCTGTGGAAAAATCAACAAAGCGACTTTTATTGGTTCTCGCTGAAAAATCGATGGAAACAACGGGAAAGAACTTAAACGGTTAAGAAGAAAATAATTAAGCTTGCAAAAGAAAAGGAATAGCGCTTAGCCGGACCGCAATGAAGAACCGGTGTCACAACGGACTGCGTGAAGAACCGGAATTGTCGAATTTGAACTGTCGCCGGATAGCATACAAATTTCGTTAGGGCATCTTAGTTCTCGCACCGGTCTATCCGGAAGGGCCGATGTGAGAGTTCTATGGCTTATAAACCAAACAGTCGCCATAGAGAAATATGCCATACCTGAAAATGTCGCCATACAAAATGTCGCCATACCTGAAAATCCGGGAATTAGCACGTCGTTGTTCATGGATTTTGAGCGCTTCAGTGAAGGACTACGCAGACCACGATAGTTAACTCTTCAGTGCGATCAGTAGTATATGAGTATATCGCAGTAGACAAGTTCAATTTTAGCGTTACTATTGTCATGGTATTTCACAGAAATCATGAGTGCACAGAGAAGGCAAAGACGAAGAAAGCGTAAAGAAACAGACCAAACCAGTGCAATAACTGTTACGGAAGATCGTGTTCGGTTTCAGTCGCCGGGAAAGAGAAAAAATATACCTCGTTACGACCCTGAATAAGAAGTGGGAAGACATTTTCAGATTTAAATAATCGATCACGCTTGTATGGAGCCTGTATTTTATAACTGTCACAACAATTGTTTATTTTGCAATCAATGTAATTACGAAAACACTATTGCTAAAGTGTATATAATATTCTATCAAAACTACGGAAGCCTAGAATAGTTATAACTGAATGTCCCTTCTAAGCTTCCGTACAAAACTGTAAATTTGATTAATTTGACCCTGACTCGCTGACTGGCACCCTGACTCGCTGACTCGCAGACTCGCACTTTGTCATGACCCCACGTGGAAGACAAACCAGCCGTCGCCGTCGGTTACAAGCCCGCCAAAATATTTGTCACTCGGGAGTCTTTTCGGTATATTTAATAATCCCAACGCGAAATTTGAGTTAAACTTTTTGGCCTGATATTATATTGGAACCGACTGGATATCGGGAAACACAGTACGGCGGAAAGGTTCCCGTTTCACCTTCGCTCTTCAGTGCCTAGCGGGAATTCAAACATTGTACTACACTGAAAATCGTGGCGGTCTGCTAACTTAATTTCTTTCTTTCAAATATAATACGAGCTTACCCTTCCTCATGACATGCCATGACCTCCAGGTTTCTTTCTTTCTATGTTGTGGAAAGAGTCAGTATCCAAAGTTCTCAACCCTTCCTAGAGTTTACAGTTATTGGATTTCCGTCTGCCGTCTTTTCTGGAGAAAATATGGACTGGAAGGCGCCTTCTCGCTCTCAGCTGAAGTTCTCCATCGTCTGGACGTGTCTTGACATCCGATTTTCTTTCTTTCTAAATTGTGTTTTAAAGTTCGTCTCGCTTCCTATCCAATCTCGTACCCAGACCCCATTTGGTTTCTTACTGCGCATGCTCGACGAAAAAAATAAGGCTCTGGAAGAATCCGATTCCGGAAGTCCGCGAATCACGGACTTCCGTTGAATCTGCGCATGCTTATCATTACGTGACCCTCGATTCTCTCTCAGCGCCTCAGGCCTCGCTTTTGCTTTGGATTTGGACGTTCACCCGGTATCTTGATAGTGATCTTTTGCTTGCTAGTGTCAGGGCAAGCCTTGGGGAGTCTCTTTCATCTTCTGCCGTTTGTAGTTTGGATTTTAAGGCTTTATTTTCATGCATCAGGATCGTGTTTCTTTATCGTGTGATGGACATCACAGATTCCTGAGTAAATAAGAGGATTCATGGGGATCGAAAACTCAATGAAATCGCCTTACCTGAGCCAGATGACCACACAAACAGCAACTGAATACACCGTAGAAGCAAGTCAAGGCATTTTTACTTACGATTCTCTCGTATTTTTATCAGCTCCTTGAAAGCTGGAGTTCGTTTATACATTCCCATACAAACGCTTATATTTAAGCGATCAGCGCCTGTTCACAACTTTACGAAATCGGAAAACGCCACTTCTGTCTATAGAGCACTTACGAACATTGTTGTTAATATGGGAATGTAGAGTATTACCTATCTGTTACGGTAAATCCCGCGGCTATATATCCAGTTGAGTTCGATTTTCGAATTCTGAGAATATTCATGTACTGTGTGCTATGTATGTTGACGATGAAGTGATACGAACTCCCGAGTGGATACAAGCAAATATCTAAGAATCCCTGAAGATTTTTAGCAGCATCCATTTAGGTAAAATCCAACGGTTTTTAGCGTTTAGATAACCCGGCCCCATATTTCCGATGCCTTTGTCCAAATAAATCAACCCTCCAGAAATGCTTTATGTTTGACTTCCGGTGAAATTGCATTGTTCAGAACAGCCAATCAGAATACACAAAAATCGGATTCTTCCAGAGCCCTATTTTTTCGTCGAGCATGCGCAGTAAGAAACAAATGGGGTCTGGGTACGAGATTGGCTTCCTACCCTAACCCACACCGCGGCAAAACGTTACGCGCATGCGTATTTGCTATTTCTTGTCGGCGCGCGGCCGTCCCCAGTTTCCCGCGAAACTGAAATGAAACAACAGGCACATACCCGTGATTTTAAAATTTCTGCTTAAAAGCACCATTTGTGAACTGTTTTGTCAAAAAATAAGAAAACTACTTAAAAGCTAAGCCTAAGACTTTAACAGGTTGAAGTTTTCTTAATTTGTAATTCATTGTGAGTTTACTAAGTTATAAAATTATTTACTAAAAAAGTTTAAACCCTCGGTAATTTATATTTGATAGCAGAGCCTTCGTTCTTTTGGCCAGCGGAGCATACCGTTTTGCCGCGGTGTGACCCTAACCTGAGTATCAGGCTATACTCAGGTTATTCCTACCCTGAGAAGACACTAATAGACAGTCATAAATTTTCCGCTCAGTGCGATTTCTATCACTTCTATTTGAAGTCGTAGGTATCGGATTTCTCTGCAGTCTTTTCTTTCTGTTCGCTTTTTCTATCCTCTTGCCACCTTTTAGACCTGATCACCGGCCAAGGATAGGAGGTCAATAGAAGTGTATATAAGCTGGAATTTCCAATGAGTTACGATAATTTTTCCGAGAATTCCGGTGCGAGTCAAGTCATTGCTAGCACAGGGAAGGAATGACATGGTGCAGAGCACAGCGCATACCGAGATCTGGAGACAGGCCATATGGCATGTGAAAGCTTGAATGTGATTGGTTTAGCTGTAAGAACATGCAGATACATGGGATCAGGAAATGACCTTTGGACACAATGACAATGAAGGTTGTCTTGATAACATGACATATAGCCGGCTTATCTAGTTCATGGTTATCTCAATAACTTTAATTTAAAATTCTTATAAATTTGCTTGAAAGAATGGGATTTATTAAAAATGGATTACAATAAAGACACCCATGGTTGAGCAGTAAAAATAATTTGGTCAAGATGGTTTAAAATAAAAAAGGGTGACCCTTCAGAGACATTACATTTTTTTCGATGACCCTCCCCCCAAATACTCCAGCCCACCCTCTCATTAAAAACGTACAGTCCCTAAGATAGGCTGGCTTTTATGCCTTTATCTATTCGCTACATGCATTAATTAACGATTTAATGATTGTATTATTTCTATGATAATCGTTAGGAATTATTTCGATATCAATGTATTTTCTCATACGGTCACAAGAATTAAAAGAAACAACAAACAAGTGAACTGGACCACCGAAAAGTAAAGGGTCTATTGCTCTCTAATATGGGTATCCAACCCCGCCAAAATTCGAACACGTTGTCCTTTGATTCAAACCTTCAATTCAAACATTCTATCATGCAATTTAAACATGCAGTTCGCCAATTAAAACATTCAATTCTTCCATTCAAACATGTGGTCTTTTAACTTTAACTTCCAAAACTTCGATTCAAACATTCTATCATGCAAATGAAACATGCAGTTCGTCAATTAAAACATTCCATTCCTCCATTCAAACATGCGGTCTCTTGATTTAAACTTCTCAAACTCATTAATAATTCATGAGATAGTCATCCAATGGAGGAACTGTATTTGGTCACATGCATGGGTCTTGATACCGGGTGAAACCCTTGTGTTTGATCATGTTTCCAAGCCTAGTGATCAATATTTCTTAATCATCATATTCATGAACCACTAACTAATTACATACTGATAAACTACAAGTAAGGAGCGAAGAAGTAAAGAAATAAAGAATGACATAGAAAGAAAAAGTCTGCCTCCACTGGAGTTCGAACCACGACTTTTCCGACTGCTTGTACTAACTCTTGTCCACTAACTCTTGTCCACTACTCCACTAGTACGCTAGTTGAAATCACTGTCATCAAAAAAGAATAATAAGCCATCTATTGAATAATTAGATACAACAGTCAAATGGTAAGCAATACTTGCTAATGAAGTTTGAAAAGAAACGTATGTAAATTGTCGGTTTTGCATTCGCATGAGAAGACATGTCAAACACTCATTGTTCGTCTTTCATCAGGGGATTCCAAATATTTCGAAAACAATAAAACCCTCGAGGCTACGCCTCTCGGGTTTCAATTGTTTTCTCAATATTTGGAACCCCTGATGAAAGACTCCAATTCGTGTTTGACATAGTTCTTCCAATCGTTCGATTGAAACAGCAGTCGTTCGATTCAAACACACAATCCTTCGGTTGAAATGTTCAGTCCATCAATTTGAACATTTGTTTTACCTTTTGATCGTGCAATCATTCAACTGAGAAGTCCAATGTTCTGATTCACGCATTCCGACTTTCAATTGAAACAAGCAGCTTTTCAATTAAGACATTAAATCGCTATCCAATGTTTTGATCTGAAAATTCGTTCTTTTCATTGAAACACAAAGACCAGCGGATTCTGATTTGAAGACGAAAGTGTGCTTTTAGAACTTCGTATCCTTCGATTCAGACATGCAAACATTCAGTTCAAACTCACAATCATTATTACGATTCGGCATTCGTCGGAGTCTGGGCACGAGGCCGTGGCACAAAGGCGGGAAACAGCAGGAGCTGTCTCCGCACGCTTTCCCGTTTCCGCTTGGTGAACTCGCTCGTGATCTGATCGCTCTGCCAGAGTATAAAACGACTGTGGAATATAAAGGTATTAGGTATTGTCAGGATTTCAAGCCAGTAAGTATGGGGAAAAAACTTCTTCACTATACCAAAGTTTTAAGTTTTATTGTTGAGGTTTACGGTGTGTTGTTATAGGGTATAACTGCATTTTAAACGGAAAGTTCATTTATTCGACCCACAGTCACATCCCCACCCCCCCCCCAGAGCCATGCTTTAACAGTTAACTCAAGTGTGCAGTCCTGGTTTGAAGGATTTTATTAACCGTTTATGAACAGCGTTTCTGGTATCTATACTTGTATATTAAATGAAAAAAGGAAAATCAAAGAACTTGAAACAGAAATAAGCACAAAGCAGAAACAGACTTGTGATTAACTTGTTAAGCTTTATATAACTATAAGCTCAGTAACCAATGCCAATGTCACAAGAAAAGCCGTAAATAAGCAAATAATTCCCTTTCAAAGTTATTCACTTTTCCCTGAGTGTGGGTTGTGGGAGTGTGCGGCATATATACATGTATATGTTTTTTAAGAATTAAAATGCACCTATCAATGCCCCCCCCCTCCCCCTCTTCGTTTTTTTGGGGGGGAGGGGAGGGGGTATAAACCCTGGGGATTTTGACTACATTCGTTGTCCCCACCCTCAGAATTTTGATAGCTCATTCCATGATCCAGCCCGTGTCAACTCCCCCATGTTTGGGAAATTTGACATGTCTGTCATTTTGGATTTCCGCCATTTTTATTTTGGAAACTCAAGAGAGCCTGGACATAGCAAATACAAATAGGTTTTGGGGAGTGAGGTAAATCTTCATTTATTTGTCATTAAAAAGGAATCGTCTTGCATTTTTGGGGTAGTGACAGGCCAAGATGATCCCAGGGTGGGACTGTTGACCTTTCCGGACTGCCCCAGGGTGGGAAATTAGACGAGCTGCCTCCCAAAATGTCAAAAATCGTAAGGGTTGCCCACCCTCCCCCCAGGGGGAAAACATATTCTTTTATAGTCATAATTTTGGCTTTCCGTCTCAGACGCAACAATAGTTTCCTGTCCCTCTCTTGACAAGATGACAGTGTCACGGCCTCGTGCCCTGACTCCGACGAATGCCGAATCGTAATAATGATTGTGAGTTTGAATTGAATGTTTGCATGTCTGAATCGAAGGATACGACGACGAATGCCGAATCGTAATGATTGTGAGTTTGAACTGAATATTTGCATGTCTGAATCGAAGGATACGAAGTTCTAAAAGGACACTTTCGTCTTCAAATCAGAATCCGCTGGTCTTTGTGTTTCAATGAAAAGAACGAATTTTCAGATCAAAACATTGGATAGCAATTTTATGTCTTAATTGAAAAGCTGCTTGTTTCAATTGAAAGTCGGAATGCGTGAATCAGAACATTGGACTTCTCAGTTGAATGATTGCACGATCAAAAGGTCAAACGAATGTTCAAATTGATGTACTGAACATTTCAACCGAAGGACTGTGTGTTTGAATCGAACGACTGCTGTTTCAATCGAACGATTGGAAGTTTAAATCAAGAGACCGCATGTTTGAATGGAGTAATGGATGTTTCATTTGCATGATAGAATGTTTGAATCGAAGTTTTGGAAGTTAAAGTTAAAAGACCACATGTTTGAATGGAAGAATTGAATGTTTTAATTGGCGAACTGCATGTTTAAATTGCATGATAGAATGTTTGAATTCAAGGTTTGAATCAAAGGACAACGTGTTCGAATTTTGGCGGGGTTCGATACCCATAGTCTAACACCTCTATTTCTGAAGCACTGTGCAGTAGAAAGACATTGCACGTCGGCCCCTTTGCTCTATAAAATTTACTTCTGTTGATAAACCTTTGTCAGTCCTTCTTGCATCTAAATTATTGCGCTTTGTTCGAAAGGATAATAATTTTAATAATTAGTGCTTACAAACTGATGTGCATTACTACACTTTAAAACTCTTACATGGAACAGTCAGTCATTTCAAAGACTGCTTCGCAGATACTGGCTCTAGCCTCAAGCAAATTTGGGCCTTCCTATGGTCAAGACATTTTAAAGGTTTTAATCAGTCATGAGTTCAAATATGATTACTCCTCCCATGGCTGTCTCGTACGCCCTACTGAGCTTGTACCCTGCTTTACGAGAACTTATCTCAAGAAAATCCATCCATTCGCTCTTGCTCCTGTACGTTCCGCCAATAGAAGCAATCTGGACGCCCAGGAACCCAGGCTGTAATCCATTCACGCCAATGGTATTCCCCGTGTCTCCTGCCTCAGCCTGGTATGATGATATCACTAGAAGACGACCGCCTTTTGCAGGGAATAGAGAGCGGCAATTCCGCAATACAGCTGCACTCTCTTGTAGGTCGAACACATCAAAAAGGTTCTTGCTCATGATGGTATCAACTTTCTGCAGCTCAGGAAATGGCTCAAAGCAATTATGAGCTACGAGTTGGATGCGATCTATGGGGATTCCGTGTTCCGGGATTTCTTGTTTGGCTTTTTCTATGACCGCCGGCAGATCAACTAGAACACCCTGAATGTGCTCACATCTTGGCTGCTTGAGTATAGAAGTAAGAAACGATCCCGTAGAGCCCCCGATATCCATCAGTCGAGTACACGATGACCAAGGAAATATGTCGTAGGCACTTCTCGACGCAAACGACATGTGACGAAGCTGCAAGTTGGTAATGTGGGTCATCGCATGGTTGTAGTTTTCTAAATATTCCTCTCTTCGTTCCTTGCTACCAATCGCATGTTCACTGCATCCAGCGCGCATCTTTGCAGGATCGTAAGGGTGGGTTTGAAGACCATTCATGTAGTTAAAATTGCTCATCCCATGTTCTACTTGATGGGCTGATTGACCGGTCTTTACAGCTTGTGGCAACGCCAACATGGCCGCCCAGTTCTCGTCGCTACAAAAGTAAGCAACCAAATGACCAAGGCTCGGGCCTCGGTCTTTTCTCAGCAGCTCCACCACATGGTTCTTGCTAAAATGCTTGTTCGATAACTCCTTGCCTATTCCCCACTGCGCCAGTACTCGCATTATAGGGTAGAGTTGTTCAGTAGAACTACAACCAGCTCTTTCTGCCACGTCGTCGATGCTAATGGTCGTCTCTTTCGCGTTGCAGAGTATTTCAGGGATATTGAGTCCAATCAAGACACCAAGGCATCGATTCTGCCACATACCATGAAACATGGACATGAGAACTTGCTCCCCTGTTACTTCTGACTGAATATTGTTTAGCATAGTGAAAACGTGCGGCTTTGAGAATTTACCACTGACATGCACAAAGCCGCTACAGAACTATAGAATGCGGTTATATGATAAGATAAGGTATGTAAAGTAGCGGTTCTGACGCAGCGAAAGTCCTGGGGGGCGCGGCGAGCACTCCGTCCGCTCCCACGCGGTCTCCCCCTCGGGGACCCTTAGGACATCTCACCAGCACTCGTCTGGCGAAAATTGTATTTATGTGTGAGTCGTATGCAAATGAGCGGCTGATGCAATCGCCGTGACCCAGTTGCGGAGCAGCAAGCGTGACGTTAATTCGCATACGACCTAGGCAACCGTTCTTTCGATATGTGTAAACACAGGCAGCCCAGACTCGACATCTAACTGCTAATCTATGGTGGCCCATTGTTATCATAGCAAAAATAATAACATTTCTCAGCATTTCTATATAATTTCATTTAAAACATCGATATTTAAAAAAAAAAAAATTTAAAAGAAAAAAAAAAAGTTTTTCTAAAGTAAAGTAAAAGAAATGAAAAAAAAAAAAAAAGTTTGGAAAAGGAAAGACAAACCCAAAACTGAGATGGAAAATAAAATAAAAACAGAGTTTGAAAAAAAAAAAGTTTGAAAATAAAATATAATAACATAAAACAGAGTTTGAAAAAGTAAAGAAAAAAAGGAGTTCGAAAATAAAATATCATATCATAAAAACAGAGTTTGAAAAAGTAAAGAAAATTTAAAAAAAGAGTTTGGTAAATAAAAAATATTTTTTTAAAGTTGAAAAACATGAATTTCGGTTTGATTTACTATGATAACGATGGGCCATAACATGGCCCATCGTTATCATAGCAAATCAACTTCAACATGAAAATCAAATGTCTCCACGTGGCCCATCGTTATCATAGACCATAATGCTTTGCGCTGGCCTCTTAGTCTAAACTGATCTCTCTACACTAAGCTGGCAGAAGCCACATGAAACATATTAGCCATGAAAATGATAAAAATAGATAAAGCTGTCTTTTCTGGAATATCTATGCTGGAAGGCGAGGACTAAATGTTTCGTCCCAGGCGAAAGCTGCTCCATGGCCGCGATGGCCCATCGTTCTCATAGTCCGCTATATCTTTGATCAGCGGCTTACTCTACAGCAAGAAGATTCAACATGGCGGACGCCGCCGCCAGGATTCGAAACTCAGATTGGGAAGACGACGAGGGGTTGAGAGAGGATCTCCAAAAATACGTAAGGCAAAATTTGTCAAGGAAAGAGATCTTGGATTTCGTCCGACGGGATTACCCACACTATGCGTGGAGCTTACCAACACTAAGCCGGAGGTTTGCACATTTCGACATAAAATATGTTCGATATGACATCGACATAACAGCGGTAGAAAACGCGGTTCACGAGGAAATAGAAGGACCAGGGCAGCTTCTTGGCTAGATAATTTTATGATTTGATATGTGATAATATCATGATAATTTGATATCATGATAATCTGATAATATCAATTCAATGATATTACTTTTTGATATTTAGATATTCTGCAATCCCGCACCTTAGTGACAATTTGGCCGTCCCCCGTGGGCTAGTTTACGATGTGATGGGGCTAGTTGATCCCGATGGTCTCGAGCGCCGTGGTAATGTCGGGCAAAAGAAGAGACGAAGAGGAGCAACCGGAACGTTTACATCACTGGTAAGTGCTTCACACGCACACATATCTGCACTCGTATTTGTGTTTGATTAAAACCCTCGAGCCCCTTTCTTATGATTGATGGTTGGGCAAAGACCTAAGAACAAAGGAGAGCGGAAATGACAACAAAAACTGACATGAGTTGTTGTTTGACCCTAGCCAGCTAGTACTATTTTTTATTAACTTGAGTGCAGCAGCGGTGGGAATTATCCCTTTCAAAGTTTCCTGGTTTTATTATTACCTCCCCCTGGTATTCTATTACCAGCTATGCAATTTCCTATGCCAACTCGAGACAAATTCAGGTATTGATATGCATGGCAATTCCAGCAATGCCCATCTCTGGGGAAGGGTGGGCATTTGACACTACTAAAAAATTCATGGGAGATTCATGGTTCTTTTGATCTGGACGAATTATATAGGAACCAGGCTCGCTAAGTGCCGTCTTTATAGTGGATATTACATGGCTACAAGGATATACAAAATTTATCTTTGGGTCTTGCGTTTCATAACCTATGAGTATGAGTGAGAGAATGCAAATGCGTGTAGATATTTGACATGCAGCAATGTGTTTCTATGCAGCCATGGTTCAGCTATCCTATGATATGGAATTTCATGCAATTATATATTGATACCATTATTGTGTCAAAGACAAAGTGATGACTGTTTACATTTCCCTTACATATGTACATGTAGTATAAATTTGTGTTTCATCATTGGATTGTGTACATGTATATTGATGACCTATTGTTGCTTTATATACTCTGTGTGAGACATGTGGTAATGATTAGTTAATAGTAATAAAATTGAGTTGTTAAATTCATCATTTGCTGCTAGGACATTTTATTGCATCAAATTATTCTGGTGGTATCATATACCGTTTGGATGTGCCCGAGGGTGGGCATTTTCCCTTTTTTTGCCCCACCATGGGCCATTTGGATATCTTCCTCTTCTCCACCATGAAGAATTTGCATTTTTTAAAGTAAAATGACAAATGCCCAGGGTTTGGCTTGGGGGGGGGGGGGGGGGGGGGGGGGTGGGCATTGCCAAAATTGACCAATGCATTATGTGCCTACATGTATCAGAAGCTTTAGCATCTCAGAAGCATTGGGCTTTAGCAGCAAAAAATGACCCCTCCCCAGCCCCCCCTCCCTGGTTGAGGACCTTGGAATTCCAAATGGGAGCCCTTAAAACTTGTGGAATTCCAGGGGGTTAGACGGGCAATTCAATGGCATTTTTATCTGCATGATCGAGGCATGGAATTCCTAGGGGGGTTATGAGTGGTTTCCAGATGTACCATTTTACAGGAATTTCTGGAAGTACATAAAAATACCTAGTCCTCAATGGGTGTTTTTTTTTTCAGAATGCACAAGCCCATTTGGGATATATTTCACCTTTTTCAAACAATGTATTTTACATTTCCAACAGAGTCCCACATGCATTGTCCAGTAATAAAATGTAGATGTACATAATATAATGAATGTATACATGTACATATGTAGGTCTGAGGCCAGATAATCTGTATCTCTAGGCAAGTCCACTTCTGTAAGAAATGCACACACACTATCACATCTATTGTTAATTGTGTGCATTGTTATTCCGCTACTTTGGAACGATCCACTGTTACTGATTTTTATAAGTGTAGTATATATGTACATGTAATCAATCAATCAATTAATATATTCAGTTTATTTAATCCATATTGTAGCTAAAGTACTGAATTACAGGGTGGCAGCAAATGCTATAGCACAATATAAAATTACAAAATCTAACATCTGAAATTTCATTGTAACTACATTTGACACCAACACTTACTTGTCCCCTACCATGGGCAGGAAATTTGACATGAAAAGGAGGTGAAATGTCAAATCCCCCTAGGTATACCCGTCTCCCCTCCCTGGGGCTAAACATTGACAAGTGCATAATGACACATCACTTCGTAGAATTTGTGGCGATTTTCATGCCACAAACTTCATCATTTGCACCGATTTACCTTCATGTTTGATGGCATTATACTTAAGTATACATAAAGATTAAAGGTATAGGATGTAGTCTAGATTTCTCAAATTATTCTGGCCGCCAATTTGGCGACTAACTTTCAAATCTACGTCACCAAGATATTTTATGTTGTTCCAGTGTTATGGAAATATTTTATGTTGTTCCAGTGTTCAGGAGAAATTGTATTCTGTTCCGGTGTTCTGTCATTCCGGTGTACATAATAGTTTTACGTGCCGTTGAAACACGTGTAATGACTAAAGTTTACCTTGTCTTTCCTGTGCGGGATTTGATTTATATGGGTGCACGACGGCCCCTTGTTTGAAACCAGCACGTCGCAGGTGCTGGCTGGCAGATTAAAGTGTGCTGCACAGGCTTTCTTTAGGTTAGCCAACATCAATTCTTCATACTGGAATTCGACAAATTCACGCGGCTGCACGGGCTTGTAAGTCTGCTTATGATCCGGCTCCGCAGCCAGCCTCTGAACAATAAGCGCGTGTGGGGCTGTTCCTTTCTTGGCAGTGCCTCGTCCAGTATCGGCTTTCGATCTCTTGGCCTTCATTTGTTGTTGAAGGTTAAGCCAAGCGTGTTGTCGTTTCGGAGGCATCTCAAACAGCTCTTGAAGTTCAAGTCACGATCGGACACTTCGCACTTTGGCCTTGTTCCCAGACTCTCTTCCGGTCTAGTACTACTCTTTCCACAGGCCGCCCAAGCTCATTTCCCTCCCTCTCTCTCCTTTTGCCTTTCTCTCCTTTTCCCGTCGGACGAAATCCAAGATCTCTTTCCTTGACAAATTTTGCCTTACGTATTTTTGGAGATCCTCTCTCAACTCCTCGTCGTCTTCCCAATCTGAGTTTCGAATCCTGGCGGCGGCGTCCGCCATGTTGAATCTTCTTGCTGTAGAGTAAGCAGCTGATCAAAGATATAGCGGACTATGAGAACGATGGGCCATCGCAGCCATGGACCAGCTTTCGCCTGGGACGAAACATTTAGTCCTCGCCTTCCAGCATAGATATTCCAGAAAAGACAGCTTTATCTATTTTTATCATTTTCATGGCTAATATGTTTCATGTGGCTTCTGCCAGCTTAGTGTAGAGAGATCAGTTTAGACTAAGAGGCCAGCGCAAAGCATTATGGTCTATGATAACGATGGGCCACGTGGAGACATTTGATTTTCATGTTGAAGTTGATTTACTATGATAACGGTTATGGCCCATCGTTATCATAGTAAATCAAACCGAAATTCATGTTTTTCAACTTTAAAAAAATATTTTTTATTTACCAAACTCTGTTATTATTTTATTTTCAAACTCTTTTTTAAATTTTCTTTACTTTTTCAAACTCTGTTTTTATGATATGATATTTTATTTTCAAACTCCTTTTTTTCTTTACTTTTTCAAACTCTGTTTTTGTTATTATATTTTATATTCAAACTTTTTTGTTTTTCTTTTCTTTTTTAAACTCTGTTTTATGTTATTATATTTTATTTTCAAACTCTTTTTTTTTTTAAAACTCTGTTTTTATTTTATTTTCCATCTCAATTTTGGGTTTGTCTTTCCTTTTCCAAACTTTTTTTTTTTATTGTTTTCATTTCTTTTACTTTACTTTAGAAAATTTTTTTTTTCTTTTTTAAATATATGTTTTAAAAATATTGATGTTTTAAATGAAATTATATAGAAATGCTGAGAAATGTTATTATTTTTGCTATGATAGCAAGGCATGCAAGGCCAAGGCATGCAAGTCCAAGGCTTCGTGTTGACAGTAAGTAAATATAACCCCTGGCTGAGGTCCTATAGCAATAAGATATGCTTTAATGCTTTGCATTGGAGTGAACTCTTCGAGATATATCGCATTGGAATTCTTGGCTATAGTTTTTGAAGCAGAAATGCTCCCAAAATAGTCCTCAAATCGTCACATTTCATAGTTATTAAAAAACAAGTTGACCTTTGTCTTTGACAGTAAATAAGGGGTGGACCATTAGAAATCCTGCATGGGAGGGGGGGGGGGGGGGGTAGTCCAAAAAAATAATTCGTGCAAGGCTAAATGTCCCCAAAAAATATTCCTGCAAGCACTAAGGCACAAAAAAAAAATTCTTGCAAAGGAACATATATAACTGATGCATTGTTCAATTTTTGTTTTGAAAAAATACTAGCAATTCAGTTTTACCAAATATAGTTGTAAAGATTACCCACACAGTCTGTGTAACTAATTTTCAGGTATTTCCAGATGAAAATAACCTCCCCAACCTTCATAAAAATAGTTTAGTCACTGTTATCATGGAAATATCAACTGGCGTTAATTACTGAAGGCTCAAATTATTCTCTGATGCCATTAGTTTTTGCAACCGCGTTTAACGTCAGGTTTCATTGAGTAAACTTCAACTGATGTGCACATTCTCAAAGATTACTGAGTCTGTGCCAGTAATTTCGAACACATGGAAATATTTTCATGTATACCGTATTTACTCGAATAGACGCCGCCCCCGAATAAACGCCGCCCCCGAATAAACGCCGCACGTGAGAGCAAAAATATGAATAAACGCCGCCCCCGAATAAACGCCGCACCTGAATGCGGCGTTTATTTGAAGAAAATCAGCTATTGGTTTCAATACAAATATAACGGTATTTAATTACGGTAGACAGCACAAACATGTCTACATCAGCAATGGGAATTTTTGTCCTTGAGTGCCAATGTTGTTCAGCTCGAAATGAGTATACTTTTTGGCCCTTTCACTAAGCTCCCTTTCTAGAATGGTGGCGATTCGCAGTTCTGTAGTGAATGCTGTGAAATTTGCGGGTACAACAAGCCCAACTTCTCTTTTTCTCTTGCCAGTGATTTGTGCACAGAGTTTGTTTTCATCATTTGCGTCCAGAAAGTTTTTCAATAGTCGTGATAGTTCAATCGGAACATGACCAACAAGCTTCTTCTCATCACACTCTGATACCAAGTAGACACTCTGATAACGAAGGGGACTCTGACATTGAGATTGAGTAGGGTTTACGTACTGTAACGTTAAGCAATGAAAACAGTACCTACCATGACATTTTAATATTGAAAGCTTGTTTCTGTTACGGTTTTTAAGGATTTTTGCTTCTTACACTTTGTCAATACGGTAAGGCACTTTTTATCTTGAAATAAAATGGATTACGGTACTAAATAAACGCCGCCCCCGAATAAACGCCGCCCCCGAATAAACGCCGCACCTGAGTCATGAAAATTTAAATAAACGCCGCGGCGTCTATTCGAGTAAATACGGTAGTCTTGTGCAAAACATCATGGACAATGAAATATTGGGGTATGCATTTTTGATTTGGCCTGAATAGAGCCAAGCAATGAAAGACCGGGACTATATGAATTCTAAGGCGATCAAATTAAATTACTCACATCACTGGGCTCGTTACAAAAAACTGCGGCTCAAAGTAAATAAACAAGTCAAGGAATGTAAAGCAAATTACTATAAAGATCTGATTAGACAAAACAAAGGAAATTCAGGTGCTCTATGGAAAACTATAAATGAATGATTGACTTAATTGCAGTAATACATTTGTATGATCTAATGATGGCTCCCAGCCGACCTTTATCCAATCTGATGGAAAACAGTTAACAGAGACAACGTCGATCGCTTGTGCTCTTAACAACCGCTTCACATCGATCGGACCTTGTTTCAATCTCAAACTCTGACCCTGTTTGACCCAAAATCCGAGCTCCAAAAGCCTGATTGCCCCCTTTTTCGGGAAAAAAAACCTGATTGCCCCTTCTTTAAATAAAAACAAATAGGCCCTGTGAAATAATTTTTTCACCTGAAAAGGAATTAAACTCAAATCCTGACCCTGATCTGCCCAAATTAGGTCAAAACCCTGACCCTACCTGCCCAAACTGAGCTCAAAACCCTGACCCACCCCCGCGGCACATACATACTACGTCACAAACAGGAGTACCCCCTGGGTATTCTACCTGCTGTAAGTAAGATTCTTGAAAGGGTTGTACATCATCTCTCGAAAGAGAAAATCCTCACACCTAATCAGTTTGGTTTCCACCCGAGATTATCTACTGAAATTGGTTTAGCACACTTCACTGACAACATTCTACAACACATGGACAATGGCAAGGTGACTGGTGTAGTATTCTTAGACCTGTCCAAGGCTTTTGCGACTGTAGACCACAACCTTTTGCTGACAAAGCTCAAGGCCATTGGTGCTTGCAGTGAAGTTGTAATTTGGTTTACCTCCTACCTTGATAACCGACACCAGATAACTGCAATAGGCGACTGTTAGTCCTTTTCGTACTCAGTGCGAGTTGGCGTGCCACAGAGTATTCTCGGTCCTCTCTTGTTCTTGGTTTACGTCAATGACCTTCCTATTACTGTAGATCATTGCCAAGTGACCATGTACGCTGATGACACCGTGATATACTGTAGCCATCCTTCTATCAATGACATCGAACATTGCTTAAATCATGACTTGGCAAAATTGGCCTCTTGGTTTCGTATAAATCGCCTGACTTTGAATACTTCTAAATCTAAGTTTATCTTAATAGGTAGTCCACATAAACTGAAATCTTGCTCTAGCATCGATGTCATTATAGACAACGTCGGTGCCCCTCGAACGCTCTGACAATATCAAGCACCTCGGTATTATAATTAATAAGCATATGACTTGGCATGACCAGGTAGAGGCCTTCTACCTTTTAAAGTAAACCAAAGGCTTGGTCTGGTCAAGCGTATCAGTCCGACTTATTACCCCTCGAGACACGCCTTACTTTGTATAATAGTTTAGTACACGGTGGGCATAAATGACCCTGAAATCGCTCACATTGAGCGTGCCAAAAATATATAAACTAGAAAAACAAATTTAATTCGACCTCAAATTTAACGAAATTTTGGTGGGTTAATATTAATATGAATTATATAATATTGACGTTGTGTGACGTCATGATGAACGACTCCTTTTAAGGTCAAATTCTTCGTTATGTATACGTTTGCAACAAAGCATGTTATCACAACAACATAAATATTAATTTTTGAATGCCGCAATTTTGAAGTCTCCACGATAAATATTTGCAGAGTTATTAAGAACTTAAGTCCATGGGTATGACTTAAATTATACTTTATACATTGAAGAAATATAAAAATGACCATACTGAGCTTATTCAGTGTACAATAAGTACATTTATTCGTTAAAACCCGAAAAATACTCATATTTATTTTCTAAGAGACGTTTTCAAAAATATATGACGTCATAATAACGTATACTCTTGTTCACGGTGAAATGTTAAAGCAATTCCTCTCAAAAATTGGATGTATTCTTTAAGTTGCTAGATTTTCATGAACAACTATTCTAAACTCTAAAAGATGAATTAAGAAGTTATTTTGTAAGTGGTTTCACGTTGAATATTTCCCGACAAATTTTGGCGGGAAAATTACAAAAAAATTAACATTTAATAACTTGTCTCCCTCTTAACTAATCGAACTCGGGTTTTCGATTTCTTTGTTATCAAGATGATGGGAATTCAGAAATATGTAATTTAATGATTTTGAAAATATAGCAACGTGAGGGATTTGAGGGTCATTTGTGCCCACTGTGGTATGTCCACGTTTTGACTACGCCGATGCAATATGGGGTGACAAATACAACCAGGAGCCCATTACCAGGAGCGTGCATCTCCCAGATTAGGTCTGTCCCGCAGCAGAATAGATGATGTAGCTATTTTTAGCTTTTTGTTTCCCACGAGAAGAAACAAAGGCCGTCACTTTCAACCAATCAGGATGCACGGAAAAAAATGTAATTAACACGGTTCAAACTGCTAAAAATAATAAAGCGCAAGACAACAAAAGACAACGTAATCGCATACCAGAACTTCGCGACTATAAATATCCACATCGTCTACTGTGCTGTGGGCGCTACCCATCACACAGGCACGCTCCTGGTAATGGGCTCCTGATACAACTCAACCCTCATGGACGATCTGCAGATTTTGCAAAATAAGGCGGCCAATATAATTCTTGAATTTACCTAGTTATAGTTCTTCGGCGGCACAAGCCTTGTGAAATCTCAATTGGCCTACTCTTTCCAAACGTCGTATTGTACATCGTCATATTTTAATATATAAGTATGTCAATGGACTCGTTGATTATGATTTTAATATCTTAAAGAACAGTGACATTCACATGTATAATATAAGGATAAATAATGATTTTAGACTTCCAAGAATCAAGATTAATAGACCAGTTCGCGGTAAATTCCGACATGTTGAAAGGGGTGCATGGGAATCGATGGGAATCCGATGCCACATAAAATCCGTAAAATCGAATTTCTGAAATATTCTTCAGATACAAACTTAAGATACCAGGTAAAAGATTAACATATCGAAATTTGAGGGATGTAGCTGTGCTCTGACGAAGCGTACAATCGTGTTTTCAGTTTTCCATACATTTGTCTGTAAATTTTCACGCGGAATTTGACTCATTTTTTATAACATTAATAACCTAGTTATTATTATTATATGATATTATGGTTGTATTCACAGGCTGTAAATATGTACTAAATAATTCGACAATTTCATCCTCAAACCCTATTGAAGTCAAAGGCATACAAAGGTTATTCCAAAATGCGAAATTTGCAAGAATATGCTAGGGAACAGTCTAATTATGGTTTAAGTTGCATATATTACAGTATGGCTTAAATTTATTATCACTAAGTCTATTATATACATTTACACATTCATTTAATTTAAACTCAAGGTTAAACTGGTATTTTCTTTGTTATGTGAATTATATTAGAATGGGTTCTATACATACTTCAGTTTACGATAATCATAACTTAGACCTATTATGAACATTTAAGCGTTGTACCTATAGAATGTGCACCGAACAAAAAAATCGTGCAGAGCTATCGCCTTTAAAAAAACATTCTTGCAGAACTCACACTGCTAAAAAAAATATCGTGCACAAAACGTTTTCCACCCCCCCTCCCAGGATTTCTAATGGTCCACCCCTAAAAGGAGACTCGCATATTCGAAATTATTGGCGCCCAAAAATCACATTTCAAAGATTTGGAATAGAGATTTATCCCGAAATGAATAAAAAAATTCACAGCAAATGGTTTCATTCACCAGCGTAATGTATGATGTTGACCTTTTTAAAGTCACTAAGTGAAATAAGATCACATTTTCAACCTAAAAGGCAAAGAAATTGAGTAGAAAACTCCCAGCATACGGTGTTGCAGCCATGTCTAGATCGTGTGACAATTTAAACTGTTTGCTTTATGCAGACGATTTAGTGCTTTTATCTCAGTCAGAGTCTGGGTTAAACAATTGCCTACGGAGGATCGGAAGTTATGCCAAAAAATGGAGACTGAAGGTTAATTTGAAAAAGTCCAAAGTTTTAATTTTCGGTACCAGAGGCCAACGGCGTTTGTACATTAACTCTAACTGGTATCTTGATGGGGATTTGTTAAAATGCGTTGATGAGTATTCATACTTAGGAATAACGTTCCATTATGGTGGCGGCTTCAAACTTGCTCGAAAGGCATTGTACAATAAAGCGTTACGTGCATATCATAGTATATTTCGGAGTTTTTCTAATTTAGATAATACACCGATCAAAGTGCTTTTGAAACTATTCTCAACGCTTGTGTCGCCAGTACTACTATATGGGTGTGAGGTTTGGGGAGTGTATGTTTTAGGAAGAATAAATAGTCTTCACATGTTCAGGAGTAAGTTTTTCAGTGCAGTCTCCGACATAGAAAAACTGCATTTGAAGTTCTGCAAGCGGATTTTAGGGGTGCATTGCAAGTCCACTAATTTAGCGGTATATGCGGAACTGGGCAGAGTACCGTTGATGGTACACATTTCTATTTTGGTGATCAAATATTGGTTACGTGTAAAAGATTCTTTATATGAAGACGAATTAGTTGGGAAAGCTGCACATGTGTGTATCCAATCAAATTTTCAAGGTATTAAATTCACTGATTACCTGTTAGAAATGTGTAATATCAAGCCTTTAAAGGATATCGTTATAACACCTACTAATAACATTAGGTCCCTCGCTAAATATCTAAAGTCTGAATTATACAGACAATATAATATTGCATGGGCTGATCAGATTCAACAGAGTAGTAAACTGCGAACATTCAATCTTGTAAAACGAAGAATAGGTTTTGAGAACTATTTATCTCGAATCTCAAATGTTAAGCATCGTCAAGCGGTGACAAGGCTTAGGATATCTGCACATAAATTTCCCGTTGAATCTGGTCGATACACAAATGTCGCCCATGACTCGCGTGTATGCACAATTTGTAATTCGAACGTAGTTGGTGATGAGGTACACTATTTCTCCGATTGCAATAATAGTAAACTAGTAGTTGTCAGAGATAATTTCCGAAGTAACTTGTTAAAGGTTAATAGCTCGTTCGGTTTCCTTGGCAACAGAGATTTGTTTATGTATTGTCTATCGATGACAGATGATTCTATTGTGAAACTTACGGCAAAATATATATATGATGTAACAACTATTTTTAATGATTGTAGCTGCCTCGATTAGATTAATATTATGTATGTATTTCCTAGGTACCAATGATGGTGTATTGGAATAAAGTATTATTATTATTATTAGCTTGACGGGGTTGACCAATGAGAGGAAAGCCTTCCCACGGTCATTATTATACAAATTAACACCAAGTTTTCTTTTGAGATGCGACTGTGATTGAGCTGGAGTGGACGGGTATTCTACCTGATATTAATACCTGAGAAGACATTTCCGCTTATTTATAAAGCAGAAGTCTTCTTTGACTTCAGTCTTTGAAAATCTTGGAATCTTCAGAACGCAAAATTATTAAAAGAAAAAATCTCGCAAAACAATATCAAATGACGTGTGTGATATTCTCTCTGTCTTCGACCATTTTCTCACTACGCGGGAAACACGAAATTTGCCATGAATCGATATTTGTTTTTAGTATGCTTTATTTTTAGAAACACACGACATTTGGTCACTGACATTCTCGCAAACCAGGCAGTACGTGAGAAATTAAATTGCGCTTTCAAAAGTATTAACTTAAATCACCGCTGTAGAATCTTCATGCTCAGTTTTTCCGGCTGAACCAGCTTGCAGCGTTAGAGTCACATATTTATTAATACAACTGTCGCAGAAGCATCGAGAAACGTTGACACCGGGTTGAGAAATTATAAGAACGTGTTGCAATGCGTTAACAATGCGTTTTACAACAGGTTTTACGACGCGTTTTATGCTTTTCTCTTATGCCAGGTTTTCGCAAATAGGCACGCAGGCAATCTCTGAATATTTATTATAACCAGGTTAGTATCTTAGTGTCTGTACGAAATGTGTCTGATATACTCTTCGGTAAGTGGTCAATGTTCAGAAACATAGCTATCAAATAAGAAAAAGATTCGCTGTTATGCGTGTAATTTCTGAGTTGAGTGATACTTTTGCTGTTGCCAGAATGTTTCTGGAAAATTTCACGGTCTACTTCATGTTGCGTTGTGATTGGCTACATCACAGAAAGTTTCTGTGACCTCAGAATGTTTTGCTGACGTTTGCGTGTTGCCAGACTTCACAGTTCTAATTACTCCGATAACGTTACGTTACTAATCGGAAGGTCAGCGACAAGTTCATGGAGTGGTTGCTCTAGCTCTATAACTATTATTAAATTTGCGAGCTTTCTGTAGACAACGAGGTTTTGTTTTCGAGATCACGAACGCGAGCATGGACTCCGAAACGAGAACTGTTTTACACCGGAAAAGTGACCGAGAAAGGTCTACTCGCAGTCCAAACTTTCTGAGTAATGATAGCAAAATGTTGATTTCTTTTTCAGAGCAGATAACTCACGTTTCATCATATCGTTCAGATTACGTTTTTTTGCTCAGCTTCAGGTGATCTTTACTGAAAGTTTTCTTTTGTAAAAACCTCTGGCACGCAGGCAATGTTTGATATCATGTCTCTGAATATTTATTATAACCAGGTTAGTATGTTAGTGTCTGTACGAAGTGTGTCTGATATACTCTTCGGTAAGTGGTCAATGTTCAGAAACATATTAATAATGCAATAGAAAATGACAGACTGCCAACTATACAATAAAATGATTTTGAGATTGTTGCTGTCTAAAACATAACTCCATAGATATCTTAAAGGAACTGATAGGTTCTTTCCAAAGCTGGCATGTTGTAACATTAAAAGTCCTTCCTCCCTCAGTCTGTCTATTTAATCTAGGACATGCTAAGTTAAAATTAGAGTATCTTGTCTGTTGCTCATGTAAATCACTGTTCGATTTGAGTAGATTAGTCAGAAAATGGTAACCACTTCAGCTGGTTAAAAGGGGTTGTTATCCCCTAGCTGGCTGCTGAGAGGTTGTAATGCTCTCTAAGGGGTTGTAATCCCCTGGCTGCTGAGAGGTCCTAATCCTCTATAAGGGTGGAAATACCCCCTGGATACTGAGAGGTTGTAATCCTCTTCCCATGGCCCAAATATCATCTTGAGGTGACAATCCCCCTGGCCTACAAGTTCATAATCCTCAAGAGGGGTTATGATCCCCGCGGCCAGCAAGAGGTAACACTCCTCTCAAGGGGTCATAATCCCCAATGCGAAAAGACCCTTGAAACTACTTAAATGAAATGATTCACTAAATAGAAAATTAGAATGTTCCTCCACGTTGGCTAGCCACCTGTGGCACACCGGTTGCTGAATGGACTGGAGCTTCGGTGAGTTGGCAGTAGATGGGTTGTTAAGGTATCCACCTTTGTGTGGTGTTCTTGATAGGGCAGGTTCTCCAAAAATGACCAGGTTTGCCACAGTAGAAACACATGCAGGTAAAAGAAAAATTAACTTAACACTTGCAGAACTTGAATTAATTATTTGCCAAATAATTAGCATTTGCATTCTTATTACAATAACGTCCTTTTTCAATAGGGAATGCCTGCTCTTAGTTCTGTTATATAAATTTTCTTTGTTTACGTTGAACGATCATACATGTAGTTCCTAGATCGGCAGGTACAAAATGCAGACTGAAAATTGCAGACTGAAAAATGCAGACTGCAGACTGGAAAATGCAGACTGGAAAATGCAGACTAGAAAATGCAGACCGGAAAATGCAGACCGGAAAATGCAGACCAGACAAAATCAATAAGAAACATCTATCGGTCTGTAACAGGGCGACTCTGCAAGGCTTTAGATGACATAGATCCTTATTTTTTTGGGTTATACACTCGTCTTATGCGGGGTCTTGACTGCATGCCGGCGCCAGCCACGCCGTGTATGCGAGCCACGCCGAATACGAGCTTTTCATGACAATATTTCCTTAACAAACAGAAAGGAAAAGCTATGTATTCCGAGGTATTTTGAATTATTTACTTACTTTTTAATTACGTTCGTATTTAGCCGGGTCCTGTCTTTGTTAAATTGATTCAGTCCCATCTTCTTCTGTCCACCATTTTAAATTTATTGTTATGCACAGGAAGCCCAAAGCAGCCTCTCCGATTACATATATATTTGGGTTTCCTGTTTGGTAAAGCGGACACCCTTGGGTCCGTAACTGGAACTGTCGGCTTACGGGAATAGTTCTCGTAAGCGGACACTTGTGGAATATGGGATGTGTCCGCTTATGGGAGCTACAATAAAGACCCTGGGGGTACTCAGAAGAGTTTTGTGTAGGGGTGTGCCGCGGAGACCTCAAAACCCTGACCCTATTCCAGACCTAAAAATGCCGTTTACCATACCCTATCCCAGACTTGAAGCAAAAAATCAATACCCTATCCCAGACGTGATCTTGTGATGTTTACACAGCATGACATTAGATACATGTATCAATGAGTCCAGATACCGAACAGTTTTTAATTACAATTACACTACGAAAGCCGTTGTTTTGTTTTAATATGGTATTTTAAGCTGTAGCGTAGTCGATAGAGCGCTTAGCATGGCGTCAACGACAAGTATATCAAAATCCATATTCTTTCCAGACCAAAACCGTAAAAAGGATACCCTATCGCAGACCTCGGCAGCTCAACTGACCATACCCTATCCCGCGGCACATGTATTCGTATAGCCCATATAAGGGAGTAACCCCCCCACCCCCTCCCCGGGAATACAGCTGCAGGGATATGATGTCGTCATCATTGTGAGCTCATGTCGGTACATAAATCTGTACACACAAGAAGATTTATTTGCAAATGGAAGACTGCTTCATTGCGCTTAAAGACTTATCATTGATGCGTGCAACGGCTTGAGACAGTCGCTCTTTTCCTTGCCAGCCACTCTCAGTGGCTGGTCAAAGTCCTTGATCGTATCTTTATACAATACACAAGATTATTTGGATGACAGTTTACTTTACAGCGCTGTTTACAATACTGTAATTGCTCTAGAACTGTATCAAATAAACCGATAAAGCGAATTGCGGAAAAGTTCTAACTTTAACACCGATGTGAAGTTGATTGATTGCAACATAATACTCATAATCGTTCTAGTAATGGGATTATTCTGCTGGGGTGTCCACTTTATACGGATTGGGCGAGGTTTGTTGTTGGCCGGATCATGGGTGACTGGCCGCGCGGCAACAGATCTCACGGAGCAATACCTATGGCCGATTTTTTTTGGGGTCTTAGATCCGTCTTTGAAACGTGGATAAGAGAGTTAGCACTCGTTCTCAAAAGGAGGTTTATTAAAACCTTCACATGAACTAACCCTAGGCCCCTACGACTTTATACCCCGGCCCGTCAACGTTAACCGTTAACTGAAAAACGTTTCAAGCTTGAGCGCCCAGGAAAACGACGTTTAGTGTTGAGGACTAGTTTGTGGCTTAAGTTCACAGGTAAAGGACGATCGTTTTAATAGACAAGAAAGTTCAAGAAAGTTCTTAATTGACTTAATTTAATAGCCCCTCCAACTGAACAATTTATATAGAATTGGAGAGGCTGATTCGGGCTTCCTGTGCATAGCAATAATTTTAAAATGGTGGACAGAAGAAGTTGGGACTGAATCAATTTAACGAAGAAAGGACCCGGCTAAATACGAACGTAATTAAAAAGTAAGTAAATAATTCAAAATACCTCGGAATATATAGCTTTTCCTTTCTGTTTGTTAAGGAAATATTGTCATGAAAAGCTCGTATTCGGCGTGGCTCGCATACACGGCGTGGCTGGCGCCGGCATGCAGTCAAGACCCCGCATAAGACGTGTGTATAACCCAAAAAAATTAGGATCTATGTCATCTAAAGCCTTGCAGAGTCGCCCTGTTACAGACCGATAGATGTTTCTTATTGATTTTGTCTGGTCTGCATTTTCCGGTCTGCATTTTCCGGTCTGCATTTTCCGGTCTGCATTTTCTAGTCTGCATTTTCAAGTCTTCATTTTCCAGTCTGCATTTTCCAGTCTGCATTTTCCAGTCTGCATTTTGTACCTGCCGGTTCCTAGATATGCATAATAAGTAGCCGTGGGATTTTCTTTTCCAAATGTACAGTTAATTTCTTGTTTGCTAGCTGATTTGTTGAATATAATACCATAAACTTGGTTTTCTTAATATTTATGTTAATTAAGTTTCCATTCCTTGGAGTAAAATTGAAGATTATCGAGACAATTATTATCTCATACAAAGACTTGCACCACATATGGTCAACTGGCTCGATTGGGCACACTAAGTCTAAGGCAAAGTCTGACTACTCAGTGAAGAGCTTGGATTTTCCTTTGAAGTTTCACTAGCCTGACTAAAACGTTTGCTGAAAATTGGTCTTTCCCGGGTTCAAACACACGAGCTCCCACGTGGTGAGTCTCGGGGTAAAGTGCGAGTCAGCGAGTCAGGGTGCGAGTCAGCGAGTCAAGGTGCGAGTTAACCTGAGTATCAGTCCCTCTCTCCCTTCCTTTTAGGTGCGAGTCAGCGAGTCAGGGTGCGAGTCAGCGAGTCAGGGTGCGAGTCAGTGTTTTTTTATTATTTAAAAAAAATCACCGAACACCACTAAATAAACTATTTATAGTGCGTGATGTGCATCATGAAACGCATGACCCCGGTTTTGACTCTATGAACGAGTGATATAGTACAGCATTAACGGTTTTGTTTTGTTTGGCTATGGATTCTAGGTTCGACTCTGTTCGTTTTTCTCCGTTCTTTCGGAATCAGTATTCTCCAAATACAGAACAGAACCGAGATGAACAGAACCGAGATGAACAGAACCGAGATGAACAGAACCGAGATGAACAGAACCGAGATGAACAGAACCGAGAAGTTTAGAAATGAGCGAACTGGAGAACAGAAGAGAGTCTGAGCTGAACCCGACAACAACAAGTCTTTATCATACTCTGTCTTGCCTTTATGCACCTATCAATGTTAAGCCGCAGGGGTAGGAGGCCGGGCATAGGCGGGGGATTTGAACTGAGATGACTTTTTCTGTTCAAATGCACGTCCCCAGGTAAATTGTCATTGGTCAAAAGAGTATCAATTGCCCCGCCTCCAACAACAGACATTTGTCAAATGAATGAACCAGAAAAAATACAAAAATATAATGTTTATTGAAGAACAATCGTCAATTTCACGTTAACATACTGTGTCAGTTCGAACTATTAAATTCATTTCATATGTACTCTGTGTGATTTGAATGAAATAGGCGATGAACTGCACTACTTTTCTAGCTGATATCCACCCAAGTATCCCATTCACCATCATAGCGCTGTGTTATTATCTTGTCATCACTCTGTATTTGAATGAAGGTATTTCTTATGAGTGCTTCGAGATCGGCCATATCTCCACGTTGGATTACGGCCTCTTTCCGAAATTCGCCAAATTTAAGCAGCACCTATAACAAAATGCTAACCAGTGGCGTAGCCAGGTTTTTAAAATTTGTAGGCCCAAACAACCGCTCCATAAGGGTTGCTTCTTGAGGGGTCCGGGAGCATGATTCCCAGGAAATATTTTAGATTTAGACTTTCGCAAATACCTTCTGCTGCACTTTCAGGTCATGTTTTGTGTATTTCGACAGCTCCTCAAGCCCAACATTTACTTGTAATAAGACAAGTAGGCTGTAAAATGTGTAGGCCCAGGCCTACGGGCCTATAGGCTAGATACGCCCTTGCTAACGGTCAGACAAGAGCTGCTTTGTTATGTAAATGTGACCTTTCAAAACCGCATCAATTATTTTTAAGTAAGTTTATTAAAAATGAAATAGGGTCAAATGTCAGTTATTTATAGGTCTAAACAATTTAAGTCTTGCTTCGTTGGGACACTTTCAAAAAGAAAACTTTCAAATTATCCAGCTTGTTCGCAGCCATTTTGAAGCCTGACGAACCTACTTCCCAGCTGTCTCTGCGCCCTTAATCCAAGATGGCGTCTTGGTTGGGGCCCAGGCCTCCAACTGTCAAAAGTGAAAAGACCCGACCCTGGGTTTCGATAGACGATCAAAATTTCCCACCACGGACAGACTTCCTATGTCAAATCCCCTGCCTATGCCCGGCCTCCCCCCCCCCCCCCTGCGGCTTAACATTGATAGGTGCATTACATGGAGTCTAGTAAATGTAATTGCCATAAGGAAAAAAAAAAATCGTCTGATATCCCGAAATATATTTTTATAGACATTATAATATGGGTCAAACTAATAACGAAAAAAAATAAAGAAAACATAATATATAACTTTGCTTCGAGAGGACCGGGAATTTGGAAATTAAATACCTCCCTATTGAAGGAGAATGAATACGTTACCGAAATTGAAAACTTGATTGAGGAAATCAAAGAAGAAAAAGATAACTTCGGAACCCAGGGAATGTGGTGGGATTACTTAAAACTAAATGTTAAGAAGAAATCAATTGAGTTCAGTAAGAGGATAAAAAGAGAATTAATTCGCGAACGAAATAGAATAACAAAACAATTGATAAAAGCTAAAACTAGACTAGCTAGAGGCGACGCGACAGCGAGCCGTGACATTTTGACCCTGGGAAGCCAGTTAAGTGCTATCGAAAAAAAACTTCTAGAGGGGGTCAAGATTAGAAGCCGATCCAAATGGGTCGAAGAAGGGGAAAAAACCACCCGGTATTTCTTCAACCTAGAGAAAGGACACAGAGATAATAATCACGTAGGTTCATGTTTCGACAAAAACAATAAAGAAGTCACCTTTGCACGGGTTTTTAAACTTGGGGAGGGAGGTAGGGACTGCAAATAACAACATTTAGAAGAGAAGATGGAATATAAGAAAAAAATAATTGTAGTTCTCTATGAGCTGTTTTTGGAGTCTAGGTTTGAAGAGTTCAGTTCCTTGACTGAATTGTCTTACTTTCTTCGGAAAGTGAGTTCCAGATTACAGCACCTTTACATCTTAACTGAATTTACTGAACCCGGACTAGCGTATGGACATGATTAGATATGAACCGAGAAAACTGAACTGAGTGTATGAATAGAAGAAATAGAACAAGAAACCGAACCCGATGTTGAAACTGTTCGACGCCCATACACAAAAAACTGAACTGAGTATAAAATAGTATATAGAACCGAAAACGAACAGAACCGTCTAAATGGGATATGGCTTAGGCCATCCCTATTTTTTTTCCGTTTCTCATCGGTGGGGTTTTCAAAAATTGGGTCGGTCGGTCGGGTGAGAAAAAAAAAATTGTAATAAAAAATACGCGGAGAGACTGGAACTAATAAGGCGCGGTTGCACAGGCGAGGTTACAAACCAACATGGACGACGAAACCATCGATGTCGTCGTCCGTATACGCTACAAACATGGAATTACAAATGCACCGCCGAAACTATTGTGTAACCTACCCTCGAGCAACCCTGTTAGCAGAGGTTCTTTTCTCTTACCCTCTCTCCAGCTCCACTAACGAGGGAGAAAAGAACCTCTGCCACGATCCGAACGGTTCTTTAGATCTCGCCGGCTCCAAGTTTTTGGAGGTAAGTCACATGACTAACCGGATTAAAAACCGGTTTCTAGAGATCGACGTCACACGCACATGACCTGCTGATACTATTAAAACACAAATTTATTTTATTTTTCCCACGCCTTCTCTTGCCGTTAACAATAGGAAATCTACAATGTTTACTGTCTCGTTTTTCTCGGCCAATGGAAATCCAGATACCGTGGCGCATGCTCAACAGAAAACCGTTCAGATAGTGGCAGAGGTTACTTTCTCCCTCGTTAGTGGAACTGGAGAGAGGGTAAGAGAAAAGAACCTCTGCTAGCAGGGTTCCCTCGAGCATGAGCTTCCAGGAGCTGCTCTAGGGTTTCTTCACCCCCACCCCTCCACCCAATTTTTTTTTTATTTCTACAAAAAGCCACAAAAATGGGTCGGTCGGACGATGAGAAACGGAAAATAAAAAGGGATGGCCTTACGGACATGAATCGAATATATAGAACTGAATAAACTACTACTTTTCGGATTGCCAAAACAATTTATCGAACTGGAAATGACATGAACCAACTAGGAGGGCAAAGAAGAAAAGTATTGTATCAGAAAAAAAAATGACAGAACAAGAAAAACGAGCGAAACTGAAATCTGAGAGGAAATTATAAAACTGACCGGACCCCTGTGGAAACATCAACAAAGCGACTTTCATTGGTTCTCGCTGAAAAATCGATGGAAATAACGGGAAAGAACTTACACTCGTTCTCAATGACACGTGCAGGTTCGAAACGAAACTCCTGACTTCGAAGTCGTTTCTGGTGGATGTCAATCAAACTGTTTCCAAGGAGTTTGAAGTGAACCGTTGTGTGAGTAAATTCGGGAAACTAGCATTTTATAAACATGGCAAAGTCTTTCCCAAAGTCGCTTAGATGGAGAGTAATCATGCTTAGAGCCAAGGGTTTGCAAAATAGGGAAATCACATAAACTTTATGTGTGAGCGAGCGGTTTGTGTATAAGATCAAAATATGGAAATCGCATAAACTTTATGTGTGAGCGAGCGGTTTGTGTATAAGATCAAAATAGGGAAATCACATAAACTTTATGTGTGAGCAAGCGGTTTGTGTATAAGATCAAAATAGGGAAATCACATAAACTTTATGTGTGAGCGAGCGGTTTGTGTATAAGATCAAAATAGGGAAATCGCATAAACTTTGTGTGTGAGCGAGCGGTTTGTGTATAAGATCAAAATAGGGAAATCACATAAACTTTATGTGTGAGCGAGCGGTTTGTGTATAAGATCAAAATAGGGAAATCGCATAAACTTTATGTGTGAGCGAGCGGTTTGTGTATAAGAAATCTGATTGTTTATATAGCTTCAAAGGTATTGGAAAAATAATTATAGTTATTTTTATTCATTCAGTTGCAGATATGCTCCTTATAAGAGGTTTTACCGAGCAATACCCTCGAGCTCTACCTCGACGAGCTCCAAGCATGGATACAAAATTCGACAGGGCAATTTTTTTTAAACTTTCAGGACATGGATTATCGGCAATGCTCTCCACTCTCGACTGACATTTCGGTGAGGAATTCAAGCAAATAACAATCGTTTTTCGGCTATCCGCCATATCTCTACCTATGTCGCCTCAAATTACTTACGATTTCGTTGACCTCCTACACTATTTATGTTTCCTCCACATCTGGGAGTTGTATGGCGACGTTTTATTTAGCATGCAGACCAGTGTTGCCATAGAAATATAGTTGAGTGACATCCACCAAATTGACGTTTTCCGTTGGAAATTCAATTTCGAACCTGCACGTGTTATTGAGAACGAGTGTAAACGGTTAAGAAGAAAATAATTAAGCTTGCAAAAGAAAAGGAATAGCGCTTAGCCGGACCGCAATGAAGAACCGGTGTCACAACGGACTGCGTGAAGAACCGGAATTGTCGAATTTGAACTGTCGCCGGATAGCATACAAATTTCGTTAGGGCATCTTAGTTCTCGCACCGGTCTATCCGGAGGGGCCGATGTGAGAGTTCTATGGCTTATAAACCAAACAGTCGCCATAGAGAAATATGCCATACCTGAAAATGTCGCCATACAAAATGTCGCCATACCTGAAAATCCGGGAATTAGCACGTCAAATGGTTGTTTAATTGAAAGAGTTAAATCCTACAAATGTCTAGGCGTCCACGCTGATTATCTAGAGATACAGGAGCTTCGAATACATGCTACAAAACGTGCATTTATAACGCCGTGAAAAATGGTTTCAAAGTTTCCTGGCATCCCACTGAACTTTGTTGACACAATTAACTTATCTGTCATTAAGAATGTCATTTTTCCAGTATTTGATGTTGAGCAGTAGGTATGGTGAAACACGATGCCATGTTGTTCATAGCCTGCTTACCGGCTCTCGTTTCTTTTGGGATTGGGTTCACCTGTGGCACGCGGTCAAACTGGGGCGAGGTGACCCAATCCGAAAAGAAACGACCGAAAAAAATTACAGGAGAGCCGGCAAGCAGGCTATGTTGTTCATGGATTTTGAGCGCTTCAGTGAAGGACTACGCAAACCACGATAGTAAACTCTTCAGTGCGATCAGTAGTATATGAGTATATCGCAGTAGACAAGTTCAATTTTAGCGTTACTATTTCAGTCGCCGGGAAAGAGAAAAAATATACCTCGTTACGACCCTGAATAAGAAGAGGGAAGACATTTTCAGGTTTAAATAATCGATCACGCTTGTATGGAGCCTGTATTTTATAACTGTCACAACAATTGTTTATTTTGCAATCAATGTAATTACGAAAACATTGCTAAAGTGTATATAATATTCTATCAAAACTACGGAAGCCTAGAAGGGACATTCAGTTCGCTGACTCGCTGACTGGCACCATCATATAAAAAGCACTAGTGTAGAGAGCATAGAGAGCGTAGAGAGCATAGATCGTGTAGAGAGCATAGAGAGCGTAGATCGTGTAGAGAGCATAGATCGTGTAGAGAGCATAGAGAGCATAGATCGTGTAGAGAGTATAGACCGTGTAGATAGCGTAGATCGTGTAGAGAGTACAGATCGTGTAGAGAGCATAGATCGTGTAGAGAGCATAGAGAGCGTAGAGAGCATAGATCGTGTAGAGAGCATAGAGAGCGTAGATCGTGTAGAGAGCATAGAGAGCATAGATCGTGTAGAGAGTATAGACCGTGTAGATAGCGTAGATCGTGTAGAGAGTACAGATCGTGTAGAGAGTACAGATCGTGTAGAGAGCGTAGATCGTGTAGAGAGCATAGATCGTGTAGAGAGCATAGAGAGCATAGATCGTGTAGAGAGCATAGAGAGCGTAGATCGTGTAGAGAGCATAGATCGTGTAGAGAGCGTAGATCGTGTAGAGAGCATAGAGAGCGTAGATCGTGTAGAGAGTACAGATCGTGTAGAGAGCGTAGATCGTGTAGAGAGCATAGATCGTGTAGAGAGCATAGAGAGCATAGATCGTGTAGAGAGCATAGAGAGCGTAGATCGTGTAGAGAGCATAGATCGTGTAGAGAGTATAGATCGTGTAGATAGCGTAGATCGTGTAGAGAGTACAGATCGTGTAGGGAGCATAGATCGTGTAGAGAGCATAGATCGCGTAGAGAGCATAGATCGTGTAGATCGTGTAGAGAGCATAGATCGTGTAGAGAGCATAGAGAGCGTAGATCGTGTAGAGAGTACAGATCGTGTAGAGAGCGTAGATCGTGTAGAGAGCATAGATCGTGTAGAGAGCATAGAGAGCATAGATCGTGTAGAGAGCATAGAGAGCGTAGATCGTGTAGAGAGCATAGATCGTGTAGAGAGTATAGATCGTGTAGATAGCGTAGATCGTGTAGAGAGTACAGATCGTGTAGAGAGCATAGATCGTGTAGAGAGCATAGATCGTGTGGAGAGCATAGATCGTGTAGAGAGCATAGAGAGCGTAGATCGTGTAGAGAGCATAGATCGTGTAGAGAGCATAGAGAGCATAGATCGTGTAGAGAGTATAGACCGTGTAGATAGCGTAGATCGTGTAGAGAGTACAGATCGTGTAGAGAGCGTAGATCGTGTAGAGAGCATAGATCGTGTAGAGAGCATAGAGAGCATACATCGTGTAGAGAGCATAGAGAGCGTAGATCGTGTAGAGAGCATAGAGAGCGTAGATCGTGTAGAGAGCGTAGATCGTGTAGAGAGCATAGAGAGCGTAGATCGTGTAGAGTGCATAGATAGTGTAGAGAGCATAGATCGTGTAGATAGCGTAGATCGTGTAGAGAGCGTAGATCGTGTAGAGAGCATAGATCGTGTAGAGAGCATAGATCGTGTAGAGAGTGTAGATCGTGTAGAGAGCATAGAGAGCATAGATCGTGTAGAGAGTATAGACCGTGTAGATAGCGTAGATCGTGTAGAGAGCGTAGAGAGCATAGAGAGCGTAGAGAGCATATAGAGAGCGTAGAGAGCATAGAGAGCGTAGAGAGCGTAGAGAGCGTAGAGAGCATAGAGAGCGTAGAGAGCATAGAGAGCGTAGAGAGCGTAGAGAGCATAGAGAGCGTAGAGAGCATAGAGAGCGTAGAGAGCATAGAGAGCGTAGAGAGCGTAGAGAGCATAGAGAGCGTAGAGAGCATAGAGAGCGTAGAGAGCATAGAGAGCGTAGAGAGCATAGATCGTGTAGAGAGCGTAGATCGTGTAGAGAGCGTAGATCGTGTAGAGAGCGTAGATAGTGTAGAGAGCATAGATCGTGTAGATCGTGTAGAGAGCATAGAGCGGAGATCGTGTAGAGAGCATAGAGAGCATAGATCGTGTAGAGAGCATAGATCGTGTAGAGAGCATAGAGAGCATAGATCGTGTAGAGAGCATAGAGCGGAGATCGTGTAGAGAGCATAGAGAGCATAGATCGTGTAGAGAGCATAGATCGTGTAGAGAGCATAGAGAGCGTAGAGAGCATAGATCGTGTAGAGAGCATAGATCGTGTAGAGAGCGTAGATCGTGTAGAGAGCGTAGATCGTGTAGAGAGCATAGATCGTGTAGAGAGCATAGATCGTGTAGAGAGCGTAGATAGTGTAGAGAGCATAGATCGTGTAGATCGTGTAGAGAGCATAGAGAGCATAGATCGTGTAGAGAGCATAGATCGTGTAGAGAGCATAGAGAGCATAGATCGTGTAGAGAGCATAGATCGTGTACAGAGCATAGAGAGCATAGATCGTGTAGAGAGCATAGATCGTGTAGAGAGCATAGATCGTGTAGAGAGCATAGATCGTGTAGAGAGCATAGATCGTGTAGAGAGCATAGATCGTGTAGAGAGCATAGATCGTGTAGAGAGCATAGATCGTGTAGAGAGCATAGATCGTGTAGAGAGCATAGATCGTGTAGAGAGCATAGAGAGCGTAGATCGTGTATAGAGCATAGATCGTGTAGAGAGCATAGATCGTGTAGAGAGCATAGAGAGCATAGATCGTGTAGAGAGCATAGATCGTGTAGAGATCATAGAGAGCATAGATCGTGTATAGAGCATAGAGAGCGTAGATCGTGTAGAGAGCATGCATAGAGAGCATAGATCGTGTAGAGAGCGTAGATCGTGTAGAGAGCATAGAGAGCATAGATCGTGTAGAGAGCATAGATCGTGTAGAGAGCATAGAGAGCATAGATCGTGTAGAGAGCATAGAGAGCGTAGATCGTGTATAGAGCATAGAGAGCGTAGATCGTGTAGAGAGCATGCATAGAGAGCATAGATCGTGTAGAGAGCGTAGATCGTATAGAGAGCATAGATCGTGTAGAGAGCATAGATCGTGTAGAGAGCATAGAGAGCATAGATCGTGTAGAGAGCGTAGATCGTATAGAGAGCATAGATCGTGTAGAGAGCATAGATCGTGTAGAGAGCATAGATCGTGTAGATCGTGTAGAGATCATAGATCGTGATTATTTTACCCAGTTGTACTACTCCTTCTTTTTCTAACTTTGATCCTTGTAATTTATTTTATTATTTAATTTCTATGAAAGATGAAAATATTTTGAAGGTTAGCAGTTCATTCATTAAAAACATTGTTGATAAGTATAATGAAATTGTAAATTGACATAACGTCCGTTATCAATCTTGTTATTATCTCTTCCCCTATTTTTGTAACTCTTATCCCATTCTATATATATCTTACTTTATTTTATTGGGTTTATACCGATGTACACGTTGTTTGTATCAAGGTTCCAATAAATAAGTATTGTACCAATATTACTGAGAATATAATCTGTAACTGGTAACAGTTTGGTGGGATGCTGTTTATAAAATTCCAACACGGCAAATTGGACTTTTCTTGCGCTGGTTGGAGTGAATTTTTACAAGGCGTTACACGGTAAACTACTACAAGGTAGTTTTATTATTTGTAAACTAAGATATTAAAAGGAATCAAATAGGTGGAATTAGTGATAAATGTTAATTGTGATTGTCAAAATCTCTGTAATTCCACCCCGGGGAACTCGCTATATGCCACTGACGGGGATGCTCGTCGTACCTTTTAATTTAGGGGTAAAAATTCGTATTTTGGTATCTTTTAGGGTGTTCAATTTGAAACGGTCACAGTCGAGAAGACAAAATTCCGGGCCGTGTAGACTTTGGCCCTCGGCCGAGGCCGAATATTACACGCTTGAGATACGTTTCTAGATAAAGGTTACAACGTGATGTTGTACGTATTATAACCTCATAAAAAAATAGACTTGACTTCTACATGTTGCAGCAACTTCAAACATGAGATCATAACCGACTGCACGCGAGGTGATCGACGTAAATAATACGCGCCACATCAGGTTGCAACTTGCAATTCTACAAATTAAAGCCGTTAATTTCATGACAAGTTGCAAGAAAATGTTGCAGCGTTAGCCGATTCTGTCTATTAAAATGGAGCGCTAGGGGACCGGTCATAAATTAGCAGGAAATTTGCACCCCTGTAAATTTGCACTCCCCAGTGCATATTTCCTAGACATTTTGCCTAGGGAATTTGCACCCCTCTTCTCTGATGGTTTAATATGGCGCTGTTACCGAAACTTTAGGAAATTTGCACTCTATATTCTTACTTTTTCTTACTCTAAGTGAATTGAGCGACGATGGTTTAACATAGCGCTGTTAAGCCTGGTTAAGCTGTTAAGCAAATGTGCAATTTAAACAAATTAAACCCGTCGCAGCGATCCAGCGATCGTAATAAGCGATCCTATATAAACCTGCAGGCTTTACGAGACCTTCGAAATAAAATTTTGCACTTCCCATTTCTTACTTTATCATTACAGTTTCTTTCAACTGAGCGCATCGCATGAACGTTTTGACTTTGTAAACAGAATAACAATATGAGATCATATCGCTTTGCAACTCTTGCTCGCCGAAACGGTACCGTGCATGCCGCAAACTACCGATCCAATGACGGAACCGCTTAAACTAAAAACAAAGCTAAATTTGAGCCTTTAACTTAAAGTAGGTAAGATTCTAAGGTCATTTCTGCAATAATCTGTATAATGTTGTCTGGGCATGAGTATCAAACACCGATCGTTTTAAAACGGTTGTTCGTACGGAGAGTTTTAAGAAATTTGCTCCGGAGGAGTGCATATTTCCGAGGAATTTCCTGAGAGTGCAAATTTCATGCGACACACTGGAATGAGTTTCATTCAAAAACGAGTTCATCCGGTTACGTCATGGCCATCATCTTGGTTCCCTAGCTCGTTAGTTTCTCTTGTTAGTTCATCCAATATGGGGGCTGGTTGCACACCAGAAATTGTGGCTTTGTGTATTTTTACGTTATTCTGTTTACATGATACCAAAACGAAAATTTGTACGGAATGAGTTCACTCCGGTTCTTGTACCGTATCGAAGTTTTGTCCCGGTGTCACAGCGATTTCGCCCCCCCAGTGAATTCGCCCCCCCGGGGCGAAATCGCTAGTGAATTCGCCCCCTCGGGGCGAGATCGCTAGTGAATTCGCCCTCCCCGGGGCGAGATCGCTAGTGAATTCGCCCTCCCCGGGGCGAGATCGCTAGTGAATTCGCCCCCCTTAAGTGAATCGCTAGTGAATTGTACTCGTAATTCTTATTGAAATCGCCCCGCCTCAGAAAATAGAGGCAGTAGATGTCAACGCACTGAATAAAAAGTGTTTTTTTTATAAATCTAAAGTATTTTTTTAATAAAATGAAGTGTAAGACCCCTACTACTACTGACTACACAAATACGCGAGTCGGTAACACTCCTTTTCTTAATTCGGAAAGTCATTTCAAATTCTTCCCGAATTTGAATTAATTGTACTGCTAGAACTGTACTGCAAAACTTACCGCCGTTTTATCTTCTCATTAGTTAATAAACTGTTTATCCAGAAAGGTTTTCCTAGTTAGAACTGATCTAATTACCGAATTAACAAGCGCCGTTAGCTCAATTGAAATAGAACAAAGCACGCGAGTCGGTAACGCTCCTTCAAAGTTCTTTCGAAATAGATGGATCGACGCGAGCATTAACGGGTTATCAAAATATTACATAGCACGATAATTACGACAACTTCATTATGGTTTTCATGCATGAAAAAATCAACAGACTATTTGGCAGTCGCTCTCTACACGATATATGCTTCGGTCTCTGCACAATCTGCATGATCCGCTATAGCTATGCTCTCTATGCGCTCTCTATACTCTACACGATCTATGCTTTCTATGCTCTCTACACTCTCTATGCCTGTCTATGCTCTCTACGCTCTCTATGCTCTCTACACGATCTATGCTCTCTACACGATCTACGCTCTCTACACGATCTATATATGCTCTCTACACGATCTATGCTCTCTACACGATCTACGCTCTCTACACGATCTATGCTCTCTATGCTCTCTACACGATCTATGCTCTCTACACGATCTACGCTCTCTATGCTCTCTACACGATCTATGCTCTCTACACGATCTACGCTCTCTATGCTCTCTACACGATCTACACGATCTATGCTCTCTATGCTCTCTACACGATCTATGCTCTCTATGCTCTCTACACGATCTACGCTCTCTTTGCTTTCTACACGATATATGCTCTATACACAATCTATTCTCTCTACACGATCTATGCTCTCTACACGATCTATGCTCTCTATGCTCTCTACACGATCTATGCTCTCTATGCTCTCTATACGATCTATGCTCTCTACACGATCTATGCTCTCTACACGATCTATGCTCTCTATGCTCTCTACACGATCTATGCTCTCTATGCTCTCTACACGATCTATGCTCTCTACACGATCTATGCTTTCTATGCTCTCTACACTCTCTATGCATGCTCTCTATGTTCTCTACACGATCTACGCTCTCTACACGATCTATGCTCTCTACACGATCTACACTCTACACGATCTACGCTCTCTACACGATCTACGCTCTCTACACGATCTATGCTCTATACACGATCTATGCTCTCTACACTATCTACGCTCTCTATGCTCTCTACACGATCTATGCTCTCTACACGATCTATGCTATCTATGCTCTCTACACGATCTATGCTCTCTACACGATCTATGCTCTCTATGCTCTCTACACGATCTATGCTCTCTACACGTTCTACGCTCTCTATGCTCTCTACACGATCTACGCTCTCTATGCTCTCTACACGATCTATGCTCCCTACACGATCTACGCTCTCTATGCTCTCTACACGATCTATGCTCTATGCTCTCTACACGATCTATGCTCTCTACACGATCTACGCTCTCTGTGCTCTCTACACGATCTGTACTCTCTACACGATCTACACGATCTATACTCTCTACACGATCTATGCTCTCTATGCTCTCTACACGATCTATGCTCTCTACACGATCTACGCTCTCTATGCTCTCTACACGATCTATGCTCTCTACGCTCTCTACACGATCTATGCTCTCTACACGATCTATGCTCTCTACACGATCTATGCTCTCTACACGATCTACGCTCTCTACACGATCTGTGCTCTCTATGCTCTCTACACGATCTATGCTCTCTACACGATCTATGCTTTCTATGCTCTCTACACGATCTATGCTCTCTACACGATCTACGCTCTCTCTGCTCTCTACACGATCTATGCTCTCTACACGATCTATGCTCTCTACACGATCTATGCTCTCTATGCTCTCTACACGATCTATGCTCTCTACACGATCTACGCTCTCTAGCTATGCTTTCTACACGATATATGCTCTCTACACGATCTATGCTCTCTACACGATCTATGCTCTCTAATATGCTCTCTACACGATCTATGCTCTCTATGCTCTCTATACGATCTATGCTCTCTACACGATCTATGCTCTCTACACGATCTACACGATCTACGCTCTCTACACGATCTACGCTCTCTACACGATCTATGCTCTCTACACGATCTACGCTCTCTACACGATCAACGCTATATCTACACGATCTATGCTCTCTACACTATCTATGCTCTCTACACGATCTATGCTTTCTATGCTCTCTACACGATCTATGCTCTCTATGCTCTCTACACGATCTATGCTCTCTACACGATCTACACGATCTACGCTCTCTACACGATCTACGCTATATCTACACGATCTATGCTCTCTACACTATCTATGCTCTCTACACGATCTATGCTTTCTATGCTCTCTACACGATCTATGCTCTCTATGCTCTCTACACGATATACGTTCTCTATGCTCTCTACGCGATCTATGCTCTCTATGCTCTCTACACGATCTATGCTCTCTACACGATCTATGCTCTCTACACGACCTACACGATCTACGCTCTCTACACGATCTATGCTCTGTACACGATCTACGCTCTCTACACGATCTACGCTATATCTACACGATCTATGCTCTCTACACTATATATGCTCTATACACGATCTATGCTTTCTATGCTCTCTACACGATCTATGCTCTCTATGCTCTCTACACGATCTATGCTCTCTATGCTCTCTATGCTCTCTATGCTCTCTATGCTCTCTATGCTCTCTATGCTCTCTATGCTCTCTACACGATCTATGCTCTCTATGCTCTCTACCCGATATACGCTCTCTATGCTCTCTACACGATCTATGCTCTCTATGCTCTCTACACGATCTATGCTCTCTACACGATCTATGCTTTCTATGCTCTCTACACGAAGATCTATGCTCTCTACACGATCTATGCTCTCTATGCTCTCTACACGATCTACACTCTCTACACGATCTACACTCTCTACACGATCTACGCTCTCTACACGATCTATGCTCTCTACACGATCTGTACTCTCTACACGATCTACGCTATCTACACGGTCTATACTCTCTACACGATCTATGCTCTCTATGCTCTCTACACGATCTATGCTCTCTACACGATCTACGCTCTCTATGCTCTCTACACGATCTATGCCCTCTACGCTCTCTATGCTCTCTACGCTCTCTATGCTCTCTACACGATCTATACGATCTATGCTCTCTACACGATCTATGCTCTCTACACGATCTATGCTCTCTACACGATCTATGCTCTCTACACGATCTATGCTCTCTACACGATATATGCTCTCTACACGATCTATGCTCTCTACGCTCTCTATGCTCTCTACACGATCTATACGATCTATGCTCTCTACACGATCTATGCTCTCTACACGATCTATGCTCTCTACACGATCTATGCTCTCTACACGATCTATGCTCTCTACACGATCTATGCTCTCTACACGATCTATGCTCTCTACACGATCTATGCTCTCTACGCTCTCTATGCTCTCTACACGATCTATACGATCTATGCTCAGAGCTACACGATCTACGCTATATCTACACGATCTATGCTCTCTACACGATCTATGCTCTATACACGATCTATGCTTTCTATGCTCTCTACACGATCTATGCTCTCTATGCTCTCTACACGATCTATGCTCTCTATGCTCTCTATGCTCTCTATGCTCTCTACACGATATATGCTCTCTACACGATCTATGCTCTCTATGCTCTCTACACGATATACGCTCTCTATGCTCTCTACACGATCTATGCTCTCTATGCTCTCTACACGATCTATGCTCTCTACACGATCTATGCTTTCTATGCTCTCTACACGAAGATCTATGCTCTCTACACGATCTATGCTCTCTATGCTCTCTACACGATCTACACGATCTACACGATCTACACGATCTACACGATCTACGCTCTCTACACGATCTATGCTCTCTACACGATCTGTACTCTCTACACGATCTACGCTATCTACACGGTCTATACTCTCTACACGATCTATGCTCTCTATGCTCTCTACACGATCTATGCTCTCTACACGATCTACGCTCTCTATGCTCTCTACACGATCTATGCTCTCTAATATGCTCTCTACACGATCTATGCTCTCTATGCTCTCTATACGATCTATGCTCTCTACACGATCTATGCTCTCTACACGATCTACACGATCTACGCTCTCTATACGATCTACGCTCTCTACACGATCTATGCTCTCTACACGATCTACGCTCTCTACACGATCAACGCTATATCTACACGATCTATGCTCTCTACACTATCTATGCTCTCTACACGATCTATGCTTTCTATGCTCTCTACACGATCTATGCTCTCTATGCTCTCTACACGATCTATGCTCTCTACACGATCTACACGATCTACGCTCTCTACACGATCTACGCTATATCTACACGATCTATGCTCTCTACACTATCTATGCTCTCTACACGATCTATGCTTTCTATGCTCTCTACACGATCTATGCTCTCTACGCTCTCTACACGATCTACGCTATATCTACACGATCTATGCTCTCTATGCTCTCTACACGATCTATGCTTTCTATGCTCTCTACACGATCTATGCTCTCTACACGACCTACACGATCTACGCTCTCTACACGATCTATGCTCTGTACACGATCTACGCTCTCTACACGATCTACGCTATATCTACACGATCTATGCTCTCTACACTATATATGCTCTATACACGATCTATGCTTTCTATGCTCTCTACACGATCTATGCTCTCTATGCTCTCTACACGATCTATGCTCTCTATGCTCTCTATGCTCTCTATGCTCTCTATGCTCTCTATGCTCTCTACACGATCTATGCTCTCTATGCTCTCTACACGATATACGCTCTCTATGCTCTCTACACGATCTATGCTCTCTATGCTCTCTACACGATCTATGCTCTCTACACGATCTATGCTTTCTATGCTCTCTACACGAAGATCTATGCTCTCTACACGATCTATGCTCTCTATGCTCTCTACACGATCTACACTCTCTACACGATCTACACTCTCTACACGATCTACGCTCTCTACACGATCTATGCTCTCTACACGATCTGTACTCTCTACACGATCTACGCTATCTACACGGTCTATACTCTCTACACGATCTATGCTCTCTATGCTCTCTACACGATCTATGCTCTCTACACGATCTACGCTCTCTACACGATCTATGCTCTCTACGCTCTCTATGCTCTCTACGCTCTCTATGCTCTCTACACGATCTATACGATCTATGCTCTCTACACGATCTATGCTCTCTACACGATCTATGCTCTCTACACGATCTATGCTCTCTACACGATATATGCTCTCTACACGATATATGCTCTCTACACGATATATGCTCTCTACACGATCTATGCTCTCTACGCTCTCTATGCTCTCTACACGATCTATACGATCTATGCTCTCTACACGATCTATGCTCTCTACACGATCTATGCTCTCTACACGATCTATGCTCTATGCTCTCTACACGATCTATGCTCTCTACACGATCTATGCTCTCTACACGATCTATGCTCTCTACACGATCTATGCTCTCTACGCTCTCTATGCTCTCTACACGATCTATACGATCTATGCTCAGAGCTACACGATCTACGCTATATCTACACGATCTATGCTCTCTACACTATCTATGCTCTATACACGATCTATGCTTTCTATGCTCTCTACACGATCTATGCTCTCTATGCTCTCTACACGATCTATGCTCTCTATGCTCTCTATGCTCTCTATGCTCTCTATGCTCTCTATGCTCTCTACACGATATATGCTCTCTACACGATCTATGCTCTCTATGCTCTCTACACGATATACGCTCTCTATGCTCTCTACACGATCTATGCTCTCTATGCTCTCTACACGATCTATGCTCTCTACACGATCTATGCTTTCTATGCTCTCTACACGAAGATCTATGCTCTCTACACGATCTATGCTCTCTATGCTCTCTACACGATCTACACGATCTACACGATCTACACGATCTACACTCTCTACACGATCTACGCTCTCTACACGATCTATGCTCTCTACACGATCTGTACTCTCTACACGATCTACGCTATCTACACGGTCTATACTCTCTACACGATCTATGCTCTCTATGCTCTCTACACGATCTATGCTCTCTACACGATCTACGCTCTCTATGCTCTCTACACGATCTATGCTCTCTACGCTCTCTATGCTCTCTACACGATCTATACGATCTATGCTCTCTACACGATCTATGCTCTCTACACGATCTATGCTCTCTACACGATCTATGCTCTCTACACGATCTATGCTCTCTACGCTCTCTATGCTCTCTACACGATCTATACGATCTATGCTCTCTACACGATCTATGCTCTCTACACGATCTATGCTCTCTACACGATCTATGCTCTCTACACGATCTATACGATCTATGCTCTCTACACGATCTATGCTCTCTACACGATCTATGCTCTCTACACGATCTATGCTCTCTACACGATCTATGCTCTCTACACGATCTGTACTCTCTACACGATCTACGCTATCTACACGATCTATACTCTACACGATCTATGCTTTCTATAGGCTCTAGACACAGTGGTATATATATATTTCAGTGATATAGAGACACACCCTATTTCAGTGGTTGATATATCGAGAGAGCCTTCTTAACGGAGCAGATAATTTATGGAGGTTCTTCACGGGGAACGTAAAGCGTGAAGAAAATGGAGGCTTAACAGCCAGTGAGACAACCCTGGAATGGGTCCTTTCGGGACTATTTTACAATGGAGCTCAAGGAGAGCATTTATGCAGCGTAAATCTTGTGGCCACACATGTTTTGAAAGTGGCAGTGCAATCGGATACGGACACGGCTGTTGATGTAAACAGTGATGGAATGTTGTCTGAATTATGGAACTTGGACTCTATTGGAATAGTGGACAGCAATGAAACAGTGCACGAGAAGTTTAGAAAGAACATTTCTTTCGTTAACGGAAGATACCAAGTTGAGCTCCCAGAACGGGAAGTACACGATATGCTTCCGGATAATTATGTCGTGAGTCTGGGTAGGCTACACAGTCTTGTGAAAAGGCTTGACAAGAAACCGGAAGTCATGCGGCAATATGACAACACGATACGGGAACAAGAGAACAATGGTATTATTGAGAAGGTAGAGAAACCAAGTTCTATTAATACGGTGCCAGGAGAAATACACTATTTACCGCATAGAGAAATAATTCGTCAAGACGCTCTCACCACTAAGCTAAGGGTTATTTTTGACGCAAGTTCAAGGGCGAAGGCACATTTGCCCTCACTGAACGATTGTATGTACACTGGACCATCTCTGATTTCAGAGATTTTTGACATTCTTTTGCGGTTTAGAAGCTTCAAAGTCGGTCTCGTTTCAGACATTGAGAAAGCGTTCTTGAACATTTCCGTTGAGGAAAAGCAGAGAGACTTGATGATATTTTTGTGGGTCGACGACATCAATAGCGAAGACCCGAAGCTGGAAGTGTATCGTTTTTGTAGAGTTATATTCGGAATGAATTGTTCGCCGTTTTTGCTCAACGCAACATTACGTCATCATGTTTACGGCTACTTTCCAGAGAACCAAGAATTGGCAGAGAAGACTATCTCTGAATTGTATGTAGATGATTTCACGTCGGGTGGAGAAGACACAGAGGAAGGGTTTGGCTTATATAGCAAAGTCAAGGCTTGTTTCGCAGATGGAAACCTCAACCTCAGGAAGTGGGCGTCCAATGATAAAGTGTTATCTACACGCATCGCTGAACAGGAAGGGATCTTGAAAACAAACACAAAATCGCCTAGCATTCAAGTAGCTCAAGAAGATGAATCTTATGCAAAGATGGCCGTCGGTAATTTGGACGATATTGAGTCTGCAAGGGAGCACAAAGTTCTTGGACTTAATTGGAACTTGTCAAATGATACAGTTATCTTGAAGCTGAATAAGGTCACGGACTTTGCGGGAAATCTGGAACCAACAAAACGGAATGTGTTGCGTGTTGCGGAAAAGCTCTTTGACCCGATAGGATTTGTCTCGCCGGTAATGCTGAACTTTAAACTTCTCCTTCAAGAACTGTTTGCGGATAAGTTTGATTGGGACACTGTTTTGCCGGATACACGCGCAAAACAGCTGAAGAAGTGGTTACAAGATATCGAGAAGACAAGACAGATTTCTGTGGATCGTTATTATTTTACGGGACAAAACAATCGGATTACATCTGCGGTTTTACATGGATTTGGAGACGCGTCTAAGAAGGCGTACAGCGCAGTTGTTTATTTACGTGTTGAGACGGAGAGTGGATATGCTATAAGTTTCGTGACATCCAAGAGCAGGGTCGCACCACTGAAATCAATGTCTATTCCAAGGTTGGAGATAAGGGATGCTGAGATGACTTGGATCCAATGTTTACAAGCAGACATGGAAACGAAGAAGAACTACGGAAATCTTAGCAAACAATTCGGACTGTACAAGGACGAGAACAACATCATTCGATGCAAGGGAAGGTTTAGAAACGCGAACCTTAGCGAGGACGCTAAGTACCATGTACTCCTCCCTAGAGAGGGTCATATCACGGAACTGATTGTGCGCGCGTGTCACGAGCGTACATTCCACGGAGGCGTGAAAGACACTCTTACGGAATTGAGATCACGTTTCTGGGTCCCGAAGGGTAGGCAATGTGTGAAGCGAGTACTGCACCAGTGTGTGACGTGTAAGCGTGTGGAGGGCGTGTCATTTAAAGCGCCAAAGCAGGCGGATCTCCCAGCTGATAGTCAGGGAGAGTATGGCTTTCGAAACTAACGGTATTGATTTTGCGGGACCTATATATATTCGGACGGAGAACGGAATGACAAAGGGCTACATCTGTCTTATTACATGTGCTATATCGAGGGCAATTCATCTTGAACTAACACCGGACTTGTCTGTGGGGGCGTTCTTAAGGGCGTTACGGCGATTCATCGCAAGGAGGGGTATGCCCTCGACTATTATCTCGGATAATGCGAAAACCTTTAAACGAGCTAACAAGGACATTGACAGGCTATTCAGACACCCAGCAGTTCAAGAATTTGCCGCAAATAAAGGAATCAAGTGGAAGTTTATCTTGGAGCATGCGCCATGGTGGGGAGGGTCCTACGAGAGAATGGTCCAGATGGTAAAGAGACGGTTGCGCAAGCTACTTGGTAATGCACGACTCTCGTATGAAGAACTTCTTACTGTGGTCACTGAAGTGGAAGGGACTTTGAACTCTCGTCCCCTTACATATGTGTACTCGGACGTATGCGACGAAGAACCACTTACACCGTCGCATCTGATTTTCGGTAGACGTTTATCAAGTTTACCGGATCCAAGTACTAGCGATGAAGACGACGATGGAGCTACGTTACAGCGGAGAGCGGTATATCTCAAGCGATTACTGACGAACTTTTTGCAGCGATGGACTACAGAATACTTGAGTGAGCTGCGAGAATATCACAAATGCGGTTTGGGTGATGACCAAGGCAGAAAACTCACAGTAGGGGAAGTTGTCACCGTACAGGATGAAGACCAACCGAGATCTAAGTGGAGAATGGCGGAAGTAACCGAGCTTGCGCGAAGCCGCGATGGAGAGGTGCGGGGAGCCACCTTACGAACACTGTCCAAGACGGGCAGACGCACAGTAATACGGAGACCTCTTCAGAAGTTGTACCCACTAGAAATACGAGTCTCAGAACCAGCGAACGGAAGGGTATGCGCGCCGAGGCAAGCGGACGCACAGCAAGTGCATAGAGACAGACCACCGCGCAGGGCTGCGGCGGCGAACGCTGATGCGATCCGCCGACAGCAAATTGTTGACCAGACTGTATAGACAGCGGGTCAAAGGTGGGGAGTGTCAAGTACTGTGCGATGTACATAGCGACTCACGTGTACATAGATATGGACTCACGTGGACTCTAGTTTCACAACAGCTAGAACTATCAGATTACAGGGGGTTATGTTGGGAAACGTGTGATTGGGGTTTAGATCGGATTCGGAGTTGTACAGATCGGAGTTGTATATCGGATGATTATGAATCACAAATAAAATAGAGGAAAATCAATAGCAGTCAATTCTTTACACTCCTATTGGCTTCGATAAAGTCAAGTAGCCGGTTCAAAATACAATTATAGTTGAACCTCCCGTAAGCGACCACCCTCGGGACCTGGAAAAGTGGTCGCTTACGAGAGGTGGTCGCTTACGAGAGTAACCACCACAGGAAGCCCACATTTTAGTAATATGATATCTGGTCTCTATGGACAGGAAATATCAATACAACAACATATTTTATCACTACAGTTTATTATTATGGGTTTGTAGTGCTCCAACCTCAAAACCTTTAAAATTTGATAGTGGATTGATAGTGTCAAAAAATATTTACAGTTTATGGCTTGAAAAACCTATTAATCGAGGACTGTGTGAACGATTTCAGTTGTATGGTCGCTTACTGGAGGTAAAATAACAAAGAATAATCCAACGCCCAAGCCCAAAAGGTGGGTAGCGGTCGCTTACGAGAGGTGGGCGCTTACGAGAGGTATTTAATGCAGTGATTTGACTGAGAGACAAAATGGGCTTTTGGTAAGTGGTCGCTTAAGAGAGATGGTCGCACAGAGAGGTTCCACTGTAGCATTTAAAATTACAGTTGATTTTCACCAGGGAGAACAGCAGTTTTTTTGTGTCGGGAATCTTAAAGACCCTGTGTCCGAGCCCATGGTGCTTTGCGCGCGCAAATCATTTCCGTAGGCTACGGAAATCAGAAAGATCGTTGTTGTTGTTATGTGACTCTCGAATCTTTCGAAATCCATCCCTAGTTTGGGCCATCGTGTAATTATTCATAGATATATATGCTTAACTGACTTTCTTTTATCTTAACTTTTGAATATATTCTTTTTTAAATGAAACTTTAGTTCGAATATTTCTTCGAATCCCGGACTAGAGTGGCGAGTAGAGGAATTCCGAAGAAAGGACCGAGACGGCGAGGCGAAGCGACTCGACAAATAATCCTTCAGCAGTCCACATTTTACTTTCTCTAGATCTACAAGAGAACACTTGTGGTTCAAAAGGACTACTACGTGAGTTTCCCGGGGATTTGCTGCACTAATCGACCGGCGGGAACCACTTCTGGCCTCAAGATCATTCGTAATTATAATTTCGCATGGCTAGTAAGCTCCACGGAGGTGTTACGACGTATCTGTATATGTTTTTCATTTTTATTAGCAGAGAAAGCAATGTCCTTAACATTTTTTTTCATCCTCCAGTACGTCCAGAAAGTCTTGCTACCAAAACTACGATCGCGGGTCAAAGTCCAATCTGCCGAGTTCAGCTGTTACTTCGCTGTGAGTTTGACTCGAGTACGAGTCGACATTTCATTTTACACTCAAAATATATCATTCGCAAGGAAAGTAGAGATCTTCAAATACAGCTAAGCAATACTGGAAACATGAAAACAAGGTAGCAAGAGTATGTGACTCGTAAACCTAATTAGAATCTAAAGACACAACAACTGGCTTCCTGCCGAGTACTGTTAAAATCATATTTGAAGCATCCGGAGAAAATTCGTGGGCTCGATTGGGTTTCTAATCCGGTAGAAATTATGAAATTCGTTATCCAAAGTATATGGGTACTTCTTTTATGAAACTTATAAACAATCGAGAGCATTTTAGTTCGCCTAAAAGCTGGCCTTTAATTTATGCGGCCGTTGATAAACAAACTAATCATAACATTGGCGCAAAGCACCATGGGCTCGGACACAGGGTCTTTAAGAAAATGTCGAGAATTAGTAGGCTCAGGGAATTTATCGGGAGATTATTGATATGTCGGATTAAAATGAAAATAAATCGCGACATTTGAAATACACACCACAGTTCAAACAGGATTCAGTCGCACGATAGCCCTAAAACTACAAAATACATTCATCTAACACCTTGGCATTTTTATCACCCAGTAATCTATTTCCTATCAAAGTGCTACTGTAGGTTCTCTTCTAATACACTTCCTTAACTGAGCGGAGCAGCATTCACTACCTGTTAGGTATACTAGTTTAACGAATATTCAAGAGAGGGAAAGAATGACGTCATGTGCCTTGCATACTTGACCTTGACAGATCAACTGTCTATCTACGGGTCCAGCGCATTTATCAAGGGCACCCAATCACGTTTTCGGTTAAAAAGCTATTCGGGAGAGTAAATTAGCCTAAAACTTTCGGATTTGAAAAAATTGTCCCTAGAAAATTATTTCTGAAATACTGGCTAGAAATATTTTTTAATCCCCTTCAATCCGGCCCTAGACAATTATAGAACAAAAGGGAGACTAAAAAGGTTTACCCTAAAGTATTCGTACGTCCCAATTCGTCCGATCAATAGAGTCAGAACAACACATTTTCATTCCATAAGAATTGCCTAAAGGAAAAAAGAATCCCTAAAAAATTCGTACCTCCACAAAACTTTGTAACATGAAGTTACTTGGGCTAGAAAATTCTTGTTTCTGTTCTCGACTACTAAAAAATTCGTATGCCGGGAATATTTTGCCATAGTATTTTCGGTTGACGCGATTTCCACCTAGAAAATCCGAACAGCTAATAGCTTTCTAGAATACGTCAAAAGACATAGTAGGCGCCTTAAAATGGCTAGATAAACTGCAGACAACTGGTTTCAAACGAATTTCAAAAAGTACTCGTTGGGTGCCCTTGATTTATGCCTATTTCACGCTTCTTAACAAATTAGAGGTTCAGAAAATACACTAAAAAGGCCATTAAAAAAGTTCTAACCTTATTTGTTGTAGAAATCAGATGCGGAGACTGTTTCTGTGTGATTCCGTTGTCGTTCTCTTCAGTTGCCTATATATAAATTCCAATCACACTACAAGCTGTCAATGGTTGAACAACAATCTTAGTCTGACTTTCGAGGTTAAATCATTTGCTAAATGTTCTTCGATTTGGATTGCACTCTCGTTATAGTTTTGAGACCTTTAAACTGCTACAATACGATCGTGTTGGCGGTTCTTCCCAAGTTGCACACTATTAAAACAATAGTATTATGCTAATTATTAGCGTTGTTTTGCTTGCGAGGAGGGGCTTACGTCAAGTTAAAAAGAAAATCAGAAAATGTTACACAGAAATAGTAGCCTGTTAGGCCATCTCAATAAAATGTTTCGTTTACCATCGCCCTCTGGCTCGTGATGGTGGATTGGTCGGTCGCTAAAAAAAATATATATTAAAGACTCGCGTAAAAATGTTCATGTATTCCTCGACCACTTTTTCCTCTACCAGTTGTTGATTGACAATTTGCATGAGAAAGGCAAGAAACTAATACGTAGAGAGCTCGAAAAAGAGGTATAGTTAAAAAAATCACATTTTAAAAATTTACTTTTTCCAAAAAAATGGGTCGGTTGGAACATTTTATTGCGATGGCCTTAGTCAAAGCATACATCCGAGTGTCGGGGTTGCGGTGGTCCCTCGCTTATTCTGGTCAGACTATCGATTGAGCACTCTAGGTATTGATTTTATAATCTTTCGTTTTCCGAGGTGCTAAAAATTGGCATTTTAAAACAAATCAAACTTTTGGGCCGTTTATAAAAACGGTGATTAACATCATAATATCATATGCTAGGCTAGGTAGCAACTTTTATGATTCTCTGTCCCACCAATAATATTATCACAGCTCTGTTTGGTTTCTCATTGTTTAAAATAACCTAACTGAATACGGACGTCTTCTTTTGGCGATTGTTTTATAGTTCAACAATATACCGGCATCCAGTGAAAGAGCATAAACTGACGTATTTGCGATTGTGTGTTGAGAATGGGGATGGGGGATGGGGGATGTTTAGTTGGGGCATTGAGGAGGGCGGGGAAGGGGAAATGAAAATATAACAGCAGTTTCGGGGAATCAGATATTTTACAACAACTGCGCAGTGTCTCGTTTAATTTTCTGATTGGCTTATTACCATTGGAAATAAGAGGACATACTACGGATTGCATCATCGCTCGCGCAAGAATCAATTTCCACTCACAATTTTCCTCATTTTCAAGAAGCTCTGCCACTTGTTTGTTGTTGCAAAACAGATTACGATAGTTTACGGTGGTATGACTTCTTATTGACCATGTTTTCGTCATCTCATGGTCAAATTTGTTCAGTGTGGATTCAAAACAATCAGGGGAGCTGGGGTGGCGCCTCTCAACACTGTGGACAGGGTTCGAGCCCCGATCACATGTTGAGTTTGTTGGTATCTAACCCTTGCACCGTGGGTTTTGCTCCGGGTTCTCCGATTTTCCTCCCCCCACAAAAGCCAATACGCTAAATTTCAATTCGATCTGTGGTTTAGCAGAGTCCTGACTTTCATCAGTCCTTGTGGTTGCAGGAGCGGATCCAAAAGTGGTGAAGGGAGTGGCTAGCCACCCCCCATTTGGAATGAATTTTTTTTTTCTGTAAAGCTGGAGCTTTATTTATCTTCAAGCATGTCCCTGATGCAGATCATTATCAAGGCTGCATGCTGCCTCCATAGTCTCAACTTAGTTATTGCCATGCATGCCAAATCTCATCCATCCTCGGAGACCCAGGGGCAGTTACTGAACGAAAACGGCCCGTCGTTCACTAACTGCCCCTGGTCTCCGAGGATGAATATCATCAGGTCAAAATATGATGGATTCTTGTCAGGAACTGTTCAATTTCTTTGACAATTGACCTACTGAAAAGACAAAATTCCCTAGAAGTCGTATTCGATGCACTTTCGCCTGAGAAAAAGACGCAAGCTGAACGATTTGTGCAAGACGCGTTGGGTTGAAAGGTACTACACATTTCAAACTATATTTTAGTTGTATGAATTTATTGATTGATTTATTTATTTATGACATTCGGACACAAGGTCACGGGAGAAGAAACAATGGGACTCGAAGTCCCTTACCAGGTTTGCCTCCACGCGAGCATCGGTCAATGGTGGTGGAAAACGTAGCAAAATATATATATATATGATAAGTAATAAAGACAAATAATGAAAGAATGAACGGAAACAATAAGGGATAAAGAAACTATAATACAATCTATTTAATCTATTACAGTGTAAAACCCCGAACCAGGGCACAGATATTTCAACTCGTCGCACTATAAATTTCACTCCTTCATCTTGATAACAACAACAGCGGATTACAAGCGTACGGTGAAAACTAGAACGAATAAACAAAGACATAAATTCAAAGAATTACAAACTGAAATTGTGCCCAGAACAGACTCCTAGAAACTGGCTCTGCAAAACATGCATTCAAGAATCTCAGACCATGTGCCGTAAGTCACGAACCTTTCGGCCACAGGCAGCCCGCGCGCAATGTCAAACGAAAACAGTTTTCAATTATCTAAACAGTTCGGCCGGAACAGGCCCAAACACTTATCCCTAAAAGTATCCATGCAATTATGTATATTATCCCTAAAACTAACTGATTATCCTGGGGGGAGGGGTACTCAGAAGATTTTTGGGTAGGAGTGTGCCGCAAGGCCCTCAAAACCCTGCCCTATCCCAGACCTTAAAATGCTGCCTTTACCATACCCTATCCCAGACTTGAAGCAAAAAATATTTTCCCTATTCCTCACTTGAAGCAAAAACTATATACCCTATCCGAGAACCAAACCATAGATTCGTACTCAATTACACTACGAAAGCCGTTGTTTTGTTTTAATATGGTATTTTAAGCTGTAGCGTGGTCGATAGAGCGCTAAGCATGGCGTTAACTACAAGTAAATTAAAATCCATACCCTTTCCCAGGCCAAAACCGTAAATAGGATACCCTATCCCAGACCTCGGCAGCTCGAAAACCATACCCTTTGGGGCGGTACATACCTGTATAGCCCTTATAAGGGAGTACCCCTTCCCTGGCTGATTATCCAGCCTATCCCTCTAATTCCAAGGGCAGTTGCCCCTTCTCACTATAATAATTGTTCTAGTTACCCTTATCCCTAAAACACCTAGCAGGGCCTCACTATATAGTTATATTATATAAACGTATTGACTTAGTTGACAGTTTGTGATCTCTTGATGTTTGAGGTAATTCCAGTGTGTGGTTGAACTGTCAACACACATCTGGAATCCATCATATTTCAGCCGAGAAAATCAGGCTTACTATTTTATTACACTAATAATGCTTAACTATTTTACTACAATTAACATCCCAGTGTGGCCTCAGCCAAAGATATTATAAATACATATATGACACATGTAACTATACTAACTTAGATATTATACATGTACAACAATATCAGACTGTGTCCAAACGGTGTATCTTTAATGTCAACAACGACAGGCCACAAAGAAACATGCGATTTTACTCAGTTTTCGGACCATTACAGTCAATTACCTTTAGTTAGAAAAGATCCTAATAAGCTTATAAACTTCTCTTGGACATAGTACGATCAAAACTCATCAAGTACATGCACTCCCATTAGATCCAAGAACTTAGTCGGAATGAATATAAAAACAACAACTCTGCACTTGTAAGTTTAGTTTAGTTATTTACTTACAAACGTCGGTTACTACAGACTGCGTTTCGGAGCGCCAGAAGGCCCAAATATAACATGAATGCGTAGACAGGGGAGTCGGGATCTCCATTCGCAAAATGTGAGAAATTTCCATCCAAAATCGTTAATCAGCTCTACACAAGTACTCAACCAACATATTGGTCATTTATTATACGACTTGGCGTTTTCGAGTGCAAATACGGGCTAAAACGAGTGCAAATATGAGACGGTATTACACGGGTCACAAACCGGTTTGCACAGGTTTATTCAACACTTAAAAGGTTTTGTAAGCGCGCGAGCCAATCGAAATGGGGCTGTTTGAGTAACAGCCAATCAGCTTTTAGCGCGCGAAAAAAACTTTTCAGTGCGCGCCCGCCCCCGACATTGGGCTGAGAGATTTCTTCTCTCGAGATTTCTTCTCTCAAGATTTTCTTCAAACAGAGCAGTAAGGTAAGCGAAAACAAACATGTTTTGTTCGTGTTAGCTGTCGTATAATAAACAATTTATTACACGAAGAGTTGTGTAATACGGCTGGGAATTTTTACTCGTCAATTTTATTTTTTCTCGCCTTTCAGGCTCGAAAAAATAAAACTGACTCGTAAAAATACCCAGCCGTATTACACAACTTTCCGTGTAATAAGCTCTTTATATTTGACATTTCCGTCGAAGTATATAACCTTTGGATGGACTAAAACGTCGCTGTTACGTTGTTATATTCTAACTTAGGATGTACAAAAACTCAAAGTTCTGCTGAAATACATATTTTCCACTCGTCATAACTTTGTAGAAATCTTTCATTACCTGCGACCGTCCCTGGAAACCACGTGCATCCATAGCTGTATCGAATCTGATTGGTTGATCGTGTCACGTGTTAAGCCAACTCGAAACACACACAAAAAAAAAAAGATAAAAAACACGTGGGAATTTTGACTCGGGCGGCCAAATGCCTGACCCGAGTAATAAGTTTGTCTCGATTTGATTGCCCAGATTTGTGCCAGTACCGAGCGTTTATAAGAATACAAAACTACCTTTGACCATTTTAAGCTTTGAATTGAAACTTACCTTGGGAGAAATCAGTTCATCGAATCAAGAAGAAACATCGGCCATCTTGTGTAAATTGTGGTGAAGTTTATCTCCAACATTGCTATTCCTATGAGAAAACTTGGCGATTCCGACGGCGCACCATGAAGAACGGCAATTATCGCGAGTCTTTCCAATCTCTGTATTCGAATTAAGTGATTTTCCTGCCTAAAATGCACTGATCAATAGCCCTATCTCAACGAATTCAAAGTCACATAGCTCTGTTCATGCTTCAGGGTTGTGCATACGAAGTTTTATGGTAATCGTTAAGTTGGCGTTGGATATACTCGCGAACAACAAGCACGCTCTCGAATGACGCCATTTAAATATTTATGCAGTGCGCATGCTCAGACTAAATTTACCACGCGACACGGCAGTGCCAGAAGCAAGTAAAGATGTACAGCTGGACTTTGCAAACACTTCCGCACTTCTTATATTTAAATAACGTATTTCAAGAGTGTGTTTGCAATATGAACAGGACGAGCTAGGCTGCTAGACTACCTGAAATCCTTGAAAATCTCCAGTGTTTCTCAATGGTTTTTCTCTAGTGTGTGTTCGAAAATGCCTAGCTAGGTGGGTAGATTGTCTGAAATCCTTTCCGCATTGCTTACAATTATATGGTTTTTCCCCAGTGTGTGTTCGAATATGGTCAGCTAGATCACCAGATTGCCTGAAACACTTTCCGCAATGCGTGCAATTAAATGTTTTTTTCTCCAGTATGTGTTCGAATATGCTTCGCTAGGTTACCAGAATGATTGAAACTTTCTCCGCAATGCTTGCAGTTAAATTTAAATAGTTTATCTATAGTTTCAGTTGGGACATGAGATCTTACATGTACGTCTCTTAATTTACTAATGTTCTTGTTTCTTTGTTTGCACTGGCATAATTTTTCATTATTTTGTTTACTGCAGTGGCTGAATTTCAATGGCTTAAGTGTTTCTGCTGATTTTGTTGGAACAGACAGACTAATTATCCTCATTACCTTGGACTTATTCTTGGTAGTACAATCCTTTGTGTTATTTAACACATCATTAGATTCTTCGTGTTGTTCTGTTGACATTCCCCTGCATGATTCAATATCTGTTGCCTTCGCACTCTTCTCTTTTCCCAGTGTGACTGATGTATTTCCGAAGTTCCTGTTGACCAAACTCTTGTCATTTTGGCAAACCTCCGCCCCATGAATCACGTTGTCAGGTCCTGATTTGGTACTATCCTGTAATTCCTGTATTTTATCCAAATTATTATCTCCTATGTCATTTTCATTGGCCGCAAAGAGTTCGACAGCTTTGTTATTAGATGCAGGTTCTTGCTCTATACTTTCTGTTGGTGCACATCTTGATACCAGCGTTGCAGTTACATGGGGTAGACAAGACGTTCTGACTAATTTGTCTTCAGGATGTTCCTATGTATTAAAGAATACAGATACAATGAATGAATCATCGCACTCAGCACCAATATCATGGACGTACCTCGTCCTTATTTAAGATGTTGACAGTAACATTTTTAAGAGAAAAATGTATTGTAGACAAGGGATCATGAATTGAACAAACAAACCGTTAATAATAAAAACAAAATTATCTTGAAATGAACAGTAAATTTCATGGCCAAACATGTAAAGGGTGAAGTACATTTCCAAGAGGCAAGCTTCTTTAACCCTTTGACTCCCAAGCGCACATATAGGCGCGCTCCCATATATGGTGAATACGTTACTGTATAAATGCACACAAGAGGGACATTGATGACCCAGGCTGCCTCGGTTTGAATGTACAAAGAGCATTTGACACTTGTCCGCCATTTTGAGTTTTTAGATGCTTTTTTCGCTATTTTATAAACTAGTATTCCATTTCAACTAATTGGGGCTTTAAACATGGTTTTACTATCTTGAAGAAATTCGGAGTAAAACAGCGATAACTCACTTGGAAATAGTTCGCAGAAATAAAGTGACGAAGATCAAGACATCGATGGGGCATGAAAACTGAACATTCAAATTCTAGTGACGATTTCTCCCACCAAAGGACGCCATCAAGTTGTACGCCTCGTATTCGTCCTCGGGTACAGAATCAGAGGAAAAGAATTAGAGCTTGGATTGAACTGAGGAGAGTTGGATGAGTTTGCTCAAGTAGATTATCCAGTGGTTACAGGACCAGAAGATGGGCCTACGCATGACTTTGATGTGGACAGTGAGCCAATTGTGTTATATGATATTTGATCAATCGCATCTTATACTTGATATATTGTACATAGTCATTGTTATTTGGCTTGAGTATTTTTAACTTCTTATTAACCGAGAGCGAGGTCTTTACGGGAAAATATCAGACCGAGGTCTTGACAGTACGGACCGAGCGATAGTGAGGTTCGTACATAAAAGACCGAGGTTTGATATTTCCCGTAAAGACCGAGCGGACGAGGTTAATAAGATGTTTATTATATGGCACTTTTTTAGTTGGAGAACAAAAATATATAACCGGAAGTTTATATTTGACATCCGGTTGGCACGCGCGCGTCTTGATTGTAGTTTTAGCGCCCTTCACGACTCAAACCACAAAATGAACACAGTCGTGGAAGGTTCTAATCTACATACTATATATTTGTAATCGGCAACTATTCTAGTTTTAGAAAATGTATGGTTATGTAGCCTGTAGAAACAACCTTTTTGAACGTGTTTTTGAAGGTACGTGATTTAATTAAAAATACCAAAAAAAGTTGGGTTCTTAAATAACATTATCATTGGCACATTTTGTTTTGTTTAGTTTTTAGGTGACCATTGCGCATGCACGATGGAGCCTAATGTTATACTGTTAGCGGGGACTTTGTGGCTGGCTACGTGGTGGCCTCAACTGCAATCGCAAAATACAACTCAGGGCTCGGGTCTAATTCATGGCTCTGTATTCTTTACATAATATTGTTTTAGCTGGTCAACATATTCCCTCTAAACACAAGGTTAACACTTCCAAGGGATTGGTTCATTGATTTACGAGTGGATTACCCGTCAATGACATTCCTTCAAGGATATATTTACACTTTATTGGCTTTCAAGCATGTTTTAAACGCAATGAACTTGCATCTCATTACAATACAATGCTGCCATTATCCAAATCGATGAAACACGGCTTGGTTTACCTAAATATTTACAGTTGACCTCTCTATACATGTGGATATTGCAAGAAACCCTGGGCCTGTACGCGTCTTCCTGGTGACTAGTACAGGCAATCTATCCTGTCACCCAGGTGCTCTTAGCAGAGTATTCTATTCGCAGCATTCCCTTTCACACTCGCTAAATAAGAATGGGAGAAACCCGACCGTGTCCAGGCAGAGTGGAAGCTTAGAAGGAGATGTAAAAGGAATGAACGCGGTCGCGAATGTAGACTGCTAGCACGTCCCTTTTACTGTGCAATTATTTTAGAATGGCTAAACATGGTGGCTAACGATGGCTAGGTATGGCTTGACATGGTAAGCAACTGCCGACTCTTTTGTAAGTTTTGTACCGACCATTGAATTGCCCGTCGGTTTTTACAGATCTGTCAGCGGCTCATCAAAATTAAATGACTCGAGTCAGTAAAATAATCACAGTCGAGTGTAAAGCTATGGCGTTCATGTAAGTGAAACAGTTTAATACTAGAGATTGCTGCCCTTAAAGAGCTTCTAGATCGCCTGACTTAAAACACTACATTTGCAGCAACCTGCTCATTCAAAAGCACTCCATGCTTGGTTTAAAGTGCAACTAACCCCTTTTGCAATTTTTATACATATGAATCTTTGAAAGGTTTTGAGTACTTCTGCGAAGAAATTGTTGGCTTACAGAGAATACTCTATGTTCTATGCTTGTTTGAAATGGTGAAATTTTGACCTTTCCTGACCCATGACCGCGTAAGAAAAAGCCTGGGTCGGTTCTTGATCTAACGTCATCCAACTCATTTGACTTTGCAATAATTTTACCATACCCTATCCCAGAATTGAAGCAAAAAATATATACCCTATCCCAGACCCAAACCATAGATTCGTACTCAATTACACTACGAAAGCTGTTGTTTTGTGTTAATATGGTATTTTAAGCTGTAGCGTGGTCGATAGAGCGCTAAGCATGGCCTTAACGACAAGTATAGATCAAAATCCATACCCTTTCCCAGGCCAAAACCGTAAATAGGATACCCTATCCCAGACCTCGGCAGCTAGAAAACCATACCCTTTGGGGCGGCACATACCCGTATAGCCCATATAAGGGAGTAACCCCTCCCAATCAATCTTTATTATTTATCCACGGAATCTTAACAGTAACATTAATAAAACTGATTTCAATAAGAGCCGTGCCTAAGTAAAATATGATAATCTGTCTAATGCTAATCTAAATATAAATACAATTGTGTGATACTAAATGCTAAAATTTATAATAAAATCCAATTAAAATATTTTGATTATCATTAATTCAGCGGTCACCAAGCATGGTGGTTTGTGCAATTTGTTTCTTAAATGAAACAAGAGACTTCATTCCGCGAAGCTGTGGTGGTAATAGGCCCTTTGCAGCTAACAAATCACGTGGTTGTACTGGAGAGCAAAAAATAACTGACTTTATTTATTTAAAGGCCTTGTTCGAGATCGGTATTGCTATTAGAAAAACCTGTTTGCAAATGCTATTTTCCACCTCCAATCAATTGCCGATCTTTCTAAAACTGCGTTTATAAAAATAGCTTGCTCTCCAGTATTCATGGCAACGCCTTTCCCATGGGGATAATGAGCTCAATTCATTCGTTAATGAAGTATTATATCAGCACGTGACTGTTAGCTGCAAAAGGCCTATTCGTTCCACAGCTTCGCGCCGTCGTATGAAATGCTTTTCTTTAAATATTCGGTTTGGGGCTGTGGGAGACGAAGTTTGGTATCGGCGCCTCTTAGATTAGAACACGTTGAACTTCCAACCGTTGTATACAGCTCAGAAAGGGTAACAGGTGCTAGATTATTTATTATTTTATGCATAATTATCGCTTTCCTTTTTGCCCTTCGCTCATCGAGTTTATCCCAGCCTAGAATTGGTAACACTTTACTAGAACTGGTATAATCTGCACCGAGTATTATTCTAGCGGCTCTGTTTTGGAGAATTTGTAATTTGTCTGATTGCACTTTACCAAGTGTATCCCAAACTTCACAACAATAATCAAAGTGTGTTTGAATTAGAGAGTCGTAAATTTTCATAAGTATGGTTTCGGATACAAATGGTCTAGCCCTTATTAGAGCCCCTAGGCCAGAAACTAGCTTTTTTGTGATGTAACTTGTATGTTCATTCCATTTTAGATTTTCATCTAAAATGACACCAATTGTTTTGCTTTGTTGCACTCTTTTTACTAACTCATTTCCAATTGTTAATATAGGTGTTTCGCCTAAATTAGATATGCGTTGGCTCGAGCCAATCATGATAAACTCAGTTTTTGCAACATTTAAATGTAACTTATTTGCTCTGAGCCAATGGCGGATGTTTCTGAGTTCACGGTTTGCTCGATTCAACATCAACTAGATTTGAGCAACTAACTGTCAAATTTGTGTCATCAGCGAATAGGCATGGTGTCGATGATTCCAAGCAATTTGGCAAATCATTTATATAAATGAGGAATAACAAAGGGCCTAATAGAGTACTCTGTGGAATTCCACATGTGATTAATCGTTCACTTGATTTAGAATTTTGCACTGAACATGACTGCATTCTTTCAGATAAAAAGGATTCTAATAGGTTTATTGAGCTATGGTTTATTCCATAGAGTTTTAATTTGTCTAGTAATAAACCATGGTCAACCGTATCGAAGGCCTTCTTTACAGTAAGTCAAGTAGAATAACAATATTAAAGAGACCCTAATCCATGTTTACCAGCCACGAATTAGTGGAATTTAACAAAGCAGTCATTGTTGAGTGCAATCGCCTGAAGTCAAACTGCTTGTTTGTTAATCAATTTTCTTTAGAAAGATAGTTATATAGTTGATCGTAAAGTATTCGCTCAAATATTTTGCTAACAACTGGAAGGATTGAAATTTGTCTGTAGTTATCCATATCGCTTTTTGATCCGTTTTTGTGTAGTGGGTTAACTCGTGCTTTCTTCCACTCAGACGGGATTTTTCCGGTTTCGATAACTACATTTATCAGGAAGGCAAGGGAGCTGGAAATGACTGGTCCAGCTGCCTTTAATTTTTGTGCAGATATTCCATCTAAGCCCGTTGCCTTTGCAGATGATAGCTTTTCAATTAGCTTAAATACTTTTGGTTCGTTTGTTAAGCTAAACTCGAATGTAGATGTTGCTTGCTTAACGTAGTCTTTAAACCGTGATCCGCTTGGCTCAATATTTTCAGCGAGTTTGAACCCAATTTCAACAAAGTGGTTGGTAAAGTGTTCGGCGATTTCAGCAGGAGTTCTAAACGATTCATTGTTGTATTTGATTTCATTGATAGCTCGATATTCCGTTTGCCGGCCCACTACGCTATTTATTATTTTCCACGTGCCTTTGGGATCATCCATATATTTTTTTCTATTTCTTCACTGTAATAAGTTCGCTTAGCTCTTCTTAAGCTATTATTAACTTTGTTTCGTAAGGCGGTATAAGCATTCCAGAAGTCTTTGTTTTTCGTTATGACATACTTGCGTTTAAATTTGTCTCTTTCACGAATAGTTTCCATAATTTCTTTTGTTAGCCATGGTAAACTATTTGTTCTGATTCTTTTTGTAAATTATTTGTTCTGATTCTTTTTGTTTTAATGGGAGCATGCTTATCCACCACATTCCTAAACATCGTTTTCCATGCCGCCCACATTTGATAAGAATTTTCCAAGAAAAAAAGATTTGACCATTGTTGATTTTGTAAATCAGTTTGAAAGTTATGTAAATTGCAATTCCTAAAGCTCCTGGTACGTATTTTCTTTGCTGTTTTTTTAGTCTGATTATCCAGCCTTTCGCTATAATTATCACTATAATAATTGTTCTAGTTATCCTTATCCCTAAAACACCTAGCAGGGCCTCACTATATAGTTACATTATCTAAACGTATTGACTTAGTTGACAGTTTGTGATCTCTTGATGTTTGAGGTAATTCCAGTGTGTGGTTGAACTGTCAACACACATCTGGAATCTATCATATTTCAGCCGAGAAAATCAGGCTTACTATTTTATTACACTAATAATGCTAACTATTTTACTACAATTAACTTCCCAGTGTGGCCTCAGTCAAAGATATTATAAATACATATATGACACATGTAACTATACTAACTTAGATTCTATTTTCTTTCGCTACGCTCAGCCAAATAGAAAGTATTTCTATTTTCTACATTAGAATAATGATAACAACGTTTGGAGGGAGCCACACAGCTGACAGCATCGTTTATTACATTAAGGTTACAGCAGTAATTGGTGTTATAACTAATAACAGTAGTCCAGTACAATAATAATAGTACAATTGAGAGCTAGATTTTAGATGGTGAATTGCCGGATACGAAAAACCGGGATAAAAACCCCCCAGTTGAGGAAAAACCCGGAAACGTATTCTCCAAACCAGTGCAAATTCACCTCTACCTCTGGAGTCTAAAGGTTTAAAACATCCTACTAATATACTTTTAAGAACAATATTACCGCACAGCGGACGGCATCGTTTATTATAAGTTATTGCAATTGTATAGTACTCAAAGACAGTTATACATACTATTAACTCAAACTATAAAAAGCTACAATATGTCAAGAATAACTAAGGCCGCTGCTGAAATGCGACGTCAAGTGGTATGAACATGTGAAGGAGTGGCATTTATAGAACTCCTAATTAATCCCAAAGGGATAATGCAAAAACATGTATTCAACATGTAACAAAGAGAAAAATATTTCTATTTTCTTTCGCTACGCTCAGCCAAATAGAAAGTATTTCTATTTTCTACATTAGAATAATGATAACAACGTTTGGAGGAGTAGAGAGGCCACTCCCTCCTTGCTTGCACACTTTGTTGAAATTGTTGCACAAATTTTCTTGAAAAGTTTCCCAGAACGCCCATTGTTCATACTACTTTATCCACAGTGTTGCCCAAAATTGTCACTAGACATTCTTACACCTAAAAATCCAAAGGTGTGAACCTATTAGAGAAATGATTACTATACTGTATATCGATCTCTTCCACTATGGATAATATATCGTGCCTTCCCATAGAAATCTTGACTAAGATCGTAGAGCATGCAGGTCCTACGTCATTCGCAAGCATCGCAAGGACATCGAAACGCCTAAACGATGCCGCATCTCTCGCGCACTACAAAAGCGTAGACCAAGAGTTCCACAAACGAGTTCTCACTTTCGGTCTTAAGTCTACTCACAACGATGACGAGCGAGACGAGTTGTTTAGGAGGTTCGGCGTCCTTGCAACTGACGAAGACTACGTTTTTGATGTACTATCCGATGCCTGCAAAGACGGTCATCTCGATGTCGCTAAATGGCTAGCTAATCGCTTTCATCCCATCACAGATCTCGATGATTACTCCAAGGACGTTATGCTAGATACCTGTAGAAATGGTCATTTCGATGTCGCTGAATGGCTCGTTGAGTATTTTCAGATCACTACAGATGATGGATACGTTGTTGATGCTATACTAGATGCCGGTAGGAGTGGTCATCTCGATGCCGCTAAGTGGCTAGCTAATCGCTTCCAGCCCATCATCGTAGATGATTATGATTACTCCATCGATGCTATACTACTAAATGCCAGTATGCATGGTCATCTCGATGCTGCTAAATGGCTCGTCGAGTACTTTCAGCCTATCGTCATAGATGACGAATGCGTTGTCGACGTTATATCAAGTGCCAGTAGACGCGGCCATCTCGATGATGTTAAATGGCTCTCTGAGCACTTTCAGCCCATCATAGAGTATGAAGAATTCAATCGTGTGATGCTCACCGCCTACGAAAGCGGGTATTGCGATATCGCTAAGTGGCTCGCTGAGCACTTCCAGCTCACCCTAGAGTATGGATACTGCGCTTGCGTAGGCAGGGATCGGAGATCATTACGCATTGTAATTATCATTACTCAACCAAAACTTAAAAAACTCATTACCTATTTAACCAAAAGCTCCAAGATCCCGAGATCGAGGAGATTCTTGCGCTCGCTAGATATTCTTGCACCTAAAAATCCAAACTTGAGTATCTGTTAGAGGAGTGATTAGTATGCTGTATATCACCACCAAATGGTATTAGTATATATTCTTTATTCCACGATATTAGCGTTCGTTGTCATCTTAGTACGCATTAACACCATACAGATCGAACAAGCCGAAGAACCTAAACGTAGACGCCGCAATGACTGAGATATTAACTTGTGATTGGTTGATGCGAGGAAAGGACACAAAATGCCCAAAGAAGATTTCGAAGGCATCGAAGTTCTGTGCCCAGCACAACTTCCAAATCTCAAAAGGCTGTGCCCTATTTGTGCCATGCTCGAAGTGCGGTAAAGGATGTCGTACTAGTTACGGGCTTTGCTCAGGATGCGACCGTCTCATTATCAAGAAGTGTCCCCATATAAGACGCACTAAGAAGTCCAGCAAGACGCTAGAGGAAACTCCACATCCAAGAAAGGCGGAACTTACAGAGCCAAACGTGGTGGAACCGGAGGAGCCTGCTGAGGTAGCATTGACCGCGGAACCAAGAGTGATGGAACCAGAGGAAGGTCTCGGAGAGTCTCTCAGCCATGCGCTCGACGAGGTGTTGGCTGCCTTGAGGAGCGAGAAGGACGATTAGGAATCGCCACGAAAAAAAAAAGAATGAAGAAAGTCGTTGCGTGACCCTCTTCATTCTTTTTTTTTTTTTTTTTTTTCTTTTTTCTATTGAACGGATGACATCTATAGTATATCATGGACGAACTCATCAGATTGTTTGGTCCTGGAATTTGTAGAAGCCTGAATATCAAACCACAAGTGGGACATATTAACATCAGTGAAGCAGGTTCTGATTGTCTCTGCCCCTTGGAAATACAAGGAACGGAATTCGTATGTCCCACATGTGGTCTTGTTTCCGAGGCCGAACCATGTGAAGAAACGAAGATCGATATTACTACTACTCGATTGCGTATAGTAGGTCCGGACGGATTTCAGTATCAAAACGATCTAGACCACGCAAAACCAAAGCAAAGCGATAACACAGAACTGCAACGACGAACGATCCTACGAGAACTACAAGCGTACAACACTATTTATAAACAAAATTATGGCCTTTCGTTCCCTACGAACACGTTAGGAATCGTAGCCGACGCATTTATCCAAGTAAATAAAGTTTGTCTCAAGCGTAGCGATGCTAAGAGAACTATTTTAGCTGCTCTACTCTACCAGGCGTGCATGCAATGCGGGTTCGTACGAACTAGAGGCGAGGTTGCTCGCTTCATGCAACTAAACAACAAAAGCATCTGTAGCGGAGAGGTCTTTATACGTTCTCTGTATAACGACGATAAGATTGATGTAGACTTGGATGTCGAGCGCATAGTTCCTCACATTGCAACGACTTTCCTTAAACTCGATCCTCAAGGAGTACCTATAGACGTTCAACAAATAGTCCACGAGGTTGTTACTACGGCAATAGAAAACAATATAGGCCCCAGATCAATACTTAAGACGAAAGTCGTTGGAGCAAGTTACGAGGTGCTACGTCGCTTAGGATCGTCTATGTCTCTTAAAGATGTCGTTAAACGATGTGACGTATTTGGAAATGCGGTCAAGCGTTTCGTCAAGGAGTTGCTTTCTTACCATTCCTACTTTGAGCCGATCTACGCTAGACATGGGCTAACTAGCAGTAGGACTTAGCGAAGTGAAAGTGAGAACCATGTTCGTTCCTTTCATAGGAAATATCGATTCTTACCCTACTAAGCTGGCAAGTTTTTCTCGCATTTCCTTTTGCACTTCTTGTTTGAGTTCGGCTCGAACCTGATCCGGACTTTTTTCACCTATGGAAGTCTCGCGACGAATTTCAGACCTCATGATCTCATACTTATTCGCTTCGTTCAGGATGAGACTGTATTCGGAGTCGGATATGTTTTCATCGCGTAGAGCCTTCGATACTAGATCTCGAATCGTATTGATTTTCGCCTTTGCCAACATAGTTGTCCTTTCATGCTTAGAAACTTTCATTCCTAACTTCTTAGCTCCAATGGTCGTAGATGCTGAAATTAATCCACATAGCCCACCAATAAACCAATAACTCCAAGTGGTAGACCAATCACTATTCCAACCCCAGTCAACGCTACGCCCAATCCAGATCCAGATAAGATCACAGATAGACCTCCAGTTGCCACTGCGATACCATGAACTATTCCTTGAGAACGTGCATATTTCTTGCGCACACCTTCGTAGTGCCTTTCTTGAACTTCTATGTCCAAAAGCGTGTCTCGGATCGTTTGCAGTCTAAAGTTCTTTCCAGTGTCACTAGCAATCTGTGGATAGATACTTGGTGCTGATGGAAACGGTTGAATCGAATCGCCTTCCATTGTAACGTTATACATATAACTTACTCAAGCTTCAACACGTATCGTATAGGCTGATTGTTGAAGTCTATGAGATTGCCTTCCTCATCGAGAACTGTGAGGCGAATGTAGCTCTGCATCGTTCCCAGGGCTCGAATGGGTAGGAGAGTTGGCGGAAAGTAAGTTGTTGCTTTAAAACTGTGGTCTACCATATGAAAAATATGTAGTACTTTAGATGGCTTCCCCTCAAGAAGTGAGAAGTCGGAATCTACCACATCGCAGTAGATATATGCATAATGAATATCTTGTGGCACCAGGGTGTATTTTCCCACATCGATAGTCACGTAGTCTGTCACATCTTCATTTACTTTGATACCAAACAAATCGCAGATATTCTTAGTGAACTGGATTGGTTTTTTGACCTCAATAATCCAATATTTCCTAAATGGATGGTCTACGAATTTCAAGAAACCAGCCTTAACTGCGGGATCGAAGTAGGTTATCAAGTTTTCTGTACTATAATGCCCCGCCTTAATTTCGTATGGAAACACCACACTATTGTTATCCCACTTAAAGCTCCCCTTCTCAGCTAGGTTCCACCAATTATGACTAAGAGTGACCTCGACTAGCGAAACATTCTGTATAAGAATAGGGTTGTCGAAGTAGACCGTATGGTCGGATGATGTCGTGGTGATATGTAAGAGAACCATCTTATATGTTGAAGGTATAACTATATGTATGTATAGCTTCAACATGTCTCATAAAGTTCATTTCGAAGGTGATTGGGGCGACTATATCGCACCTCGCAATGCAAAGGCCTTTGCAGTCTTTAAGAAGAAACACCCCCATGCGGACTTTGAGAAGTTCTTAGCTAGGACTACGGCGTCAGACATACACGACGATTCAACGTATGAGACACGCCTGGCATAAGTTACCTCAAAATCGATCACTAAAAGCGAGCCAAAAATATATAAACCAGCACATCTTGTTTAATTCGCTGTCAAATTTAACGAAATTTTCGTATGTTAATATTAAAATGAAATAACGTCTTTAGGATGAAACACGTTTGTATAGTGACGTTGGTGTGACGTCATAACCAACGACTCCTTTTAAGGTCAAATTCTGCGTTACCTATACGTTTGAAATAAAGCATGTTATCACAACAACATAAATATGTGTTTTTGATTGCCGCAATTTTAAAGTCTCTACGATAAATATTTGCTGAGTTATTAAGAACTGAAGTTTCCCGTGACGTCACATTTTCTGACGTCATGGGTCTGACATCAGTCATGCTTTCTAAATGGAATAAACATAAAAAAGACCATATTGCGGCTATTCAGTGCACAGTAAGTACAGTTCCTCTTTAAAACCCGAAAAATACTTGAATAGTTATTTTTAAAAGACGTTTTCAAAAACATATGACGTCATAATGACGTTTCCTCTTTTTCACTGCGAATTTTAAAGTATTTCCTCTCAAAAATTGAAAATTCTAAAAACATACGGTTGTAGGTACCGATTTACTCTTTTGATTGCTAGATTGTCGTAAACAAATATTTTAAACTCTAAAAGATGAATGAAGAATTTATTTTGTAAATGGTTCTGTGGTGAATATTTCCCGCCAAACTTTGGCGGGAAAATTGCCAAAATTCAAATTTTAATAACTTTTCTCCCTCTTAACCAATCGAACTCGGGTTTTCGGTTTCTTAGTTGTCGACATGATGGGAAATCGAAAATATAAAATTTACTGATGTTCAAGGTAATTGAAAACATCGAGAAACCTATTATAAATGGATACATGACGTAACTGTGACGTCATCAAGATGTCTACGGTAGATCAAATCATCGGATTTTGTTTAGGTCGTCGGTCTTCATCATCCCACAAAAATTCAATCTTCTATGTTAGAAACTTTTGAAAATATAGCAAAGTGATAGATTTTAGGGTCATTTGTGCCAAGCGTGAGACTAGGATCGCGTTCTTCGATGGTGGACAACGTTGGTACATTACCGGTCTCGTACCAGTGGATATTCGAAAACGCATCGATGACGCATTGCAGGGAATGGTTGATGGTTTCCCATCTACGTTGACCCTAGATAGGAGTGCGAAATATCCTATTACAGCAGTTCCTTCTACTGAACCGGCACGAGACATCGATCTCACTAATCTATGGATATATGTCACCCCGACGAAGAAGTTCAAGGCTGGCGTTCCTAACATATTCAAGGAGGCCGTCGTGAAGCATGTGACAGCGAAGGAGTCCCATGCGTGGTTGTCAGGTCCGGATTTCAAGTATTGGCCTCAACAATTGAATTTCGCAACGTGGTGTGCAACTTCCGGATGTGGAGTATCGTTGTTCGACCCTACTTTCAAAACGTATCCACCAGTCGTTCAGGGGTTCCTACGATTCCTACGATTCCATGTTTATTTCACGATACGAAGAATTCTACATGAACTTGGTTGCCCTCTACCTGGTGACAGTGCTTTCAAACAACTCGATAACCTCTACAGCAAATCAGCTCTTGAGAGATTGTGCATCGAATTTGGCATATCTCGAACGCCAGACTTCCGATGGCACGGAGGTAGGAATCACGGATTAGGAGACGTATTCCTTTTGTATGATGATGGCTACAAGAACGTCCACGTAATCCGAGGCTACGACAAAGAAGCAGACACGTGGCCCAACCACAATAACTTATTTGCAGACGAGGGAGGAAGGGTGGACAAGGGCGATCTAGTATCCTTTATTCGGAACGACGAACACGAAGGAAAGCAATACAATTGGTTTACGCCACCAATCGGTAGAGGTTTGACGAATGCTGGATTAGGTAGATTGAATCGATCTGTTGAGGCTTTTGGATATTGTATTCTAGGCGCTCAAAACGATCTTAACGAATCCATCGTAGATAGTTTCAACGTCAAAGAAAAGTTTAAGAGCTTAGTCGAAGGCGCTATTCTCGAAAACGATTTAGTGGTGAGCTACAAAAACTATCTTACTGCTATAACGACGACGCATAAGAGGCTCGATCTAGCAATAGCTATAGGCGTGCGATTATTGCCAAGCAATCTAGTGTACTATCTTGGTAAGGAAGATGGCTATAGGAATCCAACCCCGAAAGCCACGAAAGATATGATGCTAGGCACTAACGACATCAATGCAGAAGTCAAAGGACGCCCGCTTCCTATGGAAGGACCACCAGATAAGAAATTAATACCACCTCTAGAGACGCACGAGAAACGAGTTCCTGTACCAAAGGCTGTCCCACAACATGAGATCAATCTCGCAGTGACATCCATTGCCGCAGCTGGAATTGCATGGACGTTGTTTCGTTAACGTCGTTTGTATTGCTCCACTACGAAGACCACTGCTGCTACGATTAACAACCAAATGTTGTTTGCTAAGACTCCAACAACGTCAGCAGCCATACTGAATATGAAACTCGCAATTGGCCCAATCATCTTAGGTAGAATCTCCTCTAACTTTTTGCCTATTGCTTTTAAGGCTTTGGCAGTTGTTTTAGCGACTGCTTTGGCAGCATCTCCAAATCCCGGTGCTATCGCGGGAACTGCCTTTGTCAGATTGGAAACTATTACACCGATCACAGTACTTACCGCAGCTACCACACTAATTATACTGACTCCATACTTCTTGAAGATGATTCTTATACGATCCCTAAGTGGCATACGTTCTACCATAGCTTCTTCTATTCGTTCTAGGACTGCTTGCTCCTCCTGATCGGTCTTTATTTCATTAGTAGCGTTTTCTTTCTGAGTTTCGGTAGACGTAGGGTCTTTGAGTATTTCTTCATTTCGTTCGATCCTCTCACTCAATTGGTCTCGAGTTACTATGACTTCTTCTACCATTTCTTCCCTCGAAGGTCCTAAGACTCCTTTGAGACCTTTTCCCATCTTCTTATATAACCCACCCTTCGTGGTGGTCATAGGAATCGCTTTTTCTTTACTTCCATACTCGTGGATAGCGACTCTACCATCAGACAGGGTTGCAATCTCAAGCGTGCCTCGAATTCCCACGTCGTGGTATTTTTCCCAGACAGTCTCGAACATATTCTGTCTCGCATTTTCCGATAAACCCTGTTTGAAGACTACACCTCGATCGGTATACTTTGGGACTTTCTCTTCCTCCAGCTTCTCCAGGATTCTTTCATTTCTAGAAACGTTCGAGTCTTTCGGGTCGATGAGTTCGTCTATTTAATCATTTTCGGTAAACGAGGTTTCCTGATTCTTTGGTCTAGCGCCTTCTCTATTGTAGTCGCGTATGGTTTTCATCGAGACCGTTTCTCCTGACTCTTCTGGAAACGTCGCTTTCCACTCCTCCTCCACATCGATAGCATCGTCATCATCGTAATCTTTTCCTCTTTCAGCTCCACCAGGTCTTTCCTCATACCTCTCACCAAAGTCCATGTTAAACATAACTATGTATCTACGTATATTCAACATGATATCATCAAAGTTGGATCCCACACAAGCACGAAGAGAGCCTCATGCACTCAAGGCTCCACGAGACTTGTATAGGAAAACTTTCACTCGATCATCTGCCAATCCAGGTGAGACTCTATACGTAGAAGTCCCAAAGCTAGCAGAAGGTGTAGTACTAGTACCTGGTAGCTTAGCGCTATTGGGCGACATCGTACTATCTGGTGGACATGCGAATAACAGAGTCGTTTCGAACGTTGGACGCTGCTTGGTCGTACGTAGAATCTGTAGGATGGGAGCTGAAACAGTAGAAGACCTTGTCAGGCCAGACCTCCTACAAACGTACTACGATGTATACCTATCTACGCAGGAGAGAGAGTCTAGAGTACAACAAGGCATTCAATCAGAGAACGTAAACAAGCTACGATCGAAAGCTGGTGACGCAAGTACTTCGTCCGCTGGAGAAAACGCGCTCCTAGCTGCATGTGGTTCCAAATATAGGATTCCATTAGATGTCGACATTCTGACACAACATGGAGTTCTATATCCATATGCCCTAGAAAATACCATTACATTCGAGTTGACTCTAGCGAATGCCGTCGATGTCGTAGTTGGATCGGATACGACGAAGATAGGTACGTACCAACTTACCAACATCCAACTAGAATACGAAGCAATCAGGGATGGGACGCTGGCTAGTAGTGCACTCCACAAATACGAAATAGGTACTGCATTCCTATACGACTACGCTGTTCACTTCAAGACAGTAGAGATCGCTAAGGCATCCGATACTTTGATATCTCAAAACGTCAATGTTCCACGACGATCCTTTGCTGGACTACTTCTACTATTCGTAGATTCACACGTTCGTGGTACGCGAGATAGCGAATCATTCTCGAATCCCGATATTTTGAAGGTAGAAGTAGATGTCAATTCGCTTACCAACAGACTCTTTCCAAGTGGTATGCTTCCCCTAGATTTCTGGGAGGCTGCAAAAGGCTGGTTTTGTACGCCCAATACTTCCATGACTCCAAAGAAGTTCTTTGAAAATAGATTCGCTATCCTAATCGATTGTCGCACAGCAAAAGATTCCACCGTTCATGGTGATGGATTGGCACAAACCGGCAGTGGAAAGGACATCGACATTCGCATACATAGAACTGCGAAGGGAAGTGGAAACGTTCGCATGCACATTTATGTCCTTGCGGATGCTCAGGTCACGATATTGAACAGATCTTTACATAGTATAATATACTGATGGATTCTCTCGTAGAGCACGTGCCGTTCAACGCACTCATAGTCGGTCCAACGAATTGTGGGAAGACTGTGTTTCTCATAGAACAACTTCGTGGATCATTTCGTGGTAAGTTCGATTACATAGTACTGATTTGTCCTACATATGCCCACAATAAAACCTATCGTGGATTTGCAAATCGAGATCCTCGTTTCTTCGTCATGTCACCACCGCAGGATGCCATCGATGCTACTTTGAGTATTTGCGCAACATTTTGGTCAGGTACCAATACTCTATTGATTCTCGATGATTGCGCCGCATCGAAGGACGTCAAGAAACGAACTGACAAGCTAGTGGACTTAGCCTTTTCTGCACGACATATAGGGCTTTCCATTTGGGTGCTGTCCCAACAATTGACGAGCATATGTAAACCCTTCCGCGAGAACGTAGCTATCGTAGTAGCATTTCATACAGCATCGGCCGTAGATGGTAAAAGGATATTTGAGGATTATGGAGGCTCGCAAGAATGCAAAGAGTTACGAACGATACTTGGATCTCATAAGTTCGCTCGCATGTGCTTCTGTCTACGCCATCCTTTCGAGGTAGTGTTAGAGCTCCCAGCACCTACAACATATTATGGCTGATAAAGAAATACTCGAGATATTCGGTGAGGACGTAACAGGCCCACCACCAACCGACCTAGACGTTACGTCAGACAATCGCGAATCACTTTCGATCTTAGCTGCAACAGGCGTAACGAAAGAATACCTAGGTAAGAACCTTTCCCTAGGAGACATCTCTAGACTTCCTGAGAAAGAAGTAGATAAGTTGTATAGGAGGTATCAGGCCGTTCTAGCTCAGCAAGTAACGAAAGGCTTAGTCGACGGCGTGACGCGTCTAGCTACCCGCCTAGTTGCCTACCTAGTACCAATAGATTCGCAAGAAGCCCTGATCAAGGACCTACAAGAAGACCCTCTAGTCCGCAACGAGATCAGTGCTGCGACTGGCCTACTATCGCTTAAGGCAGGTCGCTTTGTAGCTCTAGCTAGCGTCCTATTTCACGTATCTGGCCACATAGTCATTCCTGGTACAACTGTTTAACCTTCACTAGTACTTACTATATCGAATCAAGATGGAAGAAGCGGACCAGATAACTGCGAATCCTCCGACGACTGTACCAACTAAGGTAAAAAACCCAAAGCGCGTTGCAGCCGGAAAGGCACTAGCGTTAAGCAACAAACTCGCTAGAGAAGCTCAGAAGAGAGAGTTGACGCGCGAAAGCGAATCATGCAAAGAAGTCGACGTAGAGAAAGGTCGGTTCGAAAACCTGGCTATCCTCGCAGTCATCGGTACTGGCGCTACATTGGTTGGCACGTACTATACATACAAAAAGTATGTAGATGGCAATAAGCGTGTTGCCGCCGTTAGCACGACACAACCTGCAGCTCCGGCAAAGCCAACGGCACTAGACATGGAGTAACACTTAAAGACTAGAGACCATACTATATATGTCGAGATGGATAAAGAATTGATGAAGACGGCAACCGATGCATCTATAATTGTTGGACTTGCTACTGGTATTGGGTGGATCGTAAAAAAGACTACCAAGGAATCCATGCTTAGTGATCCTTCTTCTTCCCTAGTAAATTACGCAAAGTGGACTGCCGTGATAGTTGGTAGCTTATACGCGAAACAATATCTTGAGAAACAAAAGATCATACCATAATGGCGGCAGCAATTGCTATGACAGTTTTCGGAGCTGTCTTGAATGCGACGGCATTTACTGGCGGTGGTATACTAGCTAGAATGATTGGAAAGGGTGATACGGATACAGAACGAGAGAGACACGATAGGGCCAGCGAAAGACAAGAATCTGAAATGACAGCGTATAGTACCGAACGTCAAAGACTATACGACTTTGCACAAAATCAGGAAGGTCTTGAACGCGACGCATACAACGTTCAAAGAGATACCAACAAAGCCTTCGTGCAATCCGACAAGTTACGTAAGGCGCTTAAACGGCTCGAAGGAATGAAAGAACCCCGCTTATCTGACTACTATCGACCCTCAAACAATCAGAAGACTGGTGAGTTGCTCTACGTCGGTGGTGGAATGCTAGGCGCTGGATATGCTATTAGTAGATGGTTATAGATACTACTAGGTACTACTACTAGGCAACTACTAGGCAACTACTAGGCAACTACTAGGCAACTACTAGGCAACTAGATACGTACTAGAAACGTATTAGATTCTACTAGGAACGTACTAGGTACTACTACTAGGCAACTACTAGGCTACTAGATACTACTAGGTCACTACTAAGAAATACGAAAAAAAAAAAGAAAAAAAGAAAGAAAAGAAAAAAAAAAAAAAGAAAAAAGAAAGGAATAGGTTGGATAGGTTCTTATTCTTTTCTTTTTTTTCATCTGTTGAAGGTTAGAATGTATAGATGCATGATGGATTCTAAACTTGCGAATATCTTCTATGGTCCTATGGGCTATTGGAAAGGTCATGCTGCGATTGACAAGCTATCGGTAGCAGCGAAAGCATCGGAAGACGTAGCTAGGAGTTGGTTGGAAAAGCAATCTATATGGCAAGTATATCTACCACCACCAAAACACATTCCACGACCGCATTGGACTGTATCGAAACCAAACGAAGTCCACCAAGCTGATTTGATATTCTTACCACACGATCGACCTGGGCGTGGACGAAAGCTATACAAGTACGCTTTAGTAGTAATCGACGTAGCTTCTCGATACAAAGAAGCCGAACCTTTAGCGTCTAAAGATAGTGGTGAAGTTGCTGCTGCATTCGAACGAATCTATAAGCGTAGTCCACTCGAATGGCCAAAGACGTTGCAAGTAGATCCTGGTAGAGAATTCATGGGACGTATGTCTGAAACGCTAGAACTACATGGTACGAAAGTTCAACGAGGCGAGGCTGGTAATCATAGAGCGCAAGGCTTCGTCGAACGAGCGAATAGGACATTAGCGGAGAGATTGTTTGGATATCAATATGCACAAGAGATGGTACTTACTTCGGAAGGCTCGGATGCGCGTAGTAGAGAATGGGTAGTTCGTTTACCAATGGTTATCAAAGCCCTGAACAGTGAGGTGACTCGACTTACAGGAAAAGAGCCTTCGAATTCTGTAGTGACGCAACAAGTAGATCTAAATACTCCTACGTATTCGCGCACCGTTGGATTGAGAGAAGAGCGCCTACCATTCGACGTATTAGTTCGATATCTCTACGCACCAGGAGAATTGGAAGGAGGTGAAAAACGTAGAGCTACTGATCCTGTGTGGAGTTTACAGATATACGCTATTTCGCGAAGTGTAGTATCTTCGGGGCAGCCTGTGCTGTACTACCTCGCGAAGCAAGAAGGGGAGAAGGACACACCCAAACGTGGATTCGTTCGTGAAGAGCTACAAGTCGTTCCACCAGATACGGAACTACCACCAAGAGGTATTCTATTCGTGCCTAGTGTAGCAGCTCGTAAATGAAATCGTCCATGTCTAAGTTTTTATGTCCATAGGCTAATGTATCGATTCCATTATTATGGATCCAACGCTTGGAGTCGAATGGTGAAAGGGATACCTTATTAATGTGCTGCCCATAGATGTGGTGGCCTTTCGATCGTAGTACATCCATCCCATGCCTGAAGGTCTTCTTAGCAAATAGCTACTCTTTGTACTGCACGTGGCGGATGTGCTTCTTTACGACTACCTTGCGGATGCCTTTAGCCTTCCTTATGCTTTTCCCATCAGCCTCTAGGATAGAATACATCTTCGGTCGAAGGCCTACATACTCAGCGATCGGGCGCCCGGCACACTCGTCCTTCATCTTTCCAAGGACTTTCTTGTTCGCTGTGCTATGTAGTGGATGCTCCTTAGGGTAGTCAGATGTGTCATAGAGATCTTCGTGGGTAGCCATGTCGGCATACACATCGTCTGTCTGGATCTCAAGGAGTAAACTGTCCGTGTCTGTATACATCAGTTGGCATCGGTCTCCATACTGTCCAAGCAGTTGGTTGTAGTAGAAGTCGTACATCAGATGCTTTGAGAGGTCAAGAATGCTCATCCCCACGTAGACTGGACGGTTCAAAATCAGTCGACTCTTATGCATATGCAGGGCTGCCAGATCATCATCGAAGATGTTTGCCCGTGCGAAGGTTGGGCTGGCAATCAGGCGTCTAAGTTTATCCTCTTCGCTAGCGCGCACTAGATCGACATTTACGCGCTTGCGTAAGTTCTCCATGGTCTTGCTCTACACTAGGCTCATACAGAGCAGTAATCTGGAAGGCTTCTGGCTGGTTAGCTGACACCAGCTTGTCTAGGGATGCCAAGAGGAATTGAGCGCTGTCGATGAATCGCAGTTGGTCTAGGGAGAACGATACGTACTTCTCCGTGTTGTTAGGGATGCACGTTATCTGCCCCTTCGTCTTGGAATAGCCTGCATTATTAGATGCGCGTCGTAACCCCGCAAGTTGTGGAACACGACTGGTATGGTCGTGGTTTTGGGGTTCAACCGCAGCTTGAGGTTACAAGCATTGTGGGCTGCGCCTCTGTACTTGCCTGTGATGTGGCAATGGTCGCGAACTGAGTCACCGTAGAGTGGCTTCTCACACACATGGCAGATTATGGCTGTATTGTGGGCAAACTCATCCTGGGGAGTCATCCATATTGCTTTGGGATTTTCCAAAACTATCTTGATTCTCGATTCTTCTCGTTGCATTGCCTCCAGGAACCATTCTGCGGCATCCCGACCTCTGTAAACGACTGGAGGCTCTGTATGACCATCACATCGCACCACGACGTAGCCAAAGCCACAAGCCACATGATGTTGTGTGTTCTGAGTGTTGCTCTTTGTGGGATCCAACTCTGGTCCTGCGATCTTCGTGGTCAAAGCCTCAAAGTCAGCATAGATAACATACGGAGCTGGTAGCTGTCTGTGGTGGTTTTGGAAGGAGAGCTTGTTTTCACCCTCTTTAGGCATTTCCACTCTCACGGCGGTTCCCCCTATACCTTTACACTCGGGCTTGTGGGCTTCAAGGAGATCTTCTCGGCAGTACCCATGTAGGCATCGCTCGCAAAAGTGTTTCCTACCGTGGTGTTTGCTATGATTGTAAAGGAGGCGGTTCAAGTCCTTAATCCAGGCATAGTGGTACTTTCCGGACTTCTCTATGAGCAGCATGTTGATGCGTGGGATGTCCCCACATTGCTCGCTAATCCTATAGACTACCACCACACCTTTCTCCCAGCCGAAGACATTGATTGCTAGGTCGTTTTGTTTCTCAACCCGACGAATCTGCGATATGGGTGTTGGTGCATCGACTCCTGTAAAGTCTAGACCGTCGTCTATAGGATACCTAGATGGTCTGTATGCATGTCCTCCGTGAAGAACTGGAAATAACGATGACCGAAGAGCCCATCGTAGGCAGTTATCGTCCTTATTTCGAACATTCACCACGGCTTTCTTCTTTGCAACTTCCGTAGGTAGTTCGATGAAGGATCCACCTCTCAGAGGTTGGTAGAGAGCGACGTTTAGATAGAGAAGGATGATGTGGTCGACAACCCATCCAGAGCCTCTATTCGTCCACTTCTCAAGACGCTCTAGAATCGTTGAGATGGCTCTGTCTAAGGCCTCGTGAATCTCGTCGATCTGCATGACGATCTCCTGTTTGTGACGCATCGTAGGGTCAGTATACTCATTGCTACCGTCTGGATGGTCCTTCCTGAGCATCACCTTCAGAGCGAGTTGGAACTTCACGCCACGTAGGTCGTCGACTTCTTCCACCAACTTCTGATGAATGTCGTGGCGCGTGCCTTCTAGGAAGGCCCTTGGGTCAACACCTAGTTCGTGGCCCACGGGAACGTCCATCTGCCACCCATGTAGATACTTACCGATGGTCCGATGGGTTCGCTCAAATGTGAGGTGTTCCATATTGGGGCGGGCGTATACTATAGTGGATCTATATGTTTAAATGGTTATACGATATTGAGTAAATGTGCGCGTGTGTGTCTAGTTTTCGTTAATGATGGGTTTAGGGTGGTAGGTAGGACAGTTGTTCTTCTTATGTCTCAACAAGGCAGAGTAGCAGCTTAGCTCTCCGCCACAACTCTCACAAATGTATTGCTTTGGGACCTTAACGCACGGGGTCTTGCGATTCTCTCGATGGCGTTTCAGATTCCAACTCCTCTTAAATACTCTTCCACACTTTTCACACTCCATCTCATATGGGTTATATATCTTAGTGGAGCTATATGTTTAAGTGGTACTGTCATGTTGAGTAAAAATCATTAGTCGGCATACTCTACTATCTTAGTCAGAATTTCCATGGGGAGGCACGATATATTATCCATAGTGGAAGAGATCGATATACAGTATAGTAATCATTTCTCTAATAGGTTCTCAAGTTTGGATTCTTAGGTGTAAGAATGTCTAGGGACAATTTTGGGCAACACTGTGGATAAAGTAGTATGAACAATGGGCGTTCTGGGAAACTTTTCAACAAAATTTGTGCAACAATTTCAACAAAGTGTGCAAGCAAGGAGGGAGTGGCCTCTGGCACAAATTTTGTTGAAAAGTGGCCCAGAACGCCCATTGTTCATACTACTGGAGGGAGCCACACAGCTGACCTCAAGCAACAAAGTGTGGGAAGAAATTATGAATCTAAATGTCAATATGCAAAGAGACCAAGAGCTGTTGTTTAAGGTCTTCCTTACAATAGTGATCTTTTACGCTCTCGGTATTCCAACCGCCATGCTTTTTAATTAGTCGGTCAGGAAGCTCGTTGTTAACCGCTGGGGAAAGAAAAGAAAATATATAGAAAATAATTACGTAAAAGTACCTGCACCTAAGAAACGGGCCTTGTATGCCTATCATATAAGCTATACAAAAGCTAGCAACCTTCCTGGCCACACATGGAATTGAGTTACCATAGAGTACAGCGCCAAACGCAAGAGCCTCACGACATACCGCATGACAATCTTATGGCCACACTACACCAAGACGTTCATATTGAATAGTTATTTGGGAGTGACAGGCAGTCAGATTTACTAACCTGTCCTATATAGAAACAAAGAAAGGAATAGGTGAACTGAAAAGCGCATAACTACGATTGAAGTCGATAATCTAGATCTAGAACGTAACTGCTCTTGCTGCAACTGATTCCACCTTCCATTTCTTTGGAAAAGCCTAATCTTTTACTCCTGCGTTAGAGACTGCTGAAGCGCTTCCTAATCTAAAGGAATGAGTATTAAACTGAGAAATATCAGGAACAATTTCCTAAAAAGTAGTCTTAAAATATTTTCTGATGCTAGAGTAACAAATGAGACTATTAGTGGAAGCTCACTCTTGTAATAAATCGATCAGCTAAATATTGTTTCAAAATATTAACCGGACATATATCATTAACGATGCCTTCAGAAAAGAGTACTGCATGACCCTTACGCAATTGGCCAGTCTTTCTTCTCGCTGTAACAATAAAAACATCTCGATACTCGAGATGAAGAACCTCCTCGATTCCGCAAAAAATAATATGAATATGCTAGAATGCGGCTACATATATTTCTTAACTGTAGCAAGTTTTCTAAATTAAAGCTCTCAACCAACTTCTGAATCGTTGTAGCTGAAATATACTCTTTCTTTTGGCTTCATCCCTAATTGTATGTATGTATGTATATATGTATATATATAATCGGACTATCAGGATATAGTAAACCGGCTAAAACATGAACCCATTGAATAGAATAAATAGCTTGATCATTGCATTATGCGAATGAGTAGTGTCCAATAAATGTTGGAGGTGTACAAGGCCAGATGCTATATCTTGACTGGAAAGGCTTGTATTTAATCTCTTGACGAAGCGAAGTTCTTTCCCATCTAACAAAGGCCCGTATGTAGTCATCTGTTTTCCTTGCTGTTGAAAACATCTAGAAAAACAATAAAATAACAAAAGAAACGAAAGGAAATACGAGTTAGTACTGTTATGTACATATTTATCGTGTCAGTCCCACGAGTATAATCCTGATATGCGACGAATACCGATGAAGATATTGTTCAGCTGTACCAATCAGATGTACCAATGAACACTTAAGCCTCAAGGTTACTAACAAAATGTAACGTATCTGGAAGTAATACCTCTCAAGGTTTTAACTCAAATTATCCCCCATGGAGTACTACTTAATAAGAAAATATATACACCATACTGGATACTAATAACAAATCATACCCCATATAAGGTCCCAACAAGAAAACTCCCCCTCAAAGGGTGTTAATAGAAAATCGTACAATACAGGGTACATTTAACACGACGTGCCCAATAAAGTATACTAATCAGAAATCTTACCCCACCAGGTAACGACAAACACTAATACCCCACAAGGTACTAATCAGAGACCTGACCCTACAAGGTAATAAATACTCCTACCCTACAAAGTACTAATCAGAGACCTGACCCTACAAGGTAATAAATACTCGTACCCCACAAAGTACTAATCAGAAATCTTACCCTACAAGGTAATAAACACTCGTACCCCACAAGGTACTAATCAGAAATCTTACCCTAAAAGGTAATAAACACTCGTACCCCCACAAGGTACTAATCAGAAATCTCACCCTAAAAGGTAATAAACACTCGTACCCCACAAGGTACTAATCAGAAATCTCACCCTAAAAGGTAATAAACACTCGTACCCCACAAGGTACTAATCAGAAATCTTACCCTACAAGGTAAAACACACTCGTACTGGGGAAATAAAATAAGTACATAAAAGTACGTGTACCTAAGAAAAGGGCCTTATATGTATATGTCTATATAAGCTATACGAAAGCTAACAACCTTCCGGGCCACACGTGGATTCGAGTTACTATAGAGTAGGGCCACACAAGAGCCTCACGACATACCGCATGATAATCACATAGCCACACGAGAGCTACTTCATGTACACCACAGATCTCTTACCAATAACAATGAGCCACACGAGAGCCCGATAATAAAATTAGGTAAGACAAATCTACGGGGCCACAGGTAAGCCTCGGTGTAATAAAATACTACTGATAACAGGGCCACACGAGAGCCACAATATGCCATATGGTGACAAATACTTAGCCACACTAGAGCTTCAAGTCCAGTATAAATATATAGCAACGAAACGCGAGTAGCACGAGAGCACAATATTAGCTGTACTCAGTAATCTGTTCATTACAACTTTCTATATTGCAGACATTGTTACTCTCATATCATGTGTATGAAGTATATGGTAATATTGGCATAAACACGTCACCCAAAAACGACAACAACTATAATAGTCACGAGACTTAGAAAACGCCTGATGCATTGAAACAAACCACGAATTAACTTATCACAATTAGCTACTATTCCGGCGCGCGCTAGGTCGGAACGAATTGCAGCCGAGACCTGCAGAGTAGTAGAGTTGTCTTATACTCTTATCACTCTGAACGAGCATAAAACATTTAATAGCTAAATTGCATTAAACACAAACAACAGATCAGGGGCGGGCATTTCGTTTATTGATGCTCCACCTACGAATGTTTATATAACATAACGCATAAATTCCTACCCCTTGTGTACATTCCGTAACGCTATAAAATATATTTTTTCGCAAACAATACCATCGTCTAAGTACAGAACAATATGAAAGCCTAAGGAGCGCCAGTGCCTGACGAGCGGACGGAAAAGCTTAGTAAACAAAACGGAGCCGAATACAAACCGAATGGAATGACCGTGAAACAAAAATATATGTTGCGTGTCGATGTCAGGTGCCACTGAAAAACTAAATACTGCTGATGCCCGTCATGAATGTCGATATGATGATATCCGGACTTCATGTCAAATTTAACCATATATCCCTGTGGGCAGGTGTACTGCAGGAAAACGCGCCAGTCCTCAAGGCGAAATTTAGCTTTAGGTATGCATTTATTAACGTGTCTGAGGTCGAGGAAGAGTCTAGGTTTTCCCTCCGAATTAACGGAAACAGAAAGCAGGTTGACAACGGTGGGCGGACTATTATTTTCGACAATAAACCCCAATTGGAGTAGTTCCCCAACTACCCAGGACACAAAGTCAGCGTGCGAATAGGCTGACGTCTGATTATTTCGAAGCACAATACCAGAAGGTAGATATTCAAAAGATATAACATAACCATGACTGATAGTGTGAGCCTTGATACGCCCTTTAACGATAGGGGTGGCTTTGTCCTGTTCATATTCGTACAAATTAACCTTATATAACATAGTTGTGTCAAAGTGAGACTTATCTGTTAGTAACTCCTCAAATTCGTGTGATACACAGAGGTCACCTGAATCCGGGAAGGATGACGTAGAAGCTGTAGAACTTGAAACGCTGGCCGGACCCTGGCTGATAAGAGGGGTTTCCACCAATGACCATGGACACCGTAGAACCGGCAGGCACTTCTTGCTCTATCGCCATCCTGATAGCTGGAACGGAATTGTCCTCCTGGTTGTGCCGACTGCATCTAGAGCAGAGGGGTTCTCTTCGTAGTACTTAACAGCTAGTAGCCCAGCCGCCTTTTGAAGATTACGTGATACAAATAATCCTGTTCTTCTCATTCAATAACTTAATAGCTTCTTCAACAGAACCGAGTGCCTTCACAGAGTCGCTAGTTTCGAATAACTCTCGAGTCTTCTCAAGGGAAGCAACAACTTCTAAATTGAATTTAAAATTACGCTCGTTTCCACGGTGTGTGAATTTGAGCTCGGAGCAGTCTTTAAAACATTTTGAAACGGCCAACGCTTCTTCAGCAACTTGGTTGGTACGAATATAGTTAGCTTCTATGTCTGACTTATGAATTTCAAGTTTCTCGGTAAAGAAATCTTTAAAATCAACTAGATCCTGTTTGGTAATCGCTTCATCACCCATAACTCCAGAGAACGATGCTGAAATGCGACGTCAAGTGGTATGAACATGTGAAGGAGTGGCATTTATAGAACTCCTAATTAATCCCAAAGAGATAATGCAAAAACATGTATTCAACATGTAACAAAGAGAAAAATATTCTTATACATGTACAAGAATAACAGACTGAGTCCAAACAGTGTCTATTTAATGTCAACAATGACAGGCCACAAAGAAACATGGGATTTTACTCAGTTTTCGGACCATTACAGTCAATTACCTTTAGTTAGAAAATATCCTAATAAACTTCTCTCGGACATAGTACGATCAAAACTCAACTAGTACATGCACTCCCATTAGATCCAAGAACTTAATCGGAATGACTATAAAAACACTGCTCTTTTAATTTTAGTTTAGTTATTTACTAACAAACGTCGGCTACTAGACTGCGTTTCTGAGTGTCAGAAGGCCCCATTCTCGTTCCCAGTGCCTCCTCAACTAACTGAAAAATCGGAGGCTCTGATAAGACACGAAACCGGATGTCCTAGATTCTAGGACATTGAAACTGCGCATGCTCTTAGAACTCATTTCCGATTTGCTAACTAAAGCAATGGCGGACTTCATGGAAGCTATCCAGTTCGCCCTTGCAAAGCTTAAAATACAGTTTTCTTTAAAAACTAAACAATTGGAAGCTATTCGGGTAATTAGTATCGATAAGAAGGACTGTTTCTGTGTCCTTCCGACCGGTTATGGTAAATCGTTAATTTACCAAAGTTTACCGTTTCAGTTTAATGCTCTTCAAGGATCATCCAACTCAATCGTGGTCGTCATATCTCCTCTCAACGCAATTATCGAGGAGTGCACAGAACATGCTGATTTTCAGCTTCTGGATTACACTGCAGGGCTGATGGTCGAGGAAGAATAGGCCTATGTACCTGTTGTAGGTTAGCAAGGGCTATAGCGCTTGCACTCGGCGCGGAATGTGTTTCTCTTGGTCGTTTTGATGGTGGATTACTAGGAGAGCTATAATTTTGCTTTCGACCTCGTTTTAGCCTGGAATTTTGGATCGCCGCGGTTTGATGTTCATGCGATTGCTAAACCATCTCACGGAATTTTTCGGCAGTTTCAAGAGAGCGTTTGCACGGACAGCATATTTTTATAGGGTAGGATTCTTCCCAGAAAATGAACGGATGGCTTAGATAAGAACCCAAACTTTTCCTTAGGTCGCTGTTTAAAATCACTGGGTGATTCTTATCCGGTATTACGGCGTTGCAGCAAATGCATATATTTCGATCGAAAAGCTTTTCTGCTGCCTTTTTTGGCGTAATATCCGCCATTATTGGGTTATAGTCGATCGAAGGGAGATTTTAATTACCTTTCGGCTTTTGCCACCATACATTACATATATGATTGTTTATTAATTAATTAATTAATTAATCTGTTTAATCATGTTCTTTTAAAAGGCACATCACTTCATTCTTTATTATTTGCACATATGAGTGTTTATTCTTTTGATTATTTTACTTTTATTGAAAGAACACCTCAAAAAATGCCTTACTTTACTTGTTATGTTTACAACGGAAGTGATTTATCCATTAAGTGAACCGGAAGAAAAGCGCTGTGCGCAGCACCTGTTCAATTTTTTCTTCATCGCGCAGCCGATTTGGGTAGCCAATCAAATTAGAGCCTGTTTCGTGTCTTACCAGAGCCTCTGATTTTTCAGTTAGTTGAGGAGGCACTGGGAACGAGAATGCAGAAGGCCCAAATATAACTTGAATGCGTAGACCGGGGAGTCGGGATTTCCATTCGCAAAATTTCCATCCAAAATCGTTAGTCAGCTCTACACAAGTACTCAACCAACATATTGGTCATATAGTTCTGCTGAAATACAGTTTCCACTCGTCATAACTTTGTAGAAATCTTACACAGAATTACCCGCGACCCGTCCCGGTAAATCACGTGCATCCATAGCTGTATCGAATCTGATTGGTTGATTGTGTCACGTGTTAAGCCAACTCGAAAAACAAAAAAAATATTAAAGAAAGATAAAAACACTTGCGAATCTGGACTTGGGCGGCCAAATGCCTGGCCCGACTAATAAGTTTGTCTCGATTTGATTACCCAGCTTTGTGCCAGTACCGAGCGTTTATAAGAATAACAAAACTACCTTTGACCATTTTAAGCTTTGAATTGAAACTTACCTTGGGAGAAATCAGTTCATCGAATCAAGAAGAAACATCGGCCATCTTGTGTAAATTGTAGTGAAGTTTATCTCCAACATTGCCATTCCTATGAGAAACCTTGGCGATTCCGACGGCGCACCATGAAGAACGGCAATTATCGCGAGTCTTTCCAATCTCTGTATTCGAATTAAGTGATTTTCCTGCCACAAATACACTGATCAATAGCCCTATCTCAACGAATTCAAAGTCATATAGCTCTGCTCATGCTTCAGGTTTCTGCATACGATGTTTTATGGTAATCGTTAAGTTGGCGTTGGATATACTCGCGAACAACAAGCATGCTCTCGAATGACGCCAATTTAAATTTATGCAGTGCGCATGCTCAGACTAAAACAGCCGTGCAAGAAGCAAGTAAAGATGTACAGCTAAGTTTCTGAACTTTGCAAACACTTACGCACTTCTCATGTTTAAATAACGTCTTTCAAGAGTGTGTTTGCATGCAATATCAATATGAACAGCACGAGCTAGGCTGCTAGACTCACTGAAATCCTTTACACATTGGTTACAATTATATCGTTTTTCTCCAGTATGTGTTCCAATCTGCTTCGCTACGCCACCAGGCCGACTGAGATCCTTTCCGCATTGCTTACAGTTATATGGTTTTCTCCAGTGTGTGTTCGAATATGGTTAGCTAGGTTACCAGATCGACTGAAATCCTTTCCACACTGCTTACAATTATAAGGTTTTTCTCCAGTGTGTGTTCGAATATGCTTAGCTAGGCCACTAGATCCACTGAAATCCTTTCCGCATTGCTTACAATTATATGGTTATTCTCCAGTGTGTGTTCGAATATGGTTAGCTAGGTTGCCAGATTGACTGAAATCCTTTCCACACTGCTTACAATTATACGGTTTTTCTCCAGTGTGTGTTCGAATATGCTTAGCTAGGCCACTAGATCCACTGAAATCCTTTCCGCATTGCTTACAATTATATGGTTATTCTCCAGTGTGTGTTCGAATATGGTTAGCTAGGTTACCAGATTGACTGAAATCCTTTCCACACTGCTTACAATTATACGGTTTTTCTCCAGTGTGTGTTCGAATTTGCTTAGCTAGGTCACCAGATCGACTGAAACGTTTTCCACACTGCTTGCATTTAAATAGTTTATCTATAGTTATCTTAATTTACTAATTTTCTTGTTTCTTTGTTTGCACTGGGATAATTTTTCATCATTATGTTTACTGCAGTGGCTGAATTTCAATGGATTAAGTGTTTCTGCCGATTTTGTTGGAACAGACAGACTAATTATCTTCATTACCTTGGACTTATTCTTGGCAGTACAATCCTTTGTGTTATTTAACACATCATTAGATTCTTCTTGTTCTGTTGGCATTCCCATGCATGATACAATATCGGTTGTCTTCGCACTCTTCTCTTTTCCCAGTGTGACTGATGTATTTTCGAAGTTCCTGTTGACCAAACTCTTGTCGTTTTGGCAAACCTTCGCTCCATGAATCACGTACCTCGTCCTTATTTAAAATGTTAACAGTAACATTTTAAAGAGAAAAATGTATTGTAGACAACGGATCATGAAATAAACAAACAAACCGTTAATAATAAAAACAAAATTATCTTGAAATGAACAGTAAATTTCATGGCCAAACAGGTAAAGGGTGAAGTGCATTTCCAAGAGGCAAGCTTCTTTTAGCCTGCGGAACAGGCCCTTAGTGTTATTTCAATGGTGATAAAATAATTTGGCCGCTTGAAAATGGAAAAAGGAGACTGGCACGAGAGAGGAGAAGCCAACCCTTATACATTTTCATTTCCCGTCTAGATTCTGTACGGGAAATACTAATTGGTCAATTAGCTGTCATGTGTCACGAAATATCGCACATTCCTCCTGCGAACTGACCGATGAAGGAAAAACCCCGGGAGGGGGGGGGGGGACTCCCTTATGTGAGGGGTACATGGATGCTCGTCGTACCTTTTAGGGGTCAAAATCAGGAGTTTGGTACCACTTAGGGTATCCACCATCAAACAGACATTTCTATGTAAAGCGGTACCTTTTAGGGGTCGGGTGTCAATTGACCAAAAAAAGCTGTTATCAATTTACATTTTTGTTATCTTTTAGGGGTCAAAATAAGCTTCGCCACGCCCATTTTAGTACCTCTTAGGGGTCAAATCGAAAATGTCCGACGAGCATCCCTACCCCTTTTATATAGGAGTCACCCCCCCGGGGGAAAAACTGAGCGGAGTGATAAATCCCACACTGCCGAGACTTGGACAGGAGACAATGAACTGTACAATGTTTTGACTACATATCTTAGATACCGACAAAGTTACGAGCACACAAAGTTTGATTGACATGTTTAATAATCATGTCGATCCATGCTGAAGAGAGGCAGAATTCAAATTTCCGTATGATGGCGGCAGGCGCTTATTTTCTCTCGCGCTCCCATATATGGTGAACATGTTACTATAGAAATGGACACACTGGAGAGGATCATTGATGACCCAGGCTCCCTCGGTTTGAATGTACAAAGAGCATTTTACATTTGTCCACCATTTTGAGCGAGTTTTTAGATGCTTTTTTCGCTATTTTATTAACAAGTATTCCAGAAATAAAGTGCGAAGATCAGCTGTTACAGCTGGGAAACGTGATCTACCTACTCTGTTAAGAGAATTAAAAGAAGGAAAACCTAACGCGTGCAGGGGTTGATTTTCAAAGCATCACCGACAAATGCCAACGGGCACTGCCATGAAGATTATTTAAATGGCAATACAGGTATTAATCTGACTTTCAATAATTTCAAGTGCTTCATCTTTTTTACTAACTCAAACGTCAATGAAATCAAATGGAAGCAGAAACTACATGTTCACTGCAAACTTTGCGACTAGCTCCTATACATTAGATACTTGAATTGATCGCGTACGTTACGTAGCGCCACATTTACATACATGTACCTCGTTACATTGCTCGACTTGGTTGAGATACCGAATTCATTTTACCGAAGGTGGTTGAGACACCACTTTCGTTTTACCGAAAGAGTTAGAGCCACCGATTTCGCTTCGCCACATTCATTTTACCGAAAGTGGTAAACACATGTGCCACATTCTACCGCATGTGGTTCGTACGGTGAAAAACGTTTGACATGGACTGTAGGTCTGTGTCCCCGGGCTACATATCACACTGTGTTTTCGACACACTGCACAGACTACTTCAAAGGGACCTACATGACCTTGACCTGAAGATAGCATTACATCTCAGTAAGGTGCACGAGCATGGATCCTTTACTGATACAGTTCCAGAGTTACTTAGGTGATTTAATAATAATAATAATAATAATGTCTTTATTTCTCAACCGGTAAAATACGTACCGAGTCTTACAGTCATAATAATACAATAAATATTAGTAATACAATAAGTCATAAGTATAGTAAATATAAATGTAACAATTGTCTATAATTAAAGGGCCAAGTTATATCTAAAGATTAATCTATTTACAAACGAGTTCTTGAAGCGAGGTGTTTATTTTAGGCCAAAGGGAGGATTGTTTTCTGAGGTTCCTGGAAGAAGGTTTAATTTTAGGCATAAGCTGAGTCAGAGGGTGATTAGAATTATTACGGACTTTACTGAAAATCTGTCTGTCACACCTCTTGGAGTAATTCTTTGATTCGTAAGTGACTAGTGATTTGAAAAAGGCATACGAAATAGAAGGAGAAGCCAGCTAGAAAGAGGATGATTTCGAGGTAGCAACTGTTAGCAGTACCATCTGAGAGGGAGGTCGGATGCAGGGGAAATTAAGAGACAGGCCATGGGATTGAGAAAGACGGCAGATGAGATGGTGATATTTTAATGCAATACTGTATTTCATGTTCTGTAAGGGATATCACAGATTATATTGGCTAGAGTTCTGCATGTATAGCTGTATATTGTAAGTAGTTGTATATATATAGAAATAATTTCTAGCACTTTTTATCCCGCTATACAATATTATTGATTAATATTGCAATAGCTCAGTCAACCAGCACATGCTGTCAACTAAAGAGTTTCCGGTTCATGAGGTCATGGGTTTGAATCGCAACCAAGACATCTGGTTTTTCCTTCTTTTTTTAAACATAATTCATTTTATTTACATTGTAAGTTACCTTTCCTCGTTATATTTCTCTCTCAACGAATTACAAGTGTATTATTTTTGATAACAAAAAAACTCTAGCCACAATCATATAAAATCATTAATATTAATTGGTTTTACCCTATTCAAATGTATCAGAATCAAACATCTGTAAATGAAAAATCTAACTACACAGTATGGAACTTATGTAAATATACAAAAAGAAATAGAAACAAAATGAAACAGCCACGTATTTACCTTGAAAGCAAGTGCCAGCATCATGAAGCTCAAATAATCAGAAACTGCTCTACCTTGAAACCAAACCATGGGTTGTGCAAGAGACATCTTGAAGACATACTTCAATCCATTCATGTCCAGCGACAGCAGTATCATCGAGGATCCTTCATTGGCAATCATGTCAACAAATGTTTAAAGGTACATTTTCACTGGCCCAGGAAGCAGAATTCTGGAGAAACTAATACACAGTTTGCCCCTGCAGGATTTTCAATAAGTTTTCCAAAAAGCTGGCACATTCTGTAAACTGGCGAGAGGAACAACTTCAAAATCTCATCATTTTTTAATATGGATTCTTACTTTGTCTGGGTAAAGTATGTGTAGCTGGCAGAAATAACCATAGTATCCGCCGGACTTTGCCGGTTGCAGACCTCTAATGAAATCCTTGCTTTGTAACAGGAAGTAAATATCAAGAAAATCTGCAAAGCAGCAATTACCAAGATTCAAGCAGTGTGTCCTGAGCTTGTTTATGTTGCAAAAATCAACGAAGGAAAGTTCCAACCTCTCTTCGACACATTTGCAGAGTGCCACAAGGCATACCACAGTGCAGACACTGTCAGTACCGAAGAAATTGGTCAGCTTGGTTAGCAATAAATTTATTAGATACATGTAACTGATTTACAAAGATAAACATGTCTTTCTTACAACTGCTCAGTCCCTTGCTTTCTAATATAATTAGTCCATTACCATTGAAAATAAGGGCATATGTAGCAGGGTAGATACGGAAGATCGATTGCACGATAGGGTACACTACAATTACTTTCCTCCTCAAGTTCTGATGCTTGACAATATTAGATTGTTGCTGTAAAACAATTGGTAGTTTACCGTGGTATGTTCTTTCATTTACCATGTTTTGCATCATCACATAGTCATTTTTTGTGTGGATTCACTCAGGTATGGCACCATGAAATCCACAACCATTCGACCATGAAATGATGAAAAACGTGATAAATAAGGGTTAGCAATACTCCTTTAGGTTTTTTTAAATTACAAAATGTAGATGTTCAAAAAATATATATATAAACATAAGTTATGATTGAAGTTAGTGGTTTTTCCTTATTTTACAATTGCAGAGACGAATATTGCAAAGGTCCCTCTTCCGCACAACATTCCCTCAAGTAAGAATATTTCCAAAGCTCCATTTTCTAGAGCTTCACGTGGCAACCTGGATTCGAAAGTAGGTGTAGGTTTCCATGGAGAGCAAGGAGGAGAGTCAACACACAAGATGTTCAACACACTACACCACAATTTTAATGCTGTTCCAGAGGATTTGAGAAGACTGGGACTAATGATTAAGGAACATCTTCTGGAAGTTCATCCCTAAACCAGAGAGGCAGTGCCACTCATAAAGAAGAGGAGATGAAATGAAAAGTGGCTCATGCAGCTGAATACATTCCACACGTTTTCACGTGTCATATAAATCTGTTTCAAAAACCTTCCATTTCAAAGGAATAAGGTCTCTATCAATTCCACATCTGCGCATCCCCCCGGCACTTGTGGGCCATTTGACATTTTTGAATCAGAGCATTGCAAATACTCCAGTGGGGTCAGCTGTTCAGCTAAGCAAATATCCCACTGTAAGAGATTTGTTCCAAAGCGTCCCTTATCTCTTATAAACATTGATGTAAAATTCGCTATTTTTACTCGATCCATTTGAACAATTCCTATCCCAGAAACCTTTCTTTGCTGGTAGTGATAAATGCCCCACCACCAGGCTAGAAACTCAGTCAAATGCCAGGGAGAGGATGGGCAGGTTTGGAATTGATATGGAGACAAGAAATAAATAGCAATTATCTGTACACTGATGGCTTGTATGTCCTTTACTGGCGAATCCATCTCATTGAACGCAAATACTTGACGTAATCTTGAAGCAGCTCTTAAATCAATAAATACGTTTGTCTCGATTTGATTAGCCAGCTTTGTGCCAGTACCGAGCGTTTATAAGAATACAAAACTACCTTTGACCATTTTAAGCTTTGAATAGCTCTGTTCATGCTTCAGGGTTGTGCATACCAGGTTTTACGATAATCGTTGAGTGGGCGTTGGATATACCCGCGAAAAATAAGCACGCACTCGAATGACGCCAATTTAAATTTAAGCAGTGCGCATGCTCAGACTAAATTTACCACGCGAAACGGCCCTGCTAGAAGTAAAGATGTACAGCTAAGTTTCTGGACTTTGCAAACACTTTCGCACTTCTTATGTTTAAATAACGTCTTTCGAGAGTGTGTTTGTAATATCAATACGAACAGGCCGAGCTAGGCTGCTAGACTCACTGAAATCCTTTACACATTGCTTACAATTATATAGTTTTTCTCCAGTATGTGTTCCAATCTGCTTAGCTAAGCCACCATGTCGACTGAGATCCTTTCCACACTGCTTACAATTATATGGTTTTTCTCCAGTGTGTGTTCGAATATGGTCAGCTAGGTGACCAGATTGTCTGAAATCCTTTCCGCATAGCTTACAATTATATGGTTTTTCTCCAGTATGTATTCGAATATGCTTAGCTAGGTTACTAGATTGACTGAAATCCTTTCCACATTGCTTACAATTATATGGTTTTTCTCCAGTATGTATTCGAATATGCTTAGCCAAGTCACCTGATCGACTGAAATCCTTTCCACATTGCTTACAATTATATGGTTTTTCTCCAGTATGTATTCGAATATGCTTAGCCAGCTCACCAGAATGCCTGAAATCCTTTCCGCATAGCTTACAATTATATGGTTTTTCTCCAGTATGTATTCGAATATGCTTAGCTAGGTTATCAGATCGACTGAAATCCTTTCCACATTCCTTACAACTATATGGTTTTTCTCCAGTGTGTGTTCGAATATGCTCAACTAGGGCAACAGATCGAATGAAATCCTTTCCGCATAGCTTACAATTATATGGTTTTTCTCCAGTGTGTGTTCGAATATGGTCAGCTAGGTTATCAGATCGACTGAAATCCTTTCCGCATTCCTTACAATTATATGGTTTTTCCCCAGTGTGTGTTCGAATATGGTTAGCTAGTTCACCAGATTGACTGAAATCCTTTCCGCATAGCTTACAATTATATGGTTTTTCTCCAGTATGTATTCGAATATGTGCAGCTAGGTTATTAGATCGACTGAAATCCTTTCCACATTGCTTACAATTATATGGTTTTTCTCCAGTATGTATTCGAATATGCTTAGCTAGGTCACCAGATTGACTGAAATCCTTACCGCATAGCTTACAATTATATGGTTTTTCTCCAGTGTGGGTACGAATATGCTTAGCTAGGTCACAAGATTGACTGAAATCCTTTCCGCATACGTTACAATTATATGGTTTTTCTCCAGTGTGGGTACGAATATGCTTAGCTAGGCCACGAGATTTACTGAAATCCTTTCCACACTGCTTACAATTATATGGCTTTTGTACAGTGTGTGTTTGAATATGCTTTGCTAGGTTACCAGAATGACTGAAACATTTTCCGCACTGCTTACAATTATATGGTTTTTCTCCAGTGTGTGTTCGAATATGGTCAGCTAGGTTATCAGATCGACTGAAACATTTTCCGCACTGCTTACAATTATATGGTTTTTCTCCAGTGTGTGTTCGAATATGGTCAGCTAGGTTATCAGATCGACTGAAATCCTTTCCGCATTCCTTACAATTATATGGTTTTTCCCCAGTGTGTGTTCGAATATGGTTAGCTAGTTCACCAGATTGACTGAAATCCTTTCCGTATAGCTTACAATTATATCGTTTTTCTCCAGTATGTATTCGAATATGTGCAGCTAGGTTATTAGATCGACTGAAATCCTTTCCACATTGCTTACAATTATATGGTTTTTCTCCAGTATGTATTCGAATATGCTTAGCTAGGTCACCAGATTGACTGAAATCCTTACCGCATAGCTTACAATTATATGGTTTTTCTCCAGTGTGGGTACGAATATGCTTAGCTAGATCACAAGATTGACTGAAATCCTTTCCGCATACGTTACAATTATATGGTTTTTCTCCAGTGTGGGTACGAATATGCTTAGCTAGATCACGAGATTTACTGAAATCCTTTCCACACTGCTTACAATTATATGGCTTTTCTACAGTGTGTGTTTGAATATGCTTTGCTAGGTTACCAGAATGACTGAAACATTTTCCGCACTGCTTGCATTTAAATAGTTTATCTATAGTTTCAGTCGGGAAATGCGATCTTACATGTACATTTACATCTCTTAATTTACTAATTTTCTTGTTTCTTTGTTTGCACTGGGAAAATTTTTCATCATTATGTTTACTGCGGTGGCTGAATGTCAATGGATTAAGTGTTTCTGCCGAGTTTGTTGAAACAGACAGACTAATTATCTTCATTACCGTGGACTTATTCTTGGCAGTACAATCCTTTGTGTTATTTAATACACCATTAAATTCTTCTGGTTGTTCTGTTGGCATTCGCATGCATGATACAACATCTGTTGTCTTCACACTCTTCTCTTTTCCAAGTGTGACTGATGTATTTCCGAAGTTCCTGTTGACCAAACTCTTGTCGTTTTGGCAAACCTCCGCTCCATGAATCACGTTGACAGGTCCTGATTTGGTACTGTCCTGTAATTCCAGAATTTTATCCAAATTATTATCTCCTATGCCATTTTCATTGGCTGCAAAGAGTTCGACAGCTTTGTTATTAGATGCAGGTTCTTGCTCTATACTTTCTGTTGGTGCACATCTTGATACCAGCGTTGCAGTTACATGGGGTAGACAAGACGTTCTGACTAATTTGTCTTCAGGATGTTCCTATGTATTAAAGAATACAGGTACAATGAATGAATCATCTGACTCAGCACCAATATCTTGGACGTACCTCGTCCTTATTTAAAATGTTAACAGTACCATTTTTAAGAGAAAAATGTATTGCAGACAACGGATCATGAATTAAACAAACAAACAAACACGTTAATAATAAAAACAAAATTATCTTTAAATGAACTGTAAATTTATTGGCCAAACATGTAAAGGGTGAAGTGCACTTCCAAGTGGCAAGCTTCTTTAACCCTTTGACTCCAAGCGCACATATAGGCGCGCTCCCATATATGGTGAACACGTTACTAGAGAAATTGACACATAAGGGACATTGATGACCCAGACTCCCTCGGTTTGAATGTACAAAGAGCATTTTACATTTGTCCGCCATTTTGAGCGAGTTTTTAGATTCCTTTTTCGTTATTTTATTAACTAATATTCCATTTCAATTAATTGGGGCTTTAAACATGGTGGCAAGGTTTTACTATCTTGAAGAAATTCTGGGTAAAACAGTGATAACTCACTTGGAAGTAGTTCGGAGAAATAAAGTGACGAAGATCAAGACATCGATGAGGCATAAAACTGAAAATTCAAATTCTAGTGACGATTTCTCCCACCAAAGGACGCCATCAAGTTGTACGCCTCGTATTCGTCCTCGGGTACAGAACCAGAGGAAAACAATTCGGTAATTAGCGCTTGGATTGAACTGAAGAGAGTCGGATGAGTTTGTTCAAGTAGATTATCCAGTGGTTACAGGACCAGAGGATGGGCCTACGCATGACTTTGATTTGGACAGTGAGTCAATTGTGTTATATGACATTTGATCAATCGCATCTTATACTTGATATATTGTAGATACATGTAGTCATTGTTATTTTGCTTGAATATTTTAATCTTTTAATATATTTCTATATCATGTGTTGGTTTAGACCAGCGTACAATTTCTAATTCACATTTGGATTGCAGTATCAATTTTTTTTTCAGCATAAATTAAAAGTAGAAAAAAAAAGCTCGTTTCTTTCTATTTTTTTCCAGCCATTTTTAATATCTACAAATGTCACTTTGCTAGTAAATAATTAACCACACAAATAATACGTATTTGTAATCGGCAACTATTCTAGTTTTAGAAAATGTATGGTTATGTAGCCTTTGAATTAAAGAAACAACCTTTTTGAACGTGTTTTTGAAGGTACGTGATTTTAATTAAAAATACTAAAAAATGTTCGGTCTTAAATAACATTATCATTGGCACATTTTGTTTTGTTAAATTTTTAGATGAACATTGGGCATGCATGATGGAGCCTAATGTTATACTGTTAGCGGGGACTTTGTGGCTGGCTACGTGGTGGTCTCAACTGCAATCGCAAAATACAACTCAGGGCTCGGATCTAATTCATGGCTCGATCTGTATCTTTACCTAATATTGTTTTAGCTGGTCAACATATTCCATCTGAACACAAGGTTAACACTTCCAAGGGATTGGTTCATAGATTTACGAGTGCATTACCTGTCAATGACATTCCTTCAAGGATATATTTACACTTTCTTGGCTTTCAAGCATGTTTTAAACGCAATAAACTTGCATCTCATTACAATACAATGCTTCCATTATCCAAATCGACGAAACATGGCTTGGTTTGCGAAAATATTTACAGTTGACCTCACTGTACTTGTGGATATTGCAAGAAACCCTGGACCTGTACTCGTCTCCATGGTGACTAGTACAGGCAATCTATCCTGTCACCCAGGTGCTGTTAGCATAGTGTTCTATTCGTAGCATTCCCTTTCACACTCGCTAAATAAGAATGGGAGAAACCCGACCGTGTTCAGGTAGAGTGGAAACATAGAAGGAGATGTAGGAGGGAGGAAGGGAGTAAAAGGGATGAATGTAGACTGCTGGCAAGTCCCTTTTACTGTGCAATTATTTTAGAATGGCTAAACATGGTTCCAGATGGCTAACGATGGCTTGACATAGTACGCAACTGCCGATTTTGTACCGATCATTAAATTGCCCGTCAGCCCAGCAATGGGAAATACCATTGGTCAGTTTTTGCAGATCTGTCAGCGGCTCATCAAAATGACACGAGTCAGTATAATAATCACAGTCGAGTGAAAAGCTATGCCGTTCATGTAAGTGAAACAATTTAATACTAGAGATTGCTGCCCTTAAATGAGCTTCTAGATCGCCTGACTTAAAACACTACATTTGCAGTAACCTGCTCATTCTTAAGCACCCCATGCTTGGTTTAAAGTGCCTATAACCCCAAAAATAGTTTTTTTTTGAATTGAAACTTAAAACCATTATTTAGAACTTAAGGCAAAAATAGGAGGCTAAAACTCAACAGTATATTTTTTACGGCGTTTCAAAGTTGAGAACCAGAACATGTGGCCGTCAGTTTTCAATTCCCTTTGGGAGCCTGGAGACCAGTGGCCTGTGGCGTGTGTGTAGTCAGGCGTTCGTTCAATCCTATACAAACGTCTCTTATTTCTGCGACTCTTGCAAGCTCACCACATGATAAATATCCAATGAAATATCACCAAACTTGGTAAATTTACTAATTTCGTTGTGCTCTTTCTTGTGATGGAGTTTATTTCCTATTGATTAGACTATAATAGGACGTTTTTCCTTTTTGAATTATTTTTCTTATTCAGATTTTCCAACTCCTTTGAGAATACCAAGACAATAGTCGAAATTAAAGGAACAAAAGAAACCGTGCAAAGGATTCTGGTAGTTGTAGTAAAATGCGCCCGATTGACGTCATAATTCCAGGCCCTCACCAAGACTCGCGCTGACTTCCAACTGGAAACAGGAAGCCCAAAACGGATGTTTTCGCTAACTTTGACGCCAGTAAAATCGTCGAAGTTTAGTTTTTTCACTTTAATTTTTTCGAATTCTTTGTCAGGGCGCTATACAGAATAGACGTCAAAAATATTGTTTTGGGGGTTATTGGCACTTTAAAGACCCTTTAGCACGCCCCGTGATACTTTGCGTGAAACCAGTGTTTTTGTTCATCGCGCAGAATGGCGCGACACATCCAGGTATTTTATTAGATGTAGGAGCGCTAAATTCAAAGCCTACACAATGAATAACGATGCAAACAACAGAGGAATTGGACTAAAAGGCTTAAGTGAACTAGTAGTTTTGCTTATTTATTGTTAAATGAAATTTGCTAGAGGTTAGGTACTACCTGGCTTTTGAAGAAGAGATATCAATGAACAATTTCCACCCAATTTCAACTTATTTGAGTGAGTATAAGCATTATCGGTTGGACCATGAATTTTGGGTTTTTTAACCGTTTCTACAGTGGAATATTCACTTTAGCTCACTTTGAGGCCAATTTTCTCGCTAACAATCGTGTTTTCTACTTAGGTACCACCTGGAAAAGTTAGTTTAGTATGTTACTTACTACCAGCCGTTTTTTCATAGTAATCTGACCAGTATTAGTATTATCGAAATCAATATTTCCAAGCCATGTCTTAAAACCTCGAATTCGCCTCCCGTTTTGAAGTTTGAATATTCCCACGGGACTTCTCTTGGGCTCTCTAACTCCTCCTTCACGAACAATAGCACACCCGCCGCATGATTAGCCATTGAAATTGACACAGAACCAAAGCTCAAAATTATTGTTAAAATAACACTTGCGCGTCATGAGCAAATCTTGAGCTTACGTTTAAATTAGTTCAAGCTCCAAAATGAGACGTAACTCATGTTCGTACGTACTCTAGAAGTATTTAAAAGCTAAAAAAATCGCCCAGCCGAGTTGGCGGCAAAGTACTTTCAAACTGAAGCTGAGTAAAGGCAACCGCGACAAAACAAATCTTAGTGAGCATTAAATAAAAACTATAAACTTAGCGCGTCAAAAGCAAATTATAACGTTGTATTCAGAATAATCCAAGCTTCAAATTGAGACGTTGCTCATGTTCGTACGTGCTCTAGAAGTATTTAAAAGCTAAAAACATCGCACCGGCGATCTCAAAGTTATAACTTTCTTCGTTTTATACGATTCATAGGAAAAAAGGTAAACCAACACAATTCTATAATTTCTCAGAGAAAACTAAGCGGCGATTCGAATCATGGATTTAACCCAAAACTTTTACAAAACTTTTGAATTGATAAGTTTTAAGTCTGTATCTGTGTAATTGGCCCACCAAGGAAATAACAAGATCGAACAGACGAAAGGCTTTGCTTTTGAACTTCAGGGGCGGTAATGACAAATGGGCTTCTGATATAACATTAGTTAGTGGGATGACCTTCTTTAACGAGCTTTGGGAGTCCACTATTCCCATGAAGCGAGCAGTTGACATTGATTGACATGTGTTTCATGTGATGTGGGAGTAGAGTATTCCCAAACCGATTTGTCAAAAGCCAATCACAATCGCTTTCCCGCAGAATAATTAGCAAAGTTATAATTATTCCGTCCTCACTCTAACCTCTCGGCCGTAAGTACATGTCGCCGAGAACAATAGAATTCTGCGCGATGTTTGAATTAGTGTTCACTGACTGTGACGCGACGAGCGCCTAATTCAACAAGTAACTCAACATCGGTCAAAATTCTATGAAACTTTACACTGTTATTTTCAGGGAGTTATTTTTACTCTAGTAAGTGTGTTAAAATAACTCTAGTGTGGAGTAACATTTTTGGTGTTAGTTTCACTCCAGTAAAGGAGTTCATTTAACTCCCACTTGGAAATTTAAATTTAATATACTATCTATTGGAGTCAATGTAACTCCCTCAAAAGAGTTATTGCAATGCTTGAACATTTAACTCCAAGCTAGAAGTTGTTTTTGCTCTTGTCATTTCAGAGATAGAGTTGAAATTATTCCCAATTTGGAGTAAAATTTAAGGAGTTGAAATCACTCAACCAAAGTAGTTGAATTAACTCTACCTTGGAGTTAACTAAAAGCTCTTTGAAACCACATAAGCATGAAGTCAAGTGTTCTGAGCTGATTCCTATGCGGTAGACCACAACGAGTGGGTAAAACATAAAGCAGAGTCCGGAAATTTTCTCAGATACGGAGAACTATTTAAATAGTCTCTACTTTGTGAGGAAATTAGCATGTAAATTGCTTGTACATTAATAAATGAAAAATATACTATAGTACAAAATAATTGCGTTCGACGAAAGAGAACGCCATCTTAATCTGGTGTCCGTTGGGTTCCCTGTGTCTCACAGGCAAGAGAAATCGAGAATTTTGTTGTGGTCATGTATCTTTTTTTCGTCATTTTGAATAAATTAACCTCGTTCTGGCGCGTGAAAATGTGCACGCGGTCGTTTGGAATCGTTGCGCTGTGGTTCACTCGGTAAGTAGAGCGGTTTTCAGTTGAGTGTTGTGAAACCAAACGCAAATTACCCACAGCCAGTCAATCATAGGAGCGAGTAATCACAAGTAACTCATAAATGGCTTCCCTGTGAGCCAATGACAAACCAAACCAAAGCCAAAACCAATTTGCGTTTGGTTTTACTTTGGATTCTGATTGGTTGGTTTACTTTCTCAGCCAATAGGAGAGCTTAGTAAACGCAAAACCAAAACACTTCTGACACTCAATTGAAATCCGCTCTAATATAACATTTCTTCAATTAAATGCAATGTTGCCAAAAAAGTTCATAGGTACGATTTATCAAAGCCTTAGAAAAGTGTGTACTACTTCTGGGCCATTTCCAAAACCCCATTTTCGAGCTACAACAAGCAAACACAGTCCGTGTTTAATAGTACAGTAATTTGATAAGCTGCTTCCTTGTTATACAAGTTGTATAAATTATTAGTGAAAACATTTAAAACTTTACACCCACAATTAAAAATAAGAGTCCGTCTCTTATTATCAACAGTGTAGTCCAGAACACTGAAGCAATCTTTCAGTCTCCAAAGGGTTTTTTACTACAGGTAGCCAAAAACATTATGTCGAACGCACTTTCATAATCTATGATTACTTCTAGTATTATGAAAATAGTCCGGTCTATTCCGCAGGGGTCCGCAGTTGTTCTGCAAGTACAATCGCGTCTACTGATACACGAGTAGAGACTGGTAACTATAGTACAGTTAATCGGTCAGCGGCAACGCTACGACGCATGCTCTCACGAGTTATATCAGGTTTCGGCGGTCGAATGAACTTTACCGGTTCCACGACGAAACTAAGCTCTTTCTGAGCGGTATTTTACCTACAACTTGGATGGATTTACAGAAGGTTGGCTAGTTTACGAGTTTTGGAACCAAGCTATGAACTCATCAAGACGTCGTTTGGATCCTGAATGGCTATTTATGGGCTGTTATGTTTTGTGGAAAACGAAAGACTATAATACAGTTCGAGATGATAGACGCCAGATGCCAGATGGTAAGCCTAAAGTAATTCCTAATTTACTTACTAGTAGATTATGTTCATCAGTAGGTGCCTTAATAATACTAATAAAAAGTAAATGAGTATTTCATGGACGAACTAACTATGCCAAAACGATGTATATGCATGTGGCCCAGGGTCCAACTGCTTGGTTTCCGTTTGCTTTCTGTCGCCTTTATAAATCTGCGACCGAGCAGAGTGAAAACATGAAGTGTCGTTACAACTTAAATACACATCAGCGACTCGAATTAACCATCTAGTTACAATCTTAGGACATTGCGTTGTGTTTGAGTATAGTACTAACTTAACAAGGACGTTTCTAAAACTCATGAGCTTTCTTTACTACAGTAAACCTACCCGACATGTCAAATGAAAAGGTAAACAAAATCCAGATGAGTTTTGTGCTGTACTGTTGACACACATCTGTCCTAAGCTAATTTTAGCCTTCAAGTTTAGGCATTCGCAAAAGGCTGAGCAATGGAACCTGAACGTGTAGTTTTGCTCGTTTCTCTTCTTTTACTCATTATATATGCTCACTAGGAGAGCTAACAGAATTCGCTTCATTTTAATGTTTGTTGATGTATATTCCTTCAAGGCAAACTTGCCAATTGCAGTTAACTCTATCTATTGTTTTGAGAATATTTTTCAAGTTCAATTCGGAACTCACTTTGTACAGGCTTTATACACACGCTAAGCAGGGGCCGACTCAAGGATGGTTCGAACGGAGACGTATCTATCGTAACCCGCTCTGGAAAAAAAGACTTCAGAGTTTCAAGTGTTACTTTTGACTATATTTGTGGACTTGTTGAATCAGACTGACTTTGTGTACGTAACTAATGCCGCATACATCGGCGTGCATGTATGTGTAATGTGCCTTTTAATTTACTGATCCCTTCTTTGCGTTCCAATCTGCAGGCTTTGTGCCTCTGTAACCGAAATGACTCAATTAGAAAGAGGTTGAAGAAAGTAAGATTGCAGTGAACAGAGTGAATTGCTGATTGAATATCACAGTTTTTCAGTAACCAAAATTCATGATTAGTTTTGAATGGCAAGTACAAAAAAATATGTTAGATGAAAAGAAAATACATGCAAACGTGCCTTGAATTTACTGCTACATCCCTGTCACTGTACACCGAAGAAACTAGCTCATGAGGCTGCCGATGCATGTTAAAATCCTCCTAACACTGATTGTGTGAACGCAAGGACTGAACGGGAATATTTCTACTTCTGTGCAGAGTACGTGATTGCACTTTTCTGATAAAAGCTTAAAAAAAGTTCATGTCACCTAAATCAACAAGGTTTAGATTTACTCCGAGATATACCCACCCTTTTCAGGTAGGTTTACTGCAGTAAAGTTTCTTTTCATCCTCCTTTCTATCGTAACTAACCAGAGTTGAGTTTACTAGTAACGGTAAACTACGAAAAGGGGGTCACATTCGAAAAAGGGTTTACTACAGTAAATAGCGCTTTACTGCAGTAAACTTTGGCGAGTGTGACCTCAGCCAATGTCACGGAAAATGGCCACATGCATATAAACTTGTTTTTCCTTGCCAAGTAGGAAAAATTATTTCCAGGCCTGCTTCAGGAATATGGAACTATTTTTTTTTCTAGCGCTCTGGCAAGTCCAAAATAAGTTAGTTCTATATCCACAGTTGGTTCATCCTGGCAGCAGTTGTCTGCCTGAGCGATTCAGGGATGTAGAACTAATTTTTTCTTGCACTCCGGCAAGTTTTCCTGAGAAAAGCCTGCTGAAAGCTGTCATAATTAAAGGGATTAGAGAGAGCAAGCTGCATCTAATTGATAGGAATGTAGACACTGGGCATCAGTTGGGGGTAATATGGTTACTCTAAGAGGGTCAGGCTCATTATGGTCAGACTGGTCTCAGTTAGATGTATCAAATTAAGACTTGTTATTGGTACTGTTGTAGAGTGACGTATAGTTCTGTCAAGATCTTTGAGCTGGGTATATTTAGCAAAGTGACCATAACACATGAGATCTTAGAGTTGAATATTACCAAAGTGACTGTATCAATTATATCATACTCTAAAAATAGTGCCATTATATTGTCAGCCCTCAAAATTAAAAACAACATACATGTATTAGTCACCATTTTAATAGCAATGTCCAGACTCCAACTTCTGTAAACACAAAACTAATTCAATGCTCTATTTTTTTCCTGTAGGATGAGGAATATTAATCAATCAATTTATTGAAGATACCAATTCAAGCTCCTGGGTCACTTGGCTGTGGGGACTTGATCCCCTTTACATTGCAGTAGAGGGGTTGCCACTTAACACATTAGGTCCCAGAAGCTGGTTTGTTAATTCAGTAGGTTTCCTTGTACATGTAGCATAATGGATCCCTCAAGGGCTTGGTTATGCAAAAGGATTGACCCTAGTGCTAGGATCTGCAGTATTGATATATGTGAAATAGTATGGAGGTAATCGGCTAATGCTGTTGACACCCAATTCAGATCATGTGATGTAAACATATGCTACTCTGGGGAATTATTCCTTTTTACTTCTAAGGGATGGACCATTAGAAAAGTTATGGGGGGGGGGGGGGGGGGGGGATTCTGAAGCTGCATAAATTTTTTTTTACTCCAGTTTGCTGTTCAGCAATTTTTTTTGGGCTAAGATCTCATGCATGTTTTTTTTTGAAAATATCTTATGTACTAATCTATTCAATTTGGAATATTAAGTTATTCCAAAATTAGCTACCTTTGTACTTAATAATTCTTGTCCTAAGTAAACTTTAAGAGCCATGCCCATGTGAAAAACTTTTTTTTATCAGGGCTAGCGTGCCCATATTAAAAGTTATACTTTAATATTGATACCTATAAAAGTGTACAGTGGCATCACCTTGCACTGCAAGTGACTGTTTATGATTTAAGCTCATAGCGAGACCAGTGAAAATCCCATTCAAACATCTTTTTGAGACGAAAAGTTATGTAAATTTCTTGTGTAAATTACTCCTGCCTTTAATAGTGGATAAATCAAAGGATACATATGTGTACCTTGCACAAAAGAGTTGCTGCAACGAAAACACTGTGATAGAAGGAAACCATTTGGAGTTGATGGCATCCCTGTACATTTGTGCAGTCCCTGGCCTCTGCCTTGCCTCTCCCCCTCTCCATGTAGGATTTTTTCTGTGTTGCGGGCTGTGCATGAAAATTTTTTTTGATAATTTTCCCTTGTATGGATATTTTTTTTGAATTCCCCCACCCCCCATAACTTTTCTAATGGTCCGTCCCTAATCATAATGCAGTCATGCCTATCTGAATAAAATTAATTTTCAGAATCAATTCTCCAGAGTAATGTGTCTTTACATCACATAATCTGAATTGGGTGGCAACAGCATTAGCCGATTACCTCTATTACAATGAAGATACATGTAGCTCTCTTTCTAGGGTCAACCTCCCTTAGTGTAAACAGGCTCTAATGTTGTACTAACATGATTACCTCAGTTTACTTTGTTTTTCATGCAGTGACATCAAACCTCTAAGTTTCCTCATCAGCAAGCTTCAACTAAATCTCCCTCATTAACATGATTAAGGTTACTTTATACCTTCAGGATACAGATTAAAAGTGTTTTTATACTGAATAGAATAAGGGCTGTAGATGGGCAACCTATATACCAAAATGATCACTGATCAATTGTCTGTACGAATTTGTTAGATGTTGCTATGGTAATGTGTGTAAGGAAGAATAATTTACATTCACATCGGTGAATTTGAATTGAATGCAATGAGGATATAACATATACAGTACATCTGAAACTGCACAATAATGTAGAATAACATGGTCTTCTAATGTGTGTGTGAATTTTGCTTTAAGCGAAAGCTATGGCATTTTTTATTCACTTTGTATTGCCTTCCACTGATATTCACCTTCAAAGTTCAAATGACCATGAAATTTGTTTAAAGCAAAATATCAAAATTTGTGCACACACTTTAAATTTGAAGACTGTTACATGTACTTTGTAAACACCTAACAAATTAGTACAGTCAACACTAATTTATCAGTGATCACTTTGGTATATAGGTTGCCCATGTACAGCCCTTATTCTATTCAGTATACAACCATTACTGTAGTCTGTACCCTGAAGGTATATGGTACATGCATAATAAGCATGACAGAAAATTAGAGGGGCACTCTGATAAGGGAACATTGGAATGTCCCCTGGCACACCCAGGTTATGGTAGCCTGATTTTCAGACGGTCGAGGTCATCCACTCACTTCCTCCACTCACTCACTTCCTCCCCTCTGATGGACTTTGGCAGAAACAGTGTTCCTGACGTCATCCAATTTCGACCAATCAGAGCGAAGGTTTTATTTTTAGAGAACTGAGGTATGCGTGGAATGTCCAGTGGAGCCTACATGAAGGACAACCCAAATGGCGGACGATACAAACGGACTTGATATGGCTTTGGAGAAAGCGTGCGAAACTTTTGGCATTTCTGAATTACTTCCCGAACAGCAAAAGGCACTATTACCCCTCGTTTCCCAAAAGGACCTTGGCCATCACAGCTGCATCTATAGGCGACGACCAGGAACAGAATCGAGAGAGGAGAAATTATTTAGCCTTCTAGTACAGCTCGCCAGAATCACGCACTTTCCTGCACTGCAGAATTCTTATGTTTTACAGCTTCAAACTTATGTCGATTTCTCAGAACTAACCCTATCCTGTGTGAGTTGCTGTTTTTTTTTTGGGCAGCAGGAACTTTTTAAATAGGATTTTTCGTACAGTATTTCAAGCGCATGGTCACAACACTGATCTAACTACCGGATTTGTTGTACTTTACAATTTGTCAAAATCAAGACTGTTCAAAATTCTGATAACATAAATATTTAGGCGAATGTAATCCAACTTTTACCATGACATATTCACTATATGTGTTCACTCCTGTAAAAATTTCATGTCATTCCATGAAAGATTTAGTCTTCTTAAGGCGAAAAAGCTAAGATATTTCAGCTTTTAGGACAGCAAAATTGTAAAAATAAAGTGTTAAAAATTTTGCAAACATAAATAATTGCCCAAATGTCGTGAAACTATTACCATGACATACTCCGTATGTGTGTTCAATGCTGTAAAAAAATCATTACATTTCATGAAATATTTGGTTTTCTAATTGCCAACATTCTAGGAGACATTACATTTTAATACGGCATACAAAGTGGTCGAGGAAGATTAATGATTTTCAAAAGCCCGTAGCTAGTAGATTGATAAACATCGCGATATCGATAGCGCTTCCTATCAGATTTTCCCGGTACATGTCTGAGTACAACATGTTTCTCCACGTTCTGTTTCTATAAGTTTGAAGCTGTAGAACACATTCTGCAGTGCATGAAAGAGCCGTGATTCTGACGATCTGTAGAAGTTGTAGAAGACTATATCATTTCTCTCCTCTCAGTTCTCGACCTGTTCGTCGCCTTATAGATGCAGCTGTGGTAGCAAAGGTCCTACCGGTTAACGAAGTATAATAACGGCTTTCTCTGTTCGGTTAATAATTCAGAAATGTCGAAAGTTTCGCACGCTTTCTCAAAAGCCATATCAAGTCCGTTTGTATCGTCTGCCATTTGGCTTCACCTTCATGCAGGCTGCACTCTTGAGACATTCCATGCATACCTCAGTTCTCTAAGAATGAAACCTTCGCTCTGATTGGTCGAAATGAAACAATGACCAGAACACGGTTTCTGTCAAAGTCCATCAGATGGGGAGGAGGGAGTAAGTGAGCGAACGTCCTCGACCATCTTAAAATCAGGCTAAGGTTATGGCCCCTAGGAGAGCACAATGCAAACCAGCTGCAAACCAGCAACAGAGAGCTTGTTCTAGACCCCCAGAAGCGTACCGTGATTTGAATACACGTTCTGATTGGCTTTTAAAAATGCTTTTTCTTACATGTCTTCTAACTGGCTATTTTGAAATGACTAGATCGTCACGCCATGCAATAGCTCCAACAGCTGCTTACATCAGCACAACATTCCATTCCCCATTTGTCTAGACCAATTACAGTATACATGTACAAATTAAATTAGCAACGACTCGCTTTTGTCGGCATTTTATACGAGCTCACTAGTTCAGACTCAAAATAAATGAGTTCTTCCAAAATATTTCTTATTTCTTGATAAAAGCTAAGAACAGGATATATACGAAGCTGTTTGAACCGATTCTACATCCATATTTATGAAGTTTAGCCTCTGTATTTCCACTAACAATTTCCTGCCAGACGAGTGTTCTGGTGCAAGTGGTTCTTGGATTCTGGGGAGACTAACTGGTGACAGTTGAACATGTAACAAAAAGCATTTTTAAAAGCCAATCAGAACGCATAGTCAAATTATGGTACGCTGCTGGGGGTCTCGTACAAGCTTTCTGTCACTGGTTTGCAGACTGAACCTGGGTTTAGTTCGGATGCGACACAGGCTAGTTACCCTGTACCCTTCCCATTATATGGCTTCTTCATGTTGCTTCTATGTGGGATATGGTACTTAAAACCAAAATATGTAACTTAATTATAAAACTCCATGCATGCTCCTTAAATATTTAGTCAACCACATGTGCATTGTATTTTACTGTTATTCTTCTCATAAAGAATGTACTTTTCCCCAGGGTAATTCATTCAATGGCCCTCAATCAAGCACATAAAGTTTTCGAAAGTAACCCAACTGAAATGTTTTGTAGTTTATACAAGTACTTCTCGGAGCTAGTTCGGTTCCTTGGTTATTCATGGTATTACAAACTAATCATTAAATTTTAGGAGATTAGTTACTAAATTTCCCTTTGGGCTTTGGGAGGATTTGTAACAGCCACAGGCAGAGGGACCTTTACAAACATCCATTGGCTTGCGGGGAAATTTAATCACTGATCTCCTGAAATGTCATGCAATTACTTACAATAATGTCTATTTATTTTGTGAGGCAGCTGTTCTAAATGAAGCAAAGAATAGAGTATGCTGTGAGCAGAGCCTTCTTCAACTTCACGAAAAGAAAAGGCTGTGAGGCATTCATGTTTTTCTTTGCTTAATATTTTGGGCTTGACAAGCCTGTTAAAATCGGTTTATCACCGTGCTGATTCTGGACCAAACCTGGGCCCACTGCAACAATGCCGGATGTAGGTGACACAATGGAGTGAGTCTGACACAAGATAAAAACGTTGCCGCATGCTCAATAAGAGTACAACACATACTGCAGAGCCTTCCTTTCTTCTCGCTTTTCGTGGAGTCGAAGAAGACATTGCTTGTGGGGTAAGAATACAGTATAGTTAATAATATATTCTCTATCATTATTCCCTATCATCCTTATATAATATTTACCTTTGTAACCAAGAGTGTAGAAGCCGGAAAAGAAAACGATTGATAGGTTGTAAAAACTTGTTAATTGAAGTTATTTTGATGACACTCACTATGAGTAAGTGTTTCCTAACGAGAACAACAATTATTATAGACCAGTGTGTACTGAAAATCTGTACCAGTAGTTTATTTTGAGTATAGTTTATATATATATATTGTTTGAGTTAAATATCATTCTGCATCAAAGTAATCCAAAGGGAAATGCATGCATACATGTTGCTTTAAAGTAAATATTTCTATTTTATACACACATATATTCTTGTAAATTTGCCCATATCTATTATATTAAAATATGTACTTAGACATACAATTGTGTTCAGACTTTGATTTTAATGTTAAATTTTATTTCATTTGGGGGTAAAAATGGTTGGGTTTAGTTTTTCTCCAATCAGATTTGTTTACTCCTACAAGAGTAAACTTTACTCTTATTTGGGAGTGTTATTAAACTCCAAAACTGAAGTTAAAATGCTGGAGTTAAAATAACTCTAGTAAGGGGATGGTCCTGAACCTTTTTCTAGTACTCCACTTTCAGAGTGATTTATACTCCACATTAGAGTTAGTTCTACTCCAATTTTAGAGTTACATTAACTCCAAACTGGGGGTGTTTTTACTCCAAAATAAGAGTTAAAATACTTAGTTAAAATACAGTAAGGGGATGGTCCTGAACCTTTTTATTTTACTCAGGATTTGGAGTCGATACAACTCCCTGGAAATAACAGTGTATATAAACGGAAATAATGCCTAGTTTAAGAAATAACTAAAGCCCTAAAATCGATTCAGCGTTGAAAGCTGAGAGTTATTCATTAATCAAACATCCACAAAGGTAGAACTTGGAAGAGAACTTGATGCACAACGTTTAATTATTCAGCGCGTTCTTGGATTTTAAAACTGGTGCATGAACACTTATATGCATTTCATACGAGATTATAGAACGCAAACAGTTCGATTCTTGATCAAATACACATCTAACTAATAATCTAGATGAGGAATAAGTCAAGCAACAACATACAGCAATAGAAAATCAGTAGCAGCAATAAGTTTATTTGCTCGCTGAGGAGAATATTATAAGTGTGTGTACTGACCGATCGCTATACTGACAAAGTATTTGCGTTGACTTGACTTCGGTTTGAACACTTACGAGCTACTAAATATCGGAATTAGTAGCACGGATACAACGGAGGAACGGCAAGGTATTCTTTGAGTTTATCCACTGATATACACGCAACTAGGAAACGAAACCACGAGTTTTACAAATGTACTCAGAAAAGCAAGAACGCAGAGTACTCTCCAAACTCACCGCAGTTGCTTGTGTTTCCCTAACTGAAAGATCGAAGAAATATCGGTGAATGATCTTCTTTCTTCTTACCTTCTTTTTAGGAAGGAAGACAGACCGTGACAATTTTCTCGGCATTTGTTCTTCGCTGGCGCTATCTCGGATTTGCTAGGCTGTTGGATGTCACAAAAACTGTCAACACATTTTGGTTCAATATTTAAAAGAATGCCCAAAATATGTTCTTAACTCTTTCGTGTCCGATCGTGTGTGAGCTCAATTGGTGAAATCCTGAGTGCTAACTTACGGTGGCCCACAAGTATCACGGCAAATGTTTCAAGTGAACATCAAACAATTAAAAATAACATCAACATTAATTTTGCTTCAGCCCCAAAACCATCACGGCAAAAGTGTGTGAACACCCACGGCAAAAGTGTGTGAACACCCACGGCAAAAGTGTGTGAACATCCACGGCAAAAGTGTGTGAACACCCACAGCAAAAGTGTGTGAACATCCACAGCAAAAGTTTCACGGCGGAAGTTGTTTTTCCGGCGGAAGTGCGTTCGACGCAACCGGCAACCCTCGTTCCCAGGGGTGGGGGAGAAGGGAAAGAAGGGGGGGGGGGGGGGGGGGAGAAGGGAAAGAAAGAAATGAGGGCCTGACACAAATCCATTCACTGGCTCGTGTTCAACATCCAGAATCTGGATGTTCCGCTGATTGGATTAAAAAACGAAAGACTCAAAACCGAATGTGAACGCGAGCTTCACGGCCGTGAACACTGCACTAGCGAACTGAAATCTCTCTTTTACGGACTATTTAAATGGATTTCATAAAAGCAGCTGCTTAACATTTCTTACCAAATATTATTCTTAAGCGTGCACAAAAACTGTCTCAAACGCATATAATTCTCAAAAGAAACTGGAAAACCTGCAGAGTGTTACTGGCAGGAATTTTATTACAATCTTCTTACGTAGCACAAAACAGATGAAATATAAATACCACATACTAAACTCCAAAAATTTCTTTACAGAGATCGAAAAATCTGGCCAACACTTCAAAAATTCGTGATGACAGTTATGTTAATCTCTGAAAACCTAGTGTAGATGCACAAGTGTAACTGTAATAACTAAATAACATTAAATATATATCTAATTTAGATATTAATTATGGTGCTGGTGAATTTCTATAAATAAGAGCAGGTGGGTTTCAGAAAGAGCTAGTAATAATATTATTGAATCCGAGTTTAATACCCTGCTAGACAGATTCCTTGGGTATAATTTGAGTGTTAGCCCTAATTTGTTGATTTTAATTGTTCTCATCATAATCGTTTGGCATGGCAAACACAAGAACTAATGGGGAGCTGAACGTCTCTGATGAGTTCTTTATTCAAGGAATACAGTTTACCTTGGCATTCTATTGCTTGACGATGATCCACTGTTCCTTTATGTCTTTCCCATTCACAGCATTCGCAAGATTCGCGGTTAAAGACTCCATATTAAAACTCGTAAGCACAACTTCGCTCGTGATTTTCAACACGGGTGCAAGCACGAAAGCATGGGGTGCAAAAGACAGGAGATAGAATAAACAATAAACTCCTTATGTTGAACTTTTGAGGCTTAACTTTTACTTCTCCATCTTAACTTTGTCAAAATACCAGGCCGGAAACGTTTGTTGTTGACAAAATGGTTTCAACAGGGAAGAGTGCAGGACAGGAAGTTGGAGGCCGCGCGTGCGCAATGCGTTTTGCCGCGGTGTCTCTCCCGCCATCTTGACTTTTGAGCAGGTAAGGATCTAGGACTGGAGGCTAATTTCGGCTCACTTCCGCCGTAAAAACCACTTCCGCCGTGAAACTTTTGCCGTGGGTGTTCGCACACTTTTGCTGTGGGTGTTCACACACTTTTGACGCGGGTGTTCACACACTTTTGCCGTGGGTGTTCACACACTTTTGCCGTGGGTGTTCACACACTTTTGCCGTGGGTGTTCACACACTTTTGCCGTGGGTTTTCACTGACTGTTGCTGTCGGTGTTCACAAACTGTTGCCATGGGTGTTCACAAACTGTTGCCGTGGGTGTTCACACACTTTTGCCGTGGGTGTTCACTGACTGTTGCTGTCGGTGTTCACAAACTGTTGCCGTGAATTTGCAGTGTCGTGTCGTCAAACTTTTGCCGTCGGTGTTCACGAACTGTTGCCGTGATACTTGTGGGCCACCGTACTAACTCAACCCTCCCCCCTCAGTTCAAGTTTGGCTAGCCCGGGGCAGTTAAATACTGCTGACCTTTTAAGCCGAGGGCTCAAACTTTCTCCACAATGCCATTCGGGTGAATTCTACGAACTGGTTGACGGTTAGGCTCGGTTTCCAGCCGTGTGGGTTTCGGTGAGCCCGCGATCCTCTCCCCTCTCACGGCTGGGCGCGCGAGCTGAGGCATTGTCGGTTTTTAGCCAATCAAAACCTTGCCACTCAAATCCTGTCGCTGAATGTATTTGCATAATTTATATATATTGTAAACCTTTCAAAGCCGGGCCAGAAGCTTTGGTTGCTGTTCCAAAATGCGTTTAAATTTGCTTTGGAAAAGTTTGCTTTCGAATAATTCAAGGATTCACACAAGGAAGTAATAAGAGAGTTAGTTTTGGGTGAAGACACTGTGTCAGTACGCACCGGGTTGGAAAGTCACTTGGGAAACCGTCGCTTGTTGTACCGAGCTCGAAGGTCGCGAAACCCGTAAACGTTCAGTCATTTCTTTGCCTATGCAAGACCAGGTAGCCATTCCTACTTCAAAGAAAATTAGTGCTGCCTTTATTGGAGAAGAAAAGACGGACGACTCCATATTAAAAGAGTTATAAGAGAGGAAATCGCGTCTGACCGAGGCCACGTTTACTCTGCGATCACAGTTCACTTGAAGATCTTTGCATCGAACGAGTTTTACAATTCTTTAAGTCCTATGTACTAAGTTTGTGCATTTTTTAAGGTCTCCAAAACATACTCTACACAAGTACTGAGCGGGAATACTCGACTCTAGCTCAGAATGGTTCCGAGATAATATCTGAACTTTAATTTCTGTTAGCGAGGTGTCTAGAGCAGCACTAATATTACAGAGTAACAAATAATGCAGCCTAGTTTCTCAATAATTTTAAATGGCGTTTGTTCTTGAGAATTCATTTCACACTTGGAGTTTTAGTTTAGAGTTCCAGTGTGTTTTGAAAGTTTAGAGACTACGCCACAGTCGTGCAAGGGTAAACGGCTTTTCTTGTCAAAACACGCAAATTGGATAATATTGAATTTTAATGAGGTGACGTCACGGACACGGTGTGTTGACCGCGCGCCCAGCCGTTAGTGGGGGAGGCTTTGGAGAAACGACACCCCAACGGCTGAAACCGAGCCTAGTTGACGGTAGGTATTACAACTTCTGTAGGGTTTCCAATGAAATGTGCTCTAATTTTGGAGAAAAATGCCACTGTCAGAGGACATCATTAAGTCTGAGGATGGCTGAAAAGTACTTAGTTTGTTTTTAGTAGGCCTTGCGAGGGGATTTCACAGGGTTTTTCCGTTGTGTTTGTGCTTTCAGACACAGGAAAACATTCTTCAATGAAATCCTGCAGTTGGCAGTCTTTTACCCCTGCTCAACCTATTAGGGTGTGTTTTTGTCACTCTAAAGCAACGGCTTGAGTCCAAATCACCGCTCTTGGTTGTAGGGGTAAAAGACTTACAAAAAAAAAATACCGGAGTCCCAGAGGGGGGAGCCCTTGTGATTTTTTTGTCCATTACCCAGCATGCAATTGGAACTGGAAGCATAAGCATATAAATGTGGTCGAGTGAAATGCAGTGACAAGAATAGCGCGGTTCACAGTCGCTTGGTGTGTTTTGTGCAAACAAACCAGGTGGTTCGAAAGATTAAAGAAGGTACTGTAACGACTGAGTGCTGATTTTGTGTTTGCTCTTGATTTCAAGTGCGTATGGGAAGGATGTTTTGAGCCGATTTTCAGTACCTTAGAATTCGTCAAAATCGAAGAAACGAAAACGAATGCCAAAACAAATGAGCTTTTCTCCATAGTGAAAGAGTCAAGCGATCCCTGTTATAGCTCTGACTTTGAAGCCATTCATCCCTTCACGTAATATCGCAACATCGGCTTTCCGGCATGTCTAGACGTGATGCAATATTTTTTTCTCATATAGGTCTCAGGGGACCTATATTTACAGGCTCGGAACCGGCCGAAAGAGTTAAGAAGAGTATTCATCGTATGTTCGTATATAATAGTAACTATCAGCGGTAACAACAACGATGCAAGCAGATTCTTTACATGTATATATCGCCGGTCCCAGAACTGAATTTCGTGGTCCACGAAAATACTTGTTTCGCGCAAAGCATCACGGGGCGTGCTAAAGGGTCTTTAAACTTTGCGTCAAACTTTGCATCTCTTCAAGTGCGTGGCGGATGCTGCTTGCGATAAAAAGTACTCCATGTAGCTGATTTTGGGAGATTTTAAATATCCAGGCATTTGCTGGGTTAATGGATCAGGAATTGTCAACAGTGATGCGGGACATGAACTCAATTTTGTCAACTTATTATCGGATGCATTCCTCTTCCAGTTAGTGGATTCTCCTACTCGAGGCAAAAATATATTGCTTTCGCCTGATCCTGACTGTGCTGAAAATGTTTTCGTCGGTCGAACAAATGGCCTCCCCTAGGATCATAATTGTATTTACTTTGACTTTCACCGCTCACTCAGATTTATTTTTGACTATAAAAATGCTGACTTTGATTCCCTTCAGGACTATTTATGCTTGACCTCATTATCTATTCCCCTAGGCGGTGACATTGACACTAGTCTAAACACTTGGCAAACTAAACTTTTTGAAGCTGTCAGTTCCTTTGTTCCCAAGCGCGAAATTAAGAACCTAAGACGCGCCTTAGATATATTGCGATCTCGGATACGCGATTGAGAAGAAAAAGTCATTTCGGAAGTAAAAAGGTCGTAGTTCTTCCGACCCAGCTGTTCACGAAGAATTTCGAAAGATGCGCCAAAACATTAAGAATTGGATTCGCGCTTGCCGTAAGGCTCACTTTAGCTCCAAGTCGAACTCGCTGAGTCACTGGGTAAGCGATTATACTGGGTCAAAACGCGAGCGCGAGCATCAAATCGACTTGTTTCACTTGCAGGAAATTGAATCGGGGGTTTATGTTTTGGCGAGAAAATACGTTTCAGGGGCGGAGCTTACATTTCGCGCCTTTTACAAAGTCTTTCCGAGTACAATCAAATTGTAAATACCACATCCACGGTCGACTGACTCGAAACCGGGCGATACACTACACTCCTATTGAAGAACGTATTTGTTCGTTTTGTAACTCCAATGAAGTAGGTTATGAATTTCATTATACAATGTCTTGTACAAACGTAATTTCATGAAAATTAGACAGGATTTTATTAGTGACCTATGTAACGTTAATGATAGTTTTCGGTTATTTGATAAGAGGTCCTTGTTTCTGTATCTATTAGCAATGAATGATGAATGTATTTTAAAGATTTCCGCTAAGTACTTGTACAATATACTTAATTTGGTAGAAAAAGATATAGTTACCTAATTATTTTAATTTAAGTAAGAATTGTTATGTCCTGAAACTCCAATGTACTATCTCAGTATAAGGATTAATAAATAAATTATTAAATTATTATTAAATTATTACAATGCCTGAAGAATTGACGCTTTGTGATTGGGCAAATCTCAGTAGGTCATAGGCCACGGCTCCGGTTGAAAATCAACCGCTAAATTTGGCGCGCTGCAAGTGTGAAAAGTCCTTCGTGCGGGGGGCTAAGAAGGACTTTGAGAAAGTCTAGGCTCACTCATTGTTTCCGAAATCAAATCTAATCCTAAGCCATTTTGGTCTTTTTTCAAAACCAAATCAAAAGGCAGCTCTTTACCAGAAACTATGCTCCTAGAAGACAACACTGAAATTACCTCTGACCTGGAAAAACCTAAGGCCTTTTCCAATTACTTTCAATCCATCTTTACTGATCACTCTCTCCCAGCGGGCCTCCCATTTCTATCGGAGATTGTTGTATTTCTGGACGAAGTACTATCTGACCTTGTATATAAGAGCCTGAATACCAGTAAATCTACTAGTTCTGACGGTCTACCTACTCGCATAATTGTAGAGTGCGCAGACGTTATTTTCTCCTCCGTCTGCGATCTCTTCAACCTTTCACTGTCGTCCGGAAAATTCTTCACTGCATAGACCCATTCGAAAAATGGCTGCCGCTAATTTGCATAATATTGATATTCAATATTTTCTGAAGAATTAACTAGCCTATATGAAAGAGCGAGTTCATGTTAGCAACATGTAGCTCTTTGATAACAGAAGAATATATCCTTACAAAGCAATCAACGTTTGAAACTCTGAAGAAACATGAAAACGAGGCTAGTCAGTCCTCACGTCCTGAATCTCATACAAAACTCTCTTATTTTGAACCTCGGTAACTTCGCAACACTTGGTGCTATGCTCCTTAAATTTTACAAACGTACTCATTTTTGCATGCTCTCTGAAGTGACAGTGTTTATTTTAGTACCAACATTGTATTACAACCAAAGCTTGGTGACACCATTTTTCGAATGGGTCTATGGAATGACGCAGATCTTACCCCTGTCTCTAAGAAGGGTAAGAAAGTACTGTTCCGTAACTATCGTGGCATCTCTTTACTACCAATCCTTTCTAAAGTCCTCGTAAAATATGTTGCTCGCAGACTTGTCGAATTCTCTCTAGACCGTCTGTTTTCTCTTCAGCACAGCTTCCGAAAAGGTCTCTCCTGTACTACCCAACTTCTTGCTGTTCTTCACGACATCGGTAAATCCCTCGATGGCGGTGCTGAAATTTATGTGATCTATCTAGATCTTACTCGTGCCTTCGGCACTGTTTGCCACGCTCACCTGTTGTGCAAGCTGCAGACCCTCGGAATTACTGGACCTTTACTTAACTGGTTTACTGACTACCTGTCTTGTCGCCGGCAATGTGTCATAATTAACAGTACATCAAGTCCTTGGGAAATTGTCCGTTCTGGCGTTCCTCAAAACTCTGGGCTCGGCCCCATTCTCTTTCTTCTCTATATTAATGACCTTCCTAGCTGTCTCTTTTTAGGACCTACACTCCATCTCATCCTGGGCCTCCGATAACGAACTCACTTTTCAGCCAACCAAGTGTGAAAACCTACGCATTTCTCGTAAGCGTAATAGCCCCGCCAGATCCTACACCTTAAACAGTGTCATTCTGAGCACTTAAAGTTCAGCTCGTGATCTTGGCGTTCAGGTTCCTAAGGATCTGCATTGGGCTAATCACATCCAGTCCATAGCATCCAAAGCCAACAAAATGCTTGGTTTCCTTCGTAGAAATTGCTGTGCTAGTGTTCCGCATGATATTCAGAAAACTCTTTACATTTCACTTGTATGCTCTCACCTTACCTATGCTCACTAAGTCTGGTCGCCATGTTCTTTTGGATCCATCTACCTCCTGCGTAATTTGGAACGAGTACAAAGAAGAGCTACTCACGTCATTTTGCGCGGTCTTGAACTAGATTATAAATCAAGGCTCATTCATTTTTATCTCCTCCCTGTCTCCTTCTTTCTTGAATATCTTTATCTTTTTTTGTGCGTATCGGTCCTCTTTGGAATTCTCTACCTCTAACTGTCCGTGCTTCAGAATGTACTGCTGCCTTTAAGACTCGTCTTAAAACTTTACTCTCCAACAGACTTCTATCCACTTTTGATGTCGACAACATTCGAGCCTGGCGCATTATCTGTCCGCTTTGTCATTGTCCTAACTTATCATCCGTCTATAAATGTTAAGCTGCTGCTCTTATGCCTTGATAAGTGCTTGCGCTTTTTCTTTTATCACTGGAAGTTATATATAGCTGTTCTAGGTTTTACGCTCTAATAGATTGTATTGTAGCTTCTTTATCCCTTATTGTTTCCGTTCATTCTTTCATTATTTGTCTATATTACATGTACTTTCCATATATGTATATATATATATTTTTGGCTACGTTTTCCACCATCATTGACCGTTGCTCGCGGAGGCAAACCTTGTAAGCGACTTCGAGTCCTATTGTTTCTTCTCCCGTGACCTTGTGTCCGAATGTCATAAATGAACTGTCAATAACGTGAACGCTCTTCGTGCAAGATTTCGCCGAGTTCATCAACAATAATCAGTTACCACTGTTGTTGTTTAAATTAACGGCACATATCAACTTCGCTTTGCATTGATTCTTGATCTTGAATATTCTTCCCGGTTTCTTTGGCAAGTTAAAAATGTTGAGACAAAGCACGGTCGGTACAAAACTTACAAAATAGTGGGCAGTCCCTACTTACAGACCCAGCCAATTATGTGTACCATGTCTAGCCATTCTAAAAAAATTGTGCAGTAGAAGGGACTTGCTAGCAGTCTATCGCGAATGGCAAGCCTGGAAGGGAAAAGACATGCCGTAGTGCACCAGGTCGTACTGCTGCCATAGGCTGGATCATTACTTACGTGAACTGCGCAATGGAGTCGGTGGAACTGTTATTAATACATGCACTGAAAAGGACTGGTGCAAATAGTATTCAATTTGCAGCATTCACTTTCACACTCGCTAAATAAGAATAGGAGAAAAGCAAACGTAACAGACTAGGAGAGCTTACGATCCGGATCCTAAAGCCAAAGGATACACCCATACTTAAAACCGCACCAGTCCAATACTCAAATAGAAACTCCCATACTGAAAAAGGCGATTAGGAAGGGAAGGCAGCTACAAACAACAAAACACCCTTTCGATGTGAAATGTTTACTAACCATCTCTAGAATATATTAAAAAGACAGCTCTTTAGCACTTACATGTGTACAGTTTAGATTTTTGATCTCACATGCAAACCATCAATTGATACTCTTTACCAAAAATACTACATGTACTGTACTTACATGTACATCAACAGAACAGTTATCCTGGTTTGGCCATCTACGTTCTCCAGTAACAGTGTTGTAGAAGAACAGAGTCTCACCAAACTTGCACTTGTATTCATACCACTTACAATCTTCAGTTGCCATCTCCATAATCTGTAATGTGTGGGACAGAACAATATAATGACTTCGTTAAACAGAGATGAAATTAAAACAGACATGTGGTAGAGTGAACAACACATGCACATGTTTACCATGCAGGTATGTTTGCATGTGCACACAGGACATGCATTAAGGTAAATTGCATGCATGTATAGTTGATGGCAAAGCCATTGGCTTGCATGCAAGGCCGTAATGCATGTGCATGTTATACATGTACATATAGGTCAAATTTATTTTCAGGTCAATTATATTTTAACCTGGATTTTTTTTTTGCAGCCTACATTAATGCTGCTCAGCGAGCAGAGCAGCAATAATTTCTACATGTATAAATAATTTGGACAAAATCTTGCAAAGTTTCATTGCATTAATATTCGCTGTTTTGACCACAACCACCCAGGACATGAGACATATATACAAATCATGTAGTTTGATACAAGTAGTTTGGGGCTGAGATTATGGCTATCAGTTTGCAAAGAGCAAAATCTCTCCTGTTATCAAGAGGGTGAGCAGCAAACAATTTTCTTCTACAGTCATGTATTGGCCCTCGATAAAATCAAGCAGCCGGTTCAAAACACCTATTAGCATTTACAATAATTTACTCTCATTTACAGTTGATTTCCTGTGTTTAAACTTCACCAGGGAGAACAGCAATTCTTTGTGCTGTGAATCTTAAGAAAATGTTGAGAATTGGTAGGCTCAGAAAATCCTTGATACATGAACATGTATGTCAGGACAAAATGAAACTAAATCGTGACAACTTTTGAGAAAAAACACCACAGCTCAAACAGGCTTCAGTCACACGATAGCTGGCCAAAACTGCAAAATATATTCATCTTACACCTTGGCATTTTTATCAACCAGTAATATATTATTCCTGCCAAAGAGCTACATGTACTGTAGTTTTTTTCTTCTAAAACACTTCCTACTAGTTTTAGTATTACCTGTTCAGATGTGGCACATACACGTACATGTACTAGATCTTTCCAAGCTGCATGGGAGATTTGACATTTTGTCGTGACTGATTCTATTTAATGTGTTCAGCAAGTTTCCTTTCCTGTGGCACTAAACCACAGTCAGCCTATTACATTGTATGTTACATTACTTCAAAACCTGACCTGAAATTGAAATAAATCTAACCTTCTTCAAAAGTAAAACACAGGGAAATGATGACTCAGCTCGTCTAGGGTGAGAAATTCCAAAGTAAACAACCGACTCACATGCAAATTAACAAACAGTTTCAACGGAGCGGCCTCGGACATGAACTGCCCTTCATAACAATCTCCAAGGCTGGTGACAGTTGAATGGGCAGTCAGAAGATGTGTAAGAATGAGCATTATTAAAAACCAATCAGAGGGTACATATAATTGTGCTACTCTGCTGGGGGTCCAAAACAAGCTTTTGTTCCTTAATTCACAGACAGACTTCACTGGGGTTCAGTTCAGATGTGACAAAGGGGACAGAGGCTCAAGCTTCTAAACTCAGGGTGCAGCTTATCTACAGTATGGATATGGCTTATCCATGCGGTCTACAGTATACAATCTACAGGATCTTGCGATCCACAGGCAGCCCAATCTATGGGTTAGTGAAAATACGACTGTGAGAAGATACAAAATAATGTATGTGTGGTTCTTAGTATAAACTGTGTATAATGTATAAATAAACATATCTTTTTGTTTCCATGTTGCTTCCTTTGTGGTTTTTCTTCTCTCCAAACCACTTTCGGGTGGTTTTAGGAGTTTTTCATCCATGCACCTCAGCTCACCAAAGAATGAGAGAAGGCTGGAATCTTCTGAATACTTCAAGCACAATCATCCTCCAAAATCTCCCATTTCATCATTGAAATCACAGGAAATTCCTGGTGTCACTAGAATGATAAATGAATGAAAACTTGCCTGAATTTCTGGATCCAGCTTTCCCTCATTCTGGACTTGAAGGCTCCATACTAATGAAGTGGGACACTGAGTGCCAACTGTCACAACAGCCTCATTATGGTGTTAGACAACAACCCAGGCTCTCCTCACGGTTGGTGCTCGGTGGTTGAAAGTCGCGAAATAGTATGTTTTTTTTCCAGAATGAGAGATCGCTGGATCCTGAAATTCAGGCAGGGCTTAGTTCATTTATCATTCTAGTGACAACAAGAATTTTGTGGCATTTTGGTGATGAAAAGTGAGATTTTGGAGGTGAAGATTATAGGTGATGGTGGCAGAAGATTCCAGCCTTCTCTCTTTCTTAGGTGGTGAGCCAAGGTGGATGGAAACTCCTAAAATGGTTCCAAGAGAAGAAAAACCACAAAGGAAACAACACGAAACTTTGGTAGTATCGTCGTGTACCGTTTAACCAACTGCGTCATAAAATTCCCTTTGTTACCCACGTTCGCTATGAATAATTTGAGACTCAGAAATTTTATACGAACATCGGAATCGACACTTAGAAATTTTAGAACGATTATATGTTATCCTCACTATAAAAAAAATTACCGCCTGAACCGGGATTCGAACCCGGGCCGGTTAAGAATCAATGCAATGGCTTACCCACCACCAACCCAAACCCTAACCATTAGACCACGAGAGAATTCGCTGATTGGAGTAGTTTCTTTTACCAGATTTATATCAACTTCATTAGCATGTTCATAAAATATTCTATTATAGTATAATATATACTATAATAGCGGTACGACAACCCACCGAGCGCGCGAGGTGTGATTCCCCACAGATCTCAACGGTACACGACGATACTACCGAAACTTTCGAAAGCGAAAAGGTATATTGATTTGTACATTAAGGACTTACATATATAAAACTGCACACATACATGTACCTTCTCACAGTCATATTTTCACAAACCTATAGATTGGGCTGCCTATCTGCAATCTACAGCATCTATGCGATCTATGAAAATATAGACAGATACATGTAGACACACCAGTTTCAGGACATGCTTACACTTAGACTTAAAGTGCCTACACTGATTGTACAATATTTTTATTTCAGATATCAATTCTAAATCAAGTGAATGGTAAAATATATTTTTACCAGTGATCAACACGAAAGCTTCTTGCTACTTTGATCACTGCGCACAAATAATTTATTATAGTTTCTTCTCAGTTATGTAAATGTTACTATTGTTATGTTTTTATTTATCTTGTAATTGTCTACTACCATGTTAACTAGAAAATGTGCGAATGAACTGAAATCTTGCTTTGAATGCTGTGCTGCTGAGTTAAGGAGGTTTTAATATCCAAAATGCTAATTACATGATGTCAGGGGAGGTATCTGCAATCACTTCTTAGTGGTTGTGAATGGGCATTTCTACTTATATAGGAAAACAAATTTCTAACATCATTCTATTTCAACCATGGGTATAACACTGATAATTTGAAAAAATTGTTTAATTGTAACAATTTCCTGATTTTTTTAAAACCTCAAAAAGTCATTGGCACAGCATTCAAACTAGTATATATTGTACCTTTCACTTAAATGTAGAATTGGTATCTAAAATAAAAAAATAAAAAATAAGGTTCATAGGCACTTTAAATAGCAAGGAAACGTTTGCAGAAAATTGGTCCTAAAAATATTTAGTATAAACCAACTAGACCACCTCGAAGTTTTTGGTTACTCAGTCCCCATATAAACCTTTTTAATTCGGACACGCTTCGTCAAAGCGCTCTGAAGAAATTTGTAATTACGGCAAGGTGACCTAATAATTCGACAAGAACCAACAACAGAATCAAAGGTAAGTTAAGAACCAAATATCATATGTGAATTTGAACCCAGTAGGGTGACCTTTCCCGGATGATTTTTGATCGGAGTTCTGTTCGGCACTCCGAATACGGTGCACATGGCGTCGTCGTCATAAGCACGTGGTGTGAGGAAACCGGTGTGTGAGCAAAATATTGTTTTTCTTCTCAAAATTAATTTAAACCACATAACGTTTTATTCCTACATATAATGTTTACTTTAACCCCAATTTTAATATTCAGGTCGCTATTTCAATACATTTGTGATCCGTAATTTCTCTTCTTTCCCGGTTCTTTGCAGAGTTCGATCAAAAATCATCTGGCAAAGCCAAACGTCATCCTACTGGGTTTAAATTCACAAATGATCTTCGTTATTATCTTACCTTTGATTCTGTTGTCGGTTGTTGTAGAATTATTAGGTCAGCTTGCCGTAATTATAATTTTCTTCATAGCGCTTTGACGAACCTTTGAAAATGGCGTCGAAAACTTCGACTTCGAGGTGATCTATTCAAGATGGCCAACACAGTGATTCACTGTCCCTTATCAACTCCTCTCTGATAAGAATAAACTAAAGTAAAACAAGATATCAAACACTAACCTGTGAGATATCCTGCGGTCTCCAGTATTTCTCTCTCAGAACGTACTTTCAACCTCAAAACAGTGCAACAAGTTGCTGTATCACGGGCGAGTAAGAGTGGTCAGCGGTATAAATGTGAAAACCACAGCAAGCCCACCCATAAGAGTTTGAATGAAAAATTCATAACGGCAGTCGCCTCAAGTATGCTACAAGTTCAACTTTACTAAATTTTTGCTTGGTTCAAACGTCGAATTTCTGCCGTGTCGAATTCAATTCAGTTAAGTTCGGCAGAAATGCGACAGTTGATACATACGTCGAATTTAATAAGTTGCATTTTTGCCGCACTAAAAATTCGACGTATGAATCAACTGTGGCATTTCTACCGGAATATACAATGTTTGAACCGGGCTTCAATTCAGTGTTGCCGTCACATGCGTTAATTGTTTTCAAAAATTCCTTCAAAACATTAGCATAACGTTCTCATTAGATTCGATTCGACTGAAATGCGACGTTTGAATGATGTCAGTTGAACGTTCGACACAAATTCGACTAGTCGAATTTCTGTCGACTTGAATTCATGAATTGAATTCGATACGGCAGAAATTCGACGTTTGAACCAAGCTCTAGAGCTAAATTTCTACAGTCGATTTTGCCATTCCGAAAAATGAAAACAGTGCAGACGTAGCTAGAAGACCTCCTTGAGAAATTTCAGCTTGTGAATTCTGCGTGTTACGCACAGAGAGTCATTCGAAAGAGAAAGATCTCAAGAGATTTTCAAAAACGGGTATGTTAAGATGATTTCAGTTTGTATTTTAATTACTTATCAGTCCAGTCCAATCTTTATTTTTGATATACAAAACTTATGGAAAGTTTTAACGCGCGTGTAGCCTGCATTGCGGCTCTGGAGTATCGGAGCATAGCGAGCGGAGATTAGGGGGATTGGTGCGAGAGCAAAGAGAGGGGGTGGGGAGGAGAGGAAGAGAGAGCCTGCCGGCAACTATGGTTATTTTGGTATCCACCCACTAATTAAAATGCATAAAATTAGTAAGTCATTCGACCGATTCATCCAATCATCATGCGGCGGAAGTGAAAACCATGTTTAATATCTGTCAGACTTACGCATGGAAACTCAAGGAATCTCAACTCGAGCATAAAATTCAAAACAAATAATATACGAACTTCGAGAATGTCAGCTGAAGCTCCGAAAAAAACATGTGAAGACTGGGCCTAAACCCAAACCTGTAAATGTCAACGACTTTTTCAGGATATGTAATGTATGTTTTAAGATAGCGTTTGGGAATTCAAATATTTCCACGGAGAGAATCTGTTCAAGCCTTCGGAAAGAAAAGAGAACCGAGGCTTAATTGGTGCCTGCAAAAGCATTGGTCTTCATATTCCGAAATCTGCTACTCTATCCGAGCGAGTCTGTCGTTCCTGAGGAAGTAAGATTCGAAATGCAGTAGAGAACTACACCTTTGTTCGAGAAGATTTGCAGGATAAAGAGAACTAAGATAAAGAGAACTCGTTGCCGCTGAATGTAAAGTCGCCACCAAATCAGAAAAGAACACTGCCGACCACAATAACACTGCAACGAAATTCTGCCAAAAAGAAGCGCTATAAAACAATCTAGTTCAAGTTCAAGTTTATTCTGCACTCTGTACTATTTATAATGACTACAGTTACAATTACATTAATAATACATTTAAATGAAAATAAAGAAATATACATATTATCAAGAGACCATCACTTAGGTAATGGTCTCTTGATATTATATATTGAGATAGCGTAGCTTCCGAGTTGGACACTGCCTACGATTAAAGATACTAGATTCTGTTAGGCACAGCTGAATATTCATACATTCATATTACATTTTTTTTTAAAGAGTAGTTGTTTATTTGTTTTTTTAAATATACTAACAGAGCAAGCACATTTCAATTCAAGTCGATTTTCCCCCAGATTTTCGATGATATGTACTTAAATGTATGCATTCCGTAGTTTGTTCGTGTTTTTGGTCTATTAAAATTTAGATTGGCGGCAAATCTTGTATTATAGCAGTGATTTTTTTTGGCAAGTGCAATGTAATTAGAAAAGACGGATGGCATTTGTGTTCCACGCAGCGTTACAAAATCGTCAAAGCAGCTCGTATTTTCGGAAGCACAAGCCTGTTCCTCGAACACACCGGTTCATGTTTCAACCGTGTGCGATTCGGCGACGACAAAATACGAGCAAGACGCCTGTGGAGTTCCGATGCAGGGTTCTTCAATTCGCTCTCCGGCATTACTTCTTCTGCAGAACTAAACAGCAATTTGAAGTTGCACTTCTCTAGTTCCTCGGATTTTAGGTCTGAAAGTTCGGCAGCAGGATAACCTAAGGAACTTAACTGGTTCAATGGGTTCAATTGATCTTTCACAATACTAGCCAAAGGAGCAATAACCAAAACGACAACCCAACGACAACATTTGTTACTTTTTCCAAACCCAGTTGGGATTACAGCTAGAACATCTCTTCAAGACTAAAGATATCTAATAGCCTTGCTCCTGTTCTTTCTTTAAATTCATTGCTGAGGAAATTCTCGGTATGTTTGTCGCCATATTAATTGGTTTCTGCTCTTATTGCATGCCATGCATGAATAAAATTTAATGATTTCTGTCAATCACGCATTTTAGCCAATAGCAATACGCGGCCTTCTGAGTTATCAAAATAACGATAGGTTGCCGGCAGGCTCTCTCTTCCTTTCCTCCCTACCCCCTCCCCGCTCTTTTTTTCTCTCTCGCCCCAATCCCCCTAATCTACGCTCGCTACGCTCCGATACTCCAGAGCCGCAACGCAGGCTAACGCGCGTGCAACCTCGTTCCCAGGGGTATTTACGCGCCTAATCAAAGATGGCGTCGAAAGTACCCCTGGTACAGGCTGGTCATGTGACCCAAAAATACGCCCAATATATGGGCATATTTTGAAGCACATCCGCCATCTTGGATTCATCATCGCTGAAGAACGGTTAGCAGTTGAAGTGTGATCCCAATGAATTCCAACCGTACATTATTTTACTTGTACCCAGTTGCGAAGTGAGTATTAAAAAAGGCAAAAACGCTAAGTTCTGATGAATTTCTATCTGTTTTCAACGAATTTTGAACGCGCAATGCGAAAGACGACATCACCAGTTCATTTTTCAAATCAAAAATGTACGCGCTATTCGAAATTCTCCAATCAGCGCGCGCAAAATGTCTAGCCAATCAGTGGCCGAATCCCACCAGCCTGTACCAGGGGTACTTCCGACGCCATCTTTGATTAGGCGCGTAAAGACCCCTGGGAACGAGGTTGACGCGCGTGCTGTGTGCATGCCAATTCGTAATGCTGCTTCCGAAACCTATGGTCAAAGGTCAAAGTCGGACACGACATATAAAGTTATACGGCAAGTAAGGCCCGATTCAAACGTCGAACTTTTCATGCGTCGAACCTAATCAGATCAAAAGAAGCCGCCTAATTATCTTTTGTTTCAATTGCGTTCGGCGCATGAAGAGTTCGACGTTTGAATCGGGCCTAAGTGCAATAGAGTATGGCGTATAACATGACATGTTAATTTCAAAATGAGAAATATGCGGCCATCAAAAAAGTAAATACTTTAACAATATATTATGAAAGAACCCGGGGGATAAAATATAAAACAAAAATTAAAGAAAAAAACGAGTTCGTTATTTTTAAAACAGGGTATGACGAGTGGAGCACATAAGATAATAATAACTAATAATAATAATAAAGGTTTATCAGCATTCCACTGGGTGGCTCTTCTATGCTAATACTACAATAAATATAATACTACATTAATGCTATTGATAACAAGATAAAAGCTAAAACTATTGAATAGATACTGAAAAAATACATGACACTAAAATGTACTAATTTATTTATATATTTAAGGCAAGCAATGTAAAATGTGATTTGCATTTGCGCGTAAATTCTGTTGCGAGGGTACAATCCCTAATGTCTGCTGGCAAGCTATTAAACAATTTAGCTGCGCAATTCTGCAGAGTACCAGTAGTAGGTGGTACTACAGTTTACGTTGGCTAGATGATCGCACAACTCTTGCTGGTTTGTGTTCCTCTAACTGAAGATATGCTGGCCAATGCTCGTTGTAGAAGGCCTTAAATATTACCTTCGATAGGTGAAAATCTCTACGATAGCTTATAGGGAGCCATCCAAGTTTTAAAATATCTGACTAGTCTGCAAAATGATTAATTACAAAACCAGCAGCAGCGAGCTGGACACGCTTAACTAAGTAATAAGGAATAGGATAGTTAACAACATCAGTGTAGTCAATTTTAGACAAAACAAGGCTTTCAGCTAATTGTTTCCTCATATGAAATGGTGCAAAGTTTTTGAGTTTCTTAATTACAGCCAGGGTGCTGTAACAACTAGATATTTTGGACTGTACATTATCGTTCCACTTTAAGTTCTCCTGCACTTCGGTCCCAAGAAGCCTGGTGGTCTTGATCCTCTCAAGCTTGATGCCATTTGTAGTAAGACGTATGGGATGTTCATCAAGGCGATGTGCACGAGTGAGCTTGCTGTGGTGTTCACTCTTCATACCAATGACCAATCGTGTTTCATGCTTGGGCTCTGCCTCGATCCTCTCCCGTGATATAGCAACACCCGAGGCAGAGCCGGAGCATGAAATACGAGTGGTCCGCGGTATAAAGAGTGAATAGCACAGCAAGCCCATCCGTAAGAGGCCTCTACTCTGCTGCAAGTTCAACTTTACTAAATTTATGCTTGGTTGAAACGTCTAATTTCTGCCATGCCGAATTCAATAGACCATTTTCTCAAGTATGCGCACCCAACAGGCTTGACGGGCCGGTAAATACTTCACGTGGGAATCACGTAGTGGTTTCCTATAACCCTCCCTATTATTTCAACCAATACTAAATCCAAGCTTATTTGCTCTGACGAAGGGCTAACGCTCGAAACGTCAGCTGCTACTCGCTTTCCACGGCGATTAGCATACCTCAATCGACTTTAGTTGATTACATACCAGTCTAAATCCAAGCTGCCTACATGAAGTATTTCTTGGCGGGCCGTGAGTTGTTAGCTTTTGTTAGACTCGTTCTGATGCGACAGCCTTTGTTATTCAAATTGTCGGCTATTGTTCAAAAATTGGCGGCTATTGTTCAAAAAGCGATTTGGCGGACCAATATTGCGTGCGCATACCTGAGAAAATGGTCTATTCAATAGACCAGTTCGCGGTTAATTCCGACTTTTTGAAAGTATATTCGGAAAATGTTTCGCACATGGCGCGAAATACAGTTTGTATGAGAATCCGATGCCAAATAAATTCTGTAAAATCGGATTTCTGAAATATTCTTCAGATACAACCTACGTATTTTTGCAGGATTTTTGTTCACGGTATTTGCTTATGTATTTTCTATTGTGGATTTTTGTACCGTAGGTCTTTTATAGATCCGATTATTCCTGCTATTTGTCATCATTTTTATAAAGCTGGTCTGGCCAGCATCACTATATTTCTCGTAAAGCACTGACACGTTTAGTTCAGATTTGCTTGGTTTTTGGCTTTGCGCCACACATAATGATGCGTGACCCGATAACCAAGCTTTTCTGTGAGCTCTTACTAGATGCTTCTTAGCGCAGTGGCAGCGCAGTGGTAGTGCAGTGGCACCGAAGCCCGCGTACTGTTTGCTATGCCATAAAAGTGACGAGTACTAATAAGAACGAAACAGCTGTCTATGGCTGCAATCTAGTTCGAGCACTTTTCATGTCAGGCCTAGCTAACCGTAGTGCTTTGTGTTAGAATTTTACGTTGTGTATATCACCTTTGCTGTATAGTCTTCGGACTTTTCATTCTTTACTTTAAGATACCAGATAAAAGATTAACTGATCGAAATTTGAGGGATGTAGCTGTGCTGGGAAGCGTGCCATTCTTTTTTTCAGTTTCCCATACATTGTCTGTAAATGTTCTCGCGAACTTCGACTTTGACAAATACTGTATGTCGCGCCTTGTTTGCACTCCTTTCAAAATGTCGGATTAACCGCGAACTGGTCTATTAAGGGACGGACCATTAGCCCCGATGCCCTGATAAAAAAAAATCCGCAGGGGCAAGGCTCTTAAAACGGAACGGAACTTATATGGAACGGATGGCTCTTAAAGTTTACTTAGGACAAGAATTGTTAAGTACAAAGATAGCTAATTTTGGAATAACTTAATATTCCAAATTGAATAGATTAGTACATGAAATATTTTCCCAAAAAAACGTGCATGAAATCTTAGCCGAAAAAAAAATTGCTGAACAGCAACCTAGAGTAAAAAAAAAATCATGCAGCTTGAGAACCCCCCCCCCCCCCCCCCCCCCCCTCCCCCCCCTCCCCCTTAACTTTTCAAATGGTCCGTCCCTAAGTTCGGCAGAAATGCGACAGTTTATTTATACGCGAATTTAATAAGTCTCATTTTTGCCGTATTAAATCAACTGTCACAGGCTTCCCAGACTCTACCAATATTTCCGGCTTATTAGTCTGTTGGGTTACCTGTGGTTTATCGTTTAGTCTCAGAAGAGCTTATAATAGCCCACGTCCGCGATATGCTTTACTTGTCACGCACAAAGATTTCAATACGAGGCTCCGTGTTAAATTAAATTACTTCTTTTCTCTGTGAAAATTTAGCATAAGTAAAGCTCCTCTTCGTGTAAAACCACACCTACAATGTAATCCTTGTTACTTAGTTAGAATTCAAGTGTCTTTATCAGTGTTTGAACTAACATTCTCAAACTCATTAATAATTCATGACATAATCAGCCAACCAGGATCTCGTATTAGGTCAGGTGGATGACTTTGGAAACCCAATGAAACACCAGTTGAAAGTCACTAGTGTTTGAGAACTGATTTGAAACATGTGATAAAACTGTTCTTAATCTGCATATTCATAAACCAGTCAAACAAACTCCAACATGAATCAATACTTTTAGTCGTAAACTATTTCAACAAATGTGGTCCATGAGTTACATTTCATTTAGCTATGTCATTGACAAGATTCCATTGTCTTTCGGTAACTTAAACATTTCAGATTAACTATTTCAAATTAAAGTTTACCGTACAATTGTTAAAGTCACCGAAACAAAATGGAATCTTGTCCATGTTACCAGCAACTTGCTGTTCCACCTTCCCTTCGTTACTTGGCACTACGCTAGTGGTCACAGTGGCTGTTGCAGTTTCGTATTTAGGGCCTAATATTGCTGCTACACGCCCGCATTAAACAAACTAGTCGCACAAGTTACCCGCAAACAGTGAGCAGTTCTCGGCTTTATGCCTGCAGCCTTGCACATGTCTAGAAACATACGATCGAAGCTATTAATACCAACTTGCATTTTATCAAAATCGTGACTCTGCACCAGGCCTATATATAGGTACCCTGGTTCCAGAGGGGCTTGCTTCTTAACGAGAATTCGAGTCGCGAAGCGACTAGAACTGAGTCGCGAAGCGACGATAGTCGGGGAGCGAAGCGACGAGCGAACTTACTCAATGATATACATTTAGAACGAAAAATTACTCTCGTGAAACGTCTCAAAATCTCTGGCACCCAGGGTAATATATAGGCGGTAATACTCTACTAAACAAGGCTCGTGAATTTCACCTACAGAGTGGCATATATGCCTTACAACACGCGGTTCATATTTCAAATTAAGGAGCCCTCCATGAAACGATTTCGAAGCATTTTCTTCAAATCGGATATAGTTATCACCTATCTCAAAGTTAGTTAGGCAGATTCGCCTATGCTCGCCATTATAATAATACACTACATTCAACAACGACTTAGCTGAGTCCTTTCCTAGCAGTACTTTCTTCCAGAACTTTCTTTCCTCTTCATCAGTCACTGGCTGCTTCTCTTCTTGTTTGGATCGCAATACGACTCCAGTACGAGTTCCTTCTTTCATTTCAGCATCCAGTATTCTTCTAAAGATTACAAACCTGACAATAACACGACAACATGTTAGGATACTTATCATTTAAAATTTCCAAAGAACACTGCGACATTAAATACTGCAGTAGAATGTTTAAACCCGCAAATGTATAAATACAAATACCTTTTATCTGAAGGATCCAGCGGATTAAAATCCATGCTTGGGTTCTTTTCAACTAAGTACCGGCGAATGGCACATACAATCTGGTACAGCGTTTTAGGAGGGTACGGGTCTTTTGAACTCTTTGCAACCTCCTGCACAAATTTCGACATCCAATAGTTTAGTGTGAACGCGTCCAATTGTCCGATAAAGGCTGACTAAGTGGCTGAACTTTATGAAAGTCATACTCCTTAAAAAGTCCGCAAACCTCTATTGAAGCAAACTTCACCCTTCTTGTTCGCTGCCATTCTTCAAAGAGACTAGCCGCCCACTTGTTTTTATATCGAGTAGAGTTCGGTACTGACTTTTCTCCACAAAGTTCCTCCTCCTCTGCTGCTTTGGGACAGCGAAACCTTCCCTCCGCCATGGCAAACTCTACTCGCATGCAGTGATGTTTACATAAAAATGTAGGTTTCATTAAAAACAACAAATACGTTCTAATGATTTATGAATGCAGGTATCGTATTCGTGTGAGAAGTTATTTCTCAAACGAGAGCGCGTTGTTTATCAGGGATTCCAAACACCTCGAAACAACAACAAAAACATTGTTCTCGGTGTTTGGAACCGCTGATAAAGAACGCGCTCTCGTTTGAGAAATATAACGTATCGATCTTTATCTGGTGTTACGTTGGTATCAAGATTAATCTGTCACTTCTATTCATGTGAAGCCACACCTATGATGTCATCCTTGTTACTTAGTTAAAATTCAAGTGTCTTTATCAGTGTTTCTCAAACTCTTTAGAAATTCATGAGATATCCATCGAATAGAGGAACTGTATTTGGTCACATGCATGGGCCTTAATACCCGGTGAAACCCTTGTTCGAAGCTTCTTCAGGTGGGATGCATCTTGACATCCAATGAAACACCAGTTTTAATGTTCCAAAATAAACAGCTCTGTATAATTTCTCTCTGGACATATATTCCTCTATTATTCACACTCGTCTATGTCTAGATGTGTGTGCTCTTAATTTTTATCTTTTCAAAATTGGGTGTAATATATCCCCGGCATGTTTTTGTGGCTTTGAAACTGAAAATATCAATCATTATTCCTTCATTGTCCGATATTTTCTGCTCATAAGTTAAAACTACTCTCCTCTGCTGCTCGATTTCTTGCTGACAGTCCGAGTTACAGATACTAAAGCTTTTCTTGTTTGGATCTTCACAACTTTCAGTTGATGAAAATGCTGATATTTCCTAATTTTTCCAATGCGTAATTAAAGAATCTAATCGGCTTCAAAAGCGTGAGTTTTAATTTCTTGCCATCATCTATCAACACCATTTTATTCGCAGTGAGCCAGGTTTCTCTCCTCGGTTTTTTATTTTTACTTTTATCTGCTAGCAGGCAATCTCGTTGCTGGCAGTAGCAGAGAACCAGTTCAAGAGAGAACAGTAAACGAATTACAGCTCGTTCCAATGGGAAATTATTATCACGGCGGCTCTGTTGTCAAATTTCGTGCGAGTATGAAACTTTGATCGATCCGGAAATCTCAGCGAAATCACTGTGTGAAAGCCCTTCGAAACCAGAGAGAGACCTGTTTCCACAAGTTGAACACCGAGGCCCTCAAAATGATTTTAGGAAATTGCTCAATTCTTTTCGGGTCAACCAAGCGGAGTTTCATTGCCTATAATATTTTGTTGACTATAATATTTACTGCTCACCCGTCGCTTCCGAACCGACTGTCATCAGTACTATAAACAAAGAATACTAATAATTATGAAAAGAGAGGTTTCTCCCCTCGGTTTTATTTTCCCTGCAGAGAGAGAGAGAGAGATCATCTGCTAGCAGGCAATCTCGTTGCTGGTGTCAGAGAACCAGTCCAAGAGAGAATAGTGAACGAATAACAGCTCGCTTGAATAGGATTTTTTTATCATGCAGCACGGCGGCTTTGTTTGTAAAATTTCGTGCGAGTATCAACTTCAAATGATCAACCCGGTCAATCCGAAAATCTCGGCAAAATCACTGTCTAAAAGCCCGAATTCCGCCCTTCGAAACCAAAGAGAGGCCTGTTTCCACAAGTTAAACGCCAAAGCCCTGAAAATGATTTTAGGAAACTGTTCTTCAAGTGGGGTTTTGTTGCAAATTGTGGTCACGTAAGCCAGCCACGGTGTCCAAAAACCCAAATCGGCTCAAAGATAGTAGATACTCGAACTAAGCGCTAATATATCTTTACATATAAAGATTAATGGTCAGAATAGCTTCTCCATGTTGTAGGTGGAAATCGTGGACACAAACGGACAATTGTTTCCTTTCGTTGAGGACGAACGAGACTGGCATCCATCAGAGAACTACCGGCCTTCTGAAATATAACTAAAATTTGCATGACCAAATAATTTAAAACACTTAAATAAGAGGCTCAATAGGAAGAGCAATAAAAAAGGTTCAACCTAGTATGATTGTTTTACGATAGCTGGAAGGATGGCAGAGATGTAGAGAAGATTAAAACCACTACCATAAAACTCTGGATTTCGATGGCATCGAAAATGGCCGCTATGCTATGTGAGCGCGCTAAGCACTGTGGGTGAGACGGCCCCTTTAACCGGGGTTCAGTTCGGATGCGACGCAGGCTATGAGTGGTGTTGCATATTAGCATCAGATCACCATAACCAATAGAACACTGAGTAGTGTTACATACTAATACCGTAGTTATTAATCATGGACTCGCTCGCAGAACACATCCCTTTTAACGCATTGATAGTGGGACCCACGAATTGTGGGAAGACCCAGTTTCTTGTTGACACACTCCGAGGGCTTTTCCGTGAGAAGTTCGATTACGTCGTTTCGTCTGCCCTACCTACGCCCACAACAAGTCCTATCGAGGTTTCGCCTGTGGAGATCCACATTTCTTTGTCGTCTCACCCCCACATGTTGCAGACAACACTATCGATGCCGCGCTGCGTATGTGTGCTTGTGTCTTCGAAGGTACGAACACACTGGTTGTTCTCGATGATTGTGCCCAAAGCAAGGACGTCAAGCGGCGCACAGACAAGTTGATTGGCCTGGCCTTCTCTGCGCGCCATATCGGGCTTTCCATTTGGGTGCTGACCCAGCAGTTGACAAGCATCTGCAAGCCCTTTCGTGAGAATGTAGCCTGTGTCGTTGCCTTTCACACCGCCTCACAGAGTGATGCCAAGACCTTCTTCGACGACTACGGTGGAGGGCTGGAACGGGATGAAAAGCAGGTGCTGGCCTCGGAACTTCGGGCACATAGATTTGCTCGTATATGCTTCTCTCTGCGACACCCCTTCGAGGTCGTATTGGAGATACCTGCACCTATAGCATTGCTTAACCTACAGCGATAGCATTGCTATAATACCATAGGTATATATTACAAAGTAATAGACCATGGCCGATAATTGTTCAGCAGAACTACTGGAAGAGCTGTTTGGGGAGGAGCCAGTCGGCACGACAGCTGTAGGACCACCACCAACCGTTCCAACAGATGGCGACACTACGTGTCAGGCAAAACGAGAGGCCCTCGCCATCTTGGTCACAACAGGCACTGCGAAGGAGTATCTGGGACAGTGCTTCTCTCTAGGAGACAGCGCCAGGCTGTCGGAGAAGGATGTAGAACGGTTCCACAAGAGGTACCAGGCAGTCGTAGCTCAGCAGATAACGGGTTGCCTAGTTTCTGGTGCCATGCGTCTAGCAACTCATGCGGTTGGGTGGCTAGTCCCTCTAGACGACAAAGAAGCACTGCTAAAGGACCTACAAGGCTATTTCTGGAAAGGGACCTGATGTGCTTGCTGCAGAGCGTAAAAGGCACGACGAAGCCCTCGAGAAATATCAAGCCGATTGGGCGGCCTTCCAGGAGAACCGAGAAAAGCTGGCTGATTGGGTTTCAGAGCAGGGGCGCCTACATCGTCATGCCGAAGACGACCTTGCTGACACAGACCGAGCTCTCGAGTTATACAACACGGTGCATGTTGGACTGCACCATATGTCCCATATGTCTTTGAAGGAGCCCAACTTCTCCGACTACTATCGCCCCTCGAGTGCCCAAAAAACAGGGGAGCTTGTGTATGTAGGTGGTGGCATGCTTGCTCTGGGATATGCCGCCAGTCGCTGGCTGTAAGTGACAAGCCGCTTGCTGTAGTTTTACTAGCGTATTTTTAAAAACGATCTTTTTTCTGCTTGTTTAAGTTTGGTGGGCCTGTAGCATATTACAATGGACAAAAACAAATAGTTTACTATACTATAGCCCAGAGGGCTACTGGAAGGGACTCGCTGCAATTGGTAAGGTCGCAGCGGCAGCAAAGGTGTCAGAGGATGTCGCTAAGAGTTGGTTGGAGAAACAGGCCCTGTGGCAGATATATTTATCACCACCCCGCTATGTCCCACGACCTCACTGGACTGTCTCAAAACCCAACGAGGTTCACCAAGCTGATTTGATCTTCTTACCCCACGATCGACCTGGACGAGGACGGAAGCTCTATAAATACGCTTTGGTGGTGGTTGATGTGGCTTCTCGATACAAAGAGGCCGAGCCTTTAACCTCTAAGGACAGTGGAGAGGTGGCTGCGGCTTTCAAACGCATCTACCAGCGTGGGCCATTGACTTGGCCGAAGCAGCTCAAAGTGGATCCTGGACGGGAGTTCATGGGGCATGTCTCTACTCTCTTTGAGAACACCGAGATCCAGCGCAGTGAGGCTAGCTACCACAGGGGACAGGGGTTTGTCGAGCGGGCGAATAGGACACTCGCTGAGAGGTTGTTTGGTCACCAGATGGTACTTGCTTCGCAAGGGTCAGGTGAACGGTCACGAGAACGGGTGGAAAGGCTCCCCGCAGTCCTGGCAGCTATGAATAACGAGATGACTAGGTTGACTGGTAAGGAGCCTTCGAAGGCTGTGGAAACCTCGAATGTGGGTGTAAAAGCCCCTTTCTATTCGCGGCCTGTAGGCTTTGCAGAAGAACGGCTACCTCTTGAAGTAACTGTCCGCTATCTCTACGCACCTGGTGAGTTGGAGGGTGGATCCCAGCGGCGTGCAACTGACCCTATATGGAGCCTGGAGACATACAGCATCTCGCGTAGTGTGACCTCAAAGGACCAGCCGGTGCTGTACTATTTGGATTCCATCCCAGCTGATGCGTTGCGAATCAACAGGCGTGGCTTTGTCCGGGAAGAACTGCAGGTTGTGCCACCAGACATAGAACTAGCTCCAAAGGGGATCTTGTTACGAAGCAACAGGCCCACCGACTTAGGCTAATAACTCGTTAATGAGGCTTATAGCTTCGCTATAAGGCAGCAGTTCCTGCATGATTGTGCCCATAGGCTAGGGTATCGATCCCGTTTTCAGAGATCCAGCGCTTAGTGTCGAATGGTGAGAGAGAGACCTTGTTTATATGAATACCATACATCCTATGCCCTTCGCTTCGAAGCATATCCATCCCGTGGTGGAAAACTTTTTTGTCTAGCAGACACTCTTTGTATTGCTCATGACGGATGCGATGTTTCACAACGGATATGCGCACCCCTTTGGCTTTCCGGATCTCCTTACAGTCTACTTTCAAGATTGAGTAGAGCTTTGACCGTAGTCCGACGTATTCAGCAATGGGGATACCCCCGCATTCGTCTTTCATTTTACCGAGGACGTTCTTGTTATCGATGTTATACAACGGGTGGTCCTTGCTGTAGTTGCTCATGTCATAGGTGTTTGCGGGCACCCATATCTGCATAGACGTCCTCCGTTTCGATGTGTAGTAGTAGACTGTCAGTGTCTGTGTAGAGTAGCTCACCATAGTAGAAATCATACATCAAATGCTTCGAGAGGTCTAGGATCGACATCCCAACGTATACCGGGCGGTTCAGTAGTAGCCTGCTTTTGTAGTTGTGTACGGCGGCTAGGTCGTTGTCAAAGATCGTGGAGCGAGCATAGCTAGGTTTGTTCAAGAGACGCTGCAGTCTGATTTCTTCCGAAGAGCGTACCAGCTGGACGTCTACACGTTTGCGTAGGTTCTCCATTGTCTTACCGAAAACAGAGTTGTTCATTAGCTTGTAAAGGTCCTGCTCGAATGTGCTCTTTGCCTGTTTTCGTAGCTGTGTTCATTCGGATGTATGGCTCCATCCATGGGCTTTGATTAAAGCGTATTGCTCTGTGAATCTTTTTCAAACGCATGCCTAGAGAGAGGTATAGCTGTAGGTTGCGGTAGTGAAGCACATATCGCTTTTTATCGCGGAGGTTAGGTATAAGCTTCTCCGCTTTCAAGGATCCATTGCCCTCGTAGAGCTTCTCGAAGAGTTTGGTTTGATACTCTGAGAACCAGGCTTTATCCACCTGCATTCTCTCTGGAGCTAGGGGATAGCTGTTGTGTGCGTCGTGAAGTTCTCGAGGATACTCGAGGTCAACCTGTTGGTAGATGTTGACTCATAACCCAGCCGTAGAGGTTGTTGGAGTCGAGGTAAATTATGTGGCTCTTTGGCTTCTCGGGGTCGAAATCAGGCACGCTTGGGTTGTTTGCTTTGGCGTACCGCTGGGACACCATGGATATCCCACCACGCAGACCCTTCTCAACGAAGAGGTGTTGGTCATAGTCCACAAGCAGCTCGAGCTCCACGCCAGTCTTCTTTAACAACGCATCCCATGAGAGCCCGGGGCTCGTATAGTAGTGAGCTGGGTCCAAACCGTAGTTTTGCATGCATGTCGCGCGAAAACCTTCAAACACATCTGCGAGAAGAAGCACATCAGTTCGGAGGTAAAGGTCGTGGTAGTCCCCTAACGTCTCGCAACGGAATGCCTTCCAAACTTTTAGTGCGTGTTCGTAGTCCTCGTAGAATATGTCCTCTAGGCGTAGCTTACTATAGAATGCACTCTTCGGTGGAAGAGAAGTTTCTGCAAACCTCTCCCAAGTGTCCATGTACTCGTATGGGTAAACGCCTTTGCACAGCAGCAGCTTGTTTTTGTCTGGGTTGGGCTCATGTTTTGTTGTCTGCTGAAAGGTGTCTGGGGCTTTACTTGTCACCAGCTTGTCGAGAGAAGATAATAGGAATTGTGCGCTATCAATGAACCGGAGGTTGCCAAGTGAGAATGAAATGTATTTCTCCATATTGTTCGGGATGCAGGAGATCTTACCCTTTGTCCTGGATATGGATTGCATCAGTAGGTGTTGGCGAGCTTATCCCATCGAAGTTCAACCCATCACCTTCTCGGTACTTCGATGTCCTCTGGGGGTCTTTCGCAACTGGGAACAGTGCTGCGCGTAGTGACCAACGTAAGCAATGGTCGTCTTTGTTTTTCACATTGATCACGGCTTTCTTCCTTGCGACTTTTGTAGGTAGTGGTATATACGAACCTCCACGGAGTGGTTGATACCGAGCAATGTTCAACCATAGAATGTTCCACTTCTCAATGCCGTTGTGGATCTGCGCATGTGCTTCTACTAGTGTCCCACGGATCTCAGCGCTGTTGGTTAAGATGGTTTGCGAGCTCCGGAAGGTAGCTGTCTCATATACTGGACCCTCAGGTTTGTCAAGCCGGAGCGTGATGTTCAAAGCCAACTGAAACTTAATACCATTGAGGTCTTGGAGCTCTTCCTTGAGCTTCTTAACGGTCTGCTTTCGCACATCAGCGAGGAAGGCTGCTGGGTCTGCCTCTAGAGAATTACCCTCTGGAACGTTCATCTTCCATCCGCGTAGATAGTCCCCAATGGCCCAAGGCGTTTGGACGAACGTAAGGCCCTTAGGCTCATCATGGTCTCTTGCCGTAGAAGGCAGCTCTAAGACCTCCTTCTCGTAATCCTCAACCGTTCTGACTTTCTTAGGAGATACATGTAAAGGTCGTACTTCTCAAGTATAGCTTCCCGTTTTTTACGAGGTGGGGGCTTTGGCTCGTATCTTTTGGGAAGTAGGGGCTGTAGTAAGCGTCTCTTTGCCGCTTCCGGGATGGGCTCGTCTAGGATGTTGAGGACGACATCCTGGAGAGGCTCTGGTATCTGCATTTCTGTGAGTAACTTCTGAACGTACTCATCCATATTAGTGTGGAGTAGTATAGAGAGTGGCGGTTCTGGTCACCCTTGTAGTAGTGGGACAGGCAACGCCTCTGGGTGGTGCCGCCTGTCCCACTAGGAGGTGGTATCATTTCGATGTTAACTATACTACAAGGGTGCGCCAGAACCGCCACTCTCTATACTACTGAATCAAACATCTGTAAATGGGAAATCTAACTACACAGTATGGAACTTCTGTAAATATACAAAAAGAAATAGAAACAAAATGAAACAGCCACGTATTTACCTTGAAAGCAAGTGCCAGATTCATGAAACTCAAATAAACACACATCTTGAAGACATACTTCAATCCATTCATGTCCAGCGACAGCAGTATCATGGAGGATCCTTCATTGGCAATCATGTCAACAAATGTTTAAAGGTACATTGTCACTGCCCCAGGAAGCAAATTCTGGAGAAACTAATACCGTTTTCCCCTGCAGGATTTTGAATACGTTTTCAAAAAAGCTGGCACATTCTGTAAACTAGCCAGAGTAACAACTTCAAAATCTCCCCTTTTCGTACTCTGTTTAATATGGATTCTTACTTTGTCTGGGTAAAGCATGTATAGCAGGCAGAAATAGCTGGAGTTAGCCGGTTGCAGACCTCTAATGAAATCCTTGCTTTGTAACAGGAAATCTGCAAAGCAGCAATTACCAAGACTCAAGCAGTGTGTCCTGAGTTTGTCGATGTTGCAAAAATTAACGAAGGAAAGTTCCAACCTCTCTTCAACACATTTGCACTGTCAGTGCAGAAGAAATTGGTCAGCTTGGTAAGCAATAACTTTATTAGATACATGTAACTGATTTGCAAAGATAAACATGTATTTTTCCAACTGCTCAGTTCCTTGCTTTCTAATATAATTAAGGGCATATGTAGCAGGGTAGATACGGAAGATCGATGGCATGATAGGGTACACTACAATCACTTTCCTCCTCAAGTTCTGGTGCTTCACAATATTAGATTGTTGCTGTAAAAAAAATGATAGTTTACCGTGGTATGTTCTTTCATTTACCACGTTTTGCATCATCACATGGTCAATTTTGTTGTGGATTCACTCAGGTATTGCACCACGAAATCCACAACCATTCGACCATGAGATGATGAAAAACGTGATCAATAAGGGTTAGCAATACTCCTTTAGGTGTTTTTAAAATGACAAAATGTAGATGTGCTTGAGAAAATGCAGTGTGTATAACCAATGATACATACATGTACAGTGCAAATACTGTAACTTGGGCCACAGATAAATTCAAAATATTAAGTCTACAAAACTAGTCCATCAAAGCTTCCTTTTACCACATCAAACCTCCAGCAAGTTTAAATGCTACAATGTATTTTATCATGCATGTAATACTGATTAGCTAAACAAACGTAGGAAAATGCTGTAGTTTTCTTCTGAAATGTGATTGGTTCTCCTTGTCTAAGCGACCCCAGTTACAGTAGTCACACAGTAAAAATATATCTATAAACATAAGTTATGATTGAGGTTAGTGGTTTTTACTTATTTTACAATTGCAGAGACGAATATTGCAAAGTTCATGTCCCTCTTCCGCACAACATTCCCGCAAGTAAGAATATTTCCAAAGCTCCATTTTCTAGAGCTTCACGTGGAAACCTGGAGTAGGTATAGGTTTCCATGGAGAGCAAGGAGGAGAGTCAACACAAGATGTTCAACACACTACACCACAATTTAAATGCTGCTCCAGAGGATTCGAGAAGACTGGGACTGATGATTAAGGACATCTTCTGGAAGTTCATCCCCAAACCAGAGAGGCAGTACCACAAATAAAGAAGAGGAGATAAAATGAAAAGTGGCACATGTAGCTGAAAAAATTCCACGCGTTTTCACGTGTCATAAAGCTGTTTCAAAAACCTTCAATTTCAATGGAATAATGTCTCTGTCAATTCCAAATCTGCCCATCCCCCCGGCACTTGTGGGGCATTTGACATTTTTGAATCAGAGCATTGCAAATACTCCACTGTGGGGTCAGCTGTTCAGCTAAGCAAATATCCCACTGTAAGAGATTTGCATTCGTTCCTAAGTGTCCCTTATCTCTTATAAACATTGATGTAAAATTCGCTATTTTGACTCGATCTATTTGAACAATTCCCATCCCAAAAACGTTTCTTTGCTGGTAGTGGTAAATGCCCCACCACCAGGCCAGAAACTCAGTCAAATGCCCGGGAGGGGATGGTCAGGTTTGGAATTGATATAGAGACAAGAAATAAAGAGTAATCATTTGTACACTGATGGCTTGTATGTGTCCTTTACTGACGAATCCATCTCACTGAACACAAATACTTTACTTAAGAGAGGATCCATGTGAAAACCATGCAGACGAGTCTACAGTGCACCTCTCCGATTTCCTTTAAACTTGGCACACATTTATATCTTAACTAGCTAATGTCCCATGTGAAATAGTTTGGCTGAAATGTAAAAGGCCTTTGAGATATGACAATCAAACTGTTTGACCCCCTGAAATGCTCAAAATCAGAGCAAAATATACCTTATGTTGTAACATGTCGCAATCGCAAATGATTTTAAGTAGAAAGATAATATTTTTACCTGCTTTAGTACTAAGTCCCGTCAGCATATTAAAACCAAAATCAACTAATTTTATTTATATTTTGTCGCTTCTGTCGAATTTTTATTTAACGCTACTTTAATAGGTCTTTTTAAAACCCGATAAATGCTGTCTGGCAATGGCCGTTTGCAGAGTTGCGGCCTTCTTTTCTTTGAATTTAGAAATATTTCTAGATTGACTTATAATAGATCTTTGCATCTGGTAAAAAAAATCTCTGTAAAGTTAATGCTGGGTTAGAGAGTACGCACTCTCAAAATCCGCAATGTTCAGTTATTAAACAAACGACGATATGGGGACACGGCGATTTTTTTTTCCGATTAAAATCGAAAATATTCTGCCAATAATTGCTTTAAGAATTCGAATGCACATTCATTTTCAATATTATTTTAGTTTTGAAGGGTGACCAAGTCCATCACCCGATATGCAGATGTCTAAAGTGACTGAATTATTGTCGAGTTTGACGGAGTCAAAGCTGAAAAATAGGTACTCATAGTTTATGGCAGTATCTTCGTTTAAAATTGTTTGATTGGATCAAAGACAATGAATTTTCTTTGAATATGATATATAGAGGATTTCAAACTACGCTACGCTTTAAATACAGCTTCTAATCCGGTGAGTCACTCTGAATTTTGCGAGCCTCTGCATGTAGCGGGGTGAATGAGTGACAAGTAGAAATGCACGTACAGTCGTATTTAGGTTCTTCAGCCGATTCTCTATTCAAGTTTTTAGTTTTTATTCTGTAAAGAAACGATGTTTTCTTTTCATAATAAAAAAAAACCTAATGGTTTCGTTTTCTTGGAAGCCCTTTATTATATGCTCATCGAATAGTTGGCCAAGTTAGAACCGTTTAGATTCAGCAACGGGAAGCCATTCTGATGTCGTTACTACCTTGTTACGGACTCAATTTGTTTCAATCTTGTGCATAATATTCTGTTCGTTCCGTTGAAATACCAAAATGTGTGTAGAATCCATGAAATCAAATGTGGTATCACCGAAATAGATGAAATCCCTTCAGTGATATAATGATATCTCAAGAATTGCGTGACAGGAACTGCGTGTAACGTCTGCACGTGTATTTCCCGCCCTATCCACGAGATGGATTTGGACTTGATCAAGTGCTCATTTTGTGTATATTCAACGAGGGAATGTGGCATATCTTCTCGGCGTTACCAGGGAAAAACAACTATATTACCGTTGAAGGCATGTCCCGACCCCCTTACTAAGAATTGTATAAAATGCCTTCGCACTTGGCGCGGATGTTGTTGATGGCGCGTGTCAAGTAAAATTATCATAAAATCTATAAATATTTTCACCTGTACTGTACTGTCTAGACAGGGTATTTTATTCATTTTTGATTTTATGGCGGGGTGGTAATGCACTAGTCAAAGTAACCCCCCCCCCCCCCCGTCCTCCTCCCCCAACACCCGGGACAGGGTGGGAGGGGGAGGGGGGTTTATTTAGACTAGTGCATAATGGCTCACTCTCTGCTTAAAGCTGCCTGTGATACACTTGTATGCGATTTGTTACTGTCGTCCTCGTATCTCTTTATAGCGGAGCTCGTTGCATAAAAAACCAAGAAAATCAATATGGAAAACAAAAGATAAAAGAACAACCCACACAAGTGAAAACAAAATCACGCCGCGCGCCTCGCCCGCTCGCAGACGTAAAGGTCGGTACACACGAAGGGACAAGTCACGTGTCCTGATATCCTGTTCCCCGCGGACACCGGACATCCTACAGCTGAGAAACTACAAACCTCGTACACAAAGAATAACGTATTTCTTTACAGTTTTAAGGTAATAGACCAGTTCGCGGTTTATTATAATTCCGACATTTTGAAAGGGGTGTAAACATGGCGCGAAATACAGTGTTTGTATGGGAATCCGATGACAAATAAAATCCGTAAAATCGAATTTCTGAAATATTCTTCAGATACAAACTTAAGATACCAGGTAAAAGATTAATTGATCGAAATTTGAGGGATGTAGCTGTGCTGGGAAGCATGCAATGGTGGATTTAGTTTTCCATACATTTCTCTGTAAAAACGAGTCAAAGTCCGCGGGAAAATTTGCGCAAAAAAAATCAATCTTCCAGGAAGGAAAACATTTTTCTGAAGCATTTCAAAGACATTTTTTTGTTTCGATGAGGCAAAATTTGCTTCCGCAACAATGTTTTCACGTTGGCTATGGAGGAAAACAATGTTTACTAGGCTCCAGTGACACACAGTATATGTGTTTCTTAGCAACACAAACCCAGACCCCACCAGCAAGACAATTTGACACAGTGCGCATTCGTTAGTTTTTTTTCTGCAACAACGTTTCCTCGTATATCCACCCTTGCAGCAAAACATTTGTATGCTTCCTGCTCGTTCAATTAGCCACCCAGGCAACATTAAGAGAAACAGAGAAGCGCAGTGTTCGCGCCTACGCCTTTTCGATCCCTCGTGCCTCGATCGGATGATCACGTAAAATGGCGGTCCCGTCTCACGCAATCTCGTTCTCATAACCCGCGATCTTTTGGCCAGTATCTTGGCGCTGGTCAAAAGATCGCGGGCTCTGGGAACGAGATTACATCTCACGACGCTCGTATTCATCAGCAGCTGTGTATCACAGGACCCTAAGGAACCACTTTGGACGTTAAACAAATATCTGGCAGTGACCACCCTCAGTGCTTGTTGGTCAGCCGCATTAATGGGAAGATAACTAACATAACTACTCATGCTTGTAAACTGCGTGGCTTACCGTGTGTCTGAACAAGCGCCCCGCACATACATGTATATGTAAATCCAGCGTAATTCAGGTCTGGATAAAGTCTGTCACGATCCACACAATATGTTTCATCGTTCACCCAGATGTTTACTGAACCCTTTTCTAAGATAGTTTGTAGCAATAGCAACATACGTCAGACATTTCTGAACTTCGCTTTCCAGGATGGCACTGCGCTCCAGTTCGGCACCGACACAGCTGATTAGGCCATCCCAATAAAATGCAAATACGTAGCGAGCTAGGAAAAGAGGTGTAGTTGAAAGTATGTTCTTCAATTTTTATTTTTTTTAACTTTTCCCAAATATTGGGTCAATGTCAAGCTTTGTATATTTGTTAACTTTTCCAAAAAAAATTGGGTCGGTCTGGCGATTGGAAACGGAACATTTTATTGGGATGGCCGTATGTGGGTCGTGTGAATATACAGGATATATGCACGGGATGTTAGAAATCATTTATAATTCATTGTTGTGACCTTGTGTATGAATGTATGCAAACATTTGACCCCATAACAGTTACATATATCAGGTGCATCATGGGTAATTTTAACCTATAATCAGTTTGAAAAAAATTAAAGTTTTGCAAACAAAATTATGTAGATGTATTAAGTAGTGCATTATGATTATTTTCAGTTCTGTTTCATGAGATTCATAAATATTTCAATATAAATTACCCACTCTGGTATATATGTTGGGCACCACAGACGAAATGATAAAACTCCGGATCTCCTAGCGTGTAGGGATCTGATCAGCAATATATATATATAAATAGACAAGAAAGGAAAGGCTGATTCAACGGTAGAGAGTTTTTTCTTCCAATATTCCACATGGAATGTACACATCTGTGTTCGGGCTATCTGTGGTGCACAACAGCAGACTGGGTTCTAGTCCTAAATAAAATGGCGGATGCTACAAAGCCATCTGTATTATAAACTATAATGGGTAAATGTTATTTCGGTGTAAAATCGACAAGAAGATAATTATCGTAAGTTGTGGCTTCGAGACCATGACAGGGCTGGGGAGGAGAGCACAAATAAGGCTAGAATCAGGTATGCATTTATCGCTGATTCATCCTTCGTATTACTAATTACTCTTATTTTGAAGTCGATTGTTAATTAGTTGTTGTTTATTGCAAAACCATAGGCATAAGTGACAAATAAATTTATCACCCAGTTATTTTAGGGCTATGTTTCTCATTCCTGTCCGTTATTTGTCCCGTTATTCTGCACACGATACAGCTTGCATCTGGCGTTGATTGTTTATTTACGTTGGACCCGGGCGTTGGGAGTATGTTACTTTGGCCTCACTGCTCCTAAGCTGAATAAACTTTACAAACTTTTTAGTCCCCAGTTGTATTTCCAAATGACTGATCTACAAAATAATAACTCTCTCATCTTCTACAATTTCGCCGCATCGATAGTATTCGAATGTCATTTTACCCTAAAATTTGACTTTTTGAAAAATAATTTCGGAAGTCACTTGTACATGAAAGCCTTACTCCTTGAATACTGAATATTTTTTGGCACTTATATCATAATTAAATTGCAATTGGTCGTGTTTATGCTGTAGAAACGTTTTGTGTATATAGCTTATATGGTTTGTTCAAAAATATTCTGTAAACATGACTAAAAATACATAGTGGAAATACCCCTCAAACCGAAGCAGTTCGTACTTACCCCCATATCTCTTACAGTTTTTGGAATTTTTCCAAAATATTCTACCAAGTCTAATGCCAGGCCAATAGTAACATATGTGCAAAATATGAACAAAATCTGAGATGTACCATGTAGACTCATTTTTTCAGGGTGCATGGTTTTCACATGGATGCCCTCTTAAGAAACGTTATTCTAGTTCTCTTTCATTAGTGACCGTGATCGTACAACTACAAGATAATTCCACACAAATGTGGAATTAAACAATTAGACCAATGTTTCCCTTCATGCATTTTCAGACTATATATTTTTATTCATGGCTTTATAGTACATATACATTCTTAGAGAAAGTGATTACGAAGGTAAAACGAAGTATAAAAATCGAGTCAAAGGGTGAAAAGTACTGGAAAATATTGCACACACGGTAAACAGTTAAAACACAAACAGCACAAAACTCATAAGCTATTTTTTTTCTTGAAGTAATCTTGAAGCAGCTCTTAAATCAATAAAGAATACGTTTGTCTCGATTTGATTGCCTAGCTTTGTGCCAGTACCGAGCGTTTATAAGAATACAAAACTACCTTTGACCATTTTAAGCTTTGAATAGCTCTGTTTATGCTTCAGGGTTGTGCATACCAGGTTTTATGATAATCGTTGAGTTGGCGTTGGATATACCCGCGAAAAACAAGCACGCTCTCGAATGACGCCAATTTAAATTTATGCAGTGCGCATGCTCAGACTAAATTTACTACGCGACACGGCCGTGCTAGAAGCAAGTAAAGATCTACATCCAAATTTCTGGACTTTGCAAACACTTCCGCACTTCTTATGTTTTTAAATAACGTCTTTCAAGAATGTGTTTGCAATATCAATATGAACAGGACGAGCTAGGCTGCTAGACTCACTGAAATCCTTTACTCATTGCTTACAATTATATCGTTTAAGTGTTCCAATATGCTTAGCTAAGCCACCAGGTCGACTGAAATCCTTTCCACACTGCTTGCACTTAAATGGTTTTTCTCTTGTGTGTGTTCGAACATGCGTAGCTAGGTGAGCAGATTGTCTGAAATCCTTTCCGCATTGCTTACAATCATATGGTTTTTCTCCAGTGTGTGTTCGAATATGGTCAGCTAGATGACCAGACTGATTGAAATCCTTTCCGCATAGCTTACAATTATATGGCTTTTCTCCAGTGTGTGTTCGAATATGCTTAGCTAGGCCACTAGATCGACTGAAATCCTTTCCGCATTTCTTACAATGATACGGTTTTTCTCCAGTGTGTATTCGAATATGCTTAGCTAGGTCACCAGATCGACTGAAATCCTTTCCACATTGCTTACAATTATATGGTTTTTCTCCAGTGTGTATTCGAATATGCCTAGCTAGGTCACCAGATCGACTGAAATCCTTTCCACATTGCTTACAATTATATGGTTTTCTCCAGTGTGTATACGAATATGCTTAGCTAGGCCATCAGATCGACTGAAATCCTTTCCGCATTGCTTACAATTATATGGTTTTTCTCCAGTGTGTGTTCGAATATGGTCAGCTAGGTGACCAGATTGACTGAAATCCTTTCCGCATTGCTTACAATTATTTGGTTTTTCTCCAGTGTGTGTTCGAATATGCTTAGCTAGGCCACCAGATCCACTGAAATCCTTTCCGCATTTCTTACAATTATACAGTTTTTCTCCAGTGTGTATTCGAATATGCTTAGCTAGGTCACCAGATCGACTGAAATCCTTTCCACATTGCTTACAATTATATGGTTTTTCTCCAGTGTGGGAAGGAATATGCTTAGGTAGGTCACCAGATCGACTGAAATCCTTTCCGTATTGCTTACAATTATATGGTTTTTCTCCAGTGTGGGTACGAATATGCTTAGCTAGGCCACCAGATTTACTGAAATCCTTTCCACACTGCTTACAATTATATGGCTTTTCTACAGTGTGTGTTCGAATATGCTTTACTAGGTTACCAGAATGACTGAAAGTTTTTCCGCACTGCTTACATTTAAGTAGTTTATCTATAGTTTCAGTTGGGACACCCGATCTTACATGTACGTCTCTTAATTTACTAATTTTCTTGTTTCTTTGTTTGCACTGGCATAATTTTTCATCATTATGTTTACTGCAGTGGCTGAATTTCAATGGCTTAAGTGTTTCTGCCAAATTTGTTGGAACAGACAGACTAATTACCTTCATTACCTTGGACTTATTCTTGGCAGTACAATCCTTTTTGTTATTTAACACATCATTAGATTCATCTTGTTGTTGTGTTGGCATTCCCATGCATGATACAATATCTGTTGTCTTCGCACTCTTCTCTTTTCCCAGTGTGACTGATGTATTTCCGAAGTTCCTGTTGACCAAACTCTTGTCGTTTTGGCAAACCTCCGCTCCATGAATCACGTTGCCAGGTCCTGATTTGGTACTATCCTGTAATTCCTGTATTTTATCCAAATTATTATCTCCTATGTCATTTTCATTGACCGCAAAGAGTTCGACAGCTTTGTTGTTAGATGCAGGTTCTTGCTCTATACTTTCTGTTGGTGCACATCTTGATACCAATGTTGCAGTTACATAGGGTAGACAAGACGTTCCGACTAATTTTTCTTCAGGAAGAAACTGTTCCTATGTATTAAAGAATACAGATACAATGAATGAATCATCTGACTCAACACCAATATCATGGACGTACCTCGTCCTTATTTAAAATGTTAACAGTAACATTTTTAAGAGAAAAATGTATTGTAGACAAGGGATCATTAATTAAATAAACAAACCGTTAATAATAAAACAAAATTATCAGTGTGACCACACACGGGAAAATGTACCTTAACGAAAATCCGTTCGAACTGCAAAATAAACGGGCAACGAACGGCCAACGAACGGACAACGAACGCTTTTAAAAAACGTTCGAACGGTTTCTCAAAGCGTTCGAACGGTCTATAAAAATAATCGAACGGGCGCGCTACATTTTTGAACGATTTCCTGCAGGCGTTCGAACGGTCTGATTTAAGACTCGAACGTATTGCCCTGAACGTTCGAACGGATTGCCCTGAACGTTCGAACGACTTGCCCTAAACATTCGAACGATTCAACATAAGCATTCAAACGCTTTCGAATTTATAGTGTAATGTTTAAATGCCAACCGAACGTCTTCGTGAAAGCTCTAAATTGAGCATTCAACGTCTGTGCGAAAATGCGTTCGAATCGCCAAATAAACGGGCAATGAACAATTAACATCACAAAGTGATGAAAAGTTCGATGTGCTTCGTGCGATCTGACGCTAAATTAACAGACAGCAAATTAAAACTGAATATCGAAAACTATGGCCTCAAATAATTTTTCGCACCAGGTGGAAACTGTTCAGATACGTAAATGAAGTAAAAAACTTTCAAAACGTTTGATTCTGTAAGCATCTCGATTTCTAAAAGAACATTTTATCTGTAGAGAATATTATTTTGGTGCGATCTCAAAGCAAAACAAACACTGCGGAGTCACTGATTGTTCAAATCAGTTCGCGGAAAATGTCACACTTCTGTGTCGTGGAATTCAAGACTCTGACCTCATTACCTTGAAAAGGGATCCACATTAAATAAAAAGAACTCCAGAATGTTATGTTTAGTAGACGTTATCATTTGCCAGCAAAGCTTTGTGGTGATTTAAACTACAATGCAATAAAGTCACACTTCCCGCGAAGTTCGCTTCAATTGAAAACATGCGCAATTACTTCAACAAAAATTCTGAAGGATTGACAGATCTGAGTTACAGAAACTACAGAAGCTAAAGCTTATCAGATGTGACTAAAAACACCAAACCAGCGTTGGGACGGTGTTTCGTAACGCAATCCTGTCTTTCGGTGACAGAATGCACAAATGCCAACATTACCGTTAGAACGTTTTTAGTCCTTCGTGAAAGCCCCAGAGGCTTTGATTGAGTAACGAATTGAGTGCATCGTTCGAACGGATTGCTTGTATCGTTGGAACAAATTCTTTGTGGCGTTCGAACGGATTGCTTGTGGCGTTCGAACGGATTGAGTGTACCGTTTAAACGATTTTCACCAAACGTTCGAACGGGCTAAGAAAAAATCCAAACGGTTTCGTAAAACGTTCGAACTATTTATAAAATCGTTTAAACGGTTTCTCAAACCGTTCGAACGGACACCGAACGGTCTCTGAACGACTTTTTAGGCGGCCGTTTATTTTTCACACGAAGGTACGTTTTCCCGTGTGTGGTCATTAAATGAACAGTAAATTTATTGGCCAAACATGTAAAGGGTGAAGTACACTTCCAAGAGGCAAGCTTCTTTAACCCTTTGACTCCCAAGCGCCATCAAGTTGTACGCCTCGTATTCGTCCTCGGGTACAGAATCAGAGGAAAGGAATTCGGGAATTAGAGCTTGGATTGAACTGAGGAGAGTCGGATGAGTTTCTTCAAGTAGATTATCCAGTGGTTACAGGACCAGAGGATGGGCCTACGCATGACTTTGATGTGGACAGTGAGCCAATTGTGTTATATGACATTTGATCAATCGCATCTTATACTTGATTTCAAAAACTCATGAATAATTAATGAGCATTTTGTCCAATCCGATGAAGCAAATCAGTCACGTGCATGCTCCTTTATACCTGATAAAATCTCATCATTCTAAAAGGCCCGCGGAGGGATTTGAATTCTGTCCCAGAGGGAAACGGGGTTAATGATTGAGACAATGGAATTTCTATTGATGTTTCAGCTTTCTCACTGAATTGCTAATTAGGATGAACGTTTTATATAAAGAATATTAATGAACATGAAATTTTATATAAAGTTTCATCCTAATTAAGAATTCACTGATAAAGACCCAAAGATAGCAAAAAGTACACGGAACATAATGTACCTAGATAATAAATTTTGCACTAAATTTACTAATATCAGCAGACTACCGAGATACACAGATAATATTTTTAAAATGAAGTTATCCAACTACCATTACTTGTTTACCGAGCCACTGTTTAGTTCCAATTATTAAACCAAACTCAAAGCCGTAAAATTATAAAAACGTGCATTAAACTTACATATTTTGTGCCGGAGTCAAAAATTTAGAGTCTGCCGTCATGTCAGTCACGTCGCTTTCCAAGTCTTGAACTTTATCGAGGTAAACCACGACACCAAATCCTTCAAGTGCAGATTCTTCTTGCATTGCGAAATGCCGCTTCAAACAACATAGTATGGTAATTTCTTCATATCATTCCCTTGAGATGTTCGTAATTGCAGGCGGTGATTACTCGAATATTTTGCATGGCGTTGTGAATACAAAGGTTCAATAGTTCATTAAGTAACCATTCCCTTGAGATGTGCGTCTTTCTTTCATTGCATTCTTAAAGCGTTTTTGAAGTTGTTTAAAACACTCACAGCACGTGTTTTATCAAGTCTAAAAATTCTCGGGCTTCGCCCTCGAATTTTTAAACTTGATAAAACACTGCTGTTCGTGTTTTAAACAGTACATATTGTACATAGTCATTGTTATTTGGCTTGAATATTTTAATCTTTTAATATATTTCTATATCATGAGTTGGTTGAGACAAGCGTACAATTTCTAATTCACATTTGGATTGCAGTATCAATATTTTTTGCAGCACAAATTAAAAGTAGAAAAAAAGCTTGTTTTTTTCGCTTTTTGTCAGCCATTTTTAATACATATAAATGTAACTTTGCTAGTTAATAATTAACCACACGAATAATATGTATTTGTAATCAGCAACTATTCTAGTTTTAGAAAATGTATGGTTATGTAGCCTTTGAATTAAAGAAACAACCTTTTTGAACGTGTTTTTGAAGGTACGTGATTTTAATTAAAAATACCAAAAAAAGTTGGGTCTTAAATAACATTATCATTGGCACATTTTGTTTTGTTTAATTTTTAGGTGACCATTGGGCATGCATGATGGAGCCTAATGTTATACTGTTAGCGGGGACTTTGTGGCTGGCTGGCTACGTGGTGGCCTCAACTGCAATCGCAAAATACAACTCAAGGCTCGGATCTAATTCATGGCTCGATCTGTATTCTTTACATAATATTGTTTTAGCTGGTCAACATATTCCATATAAACACAAGGTTAACACTTCCAAGGGATTGGTTCATCGATTTACGAGTGGATTACCTGTCAATGACATTCCTTCAAGGATATATTTACACTTTCTTGGCTTTCAAGCATGTTTTAAATGCAATAAACTTGCATCTCATTACAATACAATGCTTCCATTATCCAAATCGACGAAATACATGTACGGCTTGGTTTGCCTAATTATTTACAGTTGACCTCACTGTACATGTGCATATTGCAAGAAACCCTAGACCTGTACTCGTCTCCATGGTGACTAGTACAGGCAATCTATCCTGTCACCCAGGTGCTCTTAGCATAGTATTCTATTCGCAGCATTCCCTTTCACACTTCCTAAATAAGAATGGGAGAAACGCGACCGTGTTCAGGCAGAGTGGAAGCGAAGAAGGAGATGTAGGAGGGAGGAAGGGAGTAAAAGGAATGAATGTAGACTGCTGGCAAGTCCCTTTTACTGTGCAATTATTTTAGAATAGCTAAACATGGTTCCAGATGGCTAACGATGGCTTGACATAGTATGCAACTGCCGAAGTTTTGTACCGATCATTGAATTGCCCGTCAGCCCAGCAATGGGAAATACCATTGGTCAGTTTTTGCAGATCTGTCAGCGGCTCATCAAAATGACACGAGTCAGTAAAATAATCACAGTCGAGTGTAAAGCTATGCCGTTCATATAAGTGAAACAGTTTAATTGGCCGGTAACAAAACGAGCAGGGGACTGGGACCGAGTTTATCAGAATTACTCTAATTCTAAAATGAAGTTCATCACATGATAGAGCATGTTGAAATTAGCATGTGCCAAGTTTGATGTGATTCAAGTGAATCCTGTCTGAATTATAAGCAATTGAAATTTCTTTGTCCCTCCAAAATTTTAGAATGAATGTATGGTTTGGAGGGACAACGTTAAAAAATAAGAGTTTGTATGGGAAAATTGACATATGATACCTTCTAGCTCATCAATATTGAGCCAAAGTTCACCAAACTTTCCAGACTAGCTAAGTTTTATCTGTTCTTTTGGAAAATAATGCTCATTTTGACTAGTTACTCGGGCTGCCTGTGGCAGCACCGAGTCTTAAAATGCAAGCCGTTCTTCTTTTTTTTTTTCGTGTAGCAAGCTTTCTGCGCATGCGTTAAAGGTCAAATTCACACCAATCAGATTGCACTGTGCTGGTCACGCAACAATCGCCAGGTTAATTTATTTACATAATTTAATACAGTAAAGCAAGATGGTGGAGGACCCGCGAGCAACTTTCTCTCTAACTTGGAGTCCCATCTCTCAAATGTAAGCCAGTTTAATGTTTTATTTAACTTCACTCGTGCGAAAGCCTTCAACAGGCTCAGGATATTTCAACTGGCGCTCTTGTTTAAGGTACGTTTCGTAGGAAATAAACACTCAGCACAGAAATAATTTATGATGACCGAAGCAGTTATTCAACTCTCAAGCTAAACAAGACTCCTCTCACGGCCGAGGTTTTGGTTCGAGAAATTAAAGGCTTCCAACAGTTCCCTTTATAGTTCTGTAATATAATGAGCAGACTGCAGTTTTGAGAAGGAGGGTAAAAGCTTTTAAATAGAGATAAACAAAACGGGCATTTCAGTTAATAATCTTTAATCCAACAAATACTGATATGGACGCGATCAGCGAGCTGCGATAAAGAGCCGGCGCAGGGTAGAAAGAACAGTAGAGAAATATAGTGATAGCTCCATCATCGGTGGACAGGATATACATTTGAGACACTCATATATTAGTACTCTGAACCTGCAGAACAGCAGACTAAATTAGGACCGAATTCGTATTTCTTTCGATCAAAAAAAGAATCAATGCCTTCAGTAAGATTCCCAGTCATATCAGTAATGGTGACTACCAAGCATTGTTGCTGGGGGAGATGTAATAAGAGTGACTCTAGATGTGAAAAACCTTCATAAATCCGGCGCTCAAAGAGATATGTCTCGGAGAATGAAGCATCGATCGGTACACCGCTAGTAGAGGTTTCTCATCTTTTCTCGGCCTTTTTGATCACTCACAGGAGGAGCTTTTCTGTTCCAAAACCTTTACAGCAAATTCAGTGAGAAATGTCAGCGTTGGATAAATGTTTGTACAAGAGACCTTAAAAGCACAGAACAACGAGACTAGGTCTGGCAATGAAACGTAAGTGGCTATAAATTACTGAAACCCTGACTATACCCACCAGTAAACAATGAGAAGGAAGCATTAAGTTTACTTGAATTTATCAGTGGATTCTAAATAAATTTTGGAAGCAAAGCCTCGTCTACAGTACATCTACAATGCTTTGATTTATTTACTGAGCACAAATGAAGTTAATTTCTTTCGGAGCTGCAGGTATTAAATTTGAAAACTCGATAAATGCAAATAATAATATAATGGTTTGAAAGAGCACACCAACATAAGCAAGATTGCCGAATTTTAGGATGCTATCAGTTCATAGTTTTAATGTATATGCTCTTCCAGCCATAACAGCTTTGGTCTCCGATGAGTTTTATTGAAGAATTTCCTATCTCCATTCGCCGATGAATGCACTCGGCACGCGGCTACATTCTTTTGTTTTTGGCTTAATACAGGAAAACCAGACCTTTGTAACTTTTCAATGTTTAGGTGAAGTCTTACAACGATATTGCATGGGAAAAGATGAGTTTGGGATACAGTTTAAATAGGACTTGACAGTCTATATAGTAAGCATGTCTCGTTGGTTGGCCAGCGAAGATGCAAACCTCGCTTGACAAGATCGACGTTTGTCGCTTAGTTTCAATCCTCTGTATTTCAGCCAAAGTTTAAGCTGTTCGACAGTATAATCATCAGGTTCTCTTTCAAAATGTGGTCCAGGAAAGCAGTCATTTCTGGTAGAATAGACAGAGGACGAACTGAAGTGCTAGTCAATTCTTGTATGTTGATACAAGAAAAGCGGTTTGTTTGTCCGAGTCTTGGCGGGGGGTCTAGACTTGTGACGTAATTACCGCGCTCCGCTATTAGCGTGCGTAACATGAATAAGTAGAGGTCAACTTCTTTAATTTACATACACGAGAAAAACAAATATATTAAATTACATATATATACTAGGGGAGCAGAGAATGAATGTCACCGCGCTACCGGCCACTCCTAAAGACTGCTAAATTCAGCTAATAATTCTTCCCTTCGGTTATTACTAAGAGGATTTCAAATGAAAATGTATTTCATCTTCAATCTCATGTGGCCCGAGTGAAAGCCCAGATGGGCTCTTGTTATTAATTGGATTAGTTTTCCTCTGGGGGTCTAATGGTCGTCTTTGTTTTTCACATTGATCACGGCTTTCTTCCTTGCGACTTTTGTAGGTAGTGGTATATACGAACCTCCACGGAGTGGTTGATACCGAGCAATGTTCAACCATAGCATGTTCCACTTCTCAATGCCGTTGTGGATCTGCGCATGTGCTTCTACTAGTGTCCCACGGAACTCAGCGCTGTTGGTTAAGACGGTTTGCGAGCTCCGGAAGGTAGCTGTCTCATATACTGGACCCTCAGGTTTGTCAAGCCGGAGCGTGATGTTCAAAGCCAACTGAAACTTAATACCATTGAGGTCTTGGAGCTCTTCCTTGAGCTTCTTAACGGTCTGCTTTCGCACATCAGCGAGGAAGGCTGCTGGGTCTGCCTCTAGAGAATTACCCTCTGGAACGTTCATCTTCCATCCGCGTAGATAGTCCCCAATGGCCCAAGGCGTTTGGACGAACGTAAGGCCCTTAGGCTCATCATGGTCTCTTGCCGTAGAAGGCAGCTCTAAGACCTCCTTCTCGTAATCCTCAACCGTTCTGACTTTCTTAGGAGATACATGTAAAGGTCGTACTCCTCAAGTATAGCTTCCCGTTTTTTACGAGGTGGGGCTTTGGCTCGTATCTTTTGGGAAGTAGGGGCTGTAGTAAGCGTCTCTTTGCCGCTTCCGGGATGGGCTCGTCTAGGATGTTGAGGACGACATCCTGGAGAGGCTCTGGTATCTGCATTTCTGTGAGTAACTTCTGAACGTACTCATCCATATTAGTGTGGAGTAGTATAGAGAGTGGCGGTTCTGGTCACCCTTGTAGTAGTGGGACAGGCAACGCCTCTGGGTGGTGCCGCCTGTCCCACTAGGAGGTGGTATCATTTCGATGTTAACTATACTACAAGGGTGCGCCAGAACCGCCACTCTCTATACTACTGAATCAAACATCTGTAAATGGGAAATCTAACTACACAGTATGGAACTTCTGTAAATATACAAAAAGAAATAGAAACAAAATGAAACAGCCACGTATTTACCTTGAAAGCAAGTGCCAGATTCATGAAACTCAAATAAACACACATCTTGAAGACATACTTCAATCCATTCATGTCCAGCGACAGCAGTATCATGGAGGATCCTTCATTGGCAATCATGTCAACAAATGTTTAAAGGTACATTGTCACTGCCCCAGGAAGCAAATTCTGGAGAAACTAATACCGTTTTCCCCTGCAGGATTTTGAATACGTTTTCAAAAAAGCTGGCACATTCTGTAAACTAGCCAGAGTAACAACTTCAAAATCTCCCCTTTTCGTACTCTGTTTAATATGGATTCTTACTTTGTCTGGGTAAAGCATGTATAGCTGGCAGAAATAGCTGGAGTTGGCCGGTTGCAGACCTCTAATGAAATCCTTGCTTTGTAACAGGAAATCTGCAAAGCAGCAATTACCAAGACTCAAGCAGTGTGTCCTGAGTTTGTCGATGTTGCAAAAATCAACGAAGGAAAGTTCCAACCTCTCTTCAACACATTTGCACTGTCAGTGCAGAAGAAATTGGTCAGCTTGGTAAGCAATAAATTTATTAGATACATGTAACTGAATTGCAAAGATAAACATGTATTTTTCCAACTGCTCAGTTCCTTGCTTTCTAATATAATTAAGGGCATATGTAGCAGGGTAGATACGGAAGATCGATGGCATGATAGGGTACACTACAATCACTTTCCTCCTCAAGTTCTGGTGCTTCACAATATTAGATTGTTGCTGTAAAAAAAATGATAGTTTACCGTGGTATGTTCTTTCATTTACCATGTTTTGCATCATCACATGGTCAATTTTGTTGTGGATTCACTCAGGTATTGCACCACGAAATCCACAACCATTCGACCATGAGATGATGAAAAACGTGATCAATAAGGGTTAGCAATACTCCTTTAGGTGTTTTTAAAATGACAAAATGTAGATGTGCTTGAGAAAATGCAGTGTGTATAACCAATGATACATACATGTACAGTGCAAATACTGTAACTTGGGCCACAGATAAATTCAAAATATTAAGTCTACAAAACTAGTCCATCAAAGCTTCCTTTTACCACATCAAACTTCCAGCAAGTTTAAATGCTACAATGTATTTTATCATGCATGTAATACTGATTAGCTAAACAAACGTAGGAAAATGCTGTAGTTTTCTTCTGAAATGTGATTGGTTCTCCTTGTCTAAGCGGCCCCAGTTACAGTAGTCACACAGTAAAAATATATATATAAACATAAGTTATGATTGAGGTTAGTGGTTTTTACTTATTTTACAATTGCAGAGACGAATATTGCAAAGTTCATGTCCCTCTTCCGCACAACATTCCCGCAAATAAGAATATTTCCAAAGCTCCATTTTCTAGAGCTTCACGTGGCAACCTGGAGTAGGTATAGGTTTCCATGGAGAGCAAGGAGGAGAGTCAACACAAGATGTTCAACACACTACACCACAATTTAAATGCTGCTCCAGAGGATTCGAGAAGACTGGGACTGATGATTAAGGACATCTTCTGGAAGTTCATCCCCAAACCAGAGAGGCAGTACCACAAATAAAGAAGAGGAGATAAAATGAAAAGTGGCACATGTAGCTGAAAAAATTCCACGCGTTTTCACGTGTCATAAAGCTGTTTCAAAAACCTTCAATTTCAATGGAATAATGTCTCTGTCAATTCCAAATCTGCCCATCCCCCCGGCACTTGTGGAGCATTTGACATTTTTGAATCAGAGCATTGCAAATACTCCACTGTGGGGTCAGCTGTTCAGCTAAGCAAATATCCCACTGTAAGAGATTTGCATTCGTTCCTAAGTGTCCCTTATCTCTTATAAACATTGATGTAAAATTCGCTATTTTGACTCGATCTATTTGAACAATTCCCATCCCAAAAACGTTTCTTTGCTGGTAGTGGTAAATGCCCCACCACCAGGCCAGAAACTCAGTCAAATGCCCGGGAGGGGATGGTCAGGTTTGGAATTGATATAGAGACAAGAAATAAAGAGTAATCATTTGTACACTGATGGCTTGTATGTGTCCTTTACTGACGAATCCATCTCACTGAACACAAATACTTTACTTAAGAAACGTTATTCTAGTTCTCTTTCATTAGTGACCGTGATCGTACAACTTCAAGATAATTCCACACAAATGTGGAATTAAACAATTAGACCAATGTTTCCCTTCATGCATTTTCAGACTATATAATTTTATTCATGGCTTTATAGTACATATACATTCTTAGAGAAAGTGATTACGAAGGTAAAACGAAGTATAAAAATCGAGTCAAAGGGTGAAAAGTACTGGAAAATATTGCACACACGGTAAACAGTTAAAACACAAACAGGACAAAACTCATAAGCTATTTTTTTTCTTGAAGTAATCTTGAAGCAGCTCTTAAATCAATAAAGAATACGTTTGTCTCGATTTGATTGCCTAGCTTTGTGCCAGTACCGAGCGTTTATAAGAATACAAAACTACCTTTGACCATTTTAAGCTTTGAATAGCTCTGTTTATGCTTCAGGGTTGTGCATACCAGGTTTTATGATAATCGTTGAGTTGGCGTTGGATATACCCGCGAAAAACAAGCACGCTCTCGAATGACGCCAATTTAAATTTATGCAGTGCGCATGCTCAGACTAAATTTACTACGCGACACGGCCGTGCTAGAAGCAAGTAAAGATCTACATCCAAATTTCTGGACTTTGCAAACACTTCCGCACTTCTTATGTTTTTAAATAACGTCTTTCAAGAATGTGTTTGCAATATCAATATGAACAGGACGAGCTAGGCTGCTAGACTCACTGAAATCCTTTACTCATTGCTTACAATTATATCGTTTAAGTGTTCCAATATGCTTAGCTAAGCCACCAGGTCGACTGAAATCCTTTCCACACTGCTTGCACTTAAATGGTTTTTCTCTTGTGTGTGTTCGAACATGCGTAGCTAGGTGAGCAGATTGTCTGAAATCCTTTCCGCATTGCTTACAATCATATGGTTTTTCTCCAGTGTGTGTTCGAATATGGTCAGCTAGATGACCAGACTGATTGAAATCCTTTCCGCATAGCTTACAATTATATGGCTTTTCTCCAGTGTGTGTTCGAATATGCTTAGCTAGGCCACTAGATCGACTGAAATCCTTTCCGCATTTCTTACAATGATACGGTTTTTCTCCAGTGTGTATTCGAATATGCTTAGCTAGGTCACCAGATCGACTGAAATCCTTTCCACATTGCTTACAATTATATGGTTTTTCTCCAGTGTGTATTCGAATATGCCTAGCTAGGTCACAAGATCGACTGAAATCCTTTCCACATTGCTTACAATTATATGGTTTTTCTCCAGTGTGTATACGAATATGCTTAGCTAGGCCATCAGATCGACTGAAATCCTTTCCGCATTGCTTACAATTATATGGTTTTTCTCCAGTGTGTGTTCGAATATGGTCAGCTAGGTGACCAGATTGACTGAAATCCTTTCCGCATTGCTTACAATTATTTGGTTTTTCTCCAGTGTGTGTTCGAATATGCTTAGCTAGGCCACCAGATCCACTGAAATCCTTTCCGCATTTCTTACAATTATACGGTTTTTCTCCAGTGTGTATTCGAATATGCTTAGCTAGGTCACCAGATCGACTGAAATTCTTTCCACATTGCTTACAATTATATGGTTTTTCTCCAGTGTGGGAACGAATATGCTTAGCTAGGTCACCAGATCGACTGAAATCCTTTCCGCATTGCTTACAATTATATGTTTTTTCTCCAGTGTGGGTACGAATATGCTTAGCTAGGCCACCAGATTTACTGAAATCCTTTCCACACTGCTTACAATTATATGGCTTTTCTACAGTGTGTGTTCGAATATGCTTTACTAGGTTACCAGAATGACTGAAAGTTTTTCCGCACTGCTTACATTTAAATAGTTTATCTATAGTTTCAGTTGGGACACGCGATCTTACATGTACGTCTCTTAATTTACTAATTTTCTTGTTTCTTTGTTTGCACTGGTATAATTTTTCATCATTATGTTTACTGCAGAGGCTGAATTTCAATGGCTTAAGTGTTTCTGCCGAATTTGTTGGAACAGACAGACTAATTACCTTCATTACGTTGGACTTATTCTTGGCAGTACAATCCTTTGTGTTATTTAACACATCATTAGATTCATCTTGTTGTTGTGTTGGCATTCCCATGCATGATACAATATCTGTTGTCTTCGCACTCTTCTCTTTTCCCAGTGTGACTGATGTATTTCCGAAGTTCCTGTTGACCAAACTCTTGTCGTTTTGGCAAACCTCCGCTCCATGAATCACGTTGCCAGGTCCTGATTTGGTACTATCCTGTAATTCCTGTATTTTATCCAAATTATTATCTCCTATGTCATTTTCATTGACCGCAAAGAGTTCGACAGCTTTGTTGTTAGATGCAGGTTCTTGCTCTATACTTTCTGTTGGTGCACATCTTGATACCAATGTTGCAGTTACATAGGGTAGACAAGACGTTCCGACTAATTTTTCTTCAGGAAGAAACTGTTCCTATGTATTAAAGAATACAGATACAATGAATGAATCATCTGACTCAACACCAATATCATGGACGTACCTCGTCCTTATTTAAAATGTTAACAGTATTGTAGACAAGGGATCATTAATTAAATAAACAAACCGTTAATAATAAAACAAAATTATCATTGTGACCACACACGGGAAAATGTACCTTAACGAAAATCCGTTCGAACTGCAAAATAAACGGGCAACGAACGGCCAACGAACGGACAACGAACGCTTTTAAAAAACGTTCGAACGGTCTATAAAAATAATCGAACGGGCGCGCTAAAGTTTTGAACGATTTCCTGCAGGCGTTCGAACGGTCTGATTTAAGACTCGAACGTATTGCCCTGAACGTTCGAACGGATTTCCCTGAACGTTCGAACGACTTGCCCTAAACATTCGAACAATTCGACATAAGCATTCAAACGCTTTCGAATTTATAGTGTAATGTTTAAATGCCAACCGAACGTCTTCGTGAAAGCTCTAAATTGAGCATTCAACGTCTGTGCGAAAATGCGTTCGAATCGCCAAATAAACGGGCAATGAACAATTAACATCACAAAGTGATGAAAAGTTCGATGTGCTTCGTGCGATCTGACTGATTGTTCAAATCAGTTCGCGGAAAATGTCACACTTCTGTGTCGTGGAATTCAAGACTCTGACCTCATTACCTTGAAAACGGATCCACATTAAATAAAAAGAACTCCAGAATGTTATGTTTAGTAGACGTTATCATTTGCCAGCAAAGCTTTGTGGTGATTTAAACTACAATGCAATAAAGTCACACTTCCCGCGAAGTTCGTTTCAATTGAAAACATGCGCAATTACTTCAACAAAAATTCTGAAGGATTGACAGATCTGAGTTACAAAAACTACAGAAGCTAAAGCTTATCAGATGTGACTAAAAACACCAAACCAGCGTTGGGACGGTGTTTCGTAACGCAATCCTGTCTTTCGGTGACAGAATGCACAAATGCCAAGATTACCGTTAGAACGTTTTTAGTCCTTCGTGAAAGCCCCAGAGGCTTTGATTGAGTAACGAATTGAGTGCATCGTTCGAACGGATTGCTTGTATCGTTGGAACAAATTCTTTGTGGCGTTCGAACGGATTGCTTGTGGCGTTCGAACGGATTGCTTGTAGCGTTCGAACGGCCAAGTGATATGTTCGAACGGATTGAGTGGACCGTTTAAACGATTTTCACCAAACGTTCGAACGGGCTAAGAAAAAATCCAAACGGTTTCGTAAAACGTTCGAACTATTTATAAAATCGTTTAAACGGTTTCTCAAACCGTTCGAACGGACACCGAACGGTCTCTGAACGACTTTTTAGGCGGCTGTTTATTTTTCACACGAAGGTACGTTTTCCCGTGTGTGGTCATTAAATGAACAGTAAATTTATTGGCCAAACATGTAAAGGGTGAAGTACACTTCCAAGAGGCAAGCTTCTTTAACCCTTTGACTCCCAAGCGCCATCAAGTTGTACGCCTCGTATTCGTCCTCGGGTACAGAATCAGAGGAAAGGAATTCGGGAATTAGAGCTTGGATTGAACTGAGGAGAGTCGGATGAGTTTCTTCAAGTAGATTATCCAGTGGTTACAGGACCAGAGGATGGGCCTACGCATGACTTTGATGTGGACAGTGAGCCAAATGTGTTATATGACATTTGATCAATCGCATCTTATACTTGATATATTGTACATAGTCATTGTTATTTGGCTTGAATATTTTAATCTTTTAATATATTTCTATATCATGAGTTGGTTTAGACAAGCGTACAATTTCTAATTCACATTTGGATTGCAGTATCAATATTTTTTGCAGCACAAATTAAAAGTAGAAAAAAAGCTTGTTTTTTTCGCTTTTTGTCAGCCATTTTTAATACATATAAATGTAACTTTGCTAGTTAATAATTAACCACACGAATAATATGTATTTGTAATCAGCAACTATTCTAGTTTTAGAAAATGTATGGTTATGTAGCCTTTGAATTAAAGAAACAACCTTTTTGAACGTGTTCTGAAGGTACGTGATTTTAATTAAAAATACCAAAAAAAGTTGGGTCTTAAATAACATTATCATTGGCACATTTTGTTTTGTTTAATTTTTAGGTGACCATTGGGCATGCATGATGGAGCCTAATGTTATACTGTTAGCGGGGACTTTGTGGCTGGCTGGCTACGTGGTGGCCTCATCTGCAATCGCAAAATACAACTCAAGGCTCGGATCTAATTCATGGCTCGATCTGTATTCTTTACATAATATTGTTTTAGCTGGTCAACATATTCCATATAAACACAAGGTTAACACTTCCAAGGGATTGGTTCATCGATTTACGAGTGGATTACCTGTCAATGACATTCCTTCAAGGATATATTTACACTTTCTTGGCTTTCAAGCATGTTTTAAATGCAATAAACTTGCATCTCATTACAATACAATGCTACCATTATCCAAATCGACGAAATACATGTACGGCTTGGTTTGCCTAATTATTTACAGTTGACCTCACTGTACATGTGCATATTGCAAGAAACCCTAGACCTGTACTCGTCTCCATGGTGACTAGTACAGGCAATCTATCCTGTCACCCAGGTGCTCTTAGCATAGTATTCTATTCGCAGCATTTCCTTTCACACTTCCTAAATAAGAATGGGAGAAACGCGACCGTGTTCAGGCAGAGTGGAAGCGAAGAAGGAGATGTAGGAGGGAGAAAGGGAGTACAAGGAATGAATGTAGACTGCTGGCAAGTCCATTGCTGCCCTTAAATGAGCTTCTAGATCGCCTGACTTAAAACACTACATTTGCAGCAACCTGCTCATTCTTAAGCACCCCATGCTTGGTTTAAACTTTGCGTCAAACTTTGCATCTCTTCAAGTGCGTGGCGGATGCTGCTTGCGATAAAAAGTACTCTATGTACAGTGTAGCTGATTTTGGGAGATTTTAACTATCCAGGCATTTGCTGAGTTAATGAATCAGGATTTGTCAACAGTGATGCGGGACATGAACTCAATTTCGTCAACTTATTATCGGATGCATTCCTCTTCCAGTTAGTGGATTCTCCTACTCGAGGCAAAAATATATTGGACTTAGTGCTTTCGCATGATCCTGACTGTGCTGAAAATGTTTTCATCGATCGAACAAATGGCCTCCCCTAGGTTCATAATTGTATTTACTTTGACTTTCACCGCTCACTCAAGATAATCAATGCACCGAACAGATTTATTTTTGACTATAAAAATGCTGACTTTGATTCCCTTCGGGACTATTTATGCTTGAACTCATTATCTCTTCCCCTAGGGGGTGACATTGACACTAGTCTAAAAACTTGGCAAACTAAACTTTTTGAAGCTGTCAGTTCCTTTGTTCCCAAAGGGAAAAATTAAGAACCTAAGACGCGCGCCTTGGATATATTGCGATCTCGCATACGCGATTAAGAAGAAAAAGACCTTTCGAAAAAAGGTCGCAGTTCTTCCGACCCAGCTGTTCACGAAGAATTTCGAAAGATGCGCCAAAACATTAAGAATTGGATTCGCGCTTGCCGTAAGGCTCACTTTAGACTTGCTCCAAATCGAACTCGCTGAGTCACTGTGTAAGCGATTACTGGGTCAAAACGCGAGCGCGAGCATCAAAGCTAGAGGCGAGTTCGACTTGTTTCACTTGCAGGAAATTGAATCGGGGCATTAGGTTTTGGCGCGAAAATACGTTTCAGGGGCGGAGCTTACATTTCGCGCCTTTTACAAAGTCTTTCCGAGTACAATAAAATTGTAAATATCACATCCACGGTCGACTGACTCGACACGTTAACATACAAAGTCCTTCGTGCGGGGGGATAAGAAGGACTTTGGGAAAGTCTAGGCTCACTTAAGTTTCATTGCTTCCGAAATCAAATCTAATCCTAAGCCATTTTGGTCTTTTTTCAAGACCAAATCAAAAGGCAGCTCTTTTCCAGAAACTATGCTCTTAGAAGACAACACTGAAATTACCTCTGACCTGTCTCTAAGAAGGGTAAGAAAGTACTGTTCCGTAACTATCGTGGAATCTCTTTACTACCAATCCTTTCTAAAGTCCTCGAAAAATATGTTGCTCGCAGACTTGTCCAATTCTCTCTAGACCGTCTGTTTTCTCTTCAGCACAGCTTCCGAAAAGGTCTCTCCTGTACTACCCAACTTCTTGCTGTTCTTCACGACATCGGTAAATCCCTCGATGGCGGTGCTGAAATTGATGTGATCTATCTAGATCTTACTTGTGCCTTCAACACTGTTTCCCACTCTCACCTGTTGTGCAAGCTGCAGACCCTCGGAATTACTGGACTTTTACTTAACTGGTTTACTGACTACCTGTCTTGTCGCCGGCAATGTGTCATAATTAACAGTACATCAAGTCCTTGGGAATTTGTCCGTTCTGGTATTCCTCACGGCTCTGTGCTCGGCTCCATTCTCTTTCTTCTCTATATTAATGACCTTCCTAGCTGTCTCTCTTTTTAGGACCTACACTCCATCTCAGCCTGGGCCTCCGATAACGAACTCACTTTTCAGCCAACCAAGTGTGAAAACCTACGCATTTCTTGTAAGCGTAATAGCCCCGCCAGATCCTACACCTTAAACAGTGTCATTCTGAGCACTGAAAGTTCAGCTCGTGATCTTGGCGTTCAGGTTTGTAAGGATTTGCATTGGGCTAATCACATCCAGTCCATAACTTCCAAAGCCAACAAAATGCTTGGTTTCCTTCGTAGAAATTGCTGTGCCAGTGTTCCGCACGATATTCAGAAAACTCTTTACATTTCACTTGTATGCTCTCACCTTACCTATGCTAGCCAAGTCTGGTCGCCATGTTCTTTTGGATCCATCTACCTCCTGCGTAATTTGGAACGAGTACAAAGAAGAATTACTCACGTCATTTTGCGCGGTCTTGAAGTAGATTATAAATCAAGGCTCATTCATTTTTATCTCCTCCCTCTCTCCTTCTTTCTTGAATATCTTGATCTTATATTTCTCTTCCGTTGTACTAAAGGCGAAATTTTGCTCGACACCTCCAAGTTTCTGCACTTCTCTAGCTCTAGGACTCATAGAGGCTCGTCTGGCTTGGATCTATCTCTCCATCCAGCCCGTACTTCTAAGTTCCGCGTCTTTTTTTGTGCGTATCGGTCCTCTTTGGAATTCTCTACCTCTAACTGTCCGTGCTTCAGAATGTACTGCTGCCTTTAAGACTCGTCTTAAAACTTTACTCTCCAACAAACTTCTATCCACTTTTGATGTCGACAACATTCGAACCTGGCGCATTATCTGTCCGCTTTTTCATTGTCCTAACTTATCATCCGTCTGTAAATGTTAAGCTGCTGCTCTTATGCCTTGATAAGTGCTTGCGCTTTTTCTTTTATCACTGGAAGTTATATATAGCTGTTCTAGGTTTTACGCTCTAGATAATAGATTAAATAGATTGTATTGTAGCTTCTTTATCCCTTATTGTTTTCGTTCATTCTTTCATTATTTGTCTATATTACTTTCCATATATGTATATATATTTTTTGCTACGTTTTCCACCATCATTGACCGGTACTCGCGTGGAGGCGAACCTTGTAAGGGACTTCGAGTCCTATTGTTTATTCTCCCGTGACCTTGTGTCCGAATGTCACAAATAAACTATCAATAACGTGAACGCTCTTCGTGCAAGATTTCGCCGAGTTCATCAACAACAATCAGTTACCACAGACTGTTGTTTTTAAATTAGCGGCACATATCAACTTCGCTTTGCATTGATTCTTGATCTTGAATATTCTTCCCGGTTTCTTAGGCAAGTTAAAAATGTTGAGACATAAATTTGAACGAAACGTTCCAGTTGTTAAAATAAATATTCTTAAACAGTGATTTTCAAAGTCTGCAATTATCATATAACCCAAAGAATACAGATACAGCATCACCTCCTTTTATTCTGATCTAGTTTTTAGCGGTTTCAGTCATGCTACTGCACTGCTGCTCCAATAATAAAATATAAAATCGACAGGCGAACACTGAGAGAGACTGACCCATGCGTTCCTAGGGAGTAATTAGGAGGTGGCGCTGTCAAAAAATATGATCCTTTTGACAGCATGGTCCATAGAAAACTTACAAAAGAGTGAGCAGTCCCTACTTACAGACCCAGCCAATTATGTGTACCATGTTTAGCCATTCTAAACAAAATGTGCAGTAGAAGGGACTTGCTAGCAGTCTATCGCGAATTGCAAGCCTGGAAGGGAAAAGACATGGCGTAGTGCACCAGGTCGTACTGCTGCATACATACATACATAAACTTTATTTCAACTCGAATTTTCAGAGTAGCAAATACATGCTAATATCTTCGAGAAAACTACTGTTACTAATACTAATACTATTGTTATATTACTAATACTAAAAATATTTACAATGAAACCTAGAAATTATTAACAAATAGACATTACTGTAAAATTAGATTAGATTGTATTTACGGATTTCTCTCTTAAAATCAGTGATAGTTGTTAAAGATCGAAGATTATCAGGTAGGGAGTTCCAGAATTTTGCAGTCGAATATTTGAAAGAGTGCAGGCCATAAGTTGTTGTTTGAGGTTTAGGTAGGTTCATAATATCAGTGCCTCTTAAGGAATAGATTACAGATCTTAGAGTAAACATATCTTTTAGGTAGCCTGGATAGTTTGAAAATTTCAGAGATTTAAAAAGTATAATTAGCATATTCTGTATTCTTCTATTATATAGTGAAGGTGTTTTAGCTTTATATAATAGCTGGTTGTAGTTAGAATTCCTGTCATCGAACATAAATCTCAGAATACGCTTATTTAAGGCTTCTAATTTATCAGTGTTTCTACAACTACAAAAATGCCAAACCGTGGAACAATAATGGAAGTGCGGTAGGATAAATGCCTTATATAGGCGAAGCAATGTACTTTTAGAAATAAGCTTGCGAAATCTAATCATCACATTAAATTGATTATTAACCTTTTTACAAATTGAGGTTATGTGATTGTCAAAGCTAAGCTCATTATCTATGGTCATGCCAAGCAAGTCTATCGAACGTTTGACCGGAAAAGAGAATTCATGGTCAGTCTTGCCCAGCACCATAGCTTGATGTTTTGTGGGATTTACAATCATACCGTTGTCATTATACCAATTATTCGCAATGCTAACATCGTTCTGTATGCGTCTATCTAGGGCAGCAGGATCCTTGTCAGAATCATATATCTGTTCATCGTCCGCGTATGCGTTCAATTTTGTAGTTTTAATATGATAGAACAAATCATTAATAAAGATATTAAAAAACATCGGTCCCAATACGCTTCCTTGAGGCACGCCTCTTCTGACTACCTGCCAACCAGAATACGCTGGATCATTATGTGAACTGTGCAACGGAGTTGGTGGAACTGTTATTAATACATGCACTGAAAGGGACTGGTGCAAAGAGTATTTGATTCGCAGCATTCACTTTCACACTTGTTAAATAAGAATAGGAGAAAAGCAAATGTAACAGACTAGTAGAGTTTACGATCTGGAGCCTAAAGCCAAAGGATACACCCATACTTAAAACCGCACCAGTCCAATACTCAAATAGAAACTCCCATACTGAAAAAGGCGATTAGGAAGGGAAGGCAGCTACATAGAACAAAACACCCTTTCGATGTGAAATGTTTACTAACCATCTCTAGAATATATTAAAAAGACAGCTCTTCAGCACTTACATGTGTACAGTTTAGATATTTGATGTCACATGCAAACCATCAATTGATACTCTTTACCAAAAATACTACATGTACTGTACTTACATGTACATCAACAGAACAGTTATCCTGGTTTGGCCATCTACGTTCTCCAGTAACAGTGTTGTAGAAGAACAGAGTCTCACCAAATTTGCACTTGTATTCATACCACTTACAATCTTCAGTTGCCATCTCCATAATCTGTAATGTGTGGGACAGAACAATATAATGACTTACTTAAACAGGGATGAAATTAAAACAGACATGTGGTAGAGTGAACAGCAAATGCACATGTTTACATGCAGGTACATGTATGTTTGCATGTGCACACAGGACATGCATTAAGGTAAATTGCATGCATGTATAGTTGATTGCAAAGCCATCGGCTTGCATGCAAGGCCATTAAATGCATGTACATGTATGTGTACACATGTTATACATATAGGTCAAATTTATTTTTAGGACAATTTTATTTTAACCTAGGTAATTTTTGCAATCTACATGTACATGTAGGTAATTTTTTTTGCAGCCAACATTAACGCTGCTCAGCGAGCAGAGCAGCAATAATTTCTACATGTATAAATAATTTGGACAAAATCTTGCAATGGTTCATTGCATTAATATTTGCTGTTTTGACCACAATCCCTTGCATGGCCACCCAGGACATGAAGTTTACTAAAACAGCAAGTATAACCACAAAATATGTCTTATAACTTACATGTAATGATCAAGCATTCTATGTTAACGACTCATGTACAAGTCACTGGAGACGTGAATGCAATCAGACTCAGTGTGAACATATATACAAATCATGTAGTTTGATACAAGCAGTTTGGGGCTGAGATTATGGCTATCAGTTTGCAAAGAGCAAGACCTCTCCTGTTATCAAGAGGGTGAGTAGCGAACAATTTTCTTCTACAGTCACGTATTGGCCCCCAATAAAATCAAGCAGCCGGTTCAAAACACCAATTAGCATTTACAATAATTTACATTCTCATTTACAGTTCATTTCCTGTGTTTAAACTTCACCAGGGAGAACAGCAATTCTTTGTGCTGTGAATCTTAAGAAAATGTTGAGAATTGGTAGGCTCACAAAATCCTTGATACATGTACATGTATGTCAGGACAAAATGAAACTAAATCGTGACAACTTTTGAGAAAAAACACCACAGCTCAAACAGGCTTCAGTCACACGATAGCTGGCCAAAACTGCAAAATATATTCATCTAACACCTTGGCATTTTTATCAACCAGTAATATATTATTCCTGCCAAAGAGCTACATGTACTGTAGTTTTTTTCTTCTAAAACACTTCCTACTAGTTTTAGTATTACCTGGGTTATTTTTTGGATTCCTTTAAATAGTATTTGTTTATCTTAAATTCGAAATCATAGCAGTGCTCGACCTTTTTACTTACTGGCCCTTGGGCTAGTGATCTTTAAAAAGTTACTAGCCCACTGCCAACTCCTGGTAGTCCAGGAGTGTCTTCACGAGTACGAGTGCACAAGTCAAAACCAAGATGGCAGTCTGTCCATGAGCTGCTGGAGTCCATGAGCTGCTGGAGTCCTAGTTTCCAGTCCTCCATCTCCAATAGAAAATTTGCAAAACATTGTAAAACGTTGTGGCATGCACATTGAAACACAATTTGACTTTTATTTCTCCTGGTTATTTTTGCAATCAAGTTTTTTTCTTTCAATAATAATAATAATAATGATTTATAATTATTTACCTCTGAACACCTACTAGCCCTGTGGCTAGTGGTTCTCGATTTTTACTAGCCCAGGTGCAATTTTTACTAGTTCCAGGCTAGTGGACTACTGCTAAGGTTGAGCACTGCATAGTCACTGTGAACACTAGCCTGCATCACATCCGAACTGAACCCTGGTTAAGTACATCTGCAAATTAACGAATGAAAGCTTGTTTTGGAACCCCAGCAGAGTAGCACGATTACGTGTACCCTCCTCTGATTGCTTTTTACAAATGTTCATTCTTACATGTCTTCTGAATGGCCATTCAACTGTCACCAGTGCAACATACAGGTAATTTACATTTCAAAATATGGCAGGTACTGAATATCAGTTTGAAATCAAGATTCATTTGCTAGAACAAGAGTAGTTGACTGGAGTTGTTCAGATGTGGCACATACATGTACAAGATCTTTCCAAGCTGCATGGGAGATTTGACATTTTGTTGTGACTGATTCTATTTAATGTGTTCAGCAAGTTTTCTTTCATGTGGCACTAAACCACAGTCAGCCTATTACATTGTATGTTACATTACTTCAAAACCTGACCTGAAATTGAAATAAATATAACCTTCTTCAAAAGTAAAACACAGGGAAATGACGACTCAGCTCGTCTAGGGTGAGAAATTCCAAAGTAAACAGCCGACTCACATGCAAATTAACAAACAGCTTCAACCGAGCAGCCTCGGACATTAACTGCCCATCATAACAATCTCCAAGGCTGGTGACAGTTGAATGGGCAGTCAGAATATGTGTAAGAATGAGCATTATTAAAAACCAATCAGAGGGTACATATACATGTAATTGTGCTACTCTGCTGGGGGTCCAAAACAAGCTTTTGTTCCTTAATTCGCAGACAGACTTCACTGGGGTTGAGTTCAGATGTGACGCAGGCTATGTGAACGCCATACGAAGGGGACAAGCTTCTAAACTCAGGGTGCAGCTTATCTACAGTATGGATATGGCTTATCCATGCGGTCTACAGTATACAATCTACAGGATCTATGCAATCCACAGGCAGCCCAATCTGTGGGTTAGTGAAAATACGACTGTGAGAAGATACAAAATAATGTATGTGTGGTTTTTAGTATAAATTGTGTATAATGTATAAATAAACATATCTTTTCGTTTCCATGTTGCTTCCTTTATGGTTTTTCTTCTCTCCAAGCCACTTTAGGGTGGTTTTAGGAGTTTTTCATGCCTGCACCTCAGCTTACCAAAGAATGAGAGAAGGCTGGAATCTTCTAAATACTTCAAGCACAATCATCCTCCAAAATCTCCCTTTTCATCATTGAAATCACAGGAAACTCCTGGTGTCACTAGAATGATAAATGAATGAAAACTTGCCTGAATTTCTGGATCCAGCTTTCCCTCATTCTGGACTTGAAGGCTCCATACTAATGAAGTGGGACACCGAGTGCCAACTGTCACAACAGCCTCATTATGGTGTTAGACAACAACCCAGGCTCTCATCACGGTTGGTGCTCGGTGGTTGAAAGTCACAAAATAGTATGGTTTTTTTCCAGAATGAGAGATCGCTGGATCCTGAAATTCAGGCAGGGCTTTGTTCATTTATCATTCTAGTGACAACAAGAATTTTGTGGCATTTTGGTGATGAAAAGTGAGATTTTGGAGGTGAAGATTATAGGTGATGGTGGCAGAAGATTCCAGCCTTCTCTCATTCTTAGGTGGTGAGCCAAGGTGGATGGAAACTCCTAAAATGGTTCCAAGAGAAGAAAAACCACAAAGGAAACAACATGAAACTTTCGAAAGCGAAAAGGTATATTGATTTGTACATTAAGGACTTACATATATAAAACTGCACACATATCTTCTCACAGTCATATTTTCACAAACCTATAGATTGGGCTGCCTATCTGCAATCTACAGCATCTATGCGATCTATGAAAATATAGACAGATACATGTAGACACACCAGTTTCAGGACATGCTTACACTTATACTTAAAGTGCCTACACTGATTGTACAATATTTTTATTTCAGATATCAATTCTAAATCAAGTGAATGGTAAAATATATTTTTACCAGTGATCAACACGAAAGCTTCTTGCTACTTTGATCACTGCACATGAATTATTTATTATAGTTTCTTCTCAGTTATGTAAATGTTACTATTGTTATGTTTTTATTTATCTTGTAATTGTCTACTACCATGTTAACTAAAAAATGTGCAAATAAACTGAAATCTGAAATCTTGCTTTGAATGCTGTGCTGCTGAGTTAAGGTTTTAATATCCAAAATGCTAATTACATGACGTCAGGGGAGGTATCTGCAATCACTTCTTAGTGGTTGTGAATGGGTATTTCTACTTATATAGGAAAACAAATTTCTAACATCATTCTATTTCAACCATGGGCATAACACTGATAATTTGAAAAAATTGTTTAATTGTAACAATTTCCTGATTTTTTTTAAAACCTCAAAAAGTCATTGGCACAGCATTCAAACTAGTATATATTGTACCTTTCACTTAATATAGAATTGGTATCTAAAATAAAAAAATAAAGTTCATAGGCACTTTAAATAGACCACCTCGAAGTTTTTGGTTACTCAGTCCCCATATAAACCTTTTTAATTCGGACACGCTTCGTCAAAGTGCTCTGAAGAAAATTGTAACTACGGCAAGGTGACCTAATAATTCGACAAGAACCAACAACAGAATGAAAGGTAAGTTAAGAACAAATATCATATGTGAATTTGAACCCAGTAGGGTGACCTTTCCCGGATGATTTTTGATCGGAGTTCTGTTCGGCACTCCGAATACGGTGCACATGGCGTCGTCGTCATAAGCACGTGGTGTGAGGAAACCGGTGTGTGAGCAAAATATTGTTTTTCTTCTCAAAATTAATTTAAACCACATAACGTTTTATTCCTACATATAATGTTTACTTTAACCCCAATTTTAATATTCAGGTCGCTATTTCAATACATTTGTGATCCGTAATTTCTCTTCTTTCCCGGTTCTTTGCAGAGTTCGATCAAAAATCATCTGGCAAAGCCAAACGTCATCCTACTGGGTTTAAATTCACAAATGATCTTCGTTATTATCTTACCTTTGATTCTGTTGTCGGTTGTTGTAGAATTATTAGGTCAGCTTGCCGTAATTATAATTTTCTTCATAGCGCTTTGACGAACCTTTGAAAATGGCGTCGAAAACTTCGACTTCGAGGTGATCTATTCAAGATGGCCAACACAGTGATTCACTGTCCCTTATCAACTCCTCTCTGATAAGAATAAACTAAAGTAAAACAAGATATCAAACACTAACCTGTGAGATATCCTGCGGTCTCCAGTATTTCTCTCTCAGAACGTACTTTCAACCTCAAAACAGTGCAACAAGTTGCTGTATCACGGGCGAGTAAGAGTGGTCAGCGGTATAAATGTGAAAACCACAGCAAGCCCACCCATAAGAGTTTGAATGAAAAATTCATAACGGCAGTCGCCTCAAGTATGCTACAAGTTCAACTTTACTAAATTTTTGCTTGGTTCAAACGTCGAATTTCTGCCGTGTCGAATTCAATTCAGTTAAGTTCGGCAGAAATGCGACAGTTGATACATACGTCGAATTTAATAAGTTGCATTTTTGCCGCACTAAAAATTCGACGTATGAATCAACTGTGGCATTTCTACCGGAATATACAATGTTTGAACCGGGCTTCAATTCAGTGTTGCCGTCACATGCGTTAATTGTTTTCAAAAATTCCTTCAAAACATTAGCATAACGTTCTCATTAGATTCGATTCGACTGAAATGCGACGTTTGAATGATGTCAGTTGAACGTTCGACACAAATTCGACTAGTCGAATTTCTGTCGACTTGAATTCATGAATTGAATTCGATACGGCAGAAATTCGACGTTTGAACCAAGCTCTAGAGCTAAATTTCTTAAAAGAAAATCTACAGTCGATTTTGCCATTCCGAAAAATGAAAATAGTGCAGACGTAGCTAGAAGACCTCCTTGAGAGACTTCAGCTTGTGAATTCTGCGTGTGACGCACAGAGAGTCATTCGAAAGAGAAAGATCTCAAGAGATTTTCAAAAACGGGTATGTTAAGATGATTTCAGTTTGTATTTTAATTACTTATCAGTCCAGTCCAATCTTTATTTTTGATATACAAAACTTATGGAAAGTTTTAACGCGCGTGTAGCCTGCATTGCGGCTCTGGAGTATCGGAGCATAGCGAGCGGAGATTAGGGGGATTGGTGCGAGAGCAAAGAGATGGGGTGGGGAGGAGAGGAAGAGAGAGCCTGCCGGCAACTATGGTTATTTTGGTATCCACCCACTAATTAAAATGCATAAAATTAGTAAGTCATTCGACCGATTCATCCAATCATCATGCGGCGGAAGTGAAAACCATGTTTAATATCTGTCAGACTTACGCATGGAAACTCAAGGAATCTCAACTCGAGCATAAAATTCAAAACAAATAATATACGAACTTCGAGAATGTCAGCTGAAGCTCCGAAAAAAACATGTGAAGACTGGGCCTAAACCCAAACCTGTAAATGTCAACGACTTTTTCAGGATATGTAATGTATGTTTTAAGATAGCGTTTGGGAATTCAAATATTTCCACGGAGAGAATCTGTTCAAGCCTTCGGAAAGAAAAGAGAACCGAGGCTTAATTGGTGCCTGCAAAAGCATTGGTCTTCATATTCCGAAATCTGCTCCTCTATCCGAGCGAGTCTGTCGTTCCTGAGGAAGTAAGATTCGAAATGCAGTAGAGAACTACACCTTTGTTCGAGAAGATTTGCAGGATAAAGAGAACTAAGATAAAGAGAACTCGTTGCCGCTGAATGTAAAGTCGCCACCAAATCAGAAAAGAACACTGCCGACCACAATAACACTGCAACGAAATTCTGCCAAAAAGAAGCGCTATAAAACAATCTAGTTCAAGTTCAAGTTTATTCTGCACTCTGTACTATTTATAATGACTACAGTTACAATTACATTAATAATACATTTAAATGAAAATAAAGAAATATACATATTATCAAGAGACCATCACTTAGGTAATGGTCTCTTGATATTATATATTGAGATAGCGTAGCTTCCGAGTTGGACATTGCCTACGATTAAAGATACTAGATTCTGTTAGGCACAGCTGAATATTCATCCATTCATATTACATTTTTTTTTTAAGAGTAGTTGTTTATTTGTTTTTTAAATATACTAACAGAGCAAGCACATTTCAATTCAAAGTCGATTTTCCCCCAGATTTTCGATGAGATGTACTTAAATGTATGCATTCCGTAGCTTGTTCGTGTTTTTGGTCTATTAAAATTTAGATTGGCGGCAAATCTTGTATTATAGCAGTGATTTTTTTTGGCAAGTGCAATGTAATTAGAAAAGACGGATGGCATTTGTGTATTTTCGTATTTTCGGAAGCACAAGCCTGTTCCTCGAAGACACCGGTTCATGTTTCAACCGTGTGCGATTCGGCGACGACAAAATACGAGCTAGACGCCTGTGGAGTTCCGATGCAGGGTTCTTCACCCTTCAGCTCATCGCCGCGGCGAAATTCGCTCTCCGGCATTACTTCTTCTGCAGAACTAAACAGCAATTTGAAGTTGCACTTCTCTAGTTCCTCGGATTTTAGGTCTGAAAGTTCGGCAGCAGGATAACCTAAGGAACTTAACTGGTTCAATGGGTTCAATTGATCTTTCACAATACTAGCCAAAGGAGCAATAACCAAAACGACAACCCAACGACAACATTTGTTACTTTTTCCAAACCCAGTTGGGATTACAGCTAGAACATCTCTTCAAGACTAAAGATATCTAATAGCCTTGCTCCTGTTCTTTCTTTAAATTCATTGCTGAGGGAATTCTCGGTATGTTTGTCGCCATATTAATTGGTTTCTGCTCTTATTGCATGCCATGCATGAATAAAATTTAATGATTTCTGTCAATCACGCATTTTAGCCAATAGCAATACGCGGCCGTCTGAGTTATCAAAATAACCATAGGTTGCCGGTAGGCTCTCTCTTCCTTTCCTCCCTACCCCTTCCCCGCTCTTTTTTTCTCTCTCGCCCCAATCCCCCTAATCTACGCTCGCTACGCTCCGATACTCCAGAGCCGCAACGCAGGCTAACGCGCGTGCAACCTCGTTCCCAGGGGTCTTTACGCGCCTAATCAAAGATGGCGTCGAAAGTACCCTTGGTACAGGCTGGTCATGTGACCCAAAAATACGCCCAATATATGGGCATATTTTGAAGCACATCCGCCATCTTGGATTCATCATTTGAAGTGTGATCCCAATGAATTCCAACCGTACATTATTTTACTTGTACCCAGTTGCGAAGTGAGTATTAAAAAAGGCAAAAACGCTAAGTTCTGATGAATTTCTATCTGTTTTCAACGAATTTTGAACGCGCAATGCGAAAGACGAGATCACCAGTTCATTTTTCAAATAAAAAATGTACGCGCTATTCGAAATTCTCCAATCAGCGCGCGCAAAATGTCTAGCCAATCAGTGGCCGAATCCCACCAGCCTGTACCAGGGGTACTTCCGACGCCATCTTTGATTAGGCGCGTAAAGACCTCTGGGAACGAGGTTGACGCGCGTGCTGTGTGCATGCCAATTCGTAATGCTGCTTCCGAAACCTATGGTCAAAGGTCAAAGTCGGACACGACATATAAAGTTATACGGCAAGTAAGGCCCGATTCAAACGTCGAACATTTCATGCGCGGAACCTAATTAGAACAAAAGAAGCCGCCTAATATCTTTTGTTTCAATTGCGTTCGGCGCATGAAGAGTTCTACGTTTGAATCGGGCCTAAGTGCAATAGAGTATGGCGTATAACATGACATGTTAATTTCAAAATGAGAAATATGCGGCCATCAAAAAAGTCAATACGTTAACAATATATAATGAAAGAACCCGGGGGATAAAATATAAAACAAAAATTAAAGAAAATAAACGAGTTCGTTATTTTTAAAACAGGGTATGACGAGTGGAGCACATAAGATAATAATAACTAATAATAATAATAAAGGTTTATCAGCATTCCACTGCACGCCGGGCACGAATAACCGTAAAAACGGCGGGGTCGAGTGTAACATAAAACGTAAAAGTAACGCCATTTCCTTACTTCTACTCTAAATTTGACGAAATGTTGGCAGGTTGGTAACAAAGTAAGACTACATTTTTCGGGACAATTGTTTCTGTATTGTGACGTTGTTGTGACGTCATAAGGGATGCCTCCTTTTTTGGTTAACATTAACGTTTAAAACACGTTTCAAAAATATTACGTCTTCAGAAAGCTGTTATGGAATATATTAATTTGCCGAAAATTTGAACTTTCTACGATAAACATGTTCAAAGTTATGGACGCTTTACTGTTTTTATGACGTCATTATTAGTGACGTCATACTTCAAGTTTAAATCAGTTTGCCGACTATAAAAAATATTATTAAAGAGAATACTATAACTTGTGATTGTTAGCCAAATGCATTTCATAGATAAAATTCCAAAAACATTGAACTGGCTATTTACTGAGGGTATACAAATATATGTATGACGTAATAATGACGTATACAAAAAATGGGGCTTCAATTCTAAGCTGTTATACTCAAAAAATCAAAATTCTAAAAAGAACACGTTGTTACTACTAAAGAGCTCTATTATTGTGCAAAATATGATGCGCCAGTATTTCGAACTGTAAAAGTTAAAACAAGCGAATTTTCATAAATGGTTTTATGCTATTCATTTCCCGCCAATGTTTGGCGGGAAAATTACCAAAATTCAAACTTTAATAACTTTCGTTTACTTCAACCGATCGAGAACGGGTTTTCGATTATTTCATTCTCATGAACAAGGGATTTTAAAAAGATGTAATAAAACGATTTTAGAGATAATAAAAATTTATAAGAAACCTATTAGAAAAGGATATATGACGTCATTGTGACGTCATAATGATGGCTATATTAGCTTAATTTATCAGACTATGTTTTGTTTACACTCCTTTATACATCTACCAAAATTCATTCTTCTATGTCGAAAACTTTTAAATATATATAAAACCCGCCGTTTTTACGATCATTTTTGCCCGGCTCTTCTATGCTAATACTACAATAAATATAATACTACATTAATGCTATTGATAACAAGATAAAAGCTAAAACTATTGAATAGATACTGAAAAAATACATGACACTAAAATGTACTAATTAATTTATATATTTAAGGCAAGCAATGTAAAATGTGATTTGCATTTGCGCGTAAATTCTGTTGCGAGGGTACAATCCCTAATGTCTGCTGGCAAGCTATTAAACAATTTAGCTGCGCAATTCTGCAGAGTACCAGTAGTAGGTGGTACTACAAGTTTACGTTGGCTAGATGATCGCACAACTCTTGCTGGTTTGTGTTCCTCTAACTGAAGATATGCTGGCCAATGCGCGTTGTAGAAGGCCTTAAATATTACCTTCGATAGGTGAAAATCTCTACGATAGCTTATAGGGAGCCATCCAAGTTTTAAAATATCTGACAAGTCTGCAAAATGATTAATTACAAAACCAGCATCAGCGAGCTGGACACGCTTAACTAAGTAACAAGGAATCGGATAGCTAACAACATCATTATAGTCAATTTTAGACAAAACAAGGCTTTCAGCTAATTGTTTCCTCACATGAAATGGTGCAAAGTTTTTGAGTTTCTTAATTACAGCCAGGGTGCTGTAACAACTAGATATTTTGGACTGTACATTATCGTTCCACTTTAAGTTCTCCTGCACTTCGGTCCCAAGAAGCCTGGTGGTCTTGATCCTCTCAAGCTTGATGCCATTTGTAGTAAGACGTATGGGATGTTCATCAAGGCGATGTGCACGAGTGAGTTGTGAGCTTGCTGTGGTGTTCACTCTTTATATCAATGACCAATCGTATTTCATGCTTGGGCTCTGCCTCGATCCTCTCCCGTGATAAAGCAACACCAGAGCCGGAGCATGAAATACGAGTGGTCAGCGGTATAAAGAGTGAATAGCACAGCAAGCCCATCCGTAAGAGGCCTCTACTCTGCTGCAAGTTCAACTTTACTAAATTTATGCTTGGTTGAAACGTCGAATTTCTGCCATGCCGAATTCAATAGACCATGTTCTCAAGTATGCGCACCCAACAGGCTTGACGGGCCGGTAAATACTTCACGTGGGAATCACGTAGTGGTTTCCTATTACCCTCCCTATGATTTCAACCAGTACTAAATCCAAGCTTTTTTGCTCTGACGAAGGGCTAACGCTCGAAACGTCAGCTGCTACTCGCTTTCCACGGCGGTTAGCATACCTCAATCGATTTTAGTTGATTACATACCAGTCTAAATCCAAGCTGCCTACATGAAGTATTTCTTGGCGGGCCGTGAGTTTTGTTAGCTTTTGTTAGACTCGTTCTGATGAGACAGCCTTTGTTATTCAAATTGTCGGCTATTGTTAAAAAATTGGCGGCTATTGTTCAAAAAGCGATTTGGCGGACACATATTGCGTGCGCATACCTGAGAAAATGGTCTATTCAATAGACCAGTTCGCGGTTAATTCAGACTTTTTATGAGTATATTCGGAAAATGTTTCGCACATGGCGCGAAATACAGTTCGGTATGAGAATCCGATGCCAAATAAATTCCGTAAAATCGGATTTCTGAAATATTCTTCAGATACAACCTACGTATTTTTGCAGGATTTTTGTTCACGGTATTTGCTTATGTATTTTCTATTGTGGATTTTTGTACCGTAGGTCTTTTATAGATCCGATTATTCCTGCTATTTGTCATCATTTTTTATAAAGCTGGTCTGGCCAGCATCACTATATTTCTCGTAAAGCACTGACACGTTTAGTTCAGATTTGCTTGGTTTTTGGCTTTGCGCCACACATAATGATGCGTGACCCGATAACCAAGCTTTTCTGTGAGCTCTTACTAGATGCTTCTTAGCGCAGTCCAGGTCGGTAGTGCAGTGGCACCGAAGCCCGCGTACTGTTTGCTATGTCATACTGACGAGTTCTAATAAGAACGAAACAGCTGTCTATGGCTGCAATCTAGTTCGAGCACTTTTCATGTCAGGCCTAGCTAACCGTAGTGCTTTGTGTTAGAATTTTACGTTGTGTATATCACCTTTGCTGTATAGTCTTCGGACTTTTCATTCTTAACCTTAAGATACCAGATAAAAGATTAACGGATCGAAATTTGAGGGATGTAGCTGTGCTGGGAAGCGTGCCATTCTTTTTTTCAGTTTCCCATACATAGTCTGTAAATTTTCTCGCGGACTTCGACTTTGACAAATACTGTATGTCGCGCCTTGTTTGCACTCCTTTCAAAATGTCGGAATTAACCGCGAACTGGTCTATTAAGGGACGGACCATTAGCCCCGGTGCCCTGATAAAAAAAAAATCCACAGGGGCATGGCTCTTAAAACGGAACGGAACTTATATGGAACGGATGGCTCTTAAAGTTTACTTAGGACAAGAATTGTTAAGTACAAAGATAGCTAATTTTGGAATAACTTAATATTCCAAATTGAACACATTAGTAAATAAAATATTTTCCAAAAAAAACGTGCATGAGATCTTAGCCGAAAAAAAAAAATGCTGAACAGCAAACTAGAGTAAAAAAAAATCATGCAGCTTGAGAATCCCCTCCCCCTTAACTTTTCAAATGGTCCGTCCCTAAGTTCGGCAGAAATGCGAATTTACGTCGAATTTAATAAGTCTCATTTTGCCGTATGAAATCAACTGTCACAGGCTTTGCAGACTCGACGTATATTTCCGGCTTATTAGTCTGTTGGGTTACCTGTGGTTTATCGTTTAGTCTCAGAAGAGCTTATAATAGCCCACTTCCGCGATATGCTTTACTTGTCACACACAAAGGTTTCAATACGAGGCTCCGTGTTAGGTCAGGTGGATGACTTTGGACACACAATAAAACACCAGTTGAAAATCACTAGTGTTTGAGAACTGATTTGAAACACATGTGATAAAACTGTTCTTAATCTGCATATTCATAAACCAGTCAAACAAACTCCAACATGAATCAATACTTTTAATCGTAAACTATTTCAACAAATGTGGTCCATGAGTTACATTTCATTTAGCTATGTCATTGACAAGATTACATTGTCTTTCGGTAACTTAAACATTTCAGATTAACTATTTCAAATTAAAGTTTACCGTACAATTGTTAAAGTCACCGAAACAAAATGTAATCTTGTCCATGTCACCAGCAACTTGCTGTTCCACCTTCCCTTCATTAATTGGCATCGCTACGCTAGTGGTCACAGTGGCTGTTGCAGTTTCGTATTTAGGGCCTAATATTGCTGCTACATTCGACTCGACCTTTTCACTAGCTTTTTCGTATTTCATCAAAAATCTGATCTGTGCCCAGTTCTGTCGCGTATTAACTTGATATCTACGCCCGCATTAAACAAACTAGACGCACAAGTTACGCGCAAACAGTGAGCAGTTCTCGGCTTTATGCCTGCAGCCTTGCACATGTCTAGAAACATACGATTGAGGCTATTAATACCAACTTGCATTTTATCAAAAGCAAACGTTTTCGAGTTAGGCTTAAAATAAAAAGCGCTAACTTTTCTACCGTGACTCTGCACCAGGCCTATATATAGGCGGTAATACTCTACTAAACAAGGCTCGTGAATTTCACCTACAGAGTGGCATATATGCCTTACAACACGCGGTTCGTATTTCAAATCAAGGAGCCCTCCATGAAACGATTTCGAAGCATTTTCTTCAAATCGGATATAGTTATCACCTATCTCAAATAGTTAGGCAGATTCGCCTATGCTCGCCTCCGCGGAGGCCAAACAATTTGCCATTATAATAATACACAGGGCCGGCGGAAGCATTTTGGAAGTGGGGCGGCCGAGCGCCGAAGGCGCGAGAAAACTCTAGGGGGGTCCGGGGCATGCTGTTTTACATATTTTTAAAATGATTACGTCAGCTAAAATTTCAAATTGGCCGAAAAAGTGGGGCGGCCGCGGCCGCCCCAGACGCCCCTGTTCCGCCGGCCTTGCTACACTACATTCAACAACGACTTAGCTGAGTCCTTTCCTAGCAGGCCTATCTTCCAGAACTTTCTCTCCTCTTCTTCAGGCACTGGCTGCTTCTCTTCTTGTTTGGATCGCAATGCGACTCCAGTACGAGTTCTTTCTTTCATTTCAGCATCCAGTATTCTTCTAAAGATTACAAACCTGACAATAACACGACAAAATGTTAGGATACTTATCATTTACAATTTCCAAAGAACACTGCGACATTAAATACTGCAGTAGAATGTTTAAACCCACAAATGTATAAATACAAATACCTTTTACCTGAAGGATCCAGCGGATTAAAATCCATGCTTGGGTTCTTTTCATCTAAGTACCGGCGAATGGCACAAACAATCTGTTACAGCGTTTTATGAGGGTACGGGTCTTTTGAACTCCTTGCAACCTCCTGCACAAATGTCGACATCCAGTAGTTTAGTGTCAACGCGTCCAATTGTCCGATAAAGGCTGACTAAGTGGCTGAACTTTATGAAAGTCATACTCCTTAAAAAGTACGCAAACCTCTACTGAAGCAAACTTCACCCTTCTTGTTCGCTGCCATTCTTGAAAGAGACTAGCCGCCCATTTGTTTATATCGAGTAGAGTTCGGTACCGATTTTTCTACACAAAGTTCCTCCTCTGCTGTTTTGGGACAGCGAAACCTTCCCTCCGCCATGGCAAACACAAATATGTAAATTCTACTAGCATGCAGTGATTTTTACATAAAAATGTAGGTTTCATTAAAAACAACAAATACGTTCTAATGATTTATGAATGCAGGTATTGTATTCGTGTGAGAAGTTTTTTTTTTTCTTTAACAACCTCTTTTTATTTTCTTTAATAAATTTTACAAAATTACACATCTACTAACACTAAACTATACACAAAATAACTAAAAATATAAAACATACTCAAATTTACGCTACGTTTTTCTAATTACTTATTTATTGCCATTAGAATTGTGTTCCATTTCTTATAATGTGAAAGGAGTTTATTTCTTTTTTTGGCGATTTTTAATTCAATTTTTTCTGAGTATCTTAATAAGTTCTTAAAAAGAGTGATAGACGGAATTTGTTTTCCTCTAGCTTTATAAAGACACATTTTATATTCTAAAATTATATAATTTATAACTTGATCATCTACACCTAAAATGATATTTACTATATTGGACTCTGGCAACTTAATATTGACAGTTTCAAGCCAAGTTCTAATTTCAAAATATAAGTTTTTTGACTCAACACACTCAACAAAAAAATAATCAATAGTTTCGTAATACGTTTGGCAGAACGAACAATTTGGATGACTACTAATTTTAAAGCGAAACAAATCATAATTAAGAAATAAACAATTATTTAGAATACGGTATTGAAAAACCTAGAATATGCATCAATTGAAGTAGTGTAAATTTTGTTATACACCGACTTCCAATTAATTACAAATCCTGGTTCAATCCGTTTAGATATATTAACTAGTAGTATATACGATGGGGGTTCTAATTCACATCCTTATTTAAGCCTTTTTTCTCCCATCGTATATCCCTACTCCACGAAAAAATCGTTGAAATTTGTTCCTTATATAAGCCCCCCCTTATTCCCCCAAGTAAGAACCATTACACCGCCTGCTTTAAACCGCTTTTGATAGTCGAAAATCGTCGGGAAAAAATGTGTCTCATATAAGCCCCCCTGATTCCCCCAGTAAGAACCACCCCCAATAAAAAAACGGCCAATTTTATGCAACCATTAATAAATACCAATTAGAGAAATGTTACCGTTATATTATCAGCCATAAGATGCGAGGACAAAATCAGTGCCGATGGTTAACAATAGGCAGGACAACTATTTGTGGTAAGAGTTGTTTATTTGAGTGTTGTAAGCAACATCGACACCAGATCAGAGAAGGATCGTTTGAGCCATACCCCTGTCGTTCGTGTGGAGTTGGGACTCAAGCAGAGACGCGACTTTGTCGCCCGTGTGGTAATGTAAACGCACAGATAAACATGATCCGTAAAGGTAAGAGGGCTAGAAAGGATTTCAACGCTGTATTGACTGAACTAGTTACAAAGAATTTACCTATTAGAGAATAGATATACTAGTATTATAATCGTAGTAAATATGGCATACGTTAATTATCAGAGAGACGTACTAGATGTATACGAACGGGCGCGCAACATACTTGATGAACCGATCCCCGAAACGATAGAAAGACGTTTAATTCCCCCAAAAATTGTCCCACTAGTATTCAAACAAACTAAATGGGTCATTGGTAATTTCTTACGAGGCTGGCAGATGGATGTTCCAGAGGGCCACGAACTTGGTGCAGACCCAATGGCATTCTTAGATGGTGTACGCCACATAATCCACGAAAAACTAGAGGAAGAGATTGTCGATCTAAAAGGCGTGAAGTTCCAGCTCGCCCTGAGAGTAGGTCTAATAAAGTACAACCTTGATGGTAGCAAAGAATCCATCGACGTAGTATTTCGTCATTACCAGGAGGTCCTATTGCAGTCCAACGAAATCAATTCCGCGCTAGACAAGTCTTTTCCTGCGATCCAAGAACAACTAGAGAGATGGATACATAGAGGCTCAGGATGGGTGGTAGACCGAGTAGTTCTGCTTTGGCTCGACATAGCGCGATACCAACCACTACGAGGAGGCTCATACATTTCGCTTCCTAAAGAAGTCCAAAACAAGAAGGCTGTAATTAATGTTAAAAATAAGGATGATAACTGCCTACGATGGGCACTACGATCAGCGCTCTTTCCAGTCGAGATTAATACCCAAAGACCATCCAAGTATCCTATAGACGATGGCCTAGACTTTACAGGAATCGATGCACCAACGCCCATATCACAGATTTGCAGAGTTGAGAAGCGAAACAACCTTGCGATCAATGTCTTCGGATGGGAGAAAGGTGTGATTGTCTATAGGATTAGCAAGCAATGTGGGGACACCAAACGCATCAACCTATTGCTAATAGAGAAATCCGGAAAGTATCACTATACTTGGATCAAGGATTTGAATCGACTTCTCTATGATCAGAGCAAACACTGCGAAAGGAAGCACTTCTGCGAGAGGTGTTTACATGGATACTGCCGAAAAGATCTCCTCGAAAAACACATTCCAGAATGTAAAGGTGTAGGACAAACAGCAGTGAGAGTGGAAATGCTCGAAGAGGGTAAGAACAAGCTATCCTTCCAGAACTGGCACAAACAGATGAAGGTTCCTTACATCATTTACGCCGATTTCGAGGCGCTGACAACCAAGATCGAAGGACCAGAGCTTGATCCGTGGCAAAGCAACACCCAGAAAGCTCAACTATATGAGGCTTGCGGATTCGGCTACATCGTGGTGAGATGTGATGGTCATACGGAGACTCCAGTCGTCTATAGAGGGCCCAACGCTACGGAAATGTTCCTGGAGGCAATACGACAAGAAGAACAGAAAGTTAAGGCAGCCCTATCTAAATGTAAAGTCCTACGCATGACTCGAGATGACATTATAGCCCACCGCGGTGCAACCATTTGCCACATTTGTCAGAAATCTCTTAATGGGGACTCGGTTCGCGATCACTGTCACATTACTGGAAAGTACCGTGGAGCAGCACACAATGCCTGTAATCTACTCCTGCGGATAGACCCAAAGAAGACCATAATACCAGTTGTCTTTCATAATTTGCGAGGATACGATTCTCATCTCTTAATGCAGTCTATTTCCAAAGTAGAGGGGCAGATAAATTGCATACCCAATAACATGGAAAAGTACATTTCATTCTCACTTGGTAACCTCCGGTTCATTGATAGCGCGCAATTTCTCTTGGGGTCGCTAGACAAATTGGTTTGTAGTACTATAGAGGCAGCGGGCAAATGTAAACGATGCGATAAGGATGAGCTGGTTGTCATTAACGAGGCTTGGAAGCTAGTGGGGACTTGCCCCCAGTGTGGAGAAGGGAGCATAAAGCAACTCGACCCGTCTCGCCTTCCGATAATCGTTTCGCATACACCCCTCAATGCACATCTTCTTGGGCGCAAGGGCGTCTACCCATACGAATACATGGACAGTTGGGAGAGGTTTCAGGATGAGCTACCGCCGCGCGATGCTTTCTATAGCAAGCTTTCTGATGAAGGAATCCCAGATGAGGACTATACTCACGCACAGAAGGTTTGGGCTGCATTTGGTTGTCAAACTATGGGAAACTACCACGACCTATATCTTAAAACTGACGTACTTTTACTCGCAGATGTGTTTGAAGGCTTTCGAGCGACATGTATGCAAAATTATGGCTTGGACCCAGCTCACTATTATACGAGTCCTGGTCTATCGTGGGATGCATTGCTAAAGAAGACTGGTGTAGAGCTTGAGCTGCTCACAGACTACGATATGCATCTTTTCATCGAGAAAGGGATGCGAGGCGGCATTTCGATGGTCAGTCGACGCCATGCAAAGGCCAACAATCCATATGCGGCAGAATACGACCCAATCAAGCCCACTACGTACATACAGTATCTGGATGCAAACAACCTATACGGATGGGCTATGAGCCAAGCGCTACCAACAGGAGGATTTGAGTGGTGCGACGTAGAAAAGCTACGAACCTTGAGTATACTCGATATCGAGAAAGATGCGGATAAAGGTTATATCCTTGAGGTAGACCTTGAGTATCCTCTAGAACTCCACGACGCGCACAACTCGTATCCACTAGCCCCAGAGCGTATGAAAGTACAGAAAAAATGGATGTCAGAGTACCAATGCGGACTACTAGGTGAAAGAGCGTTTCCAATCGAAGTTGAAAAGCTTGTGCCCAATCTATTCGACAAAGAACGCTACGTCCTACACTATAGAAATCTACAATTATATCTTTCTCTTGGTATGAAATTGAAAAAGGTGCACCGAGCACTCAGATTCGACCAAAGTCCTTGGATGGAGCCATATATACGTATGAATACGGATCTTCGTAAACTGGCTACGAGCAATTTCGAGAAAGACCTCTACAAGCTGATGAACAACTCAGTATTTGGTAAGACAATGGAGAATCTGCGTAAGCGAGTAGATGTTAAGCTGGTGCGTGCAAGAGAGGAGGACAAGCTTAGACGGCTGATATCAAGCCCAACATTTGCTAGATCAAATATCTTTGATGATGGCCTCGTAGCCTTACACATGCATAAAAGCAGGCTCGTACTTAACCGCCCAGTTTACGTTGGTATGAGCATCCTAGACCTATCCAAACACCTGATGTACGATTTCTATTACAACCAACTTCAGCCTCAATATGGTAATAAATGCGAACTGCTCTACACAGACACAGATTCGCTATTGCTTGAGATCCAGACTGAAGACGTCTACGACGACATGGTCAAAAATGCAGACCTATACGATACGAGTGATTACCCAAAAAACCATCCGCTATACGACACTACCAATAAAAAGGTTCTTGGAAAGATGAAGGATGAGTGTGCAGGCGTCGCTATCGTAGAGTACGTTGGACTTCGACCTAAGATGTATTCGATCGTATGCGCAGACACTAAGGAGATTCGCAAGGCTAAAGGAGTACGGAAATATGTTGTGAAGAAGCACATGCGCCACGAGCAGTATAAGGAGTCTCTTTTCGATAGGAAGACCTTCAGACATGGAATGAATATGCTGCGAAGCATTGGACATAAGATCTATGGTCTGCGAGTTAATAAAATCTCCCTTTCACCACTGGACACAAAACGTTGGATTTCTGAAAATGGAATCGATACATTAGCCCATGGGCATAAAGATATCTGTTTGCCCCAAGACGAACTAGCTTAGGATCCCATTCGGAGGTAGTTCGGTATCAAGTGGTACGACTTGTATCTCTTCACGCACGAATCCACGCGTTGGCTGTTTCTTCGAAACCTGCGGAGCAACATTCGAAACTTGTGGGGCGTACAAATAATATAGGACTGGCTGACCCGAAGAAACCATACTACGCGAAATGCTATACGTTTTCAAACTCCATATAGGATCGGTAGCACGCTTTCGTCCACCTTCTAGCTCACCAGGAGCAAATAGATATCGAACACTGACATCGAATGGAAGTCTTTCCTCTTTGAGCCCAACTAGACGTATCCGTTCGTCCCGAACCGGCACGGGTTCTGCTGGGTTCGATTCGATTTCGTTTTTGGTAATTGCTATGGATGGTTGTTTTCCTGTCAAACGCGTAGCTTCGTTGTTTAAAGCTTTTACGACCGCAGGTAGACGAGACACCCATTCGACAGATCTATCATCCTTTCCCTGTGAAGTAAGTACCATCTCCTGAGCATATTGGTATCCAAACAATCTCTCAGCTAAAGTACGATTAAATCGTTCGACGATTGCTTGATCCCGGTGAATATCCACACGACCACGACGTACAGAAACTTCATGTTTATCTAGTAGCGAAGACATTGCACCCATAAATTCACGTCCTGGATCGACTTGTAAAAGTTTTGGCCATGTTAGTGGACTTCGCTTATATATTCGTTCGAATGCCGCAGCAACTTCTTTAGATTCTTTAGTGGCTAATGGTTCGGCTTCTTTGTATCTGGATGCTACATCCACGATCGTCAGCGCATACTTATATAGCTTTCTTCCACGTCCAGGTCGATCGTGAGGTAGAAATATCAAATCGGCTTGATGGACCTCATTTGGTGTAGATACATCGAATTTAGGTCGTGGAACGTATTTGGGGGGTGGTAAATAGATCTGCCATATAGCTTGTTTTTCTAGCCACATCCGAGTCACATCTTCAGATACGTTTGCCGAATTGGCAAGATGTTTAATAGCTGCTAGTCCTTTCCAATAACCCTCAGGACCATAGAAGATATTCGCAAGACGAGAATCCATCTGAACCTCAACGCATTTGATATCTATGCATAACGACTAGACTCTAATACGAAGACAAAAAAAAAAAAGATAAAGACTTATCTAGCTGACAAGTTCTTATCCTTCTTTTTTTATGTAGATTCGTTTAGTAATCTTATAGTAATACTCTAGTAATACTCTAGTAATACTCTAGTAATATAGTAAGTGATCAAGTAATTACGTTAAACGTAAAAAAGCTCGTTTTTTTAAAGCATAGCTATAACCAATTCTTATAAGAATCGAGTGGCAACGTATCCAGTCGCGAATACACTACCACCTAAGGCCACCAATTCGGCAGTTTTCCTCGAATTAGATGGTCGATAATAATCTGAGAGTTTAGGCTTTTCCAGTTTCATTTGCAATATGTGATATATATGGAGTTTTCGCATTGCATCGATTCTATCTTTAAGTCCAACGTGTGCGTTATTTTCTTTCCAGTGGTTCCAGGTGGCTTGTGCTTCTAGTCGTTTTTCTCGATTTTTCTCATAGGTTGCCATAGCGGCATTTGCCTTCTCCTGGGCCTTATCATGTCTTACCATCTCTGCGGCAGCCGCATTCGGCCCGCTAGTCGCTTTTTCTATTTCGTGTGCGGCAATACTAGCGGCAGCACTAGTTATGGCGAAGACAAATCCCATAAATATTATTGATGCCATAGCTTCGAAGGCGAGGTAGAGTCGCCCCGTTACTCAACAGGCTTCCAATACCCTTTGTCCTTTAGGTATTTCTTAGCTGCAAGGCCACCAGATAGAACCGCTATCCACTTCACGAAGTTCAAAATACTAGATGAAGGATCGTTAGTCAAAGGCTCTTTGATTGCTTTTTTTCCGACCCAAACGATACCTGCCGCAAGTCCAGTCAATATAGTAGCTTCCTGTATTGTGTTCATAAGTTCGTTAACCATCTTATTGGAACAACGTTTACATCGCCGATAATATGTGTCTACGGCGTGGCTTCAAATGCTATATCATGCCTTGAGTTTTTAGGTTACGACCTTTTGGGGTTTCTTTGGTAGCGGCAGCTGAGCTGTCTGTGGCTCCAGCGGAGCTGTGGTTAACTCGTTGCGTTTGTTTGTATTGCTTATACTGATAGTACAAACCCACAAATGCTATGCTTACCCCAATTACAGCAAGTGTGGTATTAGTTGATATCAAACTTGGCTTATCGGTATGACTGTCTACCTGCGCCTGCGTTGCCGCCACATTGGCGATATTTTTACATGGCAATCTTTGCATGTCTCTACTGCGGTAGCTGCATTCGGCCCTTGGTGGAGGACCTGTCACATCTATTTTGCCGGATTCAGCTAGTATGTTCATTAATTCGTCATCCATATCTTTATCCATCTTACTTCAACGTATTGTGACATACCATAGGTGAAGGTATCTCTAATAATGTGGAAAATGGATGTCGCAAACAGAAACATATATGTGCGAACTTAGTCTCAAGTTCTGAAATGAATAGCTTCTTATCATCTAAGGATATGCTAGCGCCGTAGTCATCGAATAGATCCTTTAATCCCGGTGCGCTTGCGATGCGAAATGCCACAATGATTGCGCAATTCTCGCGAAAGTTCTTGCATATACTTTTTTGTGTTTGCGATGAGGCCCAAATCGAAATACCAATGTGACGTGCAGAAAAGGCTAAATCGGATATCTTATTGGTCCTTCCCTTAACATCCTTGCTTGCCGCACAATCATCGAGGATAATAAGTGTATTCGTTCCTTCGAAAAAACATGCACAGTCGCCCAGGGTCGCATCGATGTCATTCTGAGAAGGCGCTAGGACAATGAAACGAGGATCTCCCTTACCAACGCCTTTATAGGTTTTATTGTTAGCATAGGTGGGACAAATTAATACGATATATTCAAACTTAAAGCGAAATGGACCTCTCAATTGATCAACTATGAACTGAGTCTTTCCGCAGTTTGTGGGGCCAATTATGAGTGCGTTAAAGGGAATTTGTTCTGTCAATGTGTCCATGTTAATGAGTACATTAATGAATACGTCAACGAATACGTTAGTGATAAACATTTTGTAGAATTCCCTGTTCAATAGTTGCTTGTGCATCAGAAAGTACGAATATGTGCATGTTCACCTTACCTGAGCCTCCACTGCGATGAATCCTAAGGCGAATGGATGCTCCAGCATCTTGTTGGGCTAAACCATCTCCATGAACTATACTGGTTTGCGAGGTGCGACAATCGATGAGTACGGCGAACTTGTTCTCAAAGAACTTCTTATGTGTCATGGATGTAGCGGCGGCAGCCTCTCCGAAACGCGGGACAAACCAATTCTTTGCGGACTTCCATAAATCCTTTGGTAGCATCCCAAAAGAATATAGAGCGTTAGGAATGCCATTGACGTGTACCTCGACCTTGGTGATTCCTGGATTTACAAACTTCTCACTATCTCTAGTGCCTGCCACATGAGGATCCACAAATAGAAGAAGAATGCCATTGAGAGAGAGACGAAGTACGTTTATGCTTTCAGATACTAGTGTATCGGTGTCTAGATTGATTGAGACGGTTTTGAAGTACTCATAATGGTTATACAGAAAGGCTTTACCGCTGGCGTAGGTACTATTGGCCTGCGACGCAAGATCGAGACTTTCGATGACTTCATATTCTAGTTCAATGTTCGATAGTTTGTACGTTCCTACTTTCGTACTGTCGGATCCGACTATGACGTCTATGGCCGGTGCCAGTGTCAAATGAAATGACATCTTATCTCGAATCGCATGTGGATAAAAGACGCCATGGGTTGTGATAACTTCATGATCAATAGGTATCTTATATACGCTACCGTATGCCGCTAGTGTCGCATTATCAGACGCATTAGACTTAACTGCGTTGCTAGCCTTTGAACGAAGTTTGTTCACATTAGCAGATTGAATGCCCCGCTCTACGCTATTTTCTCGTTCTACATCAGATAGGTATAGATCGCTATATACCTGTAGTAGATCGGGTCGACTTAAGTCTTCTAATCTAGTAGTTCCCATCCATACGACTCGCTTTGAGACTATGCAACGTCCAACATTGGCCACCAAATAGTTGTCGGCATGACCCCCGGATAGAACCCCGGATAGAGTGATATTGGCACTAAGGGCTAGACTACCAGGTACTAGAAGTCTATTTTCACCTAACGTAGGAACATTAACAATTAAAGTTTCCCCCGGATTGGCCGATGAAGGAGTGAAAGTTATACGATGGAACACACGACTGGCTTTAAGAGATCTACCTTCTCTAGGAGAATAGTCAGGATGGAGCTTCGTTGATATCATATTTGTTCCACAATTGAATATATCGCCAATACTAATAGTATATCACATATCAAGTGTTCAATATGGAAGAAACGATAGACTTCGATCCTATATCTGAAGAAGGTAGAGCCGATGTGAATGATCTTACTGCAGAAGAATGGGCGGAGATTAGACCTGATGATGGCGAGGCAGAAATGGATTGGTGGAATAGAGCTAAGCATAGCTTCAAAAATACGACGAAAAGCATACGCGATAGGTTATGGAAAAATCGTAGTAACTGGGGAACCAGTTCAGCTGAGTATATAGAATTAGTCAATCAAGGTGATGATGTGGAAACGCCGTTTACGGCAGGCAGTAGTACTGCGGAAACGCCATTTGAAAGACTGGAAAGACGGACTGAAAATGTACAGGACCAAATAACTATAAAGTTTCCAAAAGCAGATCTAACGAAGTTCACTGCTAGTTTGGATGACTATGATAGGGTCGTGATAAAACTCAATCGTAAAAATGCTGGATCATACTTACTGTCGGACGCCGTAGACACTCCCAATGTATTACCGAAAACGCTTAAAAACGCTCTTGGACCTACTGCGGAAAAGGAGATTAGTATGAAAGAGGATATGGCCACCGAAAAAGATAAACAAAAGGCCGAGGAAATAAAAAAGATGGATTCATTAACTAAGGGAACTCCAGAATATGAAGTGGCAAAGAATAAAGTAGCAGCACTAGAGGATCAGAAACAGGAGATCGAGGAAGAAATAGAAGCCATCAAAGATCGTATGTCGTTACGAGACCGCATAAAAGCCATCTTCAAGAAACATGGATTTACGGTGATTGGAGTGTTAGCTGTCGCTGGTGCCGTAATTGGTACTGTCGTTAGTATATTGACAAAAGGCTTGGCTTCCGTTGCTAAGGGAGTTGGTGGTGCTTTGAAGGATCTTGGAAAGAAGTTGGCTAACGTGCTACCTGCGGCGATAGGCGCTATTGCGAGTTTCATATTCCGTACAACTGGAGAAGTTTTCGGCTTCCTTGCCAAGAATGCCTGGCTACTCATTGTAGCTGTGGTCATATTCCTAGTAGAGCAATATAAATCGTCGAAACGTCAGCGCTAACGAAATATCATCCATGAGGCTACGCCGGCCACAATACCCACGATTGCTAAATTGGTTTCGTGATTCGTTGGCGATGCGCCGCGACTTTGTCGACTGTGTGGTATCGTATCAATCGTAGCGGTCGTATCAGTCGTGGCTCCGCTGTCTGTAGCAGGTTTATTCGTCTTTGGTTTCGAGCCTTCCATAGGGGCTGGTGGTGGAGATTTTTCGTTAAAGTGCCTATGAAGCTTATTTTTTTATTTTAGATATCAATTCTACATCAAGTGAATAGTAGAATGGTACAATATATCTTGCTTTGAATGCTGTGCCGCTGAGTTAAGGAGGTTTTAATATCCAAAATGCTAATTACATGACGTCAGGGGAGGCATCAATTATTATACAAATATTTTTGTTACAATTAAACATTTTTTTTAAATTATCAGTATTATACCCATGGTTGAAATAAAATGATATCAGAAATTTGTTTTCTTATATCAGTAGAAACGCCCATTCACAACCACTAAGAAGTGATTGCAGATGCCTCCCCTGACGTCATGTAATTAGCATTTTGGATATTAAAACCTCCTTAACTCAGCGGCACAGCATACAAAGCAAAATATATTTTATCATTCATTCTACTATTCACTTGATTTAGAATCGATATCTAAAATAAAAAAATAAGCACTTTAAGATTGATGTCGTCGTTTATTCCTAAACTGATACCAGGTTTATTTGCCGTTCGTAGGCTGTTTACGTACGTAACGCCCTTAAAGATAATCATATAGCTAGGCATTAACAGACAATCCTTCGCAACTGCTAGATCTAGACGAGAACTAATATCCTTAATAGATTCTCGGTATTGGGCTAGAGTGTCTGAAGCCGATTCTATGATGGCATTTTCAAACATCGTATCGAATTTATTTTGGGCGGCTGAGGACTTCGATCCTACGATTGGTGAGCCGGTTGAAGCCTGGGATGATAAGACACAAAACAAATATACCATTATTGACGCATTAATTCGGACCATCCCGGCCTTTGTCAATCCTTTCCCATTCTGTGGAACGAACCAGTTGTAGTGCTTGTCATTCATATCATTTCGACGTGTGGTAAAGTCGATTTCATAAGCACCGAACTCTCTTCTGATCTTGTCATATATGACGTAATTCCATGGAACGTTGTTGAACTTATTGAATATGCTTTCCCTGGGGAGTGGGACTCCCAATTCAAACAGTACTCGCCTGATCGTATAGTATACATGAAATCGATAAAAACTCCGAATATTGTCGATGATTGGCGCATTGTCTGAAAGATGGTCGTCGAATGATACGCCACAGCCTGCCGTAGCACACCAAACGGCGAAACATAATTGGTGCTGCCAAAGTTTCATTGGTTCAACATCGAACCACTTATTCGTTTTTCCTATTCTATCGTTAGCATTAGCAATACTGTCTCGCAGGGCATAGCTCGAATCTTTATTTTTTATTTTATCACTAAGATCAAGTCCTAGCTCTTGAAAGATATGTCGCGGCTCATACGTAAATAGTCGATCTTTTGCTACGTAGATCCTTAGAGTTTGTACGATTGGGTATATGTCTTTAGCGACGTGTGCCCAGGAAACGGCTGGAACTGGATACTTAAAATCAGTCCTTCTGAATGGAAGTGGAAAACCCACAACTGTCACATGTTTTTGCGTTGTCACGCGTAACGCTTCGTGTAGACGATTTCGTACATCTACTGGTATGAGACCACTTATATTCCAATGCTGCCCACCATCGTAAAACATGATTCTAGTCTCGTATGTAGACTCATCATGTATGTCGGATGCCGTTGTCCTAGCTGAGAACTTATCGAAGTCCGCGTGAGGATAATTTTTCTTAAAGGCCGCTAAAGCCTTTGCATTGCGAGGTGCGATATAGTCACCCCAATCACCGTCGAAATGAACTCTGACTTGGAGACTAGGCATGGTTTCTTATCCTTGGCGCCGGGCCAATCAATCCGTTCGATTCATCCACTTGACTAATCTGTTTGATATTGATACGTATTAAAGTTACGACATATGTTAATATCGTGAAGTAAAGAATATATGTTAATATCATATCGAAGTAAACTTCAGGCTTTAATATGGTAATCTTAAATGTCACCACTACCTCGGCTGACCATACGGTCTACTTTCAAGAACCTATTTACATCCATAATATTTCGCTAATTGAGATCACTCTTGAGAACAGTTGGTGGAACCTAACTGATAAAGGAAGCTTTAAGTGGGATGTCGATGGTGTGATGTTTCCACACGAAATTAAGGCGGGACATTATAGTATAGGAAGCTTGATGACCCAATTCGATCCCGCGGTTGATGCTGGTTTATTGGAATTCATAAACCACACATTTAGGAAATACTATATTTTAGATGTTAAGAAACCAATCCAGTTAACTAAGAATATCTGCGATTTGCTTGGTATCAAAGTAGGTGGGGGTCCGACAGGCTATGTGACTATCAATGTGGGAAAACACCCCCTGGTGCCACAAGATATTCACTATATGTATATCTACTGTGACGTGGTGGATTCCCTCTTCTCACTTCTTGGGGGAAAGCCCTCAGAAGTCCTAAGTATATTTAATATGGAAACCCATGGCTTTGGTGCAACGACTTACTCTATATCAAGCCCCCTAGTCGTTAAAGCTCTAGGGACAAGACGAAACAGCCTTCGCCTGACAATTAAAGACGAAAAAGGAAACATTATAGACTTCCGTGGTCGACCTATACGATACGTATTGAAGATTGAGTAAGTTATGATATAGCGAAGATATAACATAATGGCAAGCGATTCAATTCAATTACTTCCAACGGCACCACCGATCTATCCATCGCTAGTTCCAGGGAAACGGAGTGACACTGGAAAGAATTTTCGGTTGCAAACCGTCCGAGATACTCTTTCAGATATCGAAACTCAAGAAAAACACTATGAAGGTGTGCGTAAGAAAGACGCCCGCGCACAAGGAATTGTCCATGGTGTCGCTGTGGTAACAGGAGGTCTATCTGTATTATTATCGGGTTCAGGATTAGCGGTAGCTCTAACTGGTTTTGGTATAATAATAGGCCTACCATTCGGTGTTATTGGTGGGGTCTGTGGGATGATTTCAGCAGCTACAACCATTGGGGCTAAAAAGATCGGAAAAAAAGTTTCTAAACATGAGAAAACCGCTATGTTAGCTAAAGCGAAAATTAATACGATTCGCGATCTAGTATCAAAGGCCCTTCGCGATGAAAATATATCTGACTCTGAATACGGCCTCATCCTCGCTGAAGCAGATAAATACGAGATTATGAGGTCTGAAATTCGCCGAGAGACTTCGACGGCCGCGGGCGGTGAAAAAAACATGGAACAAATTCGAGCCGAACTCAAGCAAGAAGTGCAAAAGGAAATGCGAGCACAACTTGGCAGTCTAGTGGGATAAAAATCAAAATGTCCTATGAGAGGAACAAACAGGGGTTTTATTTTCACTTTGCTAAGAGCAGTCTTTGCTAATAGCAAAATCGTCGGAACGATGGCAGCTGCTAATTCGTATGTCTGGTTCGTATGCAAATTTCGAGACAACGAGTGGGCGATTGTCTGTGGATTTTTTATTTCAACTTAGCAATAGCCTGCGTAGCAAGCCCAGGGGGGATTGGGAAGAGGAGGGAAGAGGGGGAGAGGGAGGGAGAGGGAATTGGAGAGGGGGAGGGGGAATGGGGAGAGGAAAGGGAAAGGAAAGGAGGGCTTGCAACGAACCCCCCGTTTTTTCCCTTACGCCCCCAAATTATAAATTCATTTTCAGTGTCGTCTGACATGTCATCTGTCAAAATCAACCAATCAACTTCCTTGTTTCTGTCTGTTACGAATGTTTGACCTTCGGTGCGAAGGAAGTTCAAAATGACCCCTAGGAAAAACGAAGCCCAGAGATCAAACATTTGGGCTAGAAAATTGATTTCTGCATGGATTTTCACCAAATAAACACTCTACAACCCCTGGGTACCATACTAAATTTACAGCGGGAAATTGTGGCTTAAACATCGTTTTTCGACACGAAAAAACACAATTACACTCGCGTTACTAAGTATTTATAAAACTCTCTAGAGTCTAATGCCTCAAAATAAAATACAACTTCGCAGCTTCTGGTCCTAAAACGTAGCTATCCTGCATCGCTTGACATCCTAATCGTAAATAATCTACTTCTTATGGCAACCTAAGGTAAATTAAGGCTACTAAATTGGCCTAGCCAAGACCATTTTGGTTTCTCTCTCTCAATCTGGCGAGCGTTTTGTACGCAAAAACACATTTCTGCACCGAATTGAGTGCAATAAAAGCTATTGACGTCTCCTGGGTACATATTATCCAAGTGTAGTACAATATTTGGCCATGCAAGTCAGTGTTTCTACATCAAAAGTTTGAAAATGTTATTCGTCCATTCACGACTTTCGCTTTCCAAACACTGGCGTAACAAAACACAACCCTCAAAATAAAATACAACTTCGCAGTTTCTGGTCCCAAGACGTAGCTATCCTGAATCACTTGACATCCTAGTCGTAAAGAATCTGCTTCTTAGGCAACTCAAGGCTGCTAAAGTTGGCCTAGACTAAGTCTACAACTGTATACAGCACTGGTTGAACAAGACGGGCCGCCATGTTGAACTGCCTTCTCCACGAAGCCGAAGATCAAACATTTGGGCTAGAAAATGGAGTTCTGGATGGATTTTCACCAAATAAAAACTCTCTGAAACCTCTAGGGTATCCGTACTAAATTTCCAGCAAGACATTTTGGCTTAAACATACGATTTTCGACAAGGAAAAATTCACAACAGACTTCAGTTCTTCTCCGGTCTTCGGTTTTTCGGGGTTCGTTTTTCCGCCTGGGTCTTCGCTGTTCGTTTTTCCGACAACCCTGAAGCTATCGCTGTACATCTACTAATAGCTCTATAAACTACAAGAAGTTGAAGATACTTTTTCCAAATCTGTTGGGTCAAATGGCCAACAAGTCCTTCGACTTCGTGAACACTTCTTCATTGCATCGCGCCATAACTGCTATTTTTATTACAAGTGTCAATCAAATGTCATTAAACACCACTTTAGCCAATCGGAATTTTACGTCTAAAAAATGAACGTTAAAAGGGAAAAAACGGGGGGTTCGTTGCAAGCCCTCCTTTCCCTTTTCCTCTCCCCATTCCTCCTCCCCTCTCCTCATTCCCTCTCCCCTCTTTCCCAATCTTCCCCATTCCCCCTGGGCTTGCTACGCAGGCTAACTTAGCAAAAAAAGTTTCAATCTCGAATTTTCTTATTCACATTCCTATCGCGTCAATCCGCCCCTGTTTTACTCGTTCAAGCAAGATTGGGGCGCTAAGGCATTTCTGGGGCGCTCAGGAATTTTAGGAGGAACTTAGGAATGTATATATTTTAGTACCCTTGGCTAGCAAGCTGTCAGAATGAGTTTTCGGGCTCTGAGTGTATTCTAATTTCAGTCAAACGCTAGAGCTATTTTAGCCGTCTACGTAATTATTACATCAGCTGCGTCTTATATAGCTGAGGTTCTACCGGCTTCGTCAGACGTATTCTCAGCAGTAAGATCGAGCGACATGGAAGGAGAGCAACCGAGAAAACTTGTCCATCTGTTTCTTGAGAAACTTGCCAGGGAAACTAAAGTTTCAAGATCACAAGTCGGGGTAAAGCTTTCCAGAAAATTAGCGGAGAGATCTCGCTTGTTACGGCAGCGAAGAAAACTACGAGAAAGACTCAGAGCCCTGGTAAAAGACCTAGAGACGAAGGAAGCCGAAGTACAGCTTGTAGAACAAGACATTCGGCTGCTAGAAATTGCTGTCAACGAGGGGACTGATGATGAAGATGACTAAGCGATATCTAGATGATCCTTCGTGTAGGAATAAAACACCCGCGGCAGGGGTATGGCTCAAACGATCCTTCTCTGATCTGGTGTCGATGTTGCTTACAACACTCAAATAAACAACTCTTACCACAAATAGTTGTCCTGCCTATTGTTAACCATCGGCACTGATTTTGTCCTCGCATCTTATGGCTGATAATATAACGGTAACATTTCTCTAATTGGTATTTATTAATGGTTGCATAAAATTGGCCGTTTTTTTATTGGGGGTGGTTCTTACTGGGGGAATCAGGGGGGCTTATATGAGACACATTTTTCCGACGATTTTCGACTATCAAAAGCGGTTTAAAGCAGGCGGTGTAATGGTTCTTACTTGGGGGAATAAGGGGGGGGCTTATATAAGGAACAAATTTCAACGATTTTTTCGTGGAGTAGGGATATACGATGGGAGAAAAAAGGCTTAAATAAGGATGTGAATTAGAACCCCCATCGTATATACTACTTAACTTGTGAAGTAGGTGACTTAAACTTTTTATCAATTAAACATTGATATATAATCTTCGTGTGTCTTATGTTATCTATGGCAATATCCTTTTCACCAACCCTTAAAACTTTCTCCGGCACAATTATATCTTGATGTGGTATAATCGATGCTTTTAAAAGAACTTTCCAATCATATGGCAAAGAGTGCACAATGCTCGCCCAGCTCATAAAATCCTTATCTTGTAACCCTTTTTGTTTAACAGTCTCCCATTTAAATTCCCCATTTTCATTAACCATATCAACTATCCTATTTATACGGCATCGTGCCATTCTCTCATAATATACTGATCTCTTATTAATTGTTATGTAAACATTGTTCCACAAACTTTCTTGAAGAACCTCCTGCAAATCCATAGTTTTTAAATCTTTCTTACAAAATTCGGCCCAGCACTTTAAGTACTGTTTAAAACACGAACAGCAGTGTTTTATCAAGTTTAAAAATTCGAGGGCGAAGCCCGAGAATTTTTAGACTTGATAAAACACGTGCTGTGAGTGTTTTAAACGGCTTCAAAAACGCTTCAAGAATGCAATGAAAGAAAGACGCACATCTCAAGGGAATGGTTACTTAATGAACCATTGAACCTTTGTATTCACAACGCCATGCAAAATATTCGAGTAATCACCGCCTGCAATTACGAACATCTCAAGGGAATGACATGAAAAAATTACCATACTATGTTTTTGAAGCGGCGTTTCGCAATGAACGATTTGGTGTCGTGGTTTACCTCGATAAAGTTCAAGACTTGGAAAGCGATGTGACTGACATGACGGCAGACTCTAAATTTTTGACTCTGGCACAAACTATGTAAGTTTAATGTACGTTTTTATTATTTTACGGCTTAAAGTTTGGTTTAATAATTGGAACTAAACAGTGGCTCGGTAAACAAGTAATGCGGGTAGTTGGATAACTTCATTTTAAAAATATTATCTGTGTATATCTCGGTAGTCTGCTGATATTAGTAAATTTAGTGCAAAATTTATTATCTAGGTACCTTATGTTCCGTGTACTTTTTGTTACCTTTGGGTCTTTATCAGTGAATTCTTAATTAGGATGAAACTTTATATAAAATTTCATGTTCATTGGTATTCTTTATATAAAACGTTCATCCTAATTAGCAATTCAATGAGAAAGCTGAAACATCAATAGAAATTCCATTGTCTCAATCATTAACCCCGTTTCCCCCTGGGACAGAATTCAAATCCCTCCGCGGGCCCTTTTAGTATGATGAGATTTATCAGGTATAAAGGAGCATGCACGTGACTGATTTGCTTCATCTGATTGGACAAAATGCTCATTAATTATTCATGAGTTTTTGAAAATAGATTTATAAAAATCTGGAATATCAAATGGGATTTTCTCCTTATCGAAGTTAACACTTATAGCCTTCGTACCACCTATTCTTTCTCAATAGGAGCACGGAATATCTTTCCATGCGGATTTCTCGCTACCTAACAAAGAGCAGGCCCATTTTACTCTGTTTGCTTGAACTAACAATGAGAAATGTGTTTCACATGTGTTTCAAATCGTGTGAGAAGTTATTAAAGCGGCCTCGTGCTTTATTGTTCTCGGTGTTTGGAAACGCTGATAAACGCGCTCTCGTTTGAGAAATATAACGTATCGATCTTTATCTGGTATTACGTTGGTATCAAGATTAATCTGTCACTTCTATTCATGTGAAGCCACATGCACCTATGATGTCATCCTTGTTACTTAGTTAAAACTGCAAGTGTCTTTATCAGTGTTTCTCAAACTCATTAGAAATTCAAGAGATATCCATCGAATGGAGGAATTCGAACTGCATGTATTTGGTCAAATGCATGGGCCTTAATACCCGGTGAAACCCTTGTTCGAAGCTTCGTCAGGTGGATGCATCTTGACATCCAATGAAACACTAGTTTTAATGTTCCAAAATATACAGCTCTGTATATAATTTCTCTCTAGACAGATATTCCTCTATTATTCACACTCGTCTACGTCGAGATGTGTGTGCTCTTAATTTTTATCTTTTCAAAATTGGGTGTAATATATCCCGGCATGTTTTTATGGCTTTGGAACTGAAAATATCAATTATTTCCTTCATTGTCTGTGTTTTCTGCTCAAAAGTTAAAACTATACTCTCCTCTGCTGCTCGATTTCTTGCCGACAGTCCGAGTTACAGATACTAAAGCTTTTCTTGTTTGGATCTTCACAACTTTCAGTGGATGAAAATGCTGATATTCCTATTTTGTCCAATGCGTAATTAAAGAATCTAATCGGTTTCAAAATCGTGAGTTTTAATTTTTCTTGCCATCATCTATCAACACCATTTTATTCGCAGTGAGTCACCTAGATGGTGCTCTTGAAGTAAACTCTGCATATTAAATGTTTAAATAAAAAAAACACCAGTTCCAAACGGACTAGTGTTTAATGCAATTTCCAACCCGAAATCTGTCTTAATCATCATATATATTCATGAATCACTAACTATTTATATACTGATAGACTACAAGTAAAGAGTGAAGAAGTAAAGAACGACATAGAAAGAAAAAGTGTTCCTCCACTGGAGTCAGACTACTTCTACTAAATCTTGACCAATACGCTACCGAGTACGCTAGTTGAATTTATTGCCAGCAGAAAAAGAATAATGTGTCATCTATGGAATAATTATATACAACAGTCAAACGGTATCTATTCATTCCTATACTACGCAACACGCCCAACGCGTACAAAATCATAATAACACTACAACTAGTGGAGTGGGACAGTGCCGGATGCCTGGTGGACAGCAGCAAACGGCAAACGAGAAAACTACAAAGACGAGAACCGTAACGGAAGCAAGCATAGAGAGAGACAAGTATATAAATAATCTATCGATCGAAATATCTAGATACCATTAGCTTATCATCTGGTAATCTAATGGCAACAGCCTAAAATTTCTTAACTATCTTCCCGTCTCTGGAAAAGAAATTGGAAACCTCATGAAGTTGGAATAGTCACCACCAGAAGTAAATAATACTGAAGTAACACAGAGCATAATAGAAATACTGACCGCTTAGAGCAAAAATAATCATGTGCTCAGGTAAATATGAACCACATGCATGCTTCCTAACGATTTGAATTCATTACCATCTTATAAAGGCTACAAACGAAACAGATGAAACATTGCCCTTAAATGAAAAAGAGAACTTATTCTGGCCAAGCTAGAGATTACACTAATTCTATTCACGGGGTTTCTTTCAGTGTCTCAGTTTGTTTTACCGAAACGTAACGAATTATCAGTTGAAGATAGACCTGCAACTTTATGGCCCGTCAACACCATACAAGGCTTCCTTAACTAGGCACATGCAAGTGACTTGCAATGAAGCTTCAAAAAGACAAAATTAATCTCTAAAATACGAGAAAACAACAGAAATGAACACGGGTAAAACAATAAGAACTTCGCGATCTATTCTCTTTTCCCAATGAATCCATGCATTCTTGTATTCCTACAATCGTGAACGATGCCTTGAAACACATCTGATAAGGAGGAAGTGAACTGCTAGCCTCGGCGTTTGAGGAGATGAACGATGCCTTGAAACACATCTGATAAGGAGGAAGTGATATGCTAGCCTCGGCATTTGAGGATATGTTCAACTGTCACGCTCGGCTCAAGACTCCGACCTGTGGGAAGACCATTGACAACAAAACAAAAAGAGTAACATGAGAAAAATATGCATCATACCGCTATATTACACGTGTGCAGTTCCCTCTTCAATAATTTTACACTAAATTTAGGACATGGAGAAAACACTTTACTTTTAGTTTCTACTCGATAAACAGAGCACGATCGACAGCAAAGGGTACAGGTATTTCTAATTACTCGGGCCAGGCCTTTGGCCGGCACGAGTCAGAAAATGCAAGCCGTTTATTATTATTATTATTATTATTATTTTTTGTGTCGCTGAAATGCGCCAGCAACCAATCAGATTACACAGGAGCCCATTGTTCGATTCCCAACACGTGACAGGATCAACCAATCAGATTCGACACCTGCCCGATCCTGGTTTTGATCTGTATAGTGTGCCAAGCCAGCAACGGAGCGAAGATTCGGGGCCATTCTTAACCTTTATTTTGCTGAAACTAAAGGTTTCTTCGAATGAAATACCAAGATGTTCAGTTATTCTAGGGCTGACAGGACTTTTAGGGGCTTTCGATGGAAAATTCTTACATTTACGAAAGGGATGTGGCGATCCAAATATCGCACAGTAAGCTAGTCTAGCCGGCCGGAGGAGTGATGGTTTTGGTCCAATAATCCACGGAAACTGAAAGAAAATGCCTGTACTGCTGCATCTAAGTGCCATACGATGGCAGTGTTGCGTTGTTGAAATTGTTGAAATGCTCTTCGTTACCATCACACACTGTGAGGAAGTCAAATGAGGGCCCAAATGAGGGATTGATTGTTTGCAATGTTGGCTGTAATTGTTTACTACGAGTACGAAGTCCTCTCCTGAAAATGAAATACTCTTGAGATTATACAACTGGGAAGTATTGACTAAACCAGTCAACCAATGCCGAACTTTACTAAGACTTCAATTCAAGAGTCGCAAAAGCTGGAAGTGAACAGTGATTGACCCTTGGCTTTGAACGCGAACGGAAATCAGAACTGGTGAGGTTGAAATTATGTGTTTATATATGCGCACACAAATCTTACTTGTTCCTTACTTTTAAAATTGTATTAAGTGTAATGGTGACTGCAATTCGAACTGGAAATGAAATTGTCCGTAAGTTGAACTGTATGTGACTTTATAGAGACCAAGAAGGAAAAAGTTAAAATCGATCGTCAAAACAATAACAGAACTCGGAAGATACAGAGGCATTCGAATTTACTACGTATTATACCCATAAACAGAACTGGATATGACTTACAAACTGAGAATACCGAATTAAAATTGAATTGGATGTGAAACTGTCAAAAGAAGAGCAGGATTTGTTGTGTAAAGCCATACTGGAGAGTACAATTATATAAGTTATGGCTCTATCAATTCCAAACCAGCAGGGGAGGTGCAAAGGGGGAGGGGGTGGGATGGAGATAAAAAAAGTCTAAAATTGTATAACCCTCCCTGGAAAATTAGTATGAAATATTTTGACCCTTTCTCCTTTATAACCAATCCTTTTTCAGTTGCTTATTATTTATGACCCTCTAGTTTTGGGGATTCAAAAAAATATGATCCTCCCCTTTCACAACTCCTTCCCTTGATAATTTCTGACCAGTCCCTTCAGCGACCACCCTTATACAACCTGTTTTTAATTTTTAGTAAAACTTTGTAATTAGAAGCTCCTGTAAGTGACCGTGACCACCTTTGGAGGTTGAGAATTCGAAGAAGGTGGAACATAGCATTTACAAACAGGTTTTGCTAATAACACTACCAATCTCGTACAAGTGCCTTTAAATATTTGTTTGCCATCTAGTACAGCCACATTATTGCATTCCTGCAAAAGGTCCATTCCATTGTATATAAATTATCACAAGCATCAGAAGTGAATCCAATTATCCGGTCCCCTAGCACAAATCATGTATGACACAAAAATATACTAGAACTCCATGTATTAACCTATTTATAGGTGGCCCGAGTTAAGGCCAATCAGGGCCTCTTGTTAAATAAGTATATCAATACTTCTTGCCAGAATCAGAAAATACTGATCCATTTGTTTGATAAAAATGTGGTGATCCGAAATTCGACCTTAAATACGATCGATGCAGTGTGAAAAAGACGATACTGAAATCACACTACCCTTAATCTAAGGTCAGGGAAATCCGATTAAAACAGATCAATTATATTTCAGAATCTTAAATAACATTCTAATATATGGTATACCTAATCATTCGGCCGCTAAGAGACTCACAGTTAAACTTTTATCATCACAGTTCCAGCCCAATTGTTACAAATCACTCCAACATTTGTATCGAAAAAACAATGGGCTCAAGATCGGAATAGTTAACCGTGGCAAGTAAGAATGTCAGTACATTATGTCTATATCAAAACGGACTAGGACTGACTGAAAATCATTTTGAACAGCTTAGGGTTAACAACCCATTATTGATATCTATATCCAACAAATGAAATCTGGTCTCGAGGAATCCAACGAGTCTGAAAACAAAAAGTTAATAAAATACAATAAACTGAAAATATAAACTGTAAATCTCATTTAAATGATGATAGGACTATAACACATGAATAATGTAAATTAACAACAGTCCAACTCTCACAGTAATCTCTCTACACTAACATCTTCATTCCATATACAGTACAGAATTTTGCGGTCACCAATAAATAAATAAATAAATGCACCATAACCTGTAAAACTTGCATCACAGATCAAAGCTGCTATGCAAGACAAAACTGTCGATATGAAAATGTATTCATTTAATACACCAGCAAACGCTTTCATTATATACATATTTCAATATTATTTTGCAGAATCAGAAAATACTGATCCATTATTTGTCTGATAAATAATCTGGTCAAATTGGACCTAATGCAATCCATGCAGTAGTGTCAAAAAGACAACGACACTGAAATCGTGCTACACTATATCACATCCCTTACTTTAAGGTCAGGGAAATCTGCTTCAAACAGATCAATTTCACAATCTTAAACAACGTACAAATATGGTATACTTAGTAATACCAAATCATTCGCCCGTCTAAGAGGCTCCCAATAACAATAATAATATTAATAACAACAACTGCTCTGTTTAGACAGTGTGCACATATCTTCGAGGAGTTTACAATGAGGTGCTGCGTAACATAACTAAAAGTAAAATAATGCTTAGATAGGATAGTAACAACTAATTAAACTTTTAGCATTATACTTCCAGCCCGATTTTAAATCAGACTTTACAAACGAATTTCAGTAAACAGACTAAGCTATATATAAAAACAAATTTTACAAGCAAAATTAAAATTATCAATTAATGTACATAATACCGCGGAAATGCAAAGATATACAACTAGTAATAACAGTCTGAACGAATAACAAGTAGATGTTAAGACAAAAACTTTAAACACGTTATATTATAATATCTCGCAATATATCCCAGAAATTCCTTGATTTTGTGAGACACAGACACTTCCAACGATTTGGATGGATATCCGAGCAATGGTACGTGATAATAAATTTCAAATGATCCAAATTACTACTGAGTAAGAGAAAAACAATCCTTCTCTTAGCCTTTCGTTAAAGAATCGATAAAGTAACCTAAATGAACCACTTCATACTTCAACTAGAATGACATAATACTGGGTAACTGAATGACTAAGAGTAGTAATAACTTACGGCCTTCTGTCAGCTACATAAACATACTACGAAGAGTTAGCTGAAAATGCACTCTAAATCTGTTACGTAATAATTCATGAATTGCATTCCCAGTGATTACTGTAGTTAAAAAATAACTGAATAAGAGCGAGCTTTATACATAAGCTATATAAAAGCAACTGATATCCGCAAACCTCAAACTATCAATGTTTATAATTATAGAAAGAAATCCTTAACATTAAAGACTTAGATCATTAACTCTCAAGCAACTTCGCCTATAGTTTATAGAAAACATCAGGCAATAATTCAAAAATCAATGCCACTTAAACAAAAATTGAAGAATCTTAAAAATAATCAAAGACTGATCGTATAACAACTGAACTCATTAATCGAAAGGTTTCTCTTGATAAAACAATCTGGTTGGCGCTTGTAGAGGGAGTTACGACCCGTTGGTGTTGAGAAGCTCGATCTGCACGCGCACATGCACGTGTGACTGGGCGGCTGACCATGGCCGGCAAGGATCCCGAGATAACAGTTCCTCCAAATATATCCGGTTCTCCCACAGAGGAGACGAGAATTCATAGGAGAAAAAAATAGACAAAGAAGAATCATGTCATAAGGCGTGTAAAACACATAAGGAGCACTAAATGTTATGTACTACGTTGTAGAACTGAATTTTGAAATTCTCAAACTTTTTATACTGCCTCGTTGACTCAAATCTTTTGCGACTATACAACAGTACGAATACATACCTTCACGTAGAGTTTCACACGTATCCTCTAATTTACCTCTTAATAACAGAATAGAGTACGCCGCCTTCCAAGGAAACTTGAAAGAATCTTTAGCTCAAACTCAGTGCTCTACCGTTGTGTTTCAACGCTGAAGGTTCTTGGATAATAGTTCCTCCAAAATTGTTCGATTTTCCCGTGGTGGAGACGAGAATTCATAAGAGAAAAGATAGACAGAAGAATCATTAATGTCACAAATGCCTTGCAAAGCACACGACGAGCCCTAAAAAATTGTGTCCTACATTTTGAAATGTTCTCAATCTTCTACTGCATCGTTGACTCAAACATTTCGTGAATATACGACGTGTTCAAAAACATTACGAATATATACGTACCTTCTCGTAGAGTTCCATACGTATCTTCTACTATAAAATCTCCGTCAGAAAGTTTGGCTGACTTGTGGCTGTCCAGCAAGCGAGAGAAAGAATTCTAAACTGATTGGTCTTTATATACCTCAAATATGAATATTAAACATATGTACAAGAAAAGAAACTAATGAACTATCACTTAATTAAGTGATAAACAAATAGCTACGTGCCGTTATGAAGACGCTTTCCAACTCACTTTGTTACACTGGAAAGCCTCTATACCTCCGGACTAACGCCTCCGGACTAAACTAAAACAGGAGCAGAGGGTCGATGCAGGAGGTCGATGCAGAGGGTCGATGCAGGCCATGGAATTGAGGAAGACGGCAGATGAGATAGTGATATTTTAATGCAATACTGTATTTCATGTTCTGTAAGGGATATCACAGATTATATTAGCTAGAGTTCTGCATATGTAGCTGTATATTGTAAGTAGTTGTATATATAGAAATATATAAATAATTTCTAGCACTTTTTATCCCACTATACAATATTATTGATTAATATTGCAATAGCTCAGTCAACCAGCACACGCTCTCAACTAAAGAGCTTCCGATTCATGGGTTTGAATCGCAACCAAGACATCTGGTTCTTTTCTCTTCTTTTTTTAAACATACTTAATTTTATTAACATTGTAGGTCACCTTTCCTCGTTGGTATTTCTCTCATCAAAGTGTATTATTTTCGATACAAAAAAAACACTAGCCACGATCAGATAGGCTTGCCTATGTATAATCTTAATTATTAATTGGTTTTATCCTATTCAAATGTATCAGAATCAAACATCTGTAAATGAAAAATCTAACTACACAGTATGGAACATCTGTAAATATACAAAAAGAAATAGAAACAAAATGAAACAGCCACGTATTTACCTTGAAAGCAGGTGCTATCATCATGAAGCTCAAATAATCAGAAACTGTTCTACCATGAAACCAAACCATGGGTTGTGCAACACACAATTGAGTTCACCGTGGTATGTTCTTTCATTTACCATGTTTTGCATCATCACATGGTCAATTTTGTTGTGGATTCACTCAGGTACTACACCAAGAAATCCACAACCATTCGACCATGAGATGATGAAAAACGTGATCAATAAAGGTTAGCAATACTCCTTTAGGTGTTTTTAAAATTACAAAATGTAGACGTGCTTGAGAGAATGCAGTGTGTATAACCAATGATACATACATGTACAGTGCAAATACTGTAACCTGGGCCACAGATAAATTCAAAATATTAAGTCTACAAAACTAGTCCATCAAAGCTTCCTTTTACCACATCAAACCTCGAGCAAGTTTAAATGCTGCAATGTATTATATCATGCATGTAATACTGATTAGCTAAACAAACGTAGGAAAATGTTGAAACGTGATTGGTTTTCCTTGTCTAAGCGGCCCCAGTTACAGTAGTCACACAGTAAAAATATATATAAACATCAGTTATGATTGAGGTTAGTGGTTTTTACTTATTTTACAATTACAGAGACGAATATTACAAAGTTCATGTCCCTCTTCCGCACAACATTCCCGCAAGTAAGAATATTTCCAAAGCTCAATTTTCTAGAGCTTCACGTGGCAACCTGGATTCGAAAGTGGAAAGTAGGTATAGGTTTCCATGGAGAGCAAGGAGGAGAGTCAAGACACTACACCACAATTGTAATGCAGTTCCAGAGGATTTGAGAAGACTGGAACTGATGATTAAGGACATCTTCTGGAAGTTTATCTCCAAACCAGAGAGGCAGTGCCACAAATAAAGAGGAGATAAAATGAAAAGTTGAATAAAAACCTTCAATTTCAAAGGAATAAGGTATGCCCATCCCCCGGCACTTGTGGGGCATTTGACATTTTTGAATCAGAGCATTACAAATACCCCACTGTGGGGTCAGCTGTTCAGCTAAGCAAATATCCCACTGTAAGAGATTTGCACTTGTTCCATAGCGTCCCTTATCTCTTATAAACATTGATGTAAAATTCGCTATTTTGACTCGATCTATTTGAACAATTCCCATCCCTGGAATGAACTGCCTGAGGATGTAAAGCAATCAACTAGTTTAAATAACTTCATTTTTAATCTTACGAAATCGAGTTATTTTAACCTTATGTAAATATTTCTTATATATGACATTCCTATTTTTCTTATTCGTCCCTGCAACATGGCTTTCATGTAAAACAGTTTCATATTTTAGTGTTTTTTATCTATGTATGTAACTGATGATTTTCCATGTATAAATAAAGATAAGTATCCCAAAAACGTTTCTTTGCTGGTAGTGATAAATTCTCCACCACAAGGCCAGAAACTCAGTCAAATGCCCGGGAGGGGATGGGCACGTTTGGAATTGATATAGAGACAAAAGAAATAAAGAGCAAACATCTGTACACTGATGGCTTGTATGTGTCCTTTACTGACGAATCCATCTCATTCAACACAAATACTTTACTTAAGAAACAACGTTATTCTAGTTCTCTTTCATTAGTGACCGTGATCGTACAACAACAAGACAATTCCACACAAATGTGGAATTAAACAATTAGGCCAATGTTTCCTTTCATGCATTCTTAGACTATATATATTTATTCATATACATTCTTTGAGAAAGTGATTACGAAGGTAAAATGAAGTACAAAAATCGAGTCAAAACAGTGAAAAGTACTGGAAACTTTTGCACACAATAAACAGTTAAAACACACACAGGACACATAACTCATAAGCTATTTTTTTCTTGAAGTAATCTTGAAGCAGCTCTTAAATCAATAAAGAATATGTTTGTCTCGATTTGATTGCCCAGATTTATGCCAGTACCAAGCGTTTATAAGAATACAAAACTACCTTTGACATTTTAAGCTTTGAATAGCACTGTTCAGGGTTGTTCATACCAGGTTTTATGGTAATCGTCGAGTTGGCGTTGGATATACCCGCGAAAACCAAGCACGCTCTCGAATGACGCCGATTTAAATTTATGCAGTGCGCATGCTCAGACTAAATTTACCACGCGAAACGGCCGCGCTAGAAGCAAGTAAAGATGTACAGCTAAGTTTCTGGACTTTGCAAACACTTCTGCACTTCTTATGTTTAAATAACGTCTTTCAAGAGTGTGTTTGCAATGTCAATATGAACAGGACGAGGTAGGCTGCTAGACTCACTGAAATCCTTTACTTGATCAATCGAGCATTGTGTTAAAACATATACATTGCTTACAATTATATCGTTTTTCTCCAGTATGTGTTCCAATATGCTTAGCTAAGCCACCAGGTCGACTGAGATCCTTTCCACACTGCTTGCAATTAAATGGTTTTTCTCTTGTGTGTGTTCGAACATGCGTAGCTAGGTGAGCAGATTGTCTGAAATCCTTTCCGCATTGCTTACAATTATATGTTTTTTCTCCAGTGTGTGTTCGAATATGGTCAGCTAGGTGAACATATTGACTGAAATCCTTTCCACACTGCTTACAATTATATGGTTTTTCTCCAGTGTGTGTTCGAATATGCTTAGCTAGGCCACCAGATCGAATGAAATCCTTTCCACATTGCTTACAATTATATAGTTTTTCTCCAGTGTGTGTTCGAATATGGTCAGCTAGGTGACCAGATTGACTGAAATCCTTTCCACACTGCTTACAATTATATGGTTTTTCTCCACTGTGTGTTCGAATATGCTTTGCTAGGTTACTAGAATGACTGAAACATTTTCCGCACTGCTTGCATTTAAATAGTTTATCTATAGTTTCAGTTGGAACATGCGATCTTACATCTCTTAATTTACTAATTTTCTTGCTTCTTTGTCTGCACTGGGATAATTTTTCATCATTTTGTATATTGCAGTGGCTGAATTTCAATGGCTTAAGTGTTTCTTCCGATTTTGTTGGAACAGACAGATGAATTATCTTCATTACCTTGGACTTATTCTTGGTAGTACAATCATTTGTGTTATTTAACACATCATTAGATTTTTGTTGTTCTGTTGGCATTCCCCTGCATGATACAATATCTGTTGTCTTCGCACTCTTCTCTTTTCCCGGTGTGACTGATGTATTTCCGAAGTTCCTGTTGACCAAACTCTTGTCGTTTTGGCAAACCTCCGCTCCATGAATCACGTTGCCAGGTCCTGATTTGGTACTATCCTGTAATTCCTGTATTTTATCCAAATTATTATCTCCTATGTCATTTTCATTGGCCGCAAAGCGTTCGACAGCTTTGCTATTAGATGCACTGATCAATAGCCCTATCTCAACGAATTCAAAGTCACATAGCTCTGTTCATGCTTCAGGGTTGTGCATACGAAGTTTTATGGTAATCGGTTCTTCTCCAGTATGTGTTCGAATATGCTTAGCTAGGTCACCAGATCGACTGAAATCCTTTCCACATTGCTTACAATTATATGGCCTTTCTCCAGTGTGTGTTCGAATATGGTCAGCTAGGTGACCAGATTGACTGAAATCCTTTCCACACTGCTTACAATTATATGGTTTTTCTCCACTGTGTGTTCGAATATGCTTTGCTAGGTTACTAGAATGACTGAAACATTTTCCGCACTGCTTGCATTTAAATAGTTTATCTATAGTTTCAGTTGGAACATGCGATCTTACATCTCTTAATTTACTAATTTTCTTGCTTCTTTGTCTGCACTGGGATAATTTTTCATCATTTTGTATATTGCAGTGGCTGAATTTCAATGGCTTAAGTGTTTCTTCCGATTTTGTTGGAACAGACAGATGAATTATCTTCATTACCTTGGACTTATTCTTGGTAGTACAATCATTTGTGTTATTTAACACATCATTAGATTTTTGTTGTTCTGTTGGCATTCCCCTGCATGATACAATATCTGTTGTCTTCGCACTCTTCTCTTTTCCCGGTGTGACTGATGTATTTCCGAAGTTCCTGTTGACCAAACTCTTGTCGTTTTGGCAAACCTCCGCTCCATGAATCACGTTGCCAGGTCCTGATTTGGTACTATCCTGTAATTCCTGTATTTTATCCAAATTATTATCTCCTATGTCATTTTCATTGGCCGCAAAGCGTTCGACAGCTTTGCTATTAGATGCAGGTTCTTGCTCTATACTTTCTGTTGGTGCACGTCTTGATACCAGCGTTGCAGTTACATGGGGTAGACAAGACGTTCTGACTAATTTGTCTTCAGGAAGAAGCTGTTCCTATGTATTAAAGAATGAATGAATCATCTGACTCAGCACCAATATCATGGATGTACCTCATCCTTATTTAAAATGTTAACAGTAACATTTTTAAGAGAAAAATGTATTGTAGACAAGGGATCATGAATTAAACAAACAAACGAACAGTAAATTTCTTGGCCAAACATGTAAAGGGTGAAGTACACTTCCAAGAGGCAAGCTTCTTTAAGGTTACCGGATACCTTCAGGGTCCGTTTCCAGTCTAAATTATGCAGTGCTTCGAGGAAACATAGTAGATAAATCATCCATGTATCATTTTAAAGCCTATAAAATTGGCTACAAGAATATATTTAAAAAATTTGATTCTTTGAAAATCTCGAATTTTTCGCGATCCCGCTTCTCCGATCTAGTGAGATGGCTTTCAGAAGCTCCGGTCCCGAAAATATTTTATTTAAAAAAAATCTGTTTGCCTTGTCGTATTTCAGAGGAATCGTATTACAAAAGAGTGTCGGGGAATTTCAAAATTCGATTTAGTTCAAAAGTTATCATGCTCTTCGTGAAAAAGCGAAAACATAATCCGAGTAGATATGCGAGAAACTCCGTCAAGCTCTCTTTTTAGAATTTCCCAATTCGCCGACAAAGCCAAAGTGTCCAGAATTGCGCTGCTCGCCTAGTTACTCGAAATTCTAAGTTCGCTCGCACTACGCCATTACTCAGACAGCTCCACTGGCTTCCCATAGAACAACGTGTTATTTTTAAAATTTTACTTTTAACCTATAAGGCACTGAACAATTTGGCTCCTATTTATATAAGTGACTTACTTCATCACTATAATCCTAGTCGTAGTTTAAGATCGTCCAATCAGTGCCTACTTACAATTCCTAAGTCTAATCTCAAGAGCTATGGGGATAGAGCCTTCTCGGTGGCCGCCCCAAGGTTATGGAATGCTCTTCCAACTGAGATTAGGCTTAGCAGTTCTGTTAATATTTTTAAATCACGTTTGAAGACTTATCTTTTTAAAGCAACGTATTCGTAATATAGTTTTTAGTTTTTTAAATATTAGTAATCCATTTTTTAACTTTTTTTTTTTTAACAAGTTTTAGTATTTTATAGTCATCGTATCGATTTATATTATGATTGTAAAGCGCCATAGGACAGGTAGTGTATATGGCGCTATATAAATGTATATATTATTATTATTATTATATTATAAAGTGAACACCTAGAGACGCCTCGAATGCCAGCATAGTTGGTAGAGGAGACACCGATTTGCAGGCATCTGAAACAGCACGGCAATAGCGAGATCGTTTCAAGCGATTCTGAGACACCGTGATCAGACTTTCCATCTAAGCTTTCTTGGCCCGGGTTTCTTGGAAACAAATATTCTCTCGGCTGGCTCCTATCAATTCTTCTTTATGTTCAGATGTGGACCACTCGGCCCTGTCTGAAAGTGAAAATACGAACCCTTGTCGTTGCGAGGATTTCTATTTATTTATCTATTTGGCTCGTAGTCGTATGCATTGTTTGGCCTCGTTTTGCTTTTCTTTTATCTTTGTTTTCCAAGCTAAGGGCATCCTGCTTGCTTTTTGGAAGACATAAGGCCAACAACCGATGGAATTATGGAATCGTGTGGAAAACCTTTTCTCAATAAACAAAAACATGAATTTAATATGCGCTAGCTTTCCCCACACGGTAGTTACGGGCGAGTGAGCACTTGTCATGTGTTTATTGATCTGCTGTCAATCAAACAGAACCTTTTACTTCCGGTTAAAAACTTCCTTTTGGTATTTCTCCGTCAATATTAATTTTTTTTGAACGGAGTTTTTGATATATGAGACACTACTACTAAAACTACATTTCTGTGTGAAAATTCTTTTTACCAGCTTTTTCGTTGTGAAGGTATCCGGTAACCTTAACCCTTTGACTCCCAAGCGCACTTATAGGCGCGCTCCCATATATGGTGAACACGTTACTATAGAAATGGACACAAGAGAGACATTGATGACCCAGGCTCCCTCTGTTTGAATGTACAAAGAGCATTTTACATTTATCCGCCATTTTGAGTTTTTAGATGCTTTTTTCACTATTTTATGACTGAACTAGTAGTATTCCATTTCAACTAATTGGGGCTTTAAACATGGTGGCAAGGTTTTACTATCTTGAAGAAATTCGGAGTAAAACAGTGATAACTCACTTGGAAGTAGTTCGGAGAAATAAAGTAACGAAGATCAAGACATCGATGGATTCGATGGGCCATAAAACTGAAAATTCAAATTCTAGTGACGATTTCTCCCACCAAAGGACGCCGGTACAGAATCAGAGGAAAAGAATTCGGGAATTACCCTATATCCTTATGACGTCACGGCTTGTTTATGAGGGGGACAGAATCGACTTGAACAATATATTTTTTAACTAAATCTGCTCTGCTGAGGAAAATTTAACTTCGAATTGTCTGGTTTTCAGATATCAGCTGTATCAATGTTTATCCCACAATATTTACCTTTTTAGTGGCTGTTACCGCTATTCTACGTTCTACAAAATGCATTTGATAGCGATTTCCTTTGTGTTGTTGCTGTTTTGTCCCCCTCCCACGACCGTGATTATTATTATTATTATTATTATTATTATCCTTAGCGTTTAAACAATAGATTGTTTTGAGTTGACGTCATAATGATATAGGTCACTTAGCACTACAGCTTACCACTTTATATCACATTCTTTACACTTACTAGTGCTACGCGGCAAACATGATTTCATATCATAACTACATATACATATATAATCGCCGTGACCCCATAAAACGCACCAATACCCACGATTGCTCTCATCTGACTTGATAGCTCAGTTGGTAGAGCGCCAGACATGTAACCTGGAGGTCGTTGGGTTCGAGTCCCACTTGGGTCAGATATTTTTTCTCTTTCCCTCGTAGGGCGTGCACACTTAGCACTACAGCTTACCACTTTATATAGGTCAATTAGAGCTTGGATAGAACTGAGGAGAGTCGGATGAGTTTGTTCAAGTAGATTATCCAGTGGTTACAGGACCAGAGGATGGGCCTACGCATGACTTTGATGTAGACAGTGAGCCAATTGTGTTATATGACATTTGATCAATCGCATCTTATACCTTATACTTGATATATTGTAAATAGTCATTGATTTAGCTTGAATATTTTAATATTTTAATATATTTCTATATCATGAGTTGGTTTAGACAAGCGTACAATTTATAATTCACATTTGGATTGCAGTCTCAATATTTTTTGGAGCATAAATTAAAAGTAGAAAAAAAGCTTGCTTTTTGTCTTTTGTCAGCCATTTTTAATACATACAAATGTAACTTTGCTAGTTAATAATTAACCACACGAATAATATGTATTTGTAATCGGCAACTATTCTAGTTTTAGAAAATGTATGGTTATGTAGCCTTTGAATTAAAGAAACAAACCTTTTTGAACGTGTTTTTGAAGGTACGTGATTTTAATTAAAAATACCAAAAAAGGTTGGGTCTTAAATAACATTATCATTGGCACATTTTGTTTTGTTTAATTTTTAGGTGACCATTGGGCATGCATGATGGAGCCTAATGTTATACTGTTAGCGGGGACTTTGTGGCTGGCTACGTGGTGGCCTCAACTGCAATCGCAAAATACAACTCAAGGCTCAGATCTAATTCATGGCTCGATCTGTATTCTTTACATAATATTGTTTTAGCTGGTCAACATATTCCATCTAAACACAAGGTTAACACTAGAACGGTTTATTGATTTTGTTAACAACTTTCATCCGGCTCTCGACTTCACATGGGAGATTTCAGATGTTTCTATCACTTTTTTGGATGTCAATGTTTCTGTTAGCGGCAATAGGCTAACCACTACTGTTCATTACAAGCCAACTGATTCGCACAGTTATTTATTGTTTTCATCTTCTCATTCTACACATGTTAAAACCTCTATCCCATATTCTCAATTCCTTAGGCTTCGCCGTTTGTGCAGCGATGAATCCGACTTCAATTCAAAGTCCGAGGAGATGCACCAGTTCTTTGTCGAGCGCGGTTATCCTAACGCTGTTGTAACAACTGCATTGAACCGCGCCCGTGACATCGACAGAAGCACGGCTCTGCTACCGTCCAAACCTAAGACTGAAGATAGGATTCAGTTTCCATTGACTTACCATCCGTCTAATCTGTCTATCAAGAAAATTATCCAGAGGAACTTTAAGATTTTACAGAGTGATCCAGAGACCGCCTCTATTTTCCCGCAGCCTCCTCTCATTTCTTTCAAACGTGACAAGAATCTCCGTGATTCCCTAGTCAAAGGATCACTACAACCTGATCTTCAACCAGGCACTTTTAAATGTTCTAGGACACGATGCAATACCTGTGCTTACACTAAACCTACGACATCTATTTCAGGACCGAAAAGCTCTCTTAAAGTCAGTGATCATTTTGATTGTACTTCCAGTAATGTCATTTATTGCATCACCTGCACACTTTGTAACAAACTCTACATCGGAGAAACAGGGCGAAGATTAGGAGATCGATTCCGCGAACACTTGCTAGATGTTAGAACTAACAGCAAGGATCTCGCCAACCCTGTAGCTCGTCACTTTAACCTTCCTGGTCATTGCATTAATCACATCACTGTATGCGGCATTTCTCTGCATCAAGGTACTACCGACACTCGTTAACGCAAAGAACAGAACTGTATTTTCAAATTAGGAACTTTGTCACCTCACGGTATTAATGAACGCTTTTCGTTCATTTAATTTCAGAATTCACGTATTCACTCGCACTTAGATCAGCATGTTTCCTTAGTTTACTCATCAACACTTGCTGTTACAACTATTAGCTGAAAAGTACTTGGTTTGCTTTTAGTAGGCCTTGCGAGGGGATTTCACAGGGTTTTTCTGTTGTGTTTGTGCTTTCAGACACACGAAAAAATTATTCAATGAAATCCTGCAGTTGGCAGTCTTTTACCCCTGCTCAACCTATTAGGATGTGTTTTTGTCACTTTAAAGCAACGGCTAGAGTCCAAATCACCGCTCTTGGTTGTAGGGGTAAAAGACTTATTAAAAAAACCCTACCGGAGTCCCAGAGGGGGGAACCCCTTGTAATTTTTTTCGTTAATTACCCAGCATGCAATTGGAGGTGGGAGCAGGTAAATGTGGTCGAGTGAAATGCAGTGACAAGAATAGCGCGGTTCACAGTCGCTTGGTGTGTTTTGTGCAAACAAACCTGGTGGTTCGAAAGATTAAAGAAGGTACTGTAACGACTGAGTGCTGATTTTGTGTTTGCTCTTGATTTCAAGTGCGAATGGGAAAGATGTTTTGAGCCGATTTTCAGCCCCTTAGAATTCGTGAAAATCGAAGAAACAAAAACGAACGCCAAAACAAATGAGCTTTTCTCCATAGTGAAAGAGTCAAGCGATCCCTGTTATAGCTCTGACTTTGAAGCCATTTATCCCTTCAGGTAATATCGCAACATCGTCTTTCCGTCCAGACGTGATGCAATATTTTTTTCTCATATAGGTCTCAGGGGACCTATATTTACAGGCTCGGACCCTAAAGAGTCAAGAAGAGTATTCATCGTATGTTCGTACATAATAGTAACTATCAGCGGTAACAACGATGCAAGCAGATTCTTGACATGTAGACATCGCCGGTCCCAAAACTGAATTTCGTGGTCCACGAAAATACTTGTTTCGCGCAAAGCATCACGGGGAGTGCTAAAGGGTCTTTAAACTTTGCGTCAAACTTTGCATCTCTTCAAGCGCGTGGCGGATGCTGCTTGCGATAAAAAGTACTCGATGTAGCTGATTTGGGAAGATTTTCACTATCCAGGCATTTGCTGGGTTAATGGATTAGGATTCGTCAACTTATTATCGGATGCATTCCTCTTCCAGTTAGTGGATTCTCCTACTCGAGGCAAAAATATATTGGACTTAGTGCTTTCACATGATCCTGACTGTGCTGAAAATGTTTTCATCGATCGAACAAATGGCCTCCCCTAGGATCATAATTGTATTTACTTTGACTTTCACCGCTCACTCAAGATAATCAATGCATCGAACAGATTTATTTTGGACTATAAAAATGCTGACTTTGATTCCCTTCGGGACTATTTATGCTCGACCTCATTATCTATTCCCCTAGGGGGTGACATTGATACTAGTCTAAACACTTGGCAAACTAAACTTTTTGAAGCTGTCAGTTCCTTTGTTCCCAAGCGCAAAATTAAGAACCAAAGACGCGCCTTGGATATATTGCGATTTCGGATACGCGATTAAGAAGAAAACGTCCTTTCGGAAGAAAAAAGGTCGCAGTTCTTCCGACCCAGCTGTTCACGAAGAATTTCGAAAGATGCGCCAAAACATTAAGAATTGGATTCGCGCTTGCCGTAAGGCTCACTTTAGACTTCCTCCAAATCGAACTCGCTGAGTAACTGGGTAAGCGATTATACTGGGTCAAAACGCGAGCGCGAACATCAAAGCGAGTTCGACTTGTTTCACTTGCAGGAAATTGAATCGGGGGATTACGTTTTGGCGCGAAAATACGTTTCAGGGGCGGAGCTTACATTTCGCGCCTTTTACAAAGTCTTTCCGAGTACAATCAAATTGTAAATACCACATCCACGGTCGACTGACTCGACACGTCAACATACAATGCCTGAAGAATTGACGCTTTGTGATTGGGAAAATCTTAGTACGTCATAGGCCACGCCTCCGGTTGAAAAATCAACCGGTAAATTTGGCGCGCTGCAAGTGTGAAAAGTCTTCGTGCGGGGGGCTAAGAAGGACTATGAGAAAGTCTAGGCTCACTTAAGTTTCATTGCTTCCGAAATCAAATCTAATCCTAAGCCATTTTGGTCTTTTTTCAAGACCAAATCAAAAGGCAGCTCTTTTCCAGAACCTATGCTCCTAGAAGACAACACAGAAATTACCTCTGACCTGGAAAAACCTAAGGCCTTTTCCAATTACTTTCAATCAATCTTTACTGATCACTCTCTCTGTTCTTTACCAGATGTTCACTCTGACTCCGCCTACCCAGCGGGCCTCCCATTTCTATCTGGACGAAGTACTATCTGTCCTTATATATAAGAGCCTGAATACCAGTAAATCTACTAGTTCTGACGGTCTACCTACTCGCATAATTGTAGAGTGCGCAGACGTTATTTTCTCCTCCGTCTGCGATCTCTTCAACCTTTCACTGTCGTCCGGAAAATTCTTCACTGCATGGAATGACGCAGATCTTACCCCTGTCTCTAAGAAGGGTAAAAAGTACTGTTCCGTAACTATCGTGGAATCTCTTTACTACCAATCCTTTCTAAAGTCCTCGAAAAATATGTTGCTCGCAAACATGTCCAATTCTCTCTAGACCGTCTGTTTTCTCTTCAGCACAGCTTCCGAAAAGGTCTCTCCTGTACTACCCAACTTCTTGCTGTTCTTCACGACATCGGTAAATCCCTCGATGGCGGTGCTGAAATTGATGTGATCTATCTAGATCTTACTCGTGTCTTCGGCACTGTTTGCCACGCTCACCTGTTGTGCAAGCTGCAGACCCTCGGAATTACTGGACCTTTACTTAACTGGTTTACTGACTACCTGTCTTGTCGCCGGCAATGTGTCATAATTAACAGTACATCAAGTCCTTGGGAATTTGTCCGTTCTGGCGTTCCTCACAGCTCTGTGCTTGGCCCCATTCTCTTTCGTCTCTATATTAACGACCTTCCTAGCGGTCTCTTTTTAGGACCTACACTCCATCTCAGCCTGGGCCTCCGATAACGAACTCACTTCTCAGCCAACCAATTCAAGTGTGAAAACCTACGCATTTCTCGTAAGCGTAATAGCCCCGCCAGATCCTACACCTTAAACAGTGTCATTCTGAGCACTGAAAGTTCAGCTCGTGATCTTGGCGTTCAGGTTTCTAAGGATCTGCATTGGGCTAATCACATGCATCCAGTCCATAACATCCAAAGCCAACAAAATGCTTCGTTTCCTTCATAGAAATTGCTGTGCTAGTGTTCCGCATGATATTCAGAAAACTCTTTACATTTCACTTGTATGCTCTCACCTTACCTATGCTCACCAAGTCTGGTCGCCATGTTCTTTTGGATCCATCTACCTCCTGCGTAATTTGGAACGAGTACAAAGAAGAGCTACTCACGTCATTTTGCGTGGTCTTGAACTAGATTATAAATCAAGGCTCATTCATTTTGATCTCCTCCCTCTCTCCTTCTTTCTTGGATATCTTTATCTTTTATTTCTCTTCCGTTGTACTAAAGGCGAGATTTTGCTCGACACCTCCGAGTTTCTGCACTTCTCTAGCTCTAGGACTGGTAGAGGCTCGTCTGGCTTGGATCTTTCTCTCCATCCAGCCCGTACTTCTACGTTCCGTGACTCTTTTTTTGTGCGTATCGGTCCTCTTTGGAATTCTCTACCTCTAACTGTCCGTGCTTCAGAATGTACTGCTGCCTTTAAGACTCGTCTTAAAACTTTACTCTCCAACAGACTTCTATCCACTTTTGATGTCGACAACATTCGAGCCTGGCGCATTATCTGTCCGCTTTGTCATTTTCCTAACTTATCATCCGTCTGTAAATGTTAAGCTGCTGCTCTTATGCCTTGATAAGTGCTTGCGCTTTTTTCTTTTATCACTGGAAGTTATATATGGCTGTTCTAGGTTTTACGCTCTAATAGATTAAATAGATTGTATTGCAGCTTCTTTATCCCTTATTGTTTCCGTTCATTCTTTCATTATTTGTCTATATTACTTTCCATATACGTATATATATTTTTTGCTACGTTTTCCACCATCATTGACCGTTGCTCGCGTGGAGGCGAACCTTGTAAGGGACTTTGAGTCCTATTGTTTCTTCTCCCGTGACCTTGTGTCCGAATGTCATAAATAAACTGTCAATAACGTGAACGCTCTTCGTGCAAGATTTCGCCGAGTTCATCAACAACAATCAGTTACCACTGTTGTTGTTTAAATTAGCGGCACATATCAACTTCGCTTTGCATTGATTCTTGATTTTGAATATTCTTCCCGGTTTCTTAGGCAAGTTAAAAATGTTGAGACATAAATTTGAACGAAACGTTCCAGTTGTTATAAATATTATTAAACAGTGATTTCCAAAGTCTGCAATTATCATATAAACCAAATAATACAGATACAGCATCACCTCCTTTTATTCTGATCTAGTTTTTAGCGGTTTCAGTCATGCTACTGCACTGCTGCTCCAATAATATAATATAAAATCGAGTGGCGAAAACTGAGACCCATGCGTTCCTAGGGAGTAATTAGGAGGTGGAGCTGTCAAAAAATATGATCCTTTTGACAGCACGGTCTGTACAAAACTTACAAAAGAGTGGGCAGTCCCTACTTACAGACCCAGCCAATTATGTGTACCATGTCTAGCCATTCTAAAAAAAATGTGCAGTAGCAGGGACTTGCTAGCAGTCTATCGCGAATGGCAAGCCTGGAAGGGAAAAGACATGCCGTAGTGCACCAGTATTCAATTTGCAGTTTAACTTTCACACTCGCTAAATACGAATAGGAGAAAAGCACGCGTAACAGACTAGGAGAGTTTACGATCCGGATCCTAAAGCCAAAGGATACACCCATAGTTAAACCCGCACCAGTCCAATACTCAAATAGAAACTCCCATATTGAAAAAGGCGATTAGGAAGGGAAGGCAGCTACAAACAACAAAACACCCTTTCGATGTGAAATGTTTACTAACCATCTCTAGAATATATTAAAAAGACAGCTCTTTAGCACTTACATGTGTACAGTTTAGATTTTTTATGTCACATTGCAAACCATCAATTGATACTCTTTACCAAAAATACTACATGTACTGTACTTACATGTACATCAACAGAACAGTTATCCTGGTTTGGCCATCTACGTTCTCCACAGTAACAGTGTTGTAGAAGAACAGAGTCTCACCAAACTTGCACTTGTATTCATACCACTTACAATCTTCAGTTGGCATCTCCATAATCTGTAATGTGTGGGACAGAACAATATGACTTAGTTAGTGAACAGTACATGCACATGTTTACATGCAGGTATGTTTGCATGTGCACACAGGACATGCATTAAGGTAAATTGCATGCATGTATAGTTGATTGCAAAGCCATTGGCTTGCACGCAAGGCCATTGGCTTGCACGCAAGGCCATAATGCATGTGCATGTACTGTATGTGTACACATGTTATACATGCAAGTGAAATATATTTTCAGGTCAATTTTATTTTAACTACATGTAGGTAATTTTTTTGCAGCCTACGTTAATGCTGCTCAGCGAGCATAGCAGCAATAATTTCTATCAATAATTTGGAGAAAATCTTGCAATGGTTCATTGCATTAACATTCGCTGTTTTGACCACAATCCCTTGCAGGGCCACCCATGACATGAAGTTTACTAAAACAGCAAGTATAACCACAAAATATGTCTTGTAACTTACATGTAATGATCAAGCATTCTATGTTCACGACTCATGTACAAGTCACTGGAGACGTGAAGGCAATCAGACTCAGTGTGAACATATATACATGTAGTTTGATAGAAGTACAGTACCGCCCAGAAGTACGTTAACATTTTTTGCGTGTAACGCGCGCGAAATTCTGTGCATGTAGTACACGTTGTTACCAACAAAACCTGGATCGGATCGGACCGGATGCGATCCGTTCCGTTCCGATCCGATCCGTTCCGATCCGATCCAGGTTTTGTTGGTAACAACAAAACCTGGATCGGACCGGGTCGGATCGGACCGGATCGGATCGGATCACATTTACGGTTGAATTATATTTTCCCGCCACAACAATTACGACCCGTTTCGTTTATATATTACGTTTTATTTTTTAATTTTGACAGCTAAGTATAAAATACATATGTTTATCTTTATATTTTGCCCTTTGACAGTCATTTCCTCCGGCATTTCCCCCGAATTTCAAGTGAAACCTTTCGTGGTGTGAGTCAGTAGTTCAATTCTATGAAGCTTAGTCCGGCGTGTCGATTTCATTGACACAAAAATGCGACCTAAACATTTTTCGAAGGCTATGAAAGGACTCCAAACAGTTTAAGTGTTCCACAAAAAAAAGAGAATCATGGATAATACACAATATTGTCTTTCCTGAACTGGTTCCATTTTTGTTTGGCCGTTTCCTAGCCCTGCTAAACTCGAGTACTCGTTTGAATACAACCTCCGCGCTTTTGCTGTCTAGACCAGTCGCGCTGTTAACACTCCTGGATCGATTCCCCTAATGTCGAGAAAAAAATAAACATTTAGAAAGTTAAACTGTAACTCACATTGTAAAAAATTCCTGTCAAATTATCATCGAAGCTTTAAATGTATGCGAATGTCTGCTGGTACACTGATCCGTTTCGCCATGTCCATGATACACTTTAATTGATTTATGGCCGGGTTTCGTTTATGCATCTTCACGATCGAACCACTTCTTTTGTCGGTCGGTGATCTAGGTGATGGGACATAAATCAATTGATAAATCTCCACGACAGTATGCGAGTACACTTAAACCCTAAAGCCTGACTCGAAATCCCGACTTTAAATCTTGACTTGAAGGATAGGTAAACCCTCGAGCAAATTAAACGGCCCTGTGATTTTTTGGTGAGAAATCATAATATATGTGATCCGATCCGTGATCCGATCCATCCGATCCGATCCGATCCGATCCGTTCCGATCCGATCCGTTCCGATCCGATCCGATCCGTTCCGATCCAATCCGATCCGATCCAGGTTTTGTTGGTGCCGCTTTCAATTCAGCCGTGGAGACTAATTTGTCTGGTTTCACACAACAAGATCTCTAGGGCCCTGATTATATGAAACGGGCTGGCCCGGTTGACCGGGCTGGCCCGGTTGACAGGGCTGGCCCGGTTTGCCGAGATCCCGCCTTGCCTACAAGACACACAAAATTCGATCGTTGCGATTACATGGAAAGCGAGCCAGCCCAGCTCCGATTATATGGAAAATTTTCAGCCCGCTTAACCGAGATCCCGGCAGTGCTTTGCCGGGATCTCGGTTAAGCGGGCTGAACATTCTCCATATAATCGGAGTCAAGCAGGCTGGCCCGTTTTAGTGAGCCAGCTGTTCCGGTCGTGAGTCAGCTGCGTTGCCTTACACGCATGAGCAGTTGCTTTTCCAAATTCAAAATGGCGGCAAGCTCTTTGAATTCTTCTTTTGTCATACGAAAATTTATCTTCCATTCTTCGTCTGTGGTCTCTGGACGCAGCATATTCAACCACCACTGCTCAGTTCGGTCTTGCTGAAACCATGTTGATCGTTTATTGCGTCTCGAGGATCTTATTCGGCGGAGCTTTGCCTTTCTCAGCATCTTTTTTCGTGTTGCTGCTACGGAAGCTATAACATTTTCAATTATTTGCTTCCTACGAAGCAAATAAAGATGCAACACTCCATGAAGCTGGAGCAGCAAAGAGAAAAACACCCAGAACTGAAGTAATAATAAAGAAACTAATTTCCTTCGCCTCAAATGACCGGCCGCCATTTTGTATAAACAAATTCAAATTTTCGCGCGTAGCCTGGACCGGGCTCAGAGCTGGCCCGTCTGACCGGGCTGACCGGGCTGACCCGTCCCATGTAATCAGACCTGAGACGAGCTGAGATTGATCTCGGCAAACCGGGCCAACCCGGTCAACCGGGCCAGCCCGTTTCATTTATAAGAGTGCCGCAAACTTTGCGGGAAGTGTGATTTTATTGCATTGTAGTTTAAATCACCACAGAGCTTCTCAACTTTGCTGGCAAATGATAACGTCTACTAAACAGAACATTATGGAGTTCTTTTTATTTAATGTGGATCCGTTTTCAAAAGTAATGAGGTCCGAATTTTGAATTCTGCAACACAGAAGTGTGACATTTTCCGCGAACTGATTTGAATAATCAATGACTCCGCAGTGTTTGTTTTGCTTTGAGATCGCACCAAATATTCTCTACAGATAAAATTGTCTTTTAGAAATCGAGATGCTTACAGAATCAAACGCTTTGAAAGTTTTTACTTCATTTGCGTATCTGAACAGTTTCTACCTGGTGCGAAAAATGGTTTGAGTCCATTCAGTTTTAATTTGTTGTCTGTTAATATTAGCGCAAGATCGTACAAACCACGTCAAACTTTTGCAGTCTTTGTGATGTTAAATTGTTCGAACGTTTGGGCAAGCCGTCCGAACGAAAGTATGGACCCTTTGCATGTGACGTCATAGCCGCCATGTTGGTGTACAGTTAACAATAGATTCTTCGTTAGCTTCTTTTGTTCTGTACACCAACATCGCCACCATGCCCTTTGTCATTTGAATCTCTAGGGATTGAGTGCAAACCATCCATGGGGCAAGTCGTTCGAACGTTTAGGGCAAGTTCGAACATTCAGGGTAATCAGTTCGAGTTTTAAATCAGACCGTTCCAACGCTTACAACAAGCCGTTCTAACGCCTGCAGGAAATTGTTAAAAAACTTAGCGTGCCCGTTCGATATTTTTACTAACCATTCGAACGTTTTTTGGGAATCGTTCGAACGTTTTATTTTTAAGCCTTTGTTGCCCGGCAGTATTATCGTTTGCCATGGAATAAACAGGCTATGAGTATTATCGGACTCACATCTCAGTCTTGGAAAGTTTCAGTACATGAAGCGTTTATCCTGTTGAAGTCAGTTTCAACATAAACGAACGTCATGGAAGCTTGAATTCGAACAATAAACTGCATTTAGTACACGCGTGTATTACATGCGGAAAACGCGCGTGTAGATGTTAACATACTTCTGGGCGGTACTGTAGTTTGGGGCTGAGATTATGACTATCAGTTTGCAAAGAGGAGTCTGGGTAAAGTGCGAGTCAGCGAGTCAGGGTGCGAGGCAGCGAGTCAAGGTGCGAGGCAGCGAGTCAGGGTGCGAGTCAGTGTTTTTTTATTATTTAAAAAAAATCACCGAACACCACTAAATAAACTATTTATAGTGCGTGATGTGCATCATGAAACGCATGACCCCGGTTTTGACTCTATGAACGAGTGATATAGTACAGCATTAACGGTTTTGTTTTGTTTGGCTATGGATTCTAGGTTCGACTCTGTTCGTTTTTCTCCGTTCTTTCGGAATCAGTATTCTCCAAATACAGAACAGAACCGAGATGAACAGAACCGAGATGAACAGAACCGAGATGAACAGAACCGAGAAGTTTAGAAATGAGCGAACTGGAGCCGACAACAACAAGTCTTTATCATACTCTGTCTTGCCTTTACATGGAGTCTAGTAAATGTAATTGCCATAAGGAGAAAAAAAATAATCGTCTGATATCCCGCAATATATTTTTATAGACATTATAATATGGGTCAAACTAATAACGAAAAAAAATAAAGAAAACATAATATATAACTTTGCTTCGAGAGGACCGGGAATTTGGAAATTAAATACCTCCCTATTGAAGGAGAATGAATACGTTACCGAAATTGAAAACTTGATTGAGGAAATCAAAGAAGAAAAAGATAACTTCGGAACCCAGGTAATGTGGTGGGATTACTTAAAACTAAATGTTAAGAAGAAATCAATTGAGTTCAGTAAGAGGATAAAAAGAGAATTAATTCGCGAACGAAATAGAATAACAAAACAATTGATAAAAGCTAAAACTAGACTAGCTAGAGGCGACGCGACAGCGAGCCGTGACATTTTGACCCTGGGAAGCCAGTTAAGTGCTATCGAAAAACAACAACTAGAGGGGGTCAAGATTAGAAGCCGATCCAAATGGGTCGAAGAAGGGGAAAAAACCACCCGGTATTTCTTCAACCTAGAGAAAGGACACAGAGATAATAATCACGTAGGTTCATGTTTCGACAAAAACAATAAAGAAGTCAATTCCACCGAAGAAATATTAACTACCTTGCACGGGTTTTTAAACTTGGGGAGGGAGGTAGGGAGATGCAAATACAACATTTAGAAGAGAAGATGGAATATAGGAAAAATAAAATAGTAGTTCTCTATGAGCTGTTTTTGGAGTCTAGGTTTGAAGAGTTCAGTTCCTTGACTGAATTGTCTTACTTTCTTCGGAAAGTGAGTTCCAGATTACAGCACCTTTACATCTTAACTGAATTTACTGAACCCGGACTAGCGTATGGACATGATTAGATATGAACCGAGAAAACTGAACTGAGTGTATGAATAGAAGAAATAGAAACTGTTTGACGCCCATACACAAAAAACTGAACTGAGTATAAAATAGTATATAGAACCGAAAACGAACGGAACCGTCTAAATGGGATATGGCTTACGGACATGAATCGAATATATAGAACTGAATAAACTACTACTTTTCGGATTGCCAAAACAATTTATCGAACTGGAAATGACATGAACCAACTAGGAGGGCAAAGAAGAAAAGTATTGTATCAGAAAAAAAAATGAAAGAACAAGAAAAACGAGCGAAACTGAACTCTGAGAGGAAATTATAAAACTGACCGGACCCCTGTGGAAACATCAACAAAGCGACTTTCATTGGTTCTCGCTGAAAAATCGATGGAAACAACGGGAAAGAACTTAAACGGTTAAGAAGAAAATAATTAAGCTTGCAAAAGAAAAGGAATAGCGCTTAGCCGGACCGCAATGAAGAACCGGTGTCACAACGGACTGCGTGAAGAACCGGAATTGTCGAATTTGAACTGTCGCCGGATAGCATACAAATTTCGTTAGGGCATCTTAGTTCTCGCACCGGTCTATCCGGAGGGGCCGATGTGAGAGTTCTATGGCTTATAAACCAAACAGTCGCCATAGAGAAATATGCCATACCTGAAAATGTCGCCATACAAAATGTCGCCATACCTGAAAATCCGGGAATTAGCACGTCAAATGGTTGTTTAATTGAAAGAGTTAAATCCTACAAATGTCTAGGCGTCCACGCTGATTATCTAGAGATACAGGAGCTTCGAATACATGCTACAAAACGTGCATTTATAACGCCGTGAAAAATGGTTTCAAAGTTTCCTGGCATCCCACTGAACTTTGTTGACACAATTAACTTATCTGTCATTAAGAATGTCATTTTTCCAGTATTTGATGTTGAGCAGTAGGTATGGTGAAACACGATGCCATGTTGTTCATAGCCTGCTTGCCGGCTCTCCTGTAATTTGTTTCGGTCGTTTCTTTTGGGATTGGGTTCACCTGTGGCACGCGGTCAAACTGGGGCGAGGTGACCCAATCCGAAAAGAAACGACCGAAAAAATTTACAGGAGAGCCGGCAAGCAGGCTATGTTGTTCATGGATTTTGAGCGCTTCAGTGAAGGACTACGCAGACCACGATAGTTAACTCTTCAGTGCGATCAGTAGTATATGAGTATATCGCAGTAGACAAGTTCAATTTTAGCGTTACTATTGTCATGGTATTTCACAGAAATCATGAGTGCACAGAGAAGGCAAAGACGAAGAAAGCGTAAAGAAACAGACCAAACCAGTGCAATAACTGTTACGGAAGATCGTGTTCGGTTTCAGTCGCCGGGAAAGAGAAAAAATATACCTCGTTACGACCCTGAATAAGAAGAGGGAAGACATTTTCAGATTTAAATAATCGATCACGCTTGTATGGAGCCTGTATTTTATAACTGTCACAACAATTGTTTATTTTGCAATCAATGTAATTACGAAAACATTGCTAAAGTGCATATAATATTCTATCAAAACTACGGAAGCCTAGAATAGTTAGAACTGAATGTCCCTTCTAAGCTTCCGTACAAAACTGTAAATTTGATTAATTTGACCCTGACTCGCTGACTCGCACCCTGACTCGCTGACTGGCACCCTGACTCGCTGACTCGCTGACTCGCACTTTGTCATGACCCCACGTGGAAGACAAACCAGCCGTCGCCGTCGGTTACAAGCCCGCCAAAATATTTGACACTCGGGAGTCTTTTCGGTATATTTAATAATCCCAACGCGAAATTTTAGTTAAACTTTTTGTCCTGATATTATATTGGAACCGACTGGATATCGGGAAACACAGTACGGCGGAAAGGTTAACGTTTCACCTTCGCTCTTCAGTGCCTGGCGGGAATTCAAACATTGTACTACACTGAAAATCGTGGCGGTCTGCTAACTTAATTTCTTTCTTTCAAATATAATACGAGCTTACCCTTCCTCATGACATGCCATGACCTCCAGGTTTCTTTCTTTCTATGTTGTGGAAAGAGTCAGTATCCAAAGTTCTCAACCCTTCCTAGAGTTTACAGTTATTGGATTTCCGTCTGCCGTCTTTTCTGGAGAAAATATGGACTGGAAGGCGCCTTCTCGCTCTCAGCTGAAGTTCTCCATCGTCTGGACGTGTCTTGACATCCGATTTTCTTTCTTTCTAAATTGTGTTTTAAAGTTCGTCTCGCTTCCTACCCTAACCTGAGTATCAGGCTATACTCAGGTTATTCCTACCCTGAGAAGACACTAATAGACAGTCATAAATTTTCCGCTCAGTGCGATTTCTATCACTTCTATCACAGGAAGCCCAAGCTCTGTTTATGTAAATTTAATTTAATAAGGGTTTGTATGGGAATTTTTAAATCTGGTTTTTCGATAAATATACTGTAATAAAGTGAATAAAACTTACCTGGTGTCAATGATCTGTGTCTTGGCTGTGTCTGTACGTAGTTTCAGCGAATTTGTGCCAATTTTAAATCCCTTACTCTTCATAGTATAGAAGAAATGTAAGGGATTCAAAATTCGCCCAAATTCGCTTAAACTACGTACAGACACAGCCAAGACACAGATCATAGACACCAGGTAAGTTTTATTCACTTTATTACAGTATATTTATCGAAAAACCAGATTTAAAAATTCCCATACAAACCCTTATTAAATTAAATTTACATAAACAGAGCTTGGGCTTCCTGTGCTTCTATTTGAAGTCGTAGGTATCGGATTTCTCTGCAGTCTTTTCTTTCTGTTCGCTTTTTCTATCCTCTTGCCACCTTTTAGACCTGATCACCGGCCAAGGATAGGAGGTCAATAGAAGTGTATATAAGCTGGAATTTCCAATGAGTTACGATACATTTTTCCGAGAATTCCGGTGCGAGTCAAGTCATTGCTAGCACAGGGAAGGAATGACATGGTGCAGAGCACAGCGCATACCGAGATCTGGAGACAGGCCATATGGCATGTGAAAGCTTGAATGTGATTGGTTTAGCTGTAAGAACATGCAGGATACATGGGATCAGGAAATGACCTTTGGACACAATGACAATGAAGGTTGTCTTGATAACATGACATATAGCCGGCTTATCTAGTTCATGGTTATCTCATTAACTTTAATTTATAATTCTTATAAATTTGCTTGAAAGAATGGGATTTATTAAAAATGGATTACAATAAAGACACCCATGGTTGAGCAGTAAAAATAATTTGGTCAAGATGGATTTAAAATAAAAAAGGGTGACCCTTCAGAGACATTACATTTTTTTCGATGACCCTCCCCCCAAATACTCCAGCCCACCCTCTCATTAAAAACGTACAGTCCCTAAGATAGGCTGGCTTTTATGCCTTTATCTATTCGCTACATGCATTAATTAATGATTTAATGATTGTATTATTTCTATGATTATCGTTAGGAATTATTTCGATATCAATGTATTTTCTCATACGGTCACAAGAATTAAAAGAAACAACAAACAAGTGAACTGGACCACCGAAAAGTAAAGGGTCTATTGCTCTCTAATATGGGTATCCAACCCCGCCAAAATTCGAACACGTTGTCCTTTGATTCAAACCTTCAATTCAAACATTCTATCATGCAATTTAAACATGCAGTTCGCCAATTAAAACATTCAATTCTTCCATTCAAACATGTGGTCTTTTAACTTTAACTTCCAAAACTTCGATTCAAACATTCTATCATGCAAATGAAACATGCAGTTCGTCAATTAAAACATTCCATTCCTCCATTCAAACATGCGGTCTCTTGATTTAAACTTCCAATCGTTCGATTGAAACAGCAGTCGTTCGATTCAAACACACAATCCTTCGGTTGAAATGTTCAGTCCATCAATTTGAACATTCGTTTTACCTTTTGATCGTGCAATCATTCAACTGAGAAGTCCAATGTTCTGATTCACGCATTCCGACTTTCAATTGAAACAAGCAGCTTTTCAATTAAGACATTAAATCGCTATCCAATGTTTTGATCTGAAAATTCGTTCTTTTCATTGAAACACAAAGACCAGCGGATTCTGATTTGAAGACGAAAGTGTCCTTTTAGAACTTCGTATCCTTCGATTCAGACATGCAAACATTCAGTTCAAACTCACAATCATTATAGCGATACTTACTGTTTGTAAACACTGACGTCATTTATATATTTGCATATATAATGTGGTTGGCAAAAAAACCCATGTGTTTGTATAACTTGTATGGGAACTAGCGATTTAGGCCTCACAAAATACATCTAAAGTCTCAATTCTGATTCCAAATCTTAATTCCTTTATAAGACTTATAAGTTAAGAGCATATAAGCTTCGATGAAAGGGCTTGCTTGCATTTTGGAAGAACAAGAAAGTAATTTGGCGATGAATAAGCACCGACCTGTGATATTTTATAAGCATCTGACTGGGTTCACGCTTCGTTTCTGCCAACCACAGAAAGCAACAAATATGGCGTGACTGGCCTGTGTGACGTCACAGTAAGTATCGCTATTACGATTCGGCATTCGTCGGAGTCTGGGCACGAGGCCGTGACACAAAGGCGGGAAACAGCAGGAGCTGTCTCCGCACGCTTTCCCGTTTCCGCTTGGTGAACTCGCTCGTGATCTGATCGCTCTGCCAGAGTATAAAACGACTGTGGAATATAAAGGTATTGTCAGGATTTCAAGCCAGTAAGTATGGGAAAAAAACTTCTTCACTATACCAAAGTTTTAAGTTTTATTGTTGAAGTTTACGGTGTGTTGTTATAGGGTATAACTGCATTTTAAACGGAAAGTTCATTTATTCGACCCACAGTCACATCCCCCCCCCCCCCCCCCCCCAGACTTGTGATTAACTTGTTAAGCTTTATATAACTATAAGCTCAGTAACCAATGCCAATGTCACAAGAAAAGCCGTAAATAAGCAAATAATTCCCTTTCAAAGTTATTCACTTTTCCCTGAGTGTGGGTTGTGGGAGTGTGCGGCATATATACATGTATATGTTTTTTAAGAATTAAAATGCACCAGGAGCCCATTACCAGGAGCGTTCCTCTGTTATGGGTTGGGTCCCCAGCACAGGAGTAGATGAGGCTATTTTTAGATTCGAAATTCCCGCGAAAAGAGGTTGCCGCCATGTTGGTGCCCTTAAACAATAGATTCCTCGTTAGCTTCATTTGTTGGGGCACCAACATTTGAATCTCTGGGGATTGAGTGAAGACCAGCAATTCGAATTCCCGCGTTGAAAGTGAGAAGAATGATAACGAGAAGTGACGTTAGCTATCTGATTGGCTAAGAATAGCCTACCTTTGTTCTTTTTCGCGCGAAACGCAATGCTAAAAATAGCCTCATCTACCTCTGTGCTGGGGTACAGACACGGTGGGGAAGATGGACGCTCCTGGTAATGGGCTCCTGAATGCACCTATCAATGCCCCCCCCCCCCCCTCTTCGGTTTTTTTTGGGAGAGGGGAGGGGGTATAAACCATGGGGATTTTGACTACATTCGTTGTCCCCACCCTCAGAATTTTGATAGCTCATTCCATGATCCAGCCCGTGTCAACTCCCCCATGTTTGGGAAATTTGACATGTCTGTCATTTTGGATTTCCGCCATTTTTATTTTGGAAACTCAAGAGAGCCTGGACATAGCAAATACAAATAGGTTTTGGGGAGTGAGGTAAATCTTCATTTATTTGTCATTAAAAAGGAATCGTCTTGCATTTTTGGGGTAGTGACAGGCCAAGATGATCCCAGGGTGGGACTGTTGACCTTTCCGGACTGCCCCAGGGTGGGAAATTAGACGAGCTGCCTCCCAAAATGTCAAAAATCGTAAGGGTTGCCCACCCTCCCCCCAGGGGGAAAACATATTCTTTTATAGTCATAATTTTGGCTTTCCGTCTCAGACGCAACAATAGTTTCCTGTCCCTCTCTTGACAAGATGACAGTGTCACGGCCTCGTGCCCAGACTCCGACGAATGCCGAATCGTAATAATGATTGTGAGTTTGAATTGAATGTTTGCATGTCTGAATCGAAGGATACGACGACGAATGCCGAATCGTAATGATTGTGAGTTTGAACTGAATATTTGCATGTCTGAATCGAAGGATACGAAGTTCTAAAAGGACACTTTCGTCTTCAAATCAGAATCCGCTGGTCTTTGTGTTTCAATGAAAAGAACGAATTTTCAGATCAAAACATTGGATAGCAATTTTATGTCTTAATTGAAAAGCTGCTTGTTTCAATTGAAAGTCGGAATGCGTGAATCAGAACATTGGACTTCTCAGTTGAATGATTGCACGATCAAAAGGTCAAACGAATGTTCAAATTGATGTACTGAACATTTCAACCGAAGGACTGTGTGTTTGAATCGAACGACTGCTGTTTCAATCGAACGATTGGAAGTTTAAATCAAGAGACCGCATGTTTGAATGGAGTAATGGGTGTTTCATTTGCATGATAGAATGTTTGAATCGAAGTTTTGGAAGTTAAAGTTAAAAGACCACATGTTTGAATGGAAGAATTGAATGTTTTAATTGGCGAACTGCATGTTTAAATTGCATGATAGAATGTTTGAATTGAAGGTTTGAATCAAAGGACAACGTGTTCGAATTTTGGCGGGGTTGGATACCCATAGTCTAACACCTCTATTTCTGAAGCACTGTGCAGTAGAAAGACATTGCACGTCGGCCCCTTTGCTCTATAAAATTTACTTCTGTTGATAAACCTTTGTCAGTCCTTCTTGCATCTAAATTATTGCGCTTTGTTCTAAAGGATAATAATTTTAATAATTAGTGCTTACAAACTGATGTGCATTACTGCACTTTAAAACTCTTACATGGAACAGTCAGTCATTTCTTTCAAAGACTGCTTCGCAGATACTGGCTCTAGCCTCAAGCAAATTTGGGCCTTCCTGTGGTCAAGACATTTTAAAGGTTTTAATCAGTCATGAGTTCAAATATGATTACTCCTCCCATGGCTGTCTCGTACGCCCTACTGAGCTTGTACCCTGCTTTACGAGAACTTATCTCAAGAAAATCCATCCATTCGCTCTTGCTCCTGCACGTTCCGCCAATAGAAGCAATCTGGACGCCCAGGAACCCAGGCTGTAATCCATTCACGCCAATGGTATTCCCCGTGTCTCCTGCCTCAGCCTGGTATGATGATATCACTAGAAGACGACCGCCTTTTGCAGGGAATAGAGAGCGGCAATTCCGCAATACAGCTGCACTCTCTTGTAGGTCGAACACATCAAAAAGGTTCTTGCTCATGATGGTATCAACTTTCTGCAGCTCAGGAAATGGCTCAAAGCAATTATGAGCTACGAGTTGGATGCGATCTATGGGGATTCCGTATTCCGGGATTTCTTGTTTGGCTTTTTCTATGACCGCCGGCAGATCAACTAGAACACCCTGAATGTGCTCACATCTTGGCTGCTTGAGTATAGAAGTAAGAAACGATCCCGTAGAGCCCCCGATATCCATCAGTCGAGTACACGATGACCAAGGAAATATGTTGAAGGCACTTCTCGACGCAAACGACATGTGATGAAGCTGCAAGTTGGTAATGTGGGTCATCGCATGGTTGTAGTTTTCTAAATATTCCTCTCTTCGTTCCTTGCTACCAATCGCATGTTCACTGCATCCAGCGCGCATCTTTGCAGGATCGTAAGGGTGGGTTTGAAGACCATTCATGTAGTTAAAATTGCTCATCCCATGTTCTACTTGATGGGCTGATTGACCGGTCTTTACAGCTTGTGGCAACGCCAACATGGCCGCCCAGTTCTCGTCGCTACAAAAGTAAGCAACCAAATGACCAAGGCTCGGGCCTCGGTCTTTTCTCAGCAGCTCCACCACATGGTTCTTGCTAAAATGCTTGTTCGATAACTCCTTGCCTATTCCCCACTGCGCCAGTACTCGCATTATAGGGTAGAGTTGTTCAGTAGAACTACAACCAGCTCTTTCTGCCACGTCGTCGATGCTAATGGTCGTCTCTTTCGCGTTGCAGAGTATTTCAGGGATATTGAGTCCAATCAAGACACCAAGGCATCGATTCTGCCACATACCATGAAACATGGACATGAGAACTTGCTCCCCTGTTACTTCTGACTGAATATTGTTTAGCATAGTGAAAACGTGCGGCTTTGAGAATTTCCCACTGACATGCACAAAGCCGCTACAGAACTATAGAATGCGGTTATATGATAAGATAAGGTATGTAAAGTAGCGGTTCTGACGCAGCGAAGGTCCTGGGGGGCGCGGCGAGCACTCCGTCCGCTCCCAGCACTCGTCTGGCGAAAATTGTATTTATGTGTGAGTCGTATGCAAATGAGCGGCTGATGCAATCACCGTGACCCAGTTGCGGAGCAGCAAGCGTGACGTTAATTCGAATTTGCATACGACCTAGACAACCGTTCTTTCGATATGCGTAAACACAGGCAGCCCAGACTCGACATCTAATCTAATCCGCTATCTAATCCATATTCTGCTTGCATGCAAGGCCAAGGCTTCGTGTTGACAGTAAGTAAATATAACCCCTGGCTGAGGTCCTATAGCAATAAGATATGCTTTAATGCTTTGCATTGGAGTGAACTCTTCGAGATATATCGCATTGGAATTCTTGGCTATAGTTTTTGAAGCAGAAATGCTCCCAAAATAGTCCTCAAATCGTCACATTTCATAGTTATTAAAACAAGTTGCCCTTTGTCTTTGACAGTAATACATGAGTCATTTGAAAGCCCCGCACTCCCCCCCCCCCCCTTCGGGCAGTACCGGGGCATTCACTTTTTTGTCAAGTGAAAGTCAGTGAACGCCTCAGCCCCTGGGGACAATGTAAGAGGTGAACTCCCTGGTCCCTGAGGAAAAAGTGAAATGTGAACTCCCTCGCTCTTGAATTTATAGTGAATACACTAGAATACGATTGATGAACGAGCAACAATTTATTTCACGTTTTTTGCAGTTTATACAAGTTCCTTCTTACAATTCTCTGTTCTCTTTTGACAGCCTAATAGGTAAAAAAACGCAAGCCTGCACATTGAAACACTGCACACGTTGTACCTGCTATGACATATATTATCAACAATAGAGCGCAAATACTATATCCATGAAATAAAATAATTGCTACTGTTTAATAGTTTATATTTAGTGACTTTTAGTATAACTAACAGGGTTTCATGACCACACTTCACTGTGTATTAATGCTGGTCTTGGCTGTCCCATATTATATGCATTTTGCTACAACAATCTAAATGCTTGAGACCGCCTAGCTGAACATATATTCAAATGACTCGAGTTTTATAAATAACAAAACTTGCCCACCTTTTATTAATAGCTCCTCCATTGTTTTGGCAACAACTGCCTTCTTCAACTTGTCTCTCCAGACTTTGCAAAGCATGGTTCAGTCGTTCAGATCAGTTTTAAATTTTAGTTATTCTACAGCTAAGCTCTACAAAGAGTGATGGTTCGCTCGTGTTGGCTCGTGGCGTGAAAATCAACCGCTGACCAGAAGTAAAAACCAACCGCTCCGCTGGCCAGAAGTGAAAAACAACTGCTGACCAGAAGTGACTCCTCCGCTTATGTCGGCGCGGCGCGCGATGCAAAGCTGTGAAAGGAAGTGTATCTCCCGCCTACCAGGGCGCTCAAAAGGCAAAGAAATTGAGTAGAAAACTCCCAGCATACGGTGTTGCAGCCATGTCTAGATCGTGTGACAATTTGTCAAGCTTGACGGGGTTGACCAATGAGAGGAAAGCCTTCCCACGGTCATTATTATGCAAATTAACACCAAGTTTTCTTTTGAGATGCGACTGTGATTGAGCTGGAGTGGACGGGTATTCTACCTGATATTAATACCTGAGAAGACATTTCCGCTTATTTATAAAGCAGAAGTCTTCTTTGACTTCAGTCTTTCAAAATCTTGGAATCTTCAGAACGCAAAATTATTAAAAGAAAAAATCTCGCAAAACAATATCAAATGACGTGTGTGACATTCTCTCTGTCTTCGACCATTTTCTCACTACGCGGGAAACACGAAATTTGCCATGAATCGATATTTGTTTTTAGTATGCTTTATTTTTAGAAACACACGACATTTGGTCACTGACATTCTCGCAAACCAGGCAGTACGTGAGAAATTAAATTGCGCTTTCAAAAGTATTAACTTAAATCACCGCTGTAGAATCTTCATGCTCAGTTTTTCCGGCTGAACCAGCTTGCAGCGTTAGAGTCACATATTTATTAAGACAACTGTCGCAGAAGCATCGAGAAACGTTGACACCGGGTTGAGAAATTATAAGAACGTGTTGCAATGCGTTAACAATGCGTTTTACAACAGGTTTTACGACGCGTTTTATGCTTTCTCTTATGCCAGGTTTTCGCAAATAGGCACGCAGGCAATCTCTGAATATTTATTATAACCAGGTTAGTATCTTAGTGTCTGTACGAAATGTGTCTGATATACTCTTCGGTAAGTGGTCAATGTTCAGAAACATAGCTATCAAATAAGAAAAAGATTCCCTGTTATGCGTGTAATTTCTGAGTTGAGTGATACTTTCGCTGTTGCCAGAATGTTTCTGGAGAAGTTCACGGTCTACTTCATGTTGCGTTGTGATTGGCTACATCACAGAAAGTTTCTGTGACCTCAGAATGTTTTGCTGACGTTTGCGTGTTGCCAGACTTCACAGTTCTAATTACTCCGATAACGTTACGTTACTGATCGGAAGGTCAGCGACAAGTTCATGGAGTGGTTGCTCTAGCTCTATAACTATTATTAAATTTGCGGCGAGAGCTTTCTGTAGACAACGAGGTTTTGTTTTCGAGATCACGAACGCGAGCATGGACTCCGAAACGAGAACTGTTTTACACCGGAAAAGTGACCGAGAAAGGTCTACTCGCAGTCTAAACTTTCTGAGTAATGATAGCAAAATGTTGATTTCTTTTTCAGAGCAGATAACTCACGTTTCATCATATCGTTCAGATTACGTTTTTTTGCTCAGCTTCAGGTGATCTTTACTGAAAGTTTTCTTTTGTAAAAACCTCTGGCACGCAGGCAATGTTTGATATCCTGTCTCTGAATATTTATTATAACCAGGCGGTTAGTATCTTAGTGTCTGTACGAAGTGTGTCTGATATACTCTTCGGTAAGTGGTCAATGTTCAGAAACATATTAATAATGCAATAGAAAATGACAGACTGCCAACTATACAATAAAATGATTTTGAGATTGTTGCTGTCTAAAACATAACTCCATAGATCTCTTAAAGGAATTGATAGGTTCTTTCCAAAGCTGGCATGTTGTAACATTAAAAGTCCTTCCTCCCTCAGTCTGTCTATTTAATCTAGGACATGCTAAGTTAAAAGTATCTTGTCTGTTGCTCATGTAAATCACTGTTCGATTTGAGTAGATTAGTCAGATATAAAGGCACCTCACCCAGCAGCCTTTCAAATGCGATAAGACACTTAGTTAACTTAGCATCCTCATAAAATGGTAACCACTTCAGCTGGTTAAAAAGGGGTGTTATCCCCTAGCTGGCTGCTGAGAGGTTGTAATGCTCTCTAAGCGGTTGTAATCCCCTGGCTGCTGAGAGGTCATAATCTTCTCTAAGTGGTTGTAATCCTCTGGCTGCTGAGAGGTCCTAATCCTCTATAAGGGTGGTAATACCCCCTGGATACTGAGAGGTTGTAATCCTCTTCCCATGGCCCAAATATCATCTTGAGGTGACAATCCCCCTGGCCTACAAGTTCATAATCCTCAAGAGGGGTTATGATCCCCGCGGCCAGCAAGAGGTAACACTCCTCTCAAGGGGTCATAATCCCCCATGCGAAAAGACCCTTGAAACTACTTAAATGAAATGATTCACTAAATAGAAAATTAGAATGTTCCTCCACGTTGGCTAGCCACCTGTGGCACACCGGTTGCTGAATGGACTGGAGCTTCGGTGAGTTGGCAGTAGATGGGCTGTTAAGGTATCCACCTTTGTGTGGTGTTCTTGATAGGGCAGGTTCTCCAAAAATGACCAGGTTTGCCACAGTAGAAACACATGCAGGTAAAATAAAAATTAACTTAACACTTGCAGAACTTGAATTAATTATTTGCCAAATAATTAGCATTTGCATTCTTATTACAATAACGTCCCTTTTCAATAGGGAATGCCTGCTCTTAGTTCTGTTATATAAATTTTCTTTGTTTACGTTGAACGATCATACATGTAGTTCCTAGATATGCATAATAAGTAGCCGTGGGATTTTCTTTTCCAAATGTACAGTTAATTTCTTGTTTGCTAGCTGATTTGTTGAATATAATACCATAAACTTGGTTTTCTTAATATTTATGTTAATTAAGTTTCCATTCCTTGGATTAAAATTGAAGATTATCGAGACAATTATTATCTCATACAAAGACTTGCACCACATATGGTCAACTGGCTCGATTGGGCACACTAAGTCTAAGGCAAAGTCTGACTACTCAGTGAAGAGCTTGGATTTTCCTTTGAAGTTTCACTAGCCTGACTAAAACGTTTGCTGAAAATTGGTCTTTCCCGGGTTCAAACACACGAGCTCCCACGTGGTGAGTCTCGGGGTAAAGTGCGAGTCAGAGAGTCAGGGTGCGAGTCATCGAGTCAAGGTGCGAGTCAGCGAGTCAGGGTGCGAGTCAGTGTTTTTTTATTATTTAAAAAAAATCACCGAACACCACTAAATAAACTATTTATAGTGCCAGATGTGCATCATGAAACGCATGACCCCGGTTTTGACTCTATGAACGAGTGATATAGTACAGCATTAACGGTTTTGTTTTGTTTGGCTATGGATTCTAGGTTCGACTCTGTTCGTTTTTCTCCGTTCTTTCGGAATCAGTATTCTCCAAATAAAGAACAGAACCGAGATGAACAGAACCGAGATGAACAGAACCAAGAAGTTTAGAAATGAGCGAACTGGAGAACAGAAGAGAGTCTGAGCTGAACCCGACAACAACAAGTCTTTATATGTGGCTGAATGTAATTTAGGCCAAGTTAAAACCGAGTCATGCTGGTTCAGCGGTATCTGCAATTAGTGCAGATACCGATCCTCGGGGGGCCCCCGCTTGGGCTTAGGGCCTATAGGCTGAGTTGCTGTTCAGGCTGTAGCGTTGTGCCAGCTCTTGAATTGCTTCAATCGTACAATTGCTTTTTGCTGTGGGTTTTTCTCGTCATTATGAATGAAGTTCCAGTTACTTCGGCAGCAGGAAGCTCGTCGACCGACTCGCCAAAGTCTGGAGCTCAGCTCTCGGTGGAAATCGTGGCCGCGATTCAAAGGGCAGTCGACAATTCGTTCGCTGCTAGAGGTCAAATGCTGCCTCCTTCTACATGGCCTACGAGTTCCTCTATCGTTTCCCAAGCCAACTCGTTGCTGTCTGCGGGAACTTCCACAGTTCCAAGTCAATTAGGTGCTGTCGGAGGTAAGTCTCCAGTGGCCGTGCCATCGTTTATGAACACGTTTTCGACGGCTAATGTCTTGCCAGCTTTGTCAGCCATGTTGAATGCGAACTCAAATGTCACGGGCTCGATGTCAACATCCAATGTCGCGGCGATCCCTAGCGTGTCCTCCATCGTGCCGACACTGTACCAGCCATTTGTGGTGGGCCCGGGCTACTCGCCTATTCCCGCGAAGCTGGTAAGTCAAATCGTGGCGGGAAAATTCATTGATCTCAACGATTTGTTGCCCGCGAATTTAGCGCCAGTCACTGAATCCGAGCCACAACTAATGCTGGATGGGCGGGTGGTGTTGACAAGCGCTCCCAAGAAGCCCAAGCGTCGCTTCGAGGATATTGTAAGCTGGACTGAGGCGTTTTCCGTCTTCTCCTTGGTGATGACTACGTATTTCCCTCAGCGTTGGAGGGATATACTTCAATACAAGCTGTTGATTATACGCACGTACCGGCTGTTTAGTTAGCCTACGATCAGGCCTTCCGCGAACATGCTGCGGCCGCGCAAGTTGTTGACTGGTCCCAGATCAACGTTCAACTCTATAATTTCCACACTGCTGGCGCCTCCCCTAGATCGGTGGCAGGACCTTCATCAACCGTGTGCATCTCGTGGAACCGGGGCCATTGCTCGGCCCCGTATTCCCCATGTCGGTTCGCTCATCGATGCCTGAAGTGCTCTGGCTTGCACAAGGAGATTGAGTGCTATGAAGTGCAGTCGTCAGCGTCAAAGCATAGAGGTCGTTCAGCTTCGCCTGGGGTGTCCCGCGTGAAATATCGCAAGCATTGATATAGTGCTTCATGGACTGACACTCGTTGCGTGTCGTATTATTCTGACTAGTGCATGGCTTCACCTCAGCCAACAAATCATGTAACGTACATATAGATGCATTAATTTACATTAGTTCTGGGGTGTGGGTATCGGTTGGTTGTTAATTTATGCTCGCTGCCTGGTGGTTTTAGATATGGTATTAAACCGTTAGTTATTATTGTTTACCGTTGCCCGTAATTCATGTGGGTAATAGTATTTGGTCAGCTATGGGGTCGCTCAGCTGGGCGTGGGGGGATCCGTGTGAATTTTTGCGCTGTTTAATCGTTGCGCTCTCGTCTGCTACGACGCTTGTTGCGTGTCGTACTCGTTGCGACGACACTCGTTGCCCATTCTACTCGTTTGCTACGACACCTATGGCCTGTCGTACTCATTTGCCACGACGCTCGTTGCGTGTCGTACTCGTTGCTGCGACACGTGTTGCCGGTTTTTACTCGTTGGCTACGACACTCGTGGCCTGTCGTACTCGGTTGCTACGATACTCGCTGCCTGTCGTAATCGCTGTCACGACAATCGTGGCATGTCGTACTCGTCTGCTATGACACTCGTTGCCTGTCGTACTCGTTCACTACGACGCTCGTTGCGTGTCATACTCGTGGCTGCGACACGCGTTGCCTGTTCTACTCGGGGGCTACGATATTCGCTGCCTGTCGTAATCGCTGTCACGACAATCGTGGCCTGTCGCACTTGTCTGCTGCGACACTCGTTGCCTGTCGTACTCGTTCGCTACGACGCTCGTTGCGTGTCGTACTCGTTGCTAGACTCTCGTTGCTTGTCGTACTCGTCGCAACAGCGGTTGGCGGCACTTCAGTCCACTACCCTGTCCAATTGCCCGTAATTAGTCAACCGTTGGGTGGCGACGGGTCGCTTATATAAATGCGCTAGTAAGAGTAGGTGCCGCTCATAGACTGTTATATGATGATGTTGTTGTCGCGCAGTGCTTTCGCACGGGGATACCCCCCTCCCCCCGAATCAAGTTCTACACCTCACTCCTGCTGTTCCCGATTTCAGCCGCACCCGCTCTTCCCCCGGTTGCTAGTGTTACGCCGCTCAAGCATGATCGCTTTGCGCTGGAATTGCAAAGTCATCCGGATCAAGAGCGAGTGTCCTACGGCGTTCTAAACGGAATTCGCCGGGGGTTTAAGCTAGGCTTCAATCATGTGCCCTACCTTCGGTCAGCGAAGCGAAATAAGAAGTCTGCGTATGATCACCCAACAGTCATTGACGAGTATTTGGCAAATGAGGTGTCCTTGGGCAGGGTGGCTGTCCCCTTCGCGCACCCTCCGATTCCTCAGTTGCACATTAGCGGCTTTGGGGTAATACCCAAGAATGGCCAACCGGGGAAGTGGCGCTTGATCGTGGACTTGTCCTCGCCCGCGGGTTCCAGTGTGAATGACGGCATTGACGTCGATAGCTTTTCGCTTCAATACATCAGGGTCGATGACATAATCAAAATGGTCAGCAAGTTTGGCGTTGGTGCTCTCATTGCCAAATTCGATGTTCTCGCGGCGTATCGGAACGTAGCGATTCATCCTTCGGACCGCGCTCTCCTCGGGATGGGTTGGCGTGGCAAGTTTTTCGTGGATTTAGCCCTGCCATTTGGCCTTCGTTCGGCCCCGTTTATTTTTGACTCCATTGCTGCAATGGTGGAGTGGATTTTGATTAACAATTATCAGGTCGCTGAGTTGGTCCACTACCTAGACGATTTTATCACTGCCGGTCTCCAGAATTCGAACATGTGCGCGCGTAATCTGAGCATTGCGCTTCGAGTTTGTACCGAGCTGGGTCTCCCTCTCCACCCCGACAAATGTGAGGGTCCTTCCTCGGTCCTGGTGGTTTTGGGTATCGAGTTGGACTCGATTAATCAAATTGCTCGTCTCCCGATCGACAAACTTTCCAAGTTACGTGTACTCCTCAATTCCTGGGCATCACGTCAGTGGTGCCGTAGAAAGGAACTTGAATCTCTTATTGGCCACTTGCATCATGCAGCCAAAGTCGTTTGGCCAGGCCGAACATTTCTCCGCCGCATGATTAATTTGCTGTGCTGCTTCAGAAACGACGGTCATCCCATTCGCCTCAACGCAGAATTCCTCTTGGACCTGAAATGGTGGCTCCAGTTTCTAGAGACGTGGAACGGAGTTAGTTTTTGGCTTTACCCGGGTATGTCGGCCACTCCGACCATGGAAGTCACCTCGGACGCGTCTGGTGCTTTGGGCTATGGTGCTTACTTCAACCTTGAGTGGTTTAACGGTCTCTGGTTTGCCGGCCAAAACCCCTTATCGATTGCCTACAAGGAGCTTTTTCCCGTCGTTATCGCGGCACACGTGTGGGGCCATCATTGGTTTAGGCAGCATATCCTGTTCAGGTCGGACAATGAAGCGGTGGTCGCGATCCTCAACTCTAGAACCTCCAAGGTCCCTTGCATTATGCGTCTCGTGCGCAGTCTTCTTATGGCTGCGGCGAGGTTTAATTTCTCCTTTGCTGCAGTACATGTCCCCGGGGTAGAGAACCCTATAGCTGACGCGCTTTCTCGCTTTCGTTGGCAGGACTTTCGACAGCTGGCTCCGTGGGCCCAACCATCACCGACCCCAATACCAAGTCGTCTGTTGGAGGACCTCACCTCGCCTCGCTAGAGCTCCGCTGTCGTGAGCTGCTTCTGCAAGGTCTAGCTCCGTCAACTCGTCGTTCTTATGCCACTGGCCAGAAGAAATTTATCAACTTTTGTGCTCAGCTTGGTAAGGTTGGTGCCCATGGATCGGTTTGTCCGGCAGATGAGTGGACATTGTGCTTGTTTGCAACGTTTCTGTCAAATTTCATCCAGTCTTCGTCTATTAAAGTGTACCTCTCGGCAGTGCGCGCACTTCATATCGAACAGGGTTTTCCCGACCCTTTACTTAACTGCCTGAGGCTTGAGAGAGTGGTAAAAGGGATCAAACGCATACAGGGCGTGAAGACGCGTGACCGCTTGCCAATTACGGATGACATTATGTGGACGATTTACAGCCATCTGAATATGGCGTTGGCGGACCACTCCATGTTTTGGGCGGCCTGTTGTTTAGCGTACTTTGGCTTTTTACGTTCTGCGGAATTTACAATTCCCAGCCTGTATAGCTACTCGGCGGCCATTCACCTTAATGTGCAGGATTTAGCGATCGATTCCTCTGCCGCGCCATCGTGTATCCGGGTCAACGTCAAGGCCTCAAAAACTGATCCCTTTCGTAAGGGTTGTTGTGTCTACGTCGGTAAAGCCAAACCTCCCTTCTGTGCCGTGGAAGCCATTCTAGTCTACTTGAACATCAGGGGCGACGCGCCTGGCCCACTGTTCTTGTTGCAGTCGGGCGAACCGTTAACTCGCGTGTTACTCACTAAATGGCTACGAGACATTATGACTGCAGCGAAGATACCGGGCAATTTTCTAGTCATAGCGTCCGCATAGGGGCGGCTACTGTCGCAGCTCGTAATGGCGTTCCTGATCACTTGATCCAAGCTCTGGGCCGGTGGTCCAGCAATGCGTACAAAAGCTACATTAGGATACCAGTGGAAGCTCTGGCTTCAACGTCTGTGCAGCTAACTTAATTAGGACCATTAAAGAGGGTGTTCGTCGGTTAATCTATTGGGGTTGGTGCTTGGTACGGTTTGGAGTCGGAGGTTCCATGGAAACCTGGCCACAGAGTCCTCTCCCAACCCCAAACTTATCATTGACGATGAGTTTTAAATGTGGCTGAATGTAATTTAGACTAAGTTAAAACCGAGTCATGCTGGTTCAGCGGTATCTGCAATTAGTGCAGATACCGATCCTCGGGGGGCCCCCGCTTGGGCTTAGGGCCTATAGGCTGAGTTGCTGTTCAGGCTGTAGCGTTGTGCCAGCTCTTGAATTGCTTCAATCGTACAATTGCTCCCACCCTCCCGCCTCTGGATTGGGTAGGATGCTGTCAGGTGAACCATAGGTGAGTATATTCCACTGAGTGGATCAGTGTGACGGGTACCGGGCGCGGTGGTGAGCTGTGGCCCGGTTGCCATGGTTACCTCCATGGAAGGGCGTGGTCAGGCGTGACCAGCTACTGCCCCGGTACCCAACCCCAAACTTATCATTGACGATGAGTTTTAACATACTCTGTCTTGCCTTTACATGGAGTCTAGTAAATGTAATTGCCATAAGGAGAAAAAAAAATCGTCTGCTATCCCGAAATATATTTGTATAGACATTATAATATGGGTCAAACTAATAACGAAAAAAATAAAGAAAACATAATATATAACTTTGCTTCGATTTGGAAATTAAATACCTCCCTATTGAAGGAGAATGAATACGTTACCGAAATTGAAAACTTGATTGAGGAAATCAAAGAAGAAAAAGATAACTTCGGAACCCAGGGAATGTGGTGGGATTACTTAAAACTAAATGTTAGGAGGAAATCAATTGAGTTCAGTAAGAGGATAAAAAGAGAATTAATTCGCGAACGAAATAGAATAACAAAACAATTGATAAAAGTTAAAACTAGACTAGCTAGAGGCGACGCGACAGCGAGCCGTGACATTTTGACCCTGGGAAGCCAGTTAAAGGAGCAGTGTCACGATTAGTATTCATGCCCAAAGTTTTGAAAATGTGTCAGGCGGAGAAGAAATCAAAAGATGTGACAGAAGTAGTAGTCTGTGAGTAATCCGCTTGCATCGGCGTATTTTCACGATATCTCGAGCCGAAATTGCTTTAAAACTATACTTCAGTATATGGTTAGGTTTGATGTTATATTTTTATAAAGCAGCATTTTATTTATTTCAATCGAAAGGGAAATTTGCAGCGGCGCGTGACATAGCGTCATTTTGCCATTGTCTATAACAACCAATCAGAATCGTGACACTACTCCTTTAAGTGCTATCGAAAAACAACAACTAGAGGGGGGTCAAGATTAGAAGCCGATCCAAATGGGTCGAAGAAGGGGAAAAAACCACCCGGTATTTCTTCAACCTAGAGAAAGGACACAGATAATAATCACGTAGGTTCATGTTTCGACAAAAACAATAAAGAAGTCAATTCCACCAAAGAAATATTAACTACCTTGCACGGGTTTTTAAACTTGGGGAGGGAGGTAGGGAGATGCAAATACAACATTTAGAAGAGAAGATGGAATATAAGAATAAAAAAAATAGTAGTTCTCTATGAGCTGTTTTTGGAGTCTAGGTTCGAAGAGTTCAGTTCCTTGACTGAATAGTCTTACTTTCTTCGGAAAGTGAGTTCCAGATTACAGCACCTTTACATCTTAACTGAATTTACTGAACCCGGACTAGCGTATGGACATGATTAGATATGAACCGAGAAAACTGAACTGAGTGTATGAATAGAAGAAATAGAACAAGAAACCGAACCAGATGTTGAAACTGTTTGACGCCAGTAGTAGTAGGAGAGGCACCGAATTAGCCGGTTTTTTAAGGCGTATGCTAATTTTTAAGGCGTATGCATTAATTAGGGTGACGTCACGGTCCTATTGTCTTAGGTCATGCATAAATTAATTAGGGCGTACGGCCCTTTTTTAAGGCGCTATGCTAATTTTTAGGGTGTTCTATTGTCTTAGACTCATGAATAAAGTGGTGAGCTCATGAATAAAGTGCGGCGCGCTCATGAATAAAGTGGAATCTCATGAATAAAATGGGGGTGGATAAATTATCTATTATTTCTGTGAATGAGGTCATCGATTTATTCGGGCATGTTTGGCTAAAGCCTATTGTTTGAGGTCGTCTCTAAAACCACGAGCGATCGGCCCTGAATCCATTCGAAGTTGAATGAAAAAAGTAATAAATATCTCGCAATATCTAAACCCCTTTGTAACGTTAATAGTAAGAACAAACTACTCGTGATAGGTTCTAAACTGTCTTTATTATTTTCCTTTACAGTTAATAACTCATAAGTATACAAAATCCGGTATGGTTTATTAGATCAACTCTGCTATTGTTCTTAGGGATTAGCGATACCTGAAGAGCCTATTGTTTTGAGGAAAACTCTTGTGATGCAAATTCTTCTCTAAAACTAAACTAGAATTACCATACGAATATACACTTTCGATTGGCCAGATATTTTCGGTAACATAAGGAAGCTTTGGGGTAGCGATGAGGTGGAGGTGGAGGGAGGAGGAGGGAGGAGGAGGGAGGAGGGAGGAGGGAGGAGGAGGGAGGAGGGAGGAGGAGGGAGGAGGGAGGAGGGAGGAGGGAGGAGGAGGAGGAGGAGGAGGAGGGAGGAGGAGGAGGGAGGAGGAGGAGGAGGAGGAGGAGGAGGAGGAGGCGGCGGGCGTTGACGGTCTTTGACGGGCGGCGGGCGTTGACGGGCGTTGACGGGCGTTGACGGGCGGCGGGCGTTGACGGGCGGCGGGCGTTGACGGGCGGCGGGCGTTGACGGGCGGCGGGCGTTGACGGTCGTCGACGGGCGGCGGGCGTTGGGTAGTAAACCCTATTATTGCTTTGGAGCTTCGGATAAGTTTAGTCGTAAGGGAGTTAATAAGAGATGTAATGAGATCGATAAAGAAAACTATCTAAATGTGTTGCTCGGGTATCAATAAGGGGTTTCGTGTTGTCAACAACACTATGTATACTTATCAACAAGTAAGGGCCGGGTTTTCTTATTTTTACCCTAAGCGCAACGTGTTAGCAGATGGACTGACCACTTTACCTCTAGAGATATAAACTTAGAACCAAGTGCTGTAAAATAGTTATATTATCGTAAATAGTATTTTTAAGCTTAATGTAAACAGTTATTTTATTCTTACGTCTCTATTCATTTGTCCTTTTTGTCCTGTTTATCTTGTTTGTCCTGACAAATTACGATAAAATTCACAATGTTTTATTTTTTGAATTAGTTTTATCTTGATCTTCAAAGGATTAACAGGAGTCAACGCGTTTGTAAAAATTGTCCGGTGCCGAATTGTGGATCAAAATATTTAGTGAAACTTTCCAATTATTTATCGCAAGTACATACCCTTATAACCAGAGGAGCACAAGTATTATTTACAGGAAGCAACATTACAAAAACCTAAAGTGGTTCGAGTGTATAACCAATCAGCTAATTGATGGCTCATTTCAGATAGTATAAATAGGTTTTCTTTATTAATTTATTAAAACGATCAGCTATCTAATTACAAGTATTTTATATCCCTTTCATCTACCCAAGTATTAAAACTCTCGGGATACCCCTTCCACTGGACAAGGTATTCAATCCTGCCTTTCCGTTTACGCTTTTTAAAGACTTTTTCTACTCGGTAGAAATCATCTTGCTTTTCGACTCTCTGTAACTCGGCTCCGTAAAATGTTCATTCTAAAAGTTATCCATGATAGTCCTTTAAACGATAGACAGGTGGCTGTCTTGGTATTCTTTCAGATATGGTAAATATCTCTTCGGTCTAGGCGACTATAAGGAAAACGAACTGTAAATTGGTGTTTTTGAGATTGAATAAAATCCTGTTCCGAGTAGTTTGTTTTTATTCGTATGGTAATTATATTTCAGTTTTAGAGAAGAATTTGCATCTCAAGTGTTTTCCTCAAAACAATAGGCCCTTCAGTTATCGCTAATCTCTTAGAACAATAGCAGAGTTGATCTTATGAGTCACAGTGGATTTTGTATACAATTGTCTTATGAGTTATTAACTGTAAAGGAAAATAATAAAGACAGTTTAGAGTCTATGACGAGTAGTTTGTTCTTACTATTTACGCTACAAAGGGGTTTAGATATTGCGAGGTATTTTTTATTTATTTTTTATTCAATTTCGAATGTATTCAGGGCCGATCGCTCCTGGTTTTAGAGACTACTCCAAACTTTGGCTTTTACCAAACATGCCCGAATAGATCGATGACCTCATTCACAGAAATAATATTAATCCTCTGAGTTAATGAGATTCCACTTTATTCATGAGACGCTGCACTTTACCGCACTTTATTCATGAGCTCACCACTTTATTCATGAGAGCGCCTTAAAAATTAGCATAGCGCCTTAAAAAAGGGCCGTACGCCCTAATTAATTTATGCATGACCTAAGACAATAAGACTGTGACGTCATTGAATTAATGAGCGCGCCTTAAAAATTAGCATAGCGCCTTAAAAAAATTAGCATAGCTCACCACTTTATTCATGAGTCTAAGACAATAGGATTGTGACGTCATCCTAATTAATGCATACGCCCTAAAAATAGGGCGTACGCCCTAAAAAACCGGCTAATTCGCCTCTCTTCCTACTACTGACGCCCATACACAAAAAACTGAACTGAGTATAAAATAGTATATAGAACCGAAAATGAACAGAACCGTCTAAATGGGATATGGCTTACGGACATGAATCGAATATATAGAACTGAATAAACTACTACTTTTCGGATTGCCAAAACAATTTATCGAACTGGAAATGCCAGGAACCAACTAGGAGGGCAAAGAAGAAAAGTATTGTATCAGAAAAAAAAAATGACAGAACAAGAAAAACGAGCGAAACTGAACTCTGAGAGGAAATTATAAAACTGACCGGACCCCTGTGGAAACATCAACAAAGCGACTTTCATTGGTTCTCGCTGAAAAATCGATGGAAACAACGGGAAAGAACTTAAACGGTTAAGAAGAAAATAATTAAGCTTGCAATAGCGCTTAGCCGGACCGCAATGAAGAACCGGTGTCACAACGGACCGCGTGAAGAACCGGAATTGTCGAATTTGAACTGTCGCCGAATAGCATACAAATTTCGTTAGGGCATCTTAGTTCTCGCACCGGTCTATCCGGAGGGGCCGATGTGAGAGTTCTATGGCTTATAAACCAAACAGTCGCCATAGAGAAATATGCCATACCTGAAAATGTCGCCATACAAAATGTCGCCATACCTGAAAATCCGGGAATTAGCACGTCAAATGGTTGTTTAATTGAAAGAGTTAAATCCTACAAATGTCTAGGCGTCCACGCTGATTATCTAGAGATACAGGAGCTTCGAATACATGCTACAAAACGTGCATTTATAACGCCGTGAAAAATGGTTTCAAAGTTTCCTGGCATCCCACTGAACTTTGTTGACACAATTAACTTATCTGTCATTAAGAATGTCATTTTTCCAGTATTTGATGTTGAGCAGTAGGTATGGTGAAACACGATGCCATGTTGTTCATAGCCTGCTTGCCGGCTCTCCTGTAATATTTTTTCGGTCGTTTCTTTTGGGATTGGGTCACCTGTGGCACGCGGTCAAACTGGGGCGAGGTGACCCAATCCGAAAAGAAACGACCGAAAAAAATTACAGGAGAGCCGGCAAGCAGGCTATGTTGTTCATGGATTTTGAGCGCTTCAGTGAAGGACTACGCAGACCACGATATGTAACTCTTCAGTGCGATCATTAGTATATGAGTATATCGCAGTAGACAAGTTCAATTTTAGCGTTACTATTGTCATGGTATTTCACAGAAATCATGAGTGCACAGAGAAAGCAAAGACGAAGAAAGCGTAAAGAAACAGACCAAACCAGTGCAATAACTGTTACGGAAGATCGTGTTCGGTTTCAGTCGCCGGGAAAGAGAAAAAATCTACCTCGTTACGACCCTGAATAAGAAGAGGGAAGACATTTTCAGATTTAAATAATCGATCACGCTTGTATGGAGCCTGTATTTTATAACTGTCACAACAATTGTTTATTTTGCAATCAATGTAATTACGAAAACATTGCTAAAGTGTATATAATATTCTATCAAAACTACGGAAGCCTAGAAGGGACATTCAGTTCGAGAAAAAAAAAATGTCCCTTCTAAGCTTCCGTACAAAACTGTAAATTTGATTAATTTGACCCTGACTCGCAGACTCGCACCCTGACTCGCTGACTCGCACCCTGACTCGCTGACTCGCAATTTGTCATAACCCTGCAAAGAGCAAGACCTCTTCAGTTATCAAGAGGGTGGGCAGCAAACAATTTTCTTCTACAGTCATGTATTGGCCCCTGATAAAATCAAGCAGCCGGTTCAAAACAACAATTAGCATTTACAATAATTTACATTCTCATTTACAGTAATTGATTTCCTGTGTTTAAACTTCACCTGGGAGAACAGCAATTCTTTGTGCTGTGAATCTTAAGAAAATGTTGAGAATTGGTAGGCTCAGAAAATCCTTGATACATGTACATCAGGACAAACTGAAACTAAATCGTGACAACTTTTGAGAAAAAACACCACAGCTCAAACAGGCCTCAGTCACATGATAGCTGGCCAAAACTGCAAAATATCTTCATCTAACACCTTGGCATTTTTATCAACTAGTAATATATTATTCCTGCCAAAGAGCTACATGTACGTGTACTGTAGTTTTTCTTCTAAAACACTTCCTACTAGTTTTAGAAACCTTGGTTATTTTTTTATTCCTTTAAATAGTATTTTTTATCTTAACTTCGTAATCATAGCAGTGCTCGACCTTTTTTAAAAGTTACTAGCCCACTGCCAACTCCTTGTAGTCCAGGAGTGTGTTCACGAGTACGAGTGCACAAGTCAAAACCAAGATGGTGGTCTGTCCGTGAGCTGCTGGAGTCCTAGTTTCCAGTCCTCCATCTCCAATAGCAAATTTGCAAAACATCGTAAAACATTGTGGCATGTACATTGGAACACGATTTCACTTTTATTTCTCCTGGTTATTTTTGCAATCAAGTTTTTTCTTTTTTTCTTTCAATAATAATAGTAATAATGATTTATAATTATAAACCTCTGAACACCTACATGTACTAGCCCTGTGGCTAGTGGTTCTCGAATTTTACTAGCCCAGGTGCAATTTTTACTAGTCCCGGGCTAGTGGACTACTACTAGGGTTGAGCACTGCATAGTCTCTGTGAACACTAGCCTGCGTTGCATCCGAACTGAACCCTGGTTAAGTACATCTGCAAATTAATGAATGAAAGCTTGTTTTGGAACCCCAGCAGAGTAGCACGATTATGTGTACCCTCCTCTGATTGATTTTTACAAATGCTCATTCTTACATGTCTTCTGAATGGCCATTCAACTGTCACCAGTGCAACATATGGGTAATTTACATTTCAAAATATGGCAGGTTTTATACACGTCATTTATGAGAAAAGCAATAGCATCTGTACTGAATATCAGTTTGAAATCAAGATTTGTTTGCTAGAACAAGAGCAGTTGACTGGAGTTGAGTTCAGATGTGGCACATGTACATGTACATGTACTAGATCTTTCCAAGCTGCATGGGAGATTTGACATTTTGTTGTGACAGATTCCATTTAATGTGTTCGGCAACTTTCCTTTCATGTTTCGCTAAACCACAGTCAGCCTATTACATTACAACATATGTTACATTACTTCAAAACCTGACCTGAAATTGAAATAAATCTAACCTTCTCCAAAAGTGAAACACAGGGAAATGAGGACTCAGCTCGTCTAGGGTGAGAAATTCCAAAGTAAACAGCCGACTCACATGCAAACGAACAGTTTCAACCGAGCAGCCTCGGACATGAACTGCCCAACATAACAATCTCCAAGGCTGGTGACAGTTGAATGGCCAGTCAGAAGATGTGTAAGAATGAGCATTATTAAAAACCAATCAGAGGAGGGTATATATAATTGTGCTACTCCGTTGGAAGTCCAAAACAAGCTTTTGTTCCTTAATTCGCAGACAGACTTCACTGGGGTTCAGTTCAGATGTGATACAAGCTATGTGAACACCAGACAAAGGGGACAGAGGCTCAAGCTTCTAAACTCGGGATGCAGCTTACAGTTGTATCTACAGTATGGACATGGCTTATCCATGCGGTCTACAGTATACAATCTACAGGATCTATGCCATCCACAGGCAGCCCAATCTATGGGTTAGTGAAAACATGACTGTGAGAAGATACAAAAATAATGTATGTTTGTTTTTTTATAAATTGTGTACATGTATAATGTATAAATAAACATATCTTTTCATTTCCATGTTGCTTCCTTTGTGGTTTTTCTTCTCTCCGAGCCACTTTAGGGTGGTTTTAGCAGTTTTTCATCCATGTACCTCAGCTCACCAAAGAATGAGAGAAGGCTGGAATCTTCTGAAGTCTTCAAGCACAATCATCCTCCAAAATCTCCCTTTTCGTCATAGAAATCACAGGAAACTCCTGGCGTCACTAGAATTATGATAAATGAATGAAAACCTGCCTGAATTTCTGGATCCAGCTTTCCCTCATTCTGAACTTGAAGGCTCCATACTAATGAAGTAGGACACAGAGTGCCTACTGTCACAACAACCTCATTATAGTGTTAGACAACAACCCAGGCTATCATCACGGTTGGTGCTTGGTGGTTGAAAGTCGAAAAATAGAATGAGGGATTGCTGGATCCTGAAATTCAGGCAGGGCTTAGTTCATTTATCATTCTAGTGACAACATGCAGGAGTTTTGTGGCATTTTGGTGATGAAAAGTGAGATTTTTGAGGTGAAGATTGTAGGTGATAGTGGCAGATTTCAGCCTTCTCTCATTCTTAGCTGGTGAGCCGAGGTGGATGGAAACTCCTAAATCGTTCCAAGAGAAGAAAAAACACAAAAACCACATGAAACTTTTGAAAGTGAAAAGGTATGTTGATTTATACATTAAGGACTTACATGTACATGTATAAAACCGCACACATACATGTATCTTCTTGCAGTCATATTTTCACAAACCCATAGATTGGGCTTCGTGTCTGCAATCTACAGCATCTATGTGATGTATGCAAATATAGACAGATAGACACACCAGTTTCAGGACATGCTTACACTTATACATGTAGACTTAAAGTGCCTATGAACAATATATTTTTATTTTAGATATCAATTCTAAATTAAGTGAATAGTAGAATGGTAAAATATATTTTGCTTTGAATGCTGTGCTGCTGAGTTAAGGTCTTAATATCCAAAATGCTAATTACATGACGTCAGGGGAGATATCTGCAATCACTTCTTAGTGGTTGTGAATGGGCATTTCTGCCAATATACAGTAGGAAAACAAATTTCTAACATCATTTTATTTCAACCATGGGTATAACACTGATAACTTGAAAAAATTGTTTAATTGTAACAAAAAAGTAATTGATGCCTCCCCTGACGTCATGTAATTAGCATTTAGGAAATTAAAACCTCTATAAGTCATTGACACAGCATTCAAAAACAGTATACATTGTACCATTCTACTTACGGCAAGGTGACCTAATAATTCTACAAGAACCGACAACAGAATCAAGGGTAAGTTAAGAACAAGAACACCAACATATCAGTATGGTGACTTTTCCCGGATGATTTTTGATCTGAGTTCTGTTCGGCACACGGTGCACATGGCGTCGTCGTCATAAGCACGTGGTGTGAGGAAACCGGTGTACTGTGAGAGCAAAATGTTTTTCTTTCTCTCAAAATTAATGTAAAACACATAATGTTTTATTCCTACATATAATGTTTACTTTAACCCCAATTTTAATATTCAATTCGCTATTTCAATACATTTGTGATCCGTAATTTCTCTTCTTCCCGGTTCTTTGCAGAGTCATCCTACTGGGTTTAAATTCACAAATGATCTTCGTCATTATCTTACCTTTGATTCCGTTGTCAGTTCTTTTAGAATTATTAGGTGAGCTTGCCGTAATTATAATTTTCTTTAGAGCGCTTTGACGAACCCGAAAACTTCGAGGGGATCTATTCAAGATGGCCAACACAGTGATTCACAGTCCCTTATGAACTCCTCTCTAATACAAATAAACTAAAGTAAAACAAGATATCAAACACTAACCTGTGAGATATCCTGCGGTCTCCAGTATTTGTCTCTCAGAACGTATTTTCAACCTCAAAACAGTGCAACAAGTCATGAAATACGAGTGGTCAGCGGTATAAAGAGTGAATAGTACAGCAAGCCCACCCGTAGACTTTCCCAAAGTCCTTCTTTATATAATAGTCGCTTCGTGCTCGCATATTGACGGGATATTGACCCAGTAATCGCTCAGGAACACCCAACGAACTGTTCTGCAAAATAACTGTTCTTCTGGGCCACTCGGCTGGCAAATTCTGCACTTTGGAATTTCTTGGCTGGCAAATTCTGCAGTCTGATACTAAATAATAATATAACGGAGCGATATTTGTCAGCTGGTAAATTCTGCAGTCCGATATAATTACATAATAATAATATAACAGAGCGATATTTCTCAGCTGGCAAATTCTGCACGTACCTGTTGTTTCACAGGTTTTTAAAAATACCGAATTCTGCAGGTTAGCTCAGGTTTTTTTTCTTAAAATAAAAATATAGCGTTCTATATTTCAGTTAAGCCCTGTACAAACCGTTTCAACATCGGAACAATATTTAGTGTTGGAGCCGATCTTGAAACAGGTTTAAAATGTTGAAAGGTGTTGAGATATAGAAATCATTTAAAAACAGTTTTCGGTCTCTACAAGTCCCCAGGGGAGGGGTAAGTAGTATAGAAAATGGGGGGACTGGCGTAACACCTTTTTGGTAGCCCCCGCTAACCCTACGGATGGCCCCACCCCCCCCCCCCCCCCCAGAAAATTTGCGATGACATAATATTTTTCAATTAGAGGTATGTATATCTAATGTATACCTGAGGTACCATGCGCGGTGAGAATTTATGCAGTTGGCTAAAGATCGGAGAGCAAGCCTTGTGTGACAAGTCGTGCATAGGTACGTACTGTAAGATCCATTTATATAAAATAAGGCAGGGAAGGCCTATTCCAAGACCTTGTCGCGGGTGCGGAAAGGGAACTCAGAGCACTTTCTATACTTGTGTTGGGTGCGGCTCGGGGTCTCTACGCGTAGAACTATCTAGGAAGAAAAAGGCAGCAAAGCGGCAGTTCTTAGAAGTACTACAGGAGCTGTTGCGTATTCGAAAACCCATTTAGAGATATCGGTTGTCTAGTACATACATATGAAACATGGTTGCTATAGATGAACCTAAAAACCTTACGTTTATCGAAGCACCCAGAGCCATTACGGGTTATTTACGAGGATGGAAGATGGACGTTTTAGATGGTAATCCTCTAGAAGCAGACCCAGCTGCTTTCCTATCCGGCGTGCGAAAGCAGACTATCGAAAAGATCGATGAAGAGCTACGAGACTTAAATAGCATTAAGGTTCAGTTAGCTTTGAATATAACTCTTCGTCTCGACAAACCTGGGGGTTCAGAATACCAGATAGTTACCTTTCGGAGTTCACAAAAAGTTTTGATCAACAGTTCTGAGACCCGTGGAGTAATTGTAGAAGCGCATGCTCAGATCCATAACTACATTGAGAAGTGAATCAGTAGAGGATCGAACTGGGTTATAGATAAAGTAAACATTCTATGGTTAAACGTTGCTAGGTATCAACCACTACGTGGAGGTTCATACTTACCGCTACCTAAAGAAATCGCTAATAAGAAAGCGGTGATAAACGTGAAAAACTATGATGACCATTGCGCACTTTGGTCGATATGCGTAGCACTGTTTCCAGTCGAAAAAGATTCTCAGAGGACATCAAAGTATAAGAAAGATGATGTGAAATCCGAAGGGGTGGACTCACCAACACCAATCTCACAAATACCACGTTTGGAGAAGCAAAACGAGATCTCTATCAACGTATATGGTTGGGATTCGAATGAAAAGTGCTTGATCGTACACTGATCACATCTCAAAGGAGACTTTCTCCAAGCGCGTTAACCTCTTGCTTATAGAAGACCCAAAGAGTGGTAAGCAGCACTACTGCTGTATCAAGGATTTCAACCGTCTCCTATTCGATCAGACAAAACATAAATGTAGGAAGCACTTCTGCGAACGATGTCTACATGGATATACTACCGAAGCTCTTCTTGCGAAGCACATCCCAGAGTGTAACGGAATTAACGACCGAGCCATACGCATTGAAATGCCCACCAACGAGAATAACAAAGTATCGTTTCAGAATGTACACAAACAGCTCAAAGTTCCCTACGTTATCTATGCAGACCTCGAGGCCTTAACTACTAAGATCGAAGGACCTGCCCAAGACCCCACAAAAAGCAATACGCTTAAAACAGAAGAACATATTCCTTGTGGATTTTCCTACATCGTTGTGCGTTCTGATGGTCATAGCGAACCACCAGTACTATATCGAGGTACGGATACGATCGAGCGCTTTCTACGATGTATCCAAGAAGAAGAAACAAAGATAAAAGCCCAAAAGGCCAAGCCACTATGTATGTCAATGAAAAACAAGAGGGAGTACGACAGGTCAACTATTTGTCATATCTGCCAGAAACCTCTTGGTAAAGATATAGTACGTGATCATTGCCACATTACAGGAGAGTTTCGGGGTGCCGCACACAAGGTATGTAATCTCAAATTACGTATCTTTCCTACTATCCCAGTCGTATTCCACAATTTGCGTGGTTATGATTCTCACCTATTGATGCAATCCATCTCCAAGACAGAGGGCGCTATCTCTTGTATTCCAAACAATATGGAGAAATACATTTCATTCTCACTTGGTAACCTACGGTTCATCGATAGTGCACAATTCCTACTATCTTCCCTCGACAAATTGGCTTGTAGTACTATAGATGCAGCTGCAGACAAATGTAAGCGATGTAATAAGACCGAGCTTGTTGTAATTAATGAGGCTTGGGAGCTAGTGGGGACTTGCCCAAAGTGTGGAGAAGGGAGCATAAAGCAACTCGACCCATCTCGCCTCCCAATAACCACCACACACACACCCACGAATGCACATCTTCTTGGACGCAAAGGTGTTTATCCATATGAGTATATGGACTCTTGGGATAGGTTCGCAGAGACTTTTCTTCCACAAAAAGATGCATTCTATAGTAAGCTAACTCTAGAGGGCATATTCCACGAAGACTACGAACGCGCACTAAAGGTTTGGGTGGTATTTAGTTGTGAAACGTTAGGAGACTACCACGACCTTTACCTACGAACCGATGTACTTCTTCTAGCAGATGTGTTCGAGACCTTTCGAACGGCATGTATGCAAAACTACGGGTTAGACCCGGCTCACTATTACACTAGTCCAGGACTTTCGTGGGATGCATTGTTAAAGAAGACTGGAGTGGAGCTCGAACTATTAACTGACTATGACATGCATCTATTCATCGAAAAAGGTCTACGCGGTGGAATATCTATGGTATCTCATCGTTATGCCAAAGCAAACAACCCAAACGTACCCGACTTAGATCCAGATAAGCCAAATAGCCATATAATATACCTCGACTCCAACAATCTATATGGTTGGGCCATGAGCCAATATCTACCAACGGGAGGATTTGAGTGGTGTACGCCAACGGAAGAACTAATCACCCAACACGAAATCGATTCTGACGTAGGATACATCCTCGAAGTTGACCTTGAGTATCCTCGAAAGCTCCACAACTCACACAACGACTACCCACTCGCCCCCGAGAGAATGCAAGTGAATAAAGGTTGGTTATCAGATTATCAAATCGATCTATTCGAGAAACTATATGAAGGCAATGGATCTTTGAAAGTGGAAAAACTCATACCTAACCTATACAACAAAGAACCGATATGTGCTCCACTACCGCAATCTACAATTGTATCTATATCTTGGAATGCGTTTAACGAAGATTCACAGGGCATTACGATTCGACCAATCACCATGGATGGAGCCATACATACGAATGAATACAGAACTACGAAAACAAGCGAAGAGTACGTTCGAGCAAGACCTCTACAAGCTAATGAACAATAGCGTTTTTGGTAAAACAATGGAGAATCTACGTAAGCGTGTAGATGTCAAACTAATTCGCTCTTCAGAAGGAGCCAAACTACAACGTTTATTGAATAAACCTAGTTATGCTCGATCCACGATCTTCGACAACGATCTAGCCGCCGTACACAACTACAGAAGTAAGTTACTTTTGAACCGTCCAGTATATGTCGGAATGTCGATTCTAGATCTTTCGAAACATCTGATGTACGACTTCTACTATAATGAGATAAAGAATCAGTATGGGCAACGTTGTAATCTACTATATACTGACACTGATAGTCTATTACTTCACATTGAAACAGAAGACATCTATACAGACATTACCACCAATAAACATCTATACGATACGAGCAATTACGACAAAGATCACCCTTTATACGATACGAACAACAAGAAAACACTCGGTAAAATGAAAGATGAATGTGGAGGTATTCCCATTGTCGAATATGTTGGACTACGATCAAAGCTATACTCGATCTCGAAAGTAGGTGGTGGCGAGATTCGGAAAGCTAAAGGTACCAAGAAGGCAGTCGTTAAACATCGTATTCGCCACGAACAATACAAAGAGTGCTTACGAGATAAGAAAGTATTTCGCCACGGAATGGATATGCTTAGAAGTGAAGGTCATAGGATGTATGGAATGCATATGAATAAAATATCTCTCTCGCCATTCGATTCTAAACGTTGTATTTTGGCAAACGGAATTGATACATTAGCCTATGGACACAAAAACTTAGATATGGATGATTTTATTTACGAGTTGCTATCTTAGATCGGTTGGATACGAATAGAATTCCCTTTTGGTGGTAGTTCAGTATCTGACGGTACGACTTGTAGCTCTTCACGTACAAATCCACGCTTAGGTGGTTTCTTCGAAACGGTTTCCCCTTCTTGCTTCGCAAGGTAGTACAGAACTGGTTGGTTAGGAGATATAGCACTACGTGAAATGATATGTGTCTGTAAACTCCACACAGGATCGGTTGCTCGCTTGATTCCACCTTCCAACTCTCCAGGCGCATAGAGATATCGAACTAAAACGTCGAATGGTAGTCGCTTTTCTTTCAATCCAACAGTTCGAGAATATGTAGGAGTTTTTATGTTTACTTGTTGTATCGCTACAGAATTCGATGGGTTCTTTCCTGTTAGCCGAGTAACTTCGTTATTCATGGCTTTGACGACATCTGGAAGTCGCAATACCCATTCTCTACTACGTACATCCGATCCTTCAGATGTGAGTACCATTTCCTGTGCATATTGATATCCGAACAATCTCTCAGCTAGCGTTCTATTTGCTCGTTCGACAAAACTTTGTGCCCTATGATTACCAGCTTCACCACGTTGGACTTTCGTACCATGTAGTTCTAATGTTTCAGACATACGTCCCATGAATTCCCTACCAGGATCGACTTGCAGAGTTTTTGGCCATTCTAATGGACTACGCTTGTATATTCGTTCGAAAGCTGCAGACACTTCACCACTATCTTTCGATGCTAATGGCTCAGATTCTTTATATCGAGAAGCAACGTCGATTACGACTAAAGCATACTTATATAGTTTCCTTCCACGACTAGGTCTATCATGAGGTAGAAATATCAAATCAGCTTGGTGAACCTCATTTGGTTTCGATACAGTCCAATGTGGTCGTGGTATATAACGTGGTGGTGGTAGGTATATTTGCCATAGTGCTTGTTTCTCTAACCAAATCTTAGCTGTATCTTCCGATACCTTTGCTGCTACTGATAGCTTACCAACTGCAGCGTAACCTTTCCAGTATCCCTCAGGACCATAGAAGATATTAGCAAGGCGAGAATCCATCTGATATCTATGCATAACGACTAGACTCCAATACGAAGACAAAAAAAGATAAAGACTTATCTAGCTGACAAGTTCTTATCCTTCTTTTTTATGTAGATTCGTTTAGTAATCTCATAGTAATACTCTAGTAATACTCTAGTAATACTCTAGTAATACTCTAGTAATCTAGTAAGTGATCTAGTAATTACGTTAAACGTAAAAAAGCTCGTTTTTTAAAAGCATAGCTATAACCAATTCTTATAAGAATCGAGTGGCAACGTATCCAGTCGCGAATACACTACCACCTAAGGCCACCAATTCGGCAGTTTTCCTCGAATTAGATGGTCGATAATAATCTGAGAGTTTAGGCTTTTCCAGTTTCATTTGCAATATGTGATATATATGGAGTTTTCGCATTGCATCGATTCTATCTTTAAGTCCAACGTGTGCGTTATTTTCTTTCCAGTGGTTCCAGGTGGCTTGTGCTTCTAGTCGTTTTTCTCGATTTTTCTCGTAGGTTGCCATAGCGGCATTTGCCTTCTCCTGGGCCTTATCATGTCTTACCATCTCTGCGGCAGCCGCATTCGGCCCGCTAGTTGCTTTTTCTATTTCGTGTGCGGCAATACTAGCAGCAGCACTCGTTATGGCGAAGACAAATCCCATAAATATTATCGATGCCATGGCTTCGAAGGCGAGGTAGAGTCGCCCCTGTTACTCAACAGGCTTCCAATACCCTTTGTCCTTTAGGTATTTCTTAGCTGCAAGGCCACCAGATAGAACCGCTATCCACTTTACGAAGTTCAAAATACTAGATGAAGGATCGTTAGTCAAAGGCTCTTTGATTGCTTTTTTTCCAACCCAACCGATACCTGCCGCAAGTCCAGTCAATATAGTAGCTTCCTGTATTGTGTTCATAAGTTCGTTAACCATCTTGTTGGAACAACGTTTACATCGCCGATAATATGTCTCTACGGCGTGGCTTCAAATGCTATATCATGCCTTGAGTTTTTAGGTTACGACCTTTTGGGGTTTCTTTGGTAGCGGCAGCTGAGCTGTCTGTGGCTTCAGCGGAGCTGTGGTTAACTCGTTTCGTTTGTTTGTATTGCTTATACTGATAGTACAAACTCACAAATGCTATGCTTACCCCAATTACAGCAAGTGTGGTATAAGTTGATATCGAACTTGGCTTATCGGTATGACTGTCTACCTGTGCCTGCGTTGCCGCCACATTGGCGATATTTTCTTTCCTTCTTTGCGCTATGAGTTTGCCTGCAGCAACTCGTTTTGGATTTGGTGGGGGTTTTACTGGTTCTTTCGTGATGGGATCGTTTCGATCTTCGGAATGGGTATCAACTTCCATCTCGTTAAGAGTAATTACTTAGTAGTTGAGGTAACTTCAATACGTTTAAGATTCCTCAAGTACTTCATCAACTTCATCTTCGCTCAGCAATACTTGCGCCTCGGAGTCCTGTTTAGCGGACATAGAATGGTTAACAACGTGACAAAGGGCACTAGTTAGTGCTACAAGTGGACCTGCTTTGTAGGCCAATCGGCCAGCCAGGGCAGATATCTCGTTTCGGACTAAGTGGTCTTTCTGTAGATCTTTCAACAGCCTTCGTCGTTGTCGAGAATCTAGAGGCCTCACATATGCGACTACACGAGTTGCTAGACTTAGTGCTCTATCTACTAAGCAGTCATTTATTTGCTTTGCTAAGACGGCTTGGTATCTACGATATAGGCGTTCTATGTCTTTATCAGGTAACTTAGAAATGTCCCCAAGAGAAAAATTCTTCCCTAGATATTCTTTTGTCGTACCAGTCACGGCTAGAATAGAAAGAGCTTCCCTATGTTCGCCGATTTTTATGCTACTATCTTCATCGGTGGTAGCGCAGTGTACTGCATGGTAATTTTTGCAGGTAGCTCCGATGGCAGCTTTGCTGCCGCTACTGCGGTAGCCGCATTCGGCCCTTGGTGGAGGACCTGTCACATCTATTTTGCCGGATTCAGCTAGTATGTTCATTAATTCGTCATCCAAATCTTTATCCATCTTACTTCAACGTATTGTGACATACCATAGGTGAAGGTATCTCCAATACGGTTGAAAAAGGATGTCGCAAACAGAAACATATATGTGCAAACTTAGTCTCAAGTTCTGAAATGAATAGCTTCTTGTCATCTAAGGATATGCTAGCGCCGTAGTCATCGAATAGATCCTTTAATCCCGGTGCGCTTGCGATGCGAAATGCCACAATGATTGCGCAATTCTCGCGAAAGTTCTTGCATATACTTTTTTGTGTTTGCGATGAGGCCCAAATCGAAATACCAATGTGACGTGCAGAAAAGGCTAAATCGGATATCTTATTGGTCCTTCCCTTAACATCCTTGCTTGCCGCACAATCATCGAGGATAATAAGTGTATTCGTTCCTTCGAAAAAACATGCACAGTCGCCTAGGGTCGCATCAATGTCATTCTGACAAGGCGCTAGGACAATGAAACGAGGATCTCCCTTACCAACGCCTTTATAGGTTTTATTGTTAGCATAGGTGGGACAAATTAATACGATATATTCAAACTTAAAACGAAATGGACCTCTCAATTGATCAACTATGAACTGAGTCTTTCCGCAGTTTGTGGGGCCAATTATGAGTGCGTTAAAGGGAATTTGTTCTGTCAATGTGTCCATGTTAATGAGTACATTAATGATAAACATTTTGTAGCATTCCCTGTTCAATAGTTGCTTGTGCATCAGAAAGCACGAATATGTGCATGTTCACCTTACCTGAGCCTCCACTGCGATGAATCCTAAGGCGAATGGATGCTCCAGCATCTTGTTGGGCTAAACCATCTCCATGAACTATACTGGTTTGCGAGGTGCGACAATCGACGAGTGCGGCAAACTTGTTCTCAAAGAACTTCTTATGCGTCATGGATGTAGCGGCGGCAGCCTCTCCGAAACGCGGGACAAACCAATTCTTCGCTGACTTCCATAAATCCTTTGGTAGCATCCCAAAAGAATATAGAGCGTTAGGAATGCCATTGACGTGTACCTCGACCTTGGTGATTCCTGGATTTAAGAATTTCTCACTATCTCTAGTGCCTGCCACATGAGGATCCACAAATAGAAGAAGAATGCCATTGAGAGAGAGACGAAGTACGTTTATGCTTTCAGATACGAGTGTGTCGGTTCCTAGATCGATCGAGACGGTTTTGAAGTACTCATAATGGTTATACAGAAAGGCTTTACCGCTGGCGTAGGTACTATTGGCCTGCGACCCAAGATCGAGACTTTCGATGACTTCATATTCTAGTTCAATGTTCGATAGTTTGTACGTTCCTACTTTCGTACTGTCGGATCCGACTATGACGTCTATGGCCGGTGCCAGTGTCAAATGAAATGACATCTTATCTCGAATCGCATGTGGATAAAAGACGCCATGGGTTGTGATAACTTCATGATCAATAGGTATCTTATATACGCTACCGTATGCCGCTAGTGTCGCATTATCAGCCTCATTAGACGTAGATGCGTTACTGGCCTTTGAACGAAGTTTGTTCACATTAGCAGATTGAATGCCCCGCTCTACACTATTCTCTCGTTCTACATCAGATAGGTATAGATCGCTATATACCTGTAGTAGATCGGGTCGACTTAGATCTTCTAATCTAGTAGTTCCCATCCATACGACTCGCTTTGAGACTATGCAACGTCCAACATTGGTCACCAAATAGTTGTCGGCATGACCCCCGGATAGAGTGATATTGGCACTAAGGGCTAGACTACCAGGTACTAGAAGTCTATTTTCGCCTAACGTAGGAACATTAACAATTAAAGTTTCCCCCGGATTGGCTGATGAAGGAGTGAAAGTTACACGATGGAACACACGACTGGCTTTAAGAGATCTACCTTCTCTAGGAGAATAGTTAGGATGGAGCTTCGTTGATATCATGTTTGTTCCACAATTGAATATATCGCCAATACTAATATTATATCACATATCAAGTGTTCAATATGGAAGAAACTTTAGACTTCGATCCTATATCTGAAGAAGGTAGAGCAGATGTGAATGATCTTACTGCCGAAGAATGGGCGGAGATTAGACCTGATGATGGCGAGGCAGAAATGGATTGGTGGAATAGAGCTAAGCATAGCTTCAAAAATACGACGAAAAGCATACGCGATAGGTTATGGAAAAATCGTAGTAACTGGGGAACCAGTTCAGCTGAGTATATAGAATTAGTCAATCAAGGTGATGATGCGGAAACGCAGTTTACGGCAGGCAGTAGTACTGCGGAAACGCTATTTGAAAGACTGAAAAGACGGACTGAAAATGCACAGGACCAAATAACTATAAAGTTTCCAAAAGCAGATCTAACGAAGTTCACTGCTAGTTTGGATGACTATGATAGGGTCGTGATAAAACTCAATCGTAAAAATGCTGGATCATAGTTACTGTCGGATGCCGTAGACACTCCCAACGTATTACCGAAAACGCTTAAAAACGCTCTTGGACCTACTGCGGAAAAGGAGATTAGTATGAAAGAGGATATGGCCACCGAAAAAGATAAACAAAAGGCCAAGGAAATAAAAAAGATGGATTCATTAACTAAGGGAACTCCAGAATATGAAGTGGCAAAGAATATTAAAGTAGCAGCACTAGAGGATCAGAAACAGGAGATCGAGGAAGAAATAGAAGCCATCAAAGATCGTATGTCGTTACGAGACCGCATAAAAGCCATCTTCAAGAAACATGGATTTACGGTGATTGGAGTGTTAGCTGTCGCTGGTGCCGTAATTGGTACTGTCGTTAGTATATTGACAAAAGGCTTGGCTTCCGTTGCTAAGGGAGTTGGTGAGGCTTTGAAGGATCTTGGAAAAAAGTTGGCGGCTAACGTGCTACCTGCGGCGATAGGCGCTATTGCGAGTTTCATATTCCGTACAGCTGGAGAAGTTTTCGGCTTCCTTGCCAAGAATGCCTGGCTACTCATTGTAGCTGTGGTCATATTCCTAGTAGAGCAATATAAATCGTCGAAACGTCAGCGCTAACGAAATATCATCCATGAGGCTACGCCGGCCGCAATACCCACGATTGCTAAATTGGTTTCGTGATTCGTTGGCGATGCGCCGCGACTTTGTCGACTGTGTGGTATCGTATCAATCGTAGCGGTCGTATCAGTCGTGGCTCCGCTGTCTGTAGCAGGTTTATTCGTCTTTGGTTTCGAGCCTTCCATAGGGGCTGGTGGTGGAGATTTTTCGTTAAGATTGATGTCGTCGTTTATTCCTAAACTGATACCAGGTTTATTTGCCGTTCGTAGGCTGTTTACGTACGTAACGCCCTTAAAGATAATCATATAGCTAGGCATTAACAGACAATCCTTCGCAACTGCTAGATCTAGACGAGAACTAATATCCTTAATAGATTCTCGGTATTGGGCTAGAGTGTCTGAAGCCGATTCTATGATGGCATTTTCAAACATCGTATCGAATTTATTTTGGGCGGCTGAGGACTTCGATCCTACGATTGGTGAGCCGGTTGAAGCCTGGGATGATAAGACACAAAACAAATATACCATTATTGACGCATTAATTCGGACCATCCCGGCCTTTGTCAATCCTTTCCCATTCTGTGGAACGAACCAGTTGTAGTGCTTCTCATTCATATCATTTCGACGTGTGGTAAAGTCGATTTCATAAGCACCGAACTCTCTTCTGATCTTGTCATATATGACGTAATTCCATGGAACGTTGTTGAACTTATTGAATATGCTTTCCCTGGGGAGTGGGACTCCCAATTCAAACAGTACTCGCCTGATCGTATAGTATACATGAAATCGATAAAAACTCCGAATATTGTCGATGATTGGAGCATTGTCTGAAAGATGGTCGTCGAATGATACGCCACAGCCTGCCGTAGCACACCAAACGGCGAAACATAATTGGTGCTGCCAAAGTTTCATTGGTTCAACATCGAACCACTTATTCGTTTTTCCTATTCTATCGTTAGCATTAGCAATACTGTCTCGCAGGGCATAGCTCGGATCTTTATTTTTTATTTTATCACTAAGATCAAGTCCTAGCTCTTGAAAGATATGTCGCGGCTCATACGTAAATAGTCGATCTTTTGCTACGTAGATCCTTAGAGTTTGTACGATTGGGTATATGTCTTTAGCGACGTGTGCCCAGGAAACGGCTGGAACTGGATACTTAAAATCAGTCCTTCTGAATGGAAGTGGAAAACCCACAACTGTCACATGTTTTTGCGTTGTCACGCGTAACGCTTCGTGTAGATGATTTCTAACATCTACTGGTATGAGACCACTCATATTCCAATGCTGCCCACCATCGTAAAACATGATTCTAGTCTCGTATGTAGACTCATCATGTATGTCGGATGCCGTTGTCCTAGCTGAGAACTTATCGAAGTCCGCGTGAGGATAATTTTTCTTAAAGGCCGCTAAAGCCTTTGCATTGCGAGGTGCGATATAGTCACCCCAATCACCGTCGAAATGAACTCTCGCTTGGAGACTAGGCATGGTTTCTTATCCTTGGCGCCGGGCCAATCAATCCGTTCGATTCATCCACTTGACTAATCTGTTTGATATTGATACGTATTAAAGTTATGACATATGTTAATATCGTGAAGTAAAGAACGTACGTTAATATCATATCGAAGTAAACTTCAGGCTTTAATATGGTAATCTTAAATGTCACCACTACCTCGACTGATCATACGGTCTACTTTCAAGAACCTATTTACATCCATAATATTTCTCTAATCGCGGTCGCTTTTGAGAACGGTTGGTGGAACCTATCAGAGAAAGCTTCATTCACTTGGAATACCCCAGGTGAGATACGGATTCCTTATGAACTTAAGCCGGGGAATTACAATATAAACATCTTGATGGACGCCCTCAAACCCGCGGTTACTGCTGGTTTATTGGAATTCATAGACCACGATTATAGGAAGTTTTGGATTCTAAAAATTAAGAAACCAATCCTGTTCAGTAAGAATCTCTGCGATTCGTTTAATATCAAGGGTACTCCAGAAGGGGATAATGTGTCACTCAAAGTAGGAGAGTACAAACTGGTGGTACAACTTCTTCGCTATGTATATATCTATTGTGATGTGGTGGATCCTAGCTTCTCAATTCTTAATGGAAAGCAATCAAACGTACTGGCTATCTTTAATCTCGAGGGCTTTAGGTTTACAGAAAATACTTACAATAAATGGTTTCCCTGGCCCATACGAGCTCTAGGGACCAGACGAAACAGCCTTCGCCTGACACTTAGAGACGAAAAAGGAAATATTATAGACTTCCGTGGTCGACCTATACGATACGTATTGAAGATTGAGTAAGTTATGATATAACATAATGGCAAGCGATTCGATTCAACTACTTCCAACGGCACCAGGTATTTATCCGCCGCTGGCTAGCGGGGCTAGCGGAGATAATTTTCGGTTGCAAACAGTCCGAGATACTCTTTCAGATATCGAAACTCAAGAAAAACACTATGAAGGTGTGCGTAAGAAATACGCTCGCGCACAAGGAATTGTCCATGGTGTCGCTGTGGTAACAGGAGGTCTATCTGTATTATTATCGGGTTCAGGATTGGGAATAGCTTTAACTGGTTTTGGAATAGTGATTGGTTTACCATTAGGTGTTATTGGTGGCTTATGTGGATTAATTTCAGCATCTACGACCATTGGAGCTAAAAAATTAGGAATAAAAGTATCTAAACATGAGAAAACCACTATGTTGGCTAGAGCGAAAATTAATACGATTCGTGATCTAGTATCGAAGGCCTTGCGCGATGAAAACATATCTGACTCTGAATACAGTCTCATCCTCGCTGAAGCAGATAAATACGAGATTATGAGGTCTGAAATTCGCCGAGAGACTTCGGCTAATTTAAGCCGAATGAGTGAAAAAAGAGTGGAACAAATTCGAGGCGAAGTCAAGCAAAAAATGCTAGAAGAAATGAGGGCAAAATTGGGATAAAAATTGACATCTCATATGAGAAAAGTGAGCGTGGGCGATATTTACGCTTTTCTAAGCGGTTCGTATAAATTAACTTGTATGTCGAGTTCGTATGCAAATTTCGAGACATAGCGTAGGCGGCGCTAATTAACATACGACAATTGCTTAAAACATAAGTAGGTTATTTTTCGCCTACGTCACTGTCTAGCATGTATAGCCCTCGCGGTTCAACGCTGGACTGGAAGGAAAATGGAGGCCCTTTCAGTTCAGAGTTCGAATCCGTCTGGGGACTATACATGGTAGATCGGTTTGTGGGGGGTAAAAAGCCTCCAGCCCCCCACAAATCGTAGCGCGTCTGTCGATGTGGCAGAAGTTAAAGTAAGCCGAACTAATACAGTACAAACAGTGTCAATCCTGGGTCGGGTGCTTGGGTAGAGCTTACAGATACTAGAATAGAGTTCCAAGGAGTGCCGGTTGTGCCTCAACCAGTTAGGACCAAATACAGTAGACCGAATACAGTAGACCAAATACAGTGTACCAAATACAGTAGACCGAATACAGTAAGCCGGGCCCGGTAATAAGCAAAAACCTCTCTAGGAACGAAAAGGAGAAGTAAGGAAAAAGGAGAAAGTGGTTCCTAGAGAGGTTCTGGAGACGTCCAGTTTTGCTTTTGGTCTTTTTCTTTGTTTTGATTTTTTCTTCTTAGAACTAAAATCATATGGTCTAGTTCGAATTTTTTCTATCTATATCGTGACCAGAAATGGGAAAGAAGTGCTTTTTATAGCGAGCGGGGTGCCTATTTTACCGGCATCGAATAGTGTATAATAAATGCATGGTTAAATAGGAAATGAGTCGTTAATTTTTTGGTTGAGTGATCGCACGCGTCGGAATTATTTTAAATAACATCACGAAAGTCTATCACCAGAAAGTTTCTCACGCGTCGAAAAAAAAAAAAAAAAGAATGAAGAGAGGTGGTATACACAGTTTCTCTTCATTCTTTTTTTCTTTTTTCTTTATTATAATCTACTGGACTATCTTAAGGTTCTTAAAGTTCTCCAATTCGATCGAATACGCAACAGCTCCTGTAGTACTTCTAAGAACTGCCGCTTTGCTGCCTTTTTCTTCCTAGATAGTTCTACGCGTAGAGACCCCGAGCCGCACCCAACACAAGTATAGAAAGTGCTCTGAGTTCCCTTTCCGCACCCGCGACAAGGTCTTGGAATAGGCCTTCCCTGCCTTATTTTATATAAATGGATCTTACAGTACGTACCTATGCACGACTTGTCACACAAGGCTTGCTCTCCGATCTTTAGCCAACTGCATAAATTCTCACCGCGCATGGTACCTCAGGTATACATTAGATATACATACCTCTAATTGAAAAATATTATGTCATCGCAAATTTTCTGGGGGGGGGGGGGGGGTGGGGCCATCCGTAGGGTTAGCGGGGGCTACCAAAAAGGTGTTGCGCCAGTCCCCCCATTTTCTATACTACTGGGTATGTACCGCCCTGGTCATCAAATGTGTACCCCGTTTAAGAGTAGTTTCGTGTTAATTTTGATACCCCGTTTTAGAGTTTGATTAATTTTGATACCCCGTTTTAGAGTTTGCCGGTATTGTCCCAAGACGGATTGAATGTAATACGTAACACGCGTTGCGCTGCTTGACAGAGTCTGCCGGATCAACACCTTCAACATCTTCAACTTCTAAATGAACCACACACAAACTGATCTTCAAAAAAATATACTTTAATTCAACAACGAAGTGTGCTGGTGTGAACTGAATTAGAATCATTTATTGCAATGTAACTTCCTTTGAAACATTTTAGCTTCTCTGAATAAATATCATACCCCGTTTCAGAGTGCATTCCAGGCATTTTTAAGTCTGAGGTCTAAAAATTGATACCTGGCAAATTCTGCACTTAAATATTTCAGCTGGGAATATATTCAAAAAAATATTTTTGCTGCTGGCAAATTCTGCACTTAAATATTTCAGCTGGGAAATTTAGAAATTCTTCATGAACTTTAGGCTGGCTGGCGCTGCAGAACAGCTGTTCGTCTGCCAGCTGAAAAACAATTCCCTTAAATATGTTTAAATACATCTGATTTGTTATAAAAATATCAGAATCACTGGTTTGTTTTTATGAAGTTTTACCGTTGGGTGTTCCTGATCGCTTAACCAGTGACTTGGAGCAAGTCTAGCCCACCCGTAAGAGGCCTCGTTCAACTTTACTAAATTTATGCTTGGTTGAAACGTCGAATTTCTGCCATTTTGAATTCAATTCAATAGACCAGTTCGCGGTTAATTCCGACTTTTTGAAAGTATATTCGGAAATAATTTTGCACATGGCGCGAAATACAGTGTTTATATGAGAATCCGATGCCAAATAAAATACGTAAAATATTCTTCAGATACAAATTTACGATACCAGATAAAAGATTAACTGATCGAAATTTGAGGGATGTAGCTGTGCTGGGAAGCGTGCAATTTTTTTTTCAGTTTTCCATACATTGTCTGTAAATTTTCCCGCGGACTTTCACTCGTTTTAACAGACAATTACTTGTCACGCACAAAGGTTTCAATACGAGCCTCCGTGCTAAATTAAATTAATTATTTTCTCTGTGAAAAGAATTGAAACCTTTGTGCGTGACAAGTAAAGCATATCGCGGAAGTGGGCAATTATCACAAGCAACGGTTAAGGCCTGGTTCATTTAAAGGAAAATATATTTATAGTAAATAAATGTTTCTAACAGGAACAACAGTTTAAACAAAATCTAATCACACCATAATCCCTTAAATTGTCGTACACGTGATCGATGACGTCATAATTGGAGAACCTCATTTAATCACGTGATCTATTTTGCATATTTTCGCCATAATAACTCGTTAACGAAATATTATAGTCATCGTTTCTAATATTTAATCTTAACCACACACTCATTACCCTTACTGTTTCTGTTAAACTCGGAGCCGCGTTTCTGATTTACTGATTTCCTGGTCTAAGTCACGTGACAGACCACTTTTTGCTGCACACAAACCACTTAAGGGAGTCAAGAATGACTATATCTCTTATCGTGAGGAACTTGGCGCATTTTGCTGCACACAAACCACTTAAGGGGTCAAGAATGATTATATATCTTATCGTGAGGAACTTGGCGCCAAACCACTTAAGGGAGTCAAGAATGATTATATCTCTTATCGTGAGGCACTTGGCGCATTTTGCTGCACACAAACCACTTAAGGGAGTCAAGAATGATTATATCTCTTATCGTGAGGAACTTGGCGCATTTTGCTGCACACAAACCACTTAAGGGAGTCAAGAATGATTATATCTCTTATCGTGAGGAACTTGGCGCATTTTGCTGCACACAAACCACTTAAGGGAGTCAAGAATGACTATATCTCTTATCGTGAAGAACTTGGCGCATTTTGCTGCACACAAACCACTTAAGGGAGTCAAGAATGACTATATCTCTTATCGTGAGGAACTTGGCGCATTTTGCTGCACACAAACCACTTAAGGGAGTCAAGAATGACTATATCTCTTATCGTGAGGAACTTGGCGCATTTTGCTGCACACAAACCACTTAAGAGAGTCAAGAATGAATATATCTCTTATCGTGAAGAACTTGGCGCATTTTGCTGCACACAAACCACTTAAGGGAGTCAAGAATGACTATATCTCTTATCGTGAGGAACTTGGCGCATTTTGCTGCACACAAACCACTTAAGGGAGTCAAGAATGATTATATCTTTTATCGTGAAGAACTTGGCGCATTTTGCTGCACAAAAACTACTTAAGGGAGTCAAGAATGATTATATCTCTTATCGTGAGGAACTTGGCGCATTTTGCTGCACACAAACCATTAGGACAAAATAAATGCTATCAAGATTATAAGTAACGACGGTATGAAGGTATGTATATATGTATATGTATATGTATATTAAAATATATATCGATATTGTGAGAAACAAAATCATCTTTTAATAGTTAGTGCTTTTAGATTGGACATTATAGCAAGCGTATCAATATAGGCGTCTTCTGTTTTGAGAATGTCAAAAAGAGCTTTTTTCAGCTTTCGTCTAAATTCTTTTTTGGGAATTTTTTTTAAGGCAGCAGGGTATCTCATTCCACAGTTTGGCTCCGAATCTTGAAAGGGATTGTTTTTGTATTTCAGTTCTTGAATTTTTAATATAATAATTATTGGATACAGAAGACCTTGTGTTATACAAATGGATACTTGATGTAGTTTCAAATAGATTTAACATATTTATCGGAACTGAATTATTATTTATGTCGTACATTAAATTAGATATTGATTCATAGTATAGGAAATTTACTGGTAATATGTTAGCATCAATAAATAGTGGGATGGCGTGGTCATTACGATCAGCAAAATACATAAATCGGAGCACTCGTTTTTGCAGAATTTGGAGTTTGTTCAGAGAGGACTTACAAGCTTGGCCCCAAGCTGTAATTCCATAAGTCAGGTAAGGAACAATTAAAGACCTATAAATATTGTGTAAAATATGCAAGGGAACGAAATGTCTTAATTTTGCAATTAGGCCTATTGTTTTGCGAATTTTTGTGGCTACATGGTCAATATGATACTTCCAAGATAAATTACTGTCAATTAAGACACCAAGATATTTTACATAGTTTTTGTGGTCTAAGAGAACACTTTTATTCAAATCATTATCGAATATTGCAATCTTTGGTTGATAGGTAAGTTGTTTTTGATAGGGATGAAATATGACAAAATTTGATTTTTTAATATTGAGAGTTAGTTTATTTGATGTTAGACAATCATAAAGTTTATGTAGTTCTGTGTTTACAACTGTTTCTAGTGTCCTAAGACTTTTATCTGCATAAAGTATATTTGTGTCGTCTGCAAAAAGATAAAAGTTAAGTTTATCAGAACAGTTGTGAATGTCGTTGACGTATAGTAAGAAGAGCAGTGGGCCCAGGACAGAGCCTTGAGGAACACCACATGTGGTTATAGTTTTGGAAGATATGTATGGACCAATTTGTGTTGTTTGGACTCGTTCTTGTAGATAGGATGTAAACCATTTATTAATTATTCCGCGAAAACCATAATGGTTTAATTTACTTAAAAGGATATTGTGATTTACTGTATCGAATGCCTTTTTAAGGTCTATAAATACTCCACAGGAAAATAAGCGTTTGTCCATGTTAGTCTGAATTGCATTGATTATGTCAAGAATCGCGTGTTGCGTTGAGTGTCCTTTACGAAAACCATATTGTGAAGTAGATAAAATGTTCTTATCATCTATGAAAGATTTCATTCTACTATACATCAGCTTTTCAAATATTCTATTAAAATTTGATAATAAAGAAATCGGTCTATAGTTATTTGAATCGGTCTCGTCATCTGCTTTATAAATTGGAACAATTTTTGACATTTTGAATTTGGAAGGACATGCTCCTAGTTCGATAGATTTGTTAAAAATGTTGGATAACACATCATCTAGAATATTGCTTGCACATTTCAGTATGTGTGTGGGACAGGAGTATAGACCATGATAATTATTATTTGGTAGGGACAAGATTTCCAGTTTAACTTCTTCTGATGTAATGGGTTCAAATAGAAAAGAGCTATCAGGGGATTTTGTTTTGTTAAAATAGTCTAGGTAATTTCTCTGCGCTAATGGTAACTTGCTTGCTAATTTAATACCGACAGATGCAAAATGTTCGTTTAAAATGTTCGGTATTTGCACAGGGTCTCTGGTGATTCTGTTACTGTTATTAAAATCCTTAATAACACTAATATTCCTATGGTTCTTTGATTTTCGGTTTAGTAAATTATTTATTCCTTCCCATGTTTTTTTCATATTAGTAAGGTTAGCATTAAAAAAATCGTGAAAATATTGTTTTTTACTTATTCGTGTTAGCTTACAAATTCTATTTCTGTAAAGTTTGTAACTGGCGTCATCACCAGATGCATATAGTTTGTTTTTAACTTTAATTGAAGCACGTAAACCTTTACTAACCCAGGGTTTTGCAAGCTGCTTTACTTTGCGTTTTGATATTGTTTTCATGGGGGCATGTTTGTTAACAAATTTATTGAACTTATTATAAAAACAAGAAAACAATTTATCTACATCATTGCCTTCATTCGCGAGGATTTCTGTCCAGTCGACTTGGGAAAGATCATCATTTAAACGATCGGGAGAAAACTTCGAGAAGTCACGTATTTTTGTTCTGTCTATAACTGGTTTATCCCTTGATGCTTTCGTTATGCAAAATTGAGAGAAATGGTCGCTTATATCAGATATAATGTTTCCACTGGCCAGGATTTGCTCAGGATTGTTGACGAAAATGTTGTCAATAAGAGTTGCTAATGTGTTACGAACACGAGTTGGTTTGTCAACTGTGGGAATGAGATAACAACTCTGCAGCGATAATAAAAAATCGGGGCTAAAATTAGAAGTCTCACATTTTAGAAGGTCTATATTGAAATCGCCCATTATATAAATACATTTCCCAGTAGAAGTAAAATTTTCAATTGTTTCTTCGAAGTATGATTGGAAGCGTTCTGGGGAATTGTGTTGTCTGTAAATGATGCCGCAAATTATATTTTTCTTCTGAACAATCTTCTGATTATATCTCTTATCGTGAAGAACTTGGCGCATTTTGCTGCACACAAACCACTTAGGGAGTCAAGAATGATCATATCTCTTATCGTGAGGAACTTGGCACATTTACCGTACTCTGCTGTGCCCAAATAAGGAAAACCGTTTTTACCCAAAATTTGATCCCTGAACCAGGCCTTAAGAGCGGATGTCAGGAAAAACCAGATAAATTTAAAACTTCGCGGCAAGGGTCGAAAATACGATTTCTTTCATATTTCAGAGTGAGATAGCCGAAGGTAAAACCTAAAGCACTGTACACTTATTTTAGGGAAAATATGTTTTTATTTCGAAGAAAATGCAATTAACTAAATTCAGTCGAAATGACTATTTGACAATTAAGAATGAAAAGTCCGAAGACTATACAGCAAAGCTGATAGACAACGTAAAATTCTAACACAAAGCACTACGGTTAGCTAGGCCTGACACGAAAAGTGCTCGGACTACCCTTCCAAAATGTGCATGCATGCGGCATGCATGCCGCATGTATGTGGCATGCATGTACCCAAATTTGCATGTATGCACGCATACATGCAACTCATTTGCATGCATGCGCCTGCATGTATTGTGCATGCATGCATGTACCCTGCATACATGCAATCACAAAGTGCATGTATGCATCACATGTGCATGCATGCATATACACTGTATGCATGCAATCACAAAGTGGATGCATGCATTACATATGTATGCATACATGTGCATGCATGCATATACACCGTATGCATGCAATCACAAAGTGCAGGCATGCATCACATGTGCATGCTTGCACTTTTACAGTACATGCATGCGGCCAACCAGTGCATGCATGAAGCCTTCATTCCTAAGTTCTCACAATCCGAGAGACTTAAATGAATTACAATCAATATATTATTTACTATACTGTAAATGCTATATTAACCGCCCAGCACCTAATAAGCGCCTCTTCTCTGCTAAGTAATGATCAGACTGAATAACAAATAGGCAAGGAACATTATAGGCTAACTAACTTTGATATACACTGTGAAAACTGACTGGTTGGAATAACGAAATTAAATGATTATAACCATTTCATATTGGTCATACTAACCAATTTAAAAATGGTAAAAAATGAAATTGGTAAAAATGGCAATATAGAACCTTGTTGTAGCAACCAACTAAAATGGTTATATCCATAACCTACCAATTATAAAATGGTCGAGAAAATGTTATCATTAAAAATGGTTAAATTACATTATTAAGTTTTTGATTAAATTTTCCTTTACATTGGTTGTGCGAAACTACCATTTCAATATTGGATTAGTACATACACTGTTATTTTCAGGGAGTTATTTTCACTAAAATAACTCTAGAGAGTGGAAAAAAAAAAATTCAGTTATATTTACTCAGGAGCCCATTTTGTTCGTTTAAATCCCAAATGCATGTAAATTGCTTAAGCATTAATAAATCAAAAATACTACTATAGTACAAAATACTGAAAAGATCAATCGATCCATTCCGTAGTTGTTCTCCTGATACACGAGTAGAGACTGGTAACTACAGTACTGTAAATCGGTCAGCGGCAACGCTATGACGCATGCTCACGAGCACGTGTATATAGGGTTTCGGCTGTTGAACGAACTTCAAGTTCAACGGTTCCCCGGCGAAGCAGTTTCTGAGCGGTCTTAATTTCCTACAACTTCAATGGATTTACAGCAGGTTAGCTAGTTTAAGAGTTTTGGAACCAAGCTAAGAACTCACCAGGACGTCGTTTGGACCCTAAATGGCTATTTCTGGGCTGGTATATTTGGAGGAAATCGAAACGCTAAACACAGTTCGAACATGACGGTAAGCCTTGCACAGTTTAAAGTAATGGTTCCCCGGGAGTGGTCCAAAGTAATTCCTAATTTACCTTCAAGTAGATATGTTGATTAGTAGTTCCCTTAATAATACTTACAAAAAGTAAATGACTATTTCACGGTCGAACTAACTATGCAAAAACAATGTATATGCACGTGGCCCAGGTTCTAACTACGACCTAGCAAAGTGAAAACTTGAAGTCTCATTACAACTTAAATACACATCAGCGACTCGAATTAACCATCTAGTTACAATCTTATGATATTGCGTTGTGTTTGTTCATTGAACAAGTTAATTCTGTAAAATATCTTGGTAAAATATTCTGAACCAATAGACCAATCCAAGGTAATTTCCACCATCTTGTAGGGGGTGCAAACATGGCGCGAAATACAGTGTTTGTATGGGAATCCGATGCCAAATAATTTCCGTAAAATCGGATTTATGAAATATTCTTCAGATACAAACTTAAGATACCAGGTAAGAGATTAACTGATCGAAATTTGAGGGATGTAGCTATGCCTGGAAACGAGCAATCTAGTTTTTAGTTTCGAATTCCCATACATTTGTCAATAAAGTTTCCCGCGTTGTTACAGACAAATGTATGGGAAACTAAAAACACGATTGCATGCTTACCAACACAGCTACATCCCTCAAATTTCGATCAGTTAATCTTTTTTCTGGTATCTTAAGTTTGTATCTGAAGAATATTTCATAAATCCGATTTTACGGAAATTATTTGGCATCGGATTCCCATACAAACACTGTATTTCGCGCCATGTTTGCACCCCCTACAAGATGGTGGAAATTACCTTGGATTGGTCTATTTTCAAACATCTTAAAGCCTTGGAGACAAATCACAAATATATCTACACATATTGGATAAAAACTATTGAAACTTTGCACATATGTGTTACTATGGCAAATACACATCGTTGTGCAAATTATGATGTTGCCATGGAAACACTCTGGCCCCAGGCTTCCACTAGAAATATCACAAACTTCCCTAATTTCTTCTTTGTCAAACACATTTCTATTGGTGTGGGTCCAAAATAAGATTTGGAACAATGTAGGCATTGTATGTGAATAGTTTAAGGAACTTATTTTTTGTAACAAGGAAAGAAATTGGAATTTTATGTTCAAGGTGAAAGGTGTGTGGGGCCATGAGAGTTTCCATGGGAACACCATAATTTACACAATGATGTGTACTTTTCAATTTAATTCATTTATATATATTAGAATTTGTAGGGGCATCCTCTCGATTAGTTCTAGGCTATTGGGATGTCCCGTACTCTTTGTATCTTATCTTGGTTTAGTCTATCAAAAAGTTGTATTATTGTAACTATTTCTCCTTTTTCCCCTTTCTATTTGTAATACCTTGTAATTAATCTGATACATTGAGTTAAATTGAACAAACCTGAAACTTGACCTTTGAGTATATTTTGAAGTTAACAAGGTCGTTTCTAAGCGAGTAAATAACTATAAACCTTAGGCATAGACCACTACTAGTAGTGAACCTCGTGTCTCAGCTCTACCCAGAAGTCCTCGTAGGCACCAATATGCTAATTATGTGATAACTGTTAGAATTCGATCTTCTGGTAAGCTACAAAATAGACATGCTTAATATTGCCTGATTGCTACATTTGTCTATAGGTTGTTTGCCAGTAATTATTTATTTATTTAGGGTAATATTTATCTTCAGGCCATTTCATGACTAAAAAACCAGAGAGTAATCCTTAGAATTTAGACTTTTGTTTTAATTTCTTAATTAACAAAATAACATTAGATACTTTCTTTTTTAGATATCATTTCTTTGTTATAGTGGGTGCTTCCAATGAGTACACAAACACCTTGAAAATCAAATACAATTTCATTATTTCCCAAAATAATTTAAATTAAGTAATAGAACACTGCTAACAGTACACTGCTAACAGTACTGTTGTACTCTTTCGTTTTCAGAATACATGTATGCCAGAAAAGCAAATATAGCACAGGACTGTCAGGTATACATGTATAGTATGCAACAAGTTTGCTGGTTGGCTGAGTACACATGGGATCATTAAAAAAAGTAATTGTGCAGGTAATTGGAAGGTATGATTTCTTACAATAAGATATGCTTACAACAATTTCTGGAATATTAATGCTAGGTATCTGTACAATGTATGAGCAGGGTGATTTTAAATAAACGCCAAGGACATTTATTTGAGACCCTGATTTTTATTGAAGACCTGGCCTGGAAGTGATTGTGTCAATACATGTCCCAATTTACAAGTACTTGGTACACTAGTTTAATTTAGACTGTTCCATTCTACCGATTTTTCAGCACTTGGTCACATTCTATCAACTAACTAGCTGTAGCCTGGTTATAGGTGGCCCACCCTTAGATGCTTGCACAGGAATACGTGACCCCCTCTCTGCATTTATAGAAGTTGAGGTCTCATTCACTAGTTAGCCCCAGAATATTTAGCCTGCTATGCAGACGTATTTTTTCACTGTCATAAATTCGAAGAAAAAAGTAACGTCTGCTTACCCGAGCGCTTAATTAGTTTCCAATATGCACACCTCATTGTGTTATTGACCAATCAGACTTTACCTTCCATATCCTGGAAAGTAATGTAATGTTGCATTTAAAAGAATTCAGACAATACATTTGCCATCGACTAATCATAGGAGAGTGTTCACTGGCGCGCCAATTCACTAAAATTCTAACAATGGCTTTGATTGGGCAGAAAAATAAAACAAACGTGCTGACGTCGTGTTTGCATATTGGAAACTAATTAAGCGCTCGGGTAAGCAGACGTTACTTTTTTCTTCGAATTTATGAGAGTAAAAAAATACGTCTGCATAGCAGGCTACAGAATATTATGCCGCTAGAGATTTGTTTACATCGTTAATGGTTATTTTATGTTTGCATAACTGGACACATCAATACAAAAGCATTGTTTACTGAAAATCCGATTAGCTGATGAAGAAGGTATTTTTCTTAATTGGGGACAAACTTGTGTCCTTTTGATTGCTTGATAAACACTTGCACAACTTTGTTACTCAGGAGGCCAAAGGCCTTGCACAAGTAATAACTTAAGTCAAACAAGTTGCTTCTGTCCATGTTGTTTGATATTTGACACTAACCCGGTTTTCCCATGAGATACATGTAGAATGCACATTACAATGTATTCCACTCTTTTGTCAAACATGTTTGGCCTCTGAGTCTATATTATTAACAACTAATCGCATGGGTCCTCGTAAACGTAATGATTAATTTCACTTGTGTCTTCAAAGTTGATAAAATTGCTCACGTTCTGGTGAGAAGCCATATCAATGTCAGCAGTATGGCAAGTGTTTTAACAGTAAGAATAGCTCGTGACACCTACAACTAGTCTTTCTTAATTTTAGCAACCTTTAGTAGAGCAGTTTTCACTTGACTATCCTATAACCAAACGCACAGTAATCACACCAATTCTGCTTAGAATGTATGCAAGTTAAATGCAAAGTAATCGTCGATTACTTTGGACAGTTTAAGAGAACGCCGCTCTATAAATATTTATGCATTTTTTATATCGTTCAAACATTTTGTCTCCATTTTTTGTTTCATTTTCAAAACTGTGTTGATACATTCTCAGCGATTTAAAATTAATTTATCAACCAAAATTACTTGAAATATGTTGGTTAAAATAGCTTCCAAAATAATTTGTAGTTAGTATTTGTTTGTGTATTAACTAGAATTTAATTAAACGTGTCTGTTATTGTAACCAATAAACGAGTGTGAGTTGGTTCCTACCTAAATTATTTTTATTCAAGCAATATTATGAAGCGAAATCTTGTGATTAATGAATCTATTTAGTGCATGCATACACCCTGCTGATGCCATGCATCAGTGCAGATGTGCCATAATTCTCATACATGCACCCTGCTGCATGTATGCACATGCATGCAGCCAGTGCTTGCTTGATGCATGCAATGCATGCACAGGGGCCAATTTTCATGCACGCAACCTCCTGCATGTATGCACATGCATGACCTCCTGCATGCATGCACATGCATGCAGGCAGTGCATGCATAATGCATGCAATGCATGCACAGGGGCCAATTTTCATGCACGCAACCTCCTGCATGTATGCACATGCATGACCTCCTGCATGCATGCACATGCATGCATCCAGTGCATGCATGATGCATGCAATGTATGCACAGGGGCCAATTTTCATGCACGCAACCTCCTGCATGTATGCACATGCATGACCTCCTGCATGCATGCACATGCATGCATCCAGTGCATGCATGATGCATGCAATGTATGCACAGGGGCCAATTTTCATGCACGCAACCTCCTGCATGTATGCACAAGCATGACCTCCTGCATGCATGCACATGCCTGCAGCCAGTGCATGCATGATGCATTCATGATGCATGCAATGCATGCAGAGGGGCCAATTTTCATGCATCATGCATGCATGCGTGCATGCATGCGGTATGCATGTATGCATGCATGCCACATGCATGCATATATGCCTGCGTGCGTGCATGCCGCATGCATGCACATTTTGGAAGGGTAGATTGCAGCCATAGACAGCTGTTTCGTTCTATTTCGTTCAGTTCTATTTTCGAGTAGAGTGGTGACTTTTCAAATATTAGGGCTAGTGTTCATTTTCTACATCTTGCGGGAGGCTGAAATTTATAACGAAGCGTAATTTCCACTCGTTTTCTTTTCGATCACTGGGGTCGGCTTTCTCGAATTCTCACTACGTGTATGTCATGAAATGACCGAGTGAAAATACCGACGCTAGCCATGGCCTACAACAACAGGAATCGGGCTATGTACTGCTATATTTGATGCCATTACTCTTAACAAAAACGAATATTACACAAGAAGATGCTACCAAGAGCCTTCAGATCAAAGAACTGATGAGGGATCGTGTCAAGTTTACAACACCATTTAACGATGGAGTCGTAACTATATAAGCTTAGATCGTAAATTGGGCCATTTACTATATATTTTAAGCCATTACTTTTAAAAGGCAAGAATAAACACTACACTACTACAAGATGGTAATAAAAGTTTATATATTTGTTTACTTACATATGTCCATTATTAGTGGTCCACGTGCGTTCAGGAGCGCCAGTTATCCTGTCGTAAAATGTCCCTCGAAAGTCCGTAAAACGTTTGTCAGCCCTAGAAAAACTCAACATCTTAGCATTTCAGTCGAAGAAACATTTGGTTTTAGCAAAATAACAGCTACAAATGGCCCAAAACACTTTCGTATTTGCGAAATCTATCAGTGTCCAGTTCCCCACTCCACAAAGTTTGCCCTGTTCACGTGCACAGTGCTTTCGGATTGGTTGACGGCGGAATAGCTCGACACAAAATATATTAAAACATAGGCACCCAATGGTGAACTCGTGGATGTAGTGACGAAGTCAGTAGTGGATTGCTAAGAAAAGCCTTCATCTGAAAAGTATACAACACTGGTCCATTATGCTTGGAATGAACAGGAGCCATGTAATCTGTAACTTTGTTGTTAGTAGTGAAGTTCATATTGCCATTTCACTTTCATGCTATTTGGTGTAACAATGAGATGTACTTTTGATGATGTGACAACTTTCAGGATTGGTAATGAAAGTTAAATGTACCTAGATATCATCCAAACTTCAGAGCTGAAATAAAGCTTGCGCGCTCTTCAGAACAAATGAGATGACTGATCCATTTTAAAAACTGGTTGCAGTTTTTAAACAAGTCTGCGAAAAAGTTGAGCAGATTTATATTTGAAATCAATGGACAAAATATCGAAACCTCTACCACTTATAGATATCTGGGTCTAACTTTTAGTGCCTGTGGTTCGTTTTCTGTAGCCAAACAAGATCTGAAAAAAACTGCTATGAAAACTCTATACAAGATAAGAAAAGAAATGGGGGTAAATTTTAGATTTAACGTTGAAATCTCCCTAAAACTATTTGACTCACTAATAAAACCCATTCTTCTTTACGGGAAGCGACGTCTGGGGAATTGATAAAATTCTACCAGACAGTCGTAACCCGATAGAACTAGTGCAAAGTAAGTTTTGTAAACAGCTGTTAGGAGTTAGTAGGAGCGCCTCAAACTTAGCATGCAAATGCGAACTCGGGAAGTTTAGCTTAAAATCCGATTGCCAAACTAATAGCATAAAATTCTGGGTAAGGCTTCTCGCTCTTGACAATAACTCGCTGCTCTCAAAAGCTTATAAGGAAATGAAAAGTACAAATGATAATGATACTTGGACACAAAAAATATGTAATATTTTATATAAGTACGGTTTTGGTGAAATTTGTATGCTCGTCAACTCAAATCCTGAACTGAAGGTATTTCCAAAGGTATTTCTCAACAGGGCCAGAGATATTGAAAGACAAGAATGCCTCTCTAGCTTGTTTAACGACAATAGAAATAACTCTAATCAGCAAAGTTCATAATTTATGGCAGCGCACGCAAGCTCAAGGATTTCAGAGAGGTTTCACTGACCATAAATGGCTCTGCTCTTGACCGAACTGACTCTTTTAAATATTTAGGAGTGACAGTCAGTCAGAACATGAGTTGGTCAGAACACGTGGATAGAGTCAGTAATAAAGTCAATCAACGTCTTGGCATCATCCGCCGGGTAAAGCATTTGCTGCCCTTGCATGCGCGGCTAACTCTCTATAAATCTCTTGTCCTTCCCTTACTTGACTATGCCGATATCGTCTGGGGAGATAAGAATAATACCGTCCTCATGGATCACCTTCAAGTTCTTCAGAATAATGCTGCTCGACTTACGCTCGACTTTCCCTCAAGCTCTTCTGCATCTCAAGTACTCGAACTATTAAACTGGAAACCACTGTACATTCTACAGCGCTATCATCGCTGTATTACTATCTTCAAATGCTTAAATAGCATGGTGGACTTCAACTTTAAATTAAAGAAGAATCATGACTTTCATACATATAATACACGCCGTCAGCACAATCTACATTTAACATTCGCACGTAGGAATTGGGGACAGCAGAAGTTTACCTACCATGCACTATTAGACTGGAACTCTGAAGTTATACAATCAACTACATTATCAATTTTTAAATCTTACTGGCACATAACTTAATTTCATAATAATCCTTGTTCTATTTCTATTTTATTTCAACCATTTATCTTTCCTGTTTTCCATCACAAATCACAAATTGTGAGTGGAGCTTTCCTGTCAAAATATTATTATTATTATTATTATTATTATAAAACAAATTAAGAACCTTCCGTACCTTCAAAACAGAGGTCGCGCTAGAGGATTATCTCTTACAAATAAAGAACATAAAACACCGAATCTCACTAACTAAGTTAAGAATAAGCAATCATAATTTAATGATTGGAAAGGGGAGATATGTTCGCCCTTATATCCCCCCCTCCAGAAGAGAGGTGGTGCTCTTTTTGTACCATTGAAAAAGAAGATGAAAAACATTTTCTCACCAATTGTAGATTTTACACCGACCTAAAAAGACAATTGACTAAAGATCTGAGAGAACAGAACAACCTCCAATTTCAACACCTAACTGCTGACAAACAATTTAGGCTACTTATAAATCCACCAATAAAATTAATGAAAACTATTTCGAAATATATTTATGATTGCTTCCAAAAGAGAAAAAAGGCACTGCCTTAGATAGCTAGCTTTCCGTTTTTTATCCAGTCTGTTATTATTGGACTCCCACTCATGTAAAAGTCTTTTTACAAAGTGACAATAAACAATCGCTGTCTGTCTGTCTGTCTGGCCCGTTTCTCAGTGGTCAGACTATCGATTGAGCACTCTAGGTATTTATTTTATAATCTTTCGTTTTCCGAGGTGCTAAAAATAGGCATTAACAAATCAAACTTTTGGGCCGTTTATAAAAACGGTAATTAACATCATAATATCATATGCTAGGCTAGGTAGCAACTTTTATGATTCTCTGTCCCACCAATAATATTATCACAGCTCTGTTTGGTTTCTCATTGTTTAAAATAACCTAACTGAACACGGACGTCTTCTTTTGGCGATTGTTTTATAGTTCAACAATATACCGGCATCCAGTGAAAGAGCATAAACTGACCGCGTATTTGTGATTGTGTGTTGAGAATGGGGATGGGGGATGGGGGATTTTATGTTCAACTTTCACAATGGATTATTACCTTCTGCTTTTGATAACTTCTTCACTTATGTAAAAAACGTTCATAGTTATAATACTAGATCTGCAGCAAATCAATCATATTACTTACCTAGAGCAAGAACCAATTATGGTCTTTTCAATATTAGATTCAAAGGACCAAAAATTTGGAACTCAATTGGTGAACATGAATTTGAAAAAGGAATTTATAAGTAAATATTAGCTTAAGTTATTTTCTTGTGTTTATTTACCGTATATACCTCCAGGCTTATACTGCATGCTTTATACTATGATTTATTTGCTGTTTAGTTTCTCTTACATACATTATAATGTTAGGTTGTGTGTGTATTTGTGTGCATTGTGTGTGCGTGTGTGACTCCGACCTTGTATTTTATATTTCTTCCTTTAAATCTGGCTTCCTGGTTCCTTAACCCTATATGGTTATTTCAGGAAGCCAGCACCCCCCTTAGTATTTATATTTCTTCTTATTTATTGTATTAATTTTAGTCATAAGGGTAAATAAAAAATTGTTGTTGTTGTTGTTGTTGTTGGGGCATTGAGGAGGGCGGGGAAGGGGAAAATGAAAATGTTACAGCAGTTTCGGGGGATCAGACATTTTACAACACCTCGCAGTTTCTCGTTTAATGTTCTGATTGGCTTATTACCATTGAAAATAAGAGGACATACTACGGATTGCATCATCGCTCGCTCAAGAATCAATTTCCACTCAACATGTTCCTCATTTTCAAGAAGCTCTGCTGCTAGACTATTTCTTGTTTGTTGTTGCAAAACAGATTACGATAGTTTACGGTGGTATGACTTCTTATTGACCATGTTTTCGTCATCTCATGGTCAAAATTGTTCAGTGTGGATTCAAAACAATCAGGGGAGCTGGGGTGGCGCCTTGCCTCTCAACACTGTGGACAGGGTTCGAGCCCCATCACATGTTGAGTTTGTTGGTATCTCACCCTTGCACCGTGGGTTTTGCTCCGGGTTCTCCGATTTTCCTCCCTCCACAAAAGTCAATACGCTAAATTTCAATTCGATCTGTGGTTTAGCAGAGTCCTGACTTTCATCAGCCCTTGTGGTTGCAGGAGCGAATCCAGGAGTGGTGAAGGGGGTGGCTAGCCACCCCCCATTTGGAATGAAAAAAATATTTCTCTAAAGCTGGAGTTTTATTCTATCTTCAAGCATGTCCCTGATGCAGATCATTATCAAGGCTGCATGCTGCCTCCATAGTCTCAACTTAGTTATTGCCATGCATGCCAAATCTCATCCATCCTCGGAGACCCAGGGGCAGTTACTGAACGAAAACGGCCCGTCGTTCACTAACTGTCCCTGGTCTCCGAGGATGAATATCATCAGGTCAAAATATGATGGATTCTTGTCAGGAACTGTTCAATTTCTTTGACAATTGACCTACTGAAAAGACAAAATTCCCTAGAAGTCGTATTCGATGCGCTTTCGCCTGAGAAAAAAAGGCGCAAGCTGAAAGATTTGTGGAAGACGCGTTGGGTTAGCCTGCAGAACAGGCGCTTTTCCGATACGAGCGGAGCGAGTTCTGATACCGATCCGAGCGAAGCGAGCATAGGCGAGAAAAAATAAGCGCCTGCCACCATCTTACGGAAATTTGAATTCTGCCCTTTTCCGCATGGATTGACATGATTATTAAACATGTCAATCAAACTTTGTGTGCTCGTAACTTTGTCGGTATCTGAGATATGTAATCAAAACATTGCACAGTTCATTTTTATTACTTTTATTTCTCCTGTCCAAGTCTCTACAGTGTGGGATTTATTCACGACCACAGCGCTCAGTCCCCGCTCAGTTTTTCCTTCATAGATCATGTACTCGACGCTGACAGACTCTTTCACTCGAACAGTCTCTGACAGCAGGAGCGAAAACTACTTTAGGGAACTCCGTAATTTCCTTAAGTTGTACGTCTAGATCGTAGAGGGAGATGTATTTAGTTTCGATTAAACTGATCCTTCAGAATGCTTTGCCAATAGGACAATGCCGAAGCGCTAAGTCCTGTCTGACTCGACTTCCACGGCAAAAAGTTGGAAAATAAGGCTTTTACCTGTTGGTAAAACCGCCAAAATATTTCGCCTAGAAAGTACAAATGTAAACTATTCACTGCCTGCTTTGTTCTTCTAAATACTTTCCTGGATTAACGCTCAACCGCTCGATCACTTCTCTCTTGTCGCCGCCATTTCAGACAGTTCGCAGGAGGAATGTGCGACATTTCGTGACATACGACAGCGACGACAGCTAATTGACCAATCAGTATTTCCCGTCCAGAATCGGTACGGGAAAGGAAAATATAAGGGATGGCTGCAGGCCATCCTTCTCCTCTCTCGTGCCAGTCTCCCTTTTCCATTTTCACGCGGCCAAATCATTTTATCACTTCCTGTTTCGCAGGCTAGCGTTGGGTTGAAAGGCACTACACATTTCAACTATATTATACTTGTATGAATTTATTTATTTATTTATGACATTCGGACACAAGGTCACGGGAGAAGAAACAATACGACTCGAAGTCCCTTACAAGGTTTGCCTCCACGCGAGCAACGGTCGATGATGGTGGAAAACGTATATATAAAAAGTATATATATATGTATATAATGTCCAAATGTCTTCAGGCCAACAGTTAGTCCAGCCAAGAGGATCAATAAAATTGATTCCAAGTTCTTGTCCACAGTAATTGTTATAAAAATTGAATAGAAAAATGTGAACAAGAGCAACTCAGGACCGTTTTTAAAAATTTACTAAAACGTTTCGGCCTTCATCAGTTAAATATTTTTTTTAACCTCTTGTTCACATTTTTCTATTCAATTTATATATATATATATATACAGTCGTTGCCGTTAATGTTGTCCTAGACATATCCACATATTGATTTATAGCCTTTGTTCAGTTCGCACCTTTTACATAAAGAACGGTAATCAGCCGTGAACGCACCCTTTGTATTTGGTCACAAAGAGCCACGGTGGTCTAATGGTTAACGCTCTTGCTTACCAGTTCAAAGCCCCGAGTTCTAGTCTCAGTATCGGCATCGTATTTTTTTTCTTTTTTTTTTTCTTGTTTTTCCCCCCTTGTCTTTTTGTTATATTTACATATGTTTCTTTTTGCAGTTTATTTTTTGATATTGGATAAGAACGGACGATGTAGCTAAAATAATACTGTCAACATGAAACGGTCTCAAATTTTCCCAGACTTTCGAAGTAGATAATTATACCAGCACTGACTGAGTACGCCCAAATTACGCTATTTTCGTTTAGAACGGTATAGTGATTCTGTTGATGGTTGTGGGTTTGAATAAGCGTAATTTGTTTTTCTTACACTGTGCCGGGTTTACATGTATATACCAGAAACAGTTTTGAAAATACTAGATACCCACTGATTCAAAGTATTATATCTTTGTTTAGAAGTAGGAAGCGATTTTAGCAAGTGTTATGAATTTCATTCGTACTGATTTTCTGAACTTAGGCAGACTGAGCGCGCGACCTCATTCTTTTTTCCGAGATTTCGAAAAAATCGGCCGCGAGACACGGAAAGGACAGTTTTGAAAATATTCGGCAGTCCAGAAATTAGCCAGAATTCTCTTTGAAACCCATAGTAATGCTTGCATAAGTTAACGAAGCTTTTTTCTTTGTGAGGGAAAATAACTCACATGGAATTATAGCCGTGTACTCGGCGTAAGGTTTACGAGTGTTTGACAAACGATAACAAACATTTGAAGCCACGCCATGGACGATGTCGATGATCAAAATACTACATTCCCTGCGGCAGTCGAAGCTTTTGCAAAATAAATGTTCGAACATCCGTTCTTGTTGACACGTTTAAAATAAAAGCTTTTAAGGGAATGCAGTCAGAAAAAAAGGGGAAAAAGAAATGAACAAAATCTTCGCAGTAACAAAAATGTCGATTCTGAGACTTGAATTCGGGGCTTCGAACTGGTAAGCAAGAGTGTTAACCATTAGACCACCGTGGATCTTTGTGACCAAATACAAAGGGCGCGTTCACGGCTGATTACCGTTCTTTATGTAAAAGGTGCGAACTGAACAAAGGCTATAAATCAATATGTGGACATGTCTAGGACAACATTAACGGCAACGACTGTATATACAGTCAATGCCAAAAAGGTTGTCCAGCAGAACATAATATAATACTATAATATCCATTGTTTTGGGCTATTGTCTAGACCAAGACAATAGGCCAAAACAATGGATATTATAGTATTATATTATGTTCTGCTGGACAACCTTTTTGGCATTGACTGTATATATATATATATATATATATATATGAAAAGTAACATATAGACAAATAATGAAAGAATGAACGGAAACGATAAGGGATAAAGAAGCTACAATACAATCTATTTAATCTATTAGAGCGTAAAACCTAGAACGGCTATATATAACTTCCAGTGATAAAGGAAAAAAACGCAAGCACTTATTCATACCATAAGAGCAACAGTAGTAACCTTAAACGAAATATGTGATCCCATCAGAAGATGATCGCTTCTATATCCAAACAACGAGGACTGGGATGCCAATACGAAATCGAAGGCCAATGGACTGCGCCACGTACACAATATGACTAACTTTGGTACATCATCAGCTTCGTCTGCGCAGATGAGATGTTGGAACCAATGAGGGCGCTTGTTACAGCGCTTCAAGGCAGACCCGTAATGAGATCGATGTGTGGTATCAACGCATGTATACAAAATTTTTGACTCCAGCAGAACTGGTAGGTTAAACTTAACAAAGGCCAAGAATTTGCAGTAGACGTTACAAACATAACTGCTCTGCAGATTCAGTTGCTGAATACTGGAAGAGGACGGTAGCGATCCCATTTCTGGATGTTATTTGTGAGGAACAAAGGAGTCGATTCAGAGAAGGAAAGAGAGCTCATTATGAGCTGTGCGCTCTTATATCCCTGACGTATGGTATAAAAGAGGCAGTGGAGCTCGGTCAAGTTCTATTGGATAAGTGGGGGCATCTGTTGCAATTGCCATCAGCTTTTGTTGCGCTGGTAGAACTTCTGGAAGCAGCAGCCAACGCCATAATTACCTTCCGTCGCCGTGACAACCCTTCTGGGCAAGCATGCAGATGACATTTATTTTCCCGAAAGTCAGGGATCCTTTTAAGATTCTACCAGTTCTGTCTATGGGTAGCACAGAGGCTGAAAGATCATTCTCGTGCGTTCGCAGGATCCATACGTGGTAAGGAGCATTATGACGAAGGAGAGGATGACAGATTTGGCTGTTATCGCCATGCACGGCCATACTATCCAATTGGATACATAAATGATGTGTCAGCGTTTTACGGCATTACACCCGAGGAGCTAGGTGGTGGCCTCATCACGGTTTTAACATTCTTAATCATCATGAACTGTAGAACATTTGAGGGGGGAAAATGAACTTTGTTTAGATACACTTTAATGCTGTGAAAAACAAGGGTGCCGAATACTTAGGCTAACAATGTTCGACCCAGGACCGTTGTTCGATATCGTGAAGTTTTCATCTATCGATCGTTAGTTCTAATCTTAAATAAGCTCGTGCTAAGTTATTATTGCGGTTGGTATTACTGGAAAGCTCGTCGTAAAACAAGAGAAAACGATAATATTCATATATATATATTATTTAGAGGGTAGCAAGCCACCCCCCCTTTAAAATCCTGGATCCGCCATGGGATATTTACTCTCAGCTAGTACAGCATAGTGTTATACATGTTCAGTAGCTTCCCTCGTGGATCAACCCCCAGGGACACTGGGGATTTCTCCAAATTCTCAATCAAACCCTATCAAATTGTCATGGATATGGGGCAAGGTCGGTCCTTGATCCATGAACCAAAGTGAGCTTTTACCAGACAGCCCTCACCGATGGACAACAAGCATCTGACAAATTTCCCTGGATTCTCATGGGTTTCCCAGCGGTCGACCCCTGGGAGAAGCCACTGATACATGCTTTATTTACCCACCTATTTTAAAACAATTAATTTAAGGCAGCGGTCATAATTGTATTTTATATAGTTTGCTATCACCTACTAGAATATATGAATGAATGGGATTTGTACCCATTCAGTGCACATTTTCTCTTTCACTTCTAATTCTAGCTATTTTATATTTAATATATATATAGATGGGTTTCTTCTATATACTACTATATATGTGTGTCTGTATATTGGCACCAAGGGAGGAGACGAAAAGATGGACTACCACTATGACCTGCATTTTGAAGTTTACTGTGGTAAACTGAACTGTGCGGACAATGGTGGCAAGAAAGAAAGAAAAGTTAACTATAGAGGCCCTGTTAGAGGGTATTGCTTATTCCTATAATTTCAAGTTAGGATAGTTATCCCTTATTGTGGGGCCCAAACCAGGGCACAGATATTTCAACTCGTCGCACTATAAATTTCACTCCTTTATCTTGATAACAACAACAGCGGATTACAAGCGTACGGTGAAAACTAGAACGAATAAACAAAGACAATAAATTCAATGAATTACAAACTGAAATTGTGCCCAGAACAGATTCCTGGAGTAAATATACGTCTTTTAAGACGTCCACTAATATCGAGCAAACCGCGGCAAAAGATGAAAAAAAATTTTTCTTCATATTTCGTTCAAAGATAGGCTTTGGTCAGTTAGTAAACGTGCTGGGATTCTTTTGTTCAAAAATTTATTTAACTTTGAGAAAAATAAAAAAAACGGTTACGGCCGGCGTGAGTCCGAGACAGCCTGAAATAAGAGTGATTTTACCGGTCTCTCTAACCTTGCCCTGTACAAACGCTAAAGGAGCTTCGCATTTTTTGAATTCGGATATTTGTTTAGAAAGTATTGATCAACTGTTTGAGTGCAATAATTAATTAGAGCCCACTTAAATACGCTGTAGTTTGCTAATTTGAAAACCTTATTTCAGGGCACTTTTTTGAAAAATAAATTTTATATGTGGTATAATTCAGAATCCATTGAAACTTCGTTTTTGATACTAGTTAGCATTGATCTAAAACATATATGAGAATTAGTTTGGGTTATCTTCTCAGTGCTTCACACGAGCGGTGTGAATTTCGACGAAATGACAACATGAATTTGTAAACAGTCAAGTCTTCACTCTTCGACAATAGTGCAAAATATC